>CM065815.1:41335057-42727657 GCA_033398695.1 Orobanche coerulescens | reverse complement strand
TGTTTTATGATGCATTGATGATTTATGTATTATGATACTTGTACTAGCATCATTTTTCTAACCCCTTCGGGGGTGGACATTTGTTTTGATGTTCAGGTAGCCGAGGAGCGGGGAAGCAGCCACAGTACCGACATGACGATGAAGTGACTCAGAGATGTGGATTATGTTATTTTGTTTTATGGTTATTTTCCAGTACTCGAGTACGCACATGTTGTTGATGAATTTGGGAATGTTTTGTAATAATGGACTCATTTGAATTGTCGAACGGGTTTGAACTTCTTTTACTTTGATGACACTTTAGTATTTATTCTGTATTTCTCAATTTAGCCTTGTAAATACTTATACAAAGGATTTACGGCGCTGTAATTATTCCGAATATATAGGGGTGTTACAGAATATGGTATCACAGCTAAGATTCATGGATATCTTGGCAGTCGGGTTAGTTGGGTCTGTTTACGTTATTTGATTTAAAGGTCGTTTGTAACATCACTACTGAGCTAGTATCGTCGTGTGGACCGTGGTTTTAAGTCTCCTAATCTCAAATACTACCGTTTTATTTAATTCATGTTTTGTGAATATTGACGGACTTCCTTTTAGAAATTTTGCCCTGGATATTGAGTATTTGTGTTTACAGTATGTTGAGGGGAGGTCGTGGACGTGGACGTGGTCGTGGACACGGACGTGGTAATGCAAGACAGGAGGATTCAGCGTCTACCCCAAAATTATCGGCTAGTCAAACCGATTCCCATTCTGGAGGGCAGCAGTGATCAGCAAATAATAACGCAAATCCTAATATGCCGGGAGTGCTTCAACAGGTGGTTGCTCAGATAAACCAGTTTGCTCAGGTAGTTGACCGCATGCAGACGGCGATGGGACAGCAACACAACGAGGATAATCGGGGAGACAAATGGCTTACTGATGTGGTCAAATTACACCCTCCAAAATTTAACGGTTCTGCTGAGGCTCTTACGTGGGATCACTGGATGAAGGAGTTAGAGAAGATCTTTGCAGGGATTAACTATCCCGATGACAGAAAGGTTCCGATCGCCCAGTATCTCCTGACTGGGGAGGCTTTCGACTGGTGGGAGGCCATTCGACCTGAGGATCATAATGCTGACTGGACGGAATTCAAATTAATGATGGAAGCGCAAAATATTGTCCTCGCCTAGTTAGAGAGGCTCGAGTCTGGGAGTTTTTCTCACCACAAAATTTAGAGGCATCTGTGAAAGACGTGATTAAGACTTTTAGACACCAGCTGACCTATGTGCGCCACTTGGTCAGGACCGAGGTGGAGAGGATTTTTCATTTTGACATGCGGATGAAGCCGGAGATTCAGCAATATATGTCCGGATTTGAATGTACCACCTTGCGACAGTATTAGGATAAAGCACTGGCCTACGATATGAAAGAGGCGGAAGTAGAGAAATCAACGGAAGCAA
This sequence comes from Orobanche coerulescens, assembly GCA_033398695.1. NCBI lineage: Eukaryota > Viridiplantae > Streptophyta > Magnoliopsida > Lamiales > Orobanchaceae > Orobanche > Orobanche coerulescens. Next base: position 42,726,218 of record CM065815.1, on the reverse strand, counting down.
AGAAGTAGAAAGTGTCTGGCAACTTCACGGAGAACAAGAGTAGTAGGTCCCGCAAGGGCCAGTCCTCATTTAATTCATCCAGGAGACCTCCGCATCCTTCTCGAGGTGGAAAGAAGTTCCGGGAAGCACCAACAGCTTCAGACGCAGCAAGGAAATGTTATAACTGTGGCAAAACAGGGTATGTTCAACGTGATTGTTACGCACCTGCTGTGACCTGCTTCGAGTGTGGACAGGAAGGACATCGCGCAACGTTTTGTGGAAATGCGACTCGATCTTTTGGTACTCGCACTCCTGCACCAGTTCTGAAGGATACAAGTGTGAACCAGACACAACAGAGTGGTTTCCAGCAGTAGAATGTTGGGAAAAGAGAGGCGTCCAGCGCTGGGTCCGTTCCTCCGCGCATTTACGAGATGAGGAAGTCAGACGATCAGAACACGGCTGTTGCATCAGGTACGATTCAGATCCTTTTGCAACCAGTTAGTGTCTTATTCGATTCAGGAGCTACGCATTCTTTCATATCTTTGAACTGTGTTAATTGTTTGAAAATCTCGTGCTTGTATGATTGTGAACCTTATGTTGTGGGATTACCGAGCGGAGAGAAAATTGTGGGAACCCTAGAAACTAGAGATTTTCCAGTGACTATAGGAGGGAGAGATTGGCCATCAAATCTTATTGTAGTCGACATCCATGGTGACAATTTAATTCTCGGAGATGATTGGCTCAACCGTTATGGAGCTATTTTGAATTACCGAAACAGAGTCATTTCTATCATTGCTGATGACGGATCTGAACATTTATTTAAGGGATGGAGACCGGGAAGCTCATGAAAATTGATCAAACCCATGAAAGCAGTTAAATTGCTAAAGCAGGGTTGTTACGGATTTTGGTGTTATGCCATGAAGAAAGAAGAACGAGTCGAGCTCGCATCTATTCCAGTGGTAAACGAATTCTCAGACGTATTCCCTGACAAACTACCCGGGTTACCTCCGCAGAGAGAAGTAGAGTTTAATATCGAATTGGAGTCTGGAGCTGCACCTATTTCTAGAGCACCATACCGTATGGCGCCAAACGAGATGTATGAACTAAAGAAGCAGCTTGAGGAATTATTGCAGAAGGGTTACATTCAACCTAGCGTCTCTCCTTGGGGAGCACCCGTTCTCTTTGTCCAGAAGAAAGATGGATCCCTCCGATTATGTATTGATTACAGGGAGCTAAACAAGGTGACGATCAAGAACAAGTATCCTATACCTCGGATCGATGACTTGTTTGATCAACTGCAAGGGGAAAGGGTATTCTTGAAGATTGACTTACGATCAGGATACCATCAGTTGAGAATTAAGGAATCGGACATACCGAAATCTGCTTTCAGATCCCGGTACGGGCACTATGAATTTGTGGTGATGCCATTTGGACTCACCAATGCTCCTGCGGTATTTATGCAATTGATGAATCGGGTATTCTTAGAATACTTGGATAAATTTGTGGTAGTCTTCATCGATGAAATCTTGATCTATTCGAAAGACACAGAGGAACATGCAGAGCATTTGCATATCGTTTTGAGCACTTTGAGAAAGGAACAACTTTATGCGAAACTTTCTAAATGCGAATTCTGGCTTAAAGAGGTGACCTTCCTTGGGCATGTAATATCAGCTGATGGAGTTCAGGTGGACCCGAAGAACGTCGAGGCAATCTTGGAATGGGAATCTCCTAATAATGTGAAAGAAGTCCGGAGTTTTTTGGAACTTGCTGGATATTATCGCCGTTTTGTAGAAGGATTTTCCAAAATCGCTCGTCCACTTACTCAGCTGTTACAGAAGACCCAAAAATTCGTGTGGAATGAGAAATGCCAGGCGGGTTTTGATGAACTTAAGAGAAGACTGACGACATCGCCTATACTAGCATTACCAGATGGAACTGATGGACTCATGGTATACAACGACGCTTAAAATCAGGGTCTGGGATGTGTATTGATGCAAATGGATAGGGTGATTGCCTATGCCTCTCGACAGTTGAAACCATACGAAGTTAATTACCCAACTCATGATCTGGAGTTAGCAGTTGTAGTCTTTGCTCTAAAAAATTGGCGACATTATTTATACGGCAGTCATTGTCAGATCTTTACAGATCATAAAAGCCTCAAGTATATTTTCAGTCAGAAGAAATTAAACATGAGGCAGAGAAGGTGGCTGGAATTGATCAAGGATTACGATTTGGAAATCCTCTATCATCCAGGCAAAGCAAACGTGGTAGCTGATGCACTGAGCCGTAAACCTGTTTCTCTTCGAGTGTTGGAAGCGCTTACATCCCAAACCAGCATTCAACAAGAACTAATTCGTGAAGGAATCGAAGTGTGGTCGCAAGGAGTCCAAGGGCAACTGTGTGTGATGGAACTAACTTCGTCGTTGGTTGAAGAAATCAAATCTAAGCAGTTTGATGATTCTCTGATTCTTCGATTATGTGACAAAGTGAACAAAGGAAAGGCCCCAGGATTCGTGATATAGGATGATAGAGTTCGGAGATTTCAGAGTCGACTTTACGTTCCCGATGATGATGATTTGAGACAGACAATTCTGAAGGAAGCTCACAGTGCGCCCTATTCTATTCACCCGGGCAGCAGTAAGATGTATAAGGATCTAAAACAAAACTTCTGGTGGGAAATATGAAGAAGGACGTAGCAGAATACGTTTCGAAGTGTTTGACTTGTCAGCAGGTTAATATTGAACATCAGCGACCTGCTGGAATGTTGAAGCCACTTCTGATCCCTGAGTGGAAGTGGGAGGATATATCGATGGATTTCATCACCAATATGCCGAGGACCAAGACGGGAATGAACATGATTTGGGTTGTAGTTGATCGACGAACCAAGTCGGCTCATTTCTTAAGAATTAAAGACACGTGGGGACCCGAGAAATTGGCACGAGTATTTATTTCAGAGATAGTCCGATTGTATGGTACACCGAAGACCATTATTTCAGACCGAGATGGTCGTTTCGTGTTGCACTTTTGGAAGGCAGTTCACAGGGATTTGGGAACCGAGCTGAACTTTAGAACGGCTTATCATCCTCAGACGGACGGTCAGCCCGAAAGGACTATTCAGACAGTAGAAGACATGCTTAGAGCTTGTGCCTTAGACTGGTCAACCGACTGGGAGGTTCATTTGCCCTTGATTGAATTCACCTACAACAATAGTTGGCATGCTTCCATTAAGATGGAACCATTTGAAGTGTTGTACGAAAGAAGATGTAGATCGCCCCTGTGTTGGGATGATTCTTCTGACTTGATTGGGACGGAACCAGAGTTGATAATTCAGACTCAAGAGAAGGTAGCTCTAATTCGGGAACGACTGTTGACTACCCAGAGTCGACAGAAGTCTTATGCAGATGTGCGCCGTCGCCCGTTGGAGTTTGAGATTGGGGATCATGTACTATTGAAGGTTTGCCCTATCCGGGGAAATTTCCGATTTGGGATGAAAGTAAAACTGAGTCCGAGATATATCGGGCCATTCGAGATCCTTGAAAGGGTTGGGGATTTAGCATACAGGTTGGCCTTATCGCCATCACTGAGTCATGTTCACAATGTGTTCCACGTATCCTAATTACGGAAGTATGTACCAGATCCCAGTCATATCATTGATTTCGGCGAGATCGAGATAGCTAATGATGGCTCGTTCGAAGAGAGACCAATCAAAATACTTGAGAGTAGGATCAAACAATTGAGGAATAAACCAATATCCTTGGTTAAAGTACAATGGTCACGACACGGAGTTGAAGAGGCCACTTAGAAAATGGAGGACAGTATGAAGACTAGATATCCAGAGTTATTTTCATCTTAAGTTTTGGGACGAAACTTCTTTTTAGGGAGAGATAATGTAATACCCGAGATTTTAATGTGTATCTTGAACATTGTGACCTTGTATATGTTGTATTTGATCTGAGTATTATCCAGCGTATTTCATGATCCGGTGTTGCTGAGCGTATGATTTCATGAATGTGTTCAAAATTTGTAATTTTTGCACTAGTAGCGCACGCTAACCACTAGGCGTAGCGTACGCTAATTGGGTTTCGTAGCGCACGCTGTGTATGAACCTTAGTGCGCGCTATACGTAGTCAACTTTATTATGACAGGGTGGTAGGTGAGATCAGCTGCGGATCTTGGTCGGGACATGTCGGGATGTATCTGGACGGCTTTTGGAAAAGTCGAGTCAACGGTGCTTAGTGCACGCTAATGATATGAGGCTAGCGCACGCTAAGTCTAGTACACTGAGGTAAGTGAACTTTCGTTCAGTCATTAGCGCACGCTAAAAATAGTTGTTAGCGTACGCTAATCGTTGATTTTAGCGCACGTAAGTCTGTTTAGCATACCGTCAGAGACAGTAGACTGATAGCCCGTTAGCGCACGCTAATTTGGGAGAGTAGCGCACGCTAATAATCCTTTTCTATAAATAGGACAACACCCATCTTCATTTTTCAGTTTTCACCACTTTGCATACTCGATTTTGGGACTTTGAGAGTCACTCCCTCCATCCAAATCCTGCATACCAGCCTCCTAACATCACCATTGAAGACAAAGGAGCTTTGAGGATTGGTGTTTTAGCTCTTGGACGTGGAGTTCATCAAGATAGTTCAACCTTTCTTTCCGAATAAGGTATGTTATGGTTTGCCAAGCCGAAACTTATGTTCTCAGATATATTTTGAGCCTGCTTCGGAAATCCTTAGGCTAGCTAATGATCTTATGAATCCAGAAACATATTTTTGAAGAGTGAAACCCAATTATACCTTATTTTTCTTTCATTACTTAGAGTGTTGATCTAGCCTCGGTGGATAAAAATCTTAGGATGTAGTATCCTTAATTCGTTGGAATCATGAGCATGATTTTAGTTAGATTCTATGAATTCCTTTGATGTTCCACCGATGAAATTCATGTTTGCTAGGGGTATTTGTTTTGACATTATTCTTCATGTTCTTGAGGATGATAAATCGGCCATGTCATTGAACTCAACCAGGATCACCGTAGTATCATTTTCCTTGTGTAATACTTGGGCATGTTTGCCATCTTGAGTAACATTTGTGGTAAAATCGTAATAGCCGAACATATGAGAATTTGGAATTGAATCCCATATTTAAACCCGAAATCTTTAATATCTTGTATATCCTTGAACCCTTAAACATCGGAACTTCACCTCCAAAATGATCATTCAACTCACATGAAGTGTATCATCATTTCAGGTTTAGCTTTCATCTAGTATACTAACCACGAACCGGCCTTACGTCACTATTTCACGATTCTAATATAAGTTATTCGGTGATCGTACGTTAGTTTTGAGTAGAATGTTGAGTTCCTTGTTATCTCTTTTGATCAAGGTCTGAAACTTGCATAGTGATCGATCAAGCGACGGCGACCTGCGGACGTGTGACATTCGTGGGAGTATTTAGTCCTTGCCATCTTTGAGGCAAGTATCGTATATTGAGTTTGGTTTATATTAGAACTTTGATCATGCATACGGTTTGTTTATATTGTTGAGTATGAGATTATTTTCTTTGATTTGTCGTGGTATTCATTATTAATTGTCCGTGTTGATAAACATATTGAATTGCATATGTGTATGCATGATTGCATGGTTTATATTGTAAATGATCCGAGGGGGTCATGAGGATCTATGCTGAGGGCGCTGGATCGAATGTCCACCATGTGTTGTTCCGATGGGATCATCATGGGGATCTATGCTGAGGGCGCTGGATCGTTGGATGGGTTTTCCACCATGAGTTGGCCCGACAGGATCATCATGGGGATCTATATGTTGGGTACGGGGTCGGATATTTGCGCCGTTTGCGGAAGCGTAAATAAAATTGCGGAAAATAAAATTTGCGCCGTTTGCGGAAGCGTAAATAAAATTGCGGAAAATAAATGACGCAAGGATTTATAGAGGTTCGGCTATAAACGAGCCTACGTCCTCTCTTTATCTTTTTCAATAGGTTAAAGATAGCAACCTCTAAGCCTCTCTTCTATCGGTGGAGGTATAACCGTTTACAATCACGTCTTCTATTGGTCCGTGATAAACCACTCGTACTTGTCTTTGCGTCGGTCCAAGTTAAACCGTTTTCCTTTTCTATTGGACAAGGAATCAACCTCTCTAGCTTTCTATGGGTACTAGATAAACCTCACGAAGATAGCGATTGCGATTCTAACAATGCCGGATCCTTGATCCTAATAACACCGAATCCAATCGTATCTTTTCTTTTACCACTCGTGTATGTTTTCGTGAATTCTCACTCAAACACTTACAATTAAGCTCAATATCAACAACAAGAATGTGTGTAATAATATCACAAGAATAGACAATTTGCTCAAGGTTGTTGTGCTCAAACAATACCATAGGGATGGTATTTATAGGCTTCATGATCAAACTAGCCGTTAGCTGCCAGGACCTTCATTACGTACGTTATATGCTCTCCATTACGTACGTAATCCTCATTACGTACGTTAACCATGGCTGTTTACGTACGTTAGCATCTTCACAAATCAGTCCAGTGAGCTTCGTCATTTTGAGTTACGTACGCTAGCATAGACCTCGTTACGTACGTTAACATTACATCACTGATGACGTCATATATCCGTTGCATGCTTTGCTGACTTTGACTTCTCCAACGTTCACTTGTTTGAACTCCTTTATGTACGTTATACAACCTTCGTTACGTACGTTAGCTTGCCCATATTACGTACGTTAACATACCCTTGTTACGTACGTTAGCTTTGTGTTTTTCTAGCTTTTTGCACTTCGTTTTCCTTCGATGCTTGCTTCGTCTCTTCGTTGTTTTGTTTTGCTTATCAACATTAATCATCAAAACACTTTTAATTTATATATGGAACTATATGTTCCAACAATCTCCCCCTTTTTGATGATTACAAAACAACACTTCGTCAATGGGATTTTCCTGCAAAAATACAAATATATGTATATCTTTACAGACCAAAGTTTTGGACTTTGTCCGTTTCGTTAGAATCTTCTCCCATTTCTTTTTCGACTCCTTCTTTTCTTATCTCCATTTTTAAATTTTCATCGTCTTTTCGACGTCTCCACATTTTTATTTTTCTGTCATTTTCGACTTCTCCTTTTCATTTATCGATTTTCTCCCCCTTTTTGGGTTAATCCCATTGTCGACTTCTTTTTCTCCTTCTCCATTCTCTCCCCCTTTTTGTTTTCATCAAAAAGTGGATAAAATATCAATTGAAATAAATAATACCAAATTATAAAATATGCATGATAGAAATTTATGATAAATAAATGCATAAAGGGTAAAAACTCCCCCTGAAAATATTATCTCCCCTTTAAAAAAAATACTCCCCCTGAGTAAAATACAAAAATCAATTTTTGGGGATCCAACCTATAGTTGGTTTTTGTTTAGAAACGTAGACGATATTTGAAACGATTGTTCCTTTAGGAACCCAAATTTTCTTAATTTTTATCGTCCTTCTCGGGCTTTTGCAACTTGAAATATGATGCCCGATTTTCAAACACTTTTCGCAATGGGGTATTTTAAAATTAACGGATTCGTTTTTCGAACGAGTTTTGAATCCTAACCCCTCTTTATTCAAAGTAAATTTTTGAACACCAAGCATTTGTTCAAATTTCTCGTTTCCGCACGAGAATTTCTTTGTCAAATATTTAAGCTCGGTTTGGATTTTAGCGAGATCATTCTTCAAAATATTTTCATTTTCAATACACTTTGAATGATCGATTTCAACAAATTTTCCCTTCTTGATAATTTTGGAATTTTCAATTTCCAAATATTTAATTTTAGACTTGAGGGATTTAATTTCCGATAAAGCATTTTGGAAATCCGTATGTAACAACTCAAATGCATCAAATAATTCATCACGGGAGGATGTACTTACTTGGCTTTCGACGTCGCTGTCGTCGAACGAACTCCGGGCCATAAGAGCGAGATTATTTTGATTGATGAAATCATCGTCTTCATCTTCATCGCTCCAAGTAGCTACGAGAACCTCCTTCTTGGGTTTGACACGGCAATGCTTAGCAAAGTGGCACAGTTTTCCACATTGTCGACAAGAGTTGTCGAACTTCTTCATTTCGCTCGAGATATCCTTCTTCCTCCGGTTTAATAAGGTTTGGAATTTATTAATATTTTTGGCATAATATGCCGCTTCTTCGTCGCTTTCCTCCACCGGGGTTTCTTCTTTCTTCCTCGATATCTTAGCCTTCATGGCTAACGATTTTTCTTTCGGCTTTGGCTTGACACTTCGTGATTTTAACACTATCTCATAATTAATTAGCGAACCAACGAGGGCACTAAAATCGAGCGTGTTGAGATCTTTGGATTCCATAATCGCGGTCACGGTGCCGTCCCATTCGCTAGGTAGTGATCTTAAGATTTTCTTGACTTTTTCACTACTAGATAATGGTTTGCCAAACGAAGCTAGTCCATTGGTGATGACCGAGAATCGGTCGAGCATATTGGTGATGGACTCATCACCCTTCATCATGAATAACTCGTAGTCATGGAGAAGCATATTGATCTTCGTCTCCTTGACTTGAGTTGTCCCTTCGTGTGTGATTTCAAGAATTTTCCATATTTCTTTCGCACTCTCACACGACGAGATTCGATTGACCTCTTCGGGATTTAAGGCACAAAATAAAAGTTGGGTGGCCTTACAATTTAGATGGTCATTTTTCCAATCGCCATCGTCGTATTCTTCAAAAGTTTTGAGCGTACCGTCGGATTTGATAGGAACTTTTGGGCCAAGGCAAATAATCTTCCAAATTTCGATGTCGTATGCTCGGATGAATATCGACATCTTCTTCTTCCACGTCAAATAATTTGAGCCATCAAAGAATGGTGGTCGGTTGAGAGCAAGGCCTTCGACTGGAGAGAATTGAAACGCCATTGGATCTTTTTCTCCTCGGATGTTAAGCCGCGTATTGAATCTTGCTCGATACCAATTGTTGGGTACGGGTCGGATATTTGCGACGTTTGCGGAAGCGTAAATAAAATTGCGGAAAATAAATGACGCAAGGATTTATAGAGGTTCGGCTATAAACGAGCCTACGTCCTCTCTTTATCTTTTTCAATAGGTTAAAGATAGCAACCTCTAAGCCTCTCTTCTATCGGTCGAGGTATAACCGTTTACAATCACGTCTTCTATTGGTCCGTGATAAACCACTCGTACTTGTCTTTGCGTCGGTCCAAGTTAAACCGTTTTCCTTTTCTATTGGACAAGGAATCAACCTCTCTAGCTTTCTATGGGTACTAGATAAACCTCACGAAGATAGCGATTGCGATTCTAACAATGCCAGATCCTTGATCCTAATAACACCGAATCCAATCGTATCTTTTCTTTTACTACTCGTGTATGTTTTCGTGAATTCTCACTCAAACACTTACAATTAAGCTCAATATCAACAACAAGAATGTGTGTAATAATATCACAAGAATAGACAATTTGCTCAAGGTTGTTGTGCTCAAACAATACCATAGGGATGGTATTTATAGGCTTCATGATCAAACTAGCCGCTAGCTGCCAGGACCTTCATTACGTACGTTATATGCTCTCCATTACGTACGTAATCCTCATTACGTATGTTAACCATGGCTGGTTACGTACGTTAGCATCTTCACAAATCAGTCCAGTGAGCTTCGTCATTTTGAGTTACGTACGCTAGCATAGACCTCGTTACGTACGTTAACATTACATCACTGATGACGTCATATATCCGTTGCATGCTTTGCTGACTTTGACTTCTCCAACGTTCACTTGTTTGAACTCCTTTACGTACGTTATACAACCTTCGTTACGTACGTTAGCTTGCCCATATTACGTACGTTAACATACCCTTGTTACGTACGTTAGCTTTGTGTTTTTCCAGCTTTTTGCACTTCGTTTTCCTTCGATGCTTGCTTCGTCTCTTCGTTGTTTTGTTTTGCTTATCAACATTAATCATCAAAACACTTTTAATTTATGTATGGAACTATATGTTCCAACACTATACTGAGGGCGCTGGATCGTTGGATTACCCTGTATTGTGTTGATAGAATCGTGAGGATTCGCGTCGTTGGATTCCGGTGACGGAAGTCCGTTTTGTATGTTTTATGATGCATTGATGATTTATGTATTATGATACTTGTACTAGCATCGTTTTGCTAACCCCTTCGGGGGTGGACATTTGTTTTGATATTCAGGTAGCCGAGGAGCGAGGAAGCAGCCACAGTACTGACATGACGATGAAGTGGCTCAGTGATGTGGATTATGTTATTTTGTTTTATGGTTATTTTCCAGTACTCGAGTACGCACATGTTGTTGATGAATATGGGAATGTTTTGTAATAATGGACTCATTTGAATTGTCGAACGGGTTTGAACTTCTTTTACTTTGATGACACTTTAGTATTTATTCCGTATTTCTCAATTTAGCCATGTAAATTTTTATACAAAGAATTTACGGCGCTATAATTATTCCGAATATATCGGGGTCTTACAAAACCTCTGCAATTTACCATCATTAATCGGTTTTAAACAAAGTTCTTACAGTTCTTCACCGATTACTATATCTTTTCACAAAGATTAAACGTGAAAGAATTCGACCACTCATCCAATTATGGTTTTAGCCTCTAATATCGTTGGGACTCTAGAAGGATATTATTAGCTTAAGAAACAAGGTGACTAACACATTCTTAAGTCATCAAAGCCTCCGATCACCTTGAATATATATATACGAATTATAATTGTGTTCATCAAGAAACCGTTTATATATCATAAGGAATTCGTTAACTCTCAAAAGTGTAAGGTTATAATCATCAAAATGTTCAACATCACACACCTGCTCGGTTTATCATTCGAAAACAGTAGATTCTTTACCATATTTCCTAAGAATCGTTCACCAATCGAGCTACCTTAACCAACTAATGAGTTCAATGAGTAAATGTTATGAATATCATTATGTTCTTCATAAAGTTGTCATAATCTTCAAGATTATCAGATTATACTAGACTAAATTATCATCTCAGACAAGAAATCCTTCATATCAATATGAAATTAACACAAGTTAGACAACCAACCTCTTGAAAATGAAGAGCAACACCAATATTATCAAGAACACACTCCAAGCTCTCAACCAACAAGCTTCAATCCAAGATGCAAGCTCCAAGATAAGATGGAAATGTGCAAGTTCGGTCTAGGGAGGCAGAAGGGCGATAAATGGAGAGAAAATTCGGGTTGAAGTTGTGAAGAAATGAAAAATAGATTGTGTCTTTAAATAGACTGTACAGCCTTAACGTACGCTATCGAACAAATTTAGCGTACGTTAACACTGTTACGTATGCTAACCAGTTGGTGTTATGTACGTAATCAACTTATAGGGGCTACTGAATCGATTTCACAGGCCGTTAACGTACGCTGAAGAAAAGGTATTACGTACGTTAAATAGGGTTGACTCTGACCGACACGACATCCCAATCACCCTTCACGTGCATGGCAATGGATACAAATTCACGTGCGGAAGTCAACTGATGTCAGATTCCTTCTTAACGTACGCAACAGATGACAACTTATGTACGTTAAAACAGGAGCTTAACATACGTTAATCAAACCATGTAGCGTACGCTACACCACCAAAATAGGTCCAAAGAATGCAATTCTCTAATTAACATAAAACCAACAAACATAAAGTGAAGTACAATGATAACTAACTCAATTCCTTAACATCTCGTCATTAGTCATATAATAATGCAACGTGATTCAACGATAGTCAAATTATCTGAACAAAACAACAGTAAGGATGAAGAATTATAGGTGGATATTACAGCTTATGATTTATGAGTCGTAAAAATTGTTTGTTACTCATTGCCGTATTAATTAGAACCTACAGGGTCACACACTTAAACGAACAGAGCAGCTATTTTGTTCCGGTTGATTAAAAGTTGGTGAACCCTTAACTATGTTGAGGACTATATAAGAGTGTCTTATGATAGCCCTAATACAAGACTAAATCACAAGTGAAGACATATTTGTGGAGAGAGAATCAAAAATCTAATTCTGATATTTCTCTCTCTCAAAAGTCTTGAAGATATATTCAAAAGTTGAATAATGAAAAGGATCAAGAATATATCTTCATATCTTTGAAGGTTGATTCTTTGACCAAGAAAGTATTTAGAATATTCTTTTCATCTTCATCTAATCTTGTGAGTTTGATCTTTAATAACATATTGAATAAGATTCATAGTTGTTATTTTAGTTCAAAGTTTCTTACTATAATCGAGAACATACCTATATTCAAATTGATTTAAGTGAAATCTTTGTTGAATAGGAGCTAGCAATCCATTAGACGCTCGAGACTTGTTCGTTGTGTGGATACAGTGGAGGACGCTTGCTTCTTGCAATGTCTCTAGAAGGCTCGATCGAAAACACGCTACAAGAGGTAACAATCTTGTTCTTCGTACTTTGATAATATACTTGGATCCTCGAAGTTTTTTACATATTATATTATACTTCCGCTGCTCTATATTGATATATTATGAGATCATAAATCTTGTTAGTTCGATAAAAACCCAACAGTGGTATCAGAGCGACTAGTATATTTTCATTGTTTCGATTTTCATATATGTTGATATATGATGTTCATATATGTGATGTATGCTGTTTATGTATATGATATATAAATTTTATCTATGTATATTTATATATATGGAGATAAATATAATTTTAATAGATTTGTATTTCGATCTATATATATATGAGATATATATATGATGCCTATCTTAATATGTATATGGTGATATATATATTTTTTGATTTATATGTTCGACATATATGGTTCTTTGATATATGGAGATTCATGTGATGATTTAGTTCTACTAATAATCCAAGAATCAAAGAACATATGATTTGAGCTATACATAATTTTTATGTTAGGATTATGAAATTTAAGAGGTGCATATGAACATAAATTTGTTTATGTAAAGATTATGCTTCTTTAAAAATTTCATATGAACATATTTTTATTTTGATTCCGAGGTTGTATAAATATAGATTTGATCTACTTGATTTATACATAAGGTATTAGTTGTAGTAGACATGAGATGTATACATGTAGTATACATAAGATGTATATTCAAAGAGGATTTTTTATTTTTTTTATATACCTGGAGTAGGTCCCTGCCACGTGGTTTGGGCAGGGGGACCACGGTCTGCCGAGCGCTGCCGAGCGCTACCGGCTAGGGCCTGCCGAGCGCTTCCGTGCGGTACCATCCAGGGCCTGCGATCAGTGCCAAGTAGCGGTCTAGGCCACTTCCGGACCTGTTTTGGCCCTCAGAATTTTATATCTTATCGATTGTCGATATTTGGCATATTTTATATATTATATAACTTATCGATAGTCGATATTTAGTATATTTTATGTATTATATGTGCTTGTGAATGCTTAAATGGTTTATGCATCGTGGTTGGTATAGACGTAATAGATCAATTAGATTGATGATTCGATTATGGTTCTAATATTCATAATACTTGTATGTCGTGCCATCTTATTATCTTGTTGTAATTTCTCTTCTCATCTTATTCCCCTCGAATGTAACTCGCGGCTTCTATTACAAAATTTAAAGATATAGTTTAGAGTAGTTCTAACTATAAGAGGAAGACGAAGGAGACGAGCTACTTACAAGGAATTCAAGAAGAAAGGCGTTATCGAAGATTACACCAACCGACCTATTGATATTAACGAATATCATAATAGGTTCTATGGCTATACCACACCACACCTAATTGTTCATGTGAATGTATGAGATGCATCATATTTACATTACATATGATTGTATGAGATGCATCATATTTAAATTAGCATATGATTGTATGAGATGCATCATATTTATTTTATTTGCTTAATAATCGTTATTACCAAATAAATCAAACTCATTAAAACATTTACATGTATGAGATACATGGTAATAATTTTGAGATAATCAATTTTGATAAAATAGTTTTATTAAATCAATTGATAAAGAACATAAGTCTCAAAAGCCAACCATTTTAAAACACTCGTCAAACTTTCGATCATTTCTAATATGAGTCTGCCAAAGCAGGGTGTATGGATTTTATCTTTAGGAGGCGAGATGAATAAACTAGCTTATACATATGTTTTAAATGGTTAAGACTTATATAGGTTGTACAAAACGGTTTTGGACCTATGGATTATTTGGGATTAATACGATTAAAACGACATAAGATGTCATCCCAAATGATAATCTAAAGCATCTTTAATTACAGGGAACATGCCAAAGCTGTGTCTGTGGTTATTTGATCATTTGATTATAATTCATATATGTGTATGTGATACATAATATTTGAGACTAACATGTTGACATAAGATGTCATCTCTATTGATAAAAACTAAACTTCTTTTATTTGCGAGGGACATGCCAAAGCTGTGCTTGCATTTACTTGATCGTTAGATTTTAAAATTAATATATCTCATGAATAACTTTGCATATTAATATTATAGAATCAATGGCGACAATCAATACAAACTTATTGCGATCAATTCTTGACAAAGAAAAACTTTTTGGCACTAATTACCTTGATTGGTCAAGGAACTTGAGAATCATTCTCAAAGCTGAAAAGAACCAGTACATTCTGGAAAACCCAATTCCTGATGAACCAAAATCAACCGTCACCAAAGCTCAAAAAGATACTTATAGTATGGATGATTCTTTGGATGTGACATTCCTTATGTTAGCAACCATGAACTCAGAGCTGCAGATACAGTTCGAGGACATGGAAGCTTATGAAATGATGGGTCATCTTAAGGAATTGTTCCAAGAGCAAGCCCGTCAGGAAAGGTTTGCCACTACGAAGGCATTGAATGGTTGTAAAATGTCTTCAGGTACTTCTGTGAGTGCTCATGTCCTTAATATGAAGGGCTACGTTGAGCATCTTGAAAGGCTAGGAGCTCATATTGTTAGGATTACTTGTTAGATTTTGATGATGTCATCATTATATTTGTTTATTCAAATGTATGTTTATTACTTGGCAAAATGTAAGGAAGAATCAGATGAGTATCTTCCATAGGCCAAACTGTGTTAAGTTAGATACTTGGCAAAATGTAAGGAAGAACCAAATGAGTATCTTCTATAGGCCATATAAGTTAGGCTTCAAAAATCAACTAAGTACAAATCGCAGATAAGTATCTATCAGCCGAGTCTTGGTCAACTCAATTGTTCGGATAAAGTTGACCACAGACAAGCTCTGTAAGGCAATCCTTATCAGAGATGTTCTGGTCAACAATTTAATCAGCAAAGGTTTGACCAGGCTGCAGCCAAGTGATCAGGCGGAGTCCAAGTCATCTGAAGATTGACCATCAGATAAGTCAAGTTCATCACTTCAGACAAGTCGGCAGATTAGCGATGTCAACATCATAGAAGTCGACATCAGAGAAGGTTGACTGCACATCAGACAGTTTGACCACACAGAGATTAGTTAAGTGATTAGCCAAGTAAGCCAGTCCACGTCAGCATGCGTTGAATAGTCAATATTTACGGAAAGTCACATGCGGGCGATAAGAGATAGATTGGAGAGATTCCCAGAAGGATATGATTTAAATAAAATCATCCAGACCCACCTCTGAAGACTTTAAGCATATTTAAATCAAAAGACTCGGCGCCATCACATGGAAGCCTTCACAACGGTCGGAAATGGATTAAAATAAGGGAATCCAGCCTTGCAACGGTCAGAAAATAAACAAAGAAGTTTATTTCTCCAACGGACGGATTTGGTATAGATTTGCAACGGCTATGAAGAAAATCTCAAAGGATCGACACCTATATATATCTGAAGATTTGAAGTTGAGCAATAACGGTGCGAACAAAACTTTCAAAGCGATCAAAGCAATCTAAGCAATCAAAAATCTATAGCATCGTGAAGAGCAGTATTCTCATTCATATTCGAAGAAAGCTCTTAGTTGGAGAAGACAAAACACTCTTGTCTTAAAACCTGAGTAAGGGGTACTTCACTGGTTGAAGTTTCGCTACTGATAGGCATCCAAGGATTTGAAGATCAAGTGGTGCTAGGCAGTCAGAAAGGAGTTGAAATGACGGGATTTCCACTGGTTGGAAGTTGTTGTAGCTAAGTTGTAGAATCACTGTAATATTTATCACTGGTTGAAAATTATAGTGGATTCATCTCCAACTAGTTTGGAGAAAGTCGATTATTATAGGATTACCCCACATCTGAGACCACTATAAATCACCTGCGTACCTTACTATTTTAGCATCATACTTAACTGATGCATTCATACTTAAGTATTCCATTGATTATTTCTGTATTTGTCACCAGCTGACTTCCGCATATCTATCAGCTGAGAAACTCATCCTTTGTGGAAAAGAGTTCCAATAAGTTTATTCACCCCCCACTAGACTTATTCCTAGAAAACTTGTGACCTACACCTATCAGTCAGGAACTCGCTACAGATATGATCTTAGCATCACTGCCTTCAGAGTACGATCATTTTGTAGTAAACTTCAACATGCACAACATGGAGAAGACTATTACTGAGTTGCATGGGATGCTAAAACAAACTGAGACAAACATTAAGAAAGCTGTTCCTAATGTTTTAATGGTTCAAAATAAATGGAATAAAAAGAAAGGGAATAATATGGCCCCGAAAGATAAAGGTAAGGGTAAAATGCAAATGTTGCCTAAACCCAAACCTAAACCTTGCAAAAAGTCATCAAAACAACCCAAAGAGGGGACTTGCTACCACTACAATGAAACTAATCATTGGAAATGGAATTGCAAGGTCAACCTGGAAGAAATGAGGAAAAGAAAGAGCGGTGAAACTGCTACTTCAGGTATTCTAGTTATAGAAGTCAATTTATCTACTTCTTCATCATGGGTATTAGATACCAGTAGTGAAGCTCACATTTGTGTGAATGCGCAGGGGCTACGAGAGAGTAGACAACTGGCAAAAGGTGAAATGGACCTACGTGTTGGAAATAAAGCAAGAGTTGCTGCTATTGCCGTAGGGACTTATGATATAAAGCTACCTAGTGGACTTGTATTGGAACTTAATAATTTTTATTGTGTTCCTGCTATGGGTAGAAATATTGTATCGGTTGCTTGTCTTGATTTGGAAGGATATGACTTTACTATTAAGAATAGTGTAATGTCCATATTTAATAAAGGTATTTTTTATGGAGATGCCTTGATGAGTGGGAGATTATATCCCATAAATCTTGAAAGTTCCAAATCTGTCTATAACTTGAATGTCAAAAGACTTAAATTAAATGATTTAAACCAAACGTATTTCTGGAATTATCGTTTGGGCCATATAAATGAGAAACGTATAACCAAACTCCATAATGATGGGATCTTGGACACATTTGATTTAGAATCATATGATACGTGCGAATCTTGCTTATTAGGCAAAATGACCAAAGCTCCTTTCACGGGCCATATTGAGAGAGCTGCAGGCTTAATACATACTGATGTATATGGACCAATGAATACAAATGCTAGAGGAGGTTTCCAATACTTCATAACATCACAGATATCTAATGGGACAATAGTTGGAGCAAAATAACTCTTCATGAGATGAGAGAGCCAAAAATAGACATTGAACCATTAGATAAAATTGATTTAAACTCACATATAGATGTTGAGACCACTTCTTCTATACCAGCTCCACGTTGGTCTATACGTTATCATTGTGAACCTGAGAGATATGGATTTCTCATCACAGATGACAAAATGGTGGAACTCATGGATCTAGATGAGCCCACAACCTACAATGAAGCAACTACTAGCATTGAATATGAAAGTTGGCTTGAAGGGATGAATTCCGAAATGCAATACATGTATGATAATCAACTATGGACTTTCATTGATCTTTCTGAAGGTTCAAAAGCAATTGGTTGTAAATGGATCTTTACAAAGAAAAAGGACATGGATGACATTGTACAAACATACAAATCACGACTCGTGGCGAAAGGATATAGACAGTCTCTTGGTATTGACTATGATGAAACCTTTTCGCCAGTCGTAATGATTAAATCAATTAGAATTATACTTACCATAGTAGCATATTATGACTGTAAGATATGGCAAATGGATGTCAAAACTGCTTTTCTTAATCGGAAGTTAGATGAGGATGTGTATATGATACAGCCCGAAGGTTTTTTCGATCCTAATAATCCTAATAAAGTATGTAAGCTTCGAAAAGCCATTTATGGTTTGAAGCAGGCATCCCGGAGTTGGAATCTTCATTTTGATGAAAAAAATCAAAGAGTTTGGTTTAAATAGAAATCAAGACTAACCTTGTGTATACAAGAAGATTAGTGGGAGCGCAATTATTTTTCTAGTACTCTATGTAGATGATATCCTACTCATTGGAAATGACATCTCTACTTTGCAAAGTGTTAAGCTTTGGCTATGTAATTGTTTTACAATGAAGGACTCAGGGGAATCTGCCTATATACTGGGTATAAGGATTTATAGAGATAGATCTAAAAGGCTTCTTGCCCTAAGTCAAAGTACATATATTAATAAAGTACTGAAACGGTTCAGTATGGTTAATAGTAAGAAAGGGTTTAGTATGCCCTATGTCACATGGCATAAAGCTCAGTATAACTCAAAGTCCTTGTTCGAAGGAAGAGAGAGATAGAATGAGCTTGATACCTTATGCTTCGGCTATATGATCTATCATGTATGCCATGATATATACTAGACCGTATGTATCATTTGTATTGAGTGAAACTAGAAGATACCATTCTGACCCTGGTGAGGCTAACTGGACCGTAGTCAAAAGCATACTTAAGTACTTGAGAAGGACTAAAGATATGTTCTTGATATATGGTGGTCAAGATAGTGATTTGGTCCTTAATGGATATGTCGATGCCAGTTTTGAGACAGACCAAGATGATTTAAAATCGTAGTCAGGATATATATTTTGCTTAGATGGTGGTGCTGTTAGATGGAAGAGTTCCAAACAACCAACCACAGCTGATTCTATAACGGAAGCTGAGTACATAGCCGCTTCGGAAGCAGCTAAAGAAGCTGTTTGGATGAGGAAGTTCATTGGTGAACTGGATGTGGTTCCTAGCATTGTTGATTCAGTAAATTTGCACTGTGATAAGAATGGAGCTATTGCACAAGCTAAAGAACTAAGATCACAACAAGCATCCAAACGCGTACTTAGAAAGTTTCACCTCGTTCGAGAGATTGTCACTCGTGGCGATGTGAGGATATGCAAAGTTCACACGGATATTAACATAGCGGATCCTTTAACCAAGCCGCTTTCTCAAGCGAAGAATGATGGTCATATAAAGGCTATGGGTCTTCAGTTTTATGCCTGTGTAGGACTAAGAGCAAGTGGGAGATTGTTAGTATAATGCTCTAAGTCTACTGTTTAATAATAATGTAGAGACATTTATTATTATATAATATTGATTATATTATTGAATTAATATTATGCTTACGATCATTAAGTATGTGACTTGATAGTAAAACTCTTTAAAGCATTAAAAAATATTTATTCTAGATATCCCTAGTAATATGATTACTAGTATGATGATGATATGATGACTATATTTTACTAGTCATGAACATGAGATGTTATATCACGTCATAGATACTTGTAGAGACATCGTATTGGATATGACCTAACAAAGAGAATTATATATGGATTAAGTCATTATAATTCCTCTGATTGTTATATATTATTTAAGTCCTTATTACCTAAAGACACTACAGTTTCCTACATAATGAGTATCGTATTTTAACACAATACCAATGTCTTCTGTAACAAGGGACCGTACAGTTTGTGATTGGATACGGTACGATTTATGCAGAGGGAAGTAGTTTGTCCAGAGGGGACTTGTCCCTCCTATAAAACGGAGAAGATATCCACGGGCCCTTGATAAGTTAAATTGTTTAAATGCATGACCATGCTCAAGTTGATCAATAAAGAGTTGTTGATAAATATTTGAATTGGGCAATTGTAACTTGAGATCAAGTATATTAATTAAGCTATATAAGGTCGACTTATCCATGCCTTATGCTTAATTAGGATATCGCGCGACGAGAGGATTAAATATTATACAGTAACGGAATTTCGTTCGTGCCGTCGAATTAATTCTTTTAATGCGGGTAGTCATAATGTCTAGCTAGAGGCCGCTTATGATTTATGAGTCGTAAAAATTGTTTTATACTCATTGCCGTATTAATTAGAACCTACAAGCTCACACACTTAAACGAGCAGAGCAGCTATATTGTTCCGGTTGATTAAAAGTTGGTGAACCCTTAACCATGTTGAGGACTATATAAGAGTGTCTTGTGATAGCCCTCATACAAGACTAAATCACAAGTGAAGACATATTTGTGGAGAGAGAATCAAAAATCTGATTTTGATATTTCTCTCTCTCAAAAGTCTTGAAGATATATTCAAAAGTTGAATAATCAAAAGGATCAAGAATATATCTTCATATCTTTGAAGGTTGATTCTTTGACCAAGAAAGTATTTAGAATACTCTTTTTATCTTCATCTAATCTTGTGAGTTTAATCTTTAATAACATATTGAATAAGATTTATAGTTGTTATTTTAGATCAAAGTTCAAGAACATTTGAATTATATTCTTGGTGTTCTTGTTCTTACCATAATCAAGAACATACCTATATTCAAATTGATTTAAGTGAAATCTTTGTTGAATCGGAGCTAGCAATCCGTTATACGCTCAAGACTTGTTCGTTGTGTGGATACCATGGACGACGCTCGCTTCTTGCAATGTATCTAGAAGGCACAATCGAAAACATGCTACAAGAGGAAACAATCTTGTTCTTCGTACTTTGATAATATGCTTAGATCCTCGGAGGTTTTTTTTACATATTATATTATACTTCCGCTGCTCTATTTCGATATCTGATGAGATCATAAATCTTTTTAGTTCTATAAAAACCCAACATCCACGTAAGAGGGTTGAGGCAGGGTCCAGCTCACGCCCTTTGACACAGAGATTTTTGGGGTAATCTAGAGCTACCCGAGAATGCCCCACATTACGTGATCGAGAGGAAATAGAAATGGTTCATATCTGGAAAGACCGGAGACCCGATTGAGGAAGGCGAGCACCTGATCATAACTCTGCCTAATGATTGGAGTTACTCCATATATCGTCTCTGGGATGAGCCAAACCTCACGACCCCTCAAGAAAGAACAGTCGTTGATGATTTACAGTATGCTGCATGAAGGATTCTCGACTTGTACTAGAGACGCGAGATATCTAGAATTTTTGATATACACGATACCCCATCGCAGCCGATGGAGGAGTTTGAGGAGGATCCAGAGCTCGAGCAGATGGTTGACTCGGATGACGAGGATATTATCTCTTGGACTGAGCCCCCATCCCATGTTACTGTCATAGAGATCCTTAGCAGTGATGACGAGGAACAGATGCATTGTTTGGGATGCCATGATTTTATTATTTCAGTAGTAATTATTACTTTCAACTTTCCTTTAAGTATTATTCAAGAATTTATGTTGGCTATCAAAGTTATAAGTAGTAAAATATTTAATTTCTCGCAGTAATTAATTACAATATTTAATTGATTATTTTGTTTTATATTACGCATATAAATATCTTTATCTCTACCTCATTTCCTGCACTTAAGAACTTAAAAAAAAACGATTTGTTGGCAGGGCATGGCTCCACGCGAAGCTACCTCCTATACCGATCCTCGAAAGTCGAAACCAAGCTCAAGGCGCACTTAATATGCCTTCAAGCGAGAATGACGCCCCTAAGCAGCAGCAGTTGCTCTCAGCTTAACCACTCTTCTTCTCCAAGGAGAAGCAATAGTGCCCCCATCTACTCAAGGACAAGTCCAGGCAAGTTCAAACCCCCAACTTTCCTCGGGAGGGAAGGCCAGCAGCCATCAAGGAGTGGCTACTGAACTTGGAAAGCATCTTTGATTACATGGCATGTACATATGCTCAGAAGGCTTCATGTGCAGTCTTCCAACTCAAGGAGGATGTCAGGACCTAGTGGAATGGATCCTGGAGACTCCGAACCAAAGAAGAACGTGGGGTGCTTTTTTAGGAGGAATTCAAGAAAATAGTGATGGATAAGTATTACCCAAGGGCGTACAAGGCCAAGATGCAAAAAGAGTTTTTAGACTTAACTCAAGGAGACATGACTGTCACCGAGTACTAAAGGAAGTTTAATCACATGGGCCAATTTGCACCATTCATGGTTGATACTGAGGACATGAAGGCGCAAAAATTTCGTGATGGACTTCATGTTAGGAAAAACATTCCTGTTTTGATAATTGCCAACATACAACAAAGTAGTCTCAAATGAGTGAAAATACTGTTAAGTATGGAAGCTGTTAGGACTGTCCATACAGTTCGTCCCTACAGCAAAGAGATCTTATACAGTCCATCCTATAGAGTCATCATATAGCAAATAAACTTAAAGCGTTGGATACAGCATACAGGATGAAGGTGTTTTACTTGGGAAAAGTAAAACACATCCAATATGACTGAACAAAAGAAGCTTTAAACCATAGTGAGATAAACATTGTATATTCATAAGGTCTTCACGGTTAAAGCCACTTTAAACTGTGTTATTTAATTTCTGTATTTACTATTTTTATTCTACTGTGATTTATCTAGTATACACTGTTAAACCCTGTACGCATCAAGCAAACAGGAGAACACCTAGTTGCTGTATTTACAGCAACTCACACAACAAACTTCCGCTACGCAATTAACTTCGAAAATCGTACAACTTATTGTACTATTACTTTCTAAGCCGTTTATTATATACTTAGTGGCCAACATATGGTATCAGAGCGGTTGATTCTAAAAAGAATTAACTGAGTCAGATCCACAAATCACTAGCCTTTGAAAATCGTATCATATTTTCATCATCTTTCCTATTTCTTAAATGGATACCTCTATAATAAACAAGGTTCTTATGTTCTCTATTAATGAGTTTGAAGATTGGAGAATTAAGATGGAAGCTCATCTTGCATCCATGCACGAGGAGATGATATTCGTCATCCAAGAAGGTACAATAAAAATAATGAAGGTTAATTCTGCCGCAAGGATAGAAGGACAACCTCACGCTGAAATGCTCGAGAGGGAGCACGAGCAATGAACAACTGACGATCACAAGCGTGTGAACCTCGATAATGTAGCTAAGAATGCGCTATTAGTCACTCTTGACAAAGACATATTATCAAAGGTAAAGAGCCGTAATACATCTAAGGAAAACTGGGAGAAACTCAAGCTTATTTGCGAGGATACTGAGCTCTCGAAATAAAATAAAATTTTCAAACTTAGCAATTTTAATATTTTGAAATGAAATCTTCTGAAACGCTTGAGGAGCTTGACCTCCGATTCACTGGCATTGTCGGTGAACTTGAAGTATTGGGTAAAGTGTATACCTAAAAGGAGAAAAATTTAAAAATCTTTAGATCACTCCCTGCCCGATGGGACACTAAGACTACATCTATGTGTGTATCCTATAATATTAATGATATTTCTACCTTTGACCTCTTCACTGACCTCAAAGCCTTTGAGTATGATGTTGACAGGAGAGAAAAGGCTGAAGAGTCACCTGCCAAGACTACAGCACTGGCCGCTGTATCTGACATGAGACACGGATCTGCACCCAGCACATCCAAATCCGCACACAAGACTGTAGACAGCGATGATGACATCCTGTCACAATATGAAATGGCCATGCTTATGCACAAGTTCAATAAAATCATCAAACAGTCTGGAAAGACTCCATACAAGCCTAAGCCTTTTCACAAGGTAAGTTCTAATCTCCCTCCTCTGGTCATTCTAACCTATGCTATAATTGTAGGAAACCCGGACATTATGCAAATAAATGTCCACATCCAAAAGCACAAAGTTTCCAGAAGATGAGCAACAAGAAAAGGACGAAAGAAGGCGTCTGGAAAAACAAGCTCAAGGCCGTGATTGGCGAATCAGAAGCCCAGCCAGTGTTAAACAAGATCGAGGAGTGCCTTCAGGCTATCACTGTTAGTTATTCCTCCGATGATGAGATTGAATACAAAGCATATCTGTGCTTTATGGCCAAATAAATACAGGACGATGAGGATAGTGATAATGAAATAAGTTTAAATTCATTTTTTCATGTAAATGCATCATATACCTTTGAAAATATGATGAATGAATTCAAAAACATTCAAAAGGCCCACCTTAAAACGAGAAAACATACATCTCGAAATTTCAAACTTAGATCTGAAAGATGAAAATGACTTGCTGAAAAATAACTATGAAAATATGTCTATTGATTGCGAAAACAGCAAGGTCACACTTGAAAAACTCGTGAAAAGCAATCATCAACGTTCCCACGATCTAAATGAGACTAGGTCTCATAATGAGAGCAAAACAAATTATTTTGCTTTACTCGAAGCTAAAAGTAAAAACTCTCGAGAAGCGAGAAGAAGAATCAGAGACCATCCTGAAATCATTCGAGAAATCATCTAAATGGATGGAAGAAATTCTGAGCACTCAGCAACATGCTCATGATAAAAGTGGCTTAAGGTATAACTCATTATCCCATAAGGGAAAGTCTAGTACATTATTCGTCAGGGGTGTGGAACCCATTCATGTACCTGAAGAAATTCCAACTCCTACAAAGGTTACACCTGCCCCTCGTACAGAGAAGGCTGCGATTCTACCACCAAGATCATATCACAGACAGCGGAAACCTCATCCTCCCAGACCTGTAAGGCATAATCAACATCATGCTCCCCGAGAATATCAAAAGCGCCAGCAGCCATCTAGACAGAAGGCTGTATCCAAATATAAAAAAAAAGCACCGCAGTACTATCAACAGTATAGTGCGCCTAGATATTGTAACACCCCCAGAGTCATCTAAGAATATTACAGTGCCGTAGGCCCCGAGACGGAACCCACAAGGCTAAAAGAAAAATTTACAAACATTTTAAATATGCCTCAGTGGCGATAACAGTAATATCTTTATAAATATTTGAAGACTTATAAAACCCGTTAAACAATACCGACGAAACCTTTCATTTGAATGTAAAAGGCCAAACAGCCGAAACTCAATAGTTTAGAAAATGATTTTCCAAAGTAACTTAAGTTACCTGATATCGATGTAATACCCGTGATTTTCTCTTTCGATAATTTTTGTTTTTGGCATTTTTTCTGGTTTCTAGAACTCGCTTGTGAGCGTTTTGACATTTTGATAATGTTTTGTTCTGCGTGTTTGGTCATCCGAGTTTCTTCCAGGGCTGTTTTACCCGAATCCGTGTTTTGAGCGACTTTTCCGCTATTTGGTTCATTTCGTATGATGGTGGTTCGAAACTATGGTTTTGTATTTCCTATAAGTCCGTTGAGCTTTGTTATGTGTGTTGTGAGCTTCGATTTGGTTGTTTGATGTCATATTGTGATTTTCGGACATTTTGGGCCGTTTTGTAATTTCCCGAAGTTTGGGGTAATTACTTTCGTTGTTGTTATTCAGAACCTTTGAGTAGTCAGAATTGTATTTTCTTTTAACGTTTGAGTTCTTCGTTGTGCACTCTTCGTATGCATGCCTTCGTCTTGTGTTGTTGTTGTCATTTCGCGGTTTCGTCGCGCTCGTACTCGACAAGCTGACCTTAGCAGTTTTGGAACTGCTAGGTGACTTACATACGCTATGCTATAAGCATAACGTACGTTATCATCATGTGCCTTACGTACGTTAAGCCTTCTCATTACGTACGTAAGGGTATTCCAGTTCAGACAGTGAGTTCTGGACGTCGATAGCGTATGCTATGTGAGGATCATAACGTGCGTTAACTGTGCGCATTACGTACATTAAGCCCTTGCCGTAACGTACGTAATGGTCTTGTTATTTCGGACAGGAGGTTCTGGGCATCGATTACGTACGTAATATTTCGTGTCTTACGTACGTAATATCGTTAACATACGTTATCCCTTGTGTATAACGTATGTAATGCAGGCGCGGGTTGACCGAGTTCGTCATTTCTTCACCCCCTCTTTGTTTTTGTTCCACGGGCGAAGCAAGGGTTCTTCTAGGGGCGATTTTGGAGTCTTGTAACTCCAAGCCTTCATCTTCCTTGAGTTCTTGGTGTTGATTAACATCATCAATGCATGTTCTTCATCATTGATTCGAGGTAAATTTCTTGAAATCCTTTTCTATATATTTTGAGAATCTTTAGGATTCGAGTTGTTCTTCGTGAATCGTGGTGTTATGTATCCTTATTCGGAAGTATTGATTATATTCCGGTGTTTTGATTTGTATTCTTATCGTGTTCGGGTTTGGGTGACATTCTTGATGTTCTTGGGAAAGTATTGAACCCTACGTGTTCGATCTTTTGTTTCTACGAATTCTTGTTGGGAATTTCGTATTTTTTCCATCCTCTTTGCGATCGACTTTATAGTAATTATGGTGTTCTTGTGTTTTCAACCTAGTTGGAGGATTTGAGGGTTTCCGGTCGAGCTTTCCTGTTGCTCCGCGTGCTTTGGACTTGAGACGAGTATCTCGTCTATATTCTTTATACTTTGAGAATGTGATGTGTCGTGAATTTAACGTGAGTACGGCCAAACGTTACGATTTTGACCATAAAGTTATCTAAACGCTAGGTCTGGAGAGGGCTCCGAGAATTGTTACTTGCGAGTACGATGTCGAGATAACTTATGGATGTGTTTGAGTTTGTTTTCGATTAGCTAATCTGGGTGGGTCCCGTCGAGGTCACGAAGGTGAATTGGGTGTTTGATTTGATATCTCTGAATTGTGAATCCTTTCTGGTTGTATTGGTGAATGTGGTTTTGTTTTTGAGGCTTGGTTGAGAAATTAATCATTTATATGATTTTGAAAGAAAACCTTTTTGAAAAGGAAAATATTCATATTTCATGATTTTACACTGAGACCCCCGAAGTCTCTAAATAATCTCTTAAAGTGATTTCTCGAGTAATTCACATGATCTATTTTAAAGCAAATGATTTTGAAAAGACTAGACCCGGGGATCGTGTTACTACCTTGTCGAAAGGTTATTTTCATAATGGTTGTATTCTTGAGGTATAATTGTATAGCTTGGTTACTTTCTAGCGATTTCCATCGCTAACTCCTCGTTGGGGGATTATGTTATGTTTTTCAGGTATTCCGATTTGAGATAGAGCAACCACAAGATCGGCATGGAGGATGATGTAAAGCAACGATACTAGTCACAGTTGTAGTCGGTTGTCCGTCAGTGATCTGTCAGTCTGAGTATTTATTTATAGTTCTTTGTTATCCTTAAGAACATGGACATGTGGTGTAAATTGTGATCGAGTTGTATTTTGGTTTATCAGTTATACTGTTATGTTGTATTTTGAGAGACCTAATCGGTCTACGGTTTTATGTTTTGGTCGAATTGACCACGTGTGGGATTTTTTGTGGTTCCTTACCTGGTAGATCCTTGCGGAAATGATCTACGGCGTGTAATGTCCCTAAACGGATTGGGGGTGTTACAATCGAAAGGTCATTTAAAAATACTCACGCAGCGGAAAGGACAAACAACTAAAAATACTCTAGCAGTGGAATACAACATATAATTAGAATACTCGATTCACAAACACATGCCATAGCCAGTATCCTCCGGGAAGCTCATCTCTTCACGACCGTTACAAGCTTGATATTCCAAGAACCTAAAAAGAAGCCCACGACGGGGTCGACCATAAAATATAACAATGACAACAATCACATCGTGTCAATAATTACATACCAATGAAAAACACTAAGTAAGAATACTACCCATGTAATCTTACCACCGCAACCTTACCAACTCGTGATAATCCTTTCCTTACCAAAATTCACATCTCGCATCCTCAACAACACAATGAACTCATACCCAAACATCTGTACTGTACCTCAAGCAATACTCAAGGTTCTCAAAACATCACCACTCACTGATACGAACTATACCAACTCTGACCAATTCAATCCATTAGATATCACTATCAAATCTCAACACGAAAATCGATTGTCCATCAAAGACAAATACCACAAAAATGGAAATACAGGTCATACCTCAGGATACGCAATGCCGCATTGAATCACGTAAGTCTAATCCGAGATCAGATAAATACAACATACGGACATGGTCCTAATACAAGACCCACAAATGCATACTCACATGACAACGTCAATATGCTCACAACAATAAAAACAATGTATATTCAATGGAAATCCGATGATCCAGCGCACACAGCACACACATCCCAAGATGATCCTACTAGATCAACACGGAATGGATAACCAATAATATACATATACACAACAACAACACATGGCAATACAACGATCCAGAGCACACAACATAGATATCCCATGATGATCCCGTCGGACCAACGCATGGTGGAAATACCTGTCCAACGATCCAACACACACAACTATAGATATCCCATGATGATCCTGTCGGACCAACACATGGTGGACAAATGACAACAACGCACAAATGTATGTTAACAACAATACACAAATGCATGACAACAATAATACATGAATGTATCACAACATAATCAACACAAAATGACAAAAATGATTAGAGTACTTGCCCCGAGTCCTTCGGGAGCAATCTCGATGTCTAAACCATTACCAACCATTATCCTCAATATTCAACGGTCTAAAATGTCACGGACTGTAGATAATTCATGTCTTTATCACAATTTATCCTCGATACCCAAGTATACTAATAACAAAAGTAAATCACATACATTATGATTTAAATTCCCAAAAACCTAAAACAACGTACAATCCCAAATCTTCAGTGTTCACTATTATAATCATTGCTATACGAATTATAAACGAATGAAACTGAAACCATTCATTAAATATTATAAATTGTGCAAGTAATAACTTGCCTCGATATCGACACGACGATAATGAAGTCGCTACCAATCCATTGCCTTCGACTACTAGCTCTTCGGCCCTGACCAATGCAATTCACGAACATTCTCGAACACGACCGCAACACACTTTTCTAACCAATGATCAATTATCACAACCTATTGCAATAATCAATCAACAACAATCCAATAACACGATCATATACAAAACCAAATAGTATAACTCAATCCATTACGAACTCATATCCACAATACGAACCGAAATCCGATAATTGATATTTAACAATCAATATAACCGATCAACAAACCCAACAATTTCATAATATCTCGATTAAACACAAGCCCGAATACTCCAACCCAACCAATTATGAATTTACAACCACAATACGATTACATATACGAATGTAAAGGAAATCATATTCGATGATCAATCACAATCTTTCCGGGTTCAATCTCATCATCATACTCACATTGTTATATACCATTAATTAATCGTCAATCAACATTACTTAACGAACATTCGATCTTCATATATAAAAATACCGATAATTCAACATACAATCGTCTTGCTATGTTAAATTCATCAAGAATTTCTTCAAGAACACCAAGTGATTCAAAACCATGTTTGTAATCAACATAATCCGATATCCTTTAACATGTAGATAGTCATCCAACTCATAACCTAAGTCATATATTATCATATTCTTCCATATACACTTCTCGTAACATTAAGAAATGTATCAAAACCACTATAATCATCATCATATGAATAAAATACGGATAACGATACCAAGAATCCGAAATCAAGGTGTAGAGTTCAACAACATACCTCAAGAACTTGAACAACACCATCAAACACATCAAGGATCAATAATATCTTCATATCCAAGCCTCAAATCCATGTTTCCAAACTTATATCCAAGATAGAAGAGGTTTATCTTCACTACCATACTGAGAGGGACGAATTTTGGAGGAAGGAATGGTTTTGTTCTCATGAAGAAATGAAAAACCGATCCTTATTTATAATCTGCAGCGCTCATTACGTATGTTACCAATCCACATTAACGTACGTAATTCTCCTTACGTATGCTACAGATTTTTCATAGCGTACATAACATCATTCCAGAACTCACTGCCTTGTTTCGTTCGATCGTTTACGTACGTAATGCATAGGTCATGATGTACGTAATACATACGTTGACTTGCTACAGTAAATATCCATTTAGCGTACGCAATGGGTAGTCTATAGCGTACGTAATACACAACATTGACTCGCCCGCCCACGTTCTGCACCGAAAGCTGCCGACCAAGGGACCCACATGTCATCCATAGCCTGATCCTGTCCGATTCTCTTCATAACGTACGTTATGCACTCTACATAACGTACACTACATCTGTGTCTTAGCGTACGTAAGCTCCTATGCTTAATGTACACTACGCTTGACAAGGTCCTCTCTGATCAGCCAACTATATCTCACCTGATACTTTAATATACGTAAAGATCTCATGTTAACATATGTAACTGTTGGGGATTAACGTACGTAAGCTCATATGCTTAACGTACGTTATGGATTCTATACTTATCCATTTACACTGATCTTGCTCGTCATCTCAATATATCGAATACGTATACATGACATTATATCCTCAAATGCAATTGTCGACCAAGTACGACAATTATACCAATACAGATGTCTCAGTCCTTCATTTATTTTATCCAGACTGTACAGATTCCACACTGTACAACATAACTCGGATAAAATAACATTAAACAACAGTAGTAGAAATTCTGGATATTACATACTACACCACTTAAAATAAGTTTTGTCCTCGAAACTTGCAATCCGTCATAAAAAACAATCCGTTCAACCAAAATATCCCGAAATCATCACGACAACAATCAGTCATCATCATTAACGAATAACCAAAACAGTACACTTACAAATGCACCAAGTCGATGATCTTCTATGATACTAGCAAATGACTCCACTGTAAAGCCTCAATATGCTTACAGTCACAATTCCATGAGTCTCAACAAAATATATCATCTTCGGATGAAATAATCTATCCGTGTCACCTGTCTACTTGATTATACAATTAAGTCCCAATCTGCTAAAAACCAATAATGCACGACACATCTATGAAACAACTGCCCAAAACAATGGCAACCAATCCCGAAACATCGACACAAAATTCGAACGCTCATACGATCATTAACAATGATCAACCAACAAATTAACCGAGAATACCATTGACATGATAAATGTAACACCCCAAACAAGGCGACTATTACAGTGGCTTGGACCCCGAACTGGGACCCACCACGCGAATGAATATTAATGACTTAAATAATATAATTGTAGTACCGAACCACATTATATCATCGATTATTCCGATGAGGAGTTTCAAGTACAACACACCCAAGATAATACCGATTACATGTATATTTTATATGAAGATAAAATATACAACTCTGAATGAAAATAAATATCCAAACGGAAATCTGCAGCGGAATTTGAAATGAAGAAAACATGAAATGACTGGAAAGGACTGGGCCCCCTACTAGTATCACTGGGACTCCTCGCCGTCAACGTTCTCTTCCCATGCTTTTGCCTTGCCATGACCTGGAAACAATGCCCCCCAATGGGGTCAGTTACACAGAACAACAATTCTCAAGAGTTGAACAATATACAACAATCACATGAGTGAATTAAGAAATAGAGTTGAATGATGGGCATCATAGTACGCCCGAATGGAATGTGTAAGTACACAAGTAGCCGAGTGTCCGGAGTGCCGCATATACACCCACAACTCAGCCTAATTAGTCTCACGGAGGTACTTTACCGTGTGCACAGTCCAATGTGTCCGGAGTCCTGCATATACATATGACCATCGTATGCCCGACTAAAAATTCCACACATTCACCACCCGGAAATGTAATATAATCCCGGAAAGGTCACGAGAACAAAAGCGACCAAGATGAGAGATAATGAATAAATTCCGACAATGATAAAGAATGACTGACCGAGATGAAATAATGATACAACGAGTGATAGCTTCAATGAAATGATTTTGGAACCATCGTTCCTCGTGAGTTACATGATTAGTTGATAATTACAAGTTTCGACATGAATGATATATTATGAGTGAATTACATGTATGAATGAACAACAATGTAAGGAATGAGTATCCCTTTAACCGAGTAAGAATTAACTTACACAACACCGGTGAAGAATGTCCTTCTACGAACAAACGTCCTAAAAGAGGTGTCAGTCATTCGAACAACCTTGAATAACACAATTACCAACAATCCGTTCAATATACAAATCAAACACGATTATAACTAACTCAAAACGTCGATACGACTAAACCAAGTTCATTGCGGCATTATATCAAACATGTTGTAACCAATCTACAATTGTTTACAACCAATCCTTAATTATACCAATTCCAAACCTCCAAAGAGTGATACAATCCAACAAAACATCTTCAATATAATCAATAATCTAATATGAATATCCAATTCGTGATTTCAACAACAACTAATCGAAAACCCCCAAATCCAACTCAATATTCAAAGTGTTCTTGAATAATCGTCTAATAATCCGATAAATATTCATACCAACTCACAATTATATGTATATCTATTCATATAACATGATTATAACATCCCAAAATATCATATTCCATCGTATAATCGAAATCTAGGGTGTTGAAGAATATTACCTTTGAAGATCCAATCTCTTCGATCCGGTGAATTCATGTTAAATCAACTATCCAAGCTTCACAAACAATTGAAGATGATGAAATTAGAACACACAAGTATTGATGATGAAAAATCTCTCCCTCAAACTCTCTCTCTCGGAAACAAGGTGAAGAAGTGAGAAAAATGAGCTCAAAGTCCCGTCCAAGTCCTTAAATACTGCCCTGATTACGACCGTAACTCGGCCTACTTACGACCGTAACATCCCCAAATCAACGGCCTTACGGCCGTAACTATCCATCTCGTACGGGCGTAACTCGGCCTCGTCGAAAAATCTACCGACAGACATACGGCCGTACCCGCACATGCCTTACGGGCGTATCTAGACTGATACGGCCATACTCGGCAAGACTTAGGGGCGTATGAAACCTTCGTCCAAACTGACCGGGCACCTGCTCGAATCGTACGGCCGTAACCGGCCAAGCCTTACGGCCGTACCTGCCTCAACTTACGGCCGTATGCCGCAACCCTTACGGCCGTAAGCCCTCTTCGTCCAACATGTCCTGAAAACCACGAACGCATGTTACGGTCGTAGCCTGTCTATCCTTACGGCCGTATCTCCCCTTCAGACAAAATATTCTTAAGCCAACAAATGCATGTTACGACTGTAATGCATGATTAGTTACGGCCGTAACTCACCGCTGGAAGTGACAAAAATCCGACAACTCCGTCTACTCATTACAAACGGTGAATGATTCGACATACAATACTTGTATGAATGCAATTAAATCCACTAACATGAAATAGGTGATATTTCCAACGCAAGACCATCAATCACGATGATTATGATAATACTCTCGTCTCGATTCTCAAACGGAGACGAATGACGATCGGTAACTGATACACGGCTAAATTATGCCAACGAAGAATACAGATGAATGAATCATGAGTGATGAATGATTATTAATGAGTGAAAATTACTGAATGATAATTACTGAATGATAATGAATGAATTACAACCGGGTATTACATACCCCCCCTTAAAAAGAGTTTCGTCCTCGAAACTAAGGGTCAAACAACTCGGGATAACTCTCCCGCATACTATCCTCGGTTTCCCAAGTAGCCTCTTCGACTCCGTGTCTAGACCACTGAATTTTGACCAAAGGAATCGTCTTGTTTCTAAACTTCTTGATTCGCCGCTCTAAGACTCGTATAGGACGCTCCTCATACGAATGATCACCTGCAATCTCGATTTCATCGAACTAAAGTATGTGACTCGGATCCGCAACATACTTCCACAACTGAGAGACGTGAAACACAGTATGAATTCGGCTCAATGCCAGAGGTAAAGCAAATCGATAAGCTAGATCTCCTACTCGATCCAAAATCTCAAGCGGTCCAATGAATCTCGGACTCAACTTTCCCCGCTTCCCAAAACGAAAGATACCTCGACTCGGGGATACCTTGTCCAAAACGTGGTCACCTGTCTCGAACTCTAGTGGTCGACGACGATTGTATGCATATGATTTCTGTTGACTCTGAGCGGTCAACAAACGACTCCTGATCAACGCTACCTTCTCACGGGTGGCTATAAGCATATCGGGCTCGGTGCCGATTAATTCTGATAAGTCATCCCAACACAAAGGAGATCGACAACGATGACCGTACAAGGCCTCGTAAGGTGCCATCTTAATTGAAGCATGCCAACTATTATTGTATGTGAACTCGATCAACGGTAGTTGGGCTTCCTAATCCTCTTTCCAGTCGAGGGCGCATGTCCTCAACATGTCCTCTAATGTTTGAATAGTCCTCTCTAATTGCCCGTCGGACTGAGGATGAAAAGTTGTGCTGAAATTAAGCTGAGTCCCCATAGCACGATGAACTGATTTCCAAAAATGTGACACGAATCACCCATCATGATCAGAAACGATACTCTTAGGAGTACCGTGCAATTTCGCTATCTCCTTGATGAATAACTGGGCAAGTCTTTCTGGACCCCACGTATCCTTAATCTCAAGGAAATGAGCTGATTTAGTTAAACGGTCTACAATTACCCAAATTGTATTCATGCCTCGACGACTCACCGGCAAACTCGTGATGAAGTCCATTGAAATATCCTCCCACTTCCACTCTGGAATAGGGAGCGGTTTCAGCATACCTGCCGGTCGCTGATGTTCTGTCTTGACTTGCTGATAGGTTAAGCATCTCGAAACAAATTCCGTGACTTCTCGCTTCATATTACTCCACCAGTAATTCTATTTCAAGTCCTTGTACATCTTGCTAGACCCCGGATGAATGGAATAAGGGGTAGCATGAGCTTCTCTCAAAATCGAGTTTTTCAATTCGTCATTCGCCAATACACATAACCGATTCTTAAATCGTAATAGTCCATCCTCGTGGACCACAAATCCAGGGGCCTTCCCCTGAGCCACATCCTCTCGGATGCGCAACAAAAACGGGTCTGAACCTTGATTCACTCTGATCGCCTCCTCAAGTGGCGAAGAAATCTCTAACATACAAAGTTGCCCTTGTACTCGCTGTAACCAGACCTCGATCTCAGGTCTTAGGAATTCCTACTGAAGCTCCTTCTGAACTGTTAAACGAGCAAGCATTTGCTCCTGAACGGACTTACGACTCAATGCATCGCAACCACGTTTGCCTTACCCGGGTGGTACAGGATCTGGATATCATAATCCTTGATTGGTTCCAACCACCGCCTCTGTCACATATTTAACTCCTTCTGAGTAAATATATATTTCAAACTCTTGTGATCAGTGAATATTTGACAGGTAATTCCATAAAGATAATGACGCCAAATCTTCAACGCGAAAACCACGGCTGCTAGTTCCAGGTTGTGGGTCGGATAGTTGATCTCGTAAGGTCTAAGTTGCCATGAAGCATAGGCAATAACTTTCCCATTCTGCATTAATACACATCTGAGACCATGTCCGGACGCATCACTATAAACCACAAATCCTTCCGTCCCTTGTGGTAAGGAAAGGACAGGTGATGAAATCAAATGGCCCTTGAGTTCTTCAAAACTCCGACGACACACATCAGACCACGTGTATTTCTTATCCTTCCGCAAAAGGTTCGTCATGGGTTGAGAAATTTTAGAAAATCCTTCCACAGATCGCCGATAATACCAGCTAATCCGAGAAAGCTTCGGATTTCCTTAACATTCTTCGGAGGTTGCCAATCTCGGATCGCCTCCGTCTTCTGAGGGTCGATATGAACTCCGTCTGATGAAATTACATGTCCGAGAAACGTCACCGCGGACATCCAGAACTCACATTAGGAAAACTTTCCATAGAGCTGCTCTCGTATCAACACGTCGAGAACCTGATGAAGGTGAATTTCGTGCTCCTCTCAGTCACGAGAATAAATCAAAATGTCATCAATGAAAACAACCACGAACTGATCCAGATAATCGATGAAGACTTGATTCATTAACTCCATGAACACCGCAGGAGCATTAGTTAACCCAAACGGCATTACCACAAAATCATAATGACCATAGCGTGTTTGAAATGCCGTTCTAGCGATATCCGAGTCTCGAATTCGCAACTGATGATATCCAGATCTTAAATCGATCTTGGAAAATACTGAAGCTCCCTGAAGTTGATCCAAAAGATCATCCATACGGGGTAGATGATATTTGTTCTTAATTGTCACCCTGTTCAATTCGCGATAATCAATACGCAAACGAAATGAACCGTCCTTCTTCTTGACGAATAACACTGGTGTCCCCACGGGGACGCACTCGGTCAAATATAACCTTTCTCGAATAATTCCTCGAGTTGATTCTTCAACTCCTGCATTTCGGTTGGGGCCATCCGATACGGTGCCTTCGATATTGGAGATGTACCGGGCTCCAACTCAATCGTGAATTCCACATCTATCTGTGGGGGTAAGCCAGGTAACTCGTCTGGAAATACATCAGCATATTCTCTCACTACCGGAATATCCGCCAACATTATTGGTGATTTCTCGGTCTTGGTCATATAGCCAATAACCAACACACCCCTGACTGAGTAATTTCACTGCTTTCATCATATTAATAACTCTACCGGAACATCTGGGATTACCACCCTGAAAAACACATTCGACTCCATCATATGAAATGATAGTGATCATACGCTTACGGACACTAATGATGGCATCGTGACGATCCATCCAATCAATACCCAAGATAACGTCGTCTCTCGGTAAATCTACCACGATTAGGTTTGCTAGCTATACACGACCATGAAGCTGAATCGGACAATTATGAATCTCACGATTTCCGATAATTCTTCTACCTTCAGATAGACCAATGACATAAGGCTCACAACTAGTAGCACTACCCACACGTAGTCTACTCAAACATGACTCGGAAATGAATGAAAGCGATGCACCAGTATCAAAAAGGGACACACAGGTTGAGATAGAATTTTGAGTGTACTTGAGATCATTCGGGCCTCCGAATCGTCGGTCCTTTTCATCTCATAAATTCGGGGCTTGCCGGCCCCCGAACCGGACGCTCCCACCTGATAGCTTTTGGCTCCACCTTTGTTTGCTCTCGTCGTTTAAACAATCTTGACCAGTAGCCTGATTCGAATAGCCGCCTTGAGTGGCTCGAGATGTCGCCGGAGCAGGCCTGGAGTCTCTTCGACAGAAACGGGCCGAATGCCCAGCAATTCCACAGTTGTTGCACGTGATAGTCGGCTTCAGACACTTAGTGCTGAAATGGCCCTGTTCCCCACAGTTGTAATACGTGATGGCCGAACTGGCCGCTCGAGACTGAGATTCCGCAGGTCTGGGCGCCATAAGAGGTCGCTCATAAAAAGTAGGGCCCGCGCGAGGCTTCTTGAAAGTGACCTAACTGCCTTTGGACCGATTACGATTCTTTGATTTCTTGCTAGCAGATGAAGGTTGCTGCTTAGCAATCTCCTTAGCAGTAAGCTCATAAGTAAGAGCTTTCTCGATAAATTCAGCCAGGGTGGTGCAGTTATGATTAAGCAACTGCATCCGCATACGAGGTTTCAACCTCTTACTGAAATATTTGATTTTGTCCGCCTCAGAGTGAATAATAGATGAGGCGAAAGGAAGTAGCTCCTGAAATTTCTCGGCGATGGCGAGAACATCATCGTCCGCTGATGGGTCGGGAGTGAGTAGTTCTGATAACTTAGCCTCTCTGAGTGGGGCCGGATAATACCTCTCCATCATGAGAGTCTTGAATTGATCCCAAGTATAAGATCCGTCGGTGGGCTTCAACGATGACCACCATGAATGAGCGCTCTTACCCAGATAGTAAGCCGCAACTGAAACTATGTGCCCTTCGGGACACTCCACCATAGCAAACAACTTCTCGAAATGCTCAAGCCAATGATCAATATCCGCCGGCTCAGATGAGCCCTCAAAAGTAGGTGGTCTTTGGTGAGAGATGTCGCCAAAAATATTGCTCACACTCCTCTCGTGCCTCTGAGGTGGCGGCGGAGGAGCCTGCTGATTCTGAGTAGCTGAGTTCTGCATCGTCTCCATGAGGCGTGCCATCTGTGTCATCTGGGCCATCATGCCCTGCATAAAAGCGAGTGGATCAACCCGAATACCTTCAGATTGAGCTGTGTCCCGGGTACGACTCCCTGACAGTGAATGATCATTTCCGGGTGAAATTAGTGGCAGCATCGCTGCTCGATGAATTAGCATTATTCCTCGCATTCGCGCATGTATTCACACGAGCTCTCGGGTTACAGCCCGCACCGCGGCCTCTTCCCCCGCGTCCTCTGCCAGCTGTTTCCATACTGAAGTGGGAAAGTCACATGATAATTATATATCTCGCATGAATATCACATTATGATTATGTTATAAAATGATGAAAATGAGCATACGCGCTCAAACACAATGATTACATGAATGATCAGCTGAGGTGACGTGATTATCTGATGAAATTCTTGAAATGATTATCTTGAACAAGTTAACAAGATTAATGATACGATCCTTACGATCAACAACTGAGCAATGAAATGAACTGAATGATTAATGAATTAACATGATCGACATGATCAAAATTGAAAATGACGATTACGGATTGTGGACTGTTGAATGATGAATGAGTGATTCTTATGCCAGAAATTATACCATGGCGTCAGAAATCTTACTGTTCTTGGGTCTGAGGGGCTTGGCATCTGCACAGGTCACACGTGACGTGAAAGTCCAATGATACTAGTCTGATGATGCTGATTTCAATAAGACATGACTCGG
This sequence comes from Orobanche coerulescens, assembly GCA_033398695.1. Lineage (NCBI taxonomy): Eukaryota > Viridiplantae > Streptophyta > Magnoliopsida > Lamiales > Orobanchaceae > Orobanche > Orobanche coerulescens. The sequence goes on along the minus strand of CM065815.1, from coordinate 42,687,390 downwards.
AAGGTAGTATTCAAAACCACGCTCCGATACCAACTCTGTAACACCCCAAACTAGGCGACTATTACAGTGCCCTGGACCCCCGAACTGGGACCCACCAGGCGAATGAATATTAATGACTTAAATAATATAATTGTAGTACCGAACCACATTATATCATCGATTACTCCGATGAGGAGTTTCAAGTACAACACACCCAAGATAATATCGAATACATGTATATTTTATATGAAGATAAAATATACAACTCTGAATGAAAATAAATATCCAAATGGAAATCTACAGCGGAATTTGAAATGAAGAAAACATGAAATGACTGGAAAGGACTGGGGGCCCCTACTAGTATGATTGGGACTCCTCGCCATCAACATTCTCTTCCCGTACTTTTGCCTTGCCATGACCTGAAAACAATGTCCCCCAACGGGGTCTGTTACACAGAACAACAATCCTCAAGAGTTGAACAATATACAACAATCACATGAGTGAATTAAGAAATAGAGTTGAATGATGGGCATCATAGTACGCCCCGAATGGAATGTATAATTACACAAGTAGCCGAGTGTCCGGAGTCCTGCATATACACCCGCAACTTGGCCTAATTAGTCTCACGGAGGTACTTTACTGTGTACACAGTCCAATGTGTCCGGAGTCCCGCATATACACATGACCACCGTATGCCCGACTAAAAATTCCACACATTCACCACCTGGCAACGTAATACAATCCCGGAAAGGTCACGAGAACAAAAGCGACCAAGATGAGAGATAATGAATAAATTCCGACAATGATAAAGAACGACTCACCGAGATGAAATAATGATACAACGAGTGATAGCTTCAATGAAATGATTTTGGAACCGTCGTTCCTCGTGAGTTACATGATTAGTTGATAATTACAAATTTCGACATGAATGATATATTATGATTGAATTACATGTATGAATGAACAACAATGTAAGGAATGAGTATCCCTTTAACCGAGTAAGAATTAACTTACACAACACCAGTGAAGAATGTCCTTCTACGAACAAACGTCCTAAAAGAGGTGTCAGTCATTCGAACAACCTTGAATAACACAATTACCAACAATCCGTTCAATATACAAACCAAACACGATTATAACTAACTCACAACATCGATACGACTAAACCAAGTTCATTGGGGCATTATATCAAACATGTTGTAACCAATCTTCAATTGTTTACAACCAATCCTTAATTATACCAATTCCAAACCTCCAAAGAGTGATATAATCCAACAAAACATCTTCAATACAATCAATAATCCAATACGAATATCCAATTCGTGATTTCAACAACAACTAATCAAAAACCCCAAAATCCAACTCAATATTCAAAGTGTTCTTGTATAATCCTCCAATAATCCGATAAATATTCATACCAACTCACAATTATATGTATATCTATTCATATAACATGATTATAACATCCCAAAACATCATATTCCATCGTTGAATCGAAATCTAGGGTGTTGAAGAATATTACCTTTGAAGATCCAATCTCTTCGATCCAGTGAATTCGTGTTAAATCAACTATCCAAGCTTGAAAAACAATTGAAGATGATGAAATTCGAACACACAAGTATTGATGATGAAAAATCTCTCCCTCAAACTCTATCTCTCTCTCGGAAACAAGGTGAAGAAGTGACAAAAATGAGCTCAAATTCCCGTCCAAGTCCTTAAATACTACCCTAATTACGGTCGTAACTCGGCCTACTTACGGCCGTAACATCCCCAAGTCAACGGCCTTACAGCCGTAACCATCCATCTCGTACGGGCATAACTCGGCCTCGTCGAAAAATCTGCCGACAGACATACGGCCGTACCCGCACATGCCTTACGGGCGTATCTAGACTGATACGGCCGTACTCGGCAAGACTTACGGGCGTATGAAACCTTCGTCCAAACTGACCGGCACTGCTCAGATAAATGCGGCCATAACCGGCCAAGCCTTACGGCCGTACCTGCCTCAACTTACGGCCGTATGCCACAACCCTTACGGCCGTAAGCCCTCTTCGTCCGACATGTCCTGAAAACCACGAACGCATGTTACGGCCGTAGCCTGTCTATCCTTACGGACGTATCTCCCCTTCGGCCAAAACATCTTTAAGCCAACGAATGCATGTTACGGCCGTAATGCATGATTAGTTACGGCCGTAACTCGCTGTTGGAAGTGACAAAAATCCGACAACTCTGTCTCCTCATTACAAATGGTGAATGATTCGACATAAAATACTTGTATGAATGTAATTAAATCCACTAACATGAAATAGGTGATATTCCAACGCAAGACCATCAATCACAATGATTATGATAATACTCTCGTCTCGATTCTCAAACGGAGATGAATGACGATAAGTAACTGATACACGGCTAAATAATGCTAACGAAGAATACAGATGAATGAATCATGAGTGATGAATGATTATTAATGAGTGAAAATCACTGAGTGACAATTACTGAATGATAATGAATGAATTACAACCGGGTATTACAATAAACTCCAATATCACCAACGAACGATCAACAGTAACTAAGAATACTCTCACATGGTAAGCTCCAACATGATGAATACAGAATCACAGAGGCAGATATACGGACGAATAAAGTTCTCAAAATGTTACACCAATCACATACAATGGATCTCAAAGAAACACACCCGACTGTTGAACATACTCCTCGGCGTATGAACAACAATCCACAAACTGACGAACATACTCCATCCTACACACCCAAATCCACACTTACAGAGGAATCATTCAAAAATCACTATGGTAAACTCGTACAACTACCATACCAATGGAATCACATAGCACATATGTCCCGGTTTCACAAAATTCGTCGTTTCAAAATCACATCCTGTACATGAATCTACAACACGCAGTATATTTCTCTTATTTGATCAATCAACCAATCATCCATGGATAACCAAACTACCATACTAAAGTTCGAATCTCTTTTCATCGTACCATACTGATGTATTATCCAGTTTGTGAGTCACATTCCTAACTTCACCATGATATGCACTATGTACTAAATGCGTATGTATATCAATCACATTTTCAAAACCAGTTTGAAATCATATAATCTTGTCAAGAAGACGATTTTTTGAATGTTCTTTCAAGAATTTCAAAACTCAAAACAAAACTTTTTGTAAGACCACGAAATCAATTTTCGAAAAGTTAAACCGGCTCGCTGGTGTCAAGTTCTCGATGAAAATTCTTTTCGAATACACACGATTAAATAAATGAAATTATGCAAATGATTGTCCACATCCATACACCTGTATACCAGTTTGGCTTGTCACCGAATCCAATGAGATTCCATCGGAAAACCACCCGATAGAGTTTCAAAATCTCAATATATAGACTCCGATAAAAACTCCTTTTCCACATATGACTCGTAAGGTCAACCATTAACCCATCCTGGATCACCTCAACTATGCTATGACAAAATATTGAATAATCGACAAATCAAACACAACAAAAGACTACCCGAGAAGTTTCATTTGGACAAATAAACCAAACCCCAAAAGATTTAATAAAATAGATAAACGATTGGTAAAATGTTTTACAAATCTCGGGAGTTTTAGAAAATAGAAAAGCCTTTTTGAAACATTAGGGTCTCAGCCTAAATCCCGTTCCACATTACAGGAAGTGTAAAAGTAGAAAACCCTTTTGGACCCCAAGTCCTGAGTTATAAAACTATTTCAAAATCGATTGGGTCTCGGCCCAAAAATCATTTTTCGTAAAACATCCGTTAAACATTCATTTTGAAAAGTATCATTTTCAAATGCTTAAAAGCAGTTCATATATCTCAAAATGAATTAACATGACTACATGTTCTTCTCAACCATCCACAACATTCCCCCAAATACATAACTCCATTTTCCCAGTTTCACCAACATATCGATTTTCCAAAATCATAGATTCGTAAGATAACTGGTTTTGTACCAACTATTATGTTCTGCTATCTTATAACGTAACACATAATATTCTTCCAAATCTCAGAGCACATCAATATAATAACTGCAAATAACCTCAATGCAATTCAAAATCCAAATACTTACAGATCATGAAGCTGATGATTCCCCGTGATACTGACACATGTCTAAACTCTAGAAAATACTCGACACAGATATTTTCAAAACACACATTTTTCAAACTCAGTTCAACTCGAGAACACAACACATCTCTATCCGAAGAAACACGTTAATACCATTTGGAAAAGTTTACAACAACCCCAGTACTACACTGGTAAATCACATAACACACAAGCCCGAGTGAAAAACAAAACCCAGGGCTCTAGAATTCGTCAATCGACAATTCAAATGACGCGACAAAAGCACGACTCGAATCAACCCGACTGCCTAGGTTTTCTCAACCTAAGCTCTGATACCATATTCTGTAACACCCCCAGAGTCATCCAGGAATATTACAGCGCGGCAGGCCCCGAGACGGAACCCACAAGGCTAAAAGAAAGATTTACAAACATTTCAAATACGCCTCAGCGACGATGACGGTAATATCTTTAAAAATATTTGAAGACTTATAAAACCCGTTAAACAATACCGACAAAAAATTTCATTTGAGTTACCAGATAACGAAAAGTCATTTAAAAATACTCACACAGCGGAAAGGACAAACCACTAAAAATACTCTAGCAGCGGAATGCAACATATAATCAGAATACTCGATTCACAAACACATGCCATAGCCAGTATCCTCCGGGAAGATCATCTCTTCACGACGTTTACAAGCTTGATATTCCAAGAACCTAAAAAGAAAGCCCACGACGGGGTCAGCCATAATATCCAACAATGACAACAATCACATCGCGTCAATAATTACATACCAATGAAAAACACTAAGTAAGAATACTACCAATGTAATATTACCGCTGTAACTTTACCAACTCGCGATAATCCTTACCAAAGTAATCCTTACCAAAATTCACATCTCGCATCCTCAACAACACAATAAACTCATACCCAAATATCTGTACTGTACCTCAAGCAATACTCAAGGTTCTCAAAACATCAGCACTCATTGATACGAACTATACCAACTCTGAGCAATTTAATACATCGGATATCACTATCAAATCTCAACACGAAAATCGATTGTCCATCAAAGACAAATACCGCAAAAAGGAAATACAGGTCATACCTCAGGATACGCAATGCCACGTTGAATCACGTCAGTCTAATCCGAGATTAGGTCAGTACAACATACGGACATGGTCCTAATACAAGACCCACAAATGCATACTCACATGACGTCAATATACTCACAACAATAATAACAATGTATATTCAATGGAAATATAATGATCCAGCGCACACAGCACACAGATCCCAAGATGGTCCTACTAGATCTACACGGAGTGGATAACCAATAATATACCTATGTACAACAACAACACATGGCAATCTAACAATCCAGCGCACACAACATAGATATCCCATGATGATCCCGTCGGACCAACGCATGGTGGAAATACATGTCCAATGATCCAGCGCACACAGCTATAGATATCCCATGATGATCCCGTCGGACCAACGCATGGTGGACATATGACAACAATAATACATGAATGTATCACAACATGATCGACACAAAATGACAAAAATGATTCGAGTACTTTCCCCAAGTCCTTCGAGAGCAATCTCGATGTCTAAACCATCACCAACCATTATCCTCAATATTCGACGGTCCAAAATGTCACGGACTGTAGATAATTCATGTCTTTATCACAATGTATTCTCGATACCCAAGTATACCAATAACAAAAGTAAATCATATACATTGATTTAAATTCCCAAAAACCTAAAACAACGTACAATCCCAAATCTTCAGTATTCACTATTATAATCATTGATATACGAATTATAAATGAATGAAACTGAAATCATTCATTAAATGTTATAAAGTGTGCAAGTAATAACTTGCCTCGATATTGACACGATGATGATGAAGCCGCTACCAATCCCATTGCCTTCGACTACTAGCTCCACGGCCCTTATCAATGCAATTCACGAACATTCTCGAGCACGACCGCAACACACTTTTGTTACCAATGATCAATTATTACAACCTATTGCAATAATCAATAAACAACAATCCAATAACAATCAATAACCGACATAACCAACCAATCAATCTCAACGGTTCAACGACACCTCGATCATATACAAAACCAAATAGTATAACTCAAACCATTACGAACTCATATCCGCAATACGAACCAAAATCCGATAATCGATATTTAACAATCAATATAACCGATCAACAAACCCAAAAATTTCATAATATCTCGATTAAACACAAGCCCGAATAATCAACTCAACCAATTACGAATTCACAACCACAATATGATTACGAATACGAATGTAAAGGAAATCATGTTCGATGATCAATCACAATCTTCCCGGGTTCAATCTCATCATCATACTCACATTGTTATATACCATTAATCAATCGTCAATCAACATTACTTAACGAACATTCGATCTTCATATATAAAAATACCGATAATTCAACATACAATCGTCTTGCTATGTTAAATTTATCAAGAAGTTTTTCAAGAACACCAAGTGATTCGAAACCATGATCGTAATCATCAAAACAACATAATCTGATATCCTTTAACATGTAGATAGTCATCCAACTCATAACCCAAGTCATATATTATCATATTCTTCAATATACATTTCTTATAACATTAAGAATCGTATCGACACCACTATAATCATCATCATATGAATCAAATATGGATAACGATACCAAGAATCCGAAATCAAGGTGTAGAGTTCAACAACATACCTCAAGAACATGAACAACACCATCAAACACATCAAGGATCAACAACTTCATATCCAAGCCTCAAATCCATATTTCCAAACTTATATCCAAGATAGAAGAGGTTTATCTTCACTACCATACTCAGAGGGACGAATTTTGAAAGAAGGAATGGTTTTGTTCTCGTGAAAAAAATGAAAAACCGATCCTTAATTTATAATCTGCAGTGCTCATTACGTACATTACCAATCCACATTAACGTACGTAATACTCCTTACATACGCTACAAGTCCTTCATAGCGTACGTAACATCATTCCAGAACTCACTGCCTTGTTTTGTTCGATCGTTTACGTACATAATGCATAGGTATTAATATACATAATATATACATTGACTTGATACAGTAAATATCCATTTAGCGTACGTAATGGGTAGTCCATAACGTACGTAATACATGACATTGACTTGCCCGCCCACGTTCTGAGCCGAAAGCTGCCGACCAAGGGACCCACCTGTCGGCCATAGCGTGATCCTGTTCGATTCTCTTCATAACGTATGTTATGCACTCTACGTAACGTACGTTACGTCTGTGTCTTAGCCTACGTAATCTCCTATGCTTAACGTATGCTATGCTTGACAAGGTCCTCTCTAATCAGCCAATTATATCTCACCTGATACTTTAACATACGTAAAGACCTCACGTTAACGTACGTAACTATTGGGGATTAACATACGTAAGCTCATATGCTTAACGTACATTATGGATTCTATACTTACCCATTTACACTGATCTTGCTCGTCGTCTCAATATATCAAATACGTATACATGACACATTATATCCTTAAATGGAATTATCGACCAAGTACGACAATTATACCAATACAGATGTCTCAGTCCTTCATTTATTTTATCCATACTGTACAGATTCCACACTGTACAATATAACTCGGATAAAATAACATTAAACAACAGTAGAAGAAATTCCAATATTAGAGATATTGGATACAAGAGCCCCGTTATCCTTCAAGGAAGCAGGTCGCCGTGCAGTATCAACATCAGCTCTGGGAATCCAACTAGAGACCCAGAAGACAAGCTGTAAGACCTAAGAAAATGGCTCCACCTCCTCGATGGCAATCATACTGGAACTATAATCCTAAATTTCACATGCATGATTATCAAGGTTACAGCGACTGCGTGCCTGCCCCACGTAGACACCACAAAATTGGACCAAAGTAACCTATAACAAACCAATTGTTGTCAGGCAAATTTGGGTACCAAAAGGCACTAACATACATGGACCCAACAATTAAAGGGGACCTAAATATACTTAATCTCTTTCCTTACAGGATATCAAAGAGAAGGACATTTGGTACTTTAACAGCGGATGTTATCGGCACATAACAGGAGATATAAGGAAATTGTCAGATTATGTAGAAGCTCGCAGTCCAAAAGTGTGCTTCAGTGATAAATCCAAAGGAAGAATAAGAGGGAAGGGAACCCTGCTTGTAGGAAAGTTCAAAGTCACCGACATAGCCTATGTTGAAGGCCTACAGTACAATCTACTTAGTATTAGCCACTTCTGTGACAAATAGTTCTCGGTGAAATTCTATATAGACCACTGTAGAGTGAAGGACATCAAGACCAAATAAATCGTCCTCACATGAAGCAGGTCAGGTAATATGTACATTGCTGACTGGAAGCCTACGAGCTCCACTGTTCCTTGTTTTGTTGCCAAAGGAACTGCAGATCAAAGTTGGCTATGGCACAAGAGGATGTCACACATCAACTTCAAAACGATCAGCAAACTAGCCAGACAGGGAATGGTTAGAGGTTTGTCCGATGTGTCATTCCATAAAATAGCGTTTGTGGACCCTGTCAGAAAGGCAAACAAGTCAAAACCACCCTGAAAAGCAAATCATACCTATCCACCCACAGGGTTTTAGATATGCTACACATGGACCTCTGAGCTTGGGAGGTAAGAAATACTGTCTCGTTATTGTTGATGATTTTTTTAGGTATGCTTGGACAATTTTTCTCACCAAGAAGAAAGAAACCACAACGAAGTTCCCTGAGCACCTAAGAAGGCTTCAGAATGATAAAGAGTTGAGTATCGTGTCCATTCGTTCCGACAGAGGTACAGAATTCACAAACCACTTTATAGAGCAATAAATTTCGAACAATGAAATATAACACGAATACTCATAAGCCTGGACTCCTCAGCCAAATGGTGTTGCCGAGCGGAAGAATAGAACACTTAAGGAAGCAACAAGAACCATGATTGCATCAAGTAAGTTGCCACATCAGTTCTGGGGCGAAGCAACCAATACAACGTGCTATACATAAAACCGTTGTATCATCAACAAGCATCACAACAAGACAGCCTATGAGGTATGGAATAATAAAACTCCATTAGTTTCGTACTTTCATATCTTTGGATGCAGGTGTTATGTTCTTAATAATGGGAAATATCAACTTAAGACCTTCGACGAAAAGTCTGATGAAGGGATATTTGTAGGATACTCCTCTGTCAGCAAAGCTTTCAGAATCTTTAACAAAAGAAAGCTGACAATAGAGAAATCTGTCCATGTAGTGTTCGATGAACCTCATTTTGATCCTATAAGAGTAGAAGACTTAACCTAGAATATTCGAACACTCTCCACTGATGACCCTCAAACTCCTATAGAGCCTGTCGTAAACTTAGAGATTAATCCCGCAGCTGTAAGATTAGAAGTAGTCGAAGCCGATGTTGTACAAGCTGAAGCTGAAACTATAGCACCACAAGATACAGTATGGGACGCCGAACTAGAATCTGATAGGAGATGGTTCAAAGATCACCCACATGAATTAATTATAGGAGATATTGATGCTGGTGTATCTACCTGAAGAACAATATAGAGTACACAAAGAACTGTACTATGTGCATAAGAAGAGACCGATTCTGAGAAATGTCCATTCCCTATATGGAAATCTCAAGCTGAACTTAGGAGACTAGCAATGTACACCCTATCTATATTCTTGGCTTAATCTGAACCTCTTTCAACCAATGAAACTTTGAATAATTCTCATTGGATAACTTCTATGGAAGAAGAGCTTAATGCCTTTGAAATAAACAATGTATGCTATCTAGTACCCAGACCAAAACATCAAGCCGTAATTAGAACCAAATGGGTATTTAGAAGCAAGACGGATGAGAATGGACTTGTTATTATAAACAAATCTCGTCCAGTTGCACAATGTTACAGACAGGAAGAAGTCATAGATTACGACGGGACTTTTGCCCTGTAGCCAGACTATGAGCCATCAGGATATTCTTAGATTTTTCCGCCCATAAGAGCTTTATAATATATCAAATGGACGTTAAAAGTACATTCCTGAATGGAGACCTCGCCGAAGAAGTCTATGTTGAACAACCACCAGGGTTTGTCAACACTGAAGGCGAAGACTTAGCATACAGGCTACAGAAAGCACTGTATGGACTTAAGCAAGCACCTAGAGCTTGGTATGAAACCCTGTCCCTGTACCTTACCAATAATAGATTTGAGAAAGGTTCTATGGACAAAACTCTATTTAAAATACAAGAAAGAGATGACATGTTAAAGGTACAAATATATGTCGATGTTATTATATTTGGTTCTACTAACCTTGCTTTATGTCAAAGATTATCTCATCTCATGCAAAGTAAATTTGAAATGAGTATGATGGGAGAACATAGCTATTTTCTAGGATTTCAAGTGAAGCAATTGCCTACAGGAATCTTCATAACCTGGAGAAATACAGCAAGGAGCTGCTCAACAAGTTTGGGATGAACAACTCCAGATTCTTGTCAACCCCATGAGCACTTCCTTGCAAATTAGTGCTGATGAAGCTGGAAAGTCGGTTGACCAATCACTCTACAGGAAGCTTTTTGCGTCACTTATGTACCTAACAACTAGCATGTCCGATATCCAGTTTTTTGTAGGAGTGTATTCTCGGTATCAAGTAGCACCTAAGGAGTCACACTTCACGATAACCAAATGAGGCCTTAAGTACGTGAAAGGAACAGTTGATGTAGGATTGTGGTATCCTAAGGAAGGAGGATTCGATTTGGTTGACTGCAGCGACTCGGATCTCGGAGGCTGTAAGTTGGATAGGAAGAGTACAAGCGGTACTTGTAACTTTCTTGGAACTAGACTTGTGTCGTGGTTCAGTAAGAAACAATTGGCTAACTCGCTTTCTACAACTAAGTCGGAATATTATGCCGCAGAAAGGTGTTGTATGCAGATTTTGTGGATGCAACAGCAGTTACAAGATTATGGAATCAGTGCCAGAGAGACGCCAATTATGTGCGATAGCACGAGTGCAATTGCAATAACGCACAACCCTGTATTGCACTCGCGAACTAAGCATATTGATATGAAGCATCACTTCATCAGGCATCATGTTGAGAATAAGTATGTTCGGTTCGAGAAGATTCATATAGACATTCAGTTAGCCGACATCTTTACAAAACCTCTCAGCACAACCAGATTCTGTATGCTTTATCAAGAACTGGGAATGCTACAGCCTGACTCCCTCTAAGTTTTTATGCTTTTATTCATCAATTGAGGGAGAATGTTGTAAGACCCAAGAATACAGTATCCACTTTAAAAAATTTTACTCTCAGAACCAGTCAGATAGTACTATAGGACAAAGAAGGCATGAGACCTTCATACAGCTAACGTGTATATTAATTAAGGGGGAATACAGTACGAGCCATGAATACAGTATTAATCCAAATATTGGTGTAAGAATTGAATCCTATATGTACCTTTTAAGGGGGAACGCTGTATTGATTCGCGGATACAGGATATACATTGTAGGATGTTAATTAATATTATATTACTACTCTATTCGTACATAAAACATTTTTAAGTCCACGTGCCCCGTCTACATTTCAAACGTTTTATCCTTTAATGCTTAAGATACTTGGACTTCTATGCATCAAATACCGTGACTTTAATAATTTAAAACTGCCATTTCGAGCAATAAGGGAAGACGAACTGTCAGAACCGGTACAGGTTATCATTTCAAAAACAGATGGATAAGACGTACAAGTTACTCTGAATCCATCTTGTACATTCGTTTAAAATGACGGTTCCCATCCCTTAAATATTACTGTTCACTGTATGAAACCCTAATCTTTCCTGCATCTTATAAAATGACTATATTTTGCTCAATTAGACTCTTTACGCTTTCTGCAATTCGAAACGAGTCTCAAGCAAAATAGTCTACATATTCTCTATTTTATCTGCAACTTTCTGCGATATTGCCCAGCTTTTTTCAAACTCTTTTTCTGCGAAAATGTCTACTTTTCATACTTCCTCCCTCTCCTTGAAAAAGAGAGAAACAATCATCGACCGACGCATCTTTGCCAGGTCCGTGGTAATGGAAAGAATAAATCTCGAAGGAGAAGACTTCGCCAGGATGGAATTGGTTGTTTCAAGGGTGAAACAGCAAGAGGTGTACCGCCTTTCCCGTCGCCATGCTGAGTTATACGATGGACATATAGTATAAGAATTCTATTTGGACGCCTCGTTCAAATACTCGTCTCAGAGAAAAAGGAGGAGAAATTTCAGAGATATCTGCAACTGTTCAAGGGATCATGTCTATGTGAACAAAGAATTGTTGGAAAAACTTTACAGGCTACCGTCTGATGGCCTGAAAATGGAAGAATTTGAGACCTTCAGGTCGGAGAAGTTGTTGACAGCCTACTGGAGGTTGTTCACCGGTGATGAGAATGCATAGAATGTTCACCCCTCATGCCACAAGAAGAACTTTTGCCTTCCCTACGTCTACCTTCATGAATTCTGTTTCTAGGTTGTTCAGAACCGGATAGGAGCTTTCGAGATGTGCACTAACCTTCGCTTCCGAATGATGGTAGCCATCATGTCCGGAGAAAAGGTAACTGGTGCCAAATTTTGTTGAAAAGGATTCAGGCGGAGGCTGCCAAACCTGAGACTGCAAAGAAATCATACGGCCTTATTCTGAACTACATCCTCACTAACTGCAGAGTAAAACAATCTGCCGATGCCAAGAAGATTGGCCCCGAAAAATTTATTGGTGCAATAAAGGCTAACATATTCAACAAGTCACCCCTAATTTCTAAGAGGCCACACCCTCAAGACATGGCCTTCTCAAGTGACCCAAGGGACGTCACTGTGGGGATCTCGAGCGAGGAGAAGAAAAGAAAAAGAAGTGTCTCTGACAACCGATCACCTCATGCTGTCGAGAAGAAGAAGAAGGCCAATAAGTCTTCCAAGACTGAGCCTACAGTACCTGTAGCGGTTACTGTAGAGGCCACCTCTACTCCTGTCACTGAATCAATCCCACCAGGCGTAACCCCTATGGACGAAATAGTTGCTGCGAAATCAGTAGATCCCGAGCCTATGGCGGCTATGACAGATGATCAACTGTTTGCCACACTGGAGGGCTCTGGCGAGTCGGCTACCCCTACGGAGCCAAAAGCCGCTAATCCTGTCAGGGCACCCACCCCAGTACAGGATCTCTCTCCCCACAGGGTACCATCCCCTGTTCGGGATCCCTCTCCAAAACAGGCTCCCATACCTATTGAGGATCCCATCTGCACTGCAAACTCAACTACTGTACGGAGTCCTTCCCAATCCGAAATAATCAATAATACTCTTTTCTAGGTACAAATCGAGCAAGCGTACGAACGCTTCAAAATATAGAAGTCCTATAGGGTCGCCCCATACGACACCCTGTACAACTGAGCCGACTGAAAGGCAGAGGAATTATTTGCTCTGGAGGTGATGGACACCCAAAACGTCGAAGTCTTGATCCGCTGGGAGGATCACTTTTGACGAGAGCTAATCTATGACTATTTCAAGGCGAAAGAGAAGGCTAAACTGAAAGGGAAGTTACAGTCCGGCGATAAAGCTCCATCAAACAGCCACCACTCGGACCCTCACTCGGACGCCGATCATTATGCCCTACAGGCCGGTCTTAGGATCAACCGTGAAGAGGCCAAGGAACGTGAGATGGCCAATCACCAAAACCTACAGTGTCAGGTGACATGTGACAGACAACAGTCCCCTCCCCGCAACAGGAAGCTGCCAAAGATCAACAACAGGAGGAATCAGTCCCTCCTGTCACCACTGAAGAGCAAGCAGCTCCTGAACAGGAAGCCCAGCCTGTCCCGCTACACGAAGAAGCCACTTGCGCCATCCGCCAAGAGGATTCAGTCACTATTCTGGATCAGGGGAAAGCCGAGAGTTGGTAGGAGGATTCAGCCCCTCCTGTACTTCCGACTACCAATGAACAGACCGAACAGGAGGAATCAGTCCCCCTATCCCCGAGACTGAATTTGCTGCACCTTCTTACGAAGCTCCTGCTTCTGAAGCTCTAGCTTCCGAAGCCCCTACTACCGAAGAGCCTGCTCCAGATGCTCCTGCATCTCCCACCTTTGCTAACTCCAAATCAGATTCCAATGATGGTTTATTACCAGAATACAGACCACGACGACCTCGTCATCACGTGGTTCTCTGTCAACTTGAAGATCCCAAGGATTTCAAGATCGCGCACCCTGGATCCCTGCGCACTGAAGCCAACATCGAGCAACTCCAAGCCATTGGCCAACAGACGGTGTTCCTATAAGATGCCGTAAAGGCACTGCATGGTGTCGGGAAAGAACTTGACTGGATGAGAGAGACTTCCTAGGATGAGCGCCCCAAATTAAAAATCTGCAATCAACGATGTTGAGGATGCGTTCTGCTTCATGCCTAATGCATTGTGGCAAGCTCTCAATCAACTTAAGTAGCATCAGGAGAAAATCCTTAGGCAAGAACAAGAAAAACTCAAGATTGCCGAGGCCAAGACGGTTGCTGCCCTTCACCATACTAGTACCAGACTCACTGACCATGACAAAAAGATGATATGTCTCTAGTGCTCGGTATGGTTGAGAAAATCCATCTCTGACTGACCGACAGGATGCATCTATGAAACTTCTACAGGAGATTCATACCAAGGCATCCGATATTGATGATGCCATAAAGGGGGAAGAAGCCAAAGAGGCTGGTCTAAGATGGAGATTAGAGAGAGAGAGAGAGAGAGAGAGAGAGAGAGAGAGATGGAAGCAGCACTAGAAGAGAGTGTTGCTTCTGCGATTGGTAGACTGGCCTCACCCAGGGTCTAGTCAAGCTTCAAGAGGATATAGGGTATCTGGCTCTCGACCTGAGTTCTTGGATCCCAATTTTCCTTGGAAGAACAATGTGTGAAAGCCTGCCGAGATTTTGCTGCCCACTGACCGACAGCCTTCGGCCGATGATCTGAAGAATTGGAAGAAAAATGAACTGATGAGATACTTCTGTACGCTCATGAGGGAGTCTGCCATGTTCAACAAATTCAAGACGCTGCAGGATGCCGCAAATGAATTCTCGAGGCTGTTAGCAGAAGGAACGCTCCCTATGCAGATGCTGATGAAGTCGAGGCACCAAAAAGATGAATGGTTCACCCACCCGGAAGACTGGATACTCGCCTTTGATAGATCCCCTGAAGGAAGGAGTATCTACAGGGATCAAGGCGATGACTCCCTAGTTAACTGGTGGAACGGGACCGCAAATGATTGTAATATCCGCATTTCTTCTTTTTTTGATATTTTTCATTTTGATGTATTTTTTTGTTTTTAATGACTCACTTGTAACCGTATTGACATTTAAAGAATATTTAATACTGGACTTTTTGTCATCCGAGCTTGTTTCAGACTTATTTTACTCAATTCCATGTTTAATGTCATTTTTCGTCGCTATTTGGTTTGATTCTCGTAATCATTGTTCGAAACTACCGTTCCGGGATTGCCGTAAATTCATTTTATGTTATTATGCATGTTGTGAAGCTTTTTCTTGGTGGTTCGATCGTGTATCGTGTATTTCGGACGTTTTGGGTCATTTTGTAATTTCCCAAAGTTATGGGTAATTACGTTTGATGTTCTTTTCCGAACCTTCGGGTTGTCGGAAATATGTTTTCTTTTAGCACTTAGATTCTTCGTCTCGAACTCTATGTGCTCTTATCTTCATGTTTGGTTGATCGTCGCGTTTTCATTTCTAGTTCACTTCTTGCCTGCTTAAAGCAGCTTGTTACTCCTCTTCTGGGAGGATATAACGTACGTTATGGGTGATGCTTAACGTACGTTATGTGTTATGCTTAGCGTACGTAACTTCATTGTGGTTACGTACATCGTGGTGTTCAGGAAATCGGGCAGAGGGTTCTGCCGGCCGTTTACGTGCGCTACGAGCATGATGTTACGTACGTAAGGGTGGTATCTTACGTACGTTAAGCAAGTGGCATTACGCACGTTATACATTTCAGATTTCGGACAGTGAGCTGTGCTGAGCTCTTACTTACGCTACGGGCATGGCGTTACGTACTTTAACCTGTTAACGTACATTAACCATGCCATGCTAACGTACGTTATTGGGGCCTGGGTTTAAATACCCAAGAGTTGACCGATTTCGTCTATTTTCCTTTCTTCTTCTTCTCCTCCGCATTTTGGGTGATTCATAGGCAATTTCGACTGCATAATCATCTAGTTATCAACTTTCTTGAGTTCTTGGTGTATATTAATAACACCAACACTTGTTCTTCATCTCCGATCTGAGGTAAACTCTTAGAACCCTATATTTGGGTAAATTGGATTTTTTTAATATTTGTCCGATTTGCTTCGTGTTGTTGATTAATTCATGTTGTATATGATTAATCCTTGTGTATCCCATGTTTTCCCTACGAGTTCATGTTAAATTTCGTGGTATTTGTGAAACCGAGAGGGTTCGGTTGCGACCCGCCCTCGTTGTTATTTTTATACGAATTTACATGAATCGTAGGTGGGTTTTTGGGTGTATTCCATTTGCGTATTTGTATAGAATTGGTTATGATTGTATTTTTCGAATCGTTAGGTTCATGGTCGTCGGTTCCTAGGAAGCGTATTGATTTTCCCGTTCATTTCGTCGTCAATATTCTCGAGGCAAGTATTCTTGTGAAACCCTTATGCTTAACATGAAATGGTAATGTATATGTGTGAGCTTTGATCACTCCGGGAGGGTCTGACGAGGCCTCAGAAGAATCTGTGATTTCGCTCCTGATTCATGAGCTTGTTTGAATAGCCAGTCCGGGAGGGTCCATAGAGGCCTTGGATGGGACCAGTGGTTTAGCCCCGGTCCTAGGCGAGTCATGTGCGTGATTTTTAATCATGGACAGTCCGGGAGGGTCCATAGAGGCCTCGGATGGGACCAGTGGTTTAGCCCTGGTCCTAGGCAAGTTTTCAACTGTGATTACTGACGGTTTTTTTTTTCCGGGAAAAGACATGTCTTGTTTTTGTTTTTGAAACGATTTGATGCATGTACTATGAAATGTGTAAGCGAATGGTTTGTCTTGATTACTTGTACTAGCATAATTGCTAACCCCTTTGGGGACCCGTTTGGGAAAATTCGTGTTATGAATTTCAGGTTGCGTTCAGCCGGTCGAGCGGGCACTGAGTAGTACGAGGATGCTGGCCAGGGTTGTTTGTAATATCCGCAAATTCGATTTTCGGTAATTTTCTTTTTTGGCAAAAATTCATTTTGACGACTCGCTTGGGACCGTTTCATCATTCTGAGAATGATTAATTCTACACTTTTTGACATCCGAGTTCGTTTCGGTGTTGTTTTGTTGAGTTCCGTGCTTCTTAGCGACTTTTCCGTACTTGAGTTTGATTCTTGCGAATCTCATTCGAAACTGCTGTTTCGAGTTTCCCTAAGTCCGTTTAACTTTGTTATTCGTGTTGTGAACTTCAGTTTGGTTATTCGATCATGTATCGTGATTCTCGGGCATTTTGGGCCATTTTGTAATTTACCCAAAGTTATGGGTATCTGTATCTGTATTTGCTGTCTCGACTCTTTTCTTGGTCGCGTATGATTAATTATTGCATTATGTTTTCATTTCGGGTCATTGATGCTGTCCGCGAGCATTCCGTCGTGTTCGTTCCGTACATTTTCGGAAATCGAGTCGTCGGGTCATGGCGGCGGAGCAGCTGGCCGGACAGGTGCGGCACTGCCGGAAGTGCTGGGCACTGGCCGATCAGGCACGGCAGGAACCGGCGTAGCGCACGCTACGGCTGGAAGGCTGCGCGCGCTAGCTCGGCAGGTGCAGCGCACGCTGTCGGCCCGCCCAACATATGCTACCGGGCTGGGCAGAGGGGTTACTGGAGTACTGGACCCGGGGAGGATCGGCAGGTAGCGCAGGCTACTGTGGGTCGTGGTGCGTGTTAATCGGCATGTGTAGCGCCTTTGTCCCGCCCGACTAGCGACGTTACAGACGAGGTACATTTAGTCAGAGGTTTCTTGGGCCAGTCGGCTAACGCGCTAGCGTCAGCGCTTGGCCTAGCGGGGGTCGGGCAGGCAGGTCACGGTCGGCAGGTTTGGTCGGCAGTGCCGGATCGTGCGGGCCCTGGCCGAGAGTTCTGGGCAGATACTGTCCGATAGCGCACGCCAGTCCGGGAAGGCTAGCGCACGCTAGTTCCGGCCCAGTATAAATGTGACAGAGCAGTCACATTTTCACTCGTTTTTCATTTCCTTTCTTTTCGATCCGCGGCTGGAGCTTCGGAGGAGGCGAAGCCATGTTGTTAAACAACAAATCCATGAAGTTCCTGAGTTCAGATCATTGATTGATCATCCTATAACATCCTTTGATCCAGCAAATCAAGGTAAATTCCTTAGAACCCTTGTTTTTGGGAATTTTGGGGTTTTTCGTAGATTCGTCCGATTTATTTGAAGCTTAAGGACCTTGAGATTATGATGTGTCTATCCCGTATACATGCTTTTCCTACGATTTTACGGATTAGATTGTGTCATTTTCGGACGTGTGAGGGTCGGACGATTTTCCAACCTCTAGTTGTTTATCCGTGTATTTTCATGAACCGTAGGCGGGTTGCGGGAGTTTCTTCGTGTAATTTGAGTATGGATAATTGATTATCATATTCCTTGCGATTCGTTTAGGTTCCGGAAGTGCGTTGTTGGACCAACCGAACCCATACCCTTTTTCTGTTCAATTTCTCGATGTCTCAAAGGCAAGTATATATTTATGATTGTACGTTCTCGACTTTGAAAGTAAGATATATTAATGGCATGATTATTTATATCCACTCTGGGGCGGGCCGACGGGTCCCCTGAGGGTTTCGTAGCCTCTGGTGCGATTCCACGGATGATATGAACGAACCACTCTGGGATGGACCGATGAGTCCTCTGAGGGTTCCGTAGCCTCTGGTGCGGTTCCACGGTATTCATATATGTATTGATGTGATGCTATGAGATTTAGTTATTCCGGAATACTAGTCTTGAATTGATGAATTGACAGTTACATTTACTTTATTGTCGAGGAGTATTGCATTTCATACTTGATATACTTGCACTAGCTATTCGACGGCTAACCCCTTTATGGGGGAAATACTTTTTATGTATTTCAGGTTCCAAGAGAACGGATAGGCAGGTGTCAGGTCGGCATGAAGATGATGGGCTAGCGTGATACTGTGTTTTATCTCCGGTTATGTTTTGTGTTCCTCCATTCAGTGTTGTTGTACTGGAATGGTTATTGAATACTCGAGTATTGTTCGTTTTCAGTCTTCCTTGATGTTCCGGCCTGTGTTGCCGAGGTTTTGATTTTTTTACTGTGATGTATTTGGATACATTGGACACGGTCTGAATACCCTTTGTATTGTCTTACATTTCATTGTATTTGGACCTTCTCGGTCAAGTTTTATAGTTCCGCGTACGATTAGCCTTGTGGGTCCCTCGGTGGGGTTCACGGCGTTGTAATATACCCTGAATAACTTGGGCGTGTTACAGAATATGGTATCGGAGCTTAGGTCTATGGATACCTAGGCTGTCGGTCTTTTGGGTCGATTGAGTCGTCATTTGTCCACAATATCACTACTCTGCTATCATCACAATGCGACCGATACTTGTAAGTCCTATTACTCTCCTTGCGTTTCTTAATCGTTTTGATTTTAGTTTGATATTCTTGAGAATCGGTCACTTCGAAGACGTGCGTTTTGGATTGTATTTACGTACTTTGTGTATCCTTTAGAATGTGTGCTGGCAGGGGACAGAGACGAGACCGTGGTCACGGACGCGGACTTTTCTTTGAGATATTTTTTTTAAAATTTCTAATTGCGGTACTGATGTGTGTTTGTGTTATGTTGAGACTCTGTATGGGGGTCGGATGCTAGTATCATGGCAGATTATTGACTTCACGCACATGTAAGTACACTGTTTTGGTTATTCGCTCGTGGCGACGATTGATTGCTCTTGTGATGAGTTTGGAAATTTTGGGTTGGTCTGTTGTTGGTTGACAGTTATAATTGAGGATATCGTGTATCAGGTTGTTTAATTTTGATATTAGGCATATCATATGAGAATGTTATTGAATCAAGTATATGTATTCAGCATGTCGTATATACGTGTCCAGTGTGTCGAGGCAACGGACAGGAACCATTGGAATTGGCTAAGTGTAGCTTAATTAGCACACGCTAATAGTGAATCATAGCGCACGCTAGTGCATGTACAAACTTAGCGCACGCTAAAGGCTTGGACTAGCGCGTGCAAGGCCATGTCAGAACTTATCCGAGTGGTTGGCAAATTTGTCGACAGCTTCCGGGTTTCATGCGTCAACGACATTTAGCGCACGCGGGACATAAGCATTAGCGCACGCTAAATGTAGAACAGTCAAGGGAATCCCGGCAATCGCGGGTGCTTTCGGCATGTGGGGCACATGCGTTTTCTAGGTAGGTGCAAGCTGTCGAGTCAACTATGATTAGCGCACGCTACGGGTGGATAATAGCGTACGCTAAGGAGACTTTTACTGTAGTAAGTTAACGTTATGTTACGTACGCTATGACAAGGATTTTATGTACGTAAAACTTGGCACGAAATGAGGCAGTAGCCTCTGGACATCGATAGCGCACGCTAACAAAGTCAGTTACGCACATTATGGCAAGTAACGCGCGCTATTTTGTGAGAGTAGCGCACGCTGGTAGTGTGCAATTGAGTAATGTTATCCTTTTCGGCCCGTCCTTTCTTTTCCACCGAAAGATAGAGTTATTGGAAGATATTTTGAGGTTCTAAATACTTGTGTAATCATGGAGTTGACCGTTTTAACAACTCTAAGCTTAGAATCGATTGGAAATGGATTCAACCTTGAGAATCAATCAATTTCTTCGAAGAGGTAATTGATATTCACTTTGGATTTGGTTTTGAATTGAATATCGTTATTCTTGAGTTGATAATCGTCATGTATAGGACTTGATAAGTATGATTATGGATGGATTACCGCGTTATGTTGATATTATTGTTGAAGTGCGGATATTGATATGATTCGTGTGGTTTTGAATGGTGTTGTTTATCTTCAAGAGATATGTTGGTTAATATCTCCAAACATTTCGACTTTGATGTTGTTGTTGATGATTAGTTCGTATGATAATACTTTATGGAGGCGTTATGATGATTCTTGGTATCCCACGGGAAGTTTGTTAAGGAAGATGATGACATGATGACTTATATGTTGGATTATGTTATGTTGTCATGAGTATGGTTAGGGGATCATAGTGTTCATGGCAGTATTATTGCGATTCCTGATGTTATGATGATATGTGCCTTAGAGTATGAGTTAGATGATGGCTTAGATGTTAGAACATTATATTTTGTCGTTTGGTCGATTGTGGACGTGGTTTTGGATTAATTCATGATTCCTGAGAGACTCTTGAATTATATGAGATGATGAGCATTTATAAGGAGTGTGGGTGTTTTTTATATGAATATGGAATATTCATGTCTAGAGCTGAATTATGTGTTTTGATATAGTCTTTGCATCGGAATACAAATATGATTACGAGTTTGATGAATTACTATTCATCTCTGAGTTTGGAAGTCCATACATATTGAACAAATGTTCAAGTCGAATGATTGGATTGGTTGATAACCTTAGAATATGATTATCTATAATGTTGAACTAATTGGATGGTTCAAATTAATGATGATCATCGGAAAATTTTAACTATGGATTTACAAGGAGGAACCTTGTTAATTCGTATTTAAGAATTTAGTTCGGAATCGACATCATCTAGACCCTTGTTGATTCGAATTGGTTGCTGATATGATCATCATATTTTCGACTCGAATTGTGGACAGGATTTGTAAGTGTATGAGTTGGATTGTTCAGTGTGTTTAATCGAGATATGGTGGAACGTTTGAGATTGTGATTTGGTGGTATTGATATCGATCATTATCGAACTTGTCGATTATTAATCCTTCTTTATAAAATAAGTTGTGATGCCTGATCGTGGATTATGACTGTTGTGATATGGTTGAGATTGAAGAGTTCATAGATTACTTTGTCGGAGCTGAGGAACTCGTAGACGAAAGCAACTGAATTGGTAACAGTACGTTGTATTGATATCGAGGCAAGTTTTATACTTGTATTAGTCAATGAGATTGATGTTATCATGTATGTGCATGAATGTATGGATCATGTCGATACTTGGTCTCTTTGTAATTTTGTTGATATCAGGGGGTTGTTTGATACGATATCCTTCGGCAAGTTATGCCAATTGTTAGTGCTGTTCGTAAATGGCCGGTTCAGGGCATTGCGATACTTGTTGATCATATTGATGTCGATAGCCAGTTTGCGGTATTGATGTTTTGACTGTTGTCATTGATGTTGGTGCTTCGCTATTAGTGTTGTATTGGCCGATTGAAGGCATTGATGCATTCGATTATCATCTTCGTTATCGGTAACCGATTAAAGGTGCCGAGACATCCGTTGTATCGTTATTATCGATTGGCCCTTCTACGGTAATCGAAGTATTGAATTGGGATTGTCGAGGATAGTGCCCATCCGTTGAATTATTATTGTCGTGTTGGCCGACTCAAGGCAGCACATATTATTCTTGTGAACTCAGTAATTTTGTAATCGTTGAGGGTGGAGGATTTCCCGGATTGTTGTGTTGTGATTGTTGCTCGTATTAATCGGTCCTTAGGGATTTTGATCCCAGGATGGTTATTTTGAATATTGTTGGTCGTGTCGATCTTTCATTATTCGTGTGTCATCGTTCACTTGGTGAGTCGTATGATTCGTATAGGATATGTTATCCTTTGAGTTTCGTTGTCATGTTGTATCGTGACATATCTGGAATCATATCGGCGTGCTGATTGGTTATGTGTAGGCTTTTTAGCCAGGCACACGATGGTCATGCATGGATGTTCCCGCATTGGACCGTGCACACGAGACGTAGTTCGTGAGGCTAATTAGGTACATTGTCACACGTATATTCTGGATTCCGTATACGGGGTGGACATGTGCACGGACACATTTTCGGATCGGGCGTACTGTGAGGTCCCTCTTGAGCTTTATTGTTTGGTCGTTCGTAGTCCATGTTGTATTGCATATATCCGACGATTTGCGACTGGTTGTTCATACGCCGAGGGGTATGTCCGACAGTCAGGTTTGTTTCTTTGAGATCTGTATTGTGATGATTTACAGCTTCGGGCTGTTTGGCTTTCAGGACATCGTGATATACAGCTTCAGCTGAGGGGATTTCAGGCCATTGTGATGTATTGGTATTTCTGTTGGAGCATTCGGACATTGTGATTCGTATTTATTTCAGCGTTGGCTTGGTTCACCTTCGGGTAATGTATTGTTGTGTTGCTTGTAACATTTCGCCGTTGGGCGTAAGTTACGCGTTTCTTGTGTATCTCGTTGAGTTTTCCTGGTGGGATATTGCTTCTCCCTAGTTGTTTTAAGTTTCAGGACGAAACTTCTTTTAAGGAGGGTAGTATGTAATATCCGCAAATTCGATTTTCGGTAATTTTATTTTTTTGGCGAAAATCCGTTTTGACGACTCGCTTGGGACCGTTTCATCATTCTGAGAATGATTAATTCTACACTTTTTAACACTAGAGTTCGTTTCGGTATTGTTTTGTTGAGTTCCGTGCTTCTTAGCGACTTTTCCGCACTTGAGTTCGCTTCTTGCGAATCTCGTTCGAAACTGCTGTTTCGAGTTTCCCGTAAGTCCGTTTAACTTTGTTATTCGTGTTGTGAACTTCGGTTTGGTTATTCGATCACGTATCGTGATTCTCGGGCATTTTGGGCCATTTTGTAATTTACCCAAAGTTATGGGTATCTGTATCTGTATTTGCTGTCTCGACTCTTTTCTTGGTCGCGTATGATTAATTATTGCATTATGTTTTCATTTCGGGTCATTGATGCTGTCCGCGAGCATTCCGTCGTGTTCGTTCCGTATGTTTTCGGAAATCGAGTCGTCGGGTCATGGCGGTGGAGCAGCTGGCCGGACAGGTGCGGCACTGCCGGAAGTGCTGGGCACTGGCCGATCAGGCACGGCAGGAACCGGCGTAGCGCACGCTATGGCTGGAAGGCTGCGCGCGCTAGCTCGGCAGGTGTAGCGCATGCTGTCGGCCGGCCCAGCGTACGCTATCGGGCTGGGCAGAGGGGTTACTGGAGTACTGGACCCGGGGAGGATCGGCAGGTAGCGCACGCTACTGTCGGTCATGGCGCACGCTAATCGGCATGTGTAGCGCACGTTGCCGGCCGACTAGCGTACGTTACCTGGACGAGCTGTTTAGTCCAGAGGTTACTGGACAGGTCGGCTAGCGCGCGCTAGCGTCCGCGCAGCGCACGCTAGCGAAGTCAGCCGGCAGTCACGGTGGCGAGTTTGGTCGGCGTGCCGGATTGCGCAGCCACGGCCGAGTTACGGGCGAATCTTGGCGATAGCGCACGCCAGTCCGGGAAGGCTAGCGCACGCTAGTTCCGGCCCAGTATAAATGTGACAGAGCAGTCACATTTTCACTCGTTTTTCATTTTCTTTCTTTTCGATCCGC
Source organism: Orobanche coerulescens (assembly GCA_033398695.1). Classification (NCBI taxonomy): domain Eukaryota; kingdom Viridiplantae; phylum Streptophyta; class Magnoliopsida; order Lamiales; family Orobanchaceae; genus Orobanche; species Orobanche coerulescens. Next base: position 42,662,679 of record CM065815.1, on the reverse strand, counting down.
GGATGGAGCTTCGGAGGAGGCGAATCCATGTTGTTAAACAACAAATCCATGAAGTTCCTGAGTTCATATCATTGATTGATCATCCTATAACATCCTTTGATCCAGCGAATCAAGGTAAATTCCTTAGAACCCTAGTTTTTGGGAATTTTGGGGTTTTTCGTAGATTCGTCCGATTTATCCGTTTTGAAGCTTAAGGACCTTGAGATTATGATGTGTCTATCCCGTATACATGCTTTTCCTACGATTTTACGGATTAGATTATGCCGTTTTCGTACTTGTGAGGGTTCGGACGATTTTCCAACCTCTAGTTGTTTATCCGTGTATTTTCATGAATCGTAGGCGGGTTGCGTGAGTTTCTTCATGTAATTTGAGTATGGATAATTGATTATCATATTCCTTGCGATTCGTTTAGGTGCCAGAAGCGCGTTCTTGGACCTACCGAGCCCATACCCTTTTTCCATTCAATTTCCTGATGTCTCAAAGGCAAGTATATATTTATGATTGTACGTTCTCGACTTTGAAAGTAAGATATATTAATGGCATGATTATTTATATCCACTCTGGGGCGGGCCGACGGGTCCTCTGAGGGTTTTGTAGCCTCTGGTGCGATTACACGGATGATATGAACGAACCACTCTGGGATGGACCGATGAGTCTTCTGAGGGTTCCGTAGCCTCTGGTGCGGTTCCACGGTATTCATATATGTATTGATGTGATGCTATGAGATTTAGTTATTCCGGAATACTAGTCTTGAATTGATGAATTGACGGTTACATTTACTTTATTGTCGAGGAGTATTGCGTTTCATACTTGATATACTTGCACTAGCTATTCGACGGCTAACCCCTTTATGGGGAAAATACTTTTTATGTATTTCAGGTTCCAGGAGAGCGTATAGGCAGGTGTCGGGTCGGCATGAAGATGATGGGCTAGCGTGATACTGTTTTTTATCTCCGGTTATGTTTTGTGTTCCTCCATTCAGTGTTGTTGTACTGGAATGGTTATTGAATACTCGAGTATTGTTCGTTTTCAGTCTTCCTTGATGTTCCGGCCTGTGTTGCCGAGGTTTTAATTTTTTTACTGTGATGTATTTGGATACATTGGACACGGTTTGAATACCCTTTGTATTATCTTACATTTCATTGTATTTGGACCTTCTCGGTCAAATTTTATAGTTCCGCGTATGCTTAGCCTTGTGGGTCCCTCGGTGGGGTTCACGGCGCTGTAATATACCCTGAATAACTTGGGGGTGTTACATTGTTGACGTGTGCAATTCAATCCCTTTATTTCAGTTGTCCATTTTAAAACGTTGTTTTCAAACTTGTAAACTGATAGGCCGTACTCGCGAGTACTTAGGCGTTTTCTTTTTGGAAAAAGGGCTTGCATACTAATGTTATTTGTATTTTCGGTGATGTCTGGTTAACCGATTGTATCGGGCATTTTATTAAATTTTCGTCTTGGTAATGTGTATTTCCTCGCTAACCGAGATGGTTAGACGAGCGGTATTTATTATTTAGCCTGCTGGGTCCCACGTAGGGGTCCACGGCGCTGTAATGTACCCTGAATATCTTGGGGGTGTTACAATGATCCTGACCGGAGACCTTGAAGGCATTCTTAGTATAGGAGTTAGCCCGTCTTTTCCTATATTGTTTCTTCTGTTAGCGTACCAATATAGCATGTAGTATTTGTTTTCTTCTTATCTTTTCAGAACTTGTAATTTTTCGGAGATTATCAATAAAACTTGTTTTCTTGAAAGATTACACATCGTAATCTAAGCGTACTGTTTTTACTGTTTGATTACGAAATTTTGCTTATTTGAACAAGTATAAACTTGTTGTCTTAAAGCTATTAGAACTTGTCTGCGAACTGTTCATAGATTAAGTTGTATTCAACCTAGACTACATTGTAAGATTATGCCTACGCGCAATCATAAGTTCAGTTGTAATACACAGTAATGTAGGATTCTTCGAAATTGCCTGCGAGCAGTTCACATTTCTAAACTTAGTCTTGAAGATCAGATCAATCGGACACAAGACTCGAAGACAGCCTCTCGGTATCTAAATGCAGACATCTAAAGAAGAGTTTTGGCATTATCAAAAAGGGGGAAATTATTGGGAAAAACATTCCTGTTTTGATAATTGCTAACATACAGCAAAGTAGTCTGAAAGGAGTCAGAATACTGTTAATTATGGAAGTTGTTAGGACTGTCCATATAGTAGAGACCTACAGCAAAGATATCTCCTACAGTTCATCCTACAGATTCCTCATCATACAACAAAGAGACTTAAAGCGTTGGATACAGCATACAGGCTGAAGGTGTTTTACTTAGGAAAAGTAAAACACATCCAGCAGGACTGAACAAAAGAAGCTTTAAACCGTTGTGAGATAAAATTGTTTATTCATAAAGTATTCACGGTTAAAGAAGCATTTATTGCTGATAGGACAGCATTTAATACAGCCGGAGAGAGAGAAGTCTGAACGCTTTGAAGAGCATTTAACGCAAAAACAAAAAGGATATATGAAGCATTAAATGCAATCTGCTTTAATTCAAACATTCACCAGCCATCAATCAAGAGACAGACGTCAACATCTCACCAACCAACAAAGGCTACATTTATAACTGGTACAATTCCAAATTTATAAATAGCCCCAAGCAAGAGGACTTCAAAACAGACATTATTCATTATCGCGAAAGCTCTGACAGATTACTGTGACATTCTAGCGATAACAAGAGAAGTACATTTCGTGATCATACAGCAGTATTCAAGCAAAGAAATATACTAAGTCCTCAACGCAAACAGCACAGCATAAAACGATTGTTCATCAAAGATAAAGCTGTTGTTTGAGATTTGTTCTACCCCTACCGTTGAGATCATCATTAGCCCTGTGTGGACTAAACGTCCTTGCGTATTCCAACCTGTATGAGAAGAATAGCATTGAATATGAAGCTTTGATCTGTGTGAGAATAAACGAGTCGAAAGAGCTCAAGCCAATCTGTGTGAACGGCCCAAAGCTACAGTCCCTTTATCAATCTGTGTGAACGATATAGAGACAGGTTTAGTTAAAGTCACGTAGTTGTGCACGTAGTGATTTTAATAAACTCTTTACTCCTGTGTGGAGGACCAGTGGACGTAGATGGGTTTACCTCGAACCACTTTAAACTGTGTTATTTACTTTCTATATTTACTGTTTTCATTCTACTGTGATTTATCTAATATACACTGTTAAACCCTGAACGCATCAAGCAAACAGGAGAACACCTAGTTGCTGTATTTACAGCACCTCACACAACAGACTTCCGCTATGCAGTTAACTTCGAAAATCGTACAGCTTATTGTACTCTTACTTTCTAAGTTGTTTATTGCATACTTAGTGACCAACACTTCAAGACATAATTCGACATCATTTGGCTAGTCATGGGAAGATGACATATAAGGAAGCTCTTTCTAGAGCCGAGGATATCTCAGCTAGCTTGGATATGGAAAAGGCTACGGCTCTACCAGTCATGAATTCAAATAAGAGAAAGTGGCAGGGATAAAGTAACAATAATAACAACGAGAAGGGTGGTAAGGAAGGACCATCTGGGCCAAAGGCACAGTACGACTACCCAACCTGCTCGAAGTGTGGAAAATGTCACTAGTGAGTTTGGATGCAAGGACAGAATCAATGTTATCGGTGCCATGAAGAAGGACACATGGTCTCCCAGTGCCCACAGAAGAATATTAGCCCAAACGGGAGGGTCCAGAATCAAGGTTCTTGTGGAAAGTCTCGTATATACAGTCAATCTGAGATTGACAAGGAGAAGCCCGAGACGATGTCAGGTATGTTATCTATCGCTGGAATTATTGCTTTGGTGTTATTTGATACTGGCGCATCCCATTCATTTATCTCTAAGAAGTTGTTTAGCATGACTGGATTTAGAAGTAGAAAAACTCCAGAAAGCCTTGAAGTTAGTATACCAGCGGGAGAAATAATTTCTGTTGACGATATAGCTAACAATATAACCGTAGAGGTAAATGAACACATATATCTAGCCGATCTATACATATTAGAGATGAATAACTTTGATGTAGTTCTGGGTATAGATTGGTTGGATAAGAATGATGCCATTTTGCATTCCGCAAGGAGGAACATGGTCTTGCATCCCGTAATCGGAGTAGAGGACGTTTTCCAAGGGGTTAAGCGTATCAAAGCCCCTCCAGTGATATCAACCATGAAGGCGACGAAGATATTGCATAAGGGCAATTGTCAAGGATATCTGGTGAATATCATGTGGGGGTCGAAGCCCGAGGAAACGATCGAAGACATACATATTGTTAAGGATTATTTAGATGTTTTTCCATAGAACTTGTAGGGTGTTCCACCAGATAGGCAAGTGGAGTGTACAATTGACTTGGTGCCGGGAGCAGCCCCTATATCAAAGGCCCCGTACAGGATGGCAACAAAGGAACTACAAGAACTGAAGGCGCAGATTCAGGATATATCCGACAAAGCATCTCACCTTGGGGAGCATCAGTGTTATTCGTGAAGAAGAAGGATGGAAGCATGAGAATATGTATTGATTATCGTGAGTTGAGTCGACTCATGATAAAGAACAAGTATCTACTTCCCCAAATCGAAGACTTATTTGAACAGTTTGGAGGTTCTGGAGTGTTCTCAAAGATAGATTTGAGGTCAGGATACCATCAATTAAAGATCAAAGACGAGGACATTCCAAAGACTGCATTCCGAACAAGATATGGCCAATATGAGTTCGTAGTAACGCCATCTGGGTTGAGTACTGCCCTAACAGTCTTTATGGACTTGATGAATAGAGTTTTCCAACCCTATTTGGATCGGTTTTTCATCGTGTTTATAGATGACATACTAATTTATTCGAAGGATGGAGTAGAACATGAGAAACATCTACGGACAGTTCTGGAGATACTTCGCAAAGAGAAGTTGTATGCGATGTTTAGCAAGTGCAAATTTTGGCTTAAGAGAGTATCATCCCTTAGACATGTTATTACTTCTCAAGGAATTGAAGTCGATCCGTCTAAGGTAGAGGCTATCAACGATTGGAAAACACCAACTAACGCGAATGAAGTTCGCAGTTTCTTGGGATTAGCAAGATATTATAGGAGGTTCATTGAAGGCTTTTCTAAGATAGCAGCACCGATGACACGACTAATGAGGAAAGGAGAATAGTTTCTGTGGAATTAGAAGTGCGAAGAAAGTTTTCAAGAGCTTAAGTGGAGATTAACCTCAGCTTCAATTTTGATAATTCCGGATCCGTCAAGAGAATTCGTGATCTATAGTGACGTATCCGAGCAAGGATTAGGATGTGTTTTAATGCAGATAGGTAAAGTCATCGCATATGCATCAAGGCAATTAAGGCCGCATGAGTTGAACTATCCGACACATGATTTAGAACTAGTTGCAGTAGTTCACACCTTGAAGATATGGTGTCATTACCTTTATGGAGGTAAATGTGAGATCTATACCGTCCACAAAAGCCTAAAGTATCTATTCACTCAAAAGGAACTGAATATGAGACAAAGAAGATGGTTGGAGTTAGTGAAGGACTACGATTTCACAATTCACTATCATCCAGGGAAAACGAATGTGGTCGCAGATGCTCTAAGTCATAATGTTAGAGGAGAATTGAATTGTATACTGACTAAGGAGGAAAAGTTAGAGAATTTTCAAAGATGAATCTAGAGACGGCTACACCGTTAAAGCCGGTGGAAGTATTTTTAATGACGTTTACATACAACCAACCTTGAGAAAGAATATCAAGGAAGGTTAGAGTCGAGATAATTTCTTGATCAAAATAAATGAGTGTACTATAGCCAGAGAGGATAAATGATTTAGTACATCAGAAGATGGCACGATATACTATAAAGAAAGAATTTGTGTGCCCGACAGTACGAAATTGAAAAAGGTAATTTTGGAGGAGGCACATAACGCACCGTACACTGCTCATCCCGGTAGTACAAAGATGTACCAAGATTTGAAAGGAAAATTTTGGTGGGAAGGTTCGAAAAACGAGTGGCTGAATATGTCAGGAGATGTATTGTTTGTCAGCAGGTGAAAGCCGAACATCGGCATCCATTTGATTTGTTAAATTCACTCCACATCCCAGAGTGGAAATGGGAACACATAACTATGGACTGTGATAAGCTTACCTCGACCAGAAATAGGAAATTAGGTGATTTGGGTAGTGGTTGATCGCCTCACAAAGTCGGCTCATTTTATTCCCGTAAAGATGAACTTCAGAATGTATCAGTATGCACGATTGTACATTAAAGAGATCATAAGGCTGTATGGAGTACCAGTGTCTATTGTCTCAGACAGAGATACTCCTTTCACGTCACGTTTTTGGGAAGTTTGCAGGAAGCATTGGGAACTAAATTAAATTTTAGTACAGCCTATCACCCACAAATGGACGGCCAATCAGAAAGAATGATACAGATATTTGAAGACATGTTAAGAGCTTGTGTGCTAGACATGGGAAACAGTTGGGAATAGTTACTACCCTTGGTAGAATTCGCATACAATAACAGTTTTTAGGCAACAATCAGAATGGCTCCTTACGAGGCACTTTATGGGAGAAAGTGCAGATCGCCAGTTTATTAAGATAAAGTAGGTGAAAGGAAAATTTTGGGTCCCGAGATAATCGAGGAGACTATGGGCGTAGTAGAGAAGATCCGTGAAAGGATTAAGATAGCTCCAGATTGGCAAAAGTCTTATGCCGACAAGCGAAGGAAGGATCTTGAGTTTAATATTGGAGAAAATGTCTTCTTAAAAGTATCCCCGACTAAAGAAATTATTCGGTTCGAATCGAGGAACAAATTGAGACCAAGATACGTCAGATCATTTGAGATCCTCGACCCAATTGGAGATTTGGCATACCGTTTGGCATTACCACCAGACTTCTCAGCAATACACAATATTTTTCACGTCTCATAGTTGAGAAAGTACGTTCACGATCCTAATCATGTGATCAACTATTCAACGGTGGAAGTGTACAAAGATCTCACCTAAGTCGAACAACTAGTTGAGATAATCGACAAGAAGATTATTCCATTAAGGAATAAAGATAGAGTGCTCATCAAGGTTCAGTAGCGGAATCACAACAATGATGAAGCTACTTGTGAGCGTGAAGAGGTGCTTCGTGCTTGCTATCCCGATTTCCTTATTCACGGGTACGTATACTATTTGCGAGTACGTTAATTTTTCCAACAGGATGAAATGTAATACCCGCTAAATTTAGAAATTTTTTTCTAAATTTATTAATTATTTTTATGGTACATATGGAATAATTTAAATTAAATTATCAATTGGGCCTATAATTATTTATTAAGCACAATCATTATAAGTCCAAACCAATTTCAAGCATTGATACATTTAGTCTAAGCCTATAAAGCCTAATAATTAACAAGCCCAAACCATGATTTTTTTTTTTTTAACTTTAGACCCAAACCCAATTAATAATAATATTCCAAGCCCACCCCATACACAAATATTTACACGTATATTTTTCTGAAAACTCTCATCCCCACTTTGTGATCGTGGGAGATAGGATGATTAGAGGTACTCCACTAATGGAGTTGAGGAGTTATAAATTATGGGAGAATCGGTTAACAATTCTACTCCTATAAAACCTAAAATCTGGAAGAAAACAAGAAAAGAAGAACACTTCAGACAATCCTCGCAAGAAATCACACAGCGAAATTCGTTTTATCACTTTCCTCAGTCGAAGCCTTCGCCAGAGAAGTTCTTCCGTATCCGCGTATCAGTTTTATCTCCATCCCAGACACTAGAAATCTCACACACCAGAATCTCAATTTCATCAAAATTCATCTCCAAATTACAAAGCAAATTCTAACACCACTGGAACACAATCCGCATGTAATCTTTCCCTCTGTTCAATTCTTTCGATTACACAGCAAACACATAAAATATTCTTCTCATCTTTTCTGCAAATCGGCCCTTCACAATCTTCAAGTATTAAACATCTTCCATCTTCAAAATTTCCCAACAAAACACACACATACACATCAGGAGTTTTCAGAAAACCAATTTCAAAAGTAATAAGAAAAATCAACCTGAGGCGGTCGATGTTTAATTTTCCAACTCCATCCCTCAACCATGTCTGCCGCCGCTAATCTTTGTCAGATGCAAGAGCCACAGCTCTGTTAATTGCTTACGCCAGGAGTTCAAGTGGAGATTCATAAAAGCCAACCCAAATTTGGAAATCAGAGTGAACAGACCCAGCCGCCGCTCCGATTGATGGCCGCCGCTACTGCCTTGTCCGCCTGTTTTACTTGTTGGATGGAAGTTTTCAGAAGGGGTAGGGCGAGAAAGAGGTAAAGGGAAGTGAATCACAAACCCATTATACATTATACATTTCATTCAATTGGGCCAATGCTCTCTTCAGGCCCAAACCATTTGACCTATAAGCTCTGAATTTTTCAGCCCATTTAGTATTTTCAGTATGAGATTCTGTTCTTTAGGAGTGAATGAATTGACTGAATTAATCGAATGGATCTGAAATCGAATCGAATCGATTGGACTAATCGAATCAATCGAATGAAATATATATTAAGGGTAAATAATAATAATAGTAAATAATAATAATAATAATAATCAACAACAACGATAATAGTAATATTATTAGTAATAATAACAATAATAATAATTAAGATTAATAATAATAATAATAAGAAGAAGAATCGAAATGAATGAACTCGAATGAATGACCCGAATCAATCGAATCGAATCGAATTGACTGAATCGAACTGAATCGAAAATCGAAAAATAAATCCAAAAGAATAGGGCCTAACTTTATCTTTAATAGTGACCCGACCTTCCTGTTTCAGCTCAATCATAATTATTTCAATTCCTATTATTTTTATAATTATTATATAGTAAAATATGCGTCTTTAATTGTACGATACGAAAATCAAGAGTTCGAGGATAGGATTATTGGATACGCATTCAAGCATTTGCATTCACGTCTCTCATTTCAGGTGGAAGTTATTACTTGTCGATTTTAATTGCTTTATTTGGACTGTATAGGTGATATGTTATATTTATGATTAACAAGCAGTCACATAATTTTCATACCAAGTATCTATATATGTTTATATGCAGTCACATGTTTATATACTCAAGTTATATATTGATATAACAAATATTCATGCTATGCCTATTGTGATTATTGTTGACTTGTGATGTTCCCACGAGCAACAGAAAGCTCATCCCATCTTCTATGTAAAATTTTCAGGTTAATTCAGAATGTCGAGCAACCAAATGCAGGACATGCCGACTTATAATATATTTAATGTTATCTATTTCTTTTAATTTCCGCTCAACTTAATATGAAACACTTAACTTTATTTTTGATAATTATTTTCCACTGCTAGATTCTTATAGTTGTATCGAAGATTTACAACCACTTTATTTCTGCAAATATTTTTTTCTGTAGAAAATGTATGTGTCATAACGTCTTGAAATTTCTACAAGTTTCCTTATTATTAAAATATTCATTAAATACCTTAGAAAAATCTGGTCGTTAGAGATTTAAACTTCTGTCGCTTGAAATCAATAATCTGTGGTTAATGAACTTCGACTTCCAAATTCCGAACTAAAATATATGCTTGAATTTTTATAAGTAGATCAGCAACTGTATTGACAGATATAAGTATTTCTCTCGCTAGATAAGAGATAAACATGTGATCTACTGCTTGACCTAGAAAAGCAAGCAAATCAATAAAGAAATTATGAATATTCAGTAAATCTATAGGTTTGGTATGGAAGTTGCGCTCAGCTCATGTCGTGATATTAAATTTCTCATTGAGTGTGCCATAGCCACCAGGAAGAACAATAAAGGCATCACTATTATTCATCATATACACCATATTATCATATATAGCTTGTCCTTGAAGCATCAATCTAGTTGAACCCGTTATAATATTGTTCCTAACGACGGGGATGTGTATGGCACTTGTTACTCTTATTCCACCATTTTGTGCAGCCTTTAAAAGATAACCCAAAAATATATGTTACTCCCTCCATACAGTATATAATTTGTGTGTTTTTCCAACTCTTTTACTAGTTGATATGCCATATTTGTACACTTGATATGACCTAATAGTTTGGATCCACCCAAAATACATACAATCTTAATTGGATGAGGTGTATATGAGGATTCTGAAAACTCCACCTCTCTACACCATATTTACAAAATATATTTATGCGAGATACATTTTATGATTTGTGGATCCCCAATTTAAAGAACAAACTTTTTTGTTAGAGGGTGAATGATTTCACTATTTTTATTGAAAAATGAGCGGCAAATAAGTCAATACTTCTACTATTTTCTATTTTGATAAAATTACAAAAGAAAACGACTGTTATGATATTATATTTTTCAATGAAAATGACGTTACCGGTCGAAAATTGAGAAAATTGAATATTAGAAAATAATATTTATCAAAATAAAAGAAAGCATTAACTTGCATATTTTGCAATTTACCATATACTAACTTTGACAGAACGGACTTACAAATTGGGTCTTTTGAGATTAATTTTACATGCCTATAGCATTCCTGTTCATCCTTAAATTGTGTCCACAAAGCTATTAGTTCATGATGAACGTAACTACTGAGATGTGTCACAAGAATCTATTAAATATCATGATTCATAGATTCCTTACTCAATCCATCCTTGATGAATGCTATTTTATCTTCGCAATATTTAGACACAAACCCCAAAGATTTGCATCATATGTCACAGTTCCATCAAGCACATTTATAGCATCCACCTAATCTTTTGCTCTTTGTTTCTTTGCAAAACTACTCCTACATGTACCTGGTTGGTACTTAAATGAATTTGAAAATTTTCCAGATAATCGAACTTGTGCTTCGATCAACCATCGAATATCTTCTGGGATGCCATTTTTCATTAGCACTCTTAATCTTTTGAATTGGGCTCGATAAATTCTTTTAATGATTTCACTGAAAGAGATGGGTAATACTTACGAAAATTCGAGTGCATTGACTCTATTGTGATATTCAAACCATAGATGTGAATTTTGTGAATACAATAGTAATCTATTTGTAGATTAGAATTATGCGTATGAGATTTGGCTCCACATTTGAATAGTTCATATCCTGAAGCATATGAACTACGACTCTATATTTGAATAATGAATATAAAATGACATGTGGGAGCGGCTACTCCATGTTGATAATTATGTGAAATAATGGCACCGAAAGATGATGTGATGTGTCAATATGATATTTATGTGGTGTTATAAACACATCATATCTTCATATATTTGTTTTCTATTAATATTATCACTACTAGCCAATATTGGGAATGAATCCCTGATAAATTTGGAATATATTAAGGGGGAGTATGAACCCACTCCCTCTACATGTGAACTACTAGATATTATGGATCCACTAGATAGTCGTATGTGTATATGACTCGTAATCGTAAATTTATGAGATGATTTGCTCACAGTTTGAGCATGTATTCCAGATTAGATAAAACTAGTAATATATCCCGAATAAACTTGACTAGATTCATGAAGTATCAAATATGCGCATAAAAGTGGGATATTATTTGGAAAACTATTTAAAGTCCTCCATCCAGTATCGAGAACATAATATATAAACTCCCATGACTAAAGACGAATATTGAGATACTGGTCATATGAGTTTGGTGCTCAGAAATCTCTTAGCATGATGGTGAGTATTAGTAGTTGAAAATATATGTAATGCATCACATTACATCCTCACAATTGAAATATGAACTTGAAGTTCAAATATACATGAAAGGGTTTTCATCTTTGCTTTGATAAACAAATAATAATTCCCCGAATATAAATCAAAGCAAATGATAAAGGCGGCATATAACGTGTGATAATTGATAATGAGATATGTTAATAAGTTATGTCGCCACGGGGAGACACATAAAATTGAAATGTGTCGACACTGTATAAAAGAGTGGCGCTATTAATGAAATGAGGATATTAATGATTGAAAAGAGGATATCAATAAATGATATCAGGATATCCATGAAATGAGAATATCAAAGAAATGAAGATATGCATGAATGAAATGAGGATCTCCATGAATTAAATGAGGATATCCATAAATGAAATAAGGATATTGAAATCCATGAAATATTGATATTGCAATCCATAATTGTGAAATATGGATATTAAGAATGTGGATATTGGAACCGTGATACTGAATGGGATATTAAAATCCATGGTTTGAAATATGGATAATGAAATCCATAATTGTGAAATATGGATATTAAAAATGAGAATATTGATATCCATAATTTGTGAAAATAAGGATATTGAAACCCATCAAAGTTGAAATGTATTGCCTTTATAACAACATTATAACACATGGGCTTATTAAAGTGAAAAGGAACTCTTGCGGAGATTTTAAATATATTATCAATGCCTGCAATGACTCAAAATAAGATGTTGTGAAGGAAAATTATATATTGTACTCTTTTCCTTGGCTGAGGTTTTATCCAACTGGCTTTTCCTAGCGAGATTTTTAATGAGACATCTTAATCACAACTAATAGTGTAATATAAAATCTCCAAACAAGATTGACGTGTATTGCAATACTATAAGATATTCGTTGGAGATTACAAATTGCACTGAATATACTAGTCTGTGGTGAATCCTTGAAATGCCTGGGGCATATTTATACAAAATATGCATTGCACTTTTCCCTTGAATGAGGTTTTGTCCCATCGGGTTTCCCTAGCAAAGTTTTTAATGAGGCAACTTGAATGGCTTATTAACATGAATAATGTACTCTTTTTCCTTCATTAGAATTTTTTCAATTGGGTTTTTTCTAATAAAGTTTTAACAAGGCACATTCATAGTATAATGAGGAATACTTAAATATCAAGATTATTCCTTAAATATTGAAAACAGAAGGAGTAGTTGTACTATTTTTTGTTCAATCAATTTTTCCAACAGCGTTTTCTTGACAAGATTTTAATGAGGCAACACGTAAATACTCTAAATGATATATATGACATATTCACTCAGTTTTTATCCCAAGAGGTTTTTACTGAGTCAGTTGATAGATACTCCCACAATTGAGATACATGTGAAAGAGAATCATACTATTCACTCAGTTTTTGTCCCACGAGGTTTTACTGAGATGGCACATGAATACTCATACAAGAATGATAGAGATAAGAGGAGCGATATACGAGATTACAGATGTAATACCCGGTTGTAATTCAGTCATTATCATTCAGTAATTTCATTCGGTAATTGTCACTATGTAATTTTTTCACTTGTCAATAATCATTCATCCGTGTTCACCGTTCGGAATAACTTCGAGTTGTGTATCGATATTGTTCAGTGTATCTACCTTATTCGGGAATCGAGACAAGAGTATTATCGTGATTGTTGTAATTGATTCATTAGTCGATGTTGACGTTGGAATTCATGTCATTTCAAATCTTTTCATTGTTCAAATCGTGTTTTTGTTGGACGAACCCTTGTAATCATTGCTTGGAACCACCGTTTTGGGGTTTCCGCACTTCCATTTCGTGTTATTGTTTCCCAAATATTGATTCCTATTGCTTTTATTCCTCCCCGGGTCATTATTCATCATTTTAGGACCCAAGGGAGCGTGGGCCGCGGCACAAGGAGTGTGCGCCGCGGCACACACATTTTTCCAGTTTTGGCCGAGCAGCCTATACCGTGGGCCGCGGCTCATGCCGACAGGGCCGCGGCACACTGCCGAGTCACTGTCGCGGCACACCCGTCCGGGCCGCGGCACACTCGTGTTGCAACTTTTGGCCGACCCGTCTGTACCGTGGGCCGCGGCTCATGCCGACAGGGCCGCGACACACTGCCGAGTCACTGCCGCGGCACATTCGTCCGGGACGCGGCACGCTGCCAATCACTAGGGCGATTTGGCCTGTCGCCGCACACTTCGCCGGCACACACAGCATGCGCACCGCACTATAATTGCGATTTTTGTGAGATTCAACTCATTTTTTCCCACTTTCTTCAACCTATCCGAGAGAGAGGGCTTGAGGGGGAGATCTTCTTCATCAATCACTTGAGTATTCATTTTTCATCATTTTCATTCCGTTGTGAAGCTCGGATTGTCGATCTAACGCGATTTCATCGGATTAAAGTACTTGGATCTTCAAAAGTAATTTCTTCAACATCTTGGATTTCGATTTTGTTTTGAGATATGATGTTTTGGATGTTAAGATCATGTTGTATGAAGTGATATACACATGATTATGGATATGTTTGATTATTCGTTGGATTATTGAAGGATTATTCACGAACACTTTGAATATTGAGTTGGATTTGGGGGTTTTCGATTAATCGTTGTTGTAATCACGAATTTGAATATTCTTATTGGATTATTGATCGTATTGAAGATGTTTTGTTGGTTTGAAACACTTCTTGGGGATTTGATGTTGGTATTATTGAGGTTTGGTTATAAACAATCGAATTTTGGCCACAAAGTGTTCGATATAATGCCCCAATGAACTTGGTTTAATCGTATCGACGTTTTGTAATATCCGCAATTTTCGATTTTCGGTAAATTTCTTTTTTTTTGGTCGGAGTCTGTTTTGACGACTCTCTCATGACCGTTTCGTCATTCGGAGAATATTTAATTCTGCACTTTTGTCATCCGAGTTCGTTTGGTCTTTGCTTTGTTGAGTTCCGTGCTTTTTAGCGACTTTTCCGCGCTTGAGTTCGGTTCTTGCGAATCTCGTTCGAAATTGTCGTTTGGGGTTTTTCGTAAGTTCATTTAACGTTGTTATACGTGTTGTGAGCTTCGGTTTGATTATTCGTTGTCGTATGGTGATTTTCGGGCAGTTGGGCCATTTTCGTAATTTCCCAAAGTTTGGGGTAATTACCTTCCGTTGTCGAATTTCGAGCCTTCGGGTGGTCGGAATCGTGTGTTCTACTAGCTCTTAGATTCGTCTTTGTGTGTACTTCGTAACCGTATCTTCGGTTCATATTCGGTCGGGTTTCGGTGTCGTTTTGTTAAATTCAGGATTACTAAACGACTTTTCTAAGTATGAGTTCGACTTTGTTAGATCACCATTAATTTTTGGTAACTCCAAAAATTCTGAATCTTGCAATATTATAGAGCATCGAGTTAGCTTTCCAATGGTTCGAACGGTGAGTCAATCGGAGTCCGGACGAGAGAGTTATGGTCGTTTTAGCTCACCCGCTCATTTGGCCGATCACCGCCGGACCGGACTCGGCCGTGTGTCGTGCACGGCCGTGCCGTACTCGTCCGGATAAGCCGGTAGCGACGCCCGGAGGCCCGACCGTGTTCCAGACACGGTCGAGTCAATGCCGAGCGCCCTTCGCGACACGGCCGTGTCATGCGGGACACGGTCGAGTCCTGCCGGCCGATTGCGCGCCACGACCGTGTCATGTCGGACACGGCCGAGTCTGTCGCCCTATAAATGCGTTTTCTCGGCATTTCAGCTCATTTTCCCCTTTTTCTTCACCCAGTTTCTCATTCCTTTTCTTCCGTTCGCATTTGTGGGTGTATACATCATGGAGACATGATGTTGTTCTTTAAATCCATGAAGTTTGGAGGTTCATATCGTCAATCATCCGTCCTATAACTTGCTCCGATCGACCGAATCAAGGCAAGTTTTCCTAAAATCTAATTTTGGGGATTTTGGGTATTTTGTTCGATTTCGTCCGTTTAATCCGTTTTAACTTAGGATTGTGATGGATTGATGATTATTTAGATGTATTATATCATTTTCCTTGTTATTCCATGGTTGGATCGTATCGATTCGTTGTTTGAGTCGAGTTCTTGACCAACGCCTTGAAGGTGTCCGGTAAAATGTCTTAGAGGGGTTTTCGGGCGTTCTACGATTATTCTTCCTCGTATGGTCGATGATTTATTGATTGTATGATGTTAGGGTCGTGTTTCTTGCGAAGAAACCGTGTTGAACCCTTTCGTTCGTCGTCGTCTTCCGTTTCGATAGCATTGGGCGTTTCGAAGCTTTCCGGTTGAGCCGTGTTCGTCGGAATACTTGCGTACCGATTTTGAGGCAAGTATCTTGCCCATACATTTCATATTTCGTTGATATAATTCTTGAATAATGATTTTATGCGAAATCGATATTTAATGAACGTACAAAGGGATTGGTATGTTCTCGATAAATGTTCTCTTTCAACGATAATTCGTATACTTCGTGAATATGTGTTCTCGGAATATGTGTGTTGGTTTTGTATGTTTAAAGATAATATGGTCACTTCGAGTGAGTTTGATAGACCGTAATCCTTTGAAGGTGATTACGTATTGTTATTGTGTACTTGTTCGGTAAGAACGTAATGTGTGTGATATTAGTTGTTACTCCTTGAAAGGAGGTTGTGATACTTAATGTTGTTTGGCTTGACAAGTGATTATTGTTGTGTGCTTGATGTATGTGATGTGCCTCCGGGTAGGATTGTTGAATCTCAGGGATCCATACTTGCTAGTATGGGTCGGGCGTGACCGTAGGGTTATCCAATCCGGGTATGTCTTGCGGGGACTCCGAGGTTCGTGGCTTGTTAGCCCGATGCCGAGATAACTTGTGGGGTTATCATCGGGTATGTCTTGCGGGGACTCCGAGGTTCGTGGCTTGTTAGCGCGATGCCGGGATAACTTATGGTTGTGGTTTGATTATGCACGTATATGTGCTTGTAGTCGCGTGACTGCGGTTACGGTGACATGTGATTTGATATTGTTTCCCTGTGGGTTATTCACTCGGGTTTGTTCTACGGGAGCATCTGAGGTCCGTGGCTTGCTAGCACGGACGCGAATAATCTGTGGAAACGAGTTGTTATGGTATGATCGGGTCGTGGACCCCATTTGTGGTTATCAATTTATGTTTTGGGAAAATGATTTTTGGGTTGTGTCCCTAAAGGTTTTTGAAAGGTTTGAGAAATTCTTAAATCCCAATGTATTCAAAACTCCCGAGGTTGTAAAATGTTTTTCATGATGTATATCGGGTTTACCCTATCTTTCGATTTAACCGTTTTGATTAAGTGATTTACCTCGGGAAGTATGTTTATGATTAACATGTTTCGTGGAGTATGATATGTATGGCTCGTTTTCGTATTTTATACTTGCACTAGCAAAACGGTGGAGTTTGCTAACCCCAGAGTATTCGGGGGTGGATGTCTATGTGCATTCGGGTTTTGGAGCGAGCACAGGGTCGGCATGAAGGATGATGAAAGATGAACGATACTAATCACACGAGGTTCCGTTGATGTCGTATTGGTCCAGTTGTATTTTCTTTTCCGCTGCGGTATCTTTTCCCCGTTGTACGGGAGTTTATTGTATTTTGACCCCTGCGTGGGTATGTGTTTGGAATTGAGTTGTATTCGAGTTGTATGTATTTATTGAAAGACCAAATCGGTCTGCTGAGTCATTTTGCCTTGAAGGCATTGTCGAGATGTTAAATGTTGTTACCAGCCTGGTAGATCCTCGAGGAGAGGGTCTACGGCGTGTAATATCCCTGAGTGGATTGGGGGTGTTACATAAATGGTATCGGAGCTTTAGGTTGTGGAAACCTAGGCTGTCGGGTTAGTGGTGTCTATTGAGTTTTTGTCTCGTCGGATTTTGTCTGACTAAGTCGTGTCGCGACGCGTCGTCTGAGTTGGTTGGTCGTGATTAGTATCGTGGGGCGATCATCATCTTCGTGCGACCTGTGAATGTAAGTCTCCCTTCTTGGTGTTGTGCCTCGTGTGACACGAGCTATTTTTATGATTATTTGTTAAGTGACGGAATCCTCTTATGGATTTTGATTTCGTGATATGCGGTTATTTGACTCTCATATTTCGTTCATATGAGGAGTAATGTTCTTTGGATTGTGCATGTTGAACTGTATTTCTTTTATCCATTGCGTGAGTTCTTTCAAATGGCTTTCGGCCTTTTGCCAATTGAGTTTGATTTGAAAACCGATTCCTTTAACCGAGTTTTTGGCATTATGGCCTTGATCGCTTTGGCGAAATTCTTATGACGGTATTTAGTATTTTGTAAATGGCTTTCGTGAGTTTTTGAAATATTACCGTCATCGGCCTTTTTGGCGTTTTTGTAAATTGTTTTTAGCCTGGTGAGTTCGGCGCGGGACCCACGGCGCTATATTGTTCCTTGTAATTACGTGAAATTTTTGGGCATTCTAGCCCATTGAATTATTTTTGAAAACCTTGAGTATCTTAGAAAATTAAAATTCGAGACGTACTTTTAAAACGAATTATTTTCTTGCGGTGTTTTCAAGGTGTTTTCTAATGCCGCAATACATTTCAAAAATTTTCCGGTTGAGGACCAAAAATATTTTGAGATATTTTCAAATGCGATTGCTTAGACCCAAGGGTCGAATATTTTTGAAAGTTTTTCACTAAAAGAAAGGTGTCCTCATTTTTGTTCAAACGCAAGATGACTTTCAAAGTCTCGATAATGGTGTTTGTACTACTTTTTGTAAAATGATACTCAAGATCAACTGTTGTTTCCAAACTGTTTTCAAAAGGTGGTTTTTGTTTTTAAAACCTATCATTCCTGTTTGCGGACCGGAAATGCGTGTATGGTTTTCGAACTTTCGTTACGGTGTTTGCTCCCGAGTATGATCGAATTGGTGGCATGAACGTCGAGGCGTTGCCACGCATTTGTTGTACTAGCCCTCTGTGAGAGGTGTGAACTGGTATTTACTGTTTGTCGCCTCGTGGTGATTTGCGTGTTGTCGCACGGGTGTGAGCTGTTGAAGCTTGAGTTTGTACGTTTGTGTACATGTGTGACTGTTTCATGATGGTTGTAATTATGTGCTGGTTATCGTTCGGGCCGTTGAGGTCGCCGAACGATACCGTCGTTGCGGTAGTGTTTGTGTGTGTATTACTTTACGATGGTAATCGTTGTATATGATATGTATTATGATTCCTTGTTGTGCTGAGTTGGCATCTCCGCTATGTTGTTTTGCGACGTTATGACCCATTGTATCTAGCATTTGTATTTTCGGTGTGCCGAGCCGGGGCATTTCAACCGTGATGTTCCGGGGCATACACGTGTAAATTGTCCTTCTCGTCAGTAACACATTTCAAGTGTGGACTCGAGGGACACCGAATTGATTTTGCGGGTGTCTACCGAGACTTTTGGAGTTCGCGCTTCAGCACAGTCATCGGAATCGGCCTTGAGAGGCCTTTGAAAGATGTTTCTGTCAGTTGCTTGTTGTGTTGTCACCTTGATGTCGTGTTGTGAGTTTCGGAAACGACACTTCTTTTAGAAGGGGTCGAATATAATACCCGTATTATTTTTGGACTCCTGCATTTCCTCTTTCTCAGGTCTATCGACTCGCTCGTGTTCGTTGACACTTTCTGAACTTGTTACGTATTTGGTTTCATCGTTCGAGCAGTGTGATCTTGTTTTTTGTTTATCGTTGTGACTCTTCCGAGTCGGTTCGATACTTGTGAACCTTGTTCGGATGTAACATCTTTTGGTTCTACTAGTTCTTTTATTCGAAGTGGATCGATTTTGAACTTGTATATTCTACTTTGTCGACTCATTTATGTTCGTTGACATTTCGAGCTTGTCCCGCCCCTTGTTTTTGTTTATCGAACGAGTGTGGCATCATTTGAATAACTCGTTTGTCGTTGTGACTTTTCAATTTCTATTCCCTTTCATGTGGATCCTATGCGAATGCATACGTTGTTGTTTTCACCGGATCATATATTGTCTCGAGTCGAGATGTGAACCTTGGAGTTGTTGTTTGAATTTTATTGTTCTTCGTGATTCGAACATGATTGTTCGCTTTTGTTGTCTCGACCGTTGTGGTTGGTCGTTTGTTTGTTCGGTTTTTGTCCTCGTTTCGTGATTGTTGAGCGTTCGGGCTCCTTCCTAATTCCCTTAAGTTTGGGAAATTAGTCTCGTTTCGATCTTCCAACCCTTGGGCGGTGGAATTCCGTATTTGTTCGGCGTTTGACCCGCGTTTAGATTGATGAACCGTCGGGATGGTCAATCATATTGATTTTCGTTCGTTGTGTTTTGTGATTGTCGGATAATTGACTTGGCTATATTATCCGTTTGATAACGCTTGTCATTTGTTGGTTTTATTATATCCCTAACGGCGACGTTGTGTTGGTCGCCGTGGAGCGTGTTTTCACGCCGTATATTCCTTTGCGTTGTTTGTAACATTTCGCCGTTGGGTGTTAGTTATGCATTCTTGTGTATCTTGTTGAGTTTTGCCTGGCGGAATATTTCTCCTCCCTACTTGTTTTAAGTTTCGGGACGAAACTTCTTTTAAGGAGGGTAGAATGTAATATCCGCAATTTTCGATTTTCGGTAAATTTCTTTTTTTTTGGTCGGAGTCTGTTTTGACGACTCTCTCATGACCGTTTCGTCATTCGGAGAATATTTAATTCTGCACTTTTGTCATCCGAGTTCGTTTCGGTGCTGCTTTGTTGAGTTCCGTGCTTTTTAGCGACTTTTCCGCGCTTGAGTTCGGTTCTTGCGAATCTCGTTCGAAATTGTCGTTTGGGGTTTTTCGTAAGTTCATTTAACGTTGTTATACGTGTTGTGAGCTTCGGTTTGATTATTCGTTGTCGTATGGTGATTTTCGGGCAGTTGGGCCATTTTCGTAATTTCCCAAAGTTTGGGGTAATTACCTTCCGTTGTCGAATTTCGAGCCTTCGGGTGGTCGGAATCGTGTGTTCTACTAGCTCTTAGATTCGTCTTTGTGTGTACTTCGTAACCGTATCTTCGGTTCATATTCAGGCTCGGGTTTCGGTGTCGTTTTGTTAAATTCAGGATTACTAAACGACTTTTCTAAGTATGAGTTCGACTTTGTTAGATCACCATTAATTTTTGGTAACTCCAAAAATTCTGAATCTTTGCAATATTATAGAGCATCGAGTTAGCTTTCCAATGGTTCGAACGGTGAGTCAATCGAGTCCGGACGAGAGAGTTATGGTCGTTTTAGCTCACCCGCTCATTTGGCGATCACGCCGACCGGACTCGGCCGTGTCGATGCACGGCCGTGCCGTACTCGTCCGGATAAGCCGTAGCGACGCTTGAGGCCCGACCGTGTTCCAGACACGGTCGAGTCAATGCCGAGCGCCCTTCGCGACATGACCGTGTCATGCGGGACACGGCCGAGTCCTGCCGGCCGATTGCGCGCCACGACCGTGTCATGTCGGACACGGTCGAGTCTGTCCGCCCTATAAATGCGTTTTCTCGGCATTTCAGCTCATTTTCCCCTTTTCTTCACCCAGTTTCTCATTCCTTTTCTTCCCGTTCGCATGTGGTGTATACATCATGGAGACATGATGTTGTTCTTTAAATCCATGAAGTTTGGAGGTTCATATCGTCAATCATCCGTCCTATAACTTGCTCCGATCGACCGAATCAAGGCAAGTTTTCCTAAAATCTAATTTTGGGGATTTTGGGTATTTTGTTCGATTTCGTCCGTTTAATCCGTTTTAACTTAGGATTGTGATGGATTGATGATTATTTAGATGTATTATATCATTTTCCTTGTTATTCCATGGTTGGATCGTATCGATTCGTTGTTTGAGTCGAGTTCTTGACCAACGCCTTGAAGGTGTCCGGTAAAATGTCTTAGAGGGGTTTTCGGGCGTTCTACGATTATTCTTCCTCGTATGGTCGATGATTTATTGATTGTATGATGTTAGGGTCGTGTTTCTTGCGAAGAAACCGTGTTGAACCCTTTCGTTCGTCGTCGTCTTCCGTTTCGATAGCATTGGGCGTTTCGAAGCTTTTCGGTTGAGCCGTGTTCGTCGGAATACTTGCGTACCGATTTTGAGGCAAGTATCTTGCCCATACATTTCATATTTCGTTGATATAATTCTTGAATAATGATTTTATGCGAAATCCAATATTTAATGAACGTAAAAAGGGATTGGTATGTTCTCGATAAATGTTCTCTTTCAACGATAATTCGTATACTTCGTGAATATGTGTTCTCGGAATATGTGTGTTGGTTTTGTATGTTTAAAGATAATATGGTCACTTCGAGTGAGTTTGATAGACCGTAATCCTTTGCCGGGGATTACGTATTGTTATTGTGTACTTGTTCGGTAAGAACGTAATGTGTGTGATATTAGTTGTTACTCCTTGAAAGGAGGTTGTGATACTTAATGTTGTTTGGCTTGACAAGTGATTATTGTTGTGTGCTTGATGTATGTGATGTGCCTCGGGTAGGATTGTTGAATCTCGGGATCCATACTTGCTAGTATGGGTCGGGCGTGACCGTAGGGTTATCCAATCCGGGTATGTCTTGCGGGGACTCCGAGGTTCGTGGCTTGTTAGCCCGATGCCGAGATAACTTGTGGGGTTATCATCGGGTATGTCTTGCGGGGACTCCGAGGTTCGTGGCTTGTTAGCGCGATGCCGGGATAACTTATGGTTGTGGTTTGATTATGCACGTATATGTGCTTGTAGTCGCGTGTTGCGGTTACGGTGACATGTGATTTGATATAGTTTCCTGTGGGTTATTCACTCGGGTTTGTTCTACGGGAGCATCCGAGGTCCGTGGCTTGCTAGCACGGACGCGAATAACTGTGGAAACAGGTTGTTATGGTATGATCGGGTGGTGGACGCCATTTGTGGTTATCGAATTTTTGTTTTGGGTAAATGTTTTTGGGTTTGTGTCCTAAAGGTATTTGAAAGGTTTGAGAAATTCTTAAATCCCAATGTATTCAAAACTCCCGAGGTTGTAAAATGTTTTTCACAGATGTATATCGGGTTTACCCCTATCTTTCGATTTAACCGTTTTGATTAAGTGATTTACCTCGGGAAGTATGTTTATGATTAACATGTTTCGTGGAGTATGATATGTATGGCTCGTTTTCGTATTTTATACTTGCACTAGCAAAACAGTGGAGTTTTGCTAACCCCCGAGTATTCGGGGGGTGGATGTCTGTATTGCATTCAGGTTTTGGAGCAGAGCACAGGGTCGGCATGAAGGATGATGAAAGATGAACGATACTAATCACCCGAGGTTCCGTTGATGTCGTATTGGTCCAGTTGTATTTTCTTTTCCGCTGCGGTATCTTTTCCCCATTGTATGGGAGTTTATTGTATTTTGACCCCTGCGTGGGTATGTGTTTGGAATTGAGTTGTATTCGAGTTGTATGTATTTATTGAAAGACCAAATCGGTCTGCTGAGTCATTTTGCCTTGAAGGCATTGTCGAGATGTTAAATGTTGTTACCAGCCTGGTAGATCCTCGAGGAGAGGGTCTACGGCGTGTAATATCCCTGAGTGGATTGGGGGTGTTACACGTTTTAAGTTCGTTATATTCGTGTTTGATTCGTATATTGAACGGATTGTTGGTAATTGTATTATTCAAGGTTGTTCGAGTGACCGATATCTCAATTAGGATGTTGTTCGTGGAAGGATAATTGTCACCGGTGTTGTGTAAGTTAATTCTTACTCAGTTAAAAGGATATTCATTCCTTTCGTTGTTGTTCATTCATAATCATAATTCATTCATAAGGTACTAACCGTTTCAAAACTTGTAATTGTCACTTAATTACTTCATTCACGAGGAGCAGCGGTTCAATCATTTCATTGATCATCATTCATTTCACCATCATTTCATCTTGGTGAGTCATTATTCATTTTCGATGTCACTTTTGTTATATCGTGGCATTCAGTCATCTTTGGCGTGCAGTTGGTATGTGTAGGATTTTCATGTCGGGCACATTTAAGTCGTGTGTTGGTTGGTGGCCTCACATTGGACTGTGCACACGAGTTGATGGCTTCGTGAGACTGATTAGGTACAAGACCACACGTGTATTCGATCGATACTCGTTGGTGGCTTGTGCACGGACACATTTCCATCCCGGACGTAGTGTGGCGCCATTCCTTTGAGCCGTACTGTTAGTTGATTCATATAGCATGTGTTGATTGCGTATGTTTCGAGAGGATTGTGTATATTCAACTCTTGAGGATTGTTGTTCTGTGTAACTGACCCCGTTTGGGGATTTTGTTTTCAGGTCATGGCAAGGCAAAAGCACGGGAATAGCATGTTGACGGCGAGGAGTCCCAGTGATACTAGTAGGGGGCCCCAATCCTTTCAGTCATTCCTATTGTTGTCATTTATTTTCCGCTGCAGATTTTCATTTGGTTACTCCGTTTCATTCAGTGTTGTGTATTTTATCTTCATATAAAATATACTAGTATTCGGTATTGTCCTGGTGTTTTGTACTTAAACTCCTCGTCGGAGTAATTATTGTTGTAATGTGGTTCGGTACTACATTTACCCTGTGTAATTCATTCATTTTCATTCGCCTAGTGGGTTTCAGTCGGGGGTCCACGGCACTGTAATATCCGCCTAGTTTGGGGTGTTACAACAGATTGCTGAGGTTTTATCCCACAGGGTTTTCCTAGCAACATTAATGATGCATCAAGATATAATCATCAGAAACTCGACTACAAATAGTTTGGAAGTTTTGCTCCCATTGGGTTTTACTTCAAACTTGTTCATCTGACATCTATGTAAATTGTCATTCAAGGGGGGGTTCACAAGTATAATAATAAATATATTCTTGTGAAAGTGATGTATAGTTTTTTTATGAGTTGTGAATGACTATTTTGCCTCTGGTGTAATTATCTAATTACGATTGTGCCATCTGAAGATTTACTATAAATAGGACTTCTGTTATTAATGAAAATCATACCTCAGAATCATTCTCTCTAGTCATTCTCTAATTTTCTCTCTATAATATGCAGTTTTATAACAACTTCGATATTTTTCAGGAATAATATGAAGCTTCATGTAAGATAAAAAGTTATCCTTCATTCATCCCATGAATATATTCCATTTTGTTATAAACTTGAGAAAGAAAAAGAGAGAAATTGAGGAGGAAAATATTAATGTATGTATTTCTTATGAGGGCCAAAGCCTTTTATTTATAGGTACACATTTAGGGTTTCAGGGGTATAAAGGTCATTTAATAAATAAATTAAATACAATAATCCCCCTTCAATGACCTTTAATACATGTTGATTCATTAAAACCTTGTCGGGAAAGCCCAATGGAGAAAAATCAAATAGAAGGAAAAAGAGTACAACTACTCCCCTTGAAATCGATCACATAAGATCTTTGAGTTGACGCATTCCGATCTTGTGTACCAGTCTTATGAATGTTGATGTCTTCAATGCCTTTGTGAATAAGTCATATACATTATCACTTGACGAATCTGTTGAACATCAATTTCGCCACCCTTTTGTATATCATGATTGTTGAAAAGCTTGGGGGAAATATGCTTTGTCTATCACTTTTCATATAACCTTTGTTGAGTTGTGTAACGCAAGTCGCATTGTCTTCATATATTACAATTGGATTCTTTTGTCGTAGTTAATCTATATGACTCTTCAATGTGATGTGCCCGATTTCTCAACCATACACATTCGTGACTTACTTCGTGGATTGCAATTATTTCAGAATGATATGAAGATGTTGCTGTGATGTGCCCGAATACATATCATGTTTGTGATTTACCCTTAAGCGGGTCCAAAAGATAGCCTGCATATGCATATCATAACGTAAAATATGTTTGACACCATTCCAAGGTCTTATAGTGGGTGTAGAGCTATATCTGGTCAGGAGGTTTACATAAAAAGTTATATCTGGTCTAAGTACAATTAGCAAGATAATCGCACTGAGATATTGTAATTCAGGACTGATTATCATTTATCCATCCTCAAGTGGTCAAAATGGATCTTTAGTTACATCAAGTGTTCTAACAACCATGGGTGATGTAAGCGGATGTGCTTTATCCATGTAAAAACACTTTAACACCATTTCAGTATAAGAAGATTGATGAACAAATAGTCCTACATGGACATGTTCAATTCGAAAACCCAAACAAAACTTTGTTTTTCCTAAATCTTTCATCTAAAATTCATTTTTCAAATATTCAGCAGTTTTATTGAGCTCTTCAGGAGTCCCAGTTAAGTTTAAGTAAACATAAACTGCTATAATTGCAAATCGACTGTGAGCTTTATTTATAGAAACACAAGGACATACGACGTCATCTTTATATCCTTTTTTCAACAGATATTCGCTAAGTCTATTGTACCACATTCATCCAGATTGTTTTATCCCGTACAATGATCTTTGCAGCTTAATTGAGAATATGTCTTTGGGATATGAAGTACGTGTTGCTGGTAATTTAAATCCCTCTGGATTTTAATGTATATGTCCTTATCAAGTGAACCATATAGATATGAAGTTACTAGATCAATGAGGCGCATATAGAGCCTTTGTGATACAGCCAGACTAATCAAAAATTTAAAAGTTATCGTGTCCATTACTGGAGAGTACGTTTCCTCATAATCAATTCCTGGTTTTTAATTGAGAGAAACCTTATGCTACGAGTCTTGCTTTGTATCTTTTAATTTTATGATGTTCATTTTTTTCTAAGAAAGACCCACTTGTTTCCTACTAGGATAACATTTTTTGGAGTTTGAACTACATGCCCAAATACCTTTCGTTTTTCCAAGGAATTTAATTCAGCCTCTATGGCTTCTTTCTTTTTTGGCCAATCATCTCTATTTCGATAGTCTTCAACAGACTTCGGTTCGGGATCCTCATTTGAAACTTCACGAGCTATATTAAAGGCAAATATTCATCCATGATGACATTTTCCCTCTCCAGTAATTTACTAGAAGATGAATAATTTATTGAGATCTCATTATTTTCATACACTAATAGTTCTTCAGGAATTGCCTTATTTTCATTTGATTGATCAATCAGCATTCATGTTTGGTTCTTATATTGCACCTTTCTTTTTCTATATACAGAGTCTTTTGAACCAATTGGCCGACCATGCTTTTGGCATACTTTGGATACATTTTGCTACTGCTACTTGTCCTTCAGGGACATCAGTTCTAGCTGGTCATTTGCAGCAGGTATATAGGATATTGTCACTCTTCTTGAATGATATTTTCAACCTCTTGGTGACATTGACTATTCCTCAGATCAAAATATGACAGGTTTTTTCATTCCAAGAGATATCCTTTTGCTTTTCTGCATATAGTTTTGTCCCACTCAATGTCGGATATGCATTTCATCAAAATGACAGTTTGCAAAGCATACAATATATAGATCACCTGTCAAAAGTTCAAGATATCTTATAATTGAAGGTGAATCAAATCCAACGTATATCCCAAGACTACATTGGGGACCCATTTTTGTATGTTGTTGTAACACCCCCAAGATATTCAGGATATATTACAGCACCGTGAACCCCTATATGGGACCCACCAGGCTAAATAAGAAATACCACTCGTCTAACCATCTCGGTTAGCGATAAAACACCCATCACCAAGACGAAAATTAAATGAAACGCCCGGTATGACCGGCAAAACAAACATCACCGACAATCATAAATAACATTTAATAATACAAACCATAATCCAATTGAAAATGCCTAAGTACTCGCGAGTACTGTCTATAAGTTCATAAGTTTGGAAAAAGAACCATATCGAAATGGACGACGGAAATAAGGGGACTCATTTGCACACGTCAACAACCCTGGCCAGCATCCTCGTACTGTCCCAGTGCCCGCTCGTCCGGCTGAACATAACCTGAAATTCATAACAAGAATTTTCTAAAAATGGGTCCCCAAAGGGGTTAGCATTTACGCCAGTACAAGTAATCAAGGCAAACCATTCGCTTACACATTTCATAGTAAATGCATCAAGTCATTTCAAAAACCAAAACCAGAAATGTCTCTTCCGGAAAACAAACAGTCAATAATCAATTTGCCTAGGACTGGGGTGAAGCCACTGGTCTCACTCGAGGCCTCTAAGGACCCTTCCGAGCTGGCCATATCATAACACAAATCACGCACAGGCATCGCCTAGGACCGGGGTGAAGCCACTGGTCCCACTCGAGGCCTCTAAGGACCCTCCCGAACTGGCTAGCGAATCAAGCTCGTGAATCCAGAGTAAAGTCAAGAAAAGGACTCGCCAGACCCTACCGGAGTGAGCAAAACACACAGAAATACATCACCATTTCATGTTAAGCATAAAAGTTTCCAGGAGTACTTGCCTCGAGTAATTGACGACGACACGAACGGAAAGGGAAATCAACCACGATCGCTAGGAATCGACAAACCCGAACCTAACGATTCGAAGAACACAATCACAACCATTTCTAAACGAGTACGAAAATGGAATACACCCAGAAACCCACCTACGATTCATGTAAATTTGTACAAAAACAACAACGAGGGCAGATCACAACCGAACCCTCTCGATTCCACAAATAGCACGAAATTTACCATGAACTCATAGGGAAATCATGACTACCACTAAGACTCATCACATACATCAGGGATTAATCAACAATACGGAATGAGATGGATAATAAATCGAAAATCCCCAATTTCCCAAGAGTAGGGTTCTAAGAGATTTTACCTTGATTCGAAGATGAACAACGGATGATTATTGATAGGTTGATGTTATGATGCTCGGATATACTTCTTCAATGAAGTTTGAGTGAAAATCGGACGAACCCTAGGCCTCAAGGTCGTTCCTGTCACGAAGAGAAGAGTGAAAAGTGAGGAAAAGTCGGTCGCTGGCAGTTTATATACTGGCAGGTGTTACGGTCGTAACATCACTCACATATGACCATAACATAAGAACATTACGGCCGTAACGTGCCTGACTTGCGTCCGTAACTGGCCCTGTGGAAGGATATGTACAAATAAACGAAGCTCACTTACGGCCGTATAACTATATGGTTACAGCCGTAACATCTGTTACGGCCATATCTGACGAATATTACGCCCGTAAGTGCCCACTAGATCAAATGCATAAAAAAGAAGTCAAGTTACGGACATACAAAGAAGAACTTATGTCCGTACTGTTGAGCATTACGGCCGTAACATCCTTCACTTACGGCCGTAATGTGCCTCTGGCAGCAGGCCAGATATGCACGACGTTTCGACGAAGATCGATCGGAGGGTACAAATGTGTACCAACAGATACATTCACAACGAGTTCGAGGCAGAAACTAAAACGCTAAAATGCAACGTGATTCCGACTACCCGAGGGTTCGGAAACGACAAGGATAGTAATTACCCCATAACTTTGGGAAATTATAAAACGACCCAAAACATCCAAAACACACGATACACGATCGAAACATCAAACAAAAGCTCACAACGCGCATAATAACATAAGATGGATTTACGGCAACCCCAAAACGGTGGTTCCGAACAACGATTACGAGAATCGAACCAAATAGCGACAGAAATGACATAAAACACGGAATTGAGTAAAATAAGTCCGAAACAAGCTCGCACGACAAAAAGTCCAGTACTAAATGTTCTCAAAATATCAATACGGTTACAAGCGAGTCACTAAAAATGAAAAATACACCAAAACAAAAAATACCAGAAAAAGGAAAAATGCGGATATTACATTCTCCCCCTCTAAAAACAAGTTTCGTCCCGAAACTAAAGAAACAAACAACTCGGGGTACCTAGCACGCATGCAATCCTCGGTTTCCCAAGTTGCCTCCTCGACACCATGCCTCGACCACTGCACCTTGACCAATGGAATGGTCTTATGCACGGTGCTCCAAAATCTTCAAGGGACGCTCCTCAAAGGTAATATCCTCAGCGATATTGATCTCACCATATTTGATGACGTGACTAGGATCCGAAACATATTTCCTCAACTGGGAAACATGGGAAACGCTATGGACGTGGCTCAAAGCCGGAGGCAACGCCAAACGGTATGCCAACTCACCGACACTTTCGAGAATCTCAAAGGGCCCAATAAATCTCGGACTCAACTTTCCCTTCTTCCCGAAGCGGAAAACTCCTCTCGTCGGTGATACCTTTAGCAAAATGTGGTCTCCCACCTCGAATTCCAAAGGTCGACGACGAACGTCATCATAGGATTTCTGTCGACTCTGAGTAGTCAACATCCTATCCCAAATCAATTCCACCTTCCGCCTCGTCTCCAAGGCGATATTCGATTCAGTTCCGACCAAATCAGACGCCTCGTTCCAACAAATCGGCGATCGACATCGCCGCCCATAAAGCGCCTCATACGGTGCCATCCGAATCAACGCGTGCCAACTATTGTTGTACGCGGACTCGATCAACGGCAAATGCTCCTCCCAATCACTGCTCCAATCGAGAGCACAAGCACGCAATATATCCTCAAATGTATGGATAGTGCGTTCCGACTGCCCATCCGACTGAGGATGAAAAGAAGTACTCAGACGCAAATGAGTACCCAACGCCTTATGTACCGCCTGCCAAAAGTGCGATACTAAACGGCCATCCCGATCCGAAACATAGACTTCGGAGTACCGTGAAGCCTCACAATCTGTGCAATAAACACACGAGGCAACTTCTCCAGACCACAAGTATCCTTGATGCCCAGAAAAAGTGCCGACTTGGTCAGACGATCCACAATCACCCAAACCATATTCATACCAGACTTCGATCTCGGCAAGCTCGTGACGAAGTCCATCGAAATATCTTCCCATTTCTATTCCGGAACGGGAAGCGACTGCAATAACCATATCGGTCGCTGATGCTCGATTTTGACCTGCAGACAAGTCAAACATCTCGCTACAAACCGTGCGACCTCCTCTTTCATGTCGTTCCACCAAAAGTTCCTTCTTAGGTGCTTGTACATTTTACTCGAACCAGGATGAACTGAGTAAGGCGTAGCATGGGCCTCACACAAAATACTCTGCCTCAATTCCAAGTCGTTCGGTACACAAAGCCGACTCTGGAATCTCAACACACCATCTTCGTGAATCACAAACCCAGGAGACTTCCCCTTAAGAACATTCTCTCAGATTTGAGTAATCATCGGATCCTCCAACTGCTTTAGTTTAATTTCATCGATCAGCAACGACGAAATATCCAAAGCACAAAGTCTCCCGACAGCTCCTGGCAACAAAATCTCAACACTCAACTTGATCAAATCCTGCTGAAGCTCAGATTGAGACGTAAGTATCTCAAGCATTCGTAATGTAACCGGTTTCTGACTCAAGGCATCTGCCACGACGTTTTCCTTGCCCGGATGATAAAGGATTTCGAGGTCATAATCCTTAATCAACTCCAACCACATCCTCTGCCTCATATTCAACTCCCGCTGAGTAAATATGTACTTCAGACTTTTATGATTGGTAATAATCTGACATGCAGAGCCAAAAAGATAGTGACGCCAGATCTTGAGCACAAAAACAACTGCCGCTAACTCCAAATTGTGAGTAGAGTAGTTGAGCTCATACGGCCTCAACTGTTTCTATACAAACGCAATAGTCTTGTCGTGCTGCATCAACACGCACCGAAAACCCTGACCCGAAGCATCGCTATAAATAGCAAAACCCTAGTTGCCACACGACAACGCTAGAATCAGGGCTGAAGTCAAATTCCTCTTCAGCTCCTCAAAACTCGACTGTCTTTCGTCATTCCAGACGAACTTCTTAGAATTCTGAAGCAACTGTGTAAGTGGTCGATCCAGTTTCGAGAACTCCTCGACGAACCTACGATAGTAGTCTGCCAAACCCAAGAAACTACGGACCTCCTTCACATTCTTAGGTGGTGCCCAATCCAACACTGCCTCGATCTTCTGTGGATCCACACGGACCCCTCAGTTGAAATCACGTGACCCAGAAACATCACTTCCTTCAGCTAAAACTCACATTTCTAGAACTTCGCATAGAGTCCCTCGGTCCTCAATATGTCTAACACCACACACAAATGATGCGCATGCTCCTTCTCATTCTTCAAATAGATCAGGATATCATCAATGAAGATGACGACACACTTATCCAAATACTCGATGAAGACCTTGTTCATTAATTGCATGAACACTGTCGGCACGTTAGTTAACCCGAAGGGCATAACCACAAACTCATAATGCCCATATCTCATCCGAAAAGCTGCTTTCCGAACATCGGACTCCTTCACCCGCAGCTGATAGTACCCCGATCTCAAGTCGATCTTCGAGAATACTGCATCTCCCTGCAACTGATCAAACAAGTCATCAATCCTCGGCAAGGGATACTTGTTCTTGATGGTTACTTTGTTTAGCTCGCGATAGTCGATACATAAACGCAGTGAACCATCCTTCTTCCGGCTGCTTAAAGGGGAAGTGCTCAAAGGGGAAGTGCCCAAAGGGGAAGTGCTCGGTTGAATATACCCCGACTTAAGAAGCTCACTCAACTGCTTCTTCAATTCAGCCATCTCTGAAGGTGCCATGCGATACGGAGCCTTCGAAATCGGAGCCGCATCCGGCTCTAACTCGATAGCAAACTCAACCTCACGGTCCGGTGGCAACCCCGGTAACTCGTCAGGAAAGACATCAGGGAACTCACTAACGACTGGAATCGATGGAAGCTTGACTCCATCATCCTCCGCCTTCATGGCGTAGCACCAATAACAAGTACACCCTTTCCGCAGGAGTCTCATCGCCTTCAAGGCGTTAATTACGAACTTCTAATTTCCCATCTTTCGCCCCGTGAAAGAATGCTCGGTGCCGTCCTCGGCTAACATGGTGATGATTCTCGTACGGTAGTTCATGATCGCACCATTCCGCTCGAGTCAATCATCCCCGAGAATCAAATCCTCACCCTCAATATTCACAACAATAAGATTAGAGAGCCAAGCCCTCTCACAAATAACCACAGAACAGTCTCGGATCTCTCGATCACAAACGATTCTATCACCGCTAGGAAGTTTAACGATGAAAGGCTTACAAGACGACAAGCAGTCAAGACTCAAATGGCGCACACACTCCAGATAGATGCATGAATACGTAGCACCAGAATCGAAAAGCACATTGACATGATGAGAATGAATATGAACGGTACTTGTAGCCATGGTAGCCGCTGGATCATCAGCCCTCTTTATCTCATAAACACGCGGATGAGCGGAGCCTACACTAGAAGCTCCCCCTCTAGCGGGCTGACCCCGACCTCTCCCTCGGCTGGCACTTGGCAGAGACTGCGGAGCAAATGGCCCCTGGTTCACACTCGGCTCCTTATGTACTAGAAACGAAGCTTAGGCACCAAGAATCTACCCTACCCGCTCACAAAAAGAAGCCTTGTGGCCCGACTGGCCACAAGTATGACAAGTCAATGGCGGACGAGGACACTCCCAGTTCCTACGGCCCGACTTGCCACAGTTAAAGCATCTGACATCACGAGTGGAGGCTCTGGCAGTACCTCAAAAGCCCCCAGATAAACGAGTCGAACCGCCCGCAGGAATATTTGCAGACTGAGATTTCTGCTGAACTCTGCCCTTGTGACCCGAAAAGTTACCGACAAACTTCTGTTTCTTACTTTCTCGAGCCACCTCACTGGCCGTCAAGGACATATCATAAGCAAGAGCTCTACTCTGATAGTCCTTTAGGGTGGTGCAGGCGAGCCCAGACATGTAATCGCGAATCTTCAGTTTCATCCGTCTAGAAAAGTGGCAAATCTTGCCATCCTCCTCCTTAATCTGGGCCTTCACATAGCCCAATTCCGGTTGAAATCCGCAATGGACTAAGAAACCGGAATATCTCGAGGTTGAGCATCATAAAAAGCATGGACTCGGGCCTGAAGAGCCGGCTATGGACAGTATTCAGCTTCCATAAAGACTCTTAACTCGGCCCATGAAGCAACATGATCCCGAGGCTCAACGGCATCCCACCAATTAGCAGCCTCCCTAGTGATAAAATATTGGGGATAGGGACCTTGCGATACTCAGGGCAGTTGGTGGCAACAAAGATCTTAGATATCTCCTTGATCCACCTCTCCCAGTCAATCGGGTATGAAGCCCCAGAGAACCGAGAATGATGCATCTTGATGACGTCCTGAAGCCAACGATCTGTTCCGGTCTGAGCAGCACGAGCCAGATCCGGGTTCTGAACTGCCTTGGCTATCGTAGCCATTTGGTTCACTATTTGTTGCATCATAGCTGCAACACCAATGTCGACATCATTGCCGGCTGTATCGTCTTGAGTGGTAGTATGGCCCTGACGACCACCGTTAATGCCGGCTCTCGAAGAGTGTGACGTGGCCGCCCCAGTGGCTGCCCCACGTCCCCGGCCGCGTCCACGACCATGGCCACGACCTCTACCATAACCTCTTCCAGCATCCATACTGGAGATAAGAGGTAGCAAAAGCAATTCGATGACAAGTACGAGAGGAAAAAACAGTCACAGTTCAAGAAATGGAAGTATGATACGAGAAAATAAGGAATCGATTAAGGAAAACTTATGAGCACTATAAGTACCGAGATGATGGCAGCGGGGTGTCGACGTGCAAAAATAAAATGCAACTAGACCCAATTAACCGACAAGCCTAGGTATCCATTAACCTAGAGCTCTGATACCATTTTCTGTCACACCCCCAAGATATTCGGGGTATATTACAGCACCGTGGACCCCTATATGGGACCCACCAGTCTAAATAAGAAATACCACTCGTCTAATGTTAAGCGTATTTTTATACGCTTATTCATCATTATTTTGTAGTGTTTTGGTGAGTGAAATCATCTAAATGAGCTTTTAATGCCTTGATTTTGTATGATTGACAGGAAATTGAAGTCCGGAAGTTAAAACGAGGCAAAACGGGCGAAGACGGCAAAACTGGACTATGAGCCGCGGCACAAGGAATCTGAGCCGCGGCACAGGAAGACACCAGCCGAAGGGCGAGTAAGTCAGTACTGCGTGCCGCGCATGCCAGTGAGCCGCGACACAGAAGAATTTATTTACGCCCAGGCATTCAGCTTTTTTCTATGTGCCGCGGCACAGCCCAAGTGAGCCGCGGCACACTTAGCGGGTTTGGTACGTCTGCGCGGATTTTTGGGCCGTTTCGAAGCCAGTTTTCAACCGATTAATACGGACGCGATTTGTGGAGGTGCTGAGCTATAAATAGGGCTGAAGACCCTAATTTAATTATCTTGGAATTATTGAATCTAAAACCTTGGAGAGCTTAAGCTTGGAGACAGCAGAAGAGGAGGAAAGCAGAAGAATTCAAGGGCAGAAGGCGGAAGCTGAAGAACGGAGGAATCCGAACTTCATCTGCGTTTGAATTTTATGCTTTCGTTTATTTATTCTGTATTTTCAGTTTTTAGTATGTCAGGCTAAAGCCCTAATCTAGGGTTTTGATGAAACCTTTGTTTTGATGAATTGATTGAGATTATCCAATTTATTACCTTTTTATTGAGTTTTCCCAATTATGTTTAATGCTTGCAATTATCTGGCCAATAGTTGTATTGATTTAATCATTCACTTCGAATCGGGAGAGGAGATTTGGTGAGGAACTATTGGTGAGGACCGTTTTATTCTGTGAGATAGGAATATACTCATAGGAACTACGTGGCCTTTAGGAGATTTCATGCTTTTTGCCTATCGACGAGATAATTCACCTAGGGATAGAGTGCGTTAGTCGCCGTTAGATAAATCTATTGACCTCGGGAGAGGCGGTAGAATATATTAGCAATCTCCGCCTTCAATAAATTGGGAAAATTATTTATTACGAATAATCGAGATTAAATTCGGATAAATTAAGGTGGATTCAGAACCCTAGACTAATTCATCATTTGATTTCCTTTAATCCAAGATATTGTTTTCTACTGCTTAGTATTTTAGAAATTCTTTTAGTTGTTAATCACAAAAACCCAAATTCGATTGTTCAGATAAAATTGGAATACGAAAACATCGGTAGTTAGAGATTCAATCCTCGTGGGAACGATACTCTACTTATCACTTTATTACTTGTAAACGATGACGTGCACTTGCGTGTAGGAAATATCGCAACATCTAACCATCTCGATTAGCGAGAAAACACCTATCACCAAGACGAAAATTAAATGAAACGCCCGATATGATCGGCAAAACAAACATCATCGACAATCATAAATAATATTTAATAATACAAACCATAATCCAATTGAAAATACCTAAGTACTCGTGAGCACTATCTATAAGTTTATAAGTTTGGAAAAACAACCATATCGAAATGGACAACGGAAATAAGGGGACTCATTTGCACACGTCAACACCCCTGGCCAGCATCCTCATACTGTCCTAGTGCTCGCTCGTCCGACTGAACAGAACCTGAAATTCATAACAAGAATTTCCCCAAAACGGATCCCAAAGGAGTTAGCATTTACGCTAGTACAAGTAATCAAGGCAAACCATTCGTTTACACATTTCATAGTACATGCATCAAGTCATTTCAAAAACCAAAACCAGACATGTCTTTTCCGGAAAACAAACAGTCAATAATCAATTTTCCTAGGACCGGGGTGAAGCCGCTGATCCCACTCGAGGCTTCTAAGGACCCTCCGGAGCTGGCCATATCATAAAACAAATCACGCACAGGCATCGCCTAGGACTAGGGTGAAGCCACTGGTCCCACTCGAGGCCTCTAAAGACCCTCCCGAGCTGGCTAGCGAATCAAGCTCGTGAATCCAGAGTGAAGTCATAGATTCCCCCTATAATACCCGGTTGTAATTCATTCATTATTATTTAGTAATTATCAGTCAGTAATTATCACTCAGTAATTTTCACTCATTAATAATCACTCATCATTCATGATTCATTCATTTGCGTTCATTTGGCATGTTGTAACCGTGTATCAGTTACCGATCGTCATTTCATCTCCGTTTGAGTGTCGGAACGGGAGTATTATCATTATCATCATGATTGGTAGTCTTGTGCTGGAAGTATCATTTTTGGCATGTGTTGGATTTGTTCACTTTCACATATGTATGGTATGTCGAATCATTCATCAATCGTAGCGAGAGATCGGAGTTGTCGGATTTTCATCTTGTCCAGCAATGAGTTACGGCCGTAAGGAGTGTCGGATATGGCCGTAATAGATGTTCGTTGTTTTCAGGCCATTT
The DNA here is from genome assembly GCA_033398695.1 of Orobanche coerulescens. Taxonomy (NCBI): domain Eukaryota; kingdom Viridiplantae; phylum Streptophyta; class Magnoliopsida; order Lamiales; family Orobanchaceae; genus Orobanche; species Orobanche coerulescens. The sequence goes on along the minus strand of CM065815.1, from coordinate 42,625,761 downwards.
TGGACGAGCGGGACTTACGACCATAAGGATTTCGGCATACGGCCGTAAGTTAGGCAGTACGGCCGTAAGGCTTGGCCAGATACGGCCGTACGTGTCGAAAGGTGGTGCCCAGCGCTTTTTGGCCAAGGCGAGTTACGATCGGGTGGTTGCGGCATACGGGCGTAAGGCGAGGGAGATACGGCCGTAAGGCTTGGCCGGATATGGCCATACGTTACAGGCAGGGTACCTGGTCATTTTCGACGAAGGGGGCTTACGCCCGTAAGATTGGCCGGATACGGCCGTATCGTCCGAGTTACGCCCGCAAGGTGTGCGGGTACGGCCGTAAGGATGTCGGTAGGTGTTTTAGACTAGGGCGAGTTACGCCCGTAAGTCAGGTTCGGATACGGCCGTAAGGCTGTCGGCAGGTGTTTGGACGAAGCCGAGTTACGGCCGTACGAGTTGGCTGGTTACGGCCGTAAGGCCGTTGACCTGGGATGTTACGGCCGTAAGAAGGCCGAGTTACGGCCGTAACTTCTGGCAGTTTATATATGTCTTGGACGGGACTTTTCCTCATTTTTCTCATTTCCTCCACTTTGTTCCGAGAGAGAGAGCTTCAGGGAGATATTTTGTCATCATAAATCACTTGTGTGTTCGGATTTCATCATCTTGATTCGTTGGGAAGCTTGGATAGTCGATTTAACACATTTTCGTCGGATCGAATTGTTTGGATCTTCTAAGGTAATATTCTTCAACATCTTGGATTTCGATTTTGTATTAAGATATGATGTTTTAGATGTTAAAATCATGTTGTATGAAGTGATGTACACATGATTGTGGATATGTATGATTATTCATTGGATTATTGAAGGATTATTTAAGAACACTTTGAATATTGAGTTGGATTTGGGGGTTTTCGATTAATTGTTGTTGTAATCACGATTTTGGATATTCATCTTGGATTATTGATCATATTGAAGATGTTTTGTTGGTTTGAAACACTTCTTGGGGATTTAATGTTGGTATAATTGAGGATTGATTGTAAACAATCGGAGATTGGTCACAACATGTTTGATATAATGCCCCAATGAACTTAGTTTAGTCGTATCGACGTTTTGAGTTGGTTATCATCCTGTTTGATTCGTATGTTGAATGGATTGTTCGATATTATGTTATTCAAGGTTGTTCGAACGACCGACATCCTGTTTAGGACGTTGTTTGTGGAAGGATATTCTTCATCGGTGCTGTGTAAGTTAATTCTTACTCGGTTAAAAGGATATTCATTCCTTTTGTTGTTGTTCATTCATAATCATAACTCATTCATCATTGTATTAACCGTATTGAGACTTGTAATTGTCGAATAATCACTTCATTAACGAGGAACGGCGGTTCCAATCATTTCATTGAACTATCATTCACTTCGCCATCATTTTCATCACGGTGAGTCATTCTTGACCTTGTCGGATTATTATTCATTGATATTCATTTTGGTCATTCTCGTTCATATGACCTTCTAGGTTCATATTGCATGGCCGGGTGTGGATGTGTGGAATTTTTAGTCGAGCATGCGACGGTCATGTATTGGGATCGATACATTGGACTGTGCACACGGTAACGATTACCTCCGTGAGACTAATCAGGTACAAGGACGGGTGTGTCCGGTCATTCGTCTTGTACACTTGCACAAAACATTACGGGCGTACTATGATACTCCTCTTCAGCGTAATTCATAACTAAGGATATTTCATAACTAAATATATATCATGATTGTGTATTTTCAACCCTTGAGGATTGTTGTTCTGTGTAACTGACCCCGGCTGGGGATTTTGTTCTCAGGTCATGGCAAGGCAAAAGCACGTGAATAGAACATTGACGGCGAGGAGTCCCAGTGATACTAGTAGGGGGCCCCGATCTTTTCAGTCATTCATGTTGTTGTCATTTATTTTCCGCTGCAGACTTTCATTTGGATACTCCATTTCATTCAGTGTTGTGTATTTTATCTTCATATAAAATATACTAGTATTCGGTATTGTCCTGGTGTGTTGTACTTAAACGCCTCATTGGAGTATTTGGTAATATAATTTGGTTCGGTACTACAATTATATTATTTAATTCATCATTTTCATTCGCCTGGTGGGTCCCAGTTGGGGATCCACGGCACTGTAATATCCGCCTAGTTTGGGGTGTTACATCCCCAAGGCCTCGTCAGACCCTCCCGGAGTGAGAAAAACACACAAATACATCACCATTTCATGTTAAGCATAAAAGTTTCCAAGAGTACTTGCCTTGAGTAATTGACGACGACACGAACGGAAAGGAAAGTAAACCACGATCGCTAGAAACCGACAAACCCGAACCTAACGATTCAAAGAACACAATCACAACCATTTCTAAATGAGTACGGAAATGGAATACACCCGGAAACCCACCTACGATTCATGTAAATTCGTACAAAAACAACAATGAGGGCGGATCGCAACCGAACCCTCTCGATTCCATAAATACCACGAAATTTACCATGAACTCATAGGGAAAACATGACTACCACTAAGATTAATCACATACATCATGGATTAATCAACAATATGGAACGAAACGAACAATAAATCGAAAATCCACAATTTCCTAAAAGTAGAGTTCTAAGAGATTTTACCTTGATTCGAAGATGAACAACGGATGATTATTGATAGGTTGATGTTATGATGCTTGAATATACTTCTCCAATGAAGTTTGAGTGAAAATCGGACGAACCCTAGGCCTCAGGCTCGCTCCCGTCACGAAGAAAGAGAGAAGAGTGAAAAATGAGGAAAAAACGGTCGCTGCCAGTTTATATACTGGCAGGTGTTACGGCCATAGCATCACTCACATACGGCCTTAACATAAGAACATTACGGCCGTAACGTGCCTGACTTATGGCCGTAACTGGCACTGGGGAAGGATCTGGACAAATCAACGAAGCTCACTTACGGCCGTATAACTATATGGTTACGGCCGTAACATCTCTTACAGACGTATCCGACGATTATTACATTCGTAAGTGTCCACTAGATCAAATGCAGAAAAATGAAGTCAAGTTACGACCATACAAAGAAGAACTTACGGCCGTACTATTGAGCATTACGGTCGTAACAACCTTCACTTACGGCCGTAATGTGCCTCTGGCAGCAGGCCATATATGCACGACGTTTCAACGAAGATCGATCGGAGGGTACAAAGGTGTACCAACGGATACATTCACAATGAGTTAAAGGGATCGAAAACGACAAGGATAGTAATTACCCCAAAACTTTGGGAAATTACAAAATGGCCCAAAACATCCGAAACACACGATACACGATCGAAACATCAAACAAAAGCTCACAACATGCATAATAACATAAAATGGATTTACGGCAACCCCAAAACGGCGGTTCCGAACAATGATTACGAGAATCGAACCAAACATCGATGAAAATGACATAAAATGCGGAATTGAGTAAAACAAGTCCGAAACAAGCTCGGACGACAAAAAATCCAGTATTAAATATTCTCAAAATATCAATACGATTACAAGCGAGTCACTAAAAATAAAAAATACACCAAAATAAAAAATACCAGAAAAAGAAAAAATGCGGATATTGGAGTTGTGGTGGTGCAATTAGAACTTGAACAGCACAACCAAAGTCCGTAAAAGAGAAACATAAGGTTCTCGACCATAGACAAGTTGCATGGGATATATTGGTGATAAGCTGTTGGCCTAATACGAACTAATATTGATGCACGTAATATGGCATGACCCAAAGCATAAGTTGGAAGTTTTGATTTCATAAGTAATGGTCTTGTAATCAGTTTAAGATGCTTAATATGCGACTATGCTAAACTATTTTGTGTATGGACATGGGCAACTGAATGCTCGACCTCAATTCCAATTGCCATGCAATAATTGTCAAATTTTTCAGATCTAAACTCACCAGCATTGTCACGACGAATTGCCTTGATTAAATTATCAGGGGAATTGGGCTCGTAATTTTATTATTTGAGCAAGAAGACAAGCAAATGCCACATTTCTTGTTGAAAGTATGCTCACATGGGACCATCTAGTAGACGCATCAATTAATATCATAATGGATCTAAATGATCCACATGGTGGGTCTATTGGTCCACAAATATCTCTTTGTATTCTTTATAGAAAAGATGGAGATTCAATGCTAACTTTTATACTTGAAGGCCTAGTGATTAACCTGCCTTGTGCACAAGCATCCATGAAATTTCATTTGCTAAAAGAATCTTCTAGTTCTTTATATTATGGCCATATAAAGTATTCCCTCCGTCCCACCGATCTTGGTTCATATTCTTTTTTGGGCCGTCCCAAGATACTTGGTCATTTCTTTTTTAAGACATCTTTATCTCTCACAATTTTAAATAATATATATTCATACTATCACTTTACACACTACTTTTCAGCTTTTCTTAAATCCCATACAGAAAAGCAAATGCTCAAGATGGGTGGGACGGAGGGAGTATTGAATATTCAATGCATCATAATTGCTCCTAGATATCCAAATCTTTCATGCCAAAGCATAAAAGCTCTTTGGGGTCATTGAACTGCAAGTTCATGACATGATTTGCCTCAATTGCTTTTATGAATGTGTAATACATTCCAGATGGTAATATCGAGAACTTTTTTTGTTTGCTTCTGTCCAAACACAAAAGAATTTATATGAAGGTACTCATTACTACCTTCATGTATTGTCTCTATATGGCATCCATTGCAGCGGACATCCTTAAAACTTAGTAAATTCATTCTCGATTTACCAGAGTAAAGTGCATAATTTATAACTAATTTAGTATTATTTGGTAAAATATCACATGCTCTTCAAGAGTCTCAATGATGTTTGATGCACCTGATATGGTATTAATATTATCTTCTGCTAATGTTAATTTGAGAAATTATTAGTTATCTTGGAGAATTTTGTGCGTAATTGCACTGTCAGCTAGATAAATATCATAAGCATCCATTAGAATTTCTATAATAATCTAAAGGAACTTTAAGAGGTCATTAATATATTATGAAATAACAATTTCATATAACGAGTTCAAAAGCAAATCATCATACTGAAAGAAAATATTTAGAAATTCCCAAACAAATAAAATAACAAAGTAATTATTCCCAAACAATTTTTTTTTTCGTTCAAAAAAAATTATTCTCAAACTAATCAACATCATCTAACACACCACCCTCAAGTGATTACTATCTCCTTTTGGATGAGTAAAGAAATCAGAGACATCCAAGTGAGTCGTATCTATTAAGATTCGGGGCGTAAAAAATGCGCAGCGGAATAAATATATTGATATAATCAATAAACTGAATCCTGAAATAAGATAAATGAAGCATCATACATACGGATATAATAAATCAAACATTAATTAAAAATCATACCCTTGAAGTCCTTTTCTTAAATATTGAAATAAACCGATCCAAGCATTCGCAAAATGTCGAGCACCAAAAACATTGTGCCTCTACATATCACAGGTCGGAAGATGACTGAAAACTTTTCTATCAACTTATTCTCGACAAATACGCATAGAGGTAAATACAAATTAGCTTATATAAGTTTTTTAAATACTCTAAGTATTTTATAAATATTTTCTTATCTCAAAATACACTTTAAAATAAACATACAACTTGAGAAAAATTTTCTATTTCATCCTCTAATGCTCATGGCCAATCTCTAAAATGGGGGGGGGGGGGGGGGATGAAGTTGTTTTTATAACACATCACATCTCAACTCATGCCAAAAGTCTTACACATTTAATTATACACAATATATAATTAAAGTCCCAACTGTATCACATCAAATTTCATAACATGCCAAAATATGATGATAAGTCACCATATTAGAAGGGGGCGGCCAAAGCCTCAATTATGAGGTTTTTGGTTCGTTTCGGTCCTCAAAACGGACTGTCATGTATCTAGTCCGATAGATAAACTTTGGTACGTTTTAATATTATTATAATTAATTAACTAGATTAATTTTATAATAAATGTAAATTCTCTAAGAAATGATATGAATAAAATTAATTATTCCAGTAATTTATTTAATTCACGAGACTAATTTAATTTATCCAATTAATTAAATTTGACATCTAATGTCCAATATTAACCAAGGGAGAATAATCTAAATATAATCTATTATCAATTCTTGTACTGCGACTCTGTGGGTTCGTCTGAGTTAGCAGTGGGAGGATCCAATGGCTGTTAGCATCACCTAGCCAGTCACGTGGCCTACACCGTAACCTAACTGAGAAGGAATGATAGGGATCATTCCAAAAACCTTTATGTTATGAATACCAAATATGTATAAACCCTTCAATCATATGTGCCAATCAAGTATTTGAGTCACGGTAATATCAAACCCTATTGTAACTTGACTCGATGCATTTGTTAGTGCAAACCGAGACCATCAAACTCTCATGTATCAAATACAACTAGCTCTAAATGCTTTGGCCAAAAACTTATGATCTCATTTGCCACTAATCGCATAGGACATTTACCTGCTTACTTACAGGAGAAATAATCCAATCTTGGTATTCAGTAGAGACTGCTACTTGCCCACCAAATTGCACTTCGAGGTTGACCCCATCAGTTGGTGATTGGAGCGAACTACTCCAGTGACTAACTTAATATCATAAGTACATTGTCTAATGAATTCTCAAGTTAAAGGTTCACGTATACCTATGACAATCTTTCGATTCTGTCATTAACTATCCCAGATTGAAATCCATGTGGCCGAATCGAGATGAGTCGAGTCTGAGTATACTAATCCCATTAGCATAGATATAACGTGTGCTCCCACTAACCTTTAGTGAAGATAGGCACTCACTATGTCAAAGTACACATTATACAATTCTTGTCTAAACGTAATACCCAGTTAAATTTATTGATGTGTGAACTGATTAAGCATTCGAGCCCTAAATACTTCCACTGCCTATCTCCTTATCTTCATAAGGAGTGTAATGTTTGCTATCAAATGCAAGGACTATTATTCTATATACCAAATCACGATGCTAGTAATATATAATAATATAGCAATAATAAATGCCTTATTCAACTTATGTTCATAATTACAATACAATGCTCTCACTCTCTCATTCTTTGAGTGGCATTTGAGGGCATATTTCTAATAATCTCCCACTTGCACTCAATGTCACAAACTAAGGTATCTAATACCCATATTCTCCAGATGTCGCTATCGGACCATAAGAGATAGTAGTTTGGTCAGTGGATCAGCAACGTTATTTGCTGTGTCTACTCTCTGCAGTGTAACATTCTCCTTCTGAACCATTCTCTAATAAAATGATATTTTCTCTCAATATGTTTGGTGTTGTGCTGAGCCCTATGCTCCTTAGCCTGTGCAAAAGCTCTGTCGTTGTCGCAAAATAGCGCCACTGCTAATCTGAGTCAGGGACCACTTGAAGTTCCTCGCTAAACTTCTTAATCCAAAATGCTTCTCTAGCAACCTCCGTGGTTGCCTGATATTTAGCTTGACATATAGAAATTACAATTGTGCTTTGCTTGGCACTTCTCCAAGATACTGCTCCACCATTTGGAATAAGATATACCCTGATGTGGACATCTTCACATCCATGTCTTCCAAAAAATCTGAGTCTGTATAACCATCTACTTTTAGTTCTCCACCGCGTATGTAAGAAATAAGTCTTACGTCCGCTTCAGGTAATTAAGAATGTTCTTCACAATAGATCAATGTTCCTGCTTTGGATTTGTCTGATACCGACTTATCATGCTCACATAATAAGCAATGTTCGTTCTAGTACAAATCATCATGTACATGAGGCAACCCACTACCGAAACATATGGCACCTTACTCATTTCCCTTCGTTCTTCCTTACTTTGAAGATACATGTCTAAAGAGAGTTTTATGTCATATGGCATAGATAGGAACCCTCTTTTAGAGTCTTCCATCCTAAATCGCTTTAGGATCTTTTCTATATAGAGGGCTTGTGAGAAACCTAACATTCTTTTCGCTCTATCCCAGTAGAGGTGAATACCCAGAATATAGGTAGCTTCTCCCATGTCTTTCACTGAGAACTCATTTGAAAGCCAAGCTTTCATAGAACTGAGCATTCCTACGTCATTTCCTATAAGTAGAATGTCATCCACATATAGTATTAACCTTCTTGTAAATACAGGGTTCCTCTTCATTTTGGACAAAATCAAACTCTTTAACTGTCTCGTCAAACGAAGATTCCAACTTTGCGAAACTTGCTTCAGTCCATAAATGGTACGTTGAAGCTTGCATACTTTAAGAATATCAGTTTCAGATATGAATCCCTTAGGCTGTTCCATATAGATCTCTTCCTCTAGGAACACATTTAAAAATTCCATTTTTACATCCATTGCCATATTTCATAATCTCGGTGGGCTGCTATGGCAATCATCATAGGAATAGACTTAATCATGGCTATAAGCTAGAAGGTCTCGAAGTAATTGATTCCTTCTCTTTGGAAATAACCCTTTGCCACAGGCCTGGCCTTATAGGTATCAACCTTGCCATATCCACCAGTCTTTCTCTTGTAGATCCATTTATTCCCAATATGTTTTATGCCCTTAGGATGATCTACTAAAGTCTAGACCTGATTAGCATACATAGAGTCTATCTCAGGTTCTATAGCCTCTCGCCACTTCGTGGAGTCTAAATCTACCATCACTTGGTCATATATAGAAGGATTATTCTCTTGGGTACTTTCTGTCAGTGCATGAGGACCCAATTCCTCTTGATGCAGATAGCCATACCTCTCAGGTAAATGAGAAGCTCTACTAGACCTACGAGTTGTGTTTGTATTTTAGAAGGTTTGGTTTCAATATATTGTATAGGTGTCTCATTTGGTGTTTCTTTTATTTCTTCTGAAGAAATATTTCTACCTGCGGCCCCTTCCTAAATGAACTCATCTTCAAAGAAATGTGCTTGTAAAGCAACTATGACCATATGGTCTTCGTGCATGTAGAATAGATATCCTACGGAATCCCCTGGATATCTTATAAAATGACCCTTCATAGGCGCAGCTTCCAACTTCTCTATTTTATTATTCCTGACATAAGCAGGACATCCCCAAATCCTAATATGATTAAGACTTGTCTTCCTATCTCTACACATCTCATGTATAGTTTAAAGAACGAATTTGGAAGGGCAACTGTTTAAGATATGTGTTGTAGTAAGGATCACGTAACCCCGCGGGTAAATTGGTAGATCAGCATAGTTAAGCATGGAGCGAACCATGTCCAACAAGGTTCGGTTCCTTTTCTCTGACAAACCATTTAATTATGGATTAGCTAGAGGAGTAAATTGTGACACTATTCCTAGTTCTTTTAAGAACTCATCAAACTTGGTACTCATATACTCACCACCTAGTCTAACCGAAGTGCTTTAATATGATGCCTTGTTTGGTTTTCTACTAGGATCTTAAATTCCTTGAATTTTTGAAAGGCTTCGGATTTATGTTTCATTAAGTACACGAATACATACCTAGTATGGTCATCAGTGAATATAATGAAATACTGAGCCATATCATGCCACTTCAAAAGGGCCACATATGTAGGTATGGATCAATCCAAGTTTTTCAGGCGCTCTCTCAAAAGTCCCTGTAAAAGGGTAACTTTGTCATTTTGCCTGGACGACGAGATTCACAAGTTGGATAGGAATCTGATACCAATGGACCCGTAAGCCCATTTTTTCCATTTTATAAACCTTGGTCTGACCAACATGACCAAGTCTAAGATGCCACTTAAGTGCTTAGTTTGTTTTATCCCTACCAAGCTTCCTAGTTATAGTTCACAGTAGTTTTATTCTTTAGATTCAAAATGGTATAAACCACTTAATAATGTAGCAATACCAACCAATTTATTTCTAAAATAAATACGACAGGATCCATCTCCAATAAAAAATAGAATCCCTTACGGTCCATGATCGGGATTGATACAATATTTTTGTGCCTTTTGGGCAAAATAAGTACATCATCCAAAGTAATAATAAAACCAGATTCTAAATCCAACGTAAGTGGTCCAATGTCAGTAGCCTAGACTCTGTACCCACTGCTGATTGTCACCATCACTTCTCCAGTTCTAAGATTCCTATTTCATTCCAGATCCTGATTCATTTTACATATATGAGAACTCGTACCAGAATCAAGTATTCAAGAAGTAGAATAAACATTTAGAGAACAATTCATTTCCAAAACTAGTAGTTCTGTACCTGAAGGTGCATTTCGGTCAAGTTTTGGACAGTGTCTCCTCCAGTGGCCTAGATCACTGCAGTTGAGGCATGCATCTGTGTTCTTAGCCACCTTACTATTTGAAAATATTGGGGCCTTGCTACTCCACCTTTGGGCATGAACTGCTTCTTGCGCTTCTTCTTTGTAACACCCCGAGATATTCAGAGTATATTACAGCGTCGTGGACCCCCCACATAGGACCCACCAGGCTACAAACAAGAAAAATCCACTCGACTAACCATCCCGGTTAGCGAGGACACACATTTAATTATAAGACGTAAAAAGTTACGCCCGGAGCAACCGGCGAAATGATCATCAACCAACAATGTAACAATTTAAAAGTAATACAATACGGAGTTTGTAATGGGAAAGCCTAAGTACTCGCGAGTACACTCTATAAGTTTATAATTATTAGAACAACCAAATCGAAATGGACGAAAGAAATAGAAAGACCCAAATGCACATGTCAACGACCCTGGCCAACGTCCTCGTACTGTCTAGGTGCCCGCTCGTCCGGATAATCATAACCTGAAATCCATAACAAGAATTTCCCCAAAACGGGTCCCCAGAGGGGTTAACAATTACGCTAGTACAAGTAATCAAGGCAAACCAATCGCTTACACATTTCATAGTACATGCACCAAAACAAACAATTTCAAGGGCCAAAACGAGACATGTCTTTTCCAGAAACAAACAGTCAAATAATCAATTTGCCTAGGACCAGGACGCCACCATGAATCCCACCCGAGGCCTCTAAGGACCCTTCCGAGCTGGCCACTTATAAAACAAGTCACGCACAGGCATCGCCTGGGACCAGGACGCCACCATGAATCCCACCCGAGGTCTCTAAGGACCCTCCCGAGCTGGCTAGCGAAACAAACTCGTGAATCCAGAGTGAAGTCATAGATTCCCCCGAGGCCCCGTCGGACCCTCCCAGGGTGAGTAAAGCACACACAATATACATTACCATTTCACGTTAAGCATAAAGGTTTCCAAAAATACTTGCCTTGAATTATTGACGACGTAACTAACGGAAGGATAATCACCAACGAACGCTAAGAATCAACGGAACCGAACCTAACGATTCGAAGAACATAATTACAACCAATTCTAAACGAATACGGAAATGGAATACACCCGAAAACCCGCCTACGATTCATGTATATTCGCACAAAATAACAACGAGGGCGGACCACAACCAAACCCTCTCGATTCCGCAAAACTATGAAAATATACCATGAATCCGTAGGGAAATTAATGATATCAACAAGATTAATCATATACATCATGAATCCACCAACAAAACAGAACGAATCGGAAGAAAATCCCAAAACCCCCAAATTAATCGAAAATAGGGTTCTAGAAATATTACCTTTGGAGATTCAAGTACTAAGATCCGTAGAACACGCGTTGGATTGATTGTCCTAAGCCACTACCGAAGAAAAATGATGAAAATCAACCCCCCAATGGATATTGATGAAGAACTCTTCCCCTCTCTCTCACTCTCTCTCGCGTCGCAGGAGGAAGAAGAAAGAATGAGCAGCTGACGCTCAAAACGACACAATTATAGGGGGTTGACCGCATTGTGTGCCGCGGCACAGGCCAAAAATTTACTCCCAGGGTTCGGTAGTGTGCCGCGGCACCCGGTACAGGCGGGTTTTGGTCGCAGATGACACACGAGTGTGCCGCGGCACCGGACAGGTGTGCCGCGACACTGGCCTGGCACTGTGCCGCGACACCGGATGGGTGTGCCGCGGCACACAGTATAGTTTGTTCGACCAACAACTGAAGAAATTTGTGTGCCGCGGCACACACATCTTGTTCCGCGTCTCACACCCCCTTTTGGGTCCCAAAATGATAAAAATGATCCGGAAAGAGAATAAAACGATAGGAATCAATATTTGGGAACCAATAACACGAAATGGATCCACGGCAACCCCGAAACGGCGGTTCCGCACCACAATAACGAGAATACAGTTAATAAGTTTACAGGTAGGACACACTGAAAGTTACACGAGGATCACTACGATCGAGAAATACACCAAAAATGAAAATACAAGGGAAAGAAAAATGCGGATATTACATTCTACCCTCTAAAAATAAGTTTCCCGAAACTTAAGAAACAAACAACTCAGGTACCTAGCACGCATGCTATCCTCGGTTTCCCAAGTTGCCTCCTCGACACCGTGTCTCGACCACCGCACTTTGACCAAAGGGATGGTCTTATGCCTACCATTTCTCACGATGCTCCAAAATCTTCAAAGGACGCTCCTCAAAAGTAATATCTTCACAATATCAATCTCGCCATAATCGATGACGTGACTAGGATCCTAACATATTTCCTCACCGGGAAACATGAAAACGCTATGAATGTGACTCAAGGCCGGGGTAACGCCAAACGGTATGCTAACCCACCGACCCGCTCGAGAATCTCAAGGGTCCAATAAATCTCGGACTCAACTTCCCTTCTTCCCGAAACGGAAAACTCCTCTCGTCGGCGACACCTTCAAAGAAACGTGGTCTCCCACCTCGAATTCTAAAGGTCGATGACGGACATCGCATATGACTTCGTCGACTCGGGCCGTCAACATCCATTCCCGAATTAATTCTATCTTCCGCCTCTCTAAAACGACATCCGGCTCGGTCCCGACCAAATTGACGCCTCATTCCAACAAATCGGCGATCGACATCGCCGCCATAAAGTGCCTCATACGGTGCCATCCGACCGACGTGCCAACTATTGTTGTACGTGAATTCGATCAATGGCAAATGCTCCTCCTGGGCCGCTACTCCAATCGAGGGCACAAGCACGCAACATGTCCTCGAATGTCCGGATAGTGCGTTCCGACTATCCATCCGATCGGGATGAAAAGAGGTATTCAAATGCAAACGGGTACCCAACGCCTTATGCACCGCTTTGCCAAAAGTGTGATACGAAACGTCCATCACGATCCGAAACAATAGACTTCGGGTACCGTGAAGTCTCACAATCTGCGCGATAAACACACGAGCCAATTTCTCCGGGCCCCAAGTGTCCTTGATGCCCGAAAATGTGCCGACTTGGTCGACGATCAACAATCACCCAAACCATATTCATGCCCGATCTCGATCTCGGCAAACTCGTAATGAAATCCATCGATATATCTTCCCATTTCCATTCGGAACGGAAGTGATCGCAATAACTCAGCCTCGGCCGATGCTCGATTTTGACTCGCCGCAAGTCAAACATCTCGCCACAAACTGTGCGACCTCCTCCTTCATATCATTCCACCAGAAGTTCCTCCTCAGGTCCTTGTACATCTTACTCGAACCAGGATGAACGGAATAGGGTGTGGAATGGGCCTCACGCAAAATACTCTATCGCAACTCTGGATCGTTCGGCACACAAAGCCGACTCCGAAATCTCAAAACACCATCTTCGTGAATCACAAACCCAGGAGACTTTCTCTTAAGAACGTTCTCTCGGATTTGAGTAATCATCGGATCCTCTAATTGCTTTAGCTTGATCTCATCGATCAAAGACGACGAAATCTCTAAAGCACAAAGTTGCCCGACAGCTCCAGGCAACAAAACCTCAATATCAAACTCAATCAAAGCCCGCCGAAGCTCAGACTGAGACGTAAGGATCTCAAGCGTTCGCAACGCAATCGGTTTCCGACTCAAGGCGTCGGCCACGACGTTCGCCTTGCCCGGATGATAAAGGATTTCGAGGTCATAATCCTTAATCAACTCTAACCACCTCCTCTGCCTCATATTCAACTCCCGCTGAGTAAATATGTATTTCAGACTTTTATGATCGGTAAAAATCGACATGCCGAGCCGAAAAGATAGTGACGCCAAATCTTGAGCGCAAAACGACCGCCGCTAACTCCAAATCATGAGTAGGGTAGTTAAGCTCATACGGCCTCAATCGTCTCGACGCATAGGCAATGGTCTTGCCGTGCCGCATCAATATGCACCCAAGACCTCGCCCAAGCATCGCTATAAACGGCGAATCCTCGTTGCCACATGGCAACGCTAAAACCGGGCTGAAGTCGACGCTTCTTGACTCCTCGAAACTCGATCGCTCTCATCGGTCCGCATTTAACTTCTCGGATTTATGGAGCAACTGTGTAAGTGGCCGAGCTAATTTTGAGAAACTCTCGACGAACCTACGGTAGTAGCCAGCCAAACCCAAGAAACTACGGACCTCCTTCACACTTGTGGGCGGTGCCCAATCCAACACTGCCTCAATCTTCTGCGGATCCACTCGAACTCCCTCGGCTGAAATCACGTGACCCAGAAACATCACCTCCTTCAGCCAGAACTCACATTTCGAGAACTTCGCATAGAGTTGCTCGGCCCTCAAAATGTCTAACACTATCCGCAAATGATGGGCATGCTCTTCCTCATTCCTCGAATAAATAAGGATATCGTTAATGAAGACGACGACACACTTATCCAAATACTCGATAAAGACTTTGTTCATCAACTGCATGAACACCGCCGGCGCATTAGTTAACCCGAAAGGCATAACTACAAACTCATAGTGTCCGTATCTCGTCCGAAAAGCTGCTGCACGCTTGACTCTCTCACCCGGAGCCGATAGTACCCCGATTTTAAATCAATCTTCGAGAATACCGCAGCTCCTCGCAATCGGTCAAACAAGTCATCGATTCTTGGCAAAGGATACTTGTTCTTGATGGTCACCTTGTTTAGTTCGCGATAGTCAATACACAAACGTAGTGAACCATCCTTCTTTCGCACAAACAGGACCGGTGCGCCCCAAGGCGAGGCACTTGGTCGAACATACCCCGACTCAAGAAGCTCACTCAACTGCTTCTTCAACTCTGCCATCTCTGAAGGTGCCATGCGATACGGCGCCTTCGAAATCGGAGCCGCGCCCGGCTCTAATTCTATAACAAACTCAACCTCACGATCCGGTGGCAATCCCGGCAACTCGTCAGGAAATACATCAGGAAACTCACTAACGACTGGAATCGATGAAAACTCGACTCCACCATTCTCCGCCTTCAAGGCGTAGCACCAATAACCAGTACACCCCTTTCGCAGGAGTTTCACCGCCTTCAAGGCGTTAATAACAAACTTCTGGTTTCTCTTTCGCCCCGCGAAAGAGTGTTCAGTGCCGTCCTCGGCTAACATGGTAATGATCCTCGTGCGGTAGTTCATGATTGCACCATGCCGCTCGAGCCAATCATTCCCGAGAATTAAATCCTCGCCCTCGATACTCACAACAATAAGATTAGAGAGCCAAGCCCTCTCACAAATAATCACAGAACAGTCCCGGACTTCTCGATCACCGACAATTCTATCACCGCTAGGAAGTTTAACGATGAAAGGCTCGCAAGGTGACAAGCAGTCGAGACTCAAACGACGTACACACTCTAGAGAAATGAATGAATGCATAGCACCCGAATCAAAAAGTACACTGATAGGATGAGAATGGACATGAACGGTACCTGTCGCCACAGTAGCTGCTGGGTCATCGGCCCTCCTCATCTCGTAGATACGCGGCTGGGCAGAGCCGACACTGGAAGCTCCTCCTCTGGCGGGCTGACCCCGACCCCTACCTCGGCCGGCACTCGGTGGAGGCGGCGGAGCAAATGAGCCCTGGTTCACACTCGGCTCCATAGGTGCTGGAAAAGAAGTATGAGTACCAAAAAGCCGTTTGCCCGCTCACAAAAGGAAGCCTTGTGGCCCGACTGACCACAAGTATGACAAATCAGAGGCGGACGAGGACACTCCCGGTTCCGATGGCCCGGCTCGCCACAGTTAAAGCATTTGGTATCCCGAACGAGGGCACTGGCAGTACCTCGATAGCCCCCAGAGAAACGAGACGAATTACCACCAAGAATGTTCGCAAACTGAGACTTGTGCTGACCTCCACCCTTGTGACTCGAGAAATTTCCATGGATTGCTTACTCTCTCGAACCGCATCGGCCGTCACCGACATATCATAGGCAAGAGCTCGACTCTGATAATCCTTCAGGGTAGTGCAGACAAGTCCAGACATATAGTCCCGAATGGACAGTTTCATACGTCTCGAGAAATGAAAAATTTTGTCGCTCTCCTCGACAACTTGGGTCTTTACGTAACCCAACTCCTTGTTAAAATCGGCAATAGCCTGGGATACGGGAATATCCCGAGGTTGAGCATCATAGAAGGCATGGACCCGAGCCTGTCTAACCGGCCACGGGCAATATTCAGTCTCCATCAATTCTTGAAACTCGGCCCATGAAGCAACATGATCTTTGGGACCAACGGCCTCCCACCAATCCGTAGCATCTCCCGTGAGAAAATATTGAGCAATAGGGACCTTACGGTCCTCGGGGCAATTGGTAGCAGTGAATACTTTGGATATCTCCTTGATCCACCCTTCCCAGCCGATCGGGTCCGAAGCTCCTGAAAACTGAGGAGGATGCATCTTGATGACATCCTGAAGCGAGCGATCCGCTCCGCCCCGATTAGCATGGGCCTGATCGGGGTTCTGGACCACCTGAGCTATAGCCGCCATCTGGTTAACCATTTGCTGCATAACAGCCGCAATACCAAGATCGGCGCGCTCCTGAGAAGAAGCATGACTGTGACGGTCACCGGTACTGCCGGCTCCCGAAGAATGTGACGTGGCCGCTGTAACACCCCGAGATATTCGGAATAATTACAGCGCCGTAAACCCTTTAAATAAGGATTTACAAGGCTAATTAAAAAGGAAAGTGAAAATAAGACGTCAATACTGCGAAAATTCGAGTTTATGAAAACGTACAACTGGTTCAACGGGTAATTAATACAACCATATCGAATTAATATCAAAGGACACACGATTCGAGTACGTAAAACCAAACCAAGACAACAAATCTCTAATAACAATAAACATCATCAACCCCTTCGCCGTCACGCTTCGCATCGGGTCGCTTTCCCCGCTCCTCGCTACCCGAACATCAAAACAAATGTCCACCCCGAAGGGGTTAGCAAAACAATGCTAGTACAAGTATCGTATTTAAACAATTCAAAATGCATCAACAATACACAACAAGACATATCACACGGGCTTCCGCTACACGGAACTCGACAATGCGAATCTACAAGATTCCATTACACGCATGGGTATTTCAATGATCCAGCGCCTCAAAGATAGATCCCAAGATGATCCCGTCGGACCAACACGAGGTGGAAATAACCCGCCCAATGATCCAGCGCCTTAGCCTAGATCCCAAGATGATCCCGTCGACCAACACGAGGTGGACATCCGATCCAGCCGCCTCAAGATAGATCGTACAACGTATACAAATACAACTCATGCATACACATATGCCAAATCGTTGGGTTCATCAACATGAACATATAAACAATATACAACGAATATCATGACAAATCAACGAAGTAAATATCATGTTCAACAACATGCATAATCATACGTATATTCCAAAAATACCGATATTAACATATCACGATACTTGCCTCGAAGATGGCAAGAATGATATACTTCAATGCTCTCGACGCACTCGAAGGCCGCCCCCTCCGATCAACGTAACAAGCTCGAACCTTAACAAAAGGAACGATATACAAATCATCTCGAGTCGAACAATGGCCTAACAATTCGACCTACGGCCGAAAAGCTCAAACTAGACAAGTCGCCGGATTGCTTAGCGCGCCACGTACTATACGTAACGCGGCGCTAAGTCAACGTTAGCGACGCTATCGTATAGGACTAGCGCGCTAGCCACAACCGCGCGATCGGCCGCCTCATAACGTACGCTACGACGTTGCGTGCGAAACCGAACCTCGATAGCGCACGTTAACTCACACATGTTAGCGTGCGCTAATCTTGCATGGCGTAATACTAAGAACCGAAAATCGAGTCGATGATGAAGAACTCATGAACCCTATGGTGATATTACAAGTTATCCTCGGGCATATCATGCTAATAAGGTTTCTGGAAGATTTGTGATTATGAAACACCAATATACGGATAGTTATCTTGATATCACAATTCCTCTACGATCTTCAAGAAATAATCTAAGTTCCATCGTCTTACGTTCCAAAACACATGATTCCAACGTATACAACGTATCAACTGGGTAAAATCCGATTACTTGATCATAAATCGATTTAAACATGCTTAAGAGTCCTTATAATAAGATGGTTCAAAGGTTCATTCGACATCTAGTACCGATACGTCAAAAGTATCCTTCTAACATGTGATGACCGATAAAAACGAGATACTTGCTATCCAAACATGATTCAAACTTCCTCATGAACATTACTAATCATTGGTGAAGAATCACCTACCTCAAAGTAGTGAAGAACACGGATGAAAAATGAAGCAATCCAACACCCAAGGCTTGAACACCAATCTCCAATGATATAAGATCTTCAATCTCGAACTAGGAGGTTGATATGGAGTGTTTAAGACGAATGGAGTTATGTTCCAAGTGCAAGAGTTCGGGTTATGGGGGAGGAAAGGACTGAATTCACGAATAGATGTCATCTATTTATAATAATTGGTTATTAGCGCGCTACACCTGCTCGTAGCGTGCGCTAACGGCTGCGCCTAAATCGTACTCGGCACTTAGCGTACGCTACGCATATTCCTGTAGCGTGCGCTAAGGCGTTGACCCGGCTTTTCCCGAAAGCCGCCTGTACATCCGACAGATCCGACAGTGGGTCCCCGCCAGATCTCACCTACCGCACGCCTCAACTGGCTCGACCACGCATAGCGTGCGCTACTTACACTCGGTAGCGTGCGCTATACAACCATGTTAGCGTACGCTACCCTTAGCCTGTAGCGTGCGCTACATGCACAGATTTTCACCCTTTTAAATCACATACACGAAATTATATGCTCGACGACATCGGATTATGAAATACGGAGAAAAATACTCAGGCAAAAGTACAATCATTACAATATCACAAGTTCCAATTACATAACAGAAATCTCGGGTATTACATCCTTCCTCCCTAAAAAGAAGTTTCGTCCCGAAACTTAGGATGAAAACAACTCCGGATATTTAGCCTTCATACCGTCCTCCGTTTCCCAAGTGGCCTCTTCGACTCCATGTCGTGACCATTGTACTTTAACCAAATGTATTGGTTTATTCCTCAATTGTTTGATCCGGCTCTCAAGTATCTTGATTGGTCTTTCTTCGAAGGTGCCATCATTAGCTATCTCGATCTCGTCGAAATCAATAACGTGACTGGGGTCCGGTATATACTTCCGTAGTTGGGATACGTGAAACACATTGTGAACATGACTTAGCGATGGCGGTAAGGCCAACCTGTACGCTAAATCCCCAACTCTCTCTAGGATCTCAAATGGTCCGATATATCTCGGACTAAGCTTACCTCTTCTCCCGAAACGGAAAATCCTCGTAGGGGACACCTTCAATAGCACATGATCCCCAACGTCGAACTCTAGAGGACGACGACGTACATCGGCATAAGACTTCTGTCGACTCTGGGCAGTCAATAGTCTCTCTCGAATCAAAGCTATTTTCTCTTGAGTCTGAATAATCAATTCCGGTTCCGTCCCGATAGATCCGAAGAATCATCCCAACACAGAGGCGATCGGCATCTCCTCCCGTACAAAGCTTCAAATGGTGCCATTCTAATAGAAGCATGCCAACTATTATTGTAAGTGAATTCGATCAAGGGCAAGTGAACTTCCCAATCGGTTGACCAATCCAACGCACAAGCTCTAAGCATGTCTTCTACAGCTTGAATAGTCCTTTCTGACCGACCGTCTGCTTGGGGGTGATAAGTCAGACTAAAGTTGAGCTCACCCCCAAAGCCTTGTGAATCGCTTTCTGTAGTGCGACACGAAACGACCATCTCGATCCGAAATAATGGTCTTCGGCGTCCCATGCAATCGACTATCTCCGCAACAAACACTCGTGCCAATCTCTCGGGTCCCCATGTATCCTTGATTCCTAGGAAATGAGCCGACTTGGTTAGTCGATCAACTACGACCCAAATCATGTTCATTCTGCTCTAGTCCTTGGCATACTTGTGATGAAATCCATCGAAATGTCCTCCCACTTCCATTCAGTGGATCGGAAGCGGCTTTAACATCCCGGTGTCGCCGATGTTCAATTTTAACTCACGACAAGTCAAACACTTCAAACGTATCGCTACGTCCTTCTTCATATTCCCCACCAAGTTTTGTTTAAGATCCTTATACATCTTATCACGCCCGGTGAATAGAATAGGGCGTGCTATGAGCTTCTTTCGTAATAGTCCGTCTCAAATCATCATCATCGGGAACGCAAAGTCGACTTTGAAATCTCGTAACTCCGTCATCCTCGTATCACGAATCCTCGGGCTTTTCCTTTCTTTACTTCATCACATAATCGAAGGATCGTGGAATCGCCCAACCGCTTGGACTTGATCTTCTCGACTAGTGATGAAGTCGGGCCCATCACATAAAGTCGCCTCGATTCCTGGTGCCCATACTTCAATCCCTTCGCGGATCAGTTCCCGTTGAATACTGGTTTGGGATGTAAGTGCTTCCAACACTCGAAGAGAAACAGGTTTATGGCTCAATGCATCGGCTACTACATTTGCTTTCCCTGGATGATAGAGAATCTCTAAGTCGTAATCCTTGATCAATTCCACCACCTTCTCGCCTCATGTTTAATTCCTTCGATCGAAAATGTATCTCGAGGCTCTTATGATCCGTAAAGATCTCGACAATGAGTGCCGCATGTATAATGTCGCCAAATTTTCAAAGCAAAACCACAGTGCTAGCTCCGGATCATGAGTCGGATAATTAACTTCAGACGGTTTCAACCGCCGAGAAGCATAAGCAATCACCTTATCCTTCGCATCAACACACAACCCAAACTCCCCGATTTGAAGCGCCGTCAGATACCATGAATCCATCAGGCCTTCTCGGCGCTAATATAGGTCTTGCCACCTCTCTTTAAGTTCACAAAACTAGCCTGGCATTTCTCATTCCACGTGAACTTTTGAGTTTTCTCAGAATACTGGGTGAGCGGACGAGCAATTTTGGAAAATCCCTCTACAAAGCGGCGATAATATCCAGCTAGTCCTAAGAAGCTTCGGACTTCCTTCACGTTCTTAGGAGTTTCCCAATCCAAGATTGCTTCGACTTTCTTCGGGTCCACCTGAACTCCATCGGCGGATATCACATGCCCAAGGAAGGTTACTTCCTTAAGCCAGAACTCGCATTTAGTAAATTTTGCATACAGCTGTTCCTTTCTCAAGATGCTCAAAACCACACGTAAATGATCAGCATGCTCCTCTGCGTCCCTCGAATATATCAAAATGTCGTCAATGAAAACGACCACAAATTTATCCAAGTATTCCAAGAATATCCGATTCATCAATTGCATGAAGACCGCAGGAGCATTGGTAAGTCCGAATGGCATTACCACAAATTCATAATGCCCGTACCGGGATCTGAAAGCAGATTTCGGTATATCCGATTCCTTAATTCTCAATTGGTGGTATCCTGATCGCAAGTCAATCTTCGAGAATACCCTCGCCTTGCGCTGATCAAACAAGTCGCCGATCCGAGGTATAGGATACTTATTCTTGATCGTCATCTTATTAAGCTCCCCGTAATCAATACACACGGAGGGATCCGTCTTTCTTCAGGACAAAGAGAACGGGCGCTCCCCAAGGGGAAACGCTTGGTTGAATATAGCCCTTCGTAACAATTCCTCCAGCTTGCTTCTTGAGTTCATACATCTCGGTTGGCGCCATGCGGTATGGTGCCCGGAAACAGGGGTTGCTCCGTGCTCTAATTCGATGGTGAATTCCACTTCTCTTTGCGGAGGTAACCCGGGTAGCTCGTCAGAAATACATCCGAGAACTCATTCACAACTGAAATAGACGAGAGCTCTATTCCTTCCTCTTTCCTCATGGCATAGCACCAAAGTCCGTGACATCCCCGTTCAAGAATTTCACTTTTCATTGCCTTGATCAATTTCCCGAGCTTCCTGTCTCCATCCTCGGAATAGGTGTTCGATCCGTCATCGCAATAATGGAAATGACTCTCTCTGGTAATTCAACACGGCTCCATAACGGTTGAGCCAATCATCTCCGAGAATTAAATCGTCACCGCATAGGTCAACTACAATAAGATTCGATGGCCAATCTCTCCTTCTATAGATACCGGGAAATCCCTAGCTTCTAGTGTTCCCACAATTTTCTCTCCGCTCGGTAATCCCACAACATAAGGTTCACAATTATACAAGCACGAGATGTTCAAACGATTAATACGGTTCAAAGATATAAAAGAATGCGTAGCTCCCAATCGAACAAGACACTAATCGGTTGCAAAAGGATCTCGAATCGTACTGATGCAACAAAGCAGTTGTTCGCCGCCGATCTCCTCATTTCGTACAAAGCGAGGAACGGACTCAAAGATCGGATGTCTCTCTCTTCCCAGCCGTCACTGAAATCCACTCCGTGTCTGGTTCACACTTACCTCCTTAGAACCGGCCGGAGTGCGAGTGCCAACAGATCTAGTAGCGGCTCCACAGAAAGCCGCACGGTGCCCTTCTTGCCCACAATCGTAACAAGTCACAGAAGATGCGGGGCAATCTCTTCGAATATGCCCTGCTCGACCACAATTGTAGCATTTCCTTGATGCGTCCGAAACTGCTGATGCTGTCCGAAACTTCTTTCCGCCTTTAGAAGGATGTGGAGGTTTCCTAGCCGAATAAAAGGAAGACTGGCCCTTGCGGGCCCCACCACTCTTGTTTTCTGCAGTCCGCCGGTCACCTTCTCGCTTCTTTGCCTCTACCGATTTCTCCACCGCCGCCTCTTTCATGTCGTAGGCCGCTTTGTCTTGGTACTGCCGCAACGTAGTACACTAATCCGACATGTATCTTTGAATCTCCGCTTCATCCGCATATCAAAATGAAAAATCTTTTACGCCTCCGTTCACCAAGTGTCGCACACAAGTCACCGATGATTAAAGGTTTTAATTACATCATCACGCGTATGCCTCCGAACTCGTGGTGAGAAAAACTCTCGGATTTTCGCCTCTCTAACCTGGACGAGGACAATATCGTGCTTCCATCATTTGTTTGAATTCCGTCCAATCCGCATTATGGTTCTCGTCGAATAGCCTCCCACGGTCAAAGGCCTCCCAAATGTAAAATACTGGGCAATGGAACCTTCCGGTCCCTGGGACAGCTTAAGACCCGCGAATATCTTTTCCAACTCCTTGAGCTGATCCCAAGTAAGTGCCTCACAGATCCGTCAAATTTTGGCGGGTGCAATTTAACCACCTCAAGAAGCCATCTGTCTCCCTGCTATCCTCATGGTGCCGCTGTCCCATCGCTGCCTCGCATGCGATCAACGCACTGGCGAATCGGGTTTATCTCGCGCCACCACCTTGAAGCACTCCGGCATGTTCGGATTTGCGTCATCATTCGCTGATCCTTGCTGCCCTCCAGAATGGGAATCGGTTCGACTAGCCGATACTTCTGGGGTAGTTGCGGAATCTTCATGTCTCATATTACCACGCCCGCGTCCACGACCGCGTCCGCGTCCACGACCTCCTCTCAACATACTGTAAACGAAATCTCTCAATATACAGAACAAATTTTTTGAAATAAAGTCCGTCAATACTCACAAACAGTAATTAAGTAAAACGGTAGTATAAGAGATTTAAGAGACTTACAACCACGGTCCACATGACGACTTCGGCTGAACAGTGATGTTACAAACAACCCGTAAATCAAATAACGTAAACAGACCCAAATAAAACCCGACTGCCAAGATATCCATAAATCTTAGCTCCGATACCATATTCTGTAACACCCCGAGATATTCGGAATAATTACAGCGCCGTAAACCCTTTAAATAAGGATTTACAAGGCTAATTAAAAAGGAAAGTGAAAATAAGACGTCAATATCATAAAATTCGAGTTTATGAAAACGCATAACCGGTTCAACGGGTAATTAATACAACCATATCGAATTAATATTAAAGGAAACACGTACTCGAGTACGTAAAACCAAACCAAGACAACAAATCTCTAATAACAATAAACATCATCGAACCCTTCGTCGCCACGATCATCGTGGTCGCTTTCCCGCTCCTGGCTACCCGAACATCAAAACAAATGTCCACCCCCGAAGGGGTTAGCAAAACAATGCTAGTACAAGTATCGTATTTAAACAATTCAAAATGCATCAACAATACACAACAAGACATATCACACGGGCTTCCGCTAGGAACTCGACAATGCGAATCTACAAGATTCCATTACACAGCATGGGTATTCCAATGATCCAGCCTCAAGATAGATCCCAAGATGATCCCGTCGGACCAACACGAGGTGGAAATAACCCGTCCCAATGATCCAGCGCCCTTAGCCTAGATCCCAAGATGATCCCGCCGACCAACACGAGGTGGACATCCGATCCAGCGCCCTCGGCATAGATCGTATAACGATACAAATACAACTCATGCATACACATATGCCAAATCGTTGGGTTCATCAACATGAACATATAAACAATATACAACGAATATCATGACAAATCAACGAAGTAAATATCATGTTCAACAACATGCATAATCATACGTATATTCCAAAAATACCGATATTAACATATCAAGATACTTGCCTCAAGATGGCAAGAATGATATACTTCAATGCTCTCGACGCACTCAAGGCCGCCTCCGATCAACGTAACAAGCTCGAACCTTAACAAAAGGAACGATATACAAATCATCTCGAGTCGAACAATGGTTTAACAATTCGACCTACGGCCAAAAAGCTCAAACTAGACAAGCCGCCGGATTGCTTAGCGCGCTACGTACTATACGTAACGCGGCGCTAAGCCGAATCTGAAGCGACGCTATCGTATAGACTAGCGTGGCGCTAGCCACAACCGGCCTGACTCGGCCGCCTCATAACGCACGCTACGACGCTCGCGTGCGAAAACCGAACCTCGATAGCGCACGTTAACTCACACATGTTAGCGTGCGCTAATCTTGCATGGCGAATACTAAGAACCGAAAACGAGTTGGATGATGAAGAACTCATGAACCCTATGGTGATATTACAAGTTATCCTCGGGCATATCATGCTAATAAGGTTTCGGAAGATTTGTGATTATGAAACACCAATATACGGATAGTTATCTTGATATCACAATTCCTCTACGATCTTCAAGAAATAATCTAAGTTCCATCGCCTTACGTTCCAAAACACATGATTCCAACGTATACAACGTATCAACCGGTAAAATCCGATTACTTGATCATAAATCGATTTAAACATGCTTAAGAGTCCTTATAATAAGATGGTTCAAAGGTTCATTCGACATCTAGTACCGATACGTCAAAAGTATCCTTCTAACATGTGATGACCGATAAAAACGAGATACTTGCTATCCAAACATGATTCAAACTTCCTCATGAACATTACTAATCATTGGTGAAGAATCACCTACCTCAAAGTAGTGAAGAACACGGATGAAAAATGAAGCAATCCAACACCCAAGGCTTGAACACCAATCTCCAATGATATAAGATCTTCAATCTCGAACTAGGAGGTTGATATGGAGTGTTTAAGACGAATGGAGTTATGTTCCAAGTGCAAGAGTTCGGGTTATGGGGGAGGAAAGGACTGAATTCACGAATAGGATGCTGTCCTATTTATAATAATTGGTTATTAGCGCGCGCTACACCCTGTTCGTAGCGTGCGCTAACGGCTCACAGTCTAAACTGTACTCGGCACTTAGCGTACGCTACGCATATTCCTGTAGCGTGCGCTAAGGCGTTGACCCGGCTTTTCCCGAAAGCCGTCCAGGTACATCCGACAGGATCCGACAGGGGTCCCCCGGCCAGATCTCACCTACCGCACGTCTCAATCCGTTTGACCACGCATAGCGTGCGCTACTTACACTCGGTAGCGTGCGCTATACAACCATGTTAGCGTACGCTACCCTTAGCCTGTAGCGTGCGCTACATGCACAGATTTTCACCCTTTTAAATCACATACACGAAATTATATGCTCGACGACATCGGATTATGAAATACGGAGAAAAATACTCAGGCAAAAGTACAATCATTACAATATCACCAGTTCCAATTACATAACAGAAATCTCGGGTATTACAGCCGCCCCACCGGCTGCCCCACGTCCTCGGCCGCGTCCGCAACCACGACCACGACCACGACCACGGTTTCCTCCGGCATCCATACTGGTGTTAAGAGATAACAGAAGTATATTGATGATGAGTAAGGGAGGAAAAAGCAACCACGATTCGAAAAGCAGAAATACTATGCAAGAAAACAAAAGACCGAATAAGAAAACTTACGAGCACTGGAAGTACCGAGATGTCTTTGGCGGTGTGACAATGTGCAAAACAAAACACGACTAGACCCAAATAACCAACAAGCCTAGGTATCCATAAACCTAGAGCTCGATACCATTTTCTGTAACACCCCGAGATATTGAGTATATTACAGCGCCGTGGACCCCCACATGGGACCCACTGTGCTACAAACAAGAAAACTCCACTCGACTAACCATCCCGGTTAGCGAGGACACACATTTAATTATAAGACGTAAAAAGTTACGCCCGGAGCAACCGGCGAAATGATCATCAACCAACAATGTAACAATTTAAAAGTAATACAATACGGAGTTTGTAATGAGAAAGCCTAAGTACTCGCGAGTACACTCTATAAGTTTATAATTATTAGAACAACCAAATCGAAATGGACGAAAGAAATAGAAAGACCCAAATGCACATGTCAACGACCCTGGCCAACGTCCTCGTACTGTCCAGGTGCCCGCTCGTCCGGATAATCATAACCTGAAATCCATAACAAGAATTTCCCCAAAACGGGTCCCCAGAGGGGTTAGCAATTACGCTAGTACAAGTAATCAAGGCAAACCAATCGCTTACACATTTCATAGTACATGCACCAAAACAAACAATTTCAAGGGCCAAAACGAGACATGTCTTTTCCGGAAACAAACAGTCAAATAATCAATTTGCCTAGGACCAGGACGCCACCATGAATCCCACCCGAGGCCTCTAAGGACCCTCCCGAGCTGGCCACTTATAAAACAAGTCACGCACAGGCATCGCCTGGGACCAGGATGCCACCATGAATCCCACCCGAGGTCTCTAAGGACCCTCCCGAGCTGGCTAGCGAAACAAACTCGTGAATCCAGAGTGAAGTCATAGATTCCCCCGAGGCCCCGTCGGACCCTCCCAGGGTGAGTAAAGCACACATAATATACATTACCATTTCACGTTAAGCATAAAGGTTTCCAAAAATACTTGCCTTGAATTATTGACGACGTAACGAACGGAAGGATAATCACCAACGAACGCTAAGAATCAATGGAACCGAACCTAACGATTTGAAGAACATAATTACAACCAATTCTAAACGAATACGGAAATGGAATACACCCAAAAACCCGCCTACGATTCATGTATATTCGCACAAAATAACAACGAGGGCGGACCACAACCAAACCCTCTCGATTCCGCAAAACTATGAAAATATACCATGAATCCGTAGGGAAATTAATGATATCAACAAGATTAATCATATACATCATGAATCCACCAACAAAACGGAACGAATCGGAAGAAAATCCCAAAACCCCCAAATTAATCGAAAATATGGTTCCAGAAATATTACCTTTGGAGATTCAAGTACTAAGATCCGTAGAACACGCGTTGGATTGATTGTCCGGGCTTCACTACCGAAGAAAAATGATGAAAATCAACCCCCCAATGGATATTGATGAAGATCTCTTCCCCTCTCTCTCACTCTCTCTCGCGTCGCAGGAGGAAGAAGAAAGAATGAGCAGCTGACGCTCAAAACGACACAATTATAGGGGGTTGACCGCATTGTGTGCCGCGGCACAGCTGAGGTGTGCCGCGGCACAGGCCAAAAATTTACTCCCAGGGTTCGGCAGTGTGCCGCGGCACAGCCTGCGTGTGCCGCGGCACCCGGTACAGGCGGGTTTTGGTCGCAGATGACACACGAGTGTGCCGCGGCACCGGACAGGTGTGCCGCGGCCTGGCTGCTGCTTGTGCGCGGCACGGATGGGTGTGCCGCGGCACTGCATCTGATTTGTTCGACCAACAACTGAAGAAATTTGTGTGCCGCGGCACACACATCTTGTGTCGCGGCTCACACCCCCTTTTGGGTCCCAAAATGATAAAAATGATCCGGAAAGAGAATAAAACGATAGGAATCAATATTTGGGAACCAATAACACGAAATGGATCCACGGCAACCCCGAAACGGCGGTTCCGCACCACAATAACGAGAATACAGTTCAACAGTTGACAGGAAGGACACACTGAAAGGTACACGAGGATCACTATGATCGAGAAATACACCAAAAATGAAAATACAAGGGAAAGAAAAAATGCGGATATTACATTCTTATTGTTCCTGGTGTTAGGATTGTACACTGCAAAGCATATTTTATGCTTGTATTACCTAATTTCCCTGTAACTACCTATGAGAATATTAATTACATTTAATCACATGTTTTGCATATTTATTCACGTTATGGTTATGCAAATGAAATTCTAATTATTTTATATTATAGATAATGTGGTGTGTTGGTGTCACACTGAAGATCACATTATCGGTACCTTATAAAATAATATAATAGTTCACAACATATATAATTATTAGACAAATTATATAAAAGGTTGTAGTATATGCTTGAGATTAGTTGGTCTTGACTATTATCATACTTTAGCGTATTTGCATACGTTGAACTAGATCGAGGTGAGATAGTGTCTTCTGTACTGACTCTAAGAAGAGCGTAAATCTTGAATAATTATTATTTTTTAATTCTAAGTATATAATACTTAATTGTGTATTTATAATACTTACTGTTTTGATTTACCATGGGTGAGAGTCAAAATGATCTACTCAATAAGCCTCATATCTTGGGCAATAATATTATTTCTACGACAGTTATTATTATTACTAGAAATAGTGTTCCGACTCGTGCGGGTTGATGATGTGCCCTTGAGGAACTCGATAATGATTATTATATTAAACCCTGCAGGTGGATTTAATTCCGATATAATAATAAGGTTCGAGTGGTACTACTCTTGGATAAGATATTAATTAATTAAAATGTCAGTAGCTTATAATTAATTAATGGACATTCGATATCTTAAATTCGGGAAATAATATATTTAATAAGGAACCCAATTTCATAATTTGAGATTTTGGTAGGAAGTGCAATATCAACTTTTTAGTGGACTAAGTTGATATTAATAGATTCATTATATTAGGAAGGTCCTAATAAGGTAAGATGAAATTTATTGGGAGTCCTTCCATAATCCTCCTTAAGATCCCTAGTAGTAGTCCAAGAGCCTATATATAGGACTTATGGGGGAGGCCGATTTTTGTAGGTCTTGTGTGAGGTTGTGTGATCAAATTTTTCCTCTTGTGTTTAATTATAGATCTAGACTTGTGTCTTTGATTCTACAATTTAGATAACACATTAATTTGCTAAGAGTGTTCATAAAATACATGAAAGCAAAGAAAAATTGAGTGACCACATACAAGAGGAATTTTGGCCGATCCCATTAGTGTCCAAGCAATATCCGGTAGCTCGTTGCCCACAAAACGTCCGGGTTAAGACGGATCATACTCTAGAAGGTCTAAAGGTAGAAATACAAGGTGATCAAGACGAAAACAACCAATTCGCTTCAAAGGTAATATCCCATGACCTTTTAGATCTAGATTAGGATATTTCTATAACCGACATATTTATTTAATAAATAGCAAATAATATTTAAATTGCTTATTAGTCTTAGTAATTAATTAATTATCATGCCTAAATAGATCTTATGCTCGTGGATGTGTGAAACACAATTATCAACTTTCACAAAATTCGCTTCTGCTGCGTTTTTACTTCCAACAATTGGTATCAGAGCCGGATTTTTAGGCTTTTTGCTATTTTAATTAATCTTGGTGATTAATTGATAACAATTTAAATATTCATATATTTTGATGTTGAAATATTTTACTAGATGTGTTCTTGCAGGTGATATGATCCAATTATCATGGTTTATGCGAATGGTTTATTTATTTATTTTTATTATTTATGCAATTGTTGGTTTGGCCCGGTTTTGAGGCATGCAATGGTTTTTCCCGTGAGAAAATATGCGGGTAGTTCTAGATGTTTTATTTCATGTAATCTTGCTGTAATTTCGATGTATTTTATTTAATTTAAAATTGTAATCGAATTCGGAAAAGATGGGATCACGAAGAAATAGAGCGAGCCGGATCGCCGGATCACTGGCCGCGACCAACAAGATAGCGGCGGCGCCGAAGCAAGACACGGTACTGTCGGCGAGCAAGCAGCTTCCAAGAGCCGCGGGTAGCCTGGTCCGGTCGGTTCGCTGGTTCGGGTTGGGTCGTCCAGTTTTTTTTCTCGGATTCAACTCAAGGAAGAAGACCATGATAATTGGATAATCTAATTATCCATGCCTTATTTTTGGTTTTTATTGTTTTGATGTATGGCATGTATGAATGTATGCATGATATGTTTTCTGCATGTTAGGACGAGAAAAAACCTTAAGTCTAAAATAACTAAGTGATTAAATTGATTTATTTTTAAAATAAAATCAAATTGTCATCCATAATTAACTTAAATTGTGAAGTAATTAGCATGCGTGTTGACATTAGGGTATTCCTCCATGTCGGATGTGTTAATAATAGGTTCACTAGTTTTAAATTTCAAAATGATAATATAAGGTAAATATTATTTTTTTATGATAGGACCTCTCCATCTGTAGGACTATTATTTAAAAGATAATATTTTAAGGATGTTAAATTATGGTATTCACTTAGGTGTATTAATTAATAAGATTCTCATCGGAATCTATGTTAATTAATACATGGCCAAGAGGAACCAACTATTAATTTACTTGTCATAATGTAAGTTGACTAGATAGTAAAATTAAAGACGTAAAAGTCTACTTGAAAAATATGTGTGTAAACGTCCACACGATCGTGGCTTGCATATGCGGATTTTTCGAGGTGTTGGTTGCTAGCATATATATTGTGTTTTAAGGTTTTTCAATATATTTTGCTATACATTATGTGATGTATGTTTTTAATTTTTATCTCAGATGTCTTTCAATCCACTTGCTGTAATTCTCAAAGAAAACAAACTAGATGGCACTAACTTTGTTGATTGGAAACGTAATCTTAATATTGTCCTCACTATTGAAGAACACAAGTTTGTTCTAACTGTGGAATGTCCATTAGAACCAGATGCGGATTCGACACCTGATGAGGTGAAAGAATACCGCAGATGGAAGAAATCTGATGAGATGGCTCGCTGCTACATCTTGGCTTCTTTAGCAAATGTATTGCACCATCAGCATCAGAGTATGGGTACGGCCGCAGAAATGATTAAAAATCTCCGCGAGATGTTTGGTCATAAGAACCGGGCCGCTAGGCAAAATGCTTTGAGGGTCTTGATGACGACCCAAATGCCTGAAGAAACTCCGGTAAGGGATCATGTTCTAAAGATGATCTCTCATCTAAACGAACTTGATATCTTAGGGATACTATCGATGGGGAAACACAGGTCGATATCATCCTGGGAAGCCTACCAAGGAGCTTCGAGCAGTTCCACCTGAACTACAACATGAATCGTATGGAGTGTACCTTGGCGGAATTGCTGACAGAGCTTCAAGCTGCAGAAGGTCTATTTAGGCAAGGGTATCAAGGTCTTTCGGCTACTAGTGTCTCGACTTATAAACCCAAGTGGGGGAAGAAGAAGAAACAAGTGTGTGTGTGTGTAAATGTCCACACAATCGTGGCTTACATATGCGGATTTTTCGAGGTGTTGGTTGCTAGCATATATATTGTGTTTTGAGGTTTTTTGATATATTTTGCTATGCATTATGTGATGGATGTTTTAATTTTTATCTCAGATGTCTTTCAGTCCACTAGTTGTTTTTCTCAAAGAAAATAAACTTGATGGCACTAACCTTGCCGATTGGAAAAGAAATCTTGACATTGTCCTGACTGCTGATGGGCATAAATTTGTCTTAACTGAGGAGAGCCCTCTGTATCCAGAACCGGATGCCACTCCTGGAGAGTTGGATGAATTCCAAAATGGAAGAAGTCTGATGAGATGGTATTACATTTTGGCTTCACTGACAAATGTATTGCAGCATCAGCATCAAAGATGGGCTCAGTTGCGGAAATGATGAAAAGTCTCACCTAGATGTTTGGTCATTAGAACCGTGCGGCTAGACAAAATGCAATGAGGGTGTTGATGACAACCCAAATTTATGAAGGGACCCCAGTAAGGGATCATGTTCTGAAAATGATGTCTCATTTGAATGAACTGAGCATACTAGGGGCTACTATCGATGCGGAAACACAGGTCGATATTATCTTGGGCAGCTTACCAAGAAACTTTGAGCAGTTTCGCCTTAACTACAATATGAACCGTAGGACATATACTTTGGCGGAACTTCTGACAGAGCTTCAATCTGCTAAAGGTCTCTTCAAACAAGGTTATCATCATATTCTTGCGGCAACCGGTGCTGCTTCTTCCAAACCCAAATGGGGAAAGAAGAAAAAGCAGGTTGGCCAGAAGCAAGTGGCAACTCTCAAGGTGAAAAGTAAGGCTCCTCACCCCGAGGTGAACAAAAAGCCAAATGGAAAGTGCTACAAGTGCGGTTAGAAAGGACATTTTAAATCAGACTGCCCTGCTCTTAAGAAAGGTATGTCTCGTGCACTAGTAGTCAAAACATGTTTGGGAGCCTGTTCTTCCACTTCGTGGATAGTTGATTCAGGCTCCACTGATCATGTTTGCTTTGACTTGCATGGTTTTCAGGTAACCAAGCAGCTTAGTGTGGGCGAGATTACCATCAACTGGGGTGATTATTCCAGGCTTATGGCTGTTGCAGTGGGAGTCGTGCAGTTGAAGATTAATGATAAATT
Organism: Orobanche coerulescens; assembly: GCA_033398695.1. NCBI lineage: Eukaryota > Viridiplantae > Streptophyta > Magnoliopsida > Lamiales > Orobanchaceae > Orobanche > Orobanche coerulescens. The sequence goes on along the minus strand of CM065815.1, from coordinate 42,592,552 downwards.
ATTAGTCCTCAATAATGTATTATTTGTACTGGATTTTAGAATGAATTTAATTTCGATTTCTAAATTAAAATGCGATGGTTATTCAGTTTCTTTTGATGATGATGCCATTATTAGGAAAAGAAACGGTGAATATATTTGCAAAGGTATTTTTAATTATGGACTATATGTCATTAATACTGCACAAACTCCTATGCATAAATCACTTAACTCTTTGTCTAAACCTAAAAAGAGAAAAGAATCTTCAAGCATAAACCAAACATATCTGTTGCATTTACGGTTAGGGCATGTAAACCTTGGGAGGATTCAAAGATTGGTAGATGATGGCCCATTAGATGATATCCAAGTTGAGTCATTTCCAATTTGTGAATCCTGTCTGGAAGATAAGATGACCAAAAGGATTTTTAAAACCAAGGGAAACCGTGCTCAGAATGTGTTAGAATTGGTTCATACGGATGTACGTGGTCTAATGAATATCCAAGCTAGGGGTGGTTTCGATTACTTCATCACGTTTATAGATGATTATTCGAGATATGGATACATCTATTTGATGCGATGTAAGACTGAAGCCTTTGACAAGTTCAGAGACTTCAAGGCTGAAACGGAGAAGCGTCATGGGAAGAGTATCAAGTCACTACGATCTGATCGTGGTGGCGAACACCTTAGTGGAGAGTTTTTGGATTTCCTAGCAAATGAGGGGATTTCATCCCAGCTCACCACGCTGGGAACTCCACAGCAAAATGGTGTGGCTGAAAGAAGGAATAGAACTCTTTTAGAAGTGATAAGATCATTGATGAGTTATTCGGATTTACCTATTTCATTTTGGGTATACGCCTAAGAAACAGCTGCATACATTCTAAACCCAGTACCTTCGAAATCAGTTCCAAAAACACCCACAAAACTGTGGAGTGGGGGAAAGCCCAGTCTAGGACATGTTCGAATTTGGGGTACTCCACTACATGTGCTGAATAAGGAAACTGACAAGTTGGCATCTCGTACAAAAGTGCGAGTGTTTGTAGGATATCCTAAGGGAACGAAAGGGTGGCTTGTTCTATAGTCCCTGGATCAGAAGGTCATTGTTAGCACTAATGCCCGATTCCTGGAAGAGGATTATACGATTAGTCACAAGCCCATGAGCGAGATAATTCTGGAAGAGCTGAGGGGCGAGACTCCATCTATACCAATCATATAAGCGCCAACTAACACTGCACCACTGTTGGGATAACAAAAACCCTGTATCGAAACAGCCAGGATAATCAATCCCTGTATCGAATAGTGATGATAAGAGGTTTTGACATATATGCCAATCCTCAATACAGTAAGGAAACTGTATCGATAAGTTGAAGTGTAAACCTGTATCGAAGGCCTGTCACAGATCCAGCATAAAGTGGAACCTTTCAGTACAGCAAAGAAGTCTTATAAAGACTAAGTATGGAAGCTGTCTCGAATTGTCAATACAGTGATCTTCCATACAGTTCTCAACAGGACAAAGAAGGAATCTTCAGTTCTCACTAGAAGTCAAGTCCCGTTGATAAAGAAGTATTTAAATACTAAAGGATAAAGTATTTAAATACTGTAAGTTAGAAGATATTCAAATCCCACAAAATCTGGATCGTGCTTTTCATCCCGTTGGAACGGAATCTTGCTCAACGGATTTATCGCAACGGATATATTTTCCAGAAGACTATATATATCTCATCAAGGCGTTGAAGATCAGTTACCAAGTAACAAAGCTATTAATATATTCATGAGAGAAAACATATCTCCAGAAGCTTATTGTAACTCAGATCTAAGAGATATACAGTGCTCAACATCTTGAACAACACTTCATCAGCTAGAAGCTCAGAAAGTCAAAACTGTTGTTGATACCCTGTTCTATACTTTGATCAAACCCAGATCAGCCCTATGTGGACTGAGTAATCGTTGCTACTCCAGAACTGTGTGTGAAGGAATTGCATCGAAGAAGACGAAGCTTCAGAACTGTGTGTGAAGAAGCCAGTCAAGCATTAGCTCAAACCAATCTGTGTGAACGGTTGAAGCTAAGATCTTTATATCAATCTGTGTGAACGATATATTGATTGTTTGTTGTTATAATTATGTACTTGTGTACGCAGTAATTATAATAAACTTTTTACTCCTGTGTGGAGGAGCAGTGGACGTAGATGGGTTTACCTCGAACCACTTTAAATATTATGTTATTTACCTCCTGCCTTACTTGTTTTAATTACTGTGATTATTTAAGTATACACTGCACATCGAGTTGCTGTATCCACAACAACTTATGTATTTAAGACTTCCGCTACGCACTCAGATTTAAAATCAGTACATCTTGTTGTTTAAACTACTTTCCAAGCTGTATCCAGTATACTTAGTGGCCAACAAGTGGTATCGGAGCAGTTGATTCTAAAAAGAATCAGTCGTATTTTTAACCGAATCAGATCCAAAATCACTTACTCTTTAAAACAGTCTCTTTCATTTCTTTATTTCCACATGGATACATCTATGATCAACAAAGTGCCTATGTTCTCTATTAACGAATTTGATGATTGGAGAATTAGGATGGAGGCTCATCTTGCAGCAATGCAGAAAGAGATGATTTTTGTTATACAGGATGGCCCCATCAAGATCATGAAGGCAAACACGGCCGCAAGGATTGAAGGCCAAGCCCATGCTGAGATGCTCGAGAAGGAACGTGAGCAATGGACCACAGATGAAAAAAAGCGTGCCAACCTCGACAATATGGCTAAGAATGCGTTATTTGTCACTCTTGACAAAGGCACGTTCTCGTAGGTAAAGAGCTGTAAATCAGCCAAGGAAATCTGGGATAAACTCAAGTTGATTTGTGAGGGAACTGAGCTCTCAAAAGAAAACAAAATTTCAAAATTGACTCAGCAATTTGAATCTTTTGAAATGAAACCAACTAAGACACTTGAGGAACTTGACCTCAAATTCACTAGTATTGTTGGTGAACTTGAAGCTTTGGGCAAAATTTATACCCAAAAGGAGAAGAATTTAAAAAATTTCAGATCTCTCCCTGCCCGATGGGACATTAAGACCACAGCTATGCGTGTATCTTGCAATCTTAATGAAATATCTACTTTTGATCTCTTATCTGACCTCAAAGATTTTGAGTATGATATTGACAGAAGAGAGAAAGCTGAAGAATCTCCTTCAAAGGTCACAGCACTAGCCGCTGTATTGAATCGTCGACACAGCATGCCCAGCTCGTCGAAGCCTAGTCACAAGAATGCTGACAGTGACAACGACATCCTATCTCAAGATGAAATGGCGCTTCTCATGCACAAATTCAAAAAGTTCATCAAACAGTCTGGAAAGACTCCTTACAGGCCCAAACCTGTCCACAAGGTAAGTACCGAAACTTCATCCGGTGATGCTAACCTGTGCTATAATTGCAGGAAACTAGGGCATTATGCAAATAAATGTCCTCACCCCAAAGTTCAAAGGTTGCCGGAAGCCGAGCAACAAGAGAGAGATGAAAGAAGACGTGCTTGGAAAAACAAGCTCAAGGCCCTGATTGGAGAATCAGAAGCCTCCCCCACACCATCCAAATCAGAATAATGTCTTCAGGTGGTCACTGATAGTGATTCATCTGACGATGAGTTCGATGATAAAGCATATATGTGCTTTATGGCCAAGGACATTCTGGAAGGTGAAGATAGCGATGAGGAGGTAAGCTCAACCTCAGCTATTCCAACAAATGCATCTCATACTTTTGAAAACATGATGAATGAGTTTAAAAACATTCAAAAGGCCCATGAGACATTGAAAAATGAGAATATACAGCTCCAACTGTCTAACCTAAAGCTGAAAGATGAAAATGACTTGCTGAAAATAAATTATGAAAATATGTCTATTGATTGTGAAACCAGCAAAGTCGATTTTGAAAAACTCATGGAGAGCAATCATCAACTTGCTCATGAACTAAGTGAGGTTAAAACTCACAACTAGAGTAAGACAAATGATTTGGTTCTACTTCAAGCCAAAGTCAAAACTCTCAAAAAACGAGAAATTGAACTTGAGACCATTCTGAAATCGTTCGAGAAATCATCCAAAAGAATGGAAGAAATTCTGAGCACTGGGCAACATGCTCATGGTAAAAGTGGCTTAGGATACAGCTCATGTTCAAACAAAGGGAAAACTAGTACAGTGTTCATCAAGAGTGTGGAACACATTCCTGTATCGAAAGAAACTTCGAGTCGTGTGAAGGAACCTGTTGCACAGCGAACAACAAAGGCTACCATTCCGCCACCGCAATCCTATTCCAGAAAGCGGAATCACCAGCCATTCAGACCTGAAAAGCACACTCAACAGCATGCTCCCAGAGCATATCAACAGCGCCAACAACCGTTCAGAAGGAAGGCTGTATCCAAATACCAAAGGCCCGCACGGAAGTACTATCAGTACAACACGCCGAGGTATTGGATACAAGAGCCCCGTTATTCCTCGAGACAGCTGGTGTCTGCTCAGTATCAACAACAGCATTGGGAATCCAACTGGAGACCCAGAAGGCAAGCTGTTAGGCCAAAGAAAATGGCTCCACCTCCAAGACGGCACTCGTACTGGATTAATAATAATAACCCTAAATTTTACATGCATAATAATTATCATGGTTATAGCGACTACGGATATACCCCATGTAGATATCGCAACACTGTACCGAATGTGACCTACAATAAACCAATTGCTGCCAGGAAAACTTGGGTACCTAGAGGAACTAACATTCATGGACCCAAAAATCAAAGGGGGCCTAAATCTACTTAATCTCTTTGCATACAGGACATCCTAGAGGAGGACACCTGGTACTTTGATAGTGGATTCACTCGGCACATGACCGGAGATAGAAGCAAGCTATTAGATTTTGTAGAAGGTCGCGGTCCAAAAGTTCGTTTCAGTGATAAATCTAAAGGAAGAACAAGAGGGAAAGGAAACCTACTTGTCGGAAAATTCAAAGTCACCGATGTTGCATATGTTGAAGGCTTACAGTACAATCTACTTAGTATTAGCCAGTTCTGTGATAAACAGTTCTCGGTGAAATTCTATATAGATCGTTGTAGAGTCAAGAACATCCAAACCAAAAAAGTCGTGCTTAAAGGAAGCAGATTAGGTAACATGTATATTGCTGACTGGAAGCCTATGAGCTCATCAATTCCATGCTTTGTTGCCAAAGGCACTGTAGATCTTAGCTGGTTATGGCATAAGAGGATGTCTCACGTTAACTTCAAGACGATCAACAAGCTCTCAAGACAGGGAATGGTAAGAGGATTGCCAAATGTGTCATTCAAAAAGGACAACGTCTGCGGACCGTGTCAGAAAGGCAAGCAAATCAAGTCAACCCTGAACAGCAAATCCTACCTTTCAACCCAAAGAGTGTTGGAAATGCTACATATGGATCTTTACGGTCCTGTAGACCCAGTAAGTTTGGGAGGTAATAAATACTGTCTTGTTGTTGTTGATGATTACTCCAGGTATGCTTGGACAATTTTCCTAAGCAAGAAGAAGGAAACAACATCAAAGCTGCCCGAGCTCCTGAGAAAGCTGCAAAACGAAAAGGCATTGAGTATCGTGTCCATTCATTCCGACAGAGGTACAAAATTTACTAACCGCTTTATAGAGCAATACTATTCGGAAAATGGGATACAACACGAATACTCAGCTGCCCGTACTCCTCAACAAAATGGTGTTGCCGAGCGAAAGAATAGGACGCTGAAAGAAGCAACAAGGACAATGATTGCCGCAAGCAAGTTGCCATAGTGTTTCTGGGGTGAAGCAACCAATACAGCATGCTACACTCAAAATCGCTATATCGTCAACAAGCACCACAACAAAACAGCATACGAGGTATGGAACAACAAAACTCCGTTAGTTTCATATTTTCACATTTTTGGATGCAGGTGTTATGTATTGAATAATGGGAAGGATCAACTTAGAACCTTTGATGAGAAATCAGATGAAGGAATATTTGTAGGATACTCCTCCGTCAGCAAAGCATACATGATCTTTAATAAAAAGAAGCTGACGATCGAGGAATCAGTTCATGTAGTGTTCGACGAACCTCACCATGACCCTACAGGAGTAGATGATATTACTCAGAACATCCAACATCTCTCTATCTTAGATCCTCCAACTCCCATAGAACCTGTTGTTGACCTAGAAATCAACCCCGCAACTGTAAGAATCGACGTAGATGAAGCCGACGCTATACAAGCTGAAGCTGTATCTACAGAAACTCTAGATACAGTACGAGACCCTCAATTAGAACCCGACCGAAGATGGTTGAGAGATCACCCACAAGAGCTGATCATTGGAAACATAGATGCTGGTGTTTCTACTCGTAGGAGAATACAGAGTACACAAGGAAATGTACTTTTTGCACAAGAAGAACTAGATACTGAGACATCATCATTCCCTGAATGGAAATCTCAATCCGAGCTTAGAGGACTCAACATGTGCACTATTGCTGTATTCTTAGCCCAGTCCGAACCTATTTCGACCATAGACGCTCTTAATAATTCTCATTGGATAACATCTATGGAAGAAGAGCTTAATGGTTTCGAAAGAAACAATGTATGGTATCTTGTACCCAGACCTACACATCAATCAGTTATAGGAACCAAATGGGTGTTTCGAAAGAAGAAGGATCGAAATGGACTTATTATAAGGAATAAATCCAGACTAGTCGCACAAGGCTACAGACAGGAAGAAGGCATAGACGACGATAAAATGTTTGCCCATGTAGCCAGACTAGAAGCCATTAGGATATTCTTAGCCTTTGCCGCCCATAAGAGCTTCATTGTATATCAAATGGACGTCAAAAGTGCATTCCTAAATGGAGACCTTGCCGAAGAAGTTTATGTTGAACAACCACCAGGGTTTGCCAACACAGACGGTATTGACCTAGTATACAGGCTGAGGAAAGCACTGTATAGACTTAAGCAAGACCCTAGAGCATGGTATGAGACCCTGTCCCAGTATCTAACCGATAATGGATTTGAGAAAGGTGCTGTGGATAAGACCTTGTTCAAAATATAGGAAGGTGATGACCTTCTAATGGTGCAAATTTATGTAGATGATATAATTTTTGGTTCAACTAACCTTGCTTTGTGTCAAAGGTTCTCTCATCTCATGCAAAGTAAATTTGAAATGAGTATGATGGGGGAACTTAGTTATTTCCTAGGTTTGCAGGTAAAGCAGTTGCCTACAGGTATTTTTATCAACCAGGAAAAATACAGCAAGGAGCTTCTCAACAAATTTGGAATGAACACATTAGTGCTGATGAAACCGGAAAGTCGCTTGACCAATCACTCTACAGGAAGCTTATTGGCTCGCTCCTGTACCTAACAGCTAGCAGGTCCGATATCCAGTTTGCTGTTGGAGTGTGTGCGAGATATCAAGTAGCACCTAAGGAATCACACTTCAATACAGCTAAACGAATCTTGAAGTACATTAAAGGAACAGTCGATGTAGGACTGTGGTATCCTAAAGAAGGCGGATTCGATTTAGTTGGATACAGAGACTCGAATATCGGAGGCTGCATGCTAGATAGGAAGAGTACAAGTGGAACTTGTCACTTTCTTGGACCTAGACTCATTTCTTGGTTCAGTAAGAAGCAATTGGCTAACTCACTTTCCACGACTGAATCAGAATACTATGCTGCTGGTAGTTGTTGTATGCAGATCCTTTGGATGCAGCCGCAGTTGTCAGATTATGGAATTGAAGCCAGAGAGACGCCAATCATGTGTGATAGCACGAGTGCAATTGCAATCATGTACAATCCTGTCCTGCACTCACGCACTAAGCATATCAACATGAAGCATCATTTCATAAGGAATCATGTCAAGAACAAGGATGTTCGGCTCGAAAAGGTTCATACAGAAATTCAATTGGCCGACATCTTCACCAAGCCTCTTGACACAGCAAGATTCAACATGCTTAGACAAGAATTGGGAATGCTACAGCCCGACTCCCTATAAGTAATTTACTGTTTTTACTCAACAATTGAGGGGGAATGCTGTAAGACCCAAGAATACAGTATCCACCATTAATTATCTGTACACTCAGAACCGTCAATACAGCATTGTAGTGAACAAAGTGATATGAATCATCCTACAGCTGACATGTGTAATAATTAAGGGGGAATACAGTATGACCCATGAATACAGCATTAATCCAAAAGTTGTTGTATGGAATTAAAACCTATATGTACCTTTTAAGGGGGAACGCTGTATCGTCGCGGATACAGCACATACTATAGGATTTCGATTCAGTATATATTATAATATTTTATTTTAAAATAATTTTTGTCCACGTGCCCTGTTTTCATGTCAAACGTCATTTACATTAAATGCCTTACACGATATCTGGACAACTGAATCTCAAAAGCCGCGATGTTTTTAAATTATTTAATATTTTAAAACCGCCGCTTCAGGCATTTAGGGTAACAACAAATGTCAGAAGTGGGACCCGCTCATATTTAATATTTTAATGGATAAGTGTACCCGTTACACTCATTCCATCTTGACCGTTCATTTCAAAAACCGGTTCCCATCCCTTAAATCTGACCATTCGTTCTCTGAGAAACCCTTCTTCGCCGCCCACTATAAAAGGACTGATACTGCCATTAGAGACTCTTTACGCTTTCTGCAAAATTTAAGAGCTCTCAAGCAAATACAGTCTACAAGTTTTTCGGTGTTTTAACTGCAAATTTCTTTTAATCTTCTTCATATTTTCTTGAGAATCATCAATGGCTGCTCAGACCTCTTCCACCGCCATCAAGAAGACCTCGAACTTCATCAACGGACGGATCTTCTCCAGATATGTCATCATTGAACGTATTCTCGCTGAAACTAATCACGTCGAACCCATGGAGTTCATCATCACAAGGATACGTCAGCAAGGCCTCTACCGTATTGGAAGCCACGCCGCCGAGAAATACGACGTCCATCTGGTTGAGGAGTTCTACCTCAACGCCGCCGTTCGGTTTCTGTCGCTAGCCCAGGGAGGCCACGTAGCTGATATCACTGCTATCATTCAAGGAGTGGAGATCTGCATCAATCGAGATCTTCTTCGGAACATTTACAGGGTGCCTGCTGATGGCTTGACAATGGAAGAACTTGAGACTTTTGGGTCTCAAGAGATGATAACCAAGTATTATGGCCTGTTCACAGGTTCACCTACAGTTGACGAGGTTCACACCACCTGTCACAAGAAGAACTTTTGTTTGCCATACGTGTATCTGCATGATTTTTGTTGCCGGATAATTGAGAATCGCACTGGTGCATTTGAAATGTGTACCAATCTGAGATTTAGGATGATGGTTGCGATTTTGACCTGTGAAAAGGTCAACTGGTGCCATATTATTTTGAAGCGCTTGCAGGAAGAAGTATCCAAGCCTGCCACTCAAAAGAAGTCGTTTGGTTTAATTTTAAACCACATTTTGATGAAATACGGACTTTCACAATCCGCAGATGCGAAGAAAATCAACTCCCATATATACTTAGGAGGCGTTAAGCCTACAGCCTATAAACAGAGCACCCTGGTCTGCAACCAACCATCTTTCCAAAGTATGCCAGTTTCTGAAGATCCAAGGGATGTTTCGTTGAAATCCCAGAGTGTGGAATCTTCCAAGAAATGCAAGAGATCTCACAGCAAGACACCAACTGCTGCTGAGAAGCCGAAAAGGAAGCTAAGGAGGCTTTCTAAAGCTAAATCCACCAAAACCTCTGAGGAAGCTTCTACCGTGGCGCAACCCACTGAACAACTACCCCAGGGCCCAACCCCTGTGGAAGAGGTGCCCATTACTGTATCGAGAGTAGATCCTGAGCCTTTGGCGGCTAAGACGGATGATCAGACATCTGCCAACTTAGAAGACTCTAGCGAGTCGGCTGCCCCTGCGGAGCCAAATTCTAACTCTCCTATGCGGGATCCCACACCTGTACAGGATCCATCTTCCTTCGGGGCACCATCCCCTGTAAGGAATCCCTATTCCCTACAGGATCCCACACCTGTAGAGGAACCCCTCGCTACAGCAAACTCAGACGTTGTACGCAGTCCCTCCTCGGACACCATTATCAACAAAACCCTTCTCTCTGTGCAGATTGATCATGCTTATTAAAGATTCCTTAAATGGAAAAGCTACCGGCTAGCTCCGTATGACACGTTATACAACTGGAGCGACTGGAGCCATGAAGAGAGATTTGTATTGGAAGTGACGGACTCAACAGAAGTTGAAGCCCTAATCCAATGGGACAATCTCTACTGCAAAGAATTGATTGAAAGCCATCTATTGCAAAAATCTGACGCCAGGAGAAAAGGAAAAGATAAGTCTAAGGTCTCTACCCAAGATCCAAAAGATGACGATGACTCAGACAATGACGACGATGCCTTACAAGCAGGTCTCAGAATGAGTCGTGCGGAGGCTCTAGACAGAGATGCCTCTCAAACCAAGAATGACGAAGGGCCATCAAGTCAAAGTGAGCCCCCTTCGCCACAGCAAGAGAATATTCCTGACGACGAGGAATCATTCCCTCAATTCGAGGAAGAAGAAATTATTTCGGAACAGGCACCCGAGCCTGTTGCCGCAGAAGAAGAAGAAATATCATGCGCCGTCCAGCAAGAGGAATCAGTCCCTCTGCCGGAACAGGCGGAAGCTGAGAGACAACAGGAGGAATCAGTCCCTCCTGTACCCATGTCTACAGACGCATCTTCGCAACAGGAGGATACAGCACCCCCTGCCGCCGAACCCGAAAATGCTGCTCCCGCCCCATCAACCGTGGAATCCGATGACGGTACTGTACCTGAGGATGTCCAACTCAATTCACGCCCTACCGTGAATCTGAGGAGGTTGAATGGATCCGAAGATTTTGCCAAGCCGGATTCTCCCAGCACTGCTGCTAGGAAAGAGCGTTTGCATGCTTTTGGTCTTCAAACAGTCTTTATCCATGATGCACTGAATGTCCTTCACTCAGTCGAAAAAGCTTTAGATTGGATGCACACATCGGCAGTTGAAGAAATGACAGGTTTAAGGCATGAAGTCTCTCGTGTTGTCGAAGCCTTCACTGTCCTGCCCCATGTCTTCAAACAGGCCCTTGCCAATCTACAAGAGAAGCAGTAAAAGATCCTGAGAGAAGAGGAATCGAAAACGAGCATATCTGAGGCCAAGACCGCAGCAGCTATGATCGAAACAACTTCTCACTTGCGAGCCCACGACAAAAGTATCAAGGATATGTCGCAGGTGCTCTCCACCCTTGTCGAGAGAATGACAAACATTGAGACAAAACAGGATGCCACACTGGAAATCCTAGGACGTCTTGATGACGCCAAAAAGGGGGAAGAAGCGAGAGAAGCAGTAAGGAGAATAAGGCTACAGCACGAAAGGGAATTTAATGCTGCCCAAGACAGCATTACCGCTGAATTGAACAAACTAGCCCCTCCCTCTCAAAGTTCCAAGATTTTAGGTTCCCGACCTGAGTTTCATGATCCCAATGTCCCATGGCAAAGCTTAATTCAAAGACCTTCTGAAATTCATCTGCCAACAAACCGCCATCCAACTGCCGAAGAGGTGAAGCAATGGAGGAAAAACGAATTGATGAGATATTTTGTTAAACTCGTCAGGGAATCCGCCATCTTCAAAGGTTATAAGACGTTAGAGGAGGCTGAGACAAATTCACGAAGATGTTAGAAGAAGGAAAGCTTCCTCTCCGAATCGAAATGAAATCCAAGCATAGAAGAGGAGATCGGATCACCCATCCAGAAGACTGGATTCTTGCCTTCGACAGATCATATGATGGTAGAGCTATCTATCTAGATCGAGGCAACGACACCCTACAGCACTGGTAGTGTGGAACCAAGAATGATCCAGGGAAAAAGCCATGGAGACACGCGGACTATAGGAGCTGAAATCATTGTTAGTTTTGTTTGTAATTTTTCTTTCGAAACAGCAAACCTTGTACTCTATTTTTTTAATATCAAATAAAAATGTTTGCTTGTCTTGAAATATTACAACTCGTAATCTACGGTGTTGATATATGATTACATAACTTAAATTGTTGAGATAACAATCACAAGTATAGAAACTTTTTTGAAAATTAAGCTGTATGAACTTGTCTACGAACAGTTCATAATTTCAGTTGTATACATTTAGAATACATTGTAAGATTGTGCCTGCGAGCCAGTTATAAGCTTAAGTTGTAAAAATTCTTAGCTGTATCGAACTCGCCTGCGAGCAGTTCAAAAATTTGACTAAGTTGCTGAAAGACAGACCATTTGACAGAAGACCAAGAAATCTGCCAGAAGTCATCGATAAAGTCATTCGCTTCATGACGAAGGTTTTGGCATCATCAAGATTCAAGAATACTTGAAAGATTTAAGTCTTGGCAAATTGTCAAAAAGGGGGAAATTGTTGGGATAACAAAAACCCTGTATCAAAACAGCCAGGATAATCAATCCCTGTATCGAATAGTGATGATAAGAGGTTTGACATATATGCCAATCCCCAATGTAGTAAGGAAACTGTATCGATAAGTTGAAGTGTCAACCGGTATCGAAGGCCTGTCATAGATCCAACATAAAGTGGAACCTTTCAGTACAGCAAAGAAGTCTTATAAAGACTAAGTATGGAAGCTGTCTCGAATTGTCATTACAGTGATCTTCCATACAGCTCTCAACAAGACAAAGAAAGAATCTTCAATTCTCACTAGAAGTCATGTCCCGTTGATAAAGAAGTATTTAAATACTAAAGGATAAAGTATTTAAATATTGTAAGTCAGAAGATCTTCAAATCCCGCAAAATCCGGATCGTGCTTTTCATCCCGTTGGAACGGAATCTTGCTCAACGGATTTATCTCAACGGATATATTTTCCAGAAGACTATATATATCTCATCAAGGCGTTGAAGATCAGTTACCAAGTAACAAAGCTATTAATATATTCATCAGAGCAAAACATATCTCCATAAGCTTACTGTAACTCAGATCTAAGAGATATACAGTGCTCAACATCTTGAACAACACTTCATCAGCTAGAAGCTCAGAAAGTCAAAATTGTTGTTCATACCCTGTTCTATACTTTGAACAAACCCAGATCAGCCCTGTGTGGACTGAGTAATCGTTGCTACTCCAGAACTGTGTGTGAAGGAATTGCATCGAAGAAGATGAAGCTTCAGAACTGTGTGTGAAGAAGCCAGTCAAGCATTAGCTCAAACCAATCTGTGTGAACGGTTGAAGCTAAGATCTTTATATCAATCTGTGTGAACGATATATTGATTGTGTGTTGTTATAATTACGTAGTTGTGTACGCAGTAATTATAATTAACTTTTTACTCCTGTGTGGAGGACCAGTGGACGTAGAGGGGTTTACCTCGAACCACTTTAAATATTATGTTATTTACCTTCTGCCTTACTTGTTTTAATTACTGTGATCATTTAAGTATACACTGAACATCGAGTTGCTGTATCCACAACAACTTATTGTATTTAAGACTTCCGCTACGCACTCAGATTTAAAATCAGTACAGCTTGTTGTTTAAACTACTTTTTAAGCTGTATCCAGTATACTTAGTGGCCAACAACCACGTATCGATTCTGAGACTTTTACACCAACTCAGGATTTGCCTCGTCATAGTAGGAGGGGTTTTCGTCAACCAGAACGATTCATAGGCATGGAAAAGTCTTCGGACTCAATCCTAGGTGAAGATGAATCAGATCTTTGGATCTACAAGGAGGCAATCTAATATAAAGATGCTGATGGAATCAGAAATGGGATCTATGGATTCTAATCAAATGTGGAAGCTAGTAGAGCTACCTAATGGTGTACAAGCCATTAGGAGTAAATGAGTCTATAAGCGAAAGAAAGGGGGTGACGGGTGTAATACCCGAGGTTTATGATGTGTATTTGAACCTCGTGATACTGTATTTATTTCATTTTGATCTGAATATTTTTCTCCGTATTTCATGATCCTGTGTTGTTGAGCGTATGATTTCATGCATGTTGTTCATACTGGCATTTTTGTGCACTTGTAGCGCACACTAATATCTTAGCATTAGCGCGCACTAATTGAGTTCACTAGCGCACGCTACGTATGAGTTGTAGCATGCGCTACACGTAGTCAGCATGATTGAGACAGGTTGGTAGGTGAGATCAGGCCGCGGATTTCATTGGGATTATGTCGGGATGAACCTGGACAGCTTTCTGGGAAATTCGAGTCAACGGTGTTTAGCGCATGCAAGTCTTACGAGGCTCTCGCACGCTAAGTCTAGTACAGTGAGGTCAGTGAACTTTCGTTCAGTCGTTAGCGCAAGCTATAAGTAGTGGTTAACATATGCTAATCATTGATTTTAGCGCACGTAAGGCTGTTTATCATATGCTATACCGAGACACGTCAAAGTCAGTAGACTGATAGCCCATTAGCGCACGCTAATTTGAAGGAGCAGCGGGCGCTAATAACCATTTTCTATATATAGGACAGCACCCTCCTTCATTTTCAGACTTCCACTTCAACCCATAACATAATTCTACGACTTTGAGAGTTACCCTCTCCATCTTCAACCTTCATATCAGCTCCCTAACACATCATTGAGGACGAAGGGGCTTTGAGGATCGGTGTTCTAGCTTTTGGGCATAGAGTTCATCAAGTTATTCCAACTTATCCTTCCGTTTAAGGTATGTTATGATTCACCAAGCTAGAATTTATGTTCTTAGATATGTTTTGAGCTTGCTTCGGAAATCATTTGGACTAGAAAGATCTTTTGAGTCCAGCACCATATTTTTTTGAGATTAGAACCCGATGATACCTTGTTTTCCCTCGTTGTTAAGAATGTTGATCGAGCCTTGATGGATAAAAATCTTAGGATGTAGTATCCTTACCTCGATGGAATCATGAGCATGATGTTAGTTAGATTTTATGAAATCCTTCGATGTTCCACTGATGAAATTCATGTATGTTAGAGGAATTTGTTTTGACAATATTCTTCATGTTCATGTGGATGATGAATCGGCCATGTCATTGAACTCAACCCGGATCACCGTAGTATCGTTTTACTTGCGTAATACCTGGGCATGCTTGTCATCTTGAGTAACATTTTGTGGTAAATCATCATAGCCGAACATATGCGAATTTGGAATTGAATCCCATATTTAAACCCAAAAACTTTAATGCCTTGTAAACCCTTGAACTCATAAACATCGGCACTTCACCTCCGAAATGATCGTTCAACTCGCATGAAGTGTATTATCATTTCCGGTTCAGCTCTCATCTAGTATACTAACCATGAACCGGCCTTACGTCACTATTTTACGATTCTAATGAAGTTATTCGATGATCGTACGTTAGTATCGAGTAGTATATTAAGTTCCTTGTATCTCTTTTTGAACAAGGTCCGAGCCTTGCATAGGGGTCGATCGAGGGGCGGTGGCATACTGACACGTGACATTCATTGGAGTATTTTATTCTTGCCATTTTCGAGGCAAGTATCATATGTTGAGTTTGGTTTATATTGGAACTTTGATCATGCATACAGTTTTGTTCATGTTGTCGAGTATGAGATTAATTTCTTGATTTGTCATAGTATTCATTATTAATTGTTCGTATTGATGAACATATTGAAATGCATATGTGTATGCATGATTGCATGGTTTATATTGTAAATGATCTGAGGGGGTCATGAGGATCTATGCTGAGGGCGCTGGATCGAATGTCCACCATGCGTTGGTCCGACAGGATCATCATGAGGATCTATACTGAGGGCGCTGGATCATTGGATGGGTTTTCCACCATGCGTTGGTCCGACGGGATCATCATGGGGATCTATACCGAGGGCGATGGATCGCTGGATTACCCTGTATTGTGTTGATGGAATCGTGAGGATTCACATCGTCGGATTCCGGTGACGGAAGTCCGTTTTGTATGTTTTATGATGCACTGATGATTTATGTATTGTGATACTTGTACTAGCATTTTTTTGCTAACCCCTTCGGGGGTGGACATTTATTTTGATGTTCAGGTATCCGAGGAGCGGGGAAGCAGTCACAGTACCGACATGACGATGAAGTGGCTCAGTGATGTGGATTACGTTGTTTTGTTTTATGGTTATTTTCCAGTACTCGAGTACGCTTATGTTATTGATGTTTTGGAGATGTTTTGTAATATTGGCCTCATTGGAATTGTCAGATGGGTTTGAATTTCTTTTCATTAATGACGCTTTAGTATTATTTCTGAATTTCTCAAATTAGCCTTGTAAATTCTTATACAAAGGATTTACGGCGCTGTAATTATTCCGAATATATCGGGGTGTTACAGATTATGGTATCGGAGCTAAGATTCATGGATATCTTGGCAGTCGGGTTAGTTGGATCTATTTACGTCATTTGATTTATGGGTCGTTTGTAATATCACTGCTGAGCCAGCATCATCGTGTGGACTGTGGTTGTAAGTCTCCTAATCTCCAATGCTATCATTTTATTTGATTCCTGTTTTGTAAATTTTGACGGACTTTCTTTTAGAAATTCTGCCCCGGATATTGAGTATTTGTGTTTACAGTATGTTGAGGGGAGGTCGTGGACGCGGACGCGGTCGTAGGCGCGGACGTGGTAATGCGAGACAGGAGGATTCAGCGTCTACCCCAAAATTATCGGCTAGTCGAACCGATTCCCATTCTGGAGGACAGCAGGGATCAGAAAATAATAATGCAAATCTTAATATGTCGGGAGTGCTTCAACAGGTGGTTTGCTCAGATAAACCAGTTTGCTCAGGTAGTTAACCGCATGCAGATGGCGATGGGACAACAACACAACGAGGATAATCGAGGAGACAAATGGCTTACTGAGGTGGTCAAATTGCACCCTCCAAAATTTGACGGTTCTGCTGAGACACTTACTTGGGATCACTGGCTGAAGGAGTTAGTGTAATATCCGTGTGTATTAGTATTCGTATGTGTGTTGTTTCGGACGTATTTAGTTGAGAATTTATTCGTAATTTTCATGTTGAATTAGGGTTATTTGGAACCGTGTGTTTTGACGATCGGAATTGGAATGTTTATGGTTGGCAATTATCGAGTTTTGTGATTTCCAGAGTATGTTTGTCTTGGCCGGAATGTCGAAGTAGTGACTCGAGAGTTATGGCCGTAAGATATGAATGTATTACCAAAATGGGGTTAATAGAATAAGAGTAGGTATTTCCAAATTGTGATTTGCACAAGGGCTGACTTCGTTCGATCACCATAAATTCCACAAAAATCCAAAAATTCTAAAATTTTTCATAATTGTAGATAATTGAGTTAGCTTTCTAATGGTTCAAACGGTGAGTCAATCGGAGTCCACACGAAGGAGTTATGGTCGAAATAGCAGACTCTGGTGCAGTGACACGGCCGTGTCGAACTGTTACGGTTAAGCAAAAAGGTTCTGGACTGTGACACGACCCCTGACTTGACCATGTCTTGTGACACGAACGGAAGTGCAGAAATGCTGAAAAACCCATTTAGGGAGCTATATATAGCCTTTGGTCGATTTTTTGGGCATTCTAGAACCTTCTCTTAAACTCCAAAATCAAGCCATAAACATGTTCCAAACACTATATAATCAAGATATCAAGTTCATTATTGAAGAATTATCCATCTCTTGGTTGAATTAAGGTATGTGGTTGAAGTTCTTCAAGTTATTTGAAAGAATTTTGGGGTTTGTTGGGAATTCTTGATTCAAGTTCGTTTTGGCTTTGGATTATGTTAGATTATGATATTGTAATCATGTTCCTTTGTTTTCCCTCAAAGTTTATGGATTAAATTCTGAGTTTTTAATCCGCTCTTGGGTTCGACCTTTGTCGCCTCCGTAGTGTTCGATTAAATGTCTCTAAGGGTAGAACTTAGGGTGGATCCTTCTCTTTCCATGGTGTTGTGTTTTGATTCGGTATCTCGATGTGTTAGGGTTGAATTGTTGAAGGAAGTTCGAACCATACGTCCATCCGTTCGTTGTTTCCCGTGTCATTCGAATTGAGGCAAGTACTTTGATTGTGTTTAATGTACTTCATGTGAATATGTAAAAATGTGATTTGTGCCAATTGTTGATCGAGTGTGTGTGAGCCGAGTAAAACCAGTGAGGGTCCCCTGGGGTCCGGTAGGCTGCGTTTCCCTACAGATCACTCGGTTGGGCTATACAACCAGAGAGAGCCTGACGAGGTCTCTTGGGGTGCGTATCTTGCGAGATACGGGGCCAGTATAGCTCGAGAGGTTGTTTTGTAATAATGATTGTGATGTGGTATTCCCGAATATCTGTGATGGCACTGTGATTTCTGTGGGTTTTTGTTGATTATTCACTTGTTGTACATATTCTAGAATCATTGTACTTGCACCGGCTTCTTGCTGACCCCTTCTGGGGTAGATATACTTTTGTGTATTCAGGTACAGGTCCAGAGGGAGGACTAGCACAGGGCGAACACGAGCTTGGTGGGCAGCAGTGATATCGTGTGCTAATTTGAGTTGGTGGTTGTTTGGTCATGGTCAAAGTCATGTTTTGGTTTTGTACTCGCGCGGGTATTGTCTATGTTGTATGTTGTTTCAGATTTGATGGTTAATGATGTTGTTGTACTCCCGTTGGGAGTGGTTGTGTTTTATGATCCTACGACACAATTTGTTATTTGGTATTGTGGTGTACAACTTATCGAGTTGAATTTGGTTTCTTTTAACGGATGAATGTCCTAGTTTTGTTATCGTTTAATGTATTTTGTGTTGGTCTTAGCCTGGTAGATTCTCTAAAAAGAATCTATGGCGCTGTAATATCTCTGTATATCACGGGGGTGTTACAGAATATGGTATCGGAGCCTAGGTTTATGGATACCTAGGCTGTCGGTGTTTTGGGTCTGTTAAAGTTGAGTCGGTCTTTTGTTCATGATATCACTGGTTTGCTGCCACCTCGTGCTGTCTGTGCTGGGAATACCCTCGGAGGTTAGTTATTTTTTTTCTTTTAGGAAATAATTGTTGATGTGATTGGATAATATGTTGTTGTAATCTTTCATCTCCTCAATCTTCCCTTGTTGTTCAATTTGGGTGAATAACTTGTAATCTGAGACAGCTGTATTCGCATAATGGATGAAGTCGACCGACAGATATATTTGAGGATACCGGGTATCAGATCGTCCTAATTTTAATATCAGGAATATCATATGAGAGCATTACTGGGATGAGGACACTGTTGGGACGACAAACAGGAGCAGTTATAAGAGGTTATTATGGAAGCCATAATGTGCGCTAAGTCGAGGATCTAGCGTATGTTAAGACGTCAGGTGTAGCGTGTGGTATATGTCATGCATAACGTATGCTATTGGCGATATTGGTCAGGGTTCAGGAAATGGCCGACAAGTGGGTCCCGTGGTCGGCAACATCCGTCATATGAGTGGTCAAGGCAAGTCAATATTGGAGCTAACGTACGCTATGGATTGCATATTACGTACGTTAAATGGGTGAGTTACTGTAGTAAGTCAACGACTATAATACGAACGCTAAGGCATGGGCTTTGCGTACGTAAGCCATTGAATGAATTAAAATCAATAGTCCCTGGATGGTTATTGCCTACGCTATCAAGGCCAGAATGCATACGTGAGGAGCTTTGCCTACGCGAACGCTGGTGTTACATGTTGTACGTAAGGAGTGTTACGTGTGCTCGGTTGTTCATATAACGTACGTAGTGACTAGAATTTATAAATATGTGGGATCTCCATCACCTTGGTATTTTGAGAAGTTCAACCTCATTTTTTAGTTCTTCAATCCTTCGAGACCGATTTGCCTCTCCTGAATCGATTAAGGACTGGAGAGCATGGATTGGAGCAGAATATATGGAGTTAAAGTTGATTCTTGAGATGTTCATTGGTGTTGAACATTTTCTTGAGGTATGTCGAACCATTCTACACTTTAATTTTTTTGATCCTGATATTATTATTGATGATTACATCTTGTAATGGTAGATTTTAGAAGTGCGGTGATGAATTTGAATATTTCACGGAAATCTGTGTTGAGGAAATGATGATATATGTATCTTGGATTATGTTGTTTTATTATGAGCATGATTATGGAATCGTGATGTCCTTCGTACATATCACCCTAAGAAGGAATATGTTAAAAGATATAAATAGTTTTGGATATAGTCTTGGATTTGATATTTAGAAATTAATATTATATTGATTATAGTGGTGGATTTCACATGTTCTTGATGAAATACAAATCATGATATGAGGTTGAAACTAGAGTGATTGTGGTTAATCTTGGTATATGATTATTCATAATATTGAATTATTCGGATAGTTTGATTTGTTGAGGGTATCGGTATCAGCATTTTCCGATGGATTTACGAATATGAACAAAAAGGAACATTGTTAAATTCGTATTTGAGGTCAAAGTTGGAAGTGAGAATGTTGACACATATATTATTAGTTTGAATTGATTATTGGTATGATTATCGGATTTCAGACTTGTGTTGTTAAAATGAGTTCATGATTGATCGGAGTATTGTTGAACAATTGGGTTTGTTAGTTAGTTATACCGGTTGTTGATTATTATCAAACGGGCTGTTAATCGATTATGACATTATATTGTGATAGTTGATCGATGACTATAACCGTTATGTTGAAATTGAGAGTGAAGAACTCGTGGATTGCCTTGGTCGGCATGGAGAGGCTCGTAGAGGAACACAGTGGGTTTGGTAACGGATTCGTTGCATCGTCGTCGAGGCAAGGTTATACTCGTTCAGTTCATAATATTTAATGAATGGTTTCAGTTTCATTTCATTTATGATTCATATAACAGTGATATTGTGAATGTGAAATTACCGGGATATTGGTTTATATATTGTGATTTGCTTTGTATTAAATCATAATGTATATGATTTAAATGTGTTTGGTGAAGTCGGAAATTTGAGTCATCTTTAGTTGGTGATATGGAATGTTGGATATCGAAGATAGTTATCGTGTCGACAATGATGCCGGGACGATGGTTTATGGATGTTGATGGAATGTACCTCATTCGAGATTATTCGAGTAAGTTGTATATTCGTTCAAGGATGTTGTTCGTGGAAAGAGTATTGTCTTCAGCTTTGAGGTAATTTAAGTATTGTTCAGCTATAAAAATAATTATTATGTTAGGTTGTTATATATATTGTACGTTGAGGCTTCGTATATTGAGATTCGTATTGGTTGTTCGTTGAGGGATGTTGATCCCAGGACTATGGTTGGTATTAATGGTTATGTCAATTGTTTCGTTGAGAGATGTTGATCCCAGAACTGTTGTCTGAGATTGTTGATCGTATGGATTATCCTTTGGGGATTGTGATCCTAGGATGTTCGTTTTGGATATGGTCGGTCGTGTCGATCTTTCATTGTTTGTGTGTCTTTGTTCACTTCGGTGAGTCTTTTGATCCTTATTGGATATGTGATTCTTTGAGTTTCGTTGTCATGTTGCATCGTGACACATCTGGAGTCATATCTGCGTTCCGATTGGTTATTGTGTAGGATTTTTAGCTGGGCACACTATGGTTATGTGTTGATATTGTAACACCCCAATTCACAACTGGGACATTACACGCCGTAGAACCCTCGTGAGGTCTACCAGGCTAACACATGACATATAAACCACAATGTAGTCCCGAATAATGCACTCAAAAGTAAATAAGGCCGTGGCCTCGGCCAAAACATTTTTAACGTAATACATGAACAGAGGTTAAATACCAATTTATTGCCCACGCAGGGGACTTAAACCAAGTTTTAAAATGGACAGTCTAACTTCAATACTCGACCATGCAATGACAAAACATAAAAATGTAGACTCGAGCCACATCATCATCATGCCAACCCATCCTTTGCATGCGCATCCCGTGCCAGCTCCTCCGCTCGACCAGTACCTGAAATGCATAAGACGCATTTCCCCCATTTAAGGGGTTAGCATTCGAATAGCTAGTGCAAGTACATAATTACACAACATTATATACATACACAATTCAACGCAAATAAATCGTTAGGATAAATCATTTTGAAAATCAATATTCCGGAATATCACATTAACACCAAAGCAGTGTATTAACAAGTTTCCCACATCACAATTATCCACGCTTGGTAACTCACGACCGTACCCATTAGTATCGGCCCCCAGAGGTCCCGTCAGACCGTCCCCAGGTGAGAAACCACTTTCGCGGCCGTACCCATTAGTATCGGCCCCCAGAGGTCCCGTCGAACCGTCCCCAGGTGGAAGAACATCAACACACGCACCCAATTCCACTTCCATGGCCGTACCCATTAGTATCGGCCCCCAGAGGCCACACGCCATCCCCAGGTGGAAGAGAAACAATCACATTCGTTCAATAAAACCATTTACATCATTCACATCAAAGTCATACGCACATAACGGAATGTAATACATGTACTTGCCTTGAACACGATGAAACAAGGGAAACAACGAAGGAATAGGTTTTGGTCCGAACAATCCTCCCAATCCGCTCCTAACATAACAACGGTATACAACAAGTCTCAATAATGCGGAAAGGTAAGAATTAATCCTAATTCTACCCGTTGGGACAATTCATCGGACACCAAGAGTGCATAAGGAAATGAAATCGGTCAAGGGTATAACAACGGGATTTCATCCCAATCAAAAACAAGAAAACCATGGGTCGCGTGAATACTATCAAAATCTAATAACAACATCGGTTAATTCGAATTAAAACATAAGATCACCACCAAACCCTCTCCAAAATCATACTAGGGTTGAAGGAGTTCTTATCTCTTGAAGATTCAAGCCCTATAGTCCGAAGAACATGTGCTAGATCCACAATCCGAGCTACACGATCGAAGGAGGATGAAGAAAATAAAACACTCAAATGATTTGTGAAGGAAAAACCCTCCCTCAAGCTCTCTCTCTCGGTTGTAGGTGAAGAAAAGGGAAAAAAATGAGCTGAAATGCTCAAAAAATGAATTTATAGGGGTTGACTCGACTGACAGACTCGACCGTGTCCGCCTGACACGGTCGCGGCGCGCAGCTGGCCGGCAGGGACTCGACCGTGTCCTGCTAGACACGGTCGTGGCGCGGAGCTGGCCGGCAGGGACTCGACATGACTCGACCGTGTCCTGGAACACGGTCGGGCGTCTGGGCAGTCGGTTCTAGCTTATCCGGAAGAGTTCGACTCGGCCGTGCCAGACGACACGGTCGGGTCCTGAGGCAGAGACTTCGGCATTTACGGACGAGTACGGCACGGGCTGTGTCGGACGACACGGCCGAGTTCGGTCGGCAGTGATCGGCCAATAACTGAAAAAAATGAGCGGGTGAGCTAAAACGACCATAACTCTCTCGTCCGGACTCCGATTGACTCACCGTTTGAACCATTGGAAAGCTAATTCGATGCTCTATAATATTGCAAAGATTTAGAATTTTTGGAGTTACCAAAAATTAATGGTGATCTAACAAGGTCGAACTCATAAGAGGAAAGTTGAAACAATGAACAATAATGATACACAACTCGAAGTTTTTCCGAACGGTGAACACGGTGAATGAACATGATTGATGAATGATTATAATTGAGTGAAAATACACTGAGTGACAATTACAGACTGATAATTACTGAATGAAAATGAATGAATTACAACCGGGTATTACATTATCTCTCCTAAAAATAAGTTTCGTCCCGAAACTTACAACACGAATAACTCGGGGTATCTCGACCTCATACTCTCCTCCATTTCCCACGTGGCTTCCTCGGATCCATGCCTCGACCACTGCACTTTGACCAAAGGAATGGTTTTGTGCCTGAGTTTCTTCACTCGACGCTCTAAGATCTACATCGGCCTCTCCTCGAAGGTAATGTCGGGCCCCATCTAGATCTCTCCAAAATCAATAATATGGCTAGGGTCCGATACGTACTTCCTAAGTGGGAAACATGAAATACGTTATGCACGTGGCTCGGGGACGGCGGCAAGCCTAACCGATACGCAAGCTCTCCAACTCTATCTAAAATCTCAAACGGCCAGATATATCTCGGACTAAGTTTACCCTTCCGACCGAATCGGTAAACTCCCCGTGTCGTCGACACCTTAAGCAAGACGTGATCTCCCACCTCAAACTCCAACGGTCGGCGACGTGTATCGGCATAAGACTTCGCCGACTGGGCCATCGCAATCTACCACGAATCAGGGTAACCTTCTCCCTCGTCTCAACTATCATGTCGGGCTCGGTACCGATTAGCTCAGACGTATCATCCCAACACAACGGCGATCTGCACCTACTCCCATACAACGCTTCGAATGGTTCCATTTTGATCGAGGCATGCCAACTATTGTTGTACGTGAACTCGATCAACGGTAAGTGTGTCTCCCAATCATCCTTCCAATCTAAAGCACAGGCTCGTAACATATCCTCTAGCGTCAGATCGTCCGCTCGATCGTCCGTCTGCTCGAGGGTGGTAGGATGTACTAAGTCTCAACTCGGTTCCCAAAGCTCTATGAACGGCCTGCCAAAAATGTGATATGAACCGGCCATCACGATCCGAAACAATACTCTTAGGGGTCCCATGCAATCTCACTATTTCCGCAACAAACACTCGTGCAAGCCTCTCCGGCCCCCAAGTGTCCTTAATACTTAGAAAATGAGCTGATTTGGTTAGTCGATCAACAACGACCCAAATCATGTTCATTCCCGTCCGAGTCTTAGGCATACCGGTAATGAAATCCATAGAGATATCCTCCCATTTCCACTCCGGGATAGGAAGTGGTCGTAATGCCCGCGGGTCGCCGATGCTCGATCTTAACTCGGCCGACAGTCGACACCTCGACACAAACTCGCTAACGTCTGTCTTCAAATTACTCCACCAAAGAGTTGCTCCTCACATCCTTGTACATTTTACTCGTACCAGGATGTATGGAGTAAGGTGTAGCATGAGCTTCACTCAAGATTTTCTGTCTCAGCTCAATATCACTCGGTACACAAAGTCTGCCGCGAAACCTCAAAACTCAATCATCGTGAACCACAAATCCAGGGGCTTTCCCTTTCCTCACATCCTCCCTCAACTGGACCAAAACGGATCGTCATACTGCTTCGCCCTGATATCATCAGTCAAGGACGAAGTGATCTCTAACGCACATAACTGGCCCTGAACTCTCTGAACCCAAACCTCAATATTCGATGATGAAATCTCGCTGATCCTACTCGCGGTGTAAGTACCTCTAACATCCGCAAAGCCATCGGTTTTCGGCTCAACGCATCGGCCACTACGTTGGCCTTACCGGATGGTAAAGTATCTCGAGGTCGTAATCTTTAATTAGCTCTAACCACCTACGCTGCCTCATATTCAACTCTTTCTGGCTGAAGATGTACTTCAGACTCTTGTGATCCGTAAAAATCTTACACGATGACCCATAGAGGTAATGCCTCCAGATCTTTAAGGCGAAAACGACCGCAGCTAACTCCAAATCGTGCGTGGAATAATTTACTTCATAAGGTTTCAATTGGCGGGACGCATAAGCAATCACTCTGTCTCTCTGCATCAAAACACATCCTAGACCAAGGCTCGAAGCATCACTATACACTACGAAATCCTTGTTCCCCTGAGGCAATGCTAAAACGGGTGCGGTAGTCAGACGTCTTTTTAACTCGTCAAAGCTGTCCCCGCCTGTCAGCCCACTCGAACTTCTGAGTTTTCTGGAGCAACTGAGTGAGTGGTCTAGCGATCTTAGAAAATCCCTCAACGAATCTGCGGTAATAGCTAGCAAGACCCAGAAAACTCCTCACCTCCTTCACATTCTTAGGCGGCTCCCAAGCCATCACTGCCTCTATCTTCTGCTGATCTACCCGAACTCCCTCTGCTGAAATCACATGCCCGAGGAACGTCACTTTCTCGAGCCAAAACTCACACTTAGAGAATTTCGCGTACAACTGCTCAGTCCTCAAAGTGTCTAATACAATCCGGAGATGTAAGGCGTGCTCCTCCTGATTCCGTGAATAGATAAGAATATCGTCGATAAAAGCGACTACGAATTTGTCTAGATACTCAATGAAAACTTTGTTCATCAACTGCATGAACACTGCTGGGGCATTGGTTAGCCCGAAAGGCATAACCACAAACTTGTAATGGCCATATCTCGTCCGGAAGGCAGCTTTCGTAATATCGACGTCCCGTATCCTCAACTGGTAGTAGCCCGATCGCAAATCAATCTTCGAAAAGACTGTCGCCCCCTGAAGCTGATCAAACAAATCGTCAATCCTGGGCAAAGGGTATTTATTTCTGATGGTCAACTTGTTTAATTCTCGAAAATCGATGCATAAACGAAGCGATCCATTCTTCTTCTTGACAAAAAGTACAGGCGCACCCCAAGGCGATGCGCTCGGTCGAATATACCCTTTGTCTAACAACTCTCCCAACTGATTTTTCAACTATAGCATCTCCGACGGTGCCATATGGTACGGTGCTCGAGAAATAGGGGCCGCATTCGGCTCATGGTCAATAGGAAACTCCACCTCTCGATGTGGTGGTAATCCCGGCAAATCATCCGGAAATACATCGGGATACTCACTAACAACTGGAATCGACGATATGTCAACCCCACCATCTTCCGCCTGCAGAGCGAAACACCAGTAGCCGACACAACCTTGGTTCAAAAGTTTCATCGCCTTCAAGGCGCTAATCACACACCCCGATCTACCCGGCTTACAGCCGACGAGAGTATGCTCGGTGCCGTCCTCGGCAACTATCGTGATGGTACGAGTCCGATAGTTCATGATAGCACCATGACGATCCAACCAATCGTCCCCGAGGATCAAATCCTCACCCTTGAGGTCTATAACAATGAGATTCGAGGGCCAATCCCGGCTCCCGATCCTCACTGGGCAATCCCTAACTTCCCGGTCCCCAACCATACGATCCCGCTAGGCGTACCCACCACAAACGGTTCACACTCAAACAAGCGGTTAAAGCCAATACGATTCACACAATCCGAAGCAATAAAGGAGTGGGTAGCACCGAATCAAAAGCACTAAACCGGATGAGTAAGGATCCGAGTGGTACTGACGCCACCGGAATGTCCCGCTCCTCCGTGCGCCTCATCCGATATAATCGGGATGGATCGAGCCCGAACTCGGCCGCGGCGATTCAGCTGACTCCGACCTCTACCACGACTCGAACCCTGCGGAACATGAGTAGCTGGTGAACTGTGATCCCTCTGATCGGCAGTGGTAGTCAAAAATCTAGCGGCCCTGGTGGCCCTCTCACAATGAGCTGCTCGATGCCCGGTCTGTCCGCAAGTAAAGCAAGTAACTAACGGAAGTGGGCAATCCTTCACAACGTGCTCGGGCTGACTGCAATTAAAACAAACTCTCCCGCCCGGTGCAACAGACTGGACTGAACGGTTACCCTGAGATCCACCGGCCTGATGAAACGGCCTCTTCCCAGGTGTAGGAGCAGAACGAGACCTCGAAAACTGACCACCTTTTCCGGCCGAGAACCCACCAGTAGTCTTCTGCTTCTTAGCTTCCGAAACCGACTCTGATTCCGGGACAGCCATCTCGATCGCCAGAGCGCGATCCTGGTATTCCTTCAAAGTGGCACACATGAGCGGCGCCATACTCTGTCTAATATGCGGCTTCATGCGCATATTGAAGTAACGGATTTTATCAGCCTCCGATCTCACTTGATCTCTTACGAACCCCAACTGCTGATTGTAAGAAATGATGGCCTGAGAAATAGGCACATCCTGAGGTGTAGCGGTGAAGAATTCCACAATTCTGCGCTCCTTGACTGGCGGCGGACAATACTCTGCATCCATAGCAGCCTTGAATTCCTCCCAAGTAGCTCGACGGTCTCTGGGCACAACGGCCTCCCACCATTCCGCAGCTTCCTTATCCAGGAGGTACTGGGCAATATGTACCCTCCTGTCTTGAGGACAAGCTACGGCATCGAAGGTCCTGGACAACTGAAAGAGCCAATTATCCCAACCGAGGGAGTCAGAGGATCCGGAGAAACGAGGAGGGTGCATCTTAGTCACCGTCTGAAGCCACTTACTAGCCTCCTCCTCTGGTGTCGGGGGCGGATTCTGGCGTCCACCCTGAGCTATCTGAGTAAGTTGGGCTACCAACTGCTGAAGTACGGCAGTAGCCCCGGCGTCGGCATTATTACCCGACGGCACTGAGTGAGAGGCTGAGTCCGCAGAGGACTGGGAAAGTGAGCCCTCCTCATTATCAGCACCACGACCACGGCCTCGGCCGCGTCCCCTAGCCGGTCTACCACGACCTCTCAACATACTGAAGGAGAATAAGAAAAGAACAAGATCAGAAAGATTCACAATTTACAAAGTTGGTAACACAAGTCACGATTCCGAACAATGCAAGAAAACGAATTACAAAAATATAAGAGTTCGAGGAGACTTACAGCCACGGGTCGCACGAAAAGACGGTAGCATGATGATATTAGGCTCAACGACTGACTCTAATGACGCAACTGACAGAGCCAAATTTCACCGACAGCCTAGGTATTCAAAACCTAAGCTCCGATACCATAATTGTAACACCCCAATTCACAACTGGGACATTACACGCCGTAGAACCCTCGTGAGGTCTACCAGGCTAACACATGACATATAAACCACAATGTAGTCCCGAATAATGCACTCAAAAGTAAATAAGGCCGTGGCCTCGGCCAAAACATTTTTAACGTAATACATGAACAGAGGTTAAATACCAATTTATTGCCCACGCAGGGGACTTAAACCAAGTTTTAAAATGGACAGTCTAACTTCAATACTTGACCATGCAATGACAAAACATAAAAATGTAGACTCGAGCCACATCATCATCATGCCAACCCATCCTTTGCATGCGCATCCCGTGCCAGCTCCTCCGCTCGACCAGTACCTGAAATGCATAAGACGCATTTCCCCCATTTAAGGGGTTAACATTCGAATAGCTAGTGCAAGTACATAATTACACAACATTATATACATACACAATTCAACGCAAATAAATCGTTAGGATAAATCATTTTGAAAATCAATATTCCGGAATATCACATTATTGATGAAAATCAATATCATGTTCGTGAAACAATGTTGCATCAGGCCATTATTGAAAATAAAACACCAACACAGCCGCCTTGAGGTAACTATACCAAATGTAAACGAGAAAGTATACATAATACTAAGATTCAGTCTATAGATTGTGGCTCGGTATGACTCAATTCAACGATTGGTGACTGTGAAAATTGACATAGGGAGACTTGTCTAGATCATATTCCGCCATATTATGAGTTCTCCTTTATTTGGACTCTATATATTTCTTGTAGTGAGATACGACTTGCTTGCTTGCATGGCAGTTCTTGTACCATGTCCAGCATCTCCACAATGATAGCACGGTTCATTGCCAACTCGAGCCTTAGAGGCGATATGATGGGTAGGTGCTTTTTAGTTCCCTTACCTAGCGGAGCTAGAAGCACCAAGTCTTCGCAATACATTAGATAGACCCCCACATCCTTGACCATGATGCCTGCCACGTCCAGTCCCCTGTTCATTGGGGTAGTTTCTATCCTGCCATAATTGGCCTCGGGAATTTTCTTTCTCCCAATCGGCCTGATATTATTGCTCACTAACACTTCGTTATACCTTTCAGCCACTTGCAGTAGGTTGATTAGTTTACTGAAGGTAGTGATGCATTTATTATCATACTCCAGCCTACACTGGTTCGTTAGTATAAGAGCGGAAGTAAGGAAGGTGAAAAAAGCTTTATATATCATGTCATCTTCTGTGATGTCCTTCCCACAGAAATTCAGGCGTTGTCTTGAGAGAGAGCATATCTTTGTTGGAATGGTTGATCCGTTTATAGTCAATCAAATGGATTTCATTCCACTGCACGGTCAGTCCCGGGAGCAAAGTACACATGTTCCCAAATTGACCCTTAAGGGCATCCCATAGTTCTTTGGGGATTTCAACTGTAGATATTCCATCTCATGCTTGGGTCGATATGTCGCCTAAGGAACATTAATGCACCAACTTTGATTTTGTCAGACGGTGCTTCGCCTACTTTTTCAAAGATAATAGCACTATAGTCCTTAGCGACAAAAATGGTCTCTACGTCAGAAAACCCATCTATGGTACTCAAGCTCTTTTGAGTCCAAGATATCAAATTTGAGCCGAGTTGGATCACCTATCTTAATACAAGAAAAGGGAAAATGATTTTTCACAGTCTACCATGAGTATTTTCCATGATAAAATTTTCAATAATGGGAGCGTATTATTTTTCGGAACCAGGATATGGTCAAAATTACTTTCGATGCTTTTGAGGATTACCAATGATATTACTTTATCATGGTTCTATTTAATATAGGCAGTAGAAATAAGTCCTCTAAAATCTACTAATATGAAGCCTAGTTGCATGTAATATCTATATATGCATGCAAATATATATGTATATTTATCGATATAGACACGTAATCCTAAGAATATATCTATACACATATTATGCAATCAAGTTTGTTTCTTATGCCGCAATGTAATTATTAATTGAACGTGAATTTACTTTAATTCAAGTTGCTTTAAGCAATTTACTTTGATTTAATTAAAATTATTAATGCAACATGTTCTTAATTGGTTTAATTAAGCATAAAAAAATTTATGAAATATAAATATGCAATTAAAGTAATTAAAGCATGTAAAATTGCATGTTGCATATAGTAGGGTTCGGATTGGTGTACCTTACTTCAGGGTTGAGAGGGTAAAAATCTGAGCAGTTATTAAGAAATCGTATCGGACTGCGACCGAATCATATCTGGAACGTGTACCGGATATGGATTGGGTAAGCAACTGGAACCAGATCAGGCACAAATGGGCTAGGCTTTTTCGCAATTAGAGAGAAAATCTGTTTTGGGGGGCTGTCGGGTTGGACAAGTTACAACTGTCCGCGGTGGGTCGGTGCTGGGTCTGGTTTCTATTAATGTATTAGAGCGGACTGGAAGCAGGCTCAAATGAACAACAAGTTTTGATCGGGAGTTACGTGGCGGACGGGGGTCTGGGTAGTGAATCGGAGCGGACGGGTCTGCGTGGCGGACGATCTGGATTGAATCGCGGGCTGGTGGCGAGCTGCGTGGCGGGTGGGAGCAAGCTCTGGTCGCGTCGGAGCAGGATGTGTCGGGATCAGATTCTGTTCGCGTCGGGCTGGACAGGTGGCGGGCGATTTGCAGAGGGACGACGATGGCGATGAGCATGTCCGGGGGATGACGGTAGCGATTTGCAGAGATGGTGGAGGCGGCCGATCTAAGGTTTGCAGACGGCGGCGGGTTTACATAAAAAAAGTCTGATTTTTCGATTTTTTTTCTTCGGAATTTTCAGAAAAACGGGAGGGAATTTTTTTTCTTGCTCAGTTGGGAACTACGTGCTGAAATGTGTTGAAGGGAAAATAACTGAGACAATAAAGTATGGCAAAACTTTGTATTATTCCATTGATGATATCCCTATAAATAGGGAGAAATACATACAAGTAGGCCTAATCCTACCCTAACTAGGAAAGCCAGTAAACTAACAGACTCAGGCACACATTGGGTATTATTACTTTAACAATAGTATGTATTTTATAAATTAGCACAAAGCAACACGCGCCTTACTTTACTATCAAGATCGGGCGTTCGGGGTTGGGTCCATGGTACACCCCATGTAGTACATCCCCCGCCGGATGCACTACATGTGGCGTGCATGGACGGTGCAGATCGACGCTCCATTTAGTGCATCAATCTGCACCGTCCATGCACGCCATGTGTAGTGCATCCGGCAGGGGATGCACTATATGGGGGTGTACCATATACGGTACTGACATTTGGGCTTGGATAAGTCGTTGCAG
Source organism: Orobanche coerulescens (assembly GCA_033398695.1). Classification (NCBI taxonomy): domain Eukaryota; kingdom Viridiplantae; phylum Streptophyta; class Magnoliopsida; order Lamiales; family Orobanchaceae; genus Orobanche; species Orobanche coerulescens. The sequence goes on along the minus strand of CM065815.1, from coordinate 42,560,708 downwards.
CTTTAATATTCAAACTTGGGGTGCATGAGTTTCATACTTTATTGATAACACCGGCGTACGAAAAGGAAAAAAGCACATCTAAAAAAGAAGAAATTCATCCAACACTTTTCGTGGCTGCTTGATTATGTAAGAGCTGTAATATATTTCTCGTATAATTATCAATTAATATATTCTTTTACTCTTTTATATATTATTTTGTCGTTATTCAGCAAGTTATTATTTTATGCAATGATTTGGGTGGCAAAAACAAGGAGAGTCATTCCCTATTTATATGTCACTTTGTTTTAAATTCAAACTATATTTTTTTAATAAAATACTTTTCTCATATAATTTTTTTTGACGTTTTGATGGATCGTGCGAAGAAGAAAGAAATTCTTATAGTGATAAGAAAAATTAATAAGACTCTATCAATCTAAATTCATGCTTCTGATGATTTTGTTTTCTATAATATTTTGAACTTGGTTCAAACAAAGTATAATATTTCTAAAATATTATAGTTATATTTATCTAAAATTGTATAGATCGTACCAAGAAGCATGCTACAGGTTGTGGTTGTTGGAGGATGATAGGGACGACGATGACGAAATTATCGAGGCACATATTCGGTCACATGATATCAGTTATGGTGCTTCTTTGTTATGTTATTGATGTCCAACAGGATGTTGAGAGTCGATGGGCCGTGGAGGAGGATATGGCATATGCTTTCAGATGACATCATTAGTTTTAAATATTTATAGTACATTTTCACGAATGAGCAAGTGCGGACTTTACCTGGGTGAAATTAAAAAGTTACTTTTATATGATTTTAGTAGCTTTGACTACATGCCTTTGTCAAACGAATTTGTCTGAAAACAGGCTTATATTTAGAGAGTGCGTGGTTGAAGTATTCTTTTTGTATGGATACAATGATACAGAGAAAATTATATATATATATATATATATATATATATATGATGTTGTGTTTGTCTTTAGGAGACAGAGATAATGTTATCCTTCCTATAAATTTTCATTGGATCACACTTTCTTCCTAAATGTGGAATTGCATACTTCATATTTGCCGGACTATTTTGTTGATCGGATACTATAAATAGCGAAATTTATTATTAGGGAGTAAAATAATGGAGAAGTCCACATTAATTGATCGTACTATATTCGTATATGAGATACCGACAAATAATATAATTTGTAAAAAAGTGTTCAGAATTTATAGTTTAAGAAGTTCATATCACCATCAGGGCTGTAGTTAGGGAGGAGGGAGTGTGCCCCCTAAAATTAAATCTTTTTCTAGAGAGGCGCTATTTTTTCTTGCTCCTGAGAATTTAGCGTGAAACTTTCTGTGTATTTAAATTACAATTACTAGTCCCCGCCCTTATAAATTACAATTTTGCTCTATTTATAATTACTTGGTATTTTCTCATTCTCTCATTTTCATTTATTCCAGCCATATCAATCAAACATTGAAAACGATCATCACCAATATATTTGGTCACCATCCCACAACCGCAAAAATGGACGAAAACGCATCGTTGACGCCTCTTGAGGTAAATTTTATCCTTTTTCGTGCGAAATTACGCAGGCATCTAGACAGGGTGCCTGCACCATGGTACAGGCATTCACGATATCCGCCTGAACCACTGCGTAGGCGTTAAATAAAGACGCTTCAACCGTGGTGTGGGCGTTAAATCCAGATGCCTGAACCATAGCGCAGGCGGAAACACTAATCGCCTCGTCCATGGTTCAAGCATTTACCGATTCCGCCTCTACCATGGCCCAAGCGGAAATTCTGGGCGCCTGCTCCATGGTTCAGGCTGAATTTTCGAACACCTATGTTTTCTTGTTTGCATCTTTTTGAACTTTAATATCACTATCATTGGTATTATTATTAACCTCCTCTCAATAAAAAGTTTCAGGTTATATTGAAAGAATTTGACGGTGACGGCGTTAATTTCGAAATATTCGAGAGTGATTTAAATGCGATTGCTTGGGCCAAAAAAATCGTGCTTCAAATTGATTTCGAGTTAATTGTTTCCTCGCACAAGAATAAAGGAAAGACGAATTAGTGAGATGTAACCGTGGTGAACGGTACAGAGGGGTATTGAGAGATTTGAATGCCGCTGCATGAAAGGACACAAAGACGAAAGCATGCAAGTGCACATTTCAGATAAAAGCCGAACAATTGTATGACTCTAGTGGTTGGATAATCGTACCGTTGTATGGGAGTAGGGGTATGCACAATCACTCGTTTATTGTGTACACGGAGGGACATCGACAAATGAGCGGACTTAGTAAATCTGCCAAACAAGTTGTTCGTGAAATGAGTGCGGCTCAAGCAAAGCGGTGTGCTATCTTAATGGCTATTCAGGAAAAATTTTCGGAGGACAACCCGACTAGACGACATATCTATAACTGTAACACCCCAAACTAGGCGGCTATTACAGTGCCGTGGACCCCCGACTGGGACCCACCAGGCGAAAAAAAATTAATGAATTAAATACTATAACTGTAGTACCGAACCACATTATATTATCAACTACTCCGATGAGGAGTTTCAAGTACAATAGACCCAAGAATACAGAATACATATATATTTCATATGAAGATGAAATACACATCACTGAATGAAATGAACATCCAAACAGAAACTGCAGTGGAAATACAAATGAAGAAACATGAATGACTGAAAGGACTGGGCCCCCCTACTAGTATCACTGAGACTCCTCACTGTCTACGTTCTCTTCCCGTGCTTTTGCCTTGCCATGACCTAAACACAATATCCCCAACGGGGTCAGTTACATAGAACAACAATCCTCAAGAGTTGAATAAACACAATCATTATATATATTAGTTATGAAATCAAGCTGAAGAGGGGCATCATAGTACGCCCATAATGGGACGTGCAAGTGCACAAGACGAGTGTCCGGACACACCCGCACTTGTACCTAATTAGTCTCACGGAGGCACGTTACCGTGTGCACAGTCCATTGTGTCGGTGAACCCGCATCACATGACTATCGTATGCCCGACTAAAATTTCCACACATAACCACCCGGCCACGCAATATGATCCCAGAAGGTCACAAGAACAAAAGTGACCATGATGAATAATAATGAATAACAATCCGACAAGGGTCAAAAATGACTCACCGAGATGAAATAATATTGAAATGAATGATAGCTCACTGAAATGATTGGAAGCGTCGTTCCTCGTGAAATGAATGATTAGTTTGATAATTCCAAGTCTCAACATGATTAGTATTCTATGAATGAATTATGAATATGAATGAACAACAATGAAAGGAATGAGTATCCTTTTAACCGAGTAAGAATTAACTTACTTAAATACCGGTGAAGAAAAGTCCTTCCTCGAACAAACGTCCTAGGTGGAAATATCGGTCGCTTGAACAACATTAAATAACATAATTACCAATAAACACTTAATATACGAATCAATCATGATCACAACCAACTCAAAACGTCGATATGACAATCCCAAACTCATTGGGGCATTATAACAAACACGTTGTAACCAATCTCCAATTGTTTACAACCAACCTCAATTATATCGATACTGAACCTCCAAGGAGTGATTCAATCCAACAAAACATCTTCAACACAATCAATAATCCAATACGAATACACAATTCGAGATTCAACAGCAACTAATCGAAACCCCCAAATCCAAAAATCAACATTCAAAGTGTTCTTGAATAATCCTTCAATAATCCAATGAATATTCATACAAACTCATAATCATATGTATATCTCTTCATATATCATGATTATAACATCAAAAACATCATATTCCAACTTAAAATCGAAATCTAAGGTTTTGAAGAAATTACCTTGGAAGATTCAAACTCTTTGATCCGTCGAAACTTGTGTTAATCGATTCCCCAAGCTCCACAACGAAGTAAAGATGATTAAACACGAACACACAAGTGTTTGATGAAGAAAAACGTCTCCCAAAATAACTATCTCGGAACCAAATTGAAGAAGTGATGAAATGAGCATAAAAATCCCGTCCATGTCTTTAAATAATGTGCAGAGTTACGTCCGTAACTCTGCCACCTTACGGCCGTAACTTCCCAAGTCAACGGCCTTACGGCCGTAATCTCTATTACATACGGCCACAACACTTCGTTGAAAACACAATAATGCCCACACTGTCCTAGTTACGGCCGTACCGGAACTACCTTACGGCCGTAACAACAACACTTACGGCCGTATCCTGCCGAACTTATGGTCGTAAGTTGTCTTTGTTGACAACACCTTCCTGCACAAACGAGTGCATGCTACGGCCGTAATCTCCAAATCATACGGTCGTGCCTTCCTGCTTACGACCGTAACTAGTATGATTTACGGTCGTACGACGTCTTCGTCCAGAAAATCACCAATTCCACGAATGCATATTATGGCCGTAATGCATGATAAGTTACGGCCGTAACTCACTGCTGGAAATGACAAAAATCTGACAACTCCGTCTTCTCGTTACAAATGATGAATGATCCGACGTACAATACTTGTATGAATGTAAATAAGTCCAATAACATGAAATAGATGACACTTCCAACACAAGACTACCAATCACAATGATTATGATAATACTCTCGTCTCGATTCTTAAACGGAGTTGAATGACATCGGTAACTGATACACGGCTCCAAGTACGCCAACGAATGATGAATGATTATTATTGAGTGAAAAATTACTGAGTGACAATTACTGAATGATAATGAATGAATTTACAACTGGGTATTACATACTCCCCCCTTAAAAAGAGTTTCGTCCCCGAAACTAAGGGTCGAACAATTCGAGATAACTCTCCTGCATATTCGAACAGGACACTACTCATACGAATGATCATCCGCGATCTCGATTTCATCGAACTGAAGTATGTGACTCGGGTCAGCAACATACTTCCGCAACTGAGAGACGTGAAATACATTATGAATTCGGCTCAACGCCGGAGGTAAGGCCAATCGATAAGCCAGACTGCCTACTCAATCCAAAATCTCAAACGGTCCAATAAATCTCGGACTCAACCTTTCCCGCTTCCCAAAACGAAAGGTACCTCGACTTGGAGATACCTTGACCAAAACGTGGTCACCTGCCTCGAACTCTAATGGTCGACGATGATTATATGCATAAGATTTTTATCGACTCTGAGCGGTCAACAAACGACTCCTGATCAAAGCTACCTTCTCGCGGGCGGCTATAAGCATATCGGGATCGGTGACGATTGATTCTGATAAGTCATTCCAACACAAGGGAGATCGATAACGATGACCATATAAGGCCTCATAAGGTGCCATCTTAATCGAAGCATGCCAATTGTTATTGTACGTGAACTCGATTAACGGTAGTTGGGCTTCCCAATCATCTTTCCAGTCGAGAACATACGATCTAAACATGTCCTCCAACGTCTGAATAGTTCGCTCTGATTGTCCGTCCGACGAAGGGTGAAAAGCTGTGCTGAGATTAAGCTGAGTTCCCATGGCACGATGAACTAATTTCCAAAAATGTGACACGAATCGCCCGTCACGATCAGAAACGATACTCTTAAGAGTACCGTGCAATCTCACTATCTCTTTGATGAACAATTGGGCAAGTCTCTCGGAACCCCACGTATCCTTAATCTCAAGGAAATAAGCTGACTTAGTTAAGCAGTCCACAATTACCTAAATTATATTCATGCCACGACGACTCGTCGGCAAACTCATGATGAAGTCCATTGAAATATCCTTCCACTTCCATTCTGGAATAGGGAGCGGTTTCAGCATACCCACCGGTCGCTGATGTTTTATCTTGACTTGCTGACAGGTTAAATATCTCGAAACAAATTCTGCGACTTCTCGCTTCATATTACTCTACCAGTAATTTTGTTTCAAGTCTTTGAACATCTTGCTAGAACCAGGATGAATGGAGTAAGGGGTAGCATGGGCTTCTCTCAAAATCAAGTTTTTCAATTCTTCATCCGCCGGTACGCATAACTGGTTCTTAAATCGCAAAAGTCCATCCTCGTGGACCACAAATCCAGGGGCTTTCCCCTGAGCCACATCCTCTCGGATGCACAACAAAAATGGGTCTGAACCCTGATTCACTCTGATCGCCTCCTCAAGTGGCGATGAAATATATAACATGCAAAGTTGCCCTTGCACTCGCTGTAACCAGACCTTGATCTCGGGTCTTAGGAATTCCTGTTGAAGTTCCTTCTGAGCAGTCAAACGAGCAAGTATTTTCTCCTGAACGGACTTACGACTCAAGGTGTCGGCGACAACGTTCGCCTTACCCGGGTGGTATTGAATCTCAATATCATAATCTTTAATCAATTCCAACCACTGTCTCTGTCACATGATTAACTCTTTCTGAGTGAATATATACTTCAAACTCTTATGATCAGTGAAAATCTGACAGGTGACGCCATAAAGATAATGACGCCAAATCTTCAACGCGATTACCACGGCTGCTAGCTCCAGGTCGTGGGTCGGATAATTGACCTCGTAAGGTCTCAGTTGCCGCGAAGCATAGGCAATAACTTTCCCGTTCTGCATTAGTACACATCTGAGACCGTGTCCGGACGCGTCACTATAAACCACGAATCCTTTCATACCTTGTGGCAAGGAAAGGACAGGTGCTGAAATTAAACGGCTTTTGAGTTCTTCAAAACTCTGTTGACACGCATCAGACCACGTGTATTTCTTATTCTTCCGCAAAAGGTTCATCATGGGTTGAGCGATTTTAGAAAATCCTTCCACAAATCGCCAGTAATAGCCTGCTAATCCGAGAAAGCTTCGGATTTCATTACATTCTTCGGAGGTTGTCAATCTCGGATGGCATCTGTCTTCTGAGGGTCGACACGTACTCCGTCTGATGAAATCACATGTCCGAGAAACGTCACTTAGGACATCCAGAATTCACATTTGGAAAACTTTTCATAGAATTGCTCTCGTCTCAACACGTTGAGAACCTGATGAAGGTGAACTTCGTGCTCCTATCGGTCACGAGAATAAATCAAAATATCATCAATGAAAACCACCACAAACTGATCTAAATAGTCGATGAAAACCGGATTCATTAACTCCATGAACACTGCATATGCATTAGTTAATCCAAACGGCATCACTACAAACTCGTAGTGCCCATAGCGTGTTCAAAACGCCGTCCTTGAGATATCCGACTCTCAAATTCGCAACTAATGATAACCAGATCTTAAATAGATCTTGGGAAATACTGAAGCTCCCTGAAGTTGATATAAGAGATCATCAATACAGGGTAGGGGATATTTATTCTTGATCGTCACCCTGTTCAACTCTCGATAATCAATACACAAGCGAAATGAACCGTCCTTCTTCTTGACAAATAACACTGGTGCTCCCCACGGGGACGCGCTCGGTCAGATATAACATTTCTCGGTCAATTCCTCCAATTGATTCTTCAATTCCTGCATTTCGATCGGGGCCATCCGATACGGTGCCTTCGATAATGGGGACGCATCAGGCTCCAACTCTATCCTGAATTCCACATCTCTCTGTGAAGGCAAACCAGGTAACTCGTATGGAAATACATCAGCGTATTCTCTCACTACTGGTATATCTGCCAACATCACTGATGATTTCTCGGTCTTGGTCATATAGCACCAATAACCGATACATCCTTGATTGAGTAATTTCACTGCTTTCATCATATTAATGATTCTTCCGGAACAACAGGGATTACCCCCCTGAAATACACACTCGACTCCATCGTCTGAAATGATAGTGACCATACGCTTACGGACACTAAAGATGGCATCGTGACCATCCATCCAATCAATACCCAAAATAACATCGTCTCTAGGTAAGTCTACCACAATTAGGTCCGCCAACCAATCACGGCCATTAAGCTGAATCGAACAATTCTTAATCTAAAGATATCCGATAATTCTTCTACTGTCAGGTAGTCCAATGACATAAGGTTCGCAACCAGTAGCACTATCCAAGTGTAGTCTACTCAAACATGACTCAGAAATGAATGAATGTGATGCGCCAGTATCAAAAAGGGTACACACAAGTTTCTCCTTTTCTTCCCTTTCGTCCGCAGCGAGCGTTTAGATAGAGTTTTGAGCAATTCTTCAAGTTTTGGCCGTAGAAACCCTTAGAGAGATTTGAGAGATTCTTCAAGTTTTGGCCGATATAATACCCGAGATTTTCATTTCCAGTTGCGTTGATTTTTTTTTCTCTACAGTTTAGTGGGTGGTTTGTTGTTAGTGCTTATGATCGTGTGTCATGTTTGGACACGTGTTTGGTTGTGATTTAGATTATTACGTGTTTGTCGTTCTGTTGGAAGGATCGTTGTTGTGATGAGTTTTGGTGCGATTCTGTTGCCTGTGCAGCAAGGATAGCGCACATTATGTGCATGGATAGCGCGCGCTAACTGAAGGTGCAGAAACAGTCCAGAAGCTACTAGACTTGGTTGGAACGTTGATTGGCGCACGCTATGTAGTGGTATAGCGCACGCTAAGGTGCAGCAGTAGCGCACGCTATGGTGAGGATAGCGCACGCTAACTGGTAGTTCGGGAGCTACTGGACTGGGTATGGAGGTCTTGTTAGCACACGCTAACACTTGTGGTTAGCGCATGCTAACAGTGTGTTTGGGAAGAATGTTTTGTTTTGATGCGTCGCTAGCGCACGCTAAGCTGTCCAGTATATAAACTGGACAGCAATCGTATTTCATCATTTCACCTTCATTTCCTTCTTCCTCCGCGTGTTTGAGACGAGGGCGACTAGGGTTCGTGATCTGGGCTGATTTTCTTCCATTCCAACGCGTTTTGGAGATTCCTAGGTGACTATAAAATAATCTAATTCGCTGTTCTTCGCCGGATCGAGGTATTTTCCCATTTTTTCCTAGAGTTGACTTTTTGGAGATTTGTTCTTGATTCCGATTCCAGTCTAATTTTGATGGATCGATCAGTGTTATACAATGTTATTAATCGTGTTATATGGATTGTATATCCATATTCCAAGTTTGTTTAAATCGATGGACGATTCGAGTGCTATTGGGAAATATTGAACATTTAATATTCGATTAAATGTTCCAATGAGTTTTTCTTCGATAGTTTGATGGGATTTCCATTGTTCTTGGTCTTGATCCTTATTGTGATAGTGTTTTCGTTGTGTCTTGTGGAAGTTTTAGGTATTCGGAGTTTCCCGGTCGAGTCGTGTTCGTCGGAGTACTTGCGTGCCGATTTCGAGGCAAGTATCTTGCTTATACGACTTGTAATTTGTGACTAGAAATAACGTACTAGGTTTGTGATGATTTATTTACCTTTGTAATATGGTTCGTGTGAGTTAGTTATGTGTTACACATTATGAAGGCTTAGTGATGACTGTGTAATTTTGGGCATATGTATTCTGTGTTGTGTTATGTGTGCAGGATTGTGATAATCGTGTTGGTTGGTTGTACACATGGTTGTGCAATGTGTTGTGTTATGTGTGCAGGATTGTGATAATCTTGTTGGTTGGTATTACACATGGTTGTGTAATGTGCTGTGTTTCGATCATGAGTTATGCTGGATTGTGTGTTGTTGATGTTGATGATTGGATTGTTGAGATTGTGCTATGTGTGTTGGATGTGTACAGTTATGGTAATCAATGTGATCGATTGACCGTATGGCCTTGGTGAAATTTGAATGTGAATGTTGTGTGCTGTGTTGCTAAGTTCACTCGTGCGGTTTCGACAGGACCTACGAGGATTCATGGCGGGGACCATGAGATCGGAACTTAGTATGTGGTGCTGAGGTCCAATCGTGCGGGTCTGAAGAGGCCTACAATGACAAATGGCAAGGGATCATGGGGTCAGGACACAGTACGTCCAACCGTGTGGGCTCGACACGGCGTACGGTGACTCATGACAAGAGAGCATGGAGTCGGGACTATTTGTTGTGATTGTTGTGTTGGATCAATCCGTATGGGTTGTTGGACCTACGGAGACTCGTGGCAAGTGATCACGGGGTCATGGGCATGATTGTTTGTTGTGATTGTCGTGTTGTCTCAATCCGTGTGGGTTGTTGAACCTACGGAGATTCGTGGCAAGTGATCACGGGGTCATGAGCATGATTGTTTGTTGTGATTGATGTGTTGTCTCAATCCATGTGGGTTGTTGGACCTACGGAGACTCATGACAAGTGATCACGGGGTCATGAGCATGATTGTTGTGTTGGGTCAATCTGTGTGGGCTACTAAACCTACGTAGACTCGTGGCATGTGATCACGGGGTCATGAGCATGATTGCTTGTTGGGATTGTTGTGATTGGTTAAATCCGTGCGGGTTGCTGAACCTACGGAGATAGGTGACAGGGGATCATGGTGTCATGGATTATGTTTTGTCAATCAAAGTTTTTGAAAAGAAGTTTTTATGAAAAGAATGTTGGGCCGAGTCCCACGAGATTTGTGGAAGTTTTTTCCTACTGTAAATTGCTGAAATACGAATTGAGATTTGGGCTAGAACCCTAAGGTTTTCGAAAAGGTTTTCCAAATCAGGACTCGAGGTCCTAAAAGTTTTGTGTTTCTAAAAATCCCCGAGATGAGAATTTTATTTGCGAATACTTCCTTGCTCGTTTTCTAAATTGTTAAAACCTCTCGGGAATGATTTGGTACATGGTTATTGTATTTGATTCATGGTTGATGTTGCTTGTTACAATTCATATGATTTGATACTTGCACTAGTAAAACAGTGGAATTTTACTAACCCCCGAGTAATCGGGGGGTGGATGTATGTATTGCGTCCAGGTACATGCAAGTTCTTGAGGAGCAGTTCTAGGATCGACACAGGAAGTGACGAGCTACGATACTAATCAGGAGTTGAGAGTTATGGAGTTCTGTTGTTGTTGCATCGTTGTATTTTTTTCTCAGTCTTCCGCTGTGATGTATTGTTTGTATTTTGGACCCCTGCGTGGGCACGAGTTATGAGAAAGTATTTTCGTTTGAATTAGTTGTGTGACCATATCGGTCCATCTTATTATTCTGTTTGACCCCGGCCGGTCAAACATTTGGTCGTCTGGTTGTGTTCAGCCTGGTGGATCCTTGAGTGTAGGGTCCACGGCGTGTAATATTCTCATATGGCTTTGAGGGTGTTACATCTATGGTATCGGAGCTTAGGCTGTGTAAACCTAGGCTTTCGGATCAAGTTGAGTTGTGTCGTTGTCGAGTTATTCGAGTTGTCTTTTTGACAAGTTGAGTTGTGCGTTGTCACATCGTGTTGATCGTTGAGATTAGTATCGTAGGCGACAGTTATCTTCGTGCGACCTGTGGACGCAAGTCTCCTCTTCTATGTGAGATATTTGTGTTTCATGATTTCGTTTATGTGCATGTTGTGTGATGAAATCTGTCACCGGTACTTGTGATGTACTACATGTGTATTGAGCTAAATGTATTAATGGTTTGGATACCGAGTGGTGCAGTATGATATGAAAGCCTTGAACATTGATGTGTTCCTCGAAGCGTAATGACGATAGAGTTTGTTGACAAACTCATATAGACGGTCCAACATGTGTTCGGGATTGACGTTCGTTAGTTGTGTTTATGGAATTGGTGATTTTTGAATGCTGTATATGCATGTGTTTGAGAATTTATGGTATTTGGATAATTGTTGTTGTTTACAACCGATGTGCTCCTATTAACAATTATAACCCTGCGTACGTGCTTGAGAATGATTTTCTAAAATTTCTTGGACCTGAGTGTATCGTGGAAAATCAGTTTTCAAAAATGTTTTGACGGTGCGGTGAAATGACGGTGTATTGTGAATTTTGAAATGTGGTATGAATTTTGGCAAGCCAGTCCTGTATTTTCAAACGAAACCTTATGACGGTATTTGAAATTTGTGTTTAGAGGTATTTGGGACATTTCATAAATTGTTACCGTGATTGATCTTTTGTCGTGTTTGAAAGGATTTTAAGAAAATGATTTTCACGTATTGGTGCTATTTTAAATGATCAAATAAATGATTTTAAGACCTTCACACTATGAAATTTTTGTATTTATAAATCAAATGTGACTTTCATTTTCTGAATTGTGCCAGTTAACGCACGCTAACTAACATGGCAGACAAGGTGATATAGTTAACGCACGCTAACCGTAGGCTTAACACGCGTTAAGATACATTATGTTGTGTGGTTTGGATGTGATTGTTGATATGAAGGAATGTCTATTGTATGTATGAATAAATTGCCCACCCGGGGACGGTTTGGTGAAATCTATGGGGGTCGATGCCAAGAGAGCATAACCACGGGATGTCCTATGTGTCGTTAATGGCGATGATGTTGAGTGGTAACATGTGATTACCCTATGTGCTGTTGATTGAGACGATGTTGAGTGGTAACAGGTGATTACCCTATGTGTTGTTAATTTTGATGATATTGAGCGGTAACATGTTGTTACCTTGTGTTTTGTTATTTGTGATGATGATGTTATTTCCGAAGAAATTCATCTTTTGGAATGTTGGCTTCAAAGTAAGATGGTGAAATTCATGATTCATGGTTTGGTAAAACAGCCCGAGGTATCAATGGTATTTTCAAATTTTATTTTGGAAAATCATAAAGATCCTAAGATTTTCAAATTTTATTGTTTAAACAAATACCTCGTGGAGTTTCAAAGAAAAGAAGACTACTAGTGATTGGCCGTTGTGATGTGTACTTTGTTTTGGTCTTGTTTGTATTGGTAAAGATCGTAAGTTCCGTTGATATGGTTATGTGATTGTTGCGACGATAAGTTCTGTCTATTGCAGTGGTAGTTCATGTATCCGTGTAATTACCCGGAGTGGATATTCTGTCGTGTTGCTATTTGTTACCTTACGTTGATATGTTTTGCTGGGTTGGCATTTCGGCATATTTATTTGCGATGTGTTGTGCCGAGTTGGCATTTGGGTACGTTGATTTGCGATGTTAGTCTCGTTATACTTAGTGATTGTTTGTTCGGTATGATGAGGAGACAAGGTCGAGGTGGTGGTCGTGGACGTAGTCAAGAGCATGATGATGTGCGTGATAATGTCGATGTTAGCAGAGATATTTATCGGGAAGTGAGGGAGTTGGGGTTCCTAAACCTAAAACCTCGGATCAATCATTTGTGAACCTCCTAAGCCAATTGGGGCCCGTTGTGACTGGTCATAACTGTGGACGTGAGAGGCACCGAGTCCAGTATTGTAAGAGAGTGTCTGGTGCAACCGATACTCAAGTTTCAGCACCGGTGTCGAGATCGACTCATAGAGATCATTGATGATTGTTTTCTTGCTTTTGGTTTGTCTTCGTGTTGTGATTCGTTTTAAGTTTCGGGACGAAACTTATTTTTAGTGGGGTAGAATGTAGTATCCGAGATTTTCGTTTCCGGTTGCGTTGAATTTTTTTCTCTACAGTTTAGTGGGTGGTTTGTTGTTCATGCTTATGATCACGTGTCATGTTTAGACACATGTTTGGTTGCGATTCAGATTATTCCGTGTTTGTCGCTCCGTTGCCAGGATTGTTGTTGTGATGAGTTTTGGTGCGATTCTGTTACCTGTGCAGCAAGGATAGCGCACGTTATGTGCATGGATAGCGCGCGCTAGTGCAACGTTGATAGCGCACGCTAAGATATAGTTAGCACACGCTAACTGGAGGTGCAGAAACAATCCATAAGATACTGGACTGGGCTGGAACGTTGATTGGCGCACGCTATGTAGTGGTATAGCGCGCCCTAAGGTGCAGCAGTAGCGCACATTATGGTGAGGATAGCGCACGCTAACTGGTGGTTCGGGGGCAGTCCAGAAGCTACTGGACTGGGTCTGGAGGTCTCGTTAGCACACGCTAACAGTGTGTTTGGGCAGAACATTTTGTTTTGATGCGTCGATGGCGCACGCTAATCGTGATGATTAGCGCACGCTAAGCTGTCCAGTATATAAACTAGACAGCAGTCGTATTTCATCATTTGACCTTCATTTCTTTCTTCCTCCGTGGGTTTTAGACGAGGGCGACTAGGGTTCGTGATCTGGGCTGATTTTCTTCCATTCCAAGGCGTTTTGGAGATTCCTAGGTAATTATAACATAATCTAATCCGCTGTTCTTCGTCGGATCGTGGTATTTTCCCATTTTTCCCTAGAGTTTACTTTTTGGAGATTTGTTGTTGATTCCGATTCCAGTCCGATTTTGATGGATCGATCGGTGTTATACGATGTTATTAATCGTGTTCTATGGATTGTATATCCATATTCCAAGTTTGTTTAACTCGATGGACGATTTGAGTGTTCTTGGGAAATATTGAACATTTAATGTTCGATTAAATGTTCCAATGAGTTTTCCTTCGATAGTTTGATGGGATTTCCGTTGTTCTTGGTCTTGATCCTCGTTGTGATAGTGTTTTCGTTGTGTCTTGCGGAAGTTGTAGGTATTCGGAGTTTCACGGACGAGCCGTGTTCGTCGGAGTACTTGCGTGCCAATTTCGAGGCAAGTATCTTGCTTATACGACTTGTAATTTGTGACTAGAAATCACGTACTAGGTTTGTGATGATTTATTTACCTTCGTAACATGGTTCGTGTGAGTTAGTTATGTGTTACACGTTATGAAGGCTTAGTGATGACTGTGTAATTCTGGGCATATGTATTGTGTGTTGTGTTATGTATGCAGGATTGTGATAATCGTGTTGGTTGGTTGTGCAATGTGTTGTGTGACGTGTGCAGGATTGTGATAATCTTGTTGGTTGGTATTACACATGGTTGTGTAATGTGCTGTGTTTCGATCATGAGTTATGTTGGATTGTGTGTTGTTGATGTTGATGATTGGATTGTTGAGATTGTGCTATGTGTGTTGGACGTGTACAGTTATGGTAATCAATGTGATTGATTGACCGTATGGCCTTGGTCAAATGTGAACGTGAATATTGTGTGCTGTGTTGCTAAGTTCTCGTGCGAGTTCGACGGGGCCTACGAGGATTCAAAGCGGGGACTATGGGATTGGAACTTAGTATGTGGTGCTGAGGTCCAATCGTGCGGGTCTGACGAGTCCTATGATGACACATGGCAAGGGATCGTGGGGTCATGACACAGTACGTCCAACTATGTGGGCTCGATGGGGCCTATGGTGACTCATGGCAAGAGATCATGGAGTCGGGACTGTTTGTTGTGATTTTTGTGTTGGCTCAATCCGTGTGGGTTGTTGAACCTACGGATACTTTTGGCAAGTGATCACGGGGTCATGAGCATGATTGTTTGTTGTGATTGTCTTGTTGGCTCAATCCATGTGGATTGTTGAGCCTACGGAGACTCGTGGGAAGTGATCACGGGGTCATGAGCATGATTGTTTGTTGTGATTGATGTGTTGGCTCAATCTGTATGGGTTGTTGAACCTACAGAGACTCGTGACAAGTGATCACGGGGTCATGAGCATGATTGTTTGTTGTGATTATTGTGTTGGCTCAATCCGTGTAGGTTGTTGAACCTACGAAGACTCGTGGCAAGTGATCACGGGGTCATGAGCATAATTGTTTATTGTGATTGGTTAAATCCGTGCGGGTTGTTGAACCTACGGAGACATGTGACAGGGGATCACAGTGTCATGAATTATGTTTTGTCAATCAAAGTTTTTGAAAGGAAGTTTTTATGAAAAGAATGTTGGGCCGAGCCCCACGAGATTTGTGGAAGTGTTTTCGTACTTTAAATTGCTGAAATACGAATTGAGATTTGGGCTAGAACCCTAATGTGTTCGAAAAGGTTTTACAAATCAGGACTCGAGGTCCTAAAGGTTTTGTGTTTCTAAAAATCCCCGAGATGAGAATTTTATTTGCGAATACTTCCTTGCTCGTTTTATTTGCGAATACCTCTCGGGAATGATTTGGTATTTGGTTATTGTATCTGATTCATGGCTGATATTGCTTGTTACATTTTGTATATTTTGATACTTGCACTAGTAAAACAGTAGAGTTTTACTAACCCTATGTGGGACCCACTAGGCTAAATAAATAATACCACTCGTCTAACCATCGTGGTTAGTGAGAAACACACGACACCACAACAATAACTAAATGAAATTATCCGATACAACCGCTAAACAGGACATCACCCAAATTCAAAAATACGATTTAACATACAAAACATATCCCAAATCAAAAGTGCCTAAGTACTCGCGAGTACTATCTATAAGTTCACAAGTTTGGAAAACAAACACATCAAAATGGACACGAAAATAAAGAGAATCCATTGCACACATCAACATGCCCGGCCAGCATCCTCGTACTGCTTTAGTGCCCGCTCGACCGGCTGAACGCCACCTGAAATTCATAACAAGAATTTCCAAAACGGGTCCCCAAAGGGGTTAGGAATTACGCTAGTACAAGTAATCAAGGCAAATCATTCGCTTACACATTTCATTGTACATGCATCAAGTCATTTCAAAATCCAAAACCAGACATGTCTTTTCTGGAAAACGAACAGTCAATAATCAATTTGCCTAGGACCGGGGTGAAACCACTGGTCCTATTTGAGTCCTCTGAGGAGCCTCCCAAACTGGCTAGCGAACAATCTTGTGAATCCGAAGTGAAGTCACGGATTCCGCTGAGGCCCCTTCGGACCCTCCGGGAGTGAGAAAAGCACACACATATTATACATCACCATTTCATGTTAAGCATAAAGGTTTCACAAGAATGCTTGCCTTGAGTAATTAATGACGAAACGAATGGAACGGAGAATCAACCACGATCGCTAGGGACCGACAACCACAAACCTAACGATTCAAAGAATACAATCACAACTAATTATACACGAGTACAAAAATGGAATACGCCCGAAAACCCACCTAAGATTCATGTAAATTCGTATAAAAACAACAACGAGGGCGGATCGCAACCCTCTCGATTTCACAAGTACCACGAAATTTACCATGAAATCGTAGGGAAAACATGAATACCACTAAGATTAATCACATACATCATGAATTAATCAACAACACGGAACGAATCGGACAATTAATCGAAAATCCCCAAATTTCCCAAAAGTAGGGTTCTAAGAGATTTTACCTTGATTCAAAGATGAAAAACGGATGATTTGGTGTTAGGTTGATGTTATGATGCTAGAATATACTTCTCCAATGTAGTTTGAGTGAAGATCGGACGAACCCTATCTCTGAGGATCGCTCCCGTCGCGAAGAGAAGAGAGAAGAGTGAAAAATGAGGAAATTTCGGCCACTGTCAGTATATATACTGTTAGATGTTACGGACGTAACATCACATACATACGGCCGTAACATTTGAACATTATGGCCGTAACTGGCCCTGGGGAAGAATCTGGATAAATAAAAGAAACCCACTTACGGTCGTATAATTCTAAGGTGACGGCCGTAACAATTCTTATGGCCGTAACATGTGAATATTACGCCCGTAAGTCGCCACTAGATCAATGCAGAAAGAAAAAACCAAAGCTTGGTTACGGCCATACAAAGAAGAAGTTACAGCCGTAATTATTGAACATTATGGCCGTAACATCCCTGGCTTGCGGCCGTAATGTGCCTCTTGCAGCAGGCCAGATATGCACGACGTCTCGATGAAGGTCGATTGGAGATTACAAAGGTGTACCGACGGATACACCCACGACGAGTTCGAGTCAGAAACTAGAGCGCTAAAGGAAGATGCGATTCCGACTACCCAAAGGTTCGGAAACGACAAGGATAGTAATTACCCCATAACTTTGGGAAATTACAAATTAGCCCAAAATATCCGAAACACACGAAATAGGATAGAAACACCAAACAAAAGCTCACAACACGCATAATAACATAATATGGATTTACAGCAACCCCGAAACGGCAGTTCCGAACAATGATTACAAGAATCGAACCAAATAGCAACGAAAATGACATTAAACGCAAAACTGAGTAAAACAGGTCCGAAACAAACTTGTATGAGAAAAAGTCCAGTATTAAATATTCTCGAAATACCAATACAGTTACAAGTGAGTTGTTTAAACCGAAAAATACACCAAAATGAAAAATACCAGAAAAAGGAAAAAAATGCGGATATTACATTCCACCCCTCTAAAAATAAGTTTCGTCCCGAAACTTAAGAAACAAACAACTCGGGGTACCTAGCACGCATGCTATCCTCGGTTTCCCAAGTCGCCTCCTCGACACCGTGTCTCGACCACTGCACCTTGGCCAATGGAATGGTCTTATACCTAAGTCGCTTCTCACGGTGCTCCAAAATCTTCAAGGGACACTCCTCGAAGGTAATATCCTCAACGATATCGATCTCACCATAGTCGATGATATGACTAGGATCCAGAACATATTTTTTCAACTGGGAAACATGAAAAACGCTATGGACGTGGCTCAAAGTCGGAGGCAACGCCAAACGATACGCCAACTCGCCGACCCTCTCTAGAATCTCAAAGGCCCCAATAAACCTTGGACTCAACTTTCCCTTCTTCCCGAAGCATAGAACTCCCTTTGTCGGCGGCACCTTTAGCAAAACGTGGTCTCCTACCTCGAATTCCAAAGGTCGACGACGAACATCGGCATAGGATTTCTGTCGACTATGAGCAGTCAACATCCTCTCCCGAATCAATTCCAGCTTTTTATTCATCTCCAAGGCGATATCCAGTTCGGTTCCGACTAGATTGGATGCCTCGTTCCAAAAAATCGGCGATCGACATCGCGCCCATAAAGCGCCTCATACGGTGCCATCCAAATCAATGTGTGCCAACTATTGTTGTACGTGAACTCGATCAACGGCAAATGCTCCTCCCAATCACTGCTCCAATCGAGAGCACAAGCACACAACATATCCTCAAATGTCTGGATAGTGCGCTCCGACTGCCCATCCGTTTGAGGATGAAAAGAAGTACTCAGATGCAAATGAGTACCCAGCGCCTTATGTACTGCCTTCCAAAAATGCGATACAAAACGACCATCACGATTCGAAATGATAGACTTTGGAGTACCGTGAAGCCTCACAATCTGCACAATAAATACACGAGCCAACTTTTTCGGACTCCAAGTATCCTTGATGCCCAGAAAATGTGCCGACTTGGTCAGACGATCCACAATCACTCAAACCATATTCATACCAGACTTCGATCTCGGCAAGCTCGTGATGAAGTCCATCGAAATGTCTTCCCATTTCTATTTCAGAACGGGAAGCGACTGCAATAAGCCGGCTGGTCGCTGATGCTCGATATTTTGACCTGCTGACAAGTCAAATATCTCGCTTCAAACCTTGCGACCTCCTCCTTCATGTCGTTCCATCAAAAGTTCCTCCTTAGGTCCTTGTACATCTTACTCGAACCAGGATGAACCGAGTAAGGCACAGCATGGCCTCACGCAAAATACTCTGCCTCAATTCTAAGTCGTACGGTACACAAAGCCGACTATGGAATCTCAACACACCATCCTCGTGAATCACAAACCCAGGAGACTTCCCCTTAAGAACATTCTCTCGGATTTGAGTAATCATCTGATCCTCCAACTGCTTCAGATTAATTTCATCAAACAGCAACGATGAAATCTCCAAAGCACAAAGTTGCCCGACAGCTCCTGGAAACAAAATCTCAACACCCAACTCGATCAAAACACGCTGAAGCTCGTATTGAGACGTAAGTTGTTAGGAGTATGCCCTCGAATGCCACTCAGAGGATATTGAGTGAGGGCATTGCACTTGTAATTATGTAAATCATTTATATAAGGCAAATGATTGTTTCTTTATTTACTGGTAGTTACTGACATTTCTAACTCGTAAATAAACATATAGAAACTAGTCCGTGTATTTGAGAGCAAAACGTTCCACTCCTTATTGGATAAGGGGGTCGACACTGGAAAGGTTTATAGCTCAAATACTTAATCATTCGCAAGTCAATGAAACTTGACTGGGCGTTAAGTTTATGTGAAGACTTGTATGACGTGTTCTTTGACATGGAGAGTGCCTGTCGAATGCTAATGGTTAGTGGAAGCGCACGTTATAGGTATGCTAATTGGATCAGTATACTCGAACCGACTCACCCTCGATTCGTCACACGGATTTCACTCCGGGACAGTCAATGACGGAATCGAAAGGTTGTGATAGGTATTCGTGAACCTTCGACTTGAGGATTTAGTAGGGATGTGCTTGTGACGTCAAGATTTTCATAAGAGTAGTTCGACCATATAAACCGGAAGGCGGGGGTCAACCTCGACGTGCATCTTGACGGGCAAGTAGCAGGTCCTACTGAATACCAAGATAGAATTCTTTCTCCCGTTAGTGAGTGGGTTATATGTCCTATGCGGTTATTGGCAGATGAGATCATAAGTCTTTGGCCAAAGCATTGGAGCTAGTTGTATTAGATACACGACAGCTCGATGATCTCGATTTGCATTAACGCATGCATAGCGTCAAATACAGATAGGGTTTGACTGACCGTAACCCTATAATTTGATCGGGACATTTGAAAGAAGGGTTTATACGTATACTGGTATTCACGATAGAATGGTTCTTGAATGATCCCAATCATTCATTCTCAGTTGGGGTACAGTGTAGGCCACCAGGCTGGCTAGGTGGTGCTACTACTCTTTGGTTCCTCCCATTGCTGACTGAGACGGACCTACCGAGTCGCGCAATAGGATTGACGACGGAATGAATAAAGCTAATTCTCTCATTATGAATATTAGATATTGGATATCTAATTTGGGACATTGGATGTCTAAATCGATTTATTGGATAAATTGATTTACGGCCTAATGAATTAAATATTTCACTGGGTGATTAATTTAATTCATGAATATAATTATTTCTTGGAGAAATTAATTATGTTATTTTGTATTTTATATGTTTAATTAATTGGATTAATTAAACGACACAAATACATCGGAACGGAATCGGAGTTTATCTGTTTGGACTCGCGGGAGTCCGAAACGAACCGAACTTGTCCGATTTCTACATGGGCCAACCCCCACATTTCCACCCACTTTCATATGGACCCTTGTTCCATTCTTTAATGTTTTGATCATTAAGGTGGTGGGGCTTTGATTCTCATAATAATGAGTTGTAACATGTGAAGAGTTGAATAAATGAAGAAGACATCTCTCACTTGAGATTCCAAGCCAATTCCAACGTGAATAGAGAGTAGAGAGAGAGAGAGAGAGAAAAGACTTCTCCAAGTCTTCTTCATCTTTGTTCATCAACTGCTTCTTCATTTTTCTTGGAGAAAAATTGAGAGAAATTATTGAGAGTTATATTATACACTTAGAGTGTAGTAATAAATAGCTTCATCACTTAGCTCTAGCCGTATCCTCGGAGGATAGCAAGGTGATCGTCGTTCCGGTCATTTCTACGGCGCATGGCAAGTAGAGACGCGGTGCTTTCGGCGTTAGATCGTTCAAGAGCTTGGGGAATAGCTCAAGAGAAGGTTATCCAATTTAATCAACGGACTACGAGGGTATGTTTCTCGTATCTCTTGTATTTCGTTTTGATATTCGTATATACGTAGCTCGATCGATCCTCGTAGGGATTCGGATCGAATTAATTTTCGTTTTACCGCTTCCGCTAGGCCTTCGTTTTAGGCACCGAATCCCAACAGTGGTATCGGAGCGTAGGTCTTGCGATCGTATATACGATATTAGCATTTGGAATGCTCGATTAGATAGTGAATGATTTGGAATCATTTTAGTCATAATCGTGGTATATGTTTTTACGTTCGTTGTAATTATATTTTTCGTAAGTTTATGTCTAAATATAAATCTTAATTTCTTGGAAATATGATTTATATTAAAGATATGAATGTTGGAGAATATAGATATTGGATATCCGGTCGAAAAACTAGTCCCGAAATGCCGTTGGACGGTCCGGGAGGGGTCCGGAAGTCGGGGGCCGCGGCCCGTGTGCGGCCAGTGCAGGCGACCAGCATGCTGGCCGCGGCACGTCTCCGAGGCGCGGCACGTGGCTCGGGCGGCCGGCCGGCCTTCCGATTGTGATCGGCCATGCTGCATGTCTGCCGGCATCTGCATGTGATGACTCGGCCATGGCAGGCCAATGTCGCCCCGGCTCGATTTTTTCGTGTATTCTTGAAAATTAATCTCCCGCATGTTAAATTGGATTTAATATGATTAAAATGATTTATGGTATTTCATTTTATAAGGGAAATTTGATTAATTAGAATATTTATTGTCGACCGAATTATTTTGAACGTTATCATATTACCGATTGTGTGAATCGATTGGATCGGTTCGTATTGTTGATTGGATCAATGTATCTCTACGCTTTCCATTTATTTAGTATTTATTGAATGAATGCTTTTGAATGGGGATGTGGTTCGTGGACTTAGTTTTTGAATCGTTCATTTTATTTGATTGGGTTGTAAAGGCCGTTTTGAGCCTATTTATTTTACTAGAAAAATTTGTATCTAGGATGCAATTTTCAATGTAAAATTTATATGTAATGACGAAGACCAGAGGAAGATCCATTTCGAGAAGACGAAGATTCAAGACGAAGACTTGTAATTAAATTACGGAGTTTTTGTTTTATAGGAACGGTCCATGAACCACATGTTGGTAGCAACTATGTTGTGAATGGTTGTTTCATATTGTATGAATGCCACAAACGCGCTTAAATGATTAATGTGCAAAGTGTAACGCTAATCGCGAAAATTCTCCCACGATAAATTATTAAGTTTATAAGGTTTCAAGGTTTTCCTTCCCTCCATCGAGTTTTCGGGAAATTGAAATCCAAACCGGATGTGCTATGCTTCCGAGTTATCGGGGTAGTCTTTCGGGGAGGACGGATAAATTACCGACAGCGCATTGGATGCCTTCGGTTGGAGCAAATTTTATCCCTAGAAACACGATAGGTTGCGGATAAGATTCAATTGTGAAACCGATTTGCGTCGATGGTATAAACTTAACTTGTTCACGAACCATAGAAACCGTATAGGTTGAGGGGAGTGAACAAGGGGAAAAGAAGATCGAATCATCCATTAGATGGTTGGTGTTGGACACCACTTTATGAAAATTAATAGACTAGAAACACATTCGGTTGCCCTCTATTAAGATTTATAAAGAACTCGATCACCACTATGAAGTAGAGCGACGATACTTCCAGTTTCACATGGGAGTGTGTTATTCCGATAAAAATAGTGGGAGTGGGTAACAAGAATAGAAAAGACCTTAATTCTATACTCGAACATAATATAACAAGTCACTAATTAACTGCTATGCTTAATGCGGACATAACTCAATATGACAATGAATCCACTCGCAATTCTCAAGAAAGAACACCCTGATTGGACCTAACTTTGTGGACTGGTTCCGCAACCTGATGATAGTACTCAGTATAGAGGCACTGGGATACGTCTTAGAGACGGACATTCCGGCACCTCCTGTGCGGACCAGAGCCAATCAGGAAGAGATCGAAAACCACGAAAAGTGGGTTAAGGATGACGTAAAAGTCCGTGCATACATGATGGCTTCTATGTCTAATGAGCTTCAGAGAGCTCATGAGAAAATGACTTCTGCTAGGCAGATTCTATCTCACTTAACCGAACTTTATGGTGAGCACAGCAGAACTGCTAGATATGAGATATCCAAGCAACTGTTCGGTGCAAGGATGAAGGAAGGTGAGAAAGTTGGGGAACACGTCCTCAAAATGATATCCATGATCGAGAGATTGGAGGCTCTTGATTTTAAAATGGATACTTCTCTCCAAACCGACCTTATCCTACAGTCTCTCCCTGATTCCTTCTCACAGTTTGTTATGAACTTCAACTGCAATGAGATTGCATGTAATTTAGCTGGGCTAATGAACAAACTTGTGACCGCTTAGTCTCAGATGAAGACTCCGCGGATGAAGGAGTCTGCCCTTGTGATTTCTTCTGGACTTCGGAAGTCTAAGAATAAGAAGAAAAAGACCAAGAAGCGGACTGGACCACAAGCAAAGGACCTTAAGGGTAAGGGCAAGGCCCCGATGGTTGCAAAGAACAAGAAGAAGAAGGATGCTTGTCTCAAGTGCAATGAGTGAGCCCTTTGGGCTAGAGAAGTCCGATTCTTCATGGCACTTCAGGTACAGAACTTTTAGTTTTGAAAACAAATTGTTCTGCTACTGTATTTTCTACTTCCTGGATACTGGATTCTCGTGCTCGTTCTCATATTTGTACCGTGAATCAGGATCTAGAACAAAGTAGGAAGCTTGGAGCTGGAGAAGTTATGATCACAGACGGAAGCGGGCATAGTGTCGAGGCGACCGACATAGGATCACTTCTTTTGGGTTCAGAATCCGGCTTTGTTTTGACTTTAGAAGATGTACTTGTTTTGCCCAAGGGGCACAAAAACATTGTATCCATTCCGGTCATGGACCGAAAAGGCTTTTCATTTTTCATTGGTGATGGTTCCTGCAAAATTTATTTTAGAAATAAACTAGTGGGTACTGCTACATTGTTGAATGGATTGTATCATCTAAATCTCAGCAACAAAGTAGTTGTGAATACTATGACTAGAAAACGTGGTAGGGATGAAACCAATCAAGTTTTGAAATGGCATCTAAGACTTGGTCATGTTGGTCGACCAAGGTTTACAAGATGGAAAAGATGGACTTATGGGTCCATTGGGATCGGATCCATTTCCTACTTGTGAATCTTGCCTTAAAGGCAAAATAACTAAGTCCCCTTCACGGGGACTTTTGAAAGAGCCGATAAATCGGGATTAATCCATACTGACGTTTGTGGTGCTTTGGAAGCAGCACGTGACGGATATCAATATTTCATTACGTTTACAGATTATCATACTAGGTATGGTTATGTATACTTAATGAAACATAAATCCGAGGCCTTTGAGAAATTCCAGGAATTCAAGGCCCTAGTCGAGAAACAAACTGGTAATCATATCAAAGCACTTCAGTCGGACCGAGGTGGCGAGTATATGAGTACGGAGTTTGACGAGTTCCTTAAGGGACATGGAATAGTTTCACAACTAACACCTCCAGGTACTCCTCAGTTAAATGGTGTGTCAGAAAGAAGGAACCGGACCCTGTTGAACATGGTCAGTTCCATGCTGGGCTATACAGACTTGCCGATTTACCTATGGGGGTATGCACTCTTGACTGCCGCTTACATCTTGAACAGATGTCCTTCCAAATCCGTTCCTAAAACTCCACATGAGATGTGGGAGGGCAGGAAACCAAGTCTTAATCATATTAGGATTTGGGGATGTCCCGCCTATGTCAAGAAGACTAAGGTGGAAAAGTTGGAAGCTAGGTCTGTGAAGGGACGTTTAATTAGATTCCCATCTGGGACGATGGGATATCTATTCTACATGCCCGAAGATCGAAGGATCGTTGTTGCTTTACAAGCACACTTCCTGGAAGATGAGTTCATTCAGGAAAGTGGAGCAGGTAGAAGTATTTCTTTAGAAGAATACAATGAAACTCCTCGAGAGACACCTGTGCAAGAAACTGGAACCGAACTTTCTGAAACACAAGTACAACCACCTCGTAGGTCTAGTAGGGTGTCTCATTTACCTGAGAGGTATAGGTTTGTGCACTTGGAGGAGCTGGATCTCCATGAGGTTCCAAGTGATAGCCAAGAGACCGACCCGAAGACCTATGACCAAGCGATGATGGATGTAGACTCCGCGAAATGGCGTGAAGCTATGGAAGCTGAGATAGACTCGATGCATGTCAATCAGGTCTGGACTCTAGTAGACCGCCCCAAGGGCATAGTGCCTATTGGGAACAAGTGGATCTACAAGAGAAAGACTGATGGTGATGGCAAGGTTGACGCCTATAAGGCTAGGCTTGTGGCAAAGGGTTATACCCAAAAGGAAGGGATCGATTACCACGATACCTTCTCGCCCGTAGCCATGATCAAGTCTATTCGCATGATGCTTGCTATAGCTGCCTACCACGATTATGAGATATGGCAAATGGACGTAAAGACGGCTTTCCTTAATGGATTCCTCGAGGATGAAATCTATATGGAGCAGCCTAAAGGCTTTGTGTCTGAAGTCGATATTCAGAAAGTGTGCAAGCTTCAGCGTTCCATTTATGGACTGAAGCAAGCGTCGCGTAGTTGGAACCTTCGTTTTGACGAGGCAATCAAAGAGTTTGATTTCGAGCAAAATGAGGAGGAACCTTGTGTATACAAGAGGGTTAGTGGGAGCAAGATCGCATTCTTAGTACTATATGTAGATGACATTCTACTAATAGGAAATGATGTGGGAATGCTCAGTTCTGTGAAAGCTTGGCTTTCGAGTAATTTATCCATGAAAGACTTGGGAGAAGCAACCTATATTCTTGGTATTCGGCTCTACCGAGATAGAGCGAAGAGAACAATGAACCTTTCCCAAGCCCTCTATATAGATAAAATCTTAAAGCGATTTAAGATGGATGATTCTAAAAGAGGGTTCCTACCGATGCAACATGGAATAAAACTCACCTTGAAGATGTGTCCTCAAAGTGAGGAACAACGCAAGGAAATGAGTAATATACCATATGCTTCGGCCGTGGGTAGCCTTATGTATGCTATGTTGTGTACAAGACCTGACATCGCGCATGCTGTAAGCGTGGTGAGTAGGTTTCAGGCAAACCCAGGTAGGGAACATTGGACTGTTGTAAAGAACGTTCTCAAGTACTTGAGAAGGACTAGAGATATGGTTCTGATGTATGGCGGTGGAGAATTGGATGTGGTGGGATTCACTGATTCGGACTTCCAAGGACTGAAGGACGACTCGATGTCCACTTCTGGCTACATATTTACTCTTAATGGAGGAGCAGTATCTTGGCGTAGTGCCAAGCAAAGCGCGACTGCTGATTCCACCTGTCAGGCTGAGTATCAAGCAGCCTCGGAGGCTTCCAAGGAAGGGTTCTGGATTAAGAAGTTTCTGGGAGAACTTCAAGTGATACCATGTGTTGAAATTTGCTGTTCATTTGTCTTTGCGACAACGACGGAGCTGTAGCGCAGGCCAAGGAGCCGAGGTTTCACAACAGCACCAAACACATTGAGCGGAAGTATCATCTCGTAAGGGAATTTGTTCGCAAGGGATACATTGTGCTGCACAGAGTTGACTCGGCCGACAACGTCGCCGATCCACTGACCAAGCCACTTTCTCAGACTAACTTGGAGCGTCATCTGGAGAACATGGGTATTAGATACCATAGTGTGTGGCATTGAGTGCAAGTGGGAGATTGTTAGGAGTATGCCCTCGAATGCCACTCAGAGGATATTGAGTGAGGGCATTGCACTTGTAATTATGTAAATCATTTATATAAGGCAAATGATTGTTTCTTTATTTACTGGTAGTTACTGACATTCCTAACTCGTAAATAAACATATAGAAACTAGTCCGTGTATTTGAGAGCAAAACGTTCCACTCCTTATTGGATAAGGGGGTCGGCACTGGAAAGGTTTATAGCTCAAATACTTAATCGTTCGCAAGTCAATGAAACTTGACTGGGCGTTAAGTTTATGTGAAGACTTGTATGACGTGTTCTTTGACATGGAGAGTGCCTGTCGAATGCTAATGGTTAGTGGGAGCGCACGTTATAGGTATGCTAATTGGATTAGTATACTCGAACCGACTCACCCTCGATTCGTCACACGGATTTCACTCCGGGACAGTTAATGACGGAATCGAAAGGTTGTGATAGGTATTCGTGAACCTTCGACTTGAGGATTAATAGGGATGTGCTTGTGACGTCAAGATTTTCATTAGAGTAGTTCGATCCTATAAACCGTAAGGCGGGGGTCAACCTCGACGTGCATCTTGACGGGCAAGTAGCAGGTCCTACTGAATACCAAGATAGAATTCTTTCTCCCGTTAGTGAGTGGGTTATATGTCCTATGCGGTTATTGGCAGATGAGATCATAAGTCTTTGGCCAAAGCATTGGAGCTAGTTGTATTAGATACACGACAGCTCGATGATCTCGATTTGCATTAACGCATGCATAGCGTCAAGTACAGATAGGGTTTGACTGACCGTGACCCTATAACTTGATCGGCACATTTGAAAGAAGGGTTTATACGTATACTGGTATTCACGACAGAATGGTTCTTGAATGATCCCAATCATTCATTCTCAGTTGGGGTACAGTGTAGGCCGCCAGGCTGGCTAGGTGGTGCTACTACTCTTTGGTTCCTCCCATTATTGACTGAGACGGACCTACCGAGTCGCGCAATAGGATTGACGACGGAATGAATAAAGCTAATTCTCTCATTATGAATATTAGATATTGGATATCTAATTTGGGACATTGGATGTCTAAATTGATTTATTGGATAAATTGATTTACGGCCTAATGAATTAAATATTTCACTGGGTGATTAATTTAATTCATGAATATAATTATTTCTTGGAGAAATTAATTATGTTATTTTGTATTTGATATGTTTCATTAATTGGATTAATTAAACGACACAAATACATCGGAACGGAATCGGAGTTTATCTGTTTGGACTCGCGGGAGTCCGAAACGAACCGAACTTGTCCGATTTCTACATGGGCCAACCCCCACATTTCCACCCACTTTCATATGGACCCTTGTTCCATTCTTTAATGTTTTGATCATTAAGGTGGTGGGGCTTTGATTCTCATAATAATGAGTTGTAACATGTGAAGAGTTGAATAAATGAAGAAGACATCTCTCACTTGAGATTCCAAGCCAATTCCAACGTGAATAGAGAGTAGAGAGAGAGAAAAGACTTCTCCAAGTCTTCTTCATCTCTGTTCATCAACTTCTTCTTCATTTTTCTTGGAGAAAAATTGAGAGAAATTATTGAGAGATATATTATACACTTAGAGTGTAGTAATAAATAGCTTCATCACTTAGCTCTAGCCATATCCTCGGAGGATAGCAAGGTGATCGTCGTTCCGGTCGTTTCTCCGGCGCGTGGCAAGTAGAGATGCGGTGCTTTCGGCATTGGATCGTTCAAGAGCTTGGGGAATAGCTCAAGAGAAGGTTATCTAATTTAATCAACGGACTACGAGGGTATGTTTCTCGTATCTCTTGTATTTCGTTTTGATATTCGTATATACGTAGCTCGATCGATCCTCGTAGGGATTCAGATCGAATTAATTTTCGTTTTACCACTTCCGCTAGGCCTTCGTTTTAGGCACCGAATCCCAACATAAGTATCTCAAGCGTCTGCAAGGTAATTGGTTTCCGACTCAAGGCGTCTGCCATGACGTTCGCCTTGCCTGGATGATAAAGGATTTTGAGGTCATAATCCTTAATCAATTCCAACCACCTCCTCTGCCTAATATTCAACTCCCGCTGAGTGAATATGTACTTCAGACTTTTATGATCGGTAAAAATCTGGCATGCAGAGCCAAAGAGATAATGACGCCAAATCTTGAGCACAAAAACAACTGCCGCTAACTCGAAATCGTGAGTAGGGTAGTTGAGCTCATACGGCCTCAACTGCCTGGACGCAAACGCAATAGTCTTGTCGTGCTGTATCAACACGCACCCAAGACCCTGACCCGAAGCATCACTATAAACAGTAAAACCCTCGTTGCCACATGGCAACGCTAGAATCGGGGCTGAAGTCAAACGCCTATTCAGCTCCTCAAAACTCGACTGTCTTTCGTAATTCTAGACGAACTTCTCAGATTTCTAAAGCAACTGTGTAAGTGGCCGAGCCAATAGGAACCTACGATAATAGCCAACCAAACCCAAGAAACTACGGACCTCCTTCACATTCTTAGGCGGTGCCCAATCCAACACCGCCTCAATCTTCTGTGGATCCACACGGACCCCCTCGGCTGAAATCACGTGACCTAGAAACGTCACTTCCTTCAGCCAGAACTCACATTTCGAGAACTTCGCATAGAGTCGCTCGGTCCTCAAAATGTCTAACACCACACGCAGATGATGCACATGCTTCTCCTCATTCTTCGAATAGATAAGGATATCGTCAATGAAGACGACGACACACTTATCCAAATACTTGATGAAGACCTTGTTCATAAACTGCATGAACACTGCCAGCGCGTTAGTTAGCCTGAAGGGCATAACCACAAACTCATAATGTCCATATCTCGTCCGAAAAGCTATTTTCGGAACATCGGACTTCTTCACTCAAAGCTGATAGTACCCCGACCTCAAGTCGATCTTCGAGAATACCGCAGCTCCCTACAACTGATCAAACAAGTCATCAATCCTCGGCAAGGGATACTTGTTCTTGATGGTCACTTTGTTTAGCTCGCGATAGTCGATACATAATTGCAGCGAACCATCCTTCTTCTGCACAAATAGGATCGGTGCGCCCCAATGCGAAGCGCTCGGTCGAATATACCCCAACTCAAGAAGCTCACTCAACTGCTTCTTCAACTCAGCCATCTATGAAGGTGCCATGCGATACGGCGCCTTCGAAATCGGAGCCGCACCCGGCTCTAACTCGATAGCGAACTCAACCTCACGGTCCGGTGGTAACCTCGGCAACTCGTCAGGAAAGACATCAGAGAACCCACTAACGACTGGAATCAATGAAAACTCGACCCCACCATCCTCCGTATTCAAGGCGTAGCACCAATAACTAGTACACCCCTTCCGCAGGAGTCTCATCGCCTTTAAGGCGTTGACTACGAACTTCTGATTTCCCCTCTTTCGCCCCGCGAAAGAGTGCTCGGTGCCGTCCTTGCCTAACATGGTGATGATTCTCGTGCGGTAGTTCATGATCGCACCATGCCGCTCAATATTCTCACCAAATAAGATTAGATAGCCAAGCCCTCTCATAAATAACCACAGAACAGTCTCGGATCTCCCGATCACCAATGATCCTATCACCGCTAGGAAGTTTAATGATGAAAGGCTCACAAGACGACAAACAGTCTAGACTCAAACGGCGTACACACTCCAGAGAGATAAACGAATCCATAGTACTAAAATCGAAAAGCACACTGACAGGATGATAATGAATATGAACGGTACCTGTAGCCACGGTAGCCGCTGGATCATCGGCCCTCCTCCTCTCATAAACACGCGGATGAGCGGAGCCGGCACTAGAAGCTACCCCTCTAGTGGGCTGGCCCCGACCTCTCCCTCAGCTGGCACTTGGTGGAGACTGCGGAGCAAACGACCCCTGGTTCACACTCGGCTCCTTAGGCACTGGGAAAGAAGCCTGGGCACTGAGGGTCTGCCCTAAACGATCACAAAAGAAAGCCTTGTGGCCCACCTGGCCACAAGTATGACAAGTCAAAGACGGACGAGGACACTCCCAGTCCATATGGCCCGGCTTGCCACAATTAAAACATCTGACCTCACGAGTGGAGGTACTGGCAGTACCTCGAAAGCCCCCAGAAAAACGAGCCGAACCGCCCGCAGGAAAGTCAGCAGACTGAGACTTTTGCTGAACTCCGCCCTTTTGACCCGAAAAGTTACCGACAAATTTTTGTTTCTTACTTTCTCGAGCCGCCACACTGGTCGTCAAGGACATATCATAAGCAAGAGCTCTACTCTGATAGTCCTTTAGGCTGGTTCAGGCGAGCCCAAACATGTAATCACGAATCTTCGGTTTCGTTCACCTAGAAAAGTGGCAAATCTTGCCGCTCTCCTTATTAACCTAGGCCTTCACGTAGCCCAATTCCCAGTTGAAATTTGCAATGATCTGAGAAACCGGAATATCCCGAGGCTGAGCATCATAAAAAGCATGGACTCGGGCCTGACGAACCGGCCACAGACTGTATTCAGCTTCCATAATGTCTCTGAACTCGGCCTACGAAGCATTGTGGTCCTGAGGCTCAACAGCCTCCCACCAATCAGCAGCCTCCCCAGTGAGAAAATACTGGGCGATTGGGACCTTGCGATCCTCAGGGCAGTTAGTGGCGATAAAGATCTTGGACATCTCCTTGATCCACCTCTCCCAGTCAATTGGGTCTGAATCCCTAGAAAACTGAGAAGGATGCATCTTGGTGACATCCTGAAGCCAACAATCTGTTCCGGCCTGAGTAGTACGAGCCAGAGCCGGGTTTTGAACCGCCTGGGCTATCGTAGCCATTTGATTCACCATGTGTTGCATCATTGTTGCAACACCAATGTCGGCGCCATTGCCGGCTGTATTGTCTTGAGTGGCAGTATGGTCCTGACGACCATCATTACTGCCGGCTCCAGAAGAGTGTGACGTGGCCGCCCCACTGGCTGCCCCACGTCCCCGGACGCGTCCACGACCACGGCTACGACCTCTACCACGACCTCTTCCAGCATCCATACTAGAGACAAGAGGTAGCAAAAGCAATTCGATTATAAGTACGATAGGAAAAACAGTCACAATTCAAGAAACGGAAGTACAATACGAGAAAATAAGGAATCGAGTAAGGAAAACTTACGAACACTGGAAGTACCGAGATGATGGCAGCGGGATGACGGTGTGCAAAATAAAACACAACTAGACCTAATTAACCAACAAGCCCAGGTATCCGTAAACCTAGTGCTCACTGATACCATTTTCTATAATACCCCCAAGATATTCAGGGTATATTACAGCACCGTGGACCCTTATGTAGGACCCGCCAGGCTAAATAAACAATACCGCTCGTCTAACCATCGTGGTTAGCGAGAAACACACAACACCACAACAATAAATAAATGAAATCATCTGGTACAACCGATAAACAGGACATCACCCAAATTCACAAATACGATTTAACATACAAAACATATCCCAAATCAAAAGTGCCTAAGTACTCGCGAGTACTATCTATAAGTTCACAAGTTTGGAAAACAAACACATCAAAATGGACACGGAAATAAAGAGAATCCATTAAACACATCAACATCCCCGTCCAGCATCCTCGTACTGCTCCAGTGCCCGCTCGACCGGCTGAACGCCACCTGAAATTCATAACTAGAATTTCCCCAAAACGGGTCCCCAAAGGGGTTAGAAATTACGCTAGAATAAGTAACAAGGCAAACCATTTGCTAACACATTTCATAGTACATGCATCAAGTCATTTCAAAATCCAAAACCAGACATGTCTTTTCCGAAAAACGAGCAGTCAATAATCAATTTGCCTTGGACCAGGGCGAAACCACTGGTCCCATTCGAGGCCTGTGAGGACCCTCCCGAAATGGCCATAATCATAAAGCAAATCACGCACAGGGAGAAACCACGGGTCCCATTCGAGGTCTCTAAGGACCCTCCCAAACTAGCTAGCGAACAAGCTCGTGAATCCGGAGTGAAGTCACGGATTCCCTCAAGGCCCCGTCGCAGCCTCCCAGAGTGAGCAAAGCACACACATATTATACATCACCATTTTATGTTAAGCATGAAGGTTTCACAAGAATACTTGCCTTGAGTAATTAACGACGAAACGAACAGAACGGAGAATCAACCACGATCGCTAAGAACCAACAACCACGAACCTAACGATTCGAAGAATACAATCACAACCAATTCTACACGAGTACAAAAATGGAATACGCCCGAAAACCCACCTACGATTCATGTAAATTCGTACAAAAAAAACAACGATGGCGGATAGCTGAACCCTCTCGATTTCACAAATACCACGAAATTTACCATGAACTCATAGGGAAAACATGAATACCACTAAGATTAATCACAGACATCATGGATTAATCAACAACACGGAACGAATTGGACAATAAATCAAAAATCTCCAAATTTCTGAAAAGTAGGATTCTAGTAGATTTTACCTTGATTCAAAGATGAACAACGAATGATTTGGTGTTAGGTTGATGTTATGATGCTAAACAAAAATAAAAAATACTTCTCCAGTGGAGTTTGAGTGAAGATCGGACGAACCCTAGCTCCAAGGATCGCTCCTGTCGCGAAAAGAAGAGATGAGAGTGAAAAATGAGGAAATTTCGGCCACTGTCAGTATATATACTATAAGATGTTATGGCCGTAACATCACATACATACGGCCGTAACATGTGAACATTACGGCCGTAAGTATATCGCTTTATGGCCGTAACTGGCCTTGGGGAAGAATCTGGACAAATAAATGAAACTCACTTACGGCCGTATAATCCTAAGGTTACAGACGTAACAATTCTTATGGCCATAACACGTGAATATTACGCCCGTAAGTCGCCACTGGATGCAGAAAGAAAAAAAAACGAAGCTTGGTTACGACCGTACAAAGAAGAAGTTACGGCCGTAACTTTTGAATATTACGTCCCTAACATCCTTGGATTCGAGTCAGGAACTAGAGCACTAAAAGAAGACATGATTCCGACTACCCAAAGGTTCGAAAACGACAAGGATAGTAATTACCCCATAACTTTGGGAAATTACAAAACAGCCCAAAACATCCAAAACACACGATACAGGATCGAAACACCAAACAAAAGCTCACAACATGCATAATAACATAAGATGGATTTACAGCAATCCTGAAACGGTGATTCCGAACAACGATTACGAGAGTCGAACCAAATAGCGACGAAAATGACATTAAACGCGGAATTGAGTAAAACAAGTCCGAAACAAACTCGGATGACAAAAAGTCCAGTATTAAATATTCTCGTAATATCAATAAGGTTACAGGCGAGTTGAGAAAAATGAAAAATACACCAAAATGAAAAATACCAGAAAAAAGAAAAAATGCGGATATTACAGGATGTCTGTATTGCGTCCATGTACATGCAGGTTCTTGAGGATCAGTTCCAGGATTGGCATAGGAAGTGATGAGCTACGATACTAATCAGGAGTTGAGAGTTATGGAGTTCCGTTGTTGTTGCGTCGTCGTATTTTTTCTCAGTCTTTCGTTGTGATGTATTGTCTGTATTTTGGACCCCTGCGTGGGCACGAGTTATGAGCTGTGATCTACGAAGTGAACTTAGTTGTCTCAAATACCATGGAGTGGTGGTTTGACACTGGAGCAACTAGGCATATATGTGCCAACAAGACAATGTTCTTCTCCTTGGAAGAAATAGATGCCGGTGAAAAGCTATTTATGGTGAAGGCACAGTGATCTTGAAGATGACGTATGGAAAGTAAATGATTCTTAAACATGTGTTGTATGTGCCTGATATTAGCAAGAACCTTATTTATGGTTCCTTGTTGATTAAGCTTGGTTTTAGGTTAGATTTTGAGTCTGATAAAGTTATTTTGTCAAAGAGTGGTGTGTTTATTGGCAAGGGCTATGAGAGTGATGGGTTGTTTAAGCTCAATGTTATGACTGTTAAAAGTAATGAAATAAAGAATTCTTCTGCTTACTTGCTTGAGTCTCCTAATTTATGGCATGCTACATTAGGACACGTATAACTTTAATGCAATGCGTAGATTAATTGCATTAGATCACATACCAAAGTTTAAAATTGATTTAAACAACAAGTGTGAAACTTGTGTAGATGCAAAATTAACTCGATCTCCATTCCGAAAAGTGGAAAGAAACACCAAACCTTTAGAATTAATACATAGCGACCTATGTAATGTTGAAGTTTGTCCAAACTAGAGGTGGAAATAAATATTTTATTACTTTCGTGGATGATGGTACTAAATATTGCTATGTTTATTTGCTTAAAAGCAAAGACGAAGCTACAGAGAAATTCATTCTTTATAAAACGGAAGTTGAGAATCAATTGAATGCAAAGATAAAAGTATTAAGGAGTGACTGTGGAGGTGAATATGTAGAACCATTCGGCAAATATTATTCGCAATATGGGATTATTGAATGCAAAGATAAAAGTATGATGAATGCGATATTTCTAACTTCAGGTATGCCGCAAAATATGTGGGGAGAAGCCATCTTGACGGCAAATTATCTCTTAAACAATATATGCTGTAAGAATGGGAATAAAACTCCTTATGAATTATGGAAGGTAGTCAAGCCTTCCTACAATTACATGAAAGTGTGGGGGTGTCTAGCAAAGTTGCTGATACCTACACCTAAGAAAGTAAAAAGGTCCAAAAAAAGTTGACTGCATTTTCATTGGATATACACACAACATCAATGCCTATCGATTTCTTGTGCATGAATCTAAAGTGCCTGATATTCACAAAAATATATTTATGGAATCAAGGAACGCGTCATTTTTTGAGAATAGCTTTCCTTATAAGACTGCAAGTGAACGCTTTATCTCATTCGAACAGGCATATGAGCCAATGGATGAAGATAACGAAGATCAAAGAGTAGATAATGAGGATGAACCTAGAAGGAGCAAACGACAAAGGACGGAGAAATTTTATGGACTAAATTTCCTCACCTACTTTCTCGAAAAGGAACCTTAGTCTTATAAAGAAGCTGTAAGCTCAACGGATGCACCTCTTTGGAAAGAGGCTATCAAAGATGAAACTGATTCTATATTATAGAATCATATTTGGGAACTGGTGGAATTACCTCCAAAGTGTAAGCCACTAGGAAATAAATGGATTTTTAAGAAGAAATTGAAGGATGGAGCAGTTGATAAGTATAAGGCTAGGCTCGTAGTGAAGGGCAATAACCAACATGAAGGTCTAGACTATTTCGATACTTACTCTCCTGTGACGAGAATAACTTCCGTCAGGATGATACTTGCTATTAATGCATTACGAGGTTTAGAAGTTCATCAAATGGACGTTAAGATTGCCTTTCTTAATGGAAACTTAGATGAGGAAATCTATATGGAAGAACCCGAGGGGTTCTTTGCCCCTGGACAAGAAAGAAAAGTCTGCAGGTTGGTAAAATTATTGTACGGATTGAAGCAGGCACCAAAACAGTGGCATGAAAAATTTAATCATGTGATGTTAAGTGGTGGTTTCAAAATTAATGAATGTGATAAATATGTATACGTGAAGGACACAGAAGATGGCTATGTCATTTTGTTTCTATATGTAAATGACTTGCTCATTACTGGTAGTAATGAAAGAATAATAAAATCTACCAAAGACATGTTGAGGTCGAGATTTGACATGAAAGATATGGGACTCGCAGATGCAATTTTAGGAATTAAGATCACGAACATCGATGTAACACCCCCAATCCACTCAGGGATATTACATAACCAATATGTAACACCCCCAATCCACTCAGGGATATTACACGCCGTAAACCCTTCTCTCAAGCATCTACCAGGCTGGTAACACAATTAAACATCTCAAAATCGCCTTTAAGGCTAAAAAGACTCAGTAGACCAATTTGGCCTTTCAATCAATACATACAACCCAATCTCAATACATACCCACACAGGGGTCAAAATACAACACACTCCCGTACAACGGAAAAAATACTGCAGCGGAAATAAAGCAAAACTAAACCAATACGACATCGTATGGATCCTCATGTGATTAGTATCGATCATCTTTCATCATCCTTCGTGCCGACCCTGTGTTATTCTCCCTAAAACCTGAATGCAAAACAGACATCCATTCCCCGATTTCTCGGGGGTTAGCAAAATTCCACTATTTTGCTAGTGCAAGTACATAATCATACGAATTGTAACAAACAAATAGAAATCACGAATCGGGTACGACAATTAACTATCAAAGCCTTCCCGAGAGGTTTTATTAATTAGAAAGCAACCAATGAAGTGTTTGAAAATAAATTTCTCATCTCGGGATTTTAAAATTGGAAACCTTATTGGACCTCAAGTCCTTAGTTGAAAAAATAACCATTTTAAGACGAATGGGTCTAAGCACAAAATCACTTTCCATAAAACGACCTTTACAAAACGTTGGGATCTCATCCTAAATCTCATCAAATCACAGTACCAGAGGACAATAGCAAGGTCTGTTTTCCAACATCAAAACCCCACAATTAAAGGACTAAAACATATACGACGAAATACTCTAGTGCCATCCTAGCCAAGTAGGCCAAATGAACGACTTACCTCTTACACATTTAGTCAATGCACGCAATCATGCAAACCGTTCAAAACACTCGTTTCTGGAAACGCCATAATCCAAAACACATTTGTAAAATGCACCACAATTAACCGACGATCCACGTCTCTGTGGACCCCTACCGAGACCCTGTCGGATCTAACCCGTAGTGGTTAAAAGCAAGCTCGTCGATCCACATCTCTGTGGACCCCTACCGAGACCCCATCGGATCTAACCCGTAGTGAGCATACACACACACACATTACTCATGCAATACTAATATGCTAAGAATGTAAGTTCATTAAGAATACTTACTAGAGACACTTACCCGACACCGTTATCATACCCATCACAATACCTCCATCATGAATAATCAATCACAACACAACAACACGATTAACACGGAATACACGATTCCACAACATTAAACAAGCGGGGGTATCATTAAAACCTTCAACGTTCAAAATAATCAAATCAAAATCAACTCACACGAATCATATTCATGAGGGTAAACTAACCATCGTAAATCCAACATGTAAACTCTATTTGCAGGGTACGAGTCGTATAAGAAAATACTTGCCTCAATAACCGCTACCGAACACTCCGAAGAACACGGTTAAATCAGGAAAACCTCGAATACCTACAATCCTCCGGCCAAAAACAACGAAGATACGATTACAATGAGAATCAAGGTAAAAAACAAAGGAAACCGCACCAAACTATCGAAAGAAAACTCATTGGGACATTTAATCGAACACTCAACGTTCGATAACTCCCAAGAACACTCGAATCAACAATCGAGCTAAAAAAACTCGAAATATAGATATACAACCCATAGAACACAATTGTTAATGTTCAAAAACATCAACCAATTCATCACAATCGGACGAACAACGAAGATCAAGAATGAATCCCGAAAGTCAACTTTAGGAAATTGCAAGAATTTACCTCGATTCGATGAAAAACAAGGATTAGGTGATGATATAGTCGACAAGAGTCTTCCAAAACACCTAGGAATCGAGTGGAATCGACCAAAAACTCAACCCCTCGACTTCTCCCGTCGCCAGCCGCCACCAGGATGAAGAAATGGGGCAAAATGAGGTCTGGCCCGACACGAGGCCTATTTATGGCCAACAGAGTTGCGGCCGTAACCGGAACCCCTTACGGCCGTAACCGGCCTTCGTGAAAATTTTGCCCAGCGCCTGCCGATCACTTACGGCTGTAACCGGCCTTCGTCCAGCCCGTGCCTGCCGATCACTTACGGCCGTAGCCCATCACGCCTCATGGCCGTAACCGGCCTTCGTCTAGCCCGTGCCTGCCAATCACTTACGGTCGTAACCGGCACCTTACGGCCGTAACTCGGCCAGGCCAGTCCCTGCTCCAAAATGTGCGGTCGTGACTCGGCCGTGGCCAACTCCGACAGCCCAGTTAGGCGTTCGACAATGTTTCGGTCACACTAACGCACCGGTCATGATTCAAAACAATAACGAGCAAAACTACAAAACATAACGTACCGTTCATAGCAGAAAAACAAATTCCTCAAAGTTATAACGACACGAAATAACCGACACCAACCAACAAATAGTTCAAGGCAACCGGAATAAAAGTCTCAGGTATTACAATAAACACAAAAAGCAATCGTCGAGACAAATCTAAGCGCTAAGAGAACCCATGATTATGACCACCCGAAGGCTTGGAATTCGACAACGGAAGTAATTACCCCAAACTTTAGGAAATTACGAAAACGGCCCAAAACGTCCGATATACACGATACACAATCGAAACACCAAGAGAAAGCTCGCAACATGCATATTAACG
Source organism: Orobanche coerulescens (assembly GCA_033398695.1). Classification (NCBI taxonomy): domain Eukaryota; kingdom Viridiplantae; phylum Streptophyta; class Magnoliopsida; order Lamiales; family Orobanchaceae; genus Orobanche; species Orobanche coerulescens. The sequence continues at coordinate 42,521,186 of CM065815.1, read as the reverse complement.
TTAAATGAACTTACGAGAAACTCGAAACAATAGTTTCGAACGAGATTCGCAATAATCGAACTTAAATGCGGAAAAGTCGCTAAAAAGCATGGAACTCAGAAAAACGACACCCAAACGAACTCGGATGTCAAAAAGTGTAGAATGGATCATTCTTAGAATGACAAAACGGTCACAGGCGAGGCGCTAAAACAGACTCCTGCCAAAAAAGAAATTTACCGAAAATCGAAAATTGCGGATATTACATACTACCCTCCGTAAAAGAAGTTTCATCCCGAAACTTAAACCAAGTAGGGAGGAGCAATATCCCACCAGGAGCATCTCAAACAGATACACAAGAACTGCGTAACTTACGCCCATCGGCGAAACGTTACAAGAAACGCAAAGGGACATACGGCGTGGAAACACGCTCAACGACAACCATCACAATGCCACAAGCAGGGCATAACACGATCAACAAGTGCCAAGCACCACCAAACAGATAACTCAACCAAGTCAATTGTCCGAACCATCACGAGACAAAAGGCACCTATTACAAGAAAACACGCATAGTCGAAAAATAGAAATGAGGCATACAACGATCCACAAGGGCAACCACGGAGAACTCCGACCACGTCGAAATTCTCGAAAACCACACTAGGCATCTCCGTGTCCCTTCGGAGCAGAGACGCAAACTCGATCCTCCAACCTCTCAGCTACCATATCGCAGTGCACGACTCGGTGACCCACCTGGCCACTCGGGGAACGATAATTCTCCGCGGTACGAGATCAGGCAACAACAATCAGACAACCACGATCGAACAACAATGATCGAACAAAAATGATCGAACAACAATGATCGAAAAACAATGATCGAACAACAACGATCGAATCACAATGATCGAACAACAACGATCGAACAACAACGATCAAATGAAAACAGTCGAACAACGACTCCGAAGTTCACACTTCAACTCAAGACATTAAAAGAGCTGGTAGAAACTAAAAGATGTTACTTTCGAACAAGGTTCACAAGAATCAAACCGAACTCGAAAAAGTCACAACGATAACCAGCTCGATTCAAAACAAGATCACGGCTCGTTCGAACGATAAAAACCGAAATACAGAACAAGTTCAAAAAGTATCAATGAACACGAGCGAGTCAATAGAATTGAGAAAGAGAAAAATGCAGAAGTCAAAAATAATACGGGAATTACATTCGACCCCTTCTAAAAGAAGTGTCGTCCCCGAAACTCACAATAACGGAAGCAAGGTAACAATACAACAAGCAACCGACACATCATGGAACAATCACAGATGCACAAAATCATACAAACCCAAGTTCTAACAGCTTGCACATGTGCGATAACGCACAAATCACCACGAAGCGACAACATTCAATACCAACATCACACCTCTCACAGAGGGCTAACACAACAAATGTGTGGCGAACGACTCAACGCTCATACCACCAACTCAATCACAACTCAGAGGGCCAACACCCTAACAACAATGCTAACGTCACACACACATTCCCCGACCGTAACAGGAAATGATTGGTTTTAAAAACAAAAACCACCTTTTGAAAATAATATGGAAACACCAGTTGATCTTGAGTATCATATATCGAAAAAGTAGTACAAACATCGCCATCGAGACTTTGAAAAACCATATTGCGTTTAATAAAAAAAATGAGGACACCGTTCTTTAAATTAAAACTTTTCAGAAATATTTGACCTTCGGGTCTAAGCAAATGTGTTTCTAAATCATTGGAAATGTCTCAAAATATTTTCGTCCTCGAAGTGGAATAATTTTGAAACATAGTGTGGCACTAGTAGGCACCTTTAAAATACTGAGAGAAATTAATCTATTTTGAAAGTATGTCTCGAGATTTATTTTCTAAGATACTCAAGGTTTTTTTTTCCAAAATCCAATAGACTAGGATGCCCAAAATTCACACATATCGACATTCGTTTAAACAGATAATAGCATACGCATCAAATCGTTCAAAATCAAGACAATACATGTCTTTTACCGGAAACAAACAGTCAAATATCACAGTCGAAAACCGCCTAGGATTGGGGCGAAACCACTGATCCCATCCGAGGCCTCTAAGGACCCTCCCGAACTGGCTAGCGAACAAACTCATGAATCCAGAGTGAAGTCACGAATTCCCCCGAGTCCTCGTCGGGCCCTCATGGAGTGAGCAAATACGTATAAGCATAAAGGTTTCACAAGAATACTTGCAAAATGAGCAAAATAATTTGAAAATCATTAGCAGCGACAACACTCCTCGTATAAACTAAATACGAGAGTCGAATAAACACACATCATGAAATCAAAATCCACAGAAGGATTCCATCACTTAACAAATGATCATACAAATAGCTCGTGTCACACGAGGCACAATACAAAGAAGGAGGACTTACATCCATAGGTCGCACGAAGATGATGATCGCCCCACGATACTAATCACGACAAAAAAACTCAGAAGACGCGTCGTGACACGACTCAATCACATAAAATCCGACGAGATAAAACTCAATAGACACAACTTGACCCGACAGCCTAGGTTTCCACAACCTAAGCTCTGATACCATTTATGTAACACCCCCAATCCACTCAGGGATATTACATAACCAATATGTAGTACTCCCAATCCCCTCAGGGATATTACACGATGTAAACCCTTCTCTCAAGGATCTACCAGGATAGTAATACAATTAAACATCTCAACATCGCCTTTAAGGCTAAAAAGACTCAGTAGACTGATTTGGCCTTTCAATCAATACATACAACTCAATCTCAATACATACCCACACAGGGGTCAAAATACAACACACTCCCGTACAACGGGAAAAATACTGCAGCGGAAATAAAGCAAAACTAAACCAATATGACATCATATGGATCCTCATGTGATTAGTATCGATCATCTTTCATCATCCTTCGTGCCGACCCTGTGTTATGCTCCCCAAAACCTGAATGCAAAACAAACATCCACCCCCAATTTCTCGGGGGTTAGCAAAATTCCACTATTTTGCTAGTGCAAGTACATAATCATACGAATTGTAACAAACAAATAGAAATCACGAACCGGGTACGACAATTAACTATCAAAGCCTTCCCGAGAGGTTTTATTAATTAGAAAGCAACCAATGAAGTGTTTGAAAATAAATTCCTCATCTCGGGGATTTTAAAAGTAGAAACCTTATTGGACCTCAAGTCTTTAGTTGAAAAATACCCATTTCAAGACGAATGAGTCTCAACCTAAAATCACTTTCCATAAAACGACCTTTACAATACCATTGGGATCTCATCCCAAATCTCATCAAATCATAGTACTAGAGGATAATAGCAAGGACCATTTTCCAACATCAAAACCCCACAATTAAAGGACTAAAACACATACGGCAAATTACTATAGTGCCATCCTAGCCAAGTAGGCCAAATGAACGACTTACCTCTTTGTCAATGCACGCAATCATGAAAACCGTTCAAAAACACTCGTTTCCGAAAACGCCATAATCTAAAACACATTTGTAAAATGCACCACAATTAACCGCCGATCCACGTCTCTGTGGACCCCTACCGAGACCTCGTCGGATCTAACCCGTAGTGGTTAAAAGCAAGCTCGTCGATCCACGTCTCTGTGGACCCCTACCGAGACCCCGTCGGATGTAACCCGTAGTGAGCATACACACACACACACATTACTCATGCAATACTAATATGCTAAGAATGTAAGTTCATTAAGAATACTTACTAGAGATGGCCACTTACCCAACACCGTTATCATACCCATCACAATACCTCCATCATGAATAATCAATCACAACACAACAACACAATGAACACGAAATACACGATTCCACAAAATTAAACAAGCAGGGGTATCATTAACTTCAACGTTCAAAATAATCAAATCAAAATCAACTCACACGAATCATATTCACGAGGGTAAACCAAACATCGTAAATCCAACATGTAAACTCTATTTGCAGGGCACGAGTCGTATAATAAAATACTTGCCTCAATAACGGCTACCAAACACTCCGAAGAATACGGTTAAATCGGGAAAATCTCGAATACCTACAATCCTCCGGCCAAAACAACGAAGATACGATTACAATGAGAATCAAGGTCAAAAACAACGGAAATCCCACCAAACTATCGAAAGAAAACTCATTGGGACATTTAATGGAACACTCAAGTCGATAACTCCCAAGAACACTCGAATCACCAATCGAGATAAACAAGCTCGAAATATGGATATACAACCCATAGAACACAATTTTTAATGTTAAAAAACATCAACCAATTCATCAAAATCGGACGAACAACGAAGATCAAGAAGGAATCCTGAAAGTCAACTTTAGGAGATTACAAGAATTTACCTCGATTCGACGAAAAACAAGGATTAGGTGATGATATAATAGACAAGAGTCTTCCAAAATGCCTAGGAATCGAGTGGAATCGACCAAAGACTCCACCCCTCGACTTCTCCTGTTGCCAGCCGCCACCAGGATGAAGAAATAGGGCAAAATGAGGTCTGGCCCGACACCAGGCCTATTTATGGCCGACGGAGTTACGGACGTAACCGACACCCCTTACGACCATAACCGGCCTTCGTGAAAATTCTGCCCAGCGCCTGCAGATCACTTATTACGGCCGTAACCGGCCTTCGTCCGAAAGCCGCCTGGCACCCGTACGACCGTAGCCCATCACGCCTACGGCCGTAACCGGCCTTCGTCCAGCCCGTGCCTGTCGATCACTTACGGCCGTAACCGACACCTTACGGCCGTAACTCGGCCAGGCCAGTCCCTGCTCCAAAATATGCGGCCGTGACTCGGCCGTGGCCAACTCCGACAGCTCGGTTAGGCGTTCGACAATGTTTCGGTCATACTAACGCACCGGTTATGATTCAAAACAATAACGAGAAAAATTACAAAACATAACGTACCGTTCATAGTAGAAAAACGAATTCCTCAAAGTTATAACGACACGAAATAACCGATACCAACCGACAAATAGTTCAAGGCAACCGGAATAAAATTCTCGGGTATTACAATAAACACAAAAATAAATCGTCGATATGAATCTAAGCGCTAAGAGAACCCACGATTCCGACCACCCGAAGGCTTAAAATTCGACAACGGATGTAATTACCCCAAACTTTGGGAAATTATGAAAACGGCCCAAAACGTCCGATATACACGATACACAATCGAAACACTAAGCGAAATCTAGCAACGTGCATATTAACATTAAATAAACTTACGAGAAACTCGAAAGAACAGTTTCGAACGAGATTCGTAAGAATCGAACTTAAATGCGGAAAAGTCGCTAAAAAGCACGGAACTCAGCAAAACGTCACCGAAACGAATTCGGATGTCAAAAAGTTTAGAATGAATCATTCTTAGAATGACGAAACGGTCACAGGCGAGCCGTTACAACGGACTCCTGCCAAAAAAATAAATTTACCGAAAATCAAAAATTGCGGATATTACAATCAAAAGGTCTCATACTGAGTCAAGCCCACTATGTGGATAAAATCCTTGAAAGATTTAACAAAGATGACTCTAGTACAGCCAAAACCCCGATGGATATGACGTCAAGATTATCCAAGAATATGTAATATCCAACAGAAATTCTTACTTGCTGTTGTACTATTCGGATAATTTAATACTGTTGTAATCTTGTTGCATTTGTGAAATGAATATTGATATTAGAATATATCATAATAGACTTAAATAAAATAATCACTTCTACTATGTTTGAATTTTCCGTGTGGCAGAGATAAATGCATTTTGAACTATTAAAAACCTGAGCCTAATGTACGTAAATCATTAGTGATAGCGTACGCTATTTTGAGGCCTTTACGTACGTAAAGGGGGTACCTGTTACGTACGTAACCAGTGAAATCGTATCCGATCTCAACTTTCGGCGTGTGGGGCCGGATGGGATTCGAATATCTGATCTTTTGGAGCCAACCTAGTTGACCTACATTACGTACGTAATGCTTCTATCGGTAACGTACGTAATGAAGTTCGTGTTTCGGTCCAGTAACCTCTGGACTTAGCTTACGTACGTAACACTTGTTGCGTAGCGTACGGAACAAACTGTGCTGTTATAAAAAGACAACTTGTGTCTTTCATTTTGCACGTCCAAACTCCGATTTTCACCCATATAATCATCCCCCTTCATCCCTAGAGCAAGTTTACCTTCTTCCAACTTGTGTTGGAGCTTTACATTTTGATTTTGGAGCTTGTTGATTGGAACTTGGAGACATTCTTGAAGCTTATATTGTGTTCTTGTGGTTTGGTGTATTGTTCTTCATTTCTGAAGGTATGTTCTACAATTTAACCCTATAATCTCGAATTTATTATGATAGTGATTAAGTATATTTCACCTAGTGATGAATTAATCAAAATAAACATGTTGTAGTTAAGCTTTCAATAACTTAATGATGAACATGATGATTAGAGGGTTTGTAATGGTGTGTTCTGGGTGTTTTAATATGGTAATGATCATGTTTAGTTTAACCACACTCTCCTTGCTAGACTTATAACACCATTGGTATAATAATAATCCTTGTTCCATTGTAATGTAAATGACTTATTGGAATAATTACCATATATGTTTTAAGAAACCTTGTTGATCATTAGAAGAATGAAATGATCTTCTTGAACCTAGACTAAGTGAATTCAGAGGTATGATGTTTGAATCCCCAAGTCAGTTGGAAGAGTATAAAGGTGGTGCTAAACTTGAGATAATCTTCATAACCATGATATGGATTTACAACTAATTAACTCAACATAAGTAATTGTATGTAGTGCAGATTTTACTTTTAATCATTTGAGATGTTCTTGATAAGATTAAAGGATAGGAGATTATTATTTAACACATTATGGAATGATTCTTAATCCAACAAATATTTGGTGTCATCTTGTAATCAATTGTGAGAAATTGAATGGTATGAATAAGATTCTTGAAGTAACACTTCAGTAGTTAAACTACTCAAACGGGAATTAAGATGTTATCTCGTGGAAATTCGGTGTAGATGATTATATAAACGTATTAATGAGCAAAATATACTCCATTCAAGGTTGATTGTTCGAGTACACAATATTAGTCGAGGACCGTTCGTTCGTTCCGACAAGAAGAGGACTATTCCCGTCTCCGTATTGAGGCAAGTTATCTTGCTTGGTTATAATGATGATTAGATTCTTGTGATAATTATATATTTCATATGTATGAATTGTTCATGTAATGTTTGTCGTGATTTGACATTGTCCTTGACGATATTCCGTTTTCTTCATGGGGTTGCATTCCCAAGTACGTCGCTTTGAATCGTTGATCTCGTTGGTCTTTATTTTCACTTTGGTGAGTTTCCTTGATCCTTAATTGCGCGTGTCGATCCTTACGTCGTAATGCAGGGCATGATGACACAGATGACCCAGATGGGTCAACTAATGGAAGCTATGCAGAGGGCCGCTACTGGCCAGCAGCAGGGGGCTCATCCTCCTCGTGTGAATGGCGGACCCGTGAGTCGGATTATCAGCGACATCTCTCGCCAGCGACCACCGACTTTTGAAGGCTCCTCTGAGCCTGCTGACATTGTGCATTGGATCGAGCATTTTGAGAAACTTTTCCAGATGGTGGACTGCCCGGAAGAGAATCGCGTTTCGGTAGCCGCGTATTATCTTAGCAAAGGCGCTCATACCTGGTGGCTTTCAGTAAGGCCAGCTGATGGTGTTTACACTTGGGAGGAATTTAAAAACCTCATGCTAGACCGTTACTATCCAGGGCCACTCCGTGAGGCCAAGCTGTCGGAACTATTGAACCCCGACCCGTCTGAAGACGATGATGTATTATCTGTTGCTGAGAAATTTCAGGCACTCCTTCCTTTCGCCACGACAATTATCCGAACAGAGGCCGATAAGATCAAATACTTTCTCAAGAGGCTTAAACCCCGAATGAGAATGCAGCTGTTGAATCACCACTGTACTACTTTACCAGAGTTCATCGAGAAGGCTCTGGAGTACGAACTCACCGCGAAGGAGATTTTCAAAAAACAACCACAGTCCAACAACAAAAGGTCCAGGAACCAGAACCAGACTGAGAGTAATCGGGGGACGTTCAAGAAGCCCCGGTCATTGCCAAACCCTTCTGATCGACCACCCTTGGCGTCGAAGCCAGCTGGATCACACTCTCGAGCGGTCCCCTCCTCTGTTGTGTGCTATAACTGCGAAGACCAGGGGCATATCAGCTCCAAATGCCCGAAGCCTGCCGTCACATGTCATACTTGTAGCAAGATTGGTCACCGTGCTCGTTTTTGCAGGGGTGGGCCCGGACCTGAACCAGTAGCATCTCATACCCCAGTTCAATCCTCTGTCCAGAACCGGATGCCTCCGTCCGCTTCCTATCAGACCACCGGGGCGAATAGGGGAATGGGCCGTGGGAATCAAAGTGGTACACCTGGTGCCGGAACTGCGAAACCCAGGATTTAGGAGATGAAGAAAGCTGACGATCCCGAGGCCAGCATGATTTCAGGTATACTCGAGATCCACTCCCAGCCTGTGTGTGTTCTTTTTGATACTGGTGCTTCACACTCCTTTATATCTTCTTCTTGTTTAAGTCGTTTGCCTCTAGACCATGTTATCAATTGTGAGCCCTACGTGATTGGTCTACCTGATGGTAGAAGAATTATTGGAAATCGTGAAGTCCAGGACTGTCCGATTTGTTTGAACGACCGTGAGTGGTTGTCAAATCTGATTGTAGTCGATTTACCTAAGGATGATATAATCTTGGGTATCGATTGGATGGATCGTCATGATGCAATACTCAGTGTCCGCAAGCGAATGGTAACCATCACTTCCGATGATGGTTTCGAGTGTATTTTTCGAGGTGATAATCCCAGTCGTTCTGGGAGAGTCATCAGTGCTATGAAAGCAGCGAAACTGCTTAATCAAGGGTGTATTGGTTATTGGTGCTACATGACCAAAATAGCAGATCGACCAGTTGAATTGGCCGACATTCCGGTAGTCCGAGACTACCCCGATATATTTCCAGACGAGTTGCCAGGCTTACCTCCTCATCGTGGCGTGGAGTTTATTATTGAGTTAGAACCAGGTATGTCCCCGCTCTCAAAAGCACCGTACCGTATGGCTCCGACTGAGATGCAGGAATTGAAGAACCAGCTTGAAGAGTTGACTGACAAGGGCTATATTCGACCTATGCGTCCCCTTGGGGAGCACCAGTGTTATTTGTGCGGAAGAAAGATGGATCTCTACGCTTATGTATTGATTACCGTGAGCTGAACAGAGTAACCATCAAGAACAAGTATCCCTTGCCTCGTATTGATGATTTATTGGACCAACTTCAGGGAGCTGCCGTGTTTTCTAAGATCGACTTGAGATCTGGGTATCATCAGTTGAGGATTAGAGAGTCTGACATTTCGAAGACAGCATTCCGTACTCGCTATGGACATTATGAGTTTGTGGTGATGCCATTTTGACTGACTAATGCACCGGCGGTATTCATGGAGTTGATGAATCGAGTTTTTATTAACTATCTGGATCGCTTTGTAGTCGTTTTTATTGATGACATTCTGATTTACTCTCGTGACCACGAAGAGCACGAGCGTCACCTCCACCAAGTTCTCGATACATTGAGGCGAGAATAGCTCTATGGGAAATTTTCTAAGTGTGAATTCTGGATACCTGAAGTTGTCTTTCTCGGGCATGTGATATCATCCGAAGGGGTGAGAGTGTACCCACAAAAGACGGAAGCCATTCGAGATTGGTTACGACCGAAGAACGTGAAGGAAGTTCGTAGTTTCCTCGGCCTAACAGGTTACTACCGACGGTTCGTAGAAGGATTTTCTAAAATTGCGCAACCGATGACTAACTTACTGCGAAAGGACAAGAAGTATTTGTGGACAGAAGCATGTCAGCAAAGTTTTGAAAAGCTCAAGAGTCGATTGATTTCGGCACCTGTTTTGGTCTTACCAAAAGGAACGGAAGGATTTGTGGTGTATAGTGACGCGTCGAGACAGGGTCTGGGATGTGTACTAATGCAGGAAGGGAAAGTGATTGCCTATGCATCGAGACAATTGCGACCCTATGAAGTTAACTATCCGACCCATGACTTGGAGTTAGCAGCCGTGGTGTTTGCTTTGAAAATCTGGCGTCACTATCTTTATGGGGTTACCTGCCAGATCTTTACAGACCACAAGAGCCTAAAGTACATTTTTACTCAGAAGGAGTTGAACATGAGACAGAGAAGGTGGCTAGAATTAATCAAGGACTATGATATCGAGATCCTTTATCATCCGGGTAAAGCTAATGTGGTTGCCGACGCTTTGAGCCGTAAGACAGTGCAGGAGCAGATGCTGAGCCGTTTGACAGCACAGAGAGAGTTGCAATTGGACCTTATGAGGCCAGAAATTGAAGTGTGGTTACAGCGTATTCAGGGACAACTTTGCACCCTTGAGATTTCTTCATCTCTTGATGATATGATCAGATCGAGGCAAGTTACGGACCCATTCTTATCTCGAGTCCGGGATGAGGTAACCCAAGGGAAAGCCCCTGGATTCGTGATCCACGAGGATGGATTGATACGATTTAGAAACCGAGTTTGTGTACCCGCTGACGAAGAGTTAAGGAACTCTATCATGAGAGAAGCCTATGATACCCCGTACTCTATTCACCTGGGATCTAGCAAGATGTATAAGGATTTGAAGCAGAATTATTGGTGGGGGAATATGAAACGTGAGGTTGCCGAATTTGTTTCGAGATGTTTAACCTGTCAGCAGGTTAAGATTGAGCACCAGCGACCCGCAGGAGTGCTGAAATCGCTCCCGATTCCCGAGTGGAAATGGGAGGACATATCAATAGATTTTATTACTAGCTTGCCGACGAGTCGTCGAGGAATGAATACGAATTGGGTGATTGTAGACCGTCTGACCAAATCAGCCCACTTCTTGGAGATTAAGGACACGTGGGGTCCCGAGAGATTGGCCCAGCTGTTTATTAAGGAAATTGTGAGATTACACGGTACCCCCAAGAGTATTGTATCAGACCGTGACGGGCGATTCGTGTCACACTTCTGGAAGGCAGTTCATCGTGCGATGGGCACGCAGTTGAATTTCAGTACGGCTTTTCATCCACAGACCGATGGTCAGTCTGAGAGAACCATCCAGACTCTAGAGGACATGTTGAGAGCATGCGCTCTGGATTGGAAGGACGATTGGGAAGCCCAGCTGCCTTTGGTGGAATTCACTTATAATAATAGTTGGCACGCTTCGATTCAGATGGCACCGTATGAGGCATTATATGGCCGTCGCTGTAGGTCCCCTTTGTGTTGGGACGAACTATCAGAATCTCTAGGTACGGAACCCGACATGTTATTAGCAGCTCGGGAGAAGATCACTTTGATTAGGAACCGGTTGTTAACGGCTCAAAGTCGACAGAAGTCTTATGCTGACCACCGTCGACGACCGCTTGAGTTCGAGGTTGGTGACCATGTGTTAATGAAGGTGTCTCCTACCCGAGGATCGTTTTGGAAAACGAGGCAAGCTGAGTCCGAGGTATATCGGGCCGTTTGAGGTTTTGGAACGAGTAGGCGATTTGGCTTATCGCTTGGCTTTACCACCAGCCCTGAGCCGGATCCACAACGTATTCCATGTCTCCCAGCTAAGGAAATACGTTGCTGATCCGAGTCATGTACTTCAGTTCGATGAGATCGATTTAGCGGAGGATCATTCGTATGAGGAGCGCCCCGTACGGATACTTGAGAGAAGAATCAAACAATTACGGAATAAGACGATTCCCCTACTGAAGGTTCAGTGGTCACGACACGGGGTCGAGGAGGCCACATGGGAGACGGAGAACAACATTCAAGAGAGGTATCCCGAATTACTTACCCCTTAGTTTCGAGGACGAAACCCCTTTTTAAGGGGGGGAGTATGTAATATCCAACGGAAATTCTTACTTGCTGTTGTACTATTCGGATAATTTAATACTGTTGTAATCTTATTGCATTTGTGAAATGAATATTGATATTAGAATATATCATAATAGACTTAAATAAAATAATCACTCGCACTATGTTTGAATTTTCCGTGTGGGAGAGATAAATGCATTTTGAACTATTAAAAACCTGAGCCTAACGTACGTAAATCATTAGTCATAGCGTACGCTATTTTGAGGCCTTTACGTACGTAAAGGGGGTACCTGTTACGTACGTAACCAGTGCAATCATATCCGATCTCAACTTTCGGCGTGTGGGGCCGAATGGGATTCGAATATCTGATCTTTTGGAGCCAACCTAGTTGACCTACATTACGTACGTAATGCTTCTATCGGTAACGTACGTAATGAAGTTCGTGTTTCGGTCCAGTAACCTCTGGACTTAGCTTACGTACGTAACACTTGTTGCGTAGCGTACATAACGAACTGTGCTGTTATAAAAAGGCAACTTGTGTCTTTCATTTTGCACGTCCAAACTCCGATTTTCACCCATATAATCATCCCCCTTCATCCCTAGAGCAAGTTTACCTTCTTCCATCTTGTGTTGGAGCTTTACATTTTGATTTTGGAGCTTGTTGATTGGAACTTGGAGACATTCTTGAAGCTTATATTGTGTTCTTGTGGTTTGGTGTATTGTTCTTCATTTCTGAAGGTATGTTCTACAATTTAACCCTATAATCTCGAATTTATTATGATAGTGATTAAGTATATTTCACCTAGTGATGAATTAATCAAAATAAACATGTTGTAGTTAAGCTTTCATTAACTTAATGATGAACATGATGATTAGAGGGTTTGTAATGGTGTGTTCTTGGTGTTTTAATATGGTAATGATCATGTTTAGTTTAACCACACTCTCCTTGCTAGACTTATAACACCATTGGTATAATAATAATCCTTGTTCCATTGTAATGTAAATGACTTATTGGAATAATTACCATATATGTTTTAAGAAACCTTGTTGATCATTAGAAGAATGAAATGATCTTCTTGAACCTAGACTAAGTGAATTCAGAGGTATGATGTTTGAATCCCCAAGTCAGTTGGAAGAGTATAAAGGTGGTGCTAAACTTGAGATAATCTTCATAACCATGATATGGATTTACAACTAATTAACTCAACATAAGTAATTGTATGTAGTGCAGATTTTACTTTTAATTATTTGAGATGTTCTTGATAAGATTAAAGGATAGGAGATTATTATTTAACACATTATGGAATGATTCTTAATCCAACAAACATTTGGTGTCATCTTGTAATCAATTGTGAGAAATTGAATGGTATGAATAAGATTCTTGAAGTAACACTTCAGTAGTTAAACTACTCAAACGGGAATTAAGATGTTATCTCATGAAAATTCGGTGTAGATGATCATATAAACGTATTAATGAGCAAAATATACTCCATTCAAGGTTGATTGTTCGAGTACACAATATTAGTCGAGGACCGTTCGTTCGTTCCGACAAGAAGAGGACTATTCCCGTCTCCGTATTGAGGCAAGTTATCTTGCTTGGTTATAATGATGATTAGATTCTTGTGATAATTATATATTTCATATGTATGAATTGTTCATGTAATGTTTGTCGTGATTTGACATTGTCCTTGACGATATTCCGTTTTCTTCATGGGGTTGCATTCCCAAGTACGTCGCTTTGAATCGTTGATCTCGTTGGTCTTTATTTTCACTTTGGTGAGTTTCCTTGATCCTTAATTGGATGAGTATTTCATTGAACTTCGTTGTCATGTTGTCTCGTGACATTTCCGGAATCATATCTGCGTGCCGATTGGATATTGTGTAGGATTTTTAGCCGGGCACTTGTATAGTCATACGTGGATGTTTCCGTATTGGACTGTGCACACGAGACATAGTTCGTGAGGCTAATTAGGTACATTGTCACACGTATATTCTGGATTCCGTATACGGAGTGGACATGTACACGGACACATTTCTGGATCGGGCGTACTGTGATGTCCATCTTGAGGTATATTGTTAATCGATCATAGTCCATGTGTGATTGGATGTGTTCGACGATTTGTGACTGATTGTTTCATACGCCCGAGGGGTATGATTAATAGTCAGAATGTTATCCTTGAAATCTATATACGTGAATTGTATAATGTTGGAAGAATTGATTATCATGTATATCTGACCCTGTGTTATGGGCGAAATACTTGTATTGTATTTTAGGTCGAGGCAGAGGCAAGACATGGGAAGAGCATGTTGACGGCGAAGGGTTCGAAGGATACTAGTTCAGGGGCCCCACATCATTTGCTGTCCGGTTATGTTAAACCGTGTTATGTTATTTTATTTTCTGTTCCATTTAAATTACTATTTGGTTGTATTGACATTTGAAGTATTTTCCATCTCCATATGGTTTATACTTGTTTTTCAGATCCTGTGTATTATAAGGCCGTTGGCCATAATTTCGATAAACTCCTAATCGGAGTAATGACTATTCATTGTGGTTCGGTATCACAAATAATGTTTATTTTAATCTGTTTTGGATATCGCCTGGTGGGTCCCAGTGTGGGGTCCACGGCACTGTAATAGCCGCCTTTTTGGGGTGTTACAGAATAAGGGTGAAGGAGTATCTCAACTTGAATACTCACGCATAATAGGAAGTCTGATGTACTTGATAAGCTGTACAAGACCAGATATATCCTACTCAGTTATTAGACTAAGTATATATACGAGCAACCTCAGAAAAGATAAATGTGTATAAGAGGGATAATGGCTGCCCCATTTTCTAGAAAATATTCCAAGATGGTCAAATCCTGTGACCGCAATATGTATTAATTACGATAGTCAATCTGCAATTGGCAGGGCACAGAGCGCAATGTATAATGGTAGGTTTCATCATATAAGGAGGAGACATAATACTATTAGACAGTTGCTATCAATAGGAGTTATCATTATTGACTACGTGTCGTCAAAGGATAACATTGCGGATCCGCTAACCATAAGGGTTATCAAAATACCTTATTGATAAATCACCAAGAAGAATGGGTCTATTGCCATGCTCTAATGTTTTATGGAGGATACCCAACCTAAGCTGACTGGAGATCCCAAGAACTAGGTTCAATGGGACAACCCATTCATAAAACTAGGCACGATCACTGTTGGGGGGGGGGGGGGTGCCCCAAACCGACCTATTCCTAGGATGAAAATAGTGATACCCATGGGAAGAGGTTAAACTTATGCTTTTAATGATTCTTAAGTCGAAAACATATAGTCTTGTGGAGTAAAGTACGGGTTTACTCAAAAACCATTAAAGGAATCACCTATGTTGGAGTGAAGAGGGGCCGTTTCAAAAGGAGAATTGCAAGGCACAATTCTTTAGAAACTCTCGCAGAACCAGGACGGTGTCCATGGCCAAAATAGGGACAATAATGAGAACAGAATAAATCAGAGAGGGTATTTCTGAAGAATATACGATCACTTACTGAAGCGGTCGGACAGTTCAAGGCACCAAATCACAATGTCTAGCCAGTTTGCAGAATATATCTTTTCGAGGGAAGGTTCAAGGAGCATACTCTACCTATCCTATGCAATGTCTAACTACAGTAACTATCACCAAGTCAAACTCCATGTCTGACGTGTGCTGTTGGACCATCAATCTCTTTTATGTGGGGGATTGTTGGAAAAAAGGAAAAATGGGCTGCTTTGAGCAGCCCACTTGAGAGGCAATTTTGAGTGGCTCGACTACGAGTTAAAATTGGGACTTGATTGGAATACGTAGTACTCCATAAGAGGTTTCCAAAACATGTAAGAACACTCAAAATGATTGAGGTATGAATGAGATATAATGTTCCAAAGTGAGCTCTTTGGAAATGAGTTTTGGATTCTATCCCACATTGGAAAATTGTAAGAAGAATTGTGACTATATAAGGTGGTGCGAACAAACTCTTGTTCACAACAATAAATGAGATATGAGTGGATGTGTGACTGGGCACCCCTCGCGCATACACACACACACGCACGCGCGCGCCACCGCCGTTCGTTCGGCCGGCTGGCTCGATTCGGTTCGGGTCGAAGGGCGATTTGGGCGAAATGTCTCGGCGTCTCGAAGTTATCTTTTTACTGCAATTTATTGGGCAAAAATTAATTTTTGCTAAACCGCCTCAATCATAAAATTCAAATTTTCGGATCAGGATAAATATCATATCAGATTGATAATTATCGAATTAATATATTAGGATAACTATCAAGTTAACTGCTAATTATCGGACTAATATATTAATAGATTAGGATAAGTATCAAAGATACCAATCCTAATCGATTTAGAGTTCCTCCAGCACATGTCTTTCTCTCGTCTTCACCTATAAGTACCCAATTGAGGGGTCCGATTTTTTACATACAAACATACAATTTTTCAAGCTTTTACATTCCAATTCTCTTCTTCATTTTTCCTTCTCGATCGTGTCAGTGATAGTATACAGATTTTATTCTAGTTCGTTGAGGGTGCAGTGATCATCGAATCAGTACCTCGGGGTGTTGTTTTATCCTAGGAGGCAGACGCTATACAACATCGTGAGGGCGAATCTGCTTTAAGGAGACAGATCTTCTGGACTCAACATCGACTTCCATTCGTTTTCGTCATCAGCAAATATTTAATTTTGCTAACACTTTCTTTGCAAAGTTTAATAAAATAAATTGTATTTTCAATTATGCATTGTTTATTCAAGTGTTCGATTTATTTTGCCAACAATAAATAATAAGCAACACCCGAACATAATATGCCCTGTAAACCCACTCCAATTAATTCTGTTACTTTATTACACACACCAAAATATTTATTTAACTATCATAAATTGTAGAGAGTTGCATCTGATCCCCCCTTACCCCACTTTTTGCGGGAGCCGTTGAGGCATTGGGCTAATATTGTTGTTGTTGTGTAGAGAGTTGCAAGAAAGGTTGTGTCCCATTTGATGGACCAAGCTGAGGCCTTGCCCTTCTCCACCACAAGTGCCACCACTGCCTCCTCTGTGGTTGCTGGCAAGCATATCCATGCAGTGAGGGATAGTTCCGCAGGATATGTGTGCAGCGTCACAGCCTAAAAATAATCCATATATATATATATAAATATAACATAATGATTTACAAATTCAATTTTTTTGCAAAGTATAAAGAAATTAATGAATTAATTAATTAACATGTAAGATCATGAAAGAGGCCCAACTAAACATTCCGATGGTAATAAAGAGGCCACCTTTTTTTTTTGGTCGAAACCGGATATTTTATTAAAATGCCAAAACAACTGTACAAGATTTACATGCGATATAAACTTCAAAAAGCAACGAAAATCTAAATACTAAAAATTAAGGCCATGCTAGTTTAAGCTCGCGAGCTCTCCGAACACTTTCCGCTATAAAGACATCTTTTGGTGGACGCAACCAATTTGGTTCGTGATAGGTTTTGTTTCGGTAATACCACAGTCCCAAAAGCACCTCCCGGAAAAGGTATCGCCAATACGTGATATTATCGTGTTTGTGCATGTTACGGTTGAGGCACTTTTCAAGCCAACTAGCGATATTCGATGGTGTCATGAAGTCCTCCCATTGATGTGGGTGTATGATCGTTCTCCATACGCTTTGGGCCCAAGGACATTGTCGCATTACATGTAAGCAAGATTCTGTGGTATTTTTGCAATAGATGCAAACATCCTGTATGGATAGTCCCCTACTAGCTAGCACCTGAGTCGTAGGTAACGCATTGCGATAAAGTTGCCAAAGTATATAATTACCTCGGTGTGGCCCTTTGATAGCCCAAATGGTGCTCCAGGTTTTGTCATTTGAAGGGTAGTTCAGCCCCTGGAGTTGTCCATATGCAGATTTAATAGAAAATTTGTTGGAGGGATCGGCCTTCCAAACAAACGCCCCGTCTTCATCTTGCTCAAAAGCATTCCGCAGTGCTTGTATTGCTGCACATATATGACGCCATAAAATGGAGCAGCCCGGTTTTGGTTGTTCCAAAGGTGAGCCATATTTTGATATCACAAGCTCTACCCACAGCTTGTTAGTCCGGTTCAGAAGCGTCCAGCCTAGTTTTGCAAGAAAAGCTAGATTCATATTCCTCAAATCCCGAATGCCCAAGCCACCGAGAGCCTTAGGCTGGCAAATGTGTTTCCAAGCCACCAAGTGCACACCCTTTTTATCACTCCCGTGACCCCAAAAAAAATTCCGAATAATTTTCTCCAGCTCATCAATCACTGAGGTTGGTAGCAACAAAGTTTGCATTTGGTAGTAGGGAACGGTGGACAACACCGATTGTGAAAGAATCGCTCGGCCCGCTTTAGATAAATTACACGATTTCCAGTTTTGTAGCTTGTCACGGACTTTATCCAACAACACATGGAAATCCTCTTTTTTAACCCGAGAGTGGCGTAGTTGGACCCCAAGATATTTTTCTAGGTGTGTTGTGTGCTCCATGGCAAGTTCCCTTACAATATTATCAATTGTCACAGATTGCATATTGGGAGAGGTGGTGAATTTAGATTTAGCCACACTTATTTTCTGTCCCGAGAAATTGCAAAACTCATTGAGCACTTCTTTAATCTCATTAGCTTGTTCCACCGAGGCCTCCGCAAAAAGGAGGAGGTCATCCGCAAAGAATAAGTGTGAGAGTTGAGCCCCTCCTCTAGATATAGTAATTGGTTTCCATTTCCCTTGAGCAATCGATCTGTGTATAAGGCAACTAAGAGTTTGCATGACTATAGCAAACAGTTGTGGCGAGAGCGGATCCCCCTGTTTAAGGCCTCTAGTCGGTTTGAAACTCTCTAAAGGTTGTCCGTTCCATAAAATTTCCAGCGACGTGCTTGCTAGAGAGTGCATGATAATATCAAGAATATCGTTCCTAAGGCCAACAATTTCCAGCTTGTCAAGAAAATCCTAACCGACCCGATCATATGCTTTTTCAAGATCAATTTTAATTATCATAACGCCTTTCTTTCCTTTCTTGCGGCGCACGGAATGGAGTACCTCTTGAGCTATGATGATATTGTCCGAAGCTTGTCTCCCAGGAATAAAACCGCTCTGACTCTGATCAACAATTTTATCAATGACTAATCGAAACCGGTTCGCTATAATTTTTGTCAAGATCTTCATGGTGACATTAGCAAGAGCTATAGGTCAGAATTGTGAGACTTTTTCTGGAGGCAGGACTTTAGGGAGCAAAACAATATGCGTCCGGTTCATTGAGGGAGAGAAGTAGCGCTCCCGAAAAGCCTTAAAGACCCATTGCACAAGATCAGGACCAACTGTGTCCCAACTATGTTGATAGAAAATGGGTGGAAAGCCATCGGGGCCTGGAGATTTGAGGGCACCCATACCAAATACCGCAGCCTTTAATTCAACTTCACTAACCGGTCAATTAAGCAAGTGATGATCCGAATGATTCAACAATGGACAGAAAATTCCTTGTGGCAAGGGAGTCGTTATCTCAGCAGTGTAAAGATCAATATAATATTGTCGAATCATATCAGAGAGGGTGATGTTATCGCTTACCCAATTATCTTGTGCATCCTTTAGGCAGAGGATTTTACTACATGCACGTTTGTGTTTAGTTGCTAAGTGAAAGTAACGTGTGTTGCGTTCCCCATTTTCTATCCAATCTAATCTCAATTTTTGGTGCCAGTACAGTTCCTCTTGAGTAAGAATAGCTTCATGTTCTTCAATGAGTGTCCTATTTAAGTTGGATAAAAACCGAGAGGGACGTTGGGCTAAGGCGAGTTGGATACCGGCTATTCGGGCCACACACCGTTTCTTGCGATAGAAAATATTTCCAAACACAGATTTATTCCAGTCTTGAAGCTTCTGTCCCATGTCGGCCAAGGCTGCATTAAAATCTCCATTCTGACCCAACCACGTAGAGGTAACAAAAGATAGGAAGTCAGTATGCTTAGTCCAACAAGCTTGGAATCTAAATAATTTTTCGGGCCGAGGCAGATTAACAGGATCAACAGTTGACAAAGATGATAGGTGATGGTCCGAGTGAACTCGAGGTAGATGATATATAACGGAATCCGGATACGCGTTCCACCAAGGAGAATTACACAAACCTTGATCGAGTCGTTGCTCGATTGCAGTGGAGCTATGAATTGAGCTGGACCAAGTGAATCTAGGACCATGGAAAGGGACCTCCATGAGGTTCGCACATTGAATAAGATCTCGAAGGCGTTCAATGTAAGGTCCTCTAACCGGATTCCCCGTCGCTTGTCGGCACTATGGATTACCCGATTCAAGTCACCAATAATACACCACTGCAAAGAATAACAAAGACATATTCTCAAATAAATCCCATAAGTCATCTCGAATACTCGGGACAGGGGAGGCGTAAGTAAAGGAAAAAATACATTTTACCATATTTTGTGCTACTGACGCCATCACCATGGTTTGGTTGGTTGCATATATTAGCCGAAGGTCGATCTGCGATGCATCCCAAAATACCCATAATCCACCGCTATAACCCCTCGCTTCTATGACTGCCATATTTGTAAAATTCGCATGCTTAAGGATTCGGTCAGCTTTACTGCTAGAGGTTCTCGTTTCCATTAGAAAAAGGACACTCGGTTTATACTCTACAAGGAGAGATTTTATATGACGGAAGAACTCCGGGGAGCTCGCGCCTCTACAATTCCATGCGATTATCTGCATTAATAACCATTGGATTGCTACATTGCAGCCCAGGGGCTGTGGCATCTTTGTTTAAGTCTTCTTGGGACTGTGAGGGAGTCACAATCATAGCATCCCCTGCATCGGGTGGTTTATCTTTAATGTTCGTTGGGTCCCCACCGATCAGATTTTTGTCGGTTGATTTGACACCCATGGTGCAGGTTTCATTAGGTGTTCTCAGTCCACTTGTATCCGTGTTTGGTGTTATATTCATATTGTATGTTATATCCTTCAAAGGAGTAGCTGGGTGGGTAGGTGTATAACATTGGAGGGGTGGGAATGAGTCACTTTTGAGCACATAAACTTCATTACCGTGTTGTGTAGTGTTTTGGGCAACATGCCGAGAGGTAGTATTGCTGTTTTTACCACGTCCCCTGCCTCTCCCTCTTCGTATTTCTCCTCGATTAGCTTGACGAACATCCACCTGAGTTGTAAACTGTGGTAATGTACTAAGTTGTTGTTGCAAGGTTTGTACCGGATTATTTGTCGAAGTCGACGGTTCTCATTGTTCAACATGGCGAACCTATTTTGTGTTCCATTGTGAGTCTGTGTGGTTGAGTTTTGCTTGAGTGTGCCGGCTGGGGGTGCTTGGGCTAAGGGGCCATTGCTCTGGGATTCGCTTGGGGTGCTTTTTTGGTTATTTCGGGTCGTAGCAGCTTTCTTCTTCTGGTTTGATACAAGCAACCATGGTCCATATATGTTGGACTCCGTTGGGGCCACAACTTTTGCTGGTTCAGTATTTTGAGCAGTCTCCATGGCCTTGGGTTTAAGAGGGCAATCTTCGGTCTTATGCCCGTATGTACCGCAGTCAAAACACACCATGTGCAGACCCTCATATTCAATCTTGTATACTTTACCATTCAAAGACACTGCCACCGGAAGAGGTTTGCTCAAGTTTACCTCCACCGACACTCTGGCATATTTACCCCTTTGGTTGCGAAGAGAGGTAGAGTCAACCTTAGTCGCCCTACCTATACAATTACCAAGATGCATCAACGTATCCTTGTCAAAATATTCAATCGGAACTCGGGGGATCCTAACCCATACCAAGGTCGACTGGACAAAATCATTAGATGGATGGAACGAGGGCTTCCATTTTGATACATTGATATAATGGTTTTGAATCTGCCAAGGACCATTATCTAATACATAATCATAATCAATTCTAGAGACAAACCGGACAATGTAGAAACCGTCCTCCAAATCTGTAATTTCAAGATGCTTGCCGCCGGTCCACATAGCCGATAGCCGGGCTTGGAGAGCTTTAAAACTTACGTTCCGGCCTAGGACTTTGATTATCAATGCCCGACGCCATGGTCTCCATAGATTCTTCAAGCTCTCAATTGGGATGGCCACTTCTTTAACTCCTGGTAAAATGATCTGGGTTTTCTCCACCTCCGATAAAGAGGCCACCTTTGATTGACTGTTGAAGCGTAATTTGAGGTTGTTGGTGTGTGGCGCTGATGGCCGCTGATCTAGTCCATGGGAGGTCTAGAATAGGACCACTTACTAAAGTCAGGATCAAGGCTCCTGCAATAGTGACCAATGTGCCCATTATCTTTGCTTGGCTGCGGACACTCATCAAATTTACCTTCTCAAATCTGAAAACTAATAATTTAAATATATTAACACATCAAATTTATTCTTCAAATTATTCGTATAATATTATTTGTGTGTTATATATACACTAATTAATTAGGAGAGAAGTGACGAATGTAATTGCCGGTAGTACGTTAGTCATTGCAGCTGCAAAAGTCGCAGTTATATGAAGAAAATTTAGTACAATATCGACATTTGTGTAGTTCAAATCTATGAGTTTTGTTCACAACTCACCTATCAACTTGGTCACACTGTCGCATCAAATTAAGTGGTGAATTGTATGATTGTATGTGTGTGTGTGAGAGAGGGAGGGAGAGAGAGAAAACTTACTCCAAAAGACTCATTAGTATAATCTTGAGAAATGTATTGTCCTATGGAATAGTAAATGTTCATTATTTTCGATGGAATTCTTTAAAAAAAGATCAAAGAGGTGGGAATGAAAATTAAAACAAGATTTAGGAAAAGTTGGTGCCCACATTAGGCCGTACAAATTCTAAAACATTCTCATACGTTAAAACCTTCTTGTACAAACGAACTATAACAAATGAGCACGTACTTATGACACATATACAATACCCTAAAAAAATCAATACTAAAGAATGAGAGATGAATAAATTACTTTTCAAGGATGAAGGTGAAAAGGGCAATGAGGGTGGCAATGGACGTAGTTGCTCATCCCCTCGTTCAAGGCAGCCTTGGAGATGATGTCCATGCCCGCCAGCCCCGCTTGCAGAAGTACCACTACTAGAAAGGGTTTTGCCTTCTCAACCACTAAACGCAAACTCACTTGTCATCTTGATTTCTACACCTCTTCTCAAATGTTTCTGCCATGTATGTTTCACTTATATAGGAATAGAATTATTAATATTGCTAATATAAGAATATCCTTTATAAGAAGTATTGAGTTCAAATCCCATTTGCATGATAAATCATTAATCACAATCACAAATACCACGGGTGCGGCCATGCCTTCAATCCCTACCTTGATTCCACTTTTCTTTTCGGTCAAATTTTCCTAGAGTGAAAAGATTATTAAGGAAAAAATAAGCCTCTATTTTTTAAATTGGGATAGAAAATATTAGTATTCGTTCCTTGATTTTATTTCAGTATAAATGGAATGTGTTAATCCCTACCTTGAATCAACTTTTCTTTTCGATCAAACTTTCTTAACTAATGAAAAGATTATTGAGGAAAATTAAGCTTTTAAATTGGGATAGAAAATATTAGTAATCGTTCATTAATTATATATTAATATTAATGGGATATGTTAATTCCGGCATTAATTGATTCCACTTTTCTTTTCGGTTAAGTTTTCCTGAATAAAAAGATTATTAAGGAAAATCACGCCTCTTTTATAAATTGGGATAGAAAATTTACTTATTCTTTAACAATAATTCAATATAAATGGAATAATTCCTTAAGTTTTGGCAATGATAGAAAATTACCAAAAAGATCAATTATGTATGTATATTATGTATATATATAATTTGTTGGGATATCACAGGATCATTATAGTGAATCACCGATGATTTGAGAGAAAAATATTTATTCTATTATCACTCAAGAATAGAATTATAAACTCACAAAATAGAAAAACCCTCAACCTCACTCAGTCACTTCTTGGATTGTTATTTTTTCTACTTGGGATTTTCACTCTTGGAGATGGGATGATTACAAATGCTACAAACATGCCTTACTTATATGTAGTAAACCTTGTGTGAAACCATGGTGTGAAAGGATCAACCATGATGAGTATTGTGAAGTTTCCCACCCCTTTCTTGTCAAACTTGCCAACTAATTGTTCAAATGTAGATGGCTTCACATGTTAAAATACTTAGCCTCCATTCCAGAAGGGTTTGAGTTCTAACACTCCCCTCAAACCCGACTTTGCATTCCGAGTAATTTTCGAAACTCATAAATCTTTGTTGCAGATAAGCTCTTCGTAAATATGTCTGCAACCTGATCTTCTGTATTGAATGGTTTCGTGTCAATATCTCCTTGGAGTACCTTCTCTCGTAAGAAATGATAATGTACTTCGACATGCTTGGTCCGAGCACAAGATACTGGATTCTCGGCCAAACGAACTGCTGACAGATTGTCACAGTGTAATGCAACTCCATCTTTTATTGGTTGTTTCAAATCCTTCATGAGTTGAGTCAACCAAGCACACTTTTCCGCTGCCATCGCCCCTGCTCTATATTCCACTTCAGTAGTTGAAAGAGAAATGGTAGGTTGTCTCTTACTGCACCATGATATAGCTCCCGAACCAAGATTGAATATATATCCTGTAGTCGACCTCTTCGTATCATGGTCTCTGGCATAGTCAGCATCACAATAGCCGCTGTCCTTGCTTTGTACTCCCTTCTTGTAGAAAAGTCCCCAATTAATTGTGCCTTTAACATATCTCTGAATCCTTTTGACTGCTTTGAGATGGGGCTTCTTAGGTTTCTGCATGAACCTGCTAGTAACACCTACAATGAATGCTATATCAGGTCTGGAAAGAGTTAGATAGATAAGACTACCTACTATCTGTCGGTACATTCTTGTGTCCTCCAAGTCTTTCCCATCGTAGGAACACAACTTCAAGTCTGGCTCCATTGGGTAGATATTGGTTTGCAGTCAGTTAGCCCAAACTTCTCAATTAAATCCCTTGCATATTTCTGCTGACCAAGAAATATACCATCATCTGTTCTTTCGACTTCCAATCCTAGGAAGTGTTTCAGTTCACCAAGTTCCTTCATTTGAAACCAGACTAACAAGTTTGCCCTTGTTTGTTGAATCTCGTCTTCGTCTTCGCCAGTGATGATAGGATCTGTTGGAATATAAAACGCAGCGGAAGCAAGTTGGTGGAAATATTTAATGAAAGGTTTTATAAACTAACCAACAGAAAAACTGGATCTATTTAGGCTTGTCAATTAATTAACTAAACAGAGTAATAAACAATTAAATAAATATATTTACGCATGGGAATCGGTAATTTATACCTTTGACGCGAAGTGCTAGAAATTCCCTTTTGGTCGATTTGTCTCCTCTTTGTGTTCCTCTCCGATCTTCTTGTATTTCTACCTCAAGATCTTCTAGAGGATATCCCGCCTACGTCCGGATGTCGTGTGGGCAACAACGTACCGGACTACTTGGAGTGCAATATGGATCGGCCGAACCTTTTTTTCTCAAGAAACTCACAATTTTTGTTCTCCTTATTTTTCTTGAATATTTTGGTATTTTTAGAAAAATATTGTGTTATCTAAATTATGGAATTCAAGACACAAGTCAAGATCCACAATTAAACACACACACAAAAATCGATTTTCTTGGACAATGATTAATGGAAAATCGGCCAACCAATGCTCCATATTTATAGGTGTTTTGGGCTACTCTAGGGACCTTAAGGAGGATATGGTAAGGGCTCTTAATAGATATCTTCTTTCCAATATTAGGACTCTTCCTAATATTAAGACTCTATTAATATCAACTTAGTCCACTAATAAGTTAATATTACACTTCCTACCAAAATCCCAAATTACGAAATTGGGCTCCTTTTTTAATTAATTATTTCCCGTGTTTAAGATATTCCATGTCCATTAATTAATTTAAGCTACTAACATCTTTTAATTAATTAATTAATATATTATACATGAGTATACCACTCGATCTTTATTATTATATCAGAAAATTAATTCCACATGCAGGGTTTAATATAATAATCCTTTCGAGTGCCTCAAGAGACATGATCAACCCGACTGGTCGAGACACGATTTCTAGCTATGATATTAATGATCATATAAATAATAATACTGCCCAAAATATCGAGCATATTGAGTCAATCATTGTGGCTCTCACCCATGATAAATCAAAGCAATAAATATTAAATATATATAATTAAATATTAATCACTAGAATTAAGAAATAATAATCATCCAAGATGTACATTCTTCTTATAGTCAGTACAGAAGAATCTATCTCACCTCGATCCTGTTCAAAGTATACCGAATACGCTAATATATGCTAATGGTCAAGACCAACCAATCTCAAGCATATACTATAACCTCTCACATAACGGTCTAATGTTATATAGGAACTAAATATTACTATATAAGGAACCGATAATGTGATCTCCTGTGTGACTCGACACACCACATTATCTACAATATAAAGTAATTTAGACTACATTTGCATAACCATAGCGTGAATAAATATGCAAAACATGTGATAAATGAATTAAATATTCTCATAGATAAAGACCGGGAAATTAGGTAATACAAGCATAAAGTATGTTTTGACGTATACAACCCTAACAATCTCCCACTTATACTCAATGCATGCTTTTGAAGTATACTATCTAGACTATGTCTATCTATCTCCCACTTATACTCAAAGCAATGCTGCCATACATCTCAACCCCATTCCTTCCACATGCCCTTCAAATGACTTTGAGGGCAACCCTTTCGTGAAAGGATCAGCTAGGTTGTCTTTAGATGCTATCTTGGAGACAACAATCTTCCCTCTCTTCACAAAATCTCGAATGATATGATATTTGCGCTTGATATGTTTGCTTGATTTGTGGGCCCGTGGTTCATTCGAATTTGCAACAGCACCGGTATTATCACAATGCTCCTGGGCAAATCAGGAATCACACCCAAATCCTTTAGGAAGTACTTGAGCCATACCGCCTCTTTAGCTGCCTCTAAGGCTGCTACATACTCAGCTTCCATGGTAGAGTCCGCTATGCATTTTTGCGTTACACTCCTCCAACTGGTGGCTCCACCTCCCCAAGTGAAAACATATCCGGAAGTTGATTTCTACTTTTCTTTGTCCGTACTAAAATCAGAGTCAGTGTAACCCAAAGGACAAAGTGTATCTGATTGATATACAAGCATATGCTCCCTAGTCCTTCTCGGGTACTTGAGTATATGCTTGACAGCAATCCAATGTCCCGGTCCTGGGTTCTACTGATATCTCGCCACCATGCCTACAGCATGACACATATCAGGCCTAGTGCAAAGCATAGCATACACGAGGCTTCCCACTGCCGAAGCATAAGGGACCAACTTCATGTCATCTATCTCCTTCTGTGTCTTAGGACACATAGCCTTAGATAGCTGAATTCCATGTCTGTAAGGTAAGAAACCTTTCTTGGAATTCTCCATGCTGAACCGCTTTAGCACCGTATCGGTATAGGATGCCTAGGATAAGCACAACATCCTTTTCTTGCGATCTCGAAAGATCTTAATACCAAGAATGTGCCCAGCTTCTCCCAAATCCTTCATATCGAACTGCTCCGACAGCCATACCCTTACGTCTGATAATACCTACACATTGTTTCCAATTAGAAGCATATCATCTACGTACAGTACAAGAAACACCAGCACGTTTCCATCGCACTTTTTGTATACACAAACCTCACTAGGACACTGTTCAAAACCATACGATTGAATAACTTCATCAAATCGCATGTTCCAAGACCTTGATGCTTGCTTGAGACCATAAATGGCTCTCTTAAGCTTGCACACTAAGTGCTCATCTCCTTCAGCAATGAATCCTTTAGGTTGGCGCATGTAGATTTCCTTATCAAGACTCCCGTTCAAGAACGCAGTCTTGACATCCATCTGCCAAATCTCCATATCCAAATGCGCAGCTATAGCTAAAAGAATCCGGATCGATTTACGCATGGATACTGGCGAAAAGATCTCATCGTAGTCGATGCCCTCCTTCTGAGTGTAATCTTTCGCAACAAGCCTTGCTTTGAAGGTTTCAACCTTCCGTTTTGATCCTCTCTTACGCTTGTAGACCCACTTACTTCCAATGGGTTTTACCCCATTAGGTATCTCTATTAGCTCCAATACTTGGTTAGAATCCATAGATCCCATTTCGGATTCCATTGCTGTTTTCCAGAATTCAGCATCCTTGTCTTGAACTGCCTGTTTGTAGGTACATGGATCAGTTTCATCCTGGTCCGGGGAGTGGTCCGAAGACGCTCCCACGCCGATGAAACGTTCAGGTTGACGAACAACCCTCCCACTACGACGAGGCGTGTCCTTAGTTTGTGTATCCACAATAGTGTCGATACGTGGTACACTAGGTATTTGCACAATTGGTATTGTCGAAATCTCACCCCTAAGTTCTTCTAGAATGACCTCACTCCTAGGCTTGTGGCTTATCACACAGTCCTCCTCTAATAACCGGGCATTGGTGCTAACAATGACCTTCTGGTCTTTAGGACTATAGAATAAGCCACCTGTAACACCCCCAAAATATCCCGAGGTATTACAGTGCCATGAATCCCACGTGGGACCCACAAGGCTAGTTAGAAAAATAGGCATTTTGAGAAAATCACGATAAAACCTTAAAATCAAGGATTACATAACGTGAATCGAAAGATTTAAGGGAAATGTAATTTGAAGTCCAATTATTACACAACAAAGGTTTTCTCAAAGAAAACAATTTATTCTAATTAAAACAGCGGCTAGAGATAATTCCAACACCGCTCAAGTCTGACCGGACCCCTCGGGAATGTCCTGCACATGATGAACAATTTTACCTGGTACGACGAGTCATACCAGGTAACCAGGGTCAGAGAATGCATACCAAATAACAACTACTAACAACGATATACGACATCTTTACAATCAAAGTACCTAGTAATCACAGAGAATATTTCATCACTTAACCGCCGAGTCTTTCTCTTTAACACATAAGCCCCCAAGGTCGCAACCAAGGGTCATGGAAGTATCCACACGGGAATACCCCGGAACATAGGTGCCCAATTCGGGTCTTACCCCCTAACACATTTCCACACGGGTACCATACAGGTTTTATCCCCAACACATCGGCCCATTTATAACATCTTTAGAGAAAGACAACGTTGGCTTTTATCAAAATGGCACGTACACACATACGGTATAACATTGATATTAGAAAATTCACGAGCAAGATTTCACTTGCCTGTGATCCGGTAGTAGGTGCTTTATGATAACGAAGTCCCCACGCTCGCTCGAACTTAACCTAGCCACGAAACATCCGATTAACATCTCATACGGATTATAATGAATAAACTAGTCTCCCTTTCCTAACCGGATCCCTAGTGTAGTTTTAATTGTCGGTATGACTATCGTTTCTAAGTTTTCAAGTGTTGTGTATCATTATCTCGTTCAATATTATAGTTAACATTAGGTATATCGATATACTCAAGAAGATAATCCTATTATTCTTCGGTGTCAACGAATTGTTATGGCGAAATCGAATCTCATGCTTTCTAATACAATTCTATATCCCGAATACTACAATCGACGGATTTTATTGCACAACAACTTTGGTGGTTTGGCAACCAATATTGATTATACTATCGAATTATTTCCTTAGTTTGCTAAGTGTCGAAAATCACAAGGTAAGGGTGGCTACGGACAATGGAATATACGGTGACGGATTACTACGAATTTCCCCACAATTGATTCGTCAAATTTTACATTCCTAGTGATGATTTGAAGTGAAATTTCATTTGCACGAAACGAAACATATGAGAAACGAAATTTCCGGTTACTACAATTTCATCCGACATGATTGTATACGAAGTTTAACAAAATCTACCCAATACCCGCAATATAATAAGTATAAATAAGAAAACAAGATATAACTCCAGGGATTGGTGGCTTACCTTATTGGAAGAAGAATAATGAAGATGGTTGAAGGATTCACAAGAACTACGAGGAAAACGAGAAGTGACTTGAACGACTTGGATAATCTTCACCAAAGCTCAAGAATCCACCTCCTCAATGTTAATTCAAGTGTTTAAGAGGCTTAAGAACCGGGTATAGGGCTAGGAATTTCTCCAAGGGTGGTAGTTTGTGATGTTGGGTCGTGCAAATGAAGAAGGGAACTATCATTTTATAAAACTTGGTTTTGATAACGTACGTTAACGATAGGGGTGTTACGTACGTAAGGTGTATTACGTACGTAACAGTGTGCTGACAACGTACGTAAAGAACTCACTGTCCGAAATGTGCCCAAGTGTTACGTACGTTAAATTTGGGACATAACGTACGTAACGAACAGTTGACTCGTTTGTCCTCTAGCCCGCCGAAAGTAGCCATGTCCGTGTCAAAAGAAAGATTCTGGTCGAAAGACCGACCCACCCGTTACGTACGTAATGTAGCTGCCTTAACGTACGTAACGATCGAAATATAGCGTACGTTAGGCATGGGTTATAGCGCGCGTTAGACAAACCCTTTTAGCCTCAAACCACATTCTAACCATCTTGGGGTGACCATCCCTTCAACTCGTCAACAATTATCGGGGAACAAGACGTTGGCCACCGTCATATTCGCACCGACGATCGTCCCACGGCGTCAAGGTGTGTCACCCCCGTTTCATTCACATCGTACAATTATATAGCACTCAATGGAATACATAAATAGAAATGAGGTCACATTACCAAACATTCACATAGTACAAAGTAATCAAGCATGGAATACCGGAGGTATTACATATCACCCCTCTTAAAATAGTTTCGTCACGAAACTTAAGAAAATAACTCGGGATGACTCTCCTTCATGCTCGACTCGGTTTCCCAAGTCGCCTCTTCCGTGCCATGGTGCGACCACTGAATCTTCACGAGGGGTATGGCTTTATTTCTTAACATCTTCACACGCCGGTCCAGAATGACGGTCGGTACCTCCCTAAAGGTAGCGTCATCGGAAATTTCCACTTCTTCGAAATTGAGCTTGTGACTCGGGTCATAGACATACTTTCTTAACTGGGAGACGTGAAAAACATTATGCACTCCATCCAGATGCGGCGGTAGAGCTAATCGATACGCGAGCTTCCCTACCCGGTCCAATATCTCAAACGGACCTATGAATCTCGGGCTTAACTTGCCCTTCTGGCCAAAACGCCGAATACCTCGCATAGGTGATACTTTGACCCAAACATGATCCCCGACCGTAAATTCTAACGGTCGCTGTCGGTTTTCGGCATAAGATTTCTGCTGCATGCGGCGGCATGTGCTTCCGAACTATAGAGATCTTCTTAATGGACTCCTGGATAAGATCCAACTCGGTAACCGCGGTGTCGGAGGCATCATCCCAGCATAATGGTGACTTGCACCTTCGCCCATACAGGGCCTCAAACGGTGCCATGCCTATGCTTGCATGCCAGCTGTTGTTGTACGAGAACTCCAATAATCCCAAATGTCTAGCCCAATCCTTTTCCCAATCGAGCACGCACGCCCTCAACATATCTTCCAAGGTTTGAATCGTACGCTCGGTCTGTCCATCTGTCTGAGGATGATAAGCCGTGCTAAAGTGTATTTGTGTCCCCATAGCTTTATGGACGGCTTTCCAAAAACGAGACACATATCTGGTGCCCTATCCGAAATGATGGATGAGGGGACACCATGTAGCCTGACGATCTCTCTGATGAAAATGACGGCCAGCTGCTCTGTCCCGGTTGTCTCTTGAATAGGAATGAAATGTGCTAATTTTGTCAATCGATCAACAATGACCCAAATCGTATCCTTTCCTCCCACCGCCGTAGGTAGCTTTGTGACAAAGTCCATTGATATGCTCTCCCACTTCCACTCCGAGATGGGTAGGGGTTGCATAATTTCGGCCGGTCTGCGGTGTTCGATTTTCACTTGTTGGCATGTCATACATCGGGCGACGAACCTAGCAACTTCCCACTTCATGTTCTTCCACCAAAAACTCTGTCGCAAATCCTTGTACATCTTGCTTGCTCCGGGGTGAATAGATTAGGGAGTGGAGTGCGCCTCCTTGATATAGTACGCTTGATCCGTCATTCGGTGGAATACATATCCTGTTCTTGAACCTCACCAAATCACCCTGAATCTTATAGTCGGAAACATCTCCTTTCTCGATTTTTTCACCAATCGCACGTAATTCAGGATCTTCCATCTGTGCTAGACGTATCTCGTCTAGTAAGGACGAAAGTATATTGATTGAGCATAATCGTCCTTGCCTACGTTGCACCCATACTTCGGTGTTGCTTCTCCTGATCTCTTGCTGCAGTTTGGGCTGAACTGTTATGCTAGATACCATCACCTCTTGTGTAGTTTTCCGACTAAGAGCATCAGCTACCACGTTGGCTTTTCCGGGATGATAAGAAATTTCCACATCGTAGTCCTTGATTAGCTCCAGCCATCGCCTCTGTCTCATGTTCAATTCTCTCTGCGTGAAGATATATTTCAAGCTCTTGTGATCCGTGAAAACTTTGCAAGTAACTCCGTAAAGATAGTGCCTCCAAATCTTGAGGGCATGCACCACCGCGGCTAGCTCCAAGTCATGTGTCGGGTAATTTACTTCGTACGGCTTCAGTTGTCGGGATGCGTACGCAACGACTCTGCCATTCTGCATGAAGACACACCCTAGTCCATGCTTGGATGCATCCGTGTATATAATGAATCCTTCTGTACCCTGTGGTAACACTAGTACTGGGGCAGTAGTTAGCCTACTCTTGAGCTCGTCAAAGCTCTTACCGGCGATCCATACAAATTTGGTGCTCTTTCTCGGTAGGTTCGTTAGCGGTCGGGCGATACAGGAAAAAGCCTCGGAATCTTCGATAGTAACCCGCCAGTCCTAGGAAGCTCCTAACCTCTTTGACATTCTTTGGAGGTTCCCAACTCGTTATTGTCTCGATCTTTTGTGGGTCGACCTTGACACCTTCTGCCGAGACAACATGTCCGAGAAAAATTACCTCTGGCATCCAGAATTCGCACTTGGACAGTTTCGCATAAAGTTGGTGTTGTCTTAACACGCCCAGTACTTGCCTCAAATGTTCCTCGTGTTCCTGTCGGCTTCGAGAATATATCAGGATGTCGTCGATAAAAACCACCACGCATTTATCGAGGAAATCAATCAAAACTCTATTCATTAGTTCCATGAAAACGGCTGGGGCATTAGTCAACCCGAATGATACCACGATATATTCGTAATGCCCATACCTCGACCGAAATGCAGTCTTGGGTATATCTTCCTCCCGAATCCTCAATTGGTGATATCCGGACCGTAAATCGATCTTTCAAAACACGACTGCCCCTTGTAACTGATCCAAGAGGTCATCAATCCTTGGTAGTGGATATCGATTCTTGATAGTAACCTTATTCAGCTCCCTGTAGTCGATGCACAAGCGTAGAGAGTTATCTTTCTTCTTAACGAAAAGTACCGGCGCGCCCCACGGTGAGGTGCTTGGGCGGATCAACCCTTTTTCCAACAGATTTTCGAGCTGTATCTTTAATTCCTTCATCTAGGCCGGTGCCATACTGTAAGGAGCTTTGGAAATAGGTCTCGTCCCCGGTTCGAGTTCAATGGAAAGGTCAACTTCTCGGTGCGGTGGCAGCCCTGGTAGTTCATCAGGAAAAACGTCTGGAAACTCATTCACTACCGGAATGTTTGTGATTGCAAGTTGTGAAGTGTCCTCTCGAAGATCATAACACTAGTAGTATTCATTTCGAGAGCTGTAGGAGGCTTCCGATGCGATAATGCTGAGAGATCCTTTTGTACTAAAGTGTTCACGTCCGTTGATGACATATGTGGTACCATCATGAGCCGAAATAGAAATAGTCAGGTGGTAGGTATCCAAGATTGTTCTGTGCAATGGCATCCAGTCCATTCCTAATATGATATCTTCATTCTGGAGTGGGAAGACCATAAGATTAGCGGTCCAACTATGATCGTCGATGCTGATCCGACAGTCTCGAACCTTTTGATCGCCGCTTAATCTACTACCCTCGGGTAGTTTAACAGTAAAGGGCTCACAAGGTACACAAACAAGATTTAAGCGTTCAACACATTCCATAGATATAAACGAATGGGTGGCTCCGGTATCAAATAGTACATGCACTGGCTGAGAGTTAACAAGAAGAGTACCTGAGATAGCTGGCGCAGGCTGACCATCCGTAGCCCTCAGCTCAAACACACGAGACGGTACTGACTCCGAAAAGGACGAGGGACCTCCGCCGCGCCCACGGCCTCGTCCGGCACCATGCAGTGGCGGTTGGCTCTGGTGGGATGGAGCTCGGTAGCTGGAAACAGCAGGCGTCCTAGGGGATTGCACAGAGCCTTGTTGACTTGGTTGCGAAGCTGGGCTCTAAGTAGAATTGGCCCGCCAGCAGTAGCGAGACATGTGTCCACCCTTTCCGCAAGTGAAACATTTGGTAGCCGTCTTCTGACACCGATCCTTAGTATGCCCGGTCATGCCACAATTGAAACAGTCCCTACGGTAAGGCCGATCAAATACACCCTTCTGTTGGTACGAAACCGCCGGCTTAAAAGAAGATGCGGGCCCCGAACTCGTTTTGTTGTTGCTCCCAGGCTGAACTGATGTCTTCTGCTTCTTCGAGTTATGCCCGATGTCGGTATTAACAACTGTACCGGCATATGCTGTGACTACGTCTTCGTATGCTCTCAGGGTCGTGCAGTGAAATCCGGCGGCATAGCGTTGTACATCCTCCGGTAACCTCTGTGCAAGATGGCATATTCGTTGATCTTCTGATGGAACCATCTGGGAGATGTAACTTAGCTCGGTCCGGTAGGCCCGAATGATCTCTGGTACTGGCATGTTCTGAGGGCCGGCACTGAAAAAGTCTCATACGCGAGCGGTTCGGGCTGATCTGGGACAAGACTCGCCAGATCGGGCAAATTCGGTCCACCCGACCACTCGGTCCTCTGGCCTGTAAGTCCTCCACCAACGTGCAGCAGTATCACGGAGTTGATTAATTCCGAGCGGCACCTTTCTGTTTTCTGGGCATCCGATTACTTCGAAGGCAGTCTCCATTTCTGAAATCTAGTCGTCCACGTGTTTTTCTCCTGTCCCGTCAAATAATGGAGGCCTAGCCTTCAGCATCTCTCCCAACCATCGATCTCTTCCTGCGTTTTCTTCCACATTGATGACTGGTATCCGTTCTGCCTGATTGACCTGAGCAATTCCCATGGCGATAGCCTGGGCAAGGGCCTGAACAAAAGCTGGATCCATGCCTCCAGGGTTGTTATTTTGGCGTTCCGCCTCCTGATCGTTTTGGTTAACTGGTGGCGGCTGGCCCCCAGCAGGATGGGTCTCGGCGGTGTTCCCGTCCTCATCGTGGTTCGCGGCGGAACCCTGAGCGTCATTCACCACCCTTCTAGATCCTCGGCGTGCCATCACTAACGGTATCAATCTAAAGCCAGTTCCACGCATGATTTTCAATTAAATGTTGTACAAAAATAGAAACACACACATATCACTTACTTGCATTCCCACGAGGAGCTTCGATCGCTTGGGGTGTTGGATTTTGAGAGAAAGAAAAAAAATATAGGAGAAAGTTTTATTCAAACCAGGAGTTTGGGCGCTCCGATACCATTTTCTGTAACACCCCCAAAATATCCCGAGCTATTACAGTGCCATGAATCCCATGTGGGACCCATAAGGCTAGTTAGAAAAATAGGCATTTTAAGAAAATCACGATAAAACCTTAAATTCAAGGATTACATAACGTGAATCGAAAGATTTAAGGGAAATGTAATTTGAAGTCCAATTATTACACA
This sequence comes from Orobanche coerulescens, assembly GCA_033398695.1. NCBI lineage: Eukaryota > Viridiplantae > Streptophyta > Magnoliopsida > Lamiales > Orobanchaceae > Orobanche > Orobanche coerulescens. Next base: position 42,485,377 of record CM065815.1, on the reverse strand, counting down.
ACAAAGGTTTTCTCAAAGAAAACAATTTATTCTAATTAAAACAGCGGCTAGAGATAATTCCAACACCGCTCAAGTCTGACCGGACCCCTCGGGAATGTCCTGCACATGATGAACAATTTTACCTGGTACGACGAGTCATACCAGGTAACCAGGGTCAGAGAATGCATACCAAATAACAACTACTAACAACGATATACGACATCTTTACAATCAAAGTACCTAGTAATCACAGGGAATATTTCATCACTTAACCGCCGAGTCTTTCTCTTTAACACATAAGCCCCCAAGGTCGCAACCAAGGGTCACGGAAGTATCCACACGGGAATACCCCGGAACATAGGTGCCCAATTCGGGTCTTACCCCCTAACACATTTCCACACGGGTACCATAAAGGTTTTATTCCCAACACATCGGCCCATTTAGAACATCTTTAGAGAAAGACAACGTCGGCTTTTATCAAAATGGCACGTACACACATACAGTATAACATTGATATTAGAAAATTCACGAGCAAGATTTCACTTGCCTGTGATCCGGTAGTAGGTGCTTTATGATAACGAAGTCCCCACGCCCGCTCGAACTTAACCTAGCCACGAAACATCCGATTAACATCTCATACGGATTATAATGAATAAACTAGTCTCCCTTTCCTAACCGGATCCCTAGTGTAGTTTTAATTGTCGGTATGAGTATCGTTTCTAAATTTTCAAGTGTTGTGTATCATTATCTCGTTCAATCTTATAGTTAACATTAGGTATATCGATATACTCAAGAAGATAATCCTATTATTCTTCGGTGTCAATGAATTGTTATGGCGAAATCGAATCTCATGCTTTCTAATACAATTCTATATCCCGAATACTACAATCGACGGATTTTATTGCACAACAACTTCGGTGGTTTGGCAACCAATATTGATTATACTATCGAATTATTTCCTTAGTTTGCTAAGTGTCGAAAATCACAAGGTAAGGGTGGCTACGGACAATGGAATATACGGTGACGGATTACTACGAATTTCCCCACAATTGATTCGTCAAATTGTACATTCCTAGTGATGATTTGAAGTGAAATTTCATTTGCACGAAACGAAACATATGAGAAACGAAATTTCCGGTTACTACAATTTCATCCGACAAGATTGTATACGAAGTTTAACAAAATCTACCCAATACCCGCAATATAATAAGTATAAATAAGAAAACATCGAAGATATAACTCCAGGGATTGGTGGCTTACCTTATTGGAAGAAGAATAATGAAGATGGTTGAAGGATTCACAAGAACTACGAGGAAAACGAGAAGTGACTTGAACGACTTGGATAATCTTCACCAAAGCTCAAGAATCCACCTCCTCAATGTTAATTCAAGTGTTTAAGAGGCTTAAGAACCGGGTATAGGGCTAGGAATTTCTCCAAGGGTGGTAGTTTGTGATGTTGGGTCGTGCAAATGAAGAAGGGAACTATCATTTTATAAAACTTGGTTTTGATAACGTACGTTAACGATAAGGGTGTTACGTACGTAAGGTGTATTACGTACGTAACAGTGTGCTGACAACGTACGTAAAAAACTCGCTGTCCGAAATGCGCCCAAGTGTTACGTACGTTAAATTTGGGATATAACGTACGTAACGAACAGTTGACTCGTTTGTCCTCTAGCCCGCCGAAAGTAGCCCTGTCCGTGTCAAAAGAAAGATTCTGGTCGGAAGACCGACCCACCCGTTGCGTACGTAATGTAGCTGCCTTAACGTACGTAACGATCGAAATATAGCGTACGTTAGGCATGGGTTATAGCGCGCGTTAGACAAACCCTTTTAGCCTCAAACCACATTCTAACCATCTTGGGGTGACCATCCCTTCCACTCGTCAACAATTATCGGGGAACAAGACGTTGGCCACCGTCATATTCGCACCGACGATCGTCCCACGGCGTCAAGGTGTGTCACCCCCGTTTCATTCACATCGTACAATTATATAGCACTCAATGGAATACATAAATAGAAATGACGTCACATTACCAAACATTCACACAGTACAAAGTAATCAAGCATGGAATACCGGAGGTATTACACCACCCTTTGTTCCTTTTGAATATCCTACAAACACTCGTACTTCTGTACGAGATGCCAACTTATCAGCTTCCTTATTCAGCATGTGTGCTGGTGAACCCCAAATCCGAACATGTCATAGACTGGGCTTGCGCCCATTCCACAGTTCTGTGGGTGTTTTTGGAACTGATTTCAAAGGCACCAAGTTTTGAATGTACGCCGCTGTTTCCAAGGCGTATCCCCAGAACGAAATAGGCAAATCAGAATAACTCATCATTGATCTAACCATCTCTAATAAAGTACGATTCCTTCGTTCAGCAACACCATTTTGTTGTGGTGTACCAGGCGCTGTGAGCTGGGAAGTAATCCCCTCATGTGCCAAGAAATCCAAAAACTCTCCACTAAGGTATTCGCCACCACGATCAGATCATAGTGAATTGATACTCTGTCCATGACGCTTCTCCGTTTCAGCCTTGAATTCTTTGAACTTATCAAAAGATTCAGACTTACGTCGCATCTAATAGATGTATCCATATCTCGAATAATCATCTATAAACGTGATGAAGTACTCGAAACCACCCTGAGCCTGGATGTTCATTGGACCACATACATCAGTATGAACCAATACCAACATATTTTGTACACGATTTCCTTTGCTTTGAAAAGCCCTTTTAGTCATTTTACCTTCTAGACAGGATTCGCAGGTTGGAAATGACTCAACTTGGAGCGAATCCAATGGGCCATCGCTCACCAATCTTTGAATCATTCTAAGGTTAATATGACCCAATCGTAAATGCCACAAATATATTGGATTTATGCTCGAAGGTTCTTTTCTTTTATTAGGATTAGTCAAAGAATTAAGCGATTTATAATTATGCAAGGGAGCTGGTGCAGCATTGATGATATAAAGTTCTTCATTATAAGTACTCCCGCAAATATATTCACCATTTCTTTTAATAATTGCATTATCTTCAAAAGAAACTGAATATCCATCACGACGCAATTTAGAAACTGAAATCAAATTCATTCTAAAATCGGGTACCAATAATACATTATTAAGAACTAAAATCCTATCATCAACTTTTAGCTGCACGACTCCCACTGCAACAGCCTTCAGCCTTGGAACCCCTGCGAGTCATAACAAACATGATAAGTGGAGCCCGAATCCACTATCCACGAAGTGATGGAACAGGCAGCCAAACATGTTTTGACTACTAGTGCATGAGACGCACCTTTGTTATGGCAGTCACTCTTGAAATGCCCTTTCAGACCGCAATTGAAGCACTTGCCCTTCGACTTTTTCTTCGCCTCGGGCTGAGGAGCCTTTGACTGAGGAGCCTTGCCCTTAGCTTTTAAGGTTGCCACTTGCTTCTGGCCAACCTGCTTTTTCTTCTTTCCCCATTTGGGTTTTGAAGAAGCAGCACCGATTGCCGCAAGAATTTGATGATAACCTTGTTTGAAGAGACCTTCGGCAGACTGAAGCTCTGTTAGAAGTTCTGCATGTGTAAGTCCTACGATTCATATTGTAGTTGAGGCGGAACTGCTCAAAGCTTCTTGGTAAACTGCCCAAGATAATATCGACCTGCGACTCCGCATCGATAGTGGCCCCCAGTATGCTCAGTTCGTTCAAATGAGACATCATTTTAAGAACGTGATCCTCATGGGGTCCCTTGATTTATCCGAGTTGTCATCAAAACCCTCATTGCATTTTGCCTAGCCGCCCGGTTCTGATGACCAAACATCTCAGTAGATTTTTCATCATTTCCGCGACCGAGCCCATCGTCTGATGCTGATGCTGCAATACATTTGTCAATGAAGCCAAAATGTAACAGTGAGCCATCTCATCAGACTTTTTCCATTTCCGGAATTCAGCCAACTCTTCAGGAGTGGCATCCGTTTCTGGTTCCAAAGGGCTCTCCTCAGTTAAAACAAATTTATGCCCCTCGACAGTCAAGACAATATCAAGATTTCTTTTCCAGTCGGCAAAATTAGTGCCATCAAGTTTGTTTTCTTTGAGAATAACAGCTAGTTGAAATACATCTGAGAATAAAATTAAAAACACCATTCATCACATAATTCGGCGCATAATATATTGAAAAACCTTAAAACACAATATATATGCAATCAACCAACACCTTGAAAAACCGCACATGCAGCCACGATAGTGTGAACGTTTACACATACATTTTCAAGTAGATTTTAACGTCTTTAATTTTACTATCTAGCCAAGATGCGTTTTGACAAGTAAAATTCATAGTTGGTTCCTCTTGGCCATGTATTAAATTAACATAGACTCCGATGGGGAGCTTATTAATTAATATACCTAAGTGAACAGCATAATTTAACAAACCTTAGAATATTATTTAATGATAATAGTCCTACAGATGGAGAGGTCCTATCATAAAAAATAATATTCACCTTTTTGTTATCAAATTTGAAGTTTAAAACCAGTGAGCCAATAATTAGCACATCCGATGTGGAGGAAGGCTCTAATGTCAACGCGCATGCTGATTATTTCACAATTTAAACCAATTATGGAGGCCAATTTGATTTTGAAAAATCAATTTAAAATCACTTAGTTATTTTGAAAAATCAAGGTTCTTAATTTTCTCGTCCTAACATGCAAAGAAACATACATCCATACATGTCATACATCAAAACAATAAAACCAACAAATAATAAAATTTGGATAATTAAATCCAATTATCATGGCTTTTATTTCTCGTTTTGAATAACGAGAAAATTTTCGGCTCGTTTGCTCCCACTGCTTCAAGCATCTCTCGGAAAAAGGAATTGAACGACCCGAACCAGATAACTTGACCACTGGCCATTACTGAATCGCCGAACAACCCGAATCGCTCGACCCATTGCCCGGCCATTGCCATTGCCGAACTACCCGCCCAGGCCATTGCCCGATGCCCGACCACGCTGCCATTTGCCAGTGCCAATTGTGGCCGAGTCAAGAGCCACGACCGAGAGTAGGTGTTGGCCGAGTGCTGATCGGCTCCCTGCTGGTCTCGGTCGATTCGTCCGATCGGGACTCCCTCTTCGCGCTGGACTTCTTTCTCTTTCGTACTTTGAGTGTTCCAATTCGATTATAATTTTATTCAAAATAAAATACATCGAATTTACATCAAATTACAAGAAAAATAAATTCTATTCTACCTGTGGATTTTCTCACGGGAAAAACTTAAACATGCCACAAAAACGGGCCAAATTACCAAAACGCGTAAATAAATAAAAAACATCACATAGCCATGATAATTGGATCATATTTTCCTGCAAGACAAATTCTAGCAGAATATTCCAAAAAATCATACTATACGAATATTTAATTGCTAGCATATTAATCACCAAATTAATTAAATTGAACAGAGCCTAAAGACCGGCTCCGATACCAATTGTTGGAATATAAAACGCAGCGGAAGCAAGTTGGTGGAAATATTTAATGAACAGTTTTATAAACTAACCAACAGAAACACCGGATCTATTTAGGCTTGTCAATTAATTAACTAAACAGATTAATAAACAATTAAATAAACATATTTACGCATGGGAGACGGTAATTTATACCTTTGACGTGAAGTGGTAGAAATTCTCTTTTGGTCGATTTGTCTCCTCTTCGTGTTCCTCTCAGATCTTCTTGTATTTCTACCTCAAGATCTTCTAGAGTATATCTCGCCTACGTCCGGATGTCGTGTGGGCAACAATCTACCGGACTACTTGGAGTGCTATATGGATCGGCCGAACCTTTCTTTCTCAAGAAATTCACGATTTTTGTTCTCTCTATTTTTCTTGAATATTTTGGTATTTTTAGAAAAATATTGTGTTATCTAAATTATGGAATTCTAGACACAAGTCAAGATCCACAATTAAACACACACACACAAATCGATTTTCTTGGACAATGATTAATGGAAAATCGGCCAACCCATGCTCCATATTTATAGGTGTTTTGGGCTACTCTAGGGACCTTAAGGAGGATATGGTAAGGACTCTTAATAGATATCTTCTTTCCAATATTAGGACTCTTCCTAATATTAAGACTCTATTAATATCATCTTAGTCCACTAATAAGTTAATATTGCACTTCCTACCAAAATCCCAAATTACGAAATTGGGCTCCTTTTTTTAATTAATTATTTCCCGTGTTTAAGATATTCCATGTCCATTAATTAATTTAAGCTATTGACAGCTTTTAATTAATATATTATACATGAGTATACCACTCGACCTTTATTATTATATCGGAAAATTAATTCCACCTGCTGGGTTTAATATAATAATCCTTTCGAGTGCCTCAAGGGACATGATCAACCCGACTGGTCGGGACACGATTTCTAGCTATAATATTAATTATCATATAAATAATAATATTGCCCAAAATATCGAGCATATTGAGTCAATCATTGTGGCTCTCACCCATGATAAATCAAATCAATAAATATTAAATATATAGAAGTAAATATTAATCACTAGAATTAATAAATAATAATCGTCCAAGATGTACGTTCTTCTTATAGTCAGTACAGAAGAATCTATCTCACCTCGATCCTGTTCAACGTATACCGAATACGCTAATATATGCTAATGGTCAAGACCAACCAATCTCCAGCATATACTACAACCTCTCACATAATGGTCTAATGTTATATAGGTTGTGAACTAAATATTACTATATAAGAAACCGATAATGTGATCTTCTGTGTGACTCGACACACCACATTATCTACAATATAAAGTAATTTAGACTACATTTGCATAACCATAGCGTGAATAAATATGCAAAACATGTGATAAATGAATTAAATATTCTCATAGACAAAGACCGGAAAATTAGGTAATACAAGCATAAAGTATGATTTGACGCATACAACCCTAACAAAGATCATCCACTTATACAAGGACTACTGCTAGCTTGCCTCCTTGAGTTTTCACGAACAAGCTCGAACCTGATGGGGCAACATGATAACCACTTTGGACTAGAAACTCAGCAATTTTCCCGTACCATGCTCGGGGTGTCTGCTTCAAGCCATACAACGCCTTCTACAACTTGCACACTTACTCTGGCTTTTCATGATTCACAAATCCTTGAGTTGATCAATATAGATATCATGATCAAGTTCCCCATGTAAAAATGCATTCTTCACATCCATTTGTCATAATTTCAAAGGCTTACTTGCTGTTAAGGCTAGTAAGACACGAACTGTAGTAATCTTTGCAACTGGACTAAACGTCTCGTCATAGTCTATGCCATACTCTTGAGAGAATCCACGAACAACTAATCGAGCCTTGTATCTCTCGATTGTACCAATTTGTAAACCCATTTGTAGGATATTAGTTTAACACCTTCAGGTTTTGGCACTAAATTTCAAGTTTGATTTTGTTTTAATGCCAAAAATCTCTTCTTCCATGGCCTTTCTCCACTCTGAAATATTTGATGCTTCTTGAAATGTACTTGGCTCTTTGACTTCAGCATAGGCAGCGTCTACATACTTGGTATTTGGCCGTCTTTCTCTGGTGGACCTTCGCACTTGAGGTTGTGAAGGTTCTTGCTCTTCTGGTTGACTAGTCTGTACTTCATCTGGTGTTTCATGTACACCTGTTCTCCAAGGGATTTTAATTTGGATCGTACCTCAATTTGATCTCATGGGGATCTTGGTTCTTCTATGTCGTTGTTGTCTTGAGAGGAATGTAGCTGCAACTTAGTTTAGAGCTTTTCTTGCAGCTCCAGTGTATCGGGTAATGCCACCTTGTTTGCCCACCATGAAGATGTCTCATCGAATACAACATTTCGTGAGACATAGATCTTGTTTGTATTTGGATTGCATCATCTCCAACCTTTCTTTTGTTCATCATATCCAACGAATATGCAGCGGATAGCTTTCTTATCGAACTTACTGCGATCTTCATCTACAATAAACATATAACATACACAACCAAACACTTGAAAATAATTCACTGCTGGTTTTATATTATACAATTTTTGAAATGGTGATATAAATTCTAGCCTCGGTTGTGGTAGCCGGTTGGTGATATAGACTACTGTTTTCATGCATTCTGCCTAAAATATTGTATCAACATTCTTTGCATGTAGAAGACTCCTACATGTCTCTGCTAGGTGGCAGTTCTTTCTCTCCACTACTCTATTTTGCTGTGGAGTTTTTGCACAATTCAGTTGCCTTCGGATGTTGCACTCCTTGAGGTAGTTGTTGAATTCATTTGAAGTGTATTCTCCTCCATTATCAGTACGGAGGCACTTGACTTCCTCCCAAACTCACGTTCTACCGTATCCTTGAATTTTCTGAATTTTTCAAAAGCCTCATCTTCATGCTTCAAGAAATATACCCATACATACCTTGAGAAATCATCAATAAAGGTTATCAGATATTGATATCCGCTTGCTGACTTTTATTTGATCTTCCCGAGCACATCTAAGTAGACTAATTCCAACGGCTACTTTGACTATTTGTAAGGCAGTTGATGTGCCTTACCATATTGACATCCAACACACACAGTATCATGTTGGATCTCAAGTTGAGGAAGTCCCTTCAGCATGGACTTTTGCATCATAATCTTTAGTTTGCCGTAATTTACATGTCCAAGTCGTGCATGCCATAGGTATCCAGTGTCACTTCTCCTAGCTTTCTCAACGTAGGCTTCTTCAGCTGACATCACATAAATAGCCTTCATTTTTTGTCCTTCCACGAACGGTGTACCTATGACTTTCGATTCACGATACACTTTCACATCGTTCGGGCCAAACAACACATAAGTACCTGAAGCAGTTAATTTTGGTACTGACAATAGGTTCTTCTTCATCCCTGGGACATGGTAGACATTGTCGAGTTGTACTTCTTCATGTTCGTACCTTTGTGGCAGTTGTGTCTTGCCAACTTGGGCTATTGGCAATTATGTGTTATCAGCTGTCACAATAACTCGATCTCCATTGTACTTGGTCATACTTACAAGATTCAACTCATCTCCGGTCATATGATTGGAACAACCAGAGTCAACGATCCAATCATTCTTGTAATCGACTAACTGCTCATATACCGCAGTAAGTGCGAATTCCTCTCTTGGGTCTTTCCCACATGTATCAGCAGCATCTACCTCCTCGGGAAAGAAGGAAGTCTCGAAATCTCAGTCTTCTTCTCCTGGAGCCTCGTCCTTAGATGTTTTTGCAGCATTTCCTTCAACTCTCTTTGACTAACAATTTTTCGCATAATGTCCTTTCTTGCCGCAATTGAAACATTTGTCACATTGACGGTCCTTTTGTCGCCACCGGTTTTGACTATTTCGATTATGTTGAGCTCCTCGAGCTCCCCCTGACTGGAAACCTCTATCTTGATTTCCTCGAACATCTCTTTCTTGACTGTTGAATCTCCCGAAACCATGTCCTCGTCCTCAACCACGATCGCGTCCTCGTCCGTGTCCTTGATTGTCTCTTCTCTTAGTGAAAAGGGTTGTCTCTTCACTATTGGTTGGTCGACTAGACGTGGTTTCGTCTAGATCCTCTTCATTAATTAGCAAATTCTCCAGATCTGCTAAAGTTGGCTCGGTGACCCAGCCCCGAGTTGACGTGATAATACTCTTATACTCCGGCTTCAATCCGTGGATGATAATTCTTTTCATCCTAGTTTGTGTAATGCCATTTTTAGGATCTAGTTTAGAAATCTCGTGACAAAGAGATTTCACCTTTGAGAAATATTGACTCACGGACATATTTCTCTGGGAGATCGATAAAAGCTCATTTTCGAGCCTTTGTAATTTTGCATCATTTTTCTTCACAAAAATAGCCGCCAACGTATCCCAAGCTTCCTTCGGTGCTCGGGCAACTTTTATCCGCTGGAGAAATTCATCTTCTACAGCTACAGTTAAGGCATACATAGCTTTGCCTGGTTTAACCTTACATTTGTTTAAAGCATCAGGGTCGGCTGTGTAATACCCAAAATTTTCGTTTCCGGTTATTTTAAATTATTTACCGTTTGTGTCGATTATTTTGCCCTGTTGATGATTATTCGGAATTTCTCTTTATTATGGACGGTATGATGGACCGTGTCGTGGTGTTCGGCGGATACGACTAGTTGTTGTGTAGATCGTACAGGTCGTGTATATGCATGTGTGACATGGCATATTGTACTCCGTTGTCTTTTCGCCTCTCTGAGGGCGTTGTGACCCCTTGTTATCATCCCCTCTCGAGTTGGTTATGTTCTGGGTGCTTTCGGAGCCGTGTCGGGCTCGATATTGGTCCCTTAGTGTAGCACACGAGCAGTCCACACGATCAGGTGGTCGTGCGTGATGCTCGTGTGCAACCAGTGCACTAGACAGTGTAGTCTGTCCAAGAACAGGGACGTACGAGCAGGTGCTCGTGCGTGATGTGTGATGTTGGGCAGTGTCCTAATGCACGAGCCTTTGGTCGTGTGTGATGGTCGTGCGTCCCTGTTAGTATAAAACGGGACAGATGGGTTTTTCACCTCATTTCTTCGCTTCTTCTTTTCTCCTCGCGGTTGACGGACGGGTGAGACTAGGGTATGGATTTTTGGTCGATTCTATTCAATTCCAAGGTGTTTTGGAGAATTCTAGGTGGTTGTAACATCATCTAATCCATTGTTCTTCGTTGGATCGAGGTAATTTCTTGATTTTTCTTCGGGTTGACTTTTTGGATATTTGTTCTTGATTTCGATCCTAGTCCGATTTGGATGAATCGGTTGGTGTAGTATGATGTTATTAATCATGTTCTATGGATTGTATATCCATATCTTCGATTCGTTTAACCCGGTTTATGATCCTAGGGTTCTTGAGGAATTTTTGAACATTTAATGTTCGATTAAATGTTCGAATGAGTTTCCTTCGGTAGGTTGATGTGATTTCCGTTGTTGTTGGTCTTGAACCTCGTTGTGATCGTGTTTCCTTCGTGTCTTGTGGAAGTTGTAGGTCTCAGGGCATTTCGGTCGAGCTGGGTTCGTCGGAGTATTTGCATGCCGATTCCGAGGCAAGTATCTTATTATATGACTTGTATCTTATGACTAGAAATCACGTATTAGGTTTGTGATGATTTGTTTGCCTTCGTAAATATGTTTCGTGTGAGTTGGTTGTGTATTACGCATTTTGAAGGCTTTGTGTTGATAGTGTTATTTTGGTATATGTGTTATGTGTTGGGCCATGTGTGCAGGATTGTGATATTCGTGTGGGTTAGTTATACACATAGACGTGTATTGTGTGTTGTGTTATGTGTAAAGATTTGCGATATTCGTGTTGGGTTGGTTGTACACTTGCTTGTGCAGTGTGTTATGTATTGATCATGAGTTATGCTGGATTGTGCATCGTTGGTGATGATCGTTGGATTATTGAGATTGTGTTACGTGCGCGTGATGTGTGATGTTGGGATTCGGTCCAGCATCCTGCCTGCATGGGCTTAAAAATGCGCGAGACGCGGCTTGCAATTCGACCTGTAAGATCTGCACTAGAAAGTCGTTAAATGAATTGATTTGGACTACTCATACCAACAAGATGCATCTTCTTTTCTGGTAGTCATCTCATAAAAACTCCAAAGTTAAGCGTGCTTGGCCTAGAGTAGTTATGGGATGGGTGACCCCCTGGGAAGTTTCTCAGGATGCGCGTGAGTGAGGACAAAGCACGCTAGAAAAGACTCGTGTTGGTACAGTGAGGATAGTTTTCATCATTCTGGGGACCAACAATTGGTATCAGAGCAGGTCACGGGTGCAGATTCCCTCGAAGTATCCTAGAATGGAGGCTGCCAGAGTGTTGGAACTAAGAGGCGGGCATGCAGCAAATGTTGTCAGTTGGTCGGAACTAAGATGTTGGCGTGTGGAGGTTGTCAGGTGCTGGAGGGCTATGTGATCAAATCTAGTATGCTGGAACTGAGATACTGGCGCAGCAGAAGTAAACGGAGCTGGAATAGATGTTGATGTCAAGTGTTGGAGGACTGTGTGAATGAATCCAGTCGCTAGAGGGCTGTGTGATCAAATCTAGTTCGCGGAGGTTTCAGCAGTATGGGACGATGTTCGACTGGTTTCAGGACGAGCATCATTATAGTGCGATGTTTCGAAGTGAGGGTGGTGGTCCTGAGCAGCAGCCTCCATTTCAGATCGAGCAGCCAGTTTTTGAGATCGAGCAGCCGGCTGTACAGCTCTCTGATCGTTATAGTTGTGAGAGGGATGCTGAGGGTGATGAAGATGGTGAGAGTGCCAGAACGCAGCATTTGGGTGAGCATAGTCTTCCACCGCGAGTGAGTCGACCATCTCCTGCTCTTCGGGAGCCTTTTGTGGTTGCGCCTCCAAGAGATAGCGAGGCTTTGAAGAAGTTGTACCTACACTTTAGGAGGGAGCAGCCACGTGATGCTATTGTCCGGTGTTTGGAGACTGGGCATGCTCTCACCCAGGCGTTATTTAACCGGATAGAGTCTAGACGTGAAGACTTTGATGCCGTGGTGATAGACTGTTATGTGCTTGCGACTCGAGCGAGGCTTCGGAGGGGAGTCCGTAGTGTTGGTGTCGGTAGAGTTGGCACTGTACTTGCCGGCTCCCAATTTTACGTAAGTTCTATAACCTACTCGCTTGTATATCATTTGTGTGATGTGGATTTTTTTTAATTTTTTGGTTTGGATTTTTGTAGTTAGTTTTGGCCAACGAGTTTGCAAGACTCCATCCGGATGATCCACTTGGTATCAAGGTGACAGGGAAGCCGGTTTACAAGGATTGGAAAATTTCTAAATGCATCGAGGACTACATGACAGGTCTTGATACACCACATGCGGTTCCATGGTTAAATTCCAATGAAGTAAGTTTGAAATTTATATTTATAAATAATTGACGATTTGTTGCCATTTGAAATTCATATTTATAAATGATTCGCTATTTATAAATGATTCGTTATGTTTGATGTGATGATCTTATATGATTACATATTTTGTTTCAACAGATCATTGCCATTTGTTGCCTTGACCAGAGCCACTGGGTGACTATCAAGATTGACATCATAACATGGACCGTGGAGTTGTACGATTCCTTGTCACACCACCACGAAGATGGTCGACACCGATTCAACCAACTGCGACCGATTATGCGTCTAATGCCTCGTGTGCTAGCTCAATCCGGTTATTGGCTGAACAACCAATCGAAGAAAAGTATGACACGGATATGAGTTTCAAAATTATGCCACGAGAGCTACAGTTCATACAAAACGACAATCACAGTTGTGGCCCCTTCACGTGCATGTACTTGGATCGACTCGTCTCTGCAAACCCAGGAGCAAGGCACCAAATCAAGGAACTTAATGAGAAATATATTAAGAAATATCGATATGGTTTAGCTTCTAAAATCTTTATGTTGTCTTTAGACATGTAAAATGGTTTATGGTGTGTTATGTTGTGGCAAGATTAATGTGTCGTGTTGTTAAATATTTATGTTGTATTTAGACAGTTTTGGCAATATGAATGTGTCGTGTTGTTAAATCTTTATATTTTGGCTCTGTGTTACACACGATGGATGAACACGATCGTGGCCATCGTGGGTCATGATCGTGTTGTGTTGTTACATCTTTATGTTTTGGCTCTGTGTTACACACGATGGATGCACACGATCGTGGCGATCGTGTGTCACGATCGTGTGCAACCTACCCACGGTCATGGGTTGATGCTGTCGTGTGCGCACGATGGCTGCCATGACCGTGTGCACACGACCGTGGGTCCCATCGTGGGCACGGCCGTGCACACGATCGTGTGTCCCATCGTGGGCACGACCGTGTACACGATCGTGTGCATATAAACTTTTGGTATTTTTGTCAATTTGATTTATTGTGTTATCTAGAAGGATGTTTTGTGATTCAAACATCCCTTGTTCAAACATTAATTACTATATAGCTTCTTATACAAACTCGTATTTGTCATTTCGTTGTAATTCATTAGTATATGAGATATTTCATCCAGATGATGAACTTATCCGTACGAACTAATACACTGAGAACAGATAGACTACACATGATATGCAATATATTATGTTAATTCAATCAATAAATTTTTAAATAAGTGTATCGTTAACAAATAATTGTTAATATATAAGTAACAACGCCTAAATTGACGAGTAATTTGAGAAATCGGCGAAATTTTTTGATGTTCTTGTGCACACGATCGTGTGCCCCATCGTGGTCATGACCGTGTACACGATCGTGTGCATATAAACTTTTGGTATTTTTGCCAATTTGATTTATTGTGTTATCTAGAAGGATGTTTTGTGATTCAAACATCGCTTGTTCAAACATTAATTACTATATAGCTTCTTATACAAACTCGTATTTGTCATTTCGTTGTAATTCATTAGTATATAAGATAATTCATCCAGATGATGAACTTATCCGTATGAACTAATACACTGAGAACAGATAGACTACACATGATATGCATATTTTATGTTAATTCAATCAATAACTTTTTAAATAAGTGTATCGTTAACAAATAATTGTTAATATATAAGTAACAACACCTAAATTGACGAGCAATTTGAGAAATCGGCGAAATTTTTTGATGTTCTTGTACGCACGATCGTGTGTCCCATCGTGTGCATGACCGTTTACATGATCGTGTGCATATAAACTTTTGGTATTTTTGCCAATTTGATTTATTGTGTTATCTAGAAGGATGTTTTGTGATTCAAACATGGCTTGTTCAAACATTAATTACTATATAGCTTCTTATACAAACTTGTATTTGTCATTTCGTTGTAATCTATGATGCACGGATTCTTCAAAATTGGGCAGTATGCAGTATCGGATACTGCATGGGTGCGAGTGTGCGGGTGCGATTCGCGTGGGATTCGCAAGGGATTCGCCACGTGGCGAATCCGTGCAATAAAAAAAATAGACTCGCGTATACTGGCACAGGATGCTCATATCCTCCGGTGCCAGGATACGCGAGTCCGTTTTTTTTTAGATTTTTTTGTAATTTTTAAAAAGTAAATCAAATAAATTAAAATACAAAAAGTAAATCATTTAATAAGTAATTACTTTTACCTTTAGCAGTATTCGCGGACAGCATTATAAAGCTCCGCTGCTCAAAGCCATTTTGAATTGATTTTAGTATGACTTGTTTTATGTATTTGAATTGATTTTATGGTGATATTTGAATTGTTGTTTTTTATATTTAACAAGTGTTATATATAATAAAATATAAAATAAACAGACGTATCCTTGCCGTATCGCACCCTAACATTTTCAAAAAACCGTATCCCCGCACCCGTATCTGCCCGCACCCGCACCCGCCCCCCCGCACCTGTGCAACATAGGTTGTAATTCATTAGTATATGAGATATTTCATCCAGATGATGAACTTATCCGTACGAACTAATACACTGAGAACAGATAGACTACACATGATATGCAATATATTATGTTAATTCAATCAATAACTTTTTAAATAAGTGTATCGTTAACCAATAATTGTTAATATATAAGTAACAACACCTAAATTGACGTGTAATTTGAGAAATCGGCGAAATTTTTTGATGTTCTTGTGCACACGATCGTGTGTCCCATCGTGGGCATGACCGTGTACACGATCGTGTGCATATAAACTTTTGGTATTTTTGCCAGTTTGATTTATTGTGTTATCTAGAAGGATATTTTGTGATTCAAACATCGCTTGTTCAAACATTAATTACTATATAGCTTTTTATACAAACTCGTATTTGTCATTTCGTTGTAATTCATTAGTATATAAGATATTTCATCCAGATGATGAACTTATCTGCACGAACTAATACACTGAGAACAGATAGACTACACATGATATGCAATATATTATGTTAATTCAATCAATAACTTTTTAAATAAGTGTATCGTTAACAAATAATTGTTAATATATAAGTAACAACACCTAAATTGACGAGTAATTTGAGAAATCGGCGAAATTTTTTGATGTTCTTGTGCACACGATCGTGTGTCCCATCGTGGGCACGACCGTGTACACGATCGTGTGCATACGTGGATACAGTGCCAATTTGACACCAGAGACAACATGACACCTGGTTGCCAACGTGTCACACGATTGGAACACACGATCGTGGCGATCGTGTGCACATTCGTGTTTACTGCAAAGGTCAACATCAAATTATTTTATTATAAAATCTCATCGTGGTTCGGTCCCCCCCCCTTTTTTTCAATATAAGCCCATCTTCATTGACTGAGAGTGAAATACATGTACTGTAGCCTCCCTTTTCACTACAAACCCTAATCAATTAACATCAGTTAAAATCTATTAAAATCAAATACGCGAAATGAGCTGCCGATTACGAGAAAGCGATTTAGGAGGAATCGAAGCACCACCACCAAAAAGAAGAAGGAGGATACCTCCTCCCAACCCACCATACAGAACTAGGCCGAGAGGAAGATACTCAATGCTCAGAGTAAGTTTTTTGATTTTGTTGTATGTGTAGTGACTATCATTGCGAATTAATGTGTTTCATGAGATAGGGCCTATTTAAAAATACTGCGAGCACTCCAGTCATACTAGATGGTGATGATGATAATGATTTGGAGATTTCTAAGAAGAAAAGCAAAGAAGTTATTTTAGAATAGGAAGTTCATGAAGATGGTGATACAAGACTAAAGATACAACAGCGGATGGGGGAAAAGGGATCCAAGTGATTGTGGTTTTTATGTTATTATTAGATATTTTGGTGTGATGGTGATTAAATTTTGTTTTGTAAAGTTATATGCTTTGGATATCCCTTTGCTGTAAACTATTGCTCTTTGAAGTGAGCTACTTTGTTATGGTTAATGTTTGGCTCCATAATCACCTTTATTTGCTTTACATAACTGAACACTTAAATTTCAATTCAAAGATAAAAAAAAATAGACACAAAATTATGCATTTCAATTAATAATCAGAATACTGAATCAATACATGGTCCATCGAGGATCAAAATATCAGCACATGATTGTTGCTAGTAAGTCGCAAAATATAAAAATACATAAGCAATTTAAGTTTCACGGTATGGACATCCCCTTATGTCATGGTCATCATTACGGCAAATGCTACACCTCTTCTTCTGTCGGCGCCTTTGCCTCGTTTGTTCATCCATTCCTTGAGTTTCTTCAGGGATATTCAAATCCACACCACCTATGGGAATGAATGCTTTGCAAGATTTTCTGTTGTGGCCGGTTCCTTTACACCTACCGCACACCTGAGGCCATCCACCTGCGGGCAAATTTTCAACAGTGGACCATGCGCGACTAATCCTTGGTCAGCCGGCTTGTCGTACCCCCTCTGGAGATACGCAAACGATGGATGAGATCTCCGGTGGGAAATTCCACTCATCAGGATGTGGGATGGGACTAATATGCTCCTTATAAGTCTCTCTAAGGCCTTGTTGCTTGAAATAACGACTAACAAAATCATACACGGACAAACCATTGTCGGCACGCCTGTTACAATAAGCAATTATGTCAAGGATGTTGTATAGGATAATGTATTTTTGATATTGATGAGGTGTAGGATAAATCCAGACCAGTCCTGTTTTGCACACGATGGCAGAACACGATCGTGCTGATCGTGGGTTATGATCGTGGCGATCGTGTGTCCCATCGTAGGTTACGATCATGGCGATCGTGGGTTACGATCATGGCCATCGTGGGGTTACGATCGTGCCCATCGTGGATTACGATCGTGCCCATCGTGGGTTACGATCGTGCCCATCATGGGTTATGATCGTGCCCATCGTGGGTTACGATCATGCCCATTGGGTTACGATTGTGCCCATCGTGGGTTACGATCTTGCCCATCGTGGGTTACGATCGTGTGCATTCTGCCATGACCGTGTGCACACGCCAGCATAGACAAAAATATTGAATGGCCATGACCATGTGCACACAACAGCATAGACAATTACCTTATAGCGGCAACGACATGATGACATGGAATCTGATCCAAATCAAACTCACGACAACAACATGTCCATGTTCGAAGGTCGACCTCATAAGAAACTTTGTTTTCTTCGACTTTATAAACAAGTGGGGTGGTAGCTCGAACGGTAAGAGTGAGACTGGCTTGCACAGAGTTAGAAAGCTTTTCAAAAGTGTGCATTGTCAACTCATGGTCTCTTGATGTAGCTTCTCCCCGCTTCTCATCAAACCAATTCTCTAAAATTAGGCGAAATATCTCAAGTAACGAGCAAATAGGTAAATGCCTCGCCCACAACATACGATTATTAAAGCATTCAACAGCATTGGATGTCAAGAAGTTATAGCATCGTACCGGACACTTCGACCTAGCCCACCTCTCTGGCCCAATTTCAGAAAGGCGCCTGTGAGCCCCATTAGGGCTTTCGATATGTAGTTTCGAAAAGTAGTTTTCAAAAACTTCTTCACGATGCATGTAGGCAGCGGTTCCAAAGAGTCCTATAGCATGCGCACCGTAGGAGGTCAGATTTTTTGCAAGATGGTGATAGCACAACCCGTGGAATGCATTCGGATAGACGGCTCGAACAACATTCTGAATGCTCTTATGTTGGTCACTCACAATCAGTAAATCTTCCATCGGATTATAGCATCTGCGCATGTTATACAGAAAATAAGTCCATGACTCGTCGTTCTCTATCGGACCGAGACCAACTGCAAGAGGAAATATTTGATCGTTCCCGTCAAATGTGACGGCCGCATATAGAGTTCCTTTGTTCCTTCCCTTCAGGTGGGTCCCATCAACTATAATCACCGGTCGAAGGCACGTATCAAATGCCCTAATACTCTGTCCGAGTGCAACGAACATGTGGCAAAACACTCCATCACGAGTCGTATGCAAATCATAAATTGTCCCTGGATTACGCTGTTTTAACAAATACAGATACGGTGGGAGCCTCTGATACGACTCATCAAAGCCGCTATATGTATTCTCTATCGCTATATTCCTCGTCCGGAGAGCAAAACTGTATAGCATGTCAATGCCGTACTCCCTACACATCTCTGCAATCATCTCCTTTGGCCTCAAAGTGACCCCCTCACCGGTCATTCTTTTAGCAAAATAATGGGCGGCAACCTCAGAAGTGACCGATCGTGCGGCAGCACGGTTCAAATCAGGGTGACAGCTGTGCTCCAATGTCAACTTAGTAATTCTCTAAATAGTTGCACCCTCAATAGCACACAACCTAAACTGACAATTTTTTCGCCCACTCTTACAGACAAACACTATACGTTTATCGGCGAAACGATCAGTGATACACTGTAGCATGTTTTCCAAATGATACATTCCTACAGTTATCCTCAACTCTGTCTTGGAACGAAAGGTGGACCCCACCTCTAGCTGACCGATAACCGGTGGAGGCTGCTCGACCCAACCCAAAGTCCCGGCACTACCGGGGTCCGGAAATGGAATGATCCAGTTACGCATTGATTGTAGATGCTCATGCTCACTCGCAGATTGATGGTCGGATGAGAAGTTCCGACGACTCATAACCTATCCATTTGGGTCGGTTGGCGAACCCAAGCAAGAAATTCCGCAGATAGTGACTCAAGCAAGTCTTTACAACAATCTTCATCTTCGGATGTATGCACCTCCCCATCTTCCTCATCTTCCTCATCTTCCTCGTATTGATACTCTTTGGAAGGCATGTCATAATTTATATTGCCGGGCTCTACTCTCGAGCTGCTACATCCCATATTAACCTCGGGAGTGGAGGAGCTGCTGTTCTCAACATAGACCTCAGGATCCTCCTTGTATTCTACTAGTAATCGAAGTATCTCGGTATCGCCCTGTAATAGGACTTTTACTTTGTTTCCCCTGGCCATGTGTGTAAAGTACCATAATTTGTAATCGGACTCATTTGGACCACCCAAACCCTCTCTGATAACCCCCACGAGGTTTGGACAACTAACTTTGCTCGTGTCGATATAGACAAAAAAGGAGTCCCCGTCTACATATGTTGATCGCTCCCAATGACCACCGTGATGTGTCAAAATATGCTGCCATGATATCTGATTACAAAAAGATGAATAACTATTCAGAAAACTGAGCGAACAATATTATAAAACGTTCTGCCTTGGACACGACCGATGCACACGGTTGTATACTACCGTGTGCAATGATCATGTGCATGTAGACGATCGTGTTAAACGATCGTGAACACGTTAGTGGTGCGCACGATGTCAAGGTCGTTGGACACGACCGTTGCACACGATCGTTGCACACGGTGGCTTCCCATCGTGTGCAGCGATCGTGTCCGTAAGAACAGATCGGGAATTTTTTTTTTCATCAGTTAAATACTGATGCATACCTTCTTTATGAACTCAGAATCACGACAAATGAAGTCCTATTTCAACGTCAACTTTTCTTTCAAATAATCTTGTGATTTCTATAAGATTTTTGAGAGACCCTTTGTCAAAATAAAATGGTTGTGTTGTTTTGATGTATATGTTTGTAGTTAAATTTTGGTTGTTGGACATTAATATCGATCGGAGGAGGAAAGTAAAAAAGAAAAAAGAGAAGAAAAGTAGTTTAAATTAAATAAAAAAAAAGTGAGAAGTCAACAATACAACAAAAGAGAGGACATTTTAGTCTTTTTAATCAAAATGGTACTAAAAACTTATAGTTTTATGAACGAGGATATAGAACTTATCAATTTTATGATATGGTATTAAAAAATTGAGTCCCACAACTAATAAATTCCAAACAAATGAAAAATACAATCTACATGTAAGTGAAAATTGAACGAATGACCTTTTAGATGAGAGATTTTGGATGCAGGTGAAACTTGAATCAGTAACCTCTTACAATAGGAAAGTTTTGATTTCTCAGCTTTGTCACAATTCTGACTGAAGTTGAAGTTTTAGATTCCAAACAATTTAATGAAAATTAATCTTTGGTTTGAAACAAATGTGGTGAACTGGTAGCATTAAATTTGTTGAGACCCACCTCATGTGATGTTATGTAGTCCTACTAGCCTACCTGAGGTTACATAATACAACTTCATTATGCTATTAATTACTCATTTTGTGTTTGTATGTAGATTAAGAAAGTAATAATTTTGTGTATAAAGTAATAGAATACACTAAAATTGCTTAACTTTTCAAGCAAAAAATATATTTTTTTGGGAATAAATCATTAATAATGGTACACTTAAAAGAAAAGGAATACGACGGGACGGAGGTAATAGTGTTTTGCATGTACTTGTTAGAAGGGGTTGCAGTTTTTTTTTTTTTTGGTAAATAATACTTTCATTTCATTTACCAAATGGGTTTTCAATGTACATCAACAAACATCTACCAGACAAGGTACCAAACTATACAAGAGACAAACTCCAAGCATCACCCCAAAGCACACACCAACCTTATCCTGCTTATATGTGATCCTATGATTCGTGCTAGTTTTTTATCTCTCTGACTACACCAAGCCACCATCACTTTGCATTGCCTGATAAGAGTTTCCAAGGAGGATTGGTGTCCCTGCATCCGCCTTTTGATTCCTTTCTCTCCAAACATGATACACAATTATAGATAATACACATCTATGTAATCTTTGCTTTCCCCTATTTTTTGTGCACTATGTTTTTAGATACTTCTTTTCACAACACCACTCCATCGGATGCCTACTAATAACATGCCACACATCACCAGTTACTTCACAGTCAAAGAACAAGTTATTGAGGTCCTCTGTTTTTCTCCCACAGAAACAGCACATCTGATCAACCTCAATACCAATTCTCTGCAGATAGCTGCATGTTACTAACCTTTCATGCATCAAAAGACAACTGATAAATTTGCACTTGGGTGGAGCCACATTCTGGCAGATTGGCTTAGCCCATTCCACTTTCTGAGTTTCCCCCATTAGAGCTCTGTACAGAAAACTCTGGTTTGAGAATCCATTCATTCCCATCCTGCAGACCCCTCAAGTATTCTCTTGCCCCTACAATCTTACTTATCACTCAGGAGCTCTGTATAGGGAGGGACATATCATACATATCATTTTGTTTGATATAGTAGCCGTGTACCCATCTGATCCAGATCCTAACTTTCTTTTGGGTTAAACACCATAGCATTTTGCATATTGCCGCTCTGTTACATATCTTCAGGTTTATCTCCTGCATGGTGAGGTAAACTCACCTTCTCCCATGCAATTAATGCCCTCTTAGACATCTCTGCCTTCCCTGTCCATAGAAAAATTCTGCATGCAGATTGTACCAGCTTTAAGATTCTTTGAGGTAGCACAAAGACCTGACTCCAATAGACCTGAATTCCAAAAAGCACAGATTTAATCAGCTGCACTCTCCCAGCATATGATAAGAATCTAGTAGCCCAGCAGTTTATTCTTGTAAGAATCTTCTGCACCAAAGATTGACATTGCATGACAGACAGTTTCTGGGCAGAGAGAGGGACACCTAAATATTTAAAAGGTAGTTGACCCTCACGCGTTCCAGAAACCCTTAGGATCTCCTGTTTCACCTCATCAGCCACTCCCCCAAAATATATGCAGCTCTTCATTTGATTGGCCTTAAGTCCAGTTGCTGCAGAAAATTTGCCAAACACATGCAGCAGTTGCTGAACTAAATCTGTCTCCTCTAGTAAATAGAAGTGGTGTTGGGAAAAATACCGACTAAAGTCACGTCACAACGAATAATGCGGAACCTCGTTTGACAAATTCCCACTCTTCAATCGTAACTTTGTAGTTACCGATGAGTAGAGCAACAATTACAACTCAATAAAAATAATACAAATGATATCCAAAAGTGATAAATAACGAGACACAATTTTAGCGTGGAAAAACCCTCAACACGAGAGTAAAAACCACGGGACCGAAGCCGCTTAAATCCACTATCACCAATACACACAAATACACAATCGTTCCTAATACAAACTAGGGATATACACCAATCGTCAAATACTTGGTAATAAAAGTTCTTCAAGTATTTGCAATCAACAACAACAACAAGATCGGGAAAAGAAACAACCGTAAATAGCAAACACAAGGAGCTAACTAAATACCCGAACTTCCGGACTCAAAATCTCGATCTACACCGGTGAAAAGATTTGCCCAATAGCTACCGAGCTCTTGTCAAAAGATCACGACGATCCGACCGATAAATCTCCGAGAAAATGAAGAAATATATTTCTCTCTCTTGTTTCTCTCTCTATCTCTCTCTCTTGTTCTTCAAAGTGTAGAAGATGAAAAGTGATGATGACCCGATGCAAAATCTGCATAAAAAAATACCCACTTGCTGGGTTGACCCGTGTGCCGCGGCCCGGGCCAAGTGTGCCGCGGCACACAGCACAAAAAATGCGTGCAGGATTCGGCAGGAGCCGCGGCCCGGCCGGCAGGGGCCGCGGCCCAGAGTACAGACATGCCAGCCATGTGAAACAAGGACGGGGGCCGCGGCTTGGCAGGGATGTGCCGCGGCCCCAGGTGATCGGCAGCGCTCGGCAGGGGTTGTACGGCAGCGCTCGGCAGGGGTGTGTTCGACAGGGGCCGCGGCCCAGAGTACAGAAGGGTCGACAGCGCTCAGGAGTTGCGGGGGGGGCGCGGCTCGGCAGCCTTGTGCCGCGGACCAGCAGTGCAAGGTGAGAAAATGACTTTTTTTTTTTCAAGCGTAGTGCCACGGCCCGGAGAGTTTGTGCCATGGGCCGGAGTACAGTTGACTCCGAAAGAGCCTATATTTTGGAAATTACTCCTACAAATCTCCCCCTTTTCGGAATATAGGAAGAGTTCGCCATCCCGGCAATCGAACAACACACTTTCACCTTATCTCTACTTAATGCCTTGGTTAACATATCGGAACCATTATCATCGGTATGAACTTTATCAAGTTCAAACAAACCATCCTCCAAAGAATCTCGGATCCAATAATACCTCACATCGATATGTTTCGTTCTCTTGTGAAAAGTCGCATTCTTAGGCAATTGAATCGCATTTTGACTATCACAAAGAACCACATAACGTCGTTGTCGGAAGCCTAGCTCTCGTAAAAACATTTTCAACCATAAGAGCTCTTTACACGCTTCCACCGCCGCAATATACTCGGCCTCCGTTGTAGATAAGGCAATGCACTTTTACAATATTGATTGCCATGACACGGCTCCCCCTGCGAACGTCATCAAATAACCGGAAGTGGATTTTCGGTTATCTTCATTACCGGCCATATCCGAATCGGAATAACCAAAAAGCATTGCTTTCCCATTTCCAAACGTAATCCCCAATTTGGAAGTACCCTGCAAATATCTAAATATCCATTTTACGGCTTCCCAATGCTTCTTTCCCGGATTCGATAGAAACCGGCTCACCACTCCCACGGCATGAGCAATGTCGGGCCTAGTACAAACCATAGCATACATTAAACTCCCGACCGCCGAGGCATATGGAATTTTATCCATATCCTCAATCTCCTCCTTCGTCTTAGGGCAATCTTGGCTCGTCAATTTAAATATGTTAGTAAGAGGCGAACTAACAACTTTAGCTTTGTCCATATTGAAGCGTTTAAGCACCTTCTCGATATATTGCTCTTGCGACATGTGCAATTTTCGGGCTGCTCTATCCCGAGTGATTCTTATTCCAAGAATTTGTTTAGTCGCCCCCAAGTATTTCATGGCAAAAGACTTACTCAATTCTTCCTTCAAGTTGGCAATCCTCTCGACATTCTTGCCAACGATCAATATGTCGTCCACATAGAGCAATAAGATGATAAAATCATCATCTCCGAATTTCTTAAAAAATACACAATGGTCGAGAGTCGTCTTCCGGTAGCCTTGCTCCCCCATAACCGACTCAAACTTATTGTACCATTGCCTTGGTGCTTGTTTCAACCCGTATAAAGTCTTCCGAAGTTTACACACATAATCCTATTTTCCTTCGACCTCAAATCCTTCCGGTTGCTTCATATAAATTTCTTTGTCAAGGTCTCCATCAATAAAAGCCGTCTTGACATCCATTTTCTCGACCTCAAGATCAAGGCTAGCCGCAATACCAAGGACCAATCGAATTTATCCTATCTTCACAACCGGAGAAAAAATCTTGTCAAAATCAATGCCCTTCTTTTGACTAAATCCTTTCACCATGAGTCTAGCTTTGTATCAGGGCAACGAGGTATGCTCCTCCGACTTCACCCGATACACCCATTTGTTTCTCAAGGCCCTCTTGCCTTTTGGCAACTTCACCAACTCGTAAGTATTATTCTCATGCAAGGAACTCATCTCGTGTTGCATGGCATCCATCCATTTCTTCTTATTTTCATCCTCCATGGCCTCCGCAAAATATTCGGACTCTCCCTCATCGGTGAGTAAGACATACTCATCGGACGAATAACGGGTGGAGGGATGACGGTCCCTCATCGACCGCCTATGTGGAACAAAAGATGGCATGTTCGTCACAGGTAGCTAGGGATGAAATCCATCGGTGTCATCTTGTCTTAACTCATTGTTGTCACCGACATCTTGTTGTTCATCATTTTGGACATCCTCTCCACCCGGTGTCTCAACATGTTGTGGAGAAACGGAGTCCAAATCAATAAGATCATAGTCGTGTTGTGGAGCCGACTCTCCATTCTTAACATCTTTCATCGTTTGATCTTCTACAAAAACAACATCTCTCGACCGAACAAGCCTCTTTGTAACCGGGTCATATAATCTATACCTGAACTCATCAAGCCCGTAGCCAATAAAAATACACGGCTTCGTCTTGGAATCAAGCTTTGATCTCTCATCATTCAGGATGTGAACAAAAGCTTTACATTCCAAAACCTTTAAGTGGCGGTATGAGATATCTTTACCGCTCCACACCTTATCCGGGACATCAAAATCTAAAAGAACACATGGCATCAAATTAATAACATGAACCGCCGTGTTCAAAGCTTCTCCCCAAAACGACTTTGGCAATCCGGCATGTGAGAGCAAACAACGAGCTCTCTCGACCAAAGTCCGGTTCATTCTTCCCGCCAATCCATTAAGTTGCGGAGTCTTCGGGGGCGTCTTTTGATGTTGGATCCCTTGTTCTTGGCAATATTCATCAAAGGGTCCGGTGTACTCTCCACCATTGTCCGTCCGGATACACTTTAGCTTCTTCCCGGTCTCTCTTTCCACCGAGGCATGAAATTGTTTGAAAGTGTCTAATACTTGATCTTTGGTCTTCAAGGTGTATGCCCACACCTTCCTAGAGTGATCGTCGATGAATGTTACAAAATATCAGCAACCAACGAGCGTCTTAGTCTTCATAGGACCACAAACATCGGAATGAACAAGATCAAGCACATTTTCCTTCCGTGAAGGAGTATGACTCTTAAAAGTAACTCTCATTTGTTTCCCGGCTAGACAATGGGAGCATCTTTTAAGGTGTACCTTATGAACCCCGGACAACACCTCCTTCTTCGACAATAGCGCCATTCCTTTTTCGCTCATATGACCGAGCCTCTTATGCCATAGCTCGGCCATGTCATTATTGTCGATTGTGTTCATGAAATTAGTCGTGACCTTCGGAAGTGTCACGTACAATTTTCCTACCTTTGTCCTCTCCCGACAATCAAGGAACCTCTAGTGAGTTTCCACAACCCCTTGCCAAAACCGCTATGATAGCCGTCATCATCGAGTAAACCAACGGACATAACATTAAGCCTCATATCCGTAACATGTTTTACATTCCGTAAAACAAGTTCCATTCCGGTGTCGAATCTCAAATGCACATCTCCCATTCCAACAATCCTGGATAACCCATCTTGACTATACCAAAGTCCCCCGGAGTGTAAGATGAATAAAAATCTCTACGTGATGTAACATAACATGTAGCTCCACTATCGACCACCCAACTCGAATCATCTCTAGCAAGGTTGACCATATCATAGTCGCAACATACAAAGAATTCTTCGGTAGTAGTATTAACTTCGGCTTTATCATTACTACCGCTTTCCTTCTTTTGTGAATTTTCTCGGCCTTGGCGATTCTCCTTCTTCAATTGTCGGCAAAATTTGTTTGTATGCCCTTTCTTACCACAATGGTAACATTCGATATTGGCATACTTCCCCCGGGAACTACTCCTTTGTGGCCCTATATTACTCGGACCTCTACTTTGACCTCTCCCCCGTCTTTCGGTAACTAGAACATCCGACTGTGAAGAAGATCCTTGTGTTTTTCTTCGGACCTCCTCATTCAACATGTTCCCTTTAGCTAATTCCATCGAAATGACTCCATCGGGGGCGGAGTTAGACAACGATGTTTGAAACGTCTCCCAAGAATTCGGCAATGTGCCTAACAACCACAAAGCTTGCACCTCCTCTTCGAATTTAATTCTCATTCCGGCAAGTTGATTAATTATGCCTTGGAATGTATTTAAATGATCCGATAGAGGAGTCCCGTCTCGAAACTTCAAATTCATCATTTGTTTAATGAGGAATAACTTATTATTCCCCGTATTCCGAGCATACAATTGCTCGAGCTTGTGCCATAACTCTCGAGCATCCTTCTCTCCACTAATATGGTTCAAAACGTTGTCATCCACCCATTGTCGAATGTATCCACAAACTTGGCGATGCAAAATATTCCACTCCGCGTCGGACTTCACTTCCGGTTTATCTTTGCTAAAAAACGGCAAATAATAATCCTTCACGTATAGAAGGTCTTCCGTGTTCCCCTTCCATACGTGGTAGTTTGAACCGTTCAAGTTAACCATTTTACTCGTGTTGGCTTCCATCTTACAATTGAGATACTTAAACAACCACGAAACAAACAAATCATGTGGCTCCGATACCACTTTGTTGGGAAAAATACCGACTAACGTCACGTCACAACGAATAATGCGGAACCTCGTTTGACAAATTCCCACTCTTCAATCGTAACTTTGTGGTTACCGACGAGTAGATCAATAATTACAACTCGATAAAAATAATACAAATGATATCCAAAAGTGATAAATAACGAGACACAATTTTAGCGTGGAAAATCCCTGAAGACGAGAGTAAAAACCACGGGACTGAAGCCGCTTAAATTCATTATCACCAATACACACAAATACACAATCGTCCCTAATACAAACTAGGGGTATACACCAATCGTCAAATACTTGGTAATAAAAGTTCTTCAAGTATTTGAAATCAACAACAACAAGAAGATCGGGAAAAGAAACAATCATAAATAGCTTACACAAAGAGCTAACGAAATACCTGAACTTCCGGACTCAAAATCTCGATATACACCGGTGAAAAGATTTGCCCAGTAGCTACCAAGCTCTTGTCAAAAGATCACGACGATCCGACCGATAAATCTCCGGGAAAATGAAGAAATGTATTTTTCTCTCTTGTTTCTCTCTCTATCTCTCTCTTGTTCTTCAAAGTGTAGAAGATGAAAAGTGATGATGACCCGATGCAAAATCTACATAAAAAGATACCCACTTGCTGGGTTGACCCGTGTGCCGCGGCCCGGGTCAAGTGTGCTGCGGCACACAGCACAAAAAATGCGCGCAGGATTCGGCAGGTGCCGCGGCCCAGAGTACAGACGTGCCAGCCATGTGAAACAAGGATGGGGGCCGCGGCTCGGCAGGGATGTGCCGCGGCCCCAGGTGATTCGCAGTGCTCGGCAGGGGTTGTTCGGCAGTGCTCGGTAGGGGTGTGTTCGGCCAGGGCCTCGGCCCATAGTACAGAAGGGTCGGCAGCGCCCAGGAGTTTCGGGGGGGGCCACGGCTCGGCAGCCTTATGCCGCGGCCCAGCAGTGCAAGGTGAGAAAATGTCTTTTTTTTCAAGCGTAGTGCCACGGCCCGGAGGGTTTGTGCCGTGGCCCGGAGTCCAGTCGACTCCGAAAGAGCCTATATTTCAGAAATTACTCCTACAAGTGGGTCATCAGAAAAGCGTATATGTATTAATCCAACCCTTTTACATATAGGGTGGTAATGAAACTGTCTGTTACTTTTCAGCTCAAGAAGGCATCTAATCAAATATTCCATACAAATGACAAACATGTATGGTGAGATTAAATCTCCTTACCTGATTCCTTTTTTTGCCTCAAACGGTTCAGTTAGCTCACCCATTGAGTGTACTTATAAGGAAATCCCAGCTCTACCAACATTTGCTCAAGAAAAGGCCATTCAACAGAATCATAAGCTTTCTGTATGTCCACCTTCACCATGCATCTAGGTGAGATTGTTGCATTTAGTTATTGCAATTAATTGTGAATAAATAAAATGGGTATTGTAACTTATGCAATATTTTATGCAAACATGATATAATAGCCACCATTATACAAGATCGTACAAGATAGGGTGGCGCGAGGAGGAAAATTAAACTAAATTGATTAAATTTTGGATTAATTTTCATTTGAAATTTTTTCGCCTTAGGGTGCACCAGTTCTTTTCGTTAAGAAGAAGGACGATTTGTTCCGTTTGTGTATTTATTATCGGGAGTTGAACAAGCTGACCATCAAGAACAATTATCCATTGCGCCGTATAGATGATTTGTTCGACCAGCTTCAGGGAGCTACTGTTTTCTCTAAGATCAACTTGCATTCGGGATATTATCAGCTTAGGATTCGGGATTCAGAGATTCCGAAGACTGCTTTTCGTACCCATTATGGTCACTATGAGTTCGTAGTTATGACGTTTGGGTTAACTAATGCTCCCGCCGTGTTTATGCAGCTGATGAAAAAATTCTTCATTGATTACCTTGATAAATTCGTAGTCGTCTTCATCGATGACATTCTTATCTACTCGCAGAATGAGAGAGATCATACTGTACATCTCCACGTAGTTTTGGACACTTTGAGGGCAGAGAAACTTTATGCAAAGTTTTCCAAGTGTGAGTATTGGCTGAAGAGAGTAACCTTTCTCAGACACGTAATTTCAGCGGATGGGCTTCGGGTGGACCCTTAGAAGATAGTGGCGATTCTTGAGTGGGAACCACCTAGGAATGTGAAGGAGACATGGAGCTTCTTGGGACTTGTTGGGTATTATCGTAGGTTTTTCGATGGATTTTCGAAGATCGCTAGACCCCTTACTCAGTTGCTCCAGAAGTCCCATAAGTTCGAGTGGAGTGCGTAGAGACAGAACAGTTTTGATGAGTTAAAGAGACGATTAACTTCGGCGCCATTGTTATCTTTACCCCAGGGTACTGAGAACTTTGTTATTTATAGTGATGCTTCGGGCCTCGGACTTGGATGTGTTCTTATGCAGAGGGATAGGGTTATTGCTTATGCGTTTCGACAGTTGAAACCATGTGAAGCAAATTACCCTACAGATGATTTGGAGCTAGCTGCGGTTGTTTTTGCCCTAAAAATTTGGAGACATTATCTCTATGGTTCGTCGTGTAATATTTACACGGATCACAAGAGTCTGAAGTACATCTTCAGTCAGAAGAAATTGAACATGAGGCAGCGTAGGTGGCTGGAATTAATTAAAGATTACGATCTTGAGATTCTTTACCATCCGGGCAAGGCCAATGTAGTGGCGGACGCGTTGAGCCGTAGACCGATGGCTTTACAGATGTTGGAGGTACTTACGCCCCAGAACAGGATCCAGGAGGATTTGATTCATCAGAATATCGAAGTTTGGGTTCAGAGAGTCCAGGTTCAGCTGTGTGCATTAGAGATCACTTCATCTTTGATTGATGATATCAAGGCGAAACAGTATGATGACCCATTCCTAGTCCGGTTGAGGAAGGACGTAGAGAAAGGGAAAGCCCCTCGATTTGTGATTCATGATGACGGGATTTTATGGTTCCGTGGCAGGTTGTGTGTACCATGTGATTTTGAGTTGAGACAGAAAATCTTGAGAGAAGCTCACAATACGCCTTATTCCATACATCCAGGCACGAGCAAAATGTACAAGGATGTAAGGAGTAACTACTGGTGGAGTAATTTAAAAACAGACGTTAGCGAGTTTGTATCGAGGTGTTTGACCTGTCAACAGGTTAAGATCGAGCATCAGCGAACCACGGGGCTATTACGGCCACTTCCTATCCTAGAGTGTAAGTGGGAGGATATTTCTATGGATTTCATTACCAATATGCCTAGGACTCGGACCGGAATGAACATGATTTGAGTCATTGTCAATCGACTAACCAAATCTACTCATTTTTTAGGTATTAAAGATACTTGGGGACCAGAGAGGTTAGCTCGGGTGTTTATTGCAGAGATCGTGAGGTTACATGGGACTCCTAAGAGTATTGTTTCAGATCGAGATGTCCGGTTCGTATCACATTTCTGACAGGCTGTTCATCGAGCTTTGGGGACTGAGTTGAGGCTCAGTACATCTTACCACCCTCAGAAGGACGGACAGTCGGAGTGGACAATTCATACGCTAGAGGATATGTTGAGAGCATGTGCGTTAGACTAGAAAGATGATTGGGAGTCGCACCTGTCGTTGATCGAGTTTACGTACAACAATAGTTGGCACGCCTCGATTAAAATGGCACCATTTGAGGCTTTGTACGGAAGAAGGTGCAGGTCACCTTTATGTTGGGATGATGCATCTAAATTGTTAGGTACGAAACCAAATTTGGTAGTTGAGACGAGAGAGAAGATTACTCTGATTCGTGATAGGTTGTTAACGGCCTAGAGTCGACAGAAGTCCTACACCGACACGCGTCGCCGACCGTTGGAGTTTGAGGTTGGAGATCACGTTTTATTGAAGGTGTCGCCGACCTGGGGAGTTTACCACTTCAGTCGGAAGGGTAAACTTAGTCCGAGGTATATTGGACCCTTTGAGATTTTAGAACGAGTTGGGGATCTCGCCTATCGTTTGGGTCTCCCACCGTCGTTAAGTCCCGTGCATAATGTGTTACAAGTCTCGCAGTTGAGGAAATATGTGTCGGATCCTAGCCATATTATTGATTTTGGGGAGATTGCATTGGGTTCCGACGTCACTTTTGAAGAGAAACCAATTCGGATCTTGGAACGTTGGGTGAAACAACTTAGACGTAAAACTATTCCTTTGGTGAAGGTACAATGGTCAAGACATGGAACGGATGAAGCTACGTGGGAAACCGAGAGTAGTATCAAGTCGAAATATCCGGAGTTTTTCTCATCTTAGTTTCGGGATGAAACTCTTTGTTAGAAGGAGAGAATGTAATACTTGTAACTTTTATGTTCCGGTTTATTTTGATTTTTTTTGCTATTCTTATTTTTTGTCTCGGACCATTCCGGTTTATTGGATATTTTCGATGTATTGATTATTTCTAGGACCGTTGGGTCGGCATGTCATGTTATGGTTTTATCGTATCTACTCAGTTGTGGTTGCGTCGTCGAGTGTCCAGATCTGGCCATACCTGTGCAAAACGGTAATGAAAACGGCCAAGGATTTGCGCCGTGTTCTACTCCGTTTGTGAAACGGCGCTGTCGAGTCTTTCACCGGGTGTTCGCGCGTTTCGCAAACGACCGAGACACCCACGCGAGTGCCTGCCGCGAGTGATGCGCCGTTTGTCGCAACACGGCACTAAACCCGCGACACTTTGCGCCGTGTCCGTGCGCCGTGTCTTATAGGCACGCTCACTGTCCCGCAACACGGCGCTAAACACGACGATGTCTGGACCGTTTGTTGCGCCGTGTTTCGTCCTGTATAAATAGGACAGACGGGTGTTTTGACCCTATTTCTCACTTTTCCTCTCGGCTCTTCACTCCTTCAAGGCGATTGTGGGCGATTTCACTTGGGTGTTGTATCCAATCATCTTATAACTCAGAATTGGAGATTTTATCACGAATTAATCATCCCCCTTCCACCATTTCATCACCAAATCGAGGTATATGGTCCTTTTACCAAATTTCAGGGTTTTGGCTATAATTCGTGATTCAACTCGTTTTTGCTCCGATTATTCATAGATTATAGTGGTGTAATCATGGCTTCATGTTTTCCTAGAAGTTTTGTGGATTAATTCCGAGTTTTTCCTTCGTCGATCGAGTTTAACCTTTTATGCCCCCGTAGTGTTCGGTATATTGTTCCTAAGGATAGAACTTCAAATAATTCTTGGTTTTCCAGCGGGATTGTAGTTGATTGGGTCTCTGTTGTTGTTAGGATCGAAATTTGGGGATAATCCGGACCGAAGCATTTTTCGTTTGTCGTTCACTCTGCATTTTAGGAACCAAGGCATGTACCTTATTGCACTAGTTTATGGCATGCATTTCAGTGATGAAACTATGATGGTTGTGTGTTGTGAGGTTGTTCTCGGGGTACTCTCACCCGGGGATTGACTCGACGGGGTCACACGGGGACCTGGTGGCTTAGCGGCTGGACCGGGTCGCGAGGGTTACTTTCGAGTGGGGCATTCTCACATGGGGATTGCTCGACAGGGCATACAGGGACTTGGTGGCTTGCAGCCGGACCGGGTCACGAGAATTGCTGAAGTGTTTTACTGATGGTTACTGTTTGATATTCTGGAACATCGTGAATTATGAACTGTTTTGAGTTTTGGAATAATTAGAAATGCTTGTGTATTAAATTTGTAGTAATATTGTACTTGCAATAGCAGTGGTTGCTAACCCCTCATTGGGGTGGAATGTTTTGTACATTTCAGGTACTCTCGGGATTCAGGAGCCTACATGTGGTGCGCATGGAACTGACGGGCAGGACGGATGTTAAGAGCTCGAGTCAGTAGTTGTTTTAATAATGTCAGTGTTGGTCTTATTAATTAACATTGTGTTTGGTCTTGTTGTATTATGTCGTGTGACGTTTGAGTCTTTGATTGGACGGTGCTAAACTTTCGTATTTTGGCCGCGGCCGAGGCCTAACTTATGTTTTGTATCGTGTATTTTTATTACTGTTGTATGGTATGTGTGTGATGTCAGCCTGGTAGGCCCCGGTGGGTCCTACGGCGTGTAAATACCCGTAATGATTTTGGGGTGTTGCATTTTCTATTCTTATTACCGAGCTCCCACTATTTTTATCGGAATAACACACTCCATGTGAAAACCGGAAGTATCGTTCGCTCTACTTCATAGTGGTGATCGAGTTCTTTATAAACCTTAATAGAGGGCAACCAAACAGGTTTCTAGTCTATTAATTTTCATAAAGTGGCATCCAACACCAACCCATCTAATGGGTGATTTAATCTTCTTTTTCCCCTTTGTTCACTCCCCTCAACCTATACGGTTTCTATGGTTCGTGAACTAGTTAAGTTTATACCATCGACGCAAATCAGTTTCACAATTGAATCTTATCTGGCAACCGAACGAGTTTCTAGGGATAAAATTTGCTCCAACCGAAGGCATCCAATGTGCTCCCGGTAATTTATCCATCCTCCCCGAATGACTATCCCGATAACTCGGAAGCATAGCACATCCGGTTTGGATTTCAATTTTCCAAAAACTCGATGGAGGGAAGGAAAACCTTGAAACCTTTTAAACTTAATAATTTGTCGTGGGTGAATTTTCGCGATTAATGTTACACTTTGCACATTAATTCATTTAAGCGCGTTTGTAGCATTCATACCATATGAATAAACATTCACAACCTAGTTGCTACCAACATGTAGTTCATGTAGAATCAAAAACTCCGTAATCTAATTACAAGTCTTCGGTCTTGAATCTTCGTCTTCTCGAACGGATCTTCCTCCGGTCTTCGTCATTACATATAAATTTTACATTGAAAAATTGCATACTAGATACAAATATTTCTAGCAAAATAAATAGGCTCAAAACGGCCTTTACAACCCAATCGAATAAAATCGAACGATTCAAAACTAGGTCCATGAACCACATCACCATTCAAAAATAATGCATCAAACACATTAAATAAATGACATTCATAATTAATCTAAATATTGATCCAATCAATATAAATTAATCCATCCAAATGAATTAATCCAATTAATTCAAACAACCGTTAATTTTAACTTGTTCCGAACGAGAAAATATTTCATTAAATTAATTCCCCTAAGAATAAAATTACCATAATTAAATCTTAGTCAAATTAAATCTAATTTAATTTGTGGGAAATTAATTATCGAACGAAATATAAAAAACGGAGTCGAAAAACACGGCCGGGCCAAGCCCGGGGCACTGCCCAGCAGGCTGCCGAGCAGGGCCGGCCAGGATCGGGACCACTGCCTGGCATCGTCCGGCAGGCTGCCGAGCATGGACGGAAGGATGCCGAGCATGGACGGCATAGGGCCAGACTGCGGTCCACAGGGCCAGACCGCATGGCAGTGCCCGGACAGCTCCAAGCTGTCGGGTCCGTTTACGTTTTCGGCTCGTTTTTCCGCCCCGATTCCAAAAATAATATTTTTCTAATCTTTATATTACACATTTAAATCAGTTTTTCAAAAGAAAAATAGATTTATATTGTAACATAAAATCATGAAAAATTAATTTTTAGATGAACAATAGAAAATCAACGATTAAATCGATTATGATTCCAAATCATACAC
Organism: Orobanche coerulescens; assembly: GCA_033398695.1. Lineage (NCBI taxonomy): Eukaryota > Viridiplantae > Streptophyta > Magnoliopsida > Lamiales > Orobanchaceae > Orobanche > Orobanche coerulescens. The sequence goes on along the minus strand of CM065815.1, from coordinate 42,450,011 downwards.
CATCCAATCAAGCATTCCAAATACTAAATATCGTATATACGATCGCAAGACCTACTCTCCGATACCACTGTTGGGATTCAGTGCCTAAAACGAAGGCCCAGTGGAAGCGGTAAAATAAAAATTAATTCGATCTGAATCCCTATGAGGATCGATCGAGCTACGTATATATGGATATAAAACGAAGCACAAGAAGATACGAGAAACATACCCTTGTAGTCCGTTGATTAAATGGTGTTCTTCTCTTGAGCGATTCCCCAAGCTTTAGTTGATTTCCCTACGATCCAATCCGCTCCAAGCTCTTGAATGATCCAATGCCGAAAACACCACGTCTCTACTTGCCACACGCCGGAGAAACGTACGGAGCGACTATACCTCGTTATCCTCCAAGGATATGGCTAGAACAAGGTTATAGGAGTTAATCTAAAAATGTGATTATAACACTACAAGTGTATAACTCACAATCTCTCAATATGTGTGGAATTTTCTCCAAGAAAAACTCAAAATATGAAATGAAGAAGATGAAGACTAGGAGAAAACAATTTTCTCTCTTTCTCTCACTTAACTCAGACATGGCTCAAAAAGTGTGTAAGTGAGAAAGTGAAGTCTTCACCTCTTATTCATATTCTTTTCCATCACAAGACAGAAGCCACCTACACAAATTGATATTAAAAGATATCATGTCCCCCAAAGTCTTGATCTTTCACCTATCATGATGAAAACAAAACAAGACTCATATGGAGGCAAGTGAGGGGGGGCATCTAGAAGGAATTGATGAGTTCGGTTCGTTTCGGACTCCCGTGAGTTCAAACAGATAAACTCCAATTCCGTTCCAATGTATTTATATCAATTACTTAATCCAATTAATTAATCATATCAAACACAAAATAATATAATTAATTTCTCCAAGAAATAATTATATTTATGAATTAAATTAATCACCTAGTAATTTATTTAATTCATTAGGCCGTAAATTAATTTATCGTCACCCAACTTTTTCCACATGGAGCTGTGGAAATTCGATCTTTGAAAACTGACAAGGTATTTAAAGTCAACGGACATCTGCTCAAACCATATCTCAAAGCAACACCTAATTACAACGTGGAAGAATTTGAGCTCGAGGACCCAACTACCACTTAAACAGGGAGTTCGTCGTGTAATACTCGTGTATTTTATGAGTGTTGTTGTGGATCTATTTTGTGGTATTGTGGTCATTTGGACCGTATATATATTGATGATTGACCTTGGTATGTTCATGGCTGATAATTGTTGGGTTCTGTGATTCTCGGATTGTGCTCGTTTTAGCCGGACTTTTTGCGAATTTAATTTTGGAAAATAGCAGTTAGCGCACGCTAAGACTGTATGTCTAGTGCACGCTAAGCAGGTTCGAGTAGCGCACGCTACTCTTGTGCAATAGCGTGCGTTAGACCCGCTGGACAGTGAACTTTCTGGACTCTGGAATGGAGCGCTAGCGTACGCTATGGTAGAACTAGCGTACGCTATTTCGATGTACTAGCGCACGTTACTTGGAGGATAGTGTGCGCTAGAATGTCAGGTCAGTGAGGACAGAAACGTTTCTGGACTGCAGGTACTTGCAGGTAGCGCACGCTACTGTATGGAGTTAGCGCGCGCTAGTGGCAATCGATAGCGCACGCTAACAGATAGTTCAGCGTACGCTACCGGAGTCTGGCAGGAAGTTCTGGACTGCTTTTTCTTCAGCAGTGCACCGCCCTCAACTCGTTAGCGCACGCTAAGCCAGTAGCCGTAGCATACGCTAATGCCTCCCAGTATATATATATAGGGGGCAGGTTCCAGAAACGTCATTTTTCACCTCTTCCTCTTCCCTTCGGCGGCTGGGCGACTTGGAGTGTAGTTAGACGTGGTTTTCAACCAGTTTTCACCATCCAACAACATTTTCGTGTTCCTAGACTCAATCTAACAGGATTTCATCTAGCGTATCGTCCAAATCAAGGTGAGATTGTTCAATCCCTAGTTTTTTGGAATATTGAGGGTTTTGTTTAGATCTCGTCATTCTAGTCCATTTTAAACCTTGAATTGGGTCAGATTATGATTGTGAGACCATAATCCCTTGTTTTTCTTGAAGTCTACGGATTTTGTTTGAGTTCCCACCTATTGATTTGAGTATGAACAACTCCGCCTTTGTAGTGTTTGATAGTTTGTCCCTAAGAGTAGAATTGGAAGGGAATCCTTCCATTTCCGTGGTGTTGTGTTTTGATTCCATATTTCGATGTGTTAGGATCGAGTCATTGAAGGAAGTTCGGACCGTACATTCATCCGTTCGCCGCTTCTTGTGTCGTTCAAATTGAGGCAAGTACTTTGATTGTGTTTAATGTACATCGTGTGAATATGTAAAAAATGGAATTTGTGCCAAATTGTTGATCGAGTGTGTGTGAGCCCAGTAAAACCAGTGAGGGTCCCCTGGGGTCCGGTAGGCCACGTATCCCTACGGATCACTCGGTTGGGCTATACACCAGGGAGGTCCTGACGAGGTGTCTCTGGGGTGTGTATCTTGCTTGAGAGGTACAGGGCCAGTATAGCTCGGGAGGTTGTTTTGTGATGATGACTGTGATGTGGTATTCCGGAAATATCTGTGATGGCACTATGATCTCTGTGGTTTTTGTTGATTACTCACTTGTTGTACATATTCTAGAATCATTGTACTTGCACCGGCTTCTTGCTGACCCCTTCTGGGGTGGATATACTTTTGTGTATTCAGGTACAGGTCCAGTGGGAGGTCTAGCACAGGACGGACACGAGCTTGGTGGGCAGCATTGATATCGTGCATTATATTGAGTTGGTGGTCATATGGTCATGGTCAAAGTCGTGTTTTGGTTTTGTACTTTGTAGTCTTGTCCGGTGTTGTATGTCATGTCATTATTAATGGTTAATGATGTTGTTGTATTCCAGTTGTGAACGGTTATATTGGTTATGTTCCCACGGGATGATATGTTGTTTGGTATTGTGATGTATGTCATGTTGAAATTGATGTTGGTTTTGATTGTATGAACGTTTATGTTTGTTGTATTTAATGTGTTCTATTTGGGTCTAAGCCTGGTAGGTTCTCCAAAAAGGATCTACTACAGTAATATTCCTGTAAATCACGGGATGTTACGAATATGGTATCGAGCCTAGGTTTATGGATACCTAGGTGCCGGTGTTTTGGGTCTATTAAATTGAGTCGGTTGTTATCTACGATATCATTGGCATGCTACCACCTTGTGTTGCTGTCTTTGGAAGACTCTTCGGATGTTGGTTGTTTCTTTCCTTCGGAAATAATTACCTTAATATTGTGCAATCTATTATTGTAATCATTTCCTTGTTGAATCATTCTTACTCTTCAGTATGCCGAGAGGTAGAGCTATCCGTCAACGTGGTCGTGGTAGAGGCCGTGGCAGAGTGGTAGTGTCTGAGTCCGAGAGGTCCGTTTCAGAATCAGCATCTCGTTCTGCGACTAGGTCGGACCCGATCCCTTCGGGAGGTTCGAATGGAGGCTCGGAGGCCGAAGTGCCTAATGTTCTTCAACAAGTTGTAACACAAGTGCACCAACTGGCACAAGTGGTGCAGAATATTAATACTGGCAGGACGACTGAGGATCGATGGCTTCAAGAAGTTATGAAGATGAACCCTCCCAGATTCGATGGTTCCGGTGATGCGAACAACTGGGACCATTGGTTAGTTGAGCTGGAGAAGATCTTTGACGGTATTGGTTGTCCTGAAGCCAAGAGAGTTCCGATTGCTCAGTATCTGACAGTTGATGACGCTTCTGACTGGTGGCGAGTTGTTAAGCCCAAGGACCGTGATGTCACTTGGGAAGAATTTAAAAAGTTGATGGAAGCTCAGTATTGTCCAGCGCCGGTACAGCTAGCAAGAGTCAGTGAGTTCTTCAGAGCTCAACCCGAAGATGTTCCTATTTCTGAGGCAATCAGGACATACAACAAGCAGTTAGTGTATGTCCAAGATCGGGTTAAGGATGAGATAGACAAGATACTTCATTTCGATGCAAGGATGAAACCGGAGGTCCGAAAGTATATGGCGGGCCTTGGGTGTACTACTTTGAGAGAATATCAGGATAGAGCACTTGCTTACGAAATGGTGTCAGTTCCGGTTCCAGCAGTTTCGAGCTCGAAGAAACTGAAATTTTCTGGTAGTTTTCGAGGCAGTGGATCGCGTAGGCCTCAATCTTCTATGCAATCTTCTGTCGGTTCCCCTCAGCCTAGTGGAGGAGTGCCGAGAGTTTGTTTTAATTGTGGAAATCCGGGACATGTCAGTTCTCGTTGCACTTCTCGCCCCATTGATTGTTTTAAGTGTGGGAAGCAGGGTCATTGCGCATTATATTGTGAGTCAGTGGGCAGAATATTCTCTAAACAGTCTCCTACCCCGGTTGGCACAGTTACGGGTCAGCCAACTCCGAGTGTCGGACGCGGCAGTGGCAGAGGTAAAACCGAGCATAAGGATGCACCTAGCATTGGATCAGCCCCACCCCGATTGTATGAGATGAAGCGGACTGATGACGTAGGGACTGCCACTACGTCAGGTATTGTTTATATTTCGATGCACCCGGTAGATGTATTGTTTGATTCTGGAGCTACTCATTCTTTTATATCATTGTCTTGTGTGAATCGTTTGGGCCTAGACGGTCTCTCTACATGTGAACCTTTTATTGTTGGGTTGCCAAGTGGGGAAAGGATAGTTGGGGATCAAGAGATCGCCAATTGTCCTGTAACCATTGGCAGTAAAGATTGGTCATCCGATTTGATTGTGATCGATATGATGGGAGAGGATTTAATCCTCGGTGATGATTGGTTAAATCGGCATGGAGCGATAGTAGATTATCGTCGGAAGATAATTTCGATAGTCGCGCTGGATGATGAACACGTTTTTGAAGGGCAAAAACACGGTACTTCGGGAAGATTATTCGAGCCATGAAAGCGATGAAATTATTGCGACAAGGTTGTACGATTATTGGTGTTACGCATTGAAGTCGGAAGTTGGCAAGTGCAGTTATCCTCTGTTCCAGTTGTGAATGAATTTCCAGACGTATTTCCGGATGATTTGCCGGGATTGCCACCACATCGTGAAGTGGAGTTCGTCATCGAACTAGAGCCCAATGCGGCGCCAATATCCAAGGCACCGTACAGAATGGCCCCATCGAAAATGCTAGAATTGAAGAAACAATTGGGTGAATTATTGGACAAAGGTTATATTCGGCCTAGTGTGTCTCCATGGGGTGCACCGGTATTGTTTGTACGAAAGAAAGATGGGTCTTTACGGTTATGTATGGACTATCGTGAGTTGAATAAACTCACTATTAAGAACAAGTATCCGTTGCCAAGAATCGATGATCTATTTGACCAATTACAAGGGGCTACGGTTTTCTCCAAGATTGATTTGAGGTCAGGATATTACCAACTACGAATTCGAGATTCGGATATTCCCAGGTCAGCATTTCGAACGAGGTATGGGCATTACGAATTCGTAGTTATGCCATTCGGTTTAACAAATGCTCCGGCGGCCTTCATGCAGCTTATGAACAAAACTTTTATCGAATATCTCGATAAATTTGTAGTGGTGTTTATCGACGATATATTATTCTATTCCAAAAGTGAGACGGAGCATGCCGAACACTTGAGAATCGCGTTGAGTATTTTGAGGGCTGATAAGCTTTATGCTAAATTTTCTAAGTGCGAGTTCTGGCTTAGAGAAGTTTCTTTTCTGGGACACATCATCTCAGCCGATGGTATTCGAGTAGACCCTCAAAAGGTTGAAGCAGTCTTAGCTTGGGAGGCTCCACGGAATGTTAAGGAAGTTCGGAGTTTTCTAGGATTAGTGGGCTATTATCGTTGATTTGTTGAAGGATTCTCGAAAGTTGCTCGACCGCTCACCCTATTATTGCAGAAGACACAGAAATTTGAGTGGAGTGATGAGTGTCAGAAGAGTTTTGATGAGTTGAAAAAGCGGTTGACTACGTCTCCGATCCTATCCTTACCACAAGGAACGGATGGTTTCGTTATTTATAGTGATGCTTCTAAACAAGGATTGGGATGTGTATTGATGCAAAATGAGAGAGTAGTGGCTTATGCGTCTCGACAATTAAAGCCATACGAGATGAATTATCCTACTCATGATCTTGAGTTAGCCGCTGTGGTGTTTGCGTTGAAAATTTGGAGGCATTACTTGTATGGTTCTTCTTGTCGAGTGTATACGGATCGTAAGAGCTTTAAGTACATATTTACGTAGAAGGAGCTAAATATGCGTCAGCGGCGATGGTTGGAACTGCTTAAAGATTATGATCTTGACATTCTTTACCATCCAGGTAAAGCAAACGTCGTTGCCGATGCGTTAAGCTGCAAGTCAGTCGTGTTGCAGAAGTTGGAACTACTTACCATTCAACCGAAGCTTAGACGAGAGTTGATTGATATGGAAATTGAAGTTTGGCCTCACAGAACTCAAGGACATTTGCGTTTCCTTGAGATTACATCCTCCGTAATGGAAGATATTAAGTCCAAGCAGTTAGATGATCTCTCAATTGTGCAGCTTCGGGAAGACAGTGTTAGAGGAAAAGCTCCTGGATTCTTAATCGATGAAGACGGAGTTCTTCGATTTCGAGGCAGAACTTGTGTACCTAATCGGGATGATCTCAAACAAGTGATTTTGAATGAAGCACATTCTACTCCATACTCGATTCATCCGGGTATGAGTAAAATGTATAAGGACTTGAAGAAAAACTTTTGGTGGCCGAACATGAAGAAAGATGTAACAGAGTTCGTGTTGAAATGCTTGACTTGTCAACAGGTTAAAGCGGAACATCATAGACCTGCCGGTAAATTGCAACCGCTACCAATTCCGGAATGGAAGTGGGAAGATATAGCGATGGATTTTATTGTGGGAATGCCAAAGACGCGAACGGGAGTGAATATGATTTGGGTAATTGTTGATCGGCTAACCAAATCCGCACACTTTCTGGGCATTAGAGATACTTGGGGACCGGAGAGGTTAGCTCGGTTATTCATTGCGGAGATTGTGAGACTCCATGGTACCCCAAAGAGTATAGTGTCTGATCGCGATGGGCGTTTTGTGTCACATTTCTGGCAAGCAGTACATCGAGCACTCGGTACCAAATTGAATTTCAGCACCGCTTATCATCCCCAGACGGACGGACAGTCGGAGAGGACGATCTAAACGCTAGAAGACATGTTGAGGGCTTGCGCGTTGGATTGGAAAGAAGATTGGGAGACTCATTTACCACTGATTGAATTTGCGTACAATAATAGTTGGCATAGTTCGATTGGGATGGCTCCGTTTGAAGCATTATATGGAAGACGGTGTAGATCGCCAATCTGTTGGGACGAACCGTACGAGTTACTTGGAGTAGAACTGGACTTGGTGGTTCATACTCGGGAAAAGGTCGCAATTATTCGGCAAAGGTTGCTGACTGCTCAGAGTCGACAAAAGTCATATGCCGACGTTCGTCGTCGACCGTTAGAGTTCCAAGCGGGAGACCATGTGTTGTTGAAAGCATCGCCGACTCGTGGAGTTCTTCGGTTTGGTAAGAAGGGGAAGCTTAGTCCTCGTTATATTGGCCCATTCAAGATCCTGGACAACGTAGGCGATGTAGCTTATCGACTAGCATTACCTCCGACGCTTAGTCATGATGTGTTTCATGTTTCACAACTGCGTAAGTATGTTCCCGATCCCAGCCATGTTATTGATTATCAAGAGATTGAGGTTAGTGATGATGTTACGTATGAAGAACAACCGGTAACCATACTAGAGCGACGAGTGAAACAATTGCGACGGAAAGTGATCCCGTTAGTAAAGGTCCAATGGTCTAAGCATGGGATTGAGGAGGCCACGTGGGAGACCGAGGATAGTATGCGTGCTCGATACCCCGAACTTTTTGTATCTTAAGTTTCGGGACGAAACTTCTTTCTAGGGGGTAAGGGTGTAATACTCGTGTATTTTATGAGTGTTGTTGTGGATGTATTTTGTGGTATTGTGGTCATTTGGACCGTATATATATTGATGATTGACCTTGGTATGTTCATGGCTGATAATTGTTGGGTTCTGTGATTCTCGGATTGTGCTCGTTTTAGCCGGACTTTTTGCGAATTTAATTTTGGAAAATAGCAGTTAGCGCACGCTAAGACTGTATGTCTAGTGCACGCTAACCAGGTTCGAGTAGCGCACGCTACTCTTGTGCAATAGCGTGCGTTAGACCCGCTGGATAGTGAACTTTCTGGACTCTGGAATGGAGCGCTAGCGTACGCTATGGTAGAACTAGCGTACGCTATTTCGATGTACTAGCGCACGTTACTTGGAGGATAGCGTGCGCTAGAATGTCAGGTCAGTGAGGACAGAAACGTTTTTGGACTTCAGGTACTTGCAGGTAGCGCATGCTACTGTATGGAGTTAGCGCGTGCTAGTGGCAATCGATAGCGCACGCTAACAGATAGTTCAGCGTACGCTACCGGAGTCTGGCAGGAAGTTCTGGACTGCTTTTTCTTCAGCAGTGCACCGCCCTCAACTCGTTAGCGCACGCTAAGCCAGTAGTCGTAGCGTGCGCTAATGCCTCCTAGTATATATATAGGGGGCAGGTTCCAGAAACGTCATTTTTCACCTCTTCCTCTTCCCTTCGGCGGCTGGGCGACTTGGAGTGTAGTTAGACGTGGTTTTCGACCAGTTTTCACCATCCAACAACATTTTCGTGTTCCTAGACTCAATCTAACAGGATTTCATCTAGTGTATCGTCCAAATCAAGGTGAGATTGTTCAATCCCTAGTTTTTTGGAATTTTGAGGGTTTTGTTTAGATCTCGTCATTCTAGTCCGTTTTAAACCTTGAATTGGGTCAGATTATGATTGTGAGACCATAATCCCTTGTTTTTCTTGAAGTCTACGGATTTTGTTTGAGTTCCCACCTATTGATTTGAGTATGAACAACTCCGCCTTAGTAGTGTTTGATAGTTTGTCCCTTAGAGTAGAATTGGAAGGGAATCCTTCCATTTCCGTGGTGTTGTGTTTTGATTCCATATTTCGATGTGTTAGGATCGAGTCGTTGAAGGAAGTTCGGACCGTACATTCATCCGTTCGCCGCTTCTTGTGTCATTCAAATTGAGGCAAGTACTTTGATTGTGTTTAATGTACATCGTGTGAATATGTAAAAAATGGAATTTGTGCCAAATTGTTGATCGAGTGTGTGTGAGCCGAGTAAAACCAGTGAGGGTCCCCTAGGGTCCGGTAGGTCGCGTATCCCTACGGATCACTCGGTTGGGCTATACACCAGGGAGGGCCTGACGAGGTGTCTCTGGGGTGTGTATCTTGCTTGAGAGGTACAGGGCCAGTATAGCTCGGGAGGTTGTTTTGTGATGATGACTGTGATGTGGTATTCCGGAAATATCTGTGATGGCACTATGATCTCTGTGGTTTTTGTTGATTACTCACTTGTTGTACATATTCTAGAATCATTGTACTTGCACCGGCTTCTTGCTGACTCCTTCTGGGGTGGATATACTTTTGTGTATTCAGGTACAGGTCCAGTGGGAGGTCTAGCACAGGACGGCACGAGCTTGGTGGGCAGCATTGATATCGTGCATTATATTGAGTTGGTGGTCATATGGTCATGGTCAAAGTCGTGTTTTGGTTTTTTACTCGCGCGGGTACTGTCCGGTGTTGTATGTCATGTCATTATTAATGGTTAATGATGTTGTTGTATTCCAGTTGTGAACGGTTGTATTGGTTATGTTCCCACGGGATGATATGTTGTTTGGTATTGTGATGTATGTCATGTTGAAATTGATGTTGGTTTTGATTGTATGAACATTTATGTTTGTTGTATTTAATGTGTTCTATTTGGGTCTAAGTCTGGTAGGTTCTCCAAAAAGGATCTACGGCGCTGTAATATTCCTATAAATCACGGGGATGTTACACGTCGGGCCAACGATGTTAAAAAGAGGCACTTGTTGGGAGGCACCCCAATGATAGTAGTTAACTTTAAATTGCATTTTTTCATATTTCTTTATTTTTTCTTGCATTTAAATCTTTCCTTTAATCGACCCAGCTTTTTTCTCGCAAATTTTTTATGACTTATTAAACGAGTTTTTAATCGACCCATGATTGAAAATTTTTCTCAAACAATTTTTTAAAATCTGCCAGTTTTTTTAGCCGTCCTTAGCATTTAAATCGGCCCAACCCAGCTCCATTAAGTCATTTAAAATATTTTTTTCTTTAATCGACCCGGCCCCAATTTTCCCAAGAAATGTTCCTTCTTCCCCTTTGCAATTAAACCCTCCCTCTTTACTTGCGATTGCACTGACACTTGCAGGACCGCCGCCGCCGACATGACAGAAAAAGGTGGGAGGAATGTTCACCGGCCGCTGAATCGAATTACACGGAGTGGAGGATGAAGGAATAATCTTGGAGCTCCGACGTTTTATGACCTGACAGAGTCGACTGCACCGCCACCTTTCTCCTCCGCCTTGACTGCCAAAGAGATCTCCGAGACCCCCAAACGGCCGAACCCAACCAGTGGAGGACTCAAAAAAGAAGACGGGCGGCCCGCGGATTGGTTGACAAACCAACCCCACCCGTTTCGCCAACAGGAACTTCGACCACCACTGCTCCAAACACCGTGAGCTTGAAGAAAAAGTTGCTTATCTGACTGCCCTGATTAACTCCCGACCAAACTAGCCCAGTGCACTCTTTTCCTTTTTCCATACTTGATTTGCGCTTTATTTCTTTTTTTTTTTCATGTTGGATTATATATGTTGCGCTTTATTCGCTAAAATTGTGTCTCCTCGCACTTTGGTTTGTGATGATTGTCCTTTAATCAATTGAGAATAGTTGGTGAGAAGCATAATAGTTTTTTGAGTTATTTGCTCGTTTGGAATATTAGTTGGAATTAGTGTAGCTTTATTCGCTAAAATTGTGTCTCCTCGCACTTTGGTTTGTGATGATTGTCCTTTAATCAATATGTGGTTTTTAATTCCGCCTTTCTGTGAAAATTGGTCGGTTTTGTGTTAGCTTTTAATGGAATATTTCTGTGATTTATAGATATAAAAATTGCAACACTCTTAGAAAAGCTAGGAATGAAGAATATTTTTGAGATTTCACTTGTGATTGTAATTGGTCATTTACCCTCTTCTTAAAATTTCGTTGGTCGATTTTTGGGCTTACCGCATACACGGAGGCTAGTAGAAAAAAAGGGGAGAGGTGTTGAGCAGCAACAGTTGCCTAACTTTGGGGGTCCTAAAATGTTGTGAAAAAAGTAACAACGAAAAATAAAGGACTAACCCATTGTTGGTGCGTAGCTGCCGTCTCACACGAAAAAAAATGTTGGTGAAAAGAGCTATACGTTAGCAAATAACGGTGTGAAAGCTATCACCTAAAAAAAAGAGAGAGAAAGAATAAAAAAGGGAAAATGTGTTGGTGAAAAGAGCTGCATGTTAGCAAATAACGGTGTGAAAGCTATCGCCTACGAAATATATTGAAGCTTGTGGATAGTGCGTTCGCGTAAGTTCCAATCAATAAACAGCCAATTGAAATAATAAGTTTGGGGAGATGACTAAAGTCCTTATCATAAGCTGTAAATTTTTTTAACTATTCTTCTCTTCTTGGAACTGTTTAGTAGGATTGTATTTTTATGTTTGATAATTCTATGTAATTTTCATTAATTGTTAATGCAAAAAATGTGCTAATTATGCAGAAGAGACGACTACTACACCACTATTTGAGTTAACGAAGGCTGAATATTTCAGGGCGGCAAATCATATTACTACTTCTGTTATCGGTTCGATCCAACTCATTCTAAATTGCTTGAGGACAAGCAAACTTTTAAGTTGGGGAGATTGGGGAATTTGAACTTTTATTTTAAGCGATTACTTGAGCGAATTTTGGGTCGGTAAATGGAGTTTAAAGTTTTATTGAGCGTCTTATAGGGCGAATTTTTTCCAAATCTTTCGATATTTTGATGCTTGAGGACAAGAATTGATTTAAGTTTGGGGAGATTTGATCGGTAGAAAATAATGCATAATTATATGTGCTAAATGCATAATTATATTACATTTATTTTAGCACAACTTGGTTGTTTTCTACCTATTTGATTTATGAACATTATTAAATATACTTGTGGAATTTATTCGTTATTTCAGGAATTTATTATATTTTCGAAGTCGGAATAATCATTGGGACAATAATTAAAATCTCTCAGTCCAAGAAGAGTTCCAGCCGAAATAAAACACAGAAGAGAGAGAGTCTTACTACCATGAGGAAAAGAATGGAAGAGAGAGAGAGAGTCCCGATAGGAGACTGAAAATCGGCCGAAAGTTTTGAAGAAGAAAAACTCATACTGCACCTATAAATAGAAGAAGACAAAACCCCATCATCATCATAATTCTGAACCCCATAGTAGAATTCTCACGTGAAGAATAGAGGAGGTCAGCCGCAATATTCAGGAAGGCACGGCTTCCTAAAAGACAAGAATTAATTGCTGGCTCCACTGAGCAGTAAAGAAAACAACTATAATTTTCTGGTTCTTGATTTCCATGCTTAATTATTATTTCATGTTTTATTTAGCCATCATGTCCGGCTAATTTATCTATTCCAGTTTTTAGGGATGTTCGAACTCGTATCTATATTATTTATGTTTTAATCCCATAGCATATTCTTGACTTAATTCCTTTGAATTATCTTTGTGTTATTGAATAGATTTATTTATGATATAATTTACTTTAATTGACCTCATCAACTTAATTGAGGTTTTTATATCTATTGCTAGATTTGGGGTTATAATACGTAATCGTTGTAATACTAAATCAAAAGTAGCAACAATTGATTTTATTCAGTTGGGTAACACAAAATCAAGAACCCTTGGGTCGAGCTTGTGAAATCAATATCTTGTCTATTTCCATCGTTTTGGTTCCTAATGCATCTAACGAACAAGATTTGAAGAGCTTGTTTTGAATCCTTTGTCTAGATAGGTTTAATTGAAAAGCTTGTTTTGATTAAATAAACTTAAGAAACGATTGGAGTTAACAGAGCTTGTTGTTGACTTCAGAGTAGGAGTTCATTAGGAATTAAGGAAAGATAAAGTGCTGCATTAATTCATAAATTAAATTAAAACGGGGGATAACGGAACTAAGAACTGGATATTAATAACAATCGTTTTTCCTTACTAAAATTTTACTTCTTTTTATTTGCCTACTTGTTATTTTAGTTTGTTTACCAACCACACACCCCCTTTATTATATCTAGTATTATTATTTTTATTATTATTTATTTAGTACTACTATTTCAGTTTCAGAAAAATATTCAACTCAAGAAGTTCGATTAATTTAACCGTTCCTCGTGGGTTCGACCCTTACTTGCCAATACTACTATTTAGTATAAGTGAGTCAAGAAATCTTTATAAATATCTAATTTTGACGTGTCTCGACAGCGCGGTCACACCCGCTTGGCAAAAGGGATGTGGTTCATAGTGGCATGGCCGACTTTATGTAGATGGTGCATATTCTATAGAAGACCTCAGTCTAACAAAAGCTTGACATAAATAGAAAGCTTGAAAATAGAAATCGAGAACTGTGGCAACTAAATTTAAGAGGAAACATCAGTTTACTGGTCCAATATCTTCAAACTATAAGGAAGTGTACCATTTCCCGGGAAGAACCTCAGGTTGTACAACAACCCCTTAAATGTGTCGAAACCTAATAGACCATGCCCTTCCTCCCCTTTTATATTTGCTATACCCTGCTCAGATCCTTAGTTAATTTCTTCAGACAAACATATGAATTCAAGTCAAGATTCTCCAACATGCATGTGAACCTTCCATAAATTGCAAGTGAGCAAGCTAACATGCACATTTATTGGTACTATTATCCAAGATAAACGATCATACATCCATAGTGTTGGGAAAAATTACAATTCTTTAGAAAATAGTGTCAAAATAAATGACACTTGCACAGCGGAATTAGGATAAATATTTTCCCACTATCTGGAATTAAAAATGGGATATTAAAAGATAATTAAGACACAAGAATTTTACGTGGAAAACCCAAATCCGGAAAAACCATGGGAGGAACTTAGTCCGAAAAACTTCCACTATAACTATAGTAGGATTACAGAATTCTTCCTAAATAAATTAGGGGATACACAATCTCTCAAGAGGATATCTCTCGGAATACAGAAATATCTGAAGTATTTAACTTGGAATGACTAAGAAAAATAGGAAACACTCTTTGAGGGAGATAGAAAAAGACTCTATATTTTTCTCCCTTTTTCTTCTCTCAATACTCTCTATTTTTCTCTTCTGCCCTTTGTTTCTTGCACACTTTTTGAATGGCAGAGTTACAGCTCTATTTATAGGGCAATTTGGGTTGAAAACTTCTTCCTCCAATCGATTTTGTTGAAGAAATCATAGGAGACGTGTAAACCTTTATTTTTATTGTTTTCAAAGTCTTTGCACATTATTTCCAAAAGTGCTGCTAACCGATCTTCTTCCAAGTTGCTATTGCCATTCAATATTGGTGGCTGTCAATTTTGGTGACTTGAGGTGGACAACTCAACAATTCTACCCCTCCACCTCATGTGAAAATTCAATCAGACTTGCTTTAAGTTTGCAAATCTCAAACTTATCTCGGGGTAAGGACTTCGTCAGCATATCCACACCATTCTCATATGTATGAACTTTGTCAAGTTCCATCAGCTTTTCATCAAGCACATCTCGAATCCAATGGTACCTTACATCAATATGTTTCGACCTTGAGTGAAAACTCGAATTTTTACTCAGCTGAATCGCGTTTTGACTATCGCAGTAAAGCACGTACTTCTCTTGCTTCAAGCCCAACTCCAGTAGAAATTTCTTTAACCACAACACTTCTTTGCAAGCTTCCATCACAGCTATATACTCGGCTTCAGTTGTGGATAATGCCACACATTTTGAAGTTTCGATTGCCACGAGATTGCTCCCCCTGCAAGTCTCATCAGGAACCCTGATGTGGATTTCCTGGAATCAATATCACCAGCCATATCTGCATCCGTATATCCTTCTAGTAGGACATGGTTTTCGCCGAACTTCAGACAAGATCTCGAAGTGCCTCTAAGATATCATAATATCCATTTCACTGCTTCCCAGTGTTCCTTTCCTGGATTGGAAAGAAAACGACTAACAACACCAACTGCATGGGCTATATCTAGTCTAGTGCATATCATATCATACATTAAACTACCTACTGCGGAAGCATATGGTATCTTTTGCATTTCATTCTTCTCTGTCTCACTTGTGGGGCATTGTGCCGAACTGAGTTTTATGTGTCCTGCAAGTGGAGTGCTGACTGGTTTCGACTTGCTCATATTGAATCTTTCAAGAACTTTCTCAATGTATTGTTCTTGAGAGCTTCTTGTTTTTCCTATCCCTGAATATCTTCATTCCAAGGATTTGCTTAGCTCCTAAGTCTTTCATCGCAAAAGACTTACTTAGCTCTTTCTTCAGTTTACCAATTTTGCTGGCATCATGGCATACAACCAGCATATCATCAACGTAGAGTAACAGTATGATAAATTCACCTACTGTGAACTTTTTGATGAAAACACAATGGTCTGAGGTGGTTCTGTTGTAGCCATGGTTAGTCATGAAGGACTCAAACTTCATGTACCACTGTCTAGGAGCTTGCTTCAAGCCATACAAGCTCTTCTTTAATCTACATATAAGGTTCTCTTTTCCTTTAATTTTGAAACCTTCTGGTTGGTCTATGTAGATTTCTTTGTCTAGATCTCCATGCAGAAATGCGGTCTTCACATCAAGTTGTTCAATCTCCAGATCTAAACTGGCAGCAATTGCGAGAACAACTCTAATTGAGGACATCTTCACCACTGGTGAGAAAATCTCTTCAAAATCGACACCCTTCTTTTGACTGAAACCCTTCACAACCAGCCTCGCTTTGTACCTTGGTTGTGAGCTATGTTCTTCAGTCTTCAACTTGTAAACCCATTTGTTTCTCAGTGATCTCTTTCCAACTGGTAACTCAACTAGGTCGTAGGTGTGATTATCTTGCAAGGATTGCATTTCTTCTTGCATGGCTTCTGACCATTTTTTGTTTTGATCATTTTCCATGGCCTCTCTAAAATTTTGTGGCTCTCCTCCATCAGTGAGCATTACATACTCATGTGGGCTATATCTGGTAGAAGGTTGTCTTTCTCGAGTTGACCTTCTAATTGGAGGGACATCATCTTGAACAAGTGGATTTTGATTGTCACCTGCTTCATCATCAACCGTATCATCATTCTTTGATTGGGTATCTCCCGCGTAATTCTGAATCGTTAGTGAAGGAACTTGATCTAAGTTGACAGGAACTTCTGAATTAGATTCAGGTTTTTCTTTAACTTCGTCAAGAACTTGATCTTCAAGGAATACAACATTTCTGCTTCTGATAACCTTCCTGTTAACTGGATCCCATAGTCTGTAACCAAACTCTTCATGGCCATATCCTATGAAGATACATGGTTTGGTTTTATCATCAAGCTTAGATCTTTCGTCTTTTGGAATATGTACGAAAGCTCTACAACCAAACACTCTTAAGTGTTTGTAAGAAACATCTTTCCCTGACCACACACTATCTGGAACATCACCACCCAGAGGAGTTGATGGAGAAAGGTTGATTAAGTCGACTGCAGTCTGTTGTGTTGAGAATTACACTCTCCGACCGGCGATCGCCTCGGAGATCGGGCGACCTAGCCATTGCCAGAAGCGGCGAAGCTGCCGACCAGCTGACAGTGCGGCCTAGCCTTAGCCAAAGATCAAGATAAATCGGCCAACCAGAAGGTCCCAGGACAAGTCCGGTGCGAGCGATCGACATCAAATACGATCGTCTCTCGGTACTTGGCGGCCGACTCTGGCGGCCGACTAGCGGACGATCATCTCTCGGTACTTGCCGGCCGACCCTTGGTGACCGACCGATGCCGACCCTCGGCAAGCGCCAATGCCGAGCCTCGGTGGCCGGCTAGAGACGAGCGCCTCATGCCGCTCAAAGCCGATGGTCATCCGGTCGGCAAAGGCGAGCCTCGAGGCAGAGCGGCACGTGCAGAGCCGAGACAAGATCCGCAATTCACGGATCATTGACCACAGCCTGTCAGCATCTTTCCACCAGCCGACATGCCCGCCGAAAGTTGTCAGTAGGACCGCATGTGACAGTGACTACGGATGCATGCTGGCTCCTCATTGGACCGCACAGCTGGCTGCCAGCATCTACCTTGGACTTTAGGCCGACAGCCCGTGTGATCGCCCCATTATAATATTGGCCGGAAGACGATCGCCCCATTATTATAATGGCCGGAAGGCGATCGCCCGCCAGAAGACAAGGCTCTGCTGCCCCTATATATACAAGGCTCCCTGCACTTGGACTCCTCTCGGATTTTTGCTCACTAAGCTAGCATTATCGCGATTTGAGCATACAACACACAGCACTTGGCTTTCTCCAACTCTTGGCAACAGCTATCTTTCGGTACTTACTTCTCTCGGCCTCTCTCATCAAGCAGACGATCGGCAGGGACGAAGAACACCAAGCCTCGCTCAAGAGCCGGATTAACAGAGTCTTTTTACACTCATTGTATTTAGATTTCTCACATTAATACTTGTATCCACGAATATTTGTATTAATAATATCTCGCGAGAGCATTCAAGCCCGGGCCTAACAAACCCGGCAAATCTTGTGTTTATTCATATACTCTCGGAAGTGCTCCCGCAAATTATTGTTTGTTGTCCGTTTCTAGCAGTATTTAATCTTCGGATAAATATTTTGGGCAACAACACAGTCCTCATAGCTTCACCCCAAGATGATTTTGGCAATTTTGAATGGGATAACATACATATAATTCTTTCACAAATTGTCCGGTTCATCCTTTCGGCAACGCCATTATGCTGAGGGGTCTTTGGGACGCTTTTCTCAAGCTTGATACCATGGTTCTTACAGTGTTGTTCAAACGGGCCTTGGTATTCACCACCGTTGTCTGCACGAACACATTTTAGTGTCCTTCCTGTTTCTCTCTCCACTTTTGTTTGAAAATGCTTAAAGACCTCTAATGTTTGGTCTTTTGTTTTCAAAGCAAAGCACCACACTTTTCTCGAAAAATCGTCAATGAAAGTGTCGAAGTACAATGCACCACCAAGAGTCCTGTCTTTCATATAGCACAGGTCTATGTGCACCAAATCAAGAGACTGAGCTCTTCTCGAGGGAGAGAAGCTTTTGAATGCAACTCTGTGTAGGTTCCTTCTTGCCAAAATTTCTAAACCTTTTTGGCTCAAATGTCCAAGCCTCTTATGCCATAACTCAATGGAGGAATTTTTGACGACTGTATTCACCTCTCCATTGGACAGATTCGCATGCATTAAGTAGAGAGAATTTTCTTTTCTACTACTTGCTGCAATAAGGGAGCCTCTGATGAGTTTCCATTTTCCTTCGCCGAAGTGATTGATGTAACCATCATTGTCGAGCTTGCCAATGGAAATAATATTGAGTCTGATTTCAGGAACATGTCGTACATCTTTTAAGATAAGCTTACATCCAGTATAAGTAAGCAGAATAATGTCTCCTCTACCAGCCACTTCAGTCACACCATGATTGGCCATTCTGACTTTGCCAAAGCTTCCACCAGTATAGGATACAAACATATCACGATATGGTGTAATGTGATTAGATGTACCCGAATCTACAATCCATTCGGTTTGTTGGCATGACATACGCATAAGAGTATCATCACAGACCATGATGATATCACCATCAGCCGTAACTGCTGTCATGTCGTGATGTGTATTTCCATTATTTCCGTGCTTTTGTTCCCTTTTCTTCTTTCTACAGTCTTTCTCATAGTGGTTCAAACCACCACAATAATGGCATTTGAAGTCTCTTCTAGGCTTAGACTTCCCCCTGGATTTATCTCTTGTAAATTTAGAGCTTTTATTTTTGCTTCTCCCTCGATCAATATTTTCAGCAACCATCGCCTTTGTCTCAAAAGAGCGATCTTGTTCTTTTCTTCTGGATTCTTCATTAAGAAGACAATCTTTGACCATCTACAAGGTCAGAGCTCCGTCTGGAGCCGAGTTGCTGATTGAGACCACAAGAGTGTCCCAACTATCCGGCAACGAACTCAGTAGTAATAAAGCTACAACTTCATCATCAATGGAAATCTTCATATTGATGGATTGATTGATAAGACCTTGATATGCATTTAGGTGCTCCGTCATGTTGGCACCCTCCGCATATCGCAATCGCACAATTCTTCTGATTATTGAAGCTTTGTTTAAGGCATTTTTTCTCTCAAACATAGATTCGATTTTCTTCCAAAGATCATCGGCTTTTTCCTCATTAGAAAAATGATGGAAAATATTGTGTTCAATGAAGCGCCGGATGTAGCCAACAGTTTTTCTGCGCATGATCTTCCATTCAGCATCACTTGTATCTTTCGGTTTGGTACCATCACCATGTAAGGGTAAATAGAGATCCTTATAGTAGAGAAGATCCAACATGCTTGGTTTCCAAATTGAGTAATTTGATCCGTTCAATTTGAACATGCCGTCAAGGGAAGACGATTCATTTTTAAATACGCTTCCTTAACCAAATGTCTCTGATACCACTTGTTGGGATTACACTTCTTTAGAAAATAGTGTCAAAATAAATGACACTTGCACAGCAGAATTAGGATAAATATTTTTCCACTATCTGGAATTAAAAATGGGATATTAAAAGATAATTAAGACACAAGAATTTTACGTGGAAAACACAAATCAGGAAAAACCACGGGAGGACATTAGTCCGAAAAACTTCCACTATGACTATAGTAGGATTATAGAATTTTCCCTAAATAAATTAGGGGATACACAATCTCTCAAGAGGATATCTCTCGAAATACAGAAATATCTCAAGTATTTAACTTGTAATGACTAAGAAAAATAGGAAACACTCTTTGAGGGAGATAGAAAAATACTCTATATTTTTCTCTCTTTTTCTTCTCTCAATACTCTCTATTTTTCTCTTCTGCACTTTGTTTCTTGCACACTTTTTGAATGGCAGAGTTACAGCTCTATTTATAGGGCAATTTGGGTTGAAAACTTCTTCCTCCAATCGCTTTTGTTGAAGAAATCATAAGAGACATGTAAAACTTTATTTCTATTGTTTTCAAAGTCTTTGCACATTATTTCCAAAAGTGCTGCTAACCGATCTTCTTCCAAGTTGCTGTTGCCATTCAATATTGGTGGCTGTCAATTTTGGTGACTTGAGGTGGACAACTCAACACATAGCAGCTTGCACATTCAAATCCTAAAGTATACTCAAGACTCCTCATGCCAATAGTGTGAGGTTGCCACTTGCCACACAGTTTAATTTGAAAAGACAGACTCATCAAGAAAACTATATTATGCCGATCAACATTCGTTCAATTACAAAAGAGGCACAAAATGCCAACCTTTTTAAGAACTTGAATAACTTCTCTGAATCTACTAACAGGCTTCTTGCTACTGATCTCCATCGGCCTATACGCATACCCAAATGAATGGATTAGAAACAGTTTTACAACAAACACAATACAAAAAATAAAATAAAAATGCAAGAATGCAAGACCTATTCTTATTAACTCGACCCCCTTTTTTCTCTGGCCTAGGCTTCCTATAAACTAAATCAGAACCATCAGACCTCGCCCTCTGCAGCTCCTCGAATGTCACTTCAGCAAGCTCACGCTCTATCACATCCTCCTACACAAATTCAATATTTCAAGCTACCACAATCAGAATTTCAACCCAATGCCATCAACACAAAATTAACAATTTCAATAACCAAAAAACTCCAAACTAAGAATTTCACATGCTAACATCCAACAATAGTAAAATCAATAACTCAATTTGAAGCAGATTACTTACTTCTTCAGAGGAAGAGTCGTGGTCATCACTGTTGTCGAAGGTGATTTTAGTCGAAGTTGCGACTACGGGCTCCGATTTCTTCATCTCAATTCTAGGAGTAATGTCACGTGAAATTGAATAATTAGACAACGAACAATCAGCGGTGAGCTGCGCAGCCGTGTTTAGTGGCGAATTGAGCGCGGCGGAGGTGGAAGAAGGCGGCGAGGGAGAGAGAGAGAGAGGAGAGGGAAATGGGTTCTGAAGAAGACGATTTTGTTTCATTGTTTGCTCATTGGGCTGATTTTGGTGTTCTTGGGCCCATATTAGTGGGCCTCTACTTAATGGGCCAACTATTGTTTTCTTTCCTTTCGGCTTTTGCTTTATAAAAATAGGTAACATCGCTAAATTATAAAATGAGAATATTGTAGTATTCATTTTCAATTATTTATACATTAGACTATATTCATTCTACTATTTTCCATAAGAAAAATATTTAATGAAAATCAGAAAATGAAATAGCATATCTTATTTGTTGGAATCGTTAATGATTTTAATTTTATTTTGTAAAATTAAATATCATATGATCGATCTACGTTCCGAGTAGATGATCATGGTATATTCACTTTCTCTAAACCGATTCCCGGTGAGTGAGAAATAGTTAATTAAAGTTTGTCACTTAATTGTGAATTAATAAGGGATGGTATCCCACATTGAATAATGAACCATCATTATTCTAGTATATAAGGAGTTACCTTTATGCATGTAATAATTAATGGCACATGTGTATGGGCTTAAAGTCCACACACTCAGATACGCGCGCGCCGCCGCCGCCGCCCGCCCGCCTCGCCGCGGCCGCGTGCCGTGGACCTTGTCCTTGGATCTTGGCCAGCCTAAAGAATTTTTTGGACAAGCTCAACAACGTAGTTGGGCTCGTATGTGCACATAAGAATGTCCAAGTACATGTTAAAGAGCTGAATACAGTCCAGGTACATCCTGATTGTTCAAATTCAGCCAATACAGTCTGTAACCTCCCAGAGTAATGAGGAGGAGTTAATGGCAGGTTTGAATTTCGTAACCCCTGCCATTTGTTTGAAATTCGTAACTCCTAAGCATAATGCAGCATAAATGACTGCATTATGATAGACATTAGTGGCTGTATTAAATCCTGACCCCTGCAGGTGTGTGAGATGGCCTATGAATAGGCATGCATCTCATTTTGTATCAGACACACATAAAAAACGAAAAGTATTCTACATACCTCTGCATTTCATAAGTCAATTCTGTTCTCAACTCGTTCTTGTTCGCCGGAGCTCGCCGGAATTGTGGTGCTACATCCGTCGAGACGAAAGTCGTTTTACCTTTGGAGACAAATTGCCAAACCGAAGAGCACTACCGGGGCAATATTTGTCGTGCGGGAAGAGGCCTCCTCGACTCGACTTAATTTATGGTTTTATTATTTATTTTTTTGTATTTTCAATTCTGTTTCGAGTTCTGTAATTTCATTCTTGGTTGAGTCCTGTAATTTCTAGATTTCGAGTTGTAATTTGTTTTCCAGTTGTAATTTATTTTTCCGGCCAGCAAGTTTGTAACACAGCAAGATCCAACAAGCACAAGACAGATATTTACTTGCTAAATTCTACAACTGGAGATGACGACCGCTGCTTCCACCGACTCGAACACCACCGCTACCACTGCCTACGCAACCGTCACCTCGATCACGGCGAACTCCATTGGCTCAACCACGTCATCAACTATCAGCACGACGGTGTTCAACATGAATGCTCCAACGATGTCAACAACAACTGGTTGGGTTTTTAACAACCCATTTCTGACTTCCGGTGGATCCACCTCGAGTGGCACTGTTGGTTCTACTTTTAGTGGTAGCGTGGGATCCATGATAGGATCTAGTGTTGGAACCTACGGGTTCAACACGTGTGGTTCCTTTTTTGGAACAACCTCGGGGCCTAAGATGATTCCTACCGCCGAGAAGCCGCCAAAGTTTGGTGGTGCCGACTTTAAAAGGTGGCAACAAAAGATGTTGTTCTATTTGACAACATTGGGGTTTGCTAACTTCCTTAAGGAAGATGCGCCACCGGTGCCAAGTGCTAAAGAGACTAGTTTTACAGTCCGAGCTGCCTATGACAACTGGCACAATGGAGACTATCTTTGTAAAAACTTTATTCTGAATTCCTTAGAAGATAGTTTATACAATGTTTATTCTGTTGTAAACACATCAAAAGAGATGTGGGATGCACTCCAAAAGAATACCGTAGTGATGATGCAGGTACAAAGAAGTTCGTAGTCGCCAAGTATTTGGATTACAAGATGGTTGACTCAAGGCCAATCATGGAACAAGTGCAAGAGTTCCAACTCATCATTCATGATGTCAATGCTGAAGGAATGGTTCTGTCAGACGCCTTCACTGTTGCAACTGTAATCGAAAATTTGTCCCCCAGTTGGAAAGACTTCAAGAGCTATCTCAAACACAAGAGAAAGGAGATGACTCTTGAAGACTTGATTGTGAAACTGTGCATCGAGTCAGACGTGCGCAAAAATGACCACAAACCATAAGGCCTGATTGATGCTAAGGCCAATATGTTGGAGCATGGTGGTCCCTCCAATAAAAGAGCTCGCCCAAGTATCCAAAACAAGAGCAAAGGGAAGCAACCAGTCAAGAAGTTTGATGGCGATTGCTTCAACTGTGGCAAACATGGGCACGCGGCGAAGGACTGCCGGAAGCCTAAAGCTAACAAGAATAAGAAACATGTTTCCAACATTGCCGAGACTAATGGCGAGTGGAAAGAGGATGACCTTGTTGATGTGATCACCGAGGAGGTCAATCACGTTGAGAACCAAGGTGGTTGGTACGTCGACACTAGTGCGACCGCCCACGTTGGTGCCGATCGAAGTCAGTTTAAGAACTATCAAGCTGTTGAGGGGAGGAAGCTCAACATGGGATATCCAGCTTCATCTGAGATAATCGGAGTTGGAGAAGTGGACCTCAAACTTACGTCAGGACAGACTCTCACTTTGAAGAATGTGCTTCATCTTCCTGATATGAGGAAGAACTTGATCTCGGGCTCTATACTAGTCAAAAAGGGGTTTAAACTAGTGTTTGAGTCGGATAGAATTATCATAAAAAGTTTGATAGATTTCTTGGTAAGGGTTACCTCACGGAGGGACTCTTTAAACTCAATGCTTTGGCTATACGCCATGTAACTGTAACACCCCAAACTAGGCAAATAGTACAGTGCCGTGGACCCCCGACTGGGACCCACCAGGTGAATGAAAATTAATGAATTACACAATACGAATGTAGTACCGAACCACATTACATCATCAATTACTCCGATGAGGAGTTTCAAATACAACACACCCAGGGAACACTGAATACATGTATATTTTATAGGAAGATAAAATATACAACACTGAACAAATGACAATCCAAAAGGAAGTACAACGGAAAATACATAACAAGGAAGCATAAATGAAATGAAGAGACTGGGCCCCCTACTAGTATCACTGGGATTCCTCGCTGTCAATGTTCTCTTCCCGTGCTTTTGCCTTGCCATGACCTAAAAACAATATCCCCAACGGGGTCAGTTACATAGAACAACAATCCTCAAGAGTTGAACAATATACAACAATCACATGAATGAATTAAGAATTTGGGTTGAATGATGGGCATCATAGTACGCCAGAATGGAATGTGTAAGTGCACAAGTATCCGAGTGTCCGGAGTCAAGCATATACACCCACAACTTGGCCTAATTAGTCTCACGGAGGTACTTTACCGTGTGCATAGTCCAATGTGTCCGGAGTCCCGCATATACACATGACCATAGTGTGCCCGACTAAAAATTCCAGACATACGCCACCCGGCCACGCAATACAATCGCGGAAGGTTACAAGAACAAAAACGACCAAGATGAGAGATAGTGAATAAAATCCGACAAGGATAAAGAACGACTCACCGAGATGAAATAATGATATAACAAGTGGTAGCTTCAATGAAATGATTTGGAACCGCTGTTCCTCGTGAGTTACATGATTAGTTGATAATTACAAGTCTCGATATGAATGATATATTATGAGTGAATTACATGTATGAATGAACAACATAAGGAATGAATATCCCTTTAACCGAGTAAGAATTAACTTACACAACACCGGTGATAAAGTGTCTTCTCACGAACAAACGTCTCTAATGGAGAGTACCGGTCGCTCGAATAACCTTGAATAACATAATTACCAACAAACGCTCAATATAAGTATTAAGCACGATTATCACCAACTCAAAAGTCGTTACAACAATAACCAAACTCATTGGGGCTTCTAACGGATACATTGCAAACATTCTCCCGTTGATTACAACTATTCCCCAAAAATATGTCGAAAACCAACCTCCAAAAGTAGTTCAATCCAACAAAACTTCATTAATGACATCAATGATCCAATAGGAAACCACAACTCAAGGTTACGACAACATCAATCGGAAACCCCCAAAAATCCAAAGTCAAACCCCAAGGGTTCTTGAATAATTCCCCAAATATTCATCAAATCCGCAATATAGACCAATAAATCCGTAGGAATACATGTATTCAAGGTAGATAATCCATATCTTGTTGGGTTTTCTATGCATCGAATACAAAATAATTGGAGTAAAAACGCAGCGGAATAATAAATATGAAAACCCAATTTAGGATCTCATGCAGTAATTTAATTATTTAATTAAAGGGTTAATCGAATTACCTTAATCCGATTGAACAATTCTAGATCCGGACTAGAAGCAGATGAATATCTCCTTCCTCTTTTGGTGATCCACACACGAACAATTCTACAAGCCGTATTGCTAGATCCTTACGAATAATATTGATAAATAGTACAACACAAATTTCTTACTAGAAGGATTGTACTATTGATCAAGATCAACTAAGGAAAGAGGATTAGACGACCGACTCCGTTCTCCTACAGTAGGAAGTAGATGGCCGATTTTCTCTTGCTCTTGAGGGGGGCGATTTTTTTAGGTTTTGTCTTATGACAACTCCTTCTCCAAGACCTTATATTTATACTAAGTAAACCCTAGAGTCAAAATCTAGTATTTGCTTAGTTGCCCCTCAACTTATTAAATAATACAACATATATAATATCCAATATTATATATATTACTTATTATTTAATCTCCTTATAAATATTATATCTAATATTATATTTATTATTCCCAATTGATATTTATTCCTACTTGTCTATAATTGTCGTACGTGTGACACAAAAGGCTTATATTATGTTGGCAATTATTTAATAACTTATTAAATAATAAATCATAAGCGGCCTCTAGCAAGACATTATGATTACCCAAATAATATAAGTTAATAGTTCATTAAACTTTTTAACGTGTCAAATCCCTTTGTCACGCGATGTCATATTTGAACTAAGTCATGGAGTCTGTCATACTTATTTATGTTCAAATGCTTTCTCCATCTTAAGTAGACTGCTTGAATCAAATGACTCTTCATTTGAGCATGGCCATGCATTTCCTTCAGTCCTACTTATCGAGGGGCCCAGCAGATATCTCTCTCACTAAAGAGAGGGACAAATCCCCATCTTGATTATTCATTGCCCTCTACATGACTCCCACTAATCCTGATCGCTAACCTTTATGATCACCATGTTTCAGATGACGTTGGATTACGTCAAGGCATAGCAGTTATCATGTTGGACTCTATGATAATCTCAGGTTCAAGGATTTATTTACGCACTGTTATATTGAGATTCACTTATGACATTTCCATGCAGTGATCTCAATGGGGGTCTGTCCAGTATTAGTTCTCCAACCAATACCCATAAGATTGATCCATACCATACGCATAATCATCCGAAGTATCAATCAAACTTATACTAGTATATTAATCACTTGAGTCTCTACTCAATACGATTGTACCAGGGATATTTGAATAATCTTATTATTCGTGAATAACTATTATTCGATTATTATAATATTGAAACATGCACACATTATAATAATCAACGAGAAATAAATGATATCAAATAACTTTATTTAAATGTGACAATTACAAATCTAGGCACATCGAATGTCCTAGGGCACTATTCCCAACAATCTCCCACTTGCACTAGAACCATTCATTCATGACTTTTAGTCCTATCGCTCTAGCATGCTCAACATACTTTCCTTGTGAGAGAGGCTTGGTAAGTGGATCTGCAACGTTCTCTTCCGTTGCTACTTTGCATATTGTAATATCTCCTCATCTAACGATCTATCTAACTAGGTGATATTTTCTGAGTATATGTTTTGGAATTATGATGGGACCTAGGCTCTTTAGCTTGTGCAATAGCACCATTATTGTCACAATAAAGGCTTATGGGACCCTGGATGGTCGGCACCACTCCTAATTTGGTAATGAACTTCTTGATCCATACGGATTCCTTAGCTGCATCCGATGCTGCCAGGTACTCAGCTTCTGTAACAGAATCAGCAACCGTTCTTTGCTTGGAACTCTTCCAACTTACAGCACCTCTATTCAATACAAACACATAACAGTTTGCGATTTGAAATCGTCTCTGTCGGTTTCGAAACTTGCATCGGCATAACCTCTTACATCCAGCTCGTTTCCCACCCCTCCATAAATTAGGAAATCATCCTTAGTTCTTCTCAAGTACTTTAGGATGGTTTTCACTGCTGTCTAGTAACTTTCACCTGGATTCGATTGGTATCGATTTGTCATGCTAAGGGCAAATGATACATCTGGTCAAGTACAAATCATGGCATACATGATCGATCCAATAGCCGAAGCGTATGGTATCTTGCTCATGCGGGCTCGCTCATCAGGAGTCGTAGGACTCTGAGTCTCACTCAGATGAATGCCATGTGACATTGGCAAGAGTCTTCTCTTGGAGTCTTGCATGAACCTCTTCAATATTTTATTAATGTAGGTACATTGACTCAGACCAATCAATCTCTTTGATCTATCTCTATAGATATTTATCCCAAGAATGTGAGCAACTTCTCCTAAGTCTTTCATTGAGAAACAACTTCCCAACAAAGTCTTGACTCTATGCAAGGTGGGAATGTCATTTCCAATGAGTAATATGTCATCTACATATAAGACTAAGAAAACAACTATGCTCCCACGAACCTTCTTGTACACACATGGTTCATCTTCGTTTTGAATGAACCCAAATTCTTTGACAGTTTCATCAAAACGAAGATTCCAGCTCCGAGAAGCCTGCTTCAACCCTTAAATGGATCTTTGAAGCTTGCAAACCTTTTTAGAATTTTCTGGATGAACAAAACCTTCAGGTTGTGTCATGTACACATCCTCAAGTAAGTTTCCATTAAAGAATGCTGTTTTGACATCCATTTGCCATATTTCATAATCATAGTATGCGGCAATGGCAAATAAAATTCTAATTGATTTAAGCATGACTACTCGCGAAAAGGTCTCATCATAGTCAACACCATGAATCTATCTATAACCTTTTTCCACTAGTCTAGCTTTATAGGATTGCAGATTACATCCATGTCTTTCTTAATTTTATAGACCCATTTGCACCCAATGGTTTTAACACCTTCATGTGGATCTATCAAGTTCCAAACTTGATTGTCATACATGGACTGCATCTCTGACTTCATGGCTTCTAGCCATTCCTCGGACTTTGGTCCTGAAGCAGCTTCTGTATAGGTACTAGGCTCATCTATGAGCGATATGTCATCATCCTCCGTTACAAGATAACCATATCTCTCAGGTTCATGTCGCATCCTATCATATCTGCGTGGGGCTTGTGTACTTTGAATGGGCTCTTCAACTGATTGTTGAGCTTGTTCGGTTTCCATCGGTGAAGCGATGTCTTCTTTTGGTTCTCGAGTTTCCTCGAGAATTACTCTTCTCCCACTGTCTCTTTTGGAAATAAATTCCCTTTCTAAGAATACAGCATTTCGAGCAACAAACACTTTGTTCTCTGCGGGCTTATAAAAGTAATATCCTTTAGTTTCGTTACAATATCCCACAAATAAACATCTTTCAGATCTGGCTGCCAGTTTGTCAAACACTTGGCGTCTTACGAACGCCTCGTAACCCCAGATCTTTAGAAAAGACAAGTTTGGTCTTTTACCAGTCCATTTCTCAAATGGTGTCTTTTCAACTGCTTTAGATGGAACACGGTTAAGTGTGAATGCTGTTGTTTCTAAGGCGTGGCACCAAAATGATAATGGAAGCTCTGTTCGACTCATCATGGATCGAACCATATCTAATAAAGTTCGATTCCTCCTCTCAGACACTCCGTTATGCTGAGGTGTTCCGGGAGGAGTAAGTTGCGAAACAATTCCACAACTCCTAAGATGATCATCGAATTCTTGGATCAAGTATTCCCCACCTTGATCTGATCGAAGGGCTTTAATTGTCTTGCCTAGTTGATTATGTACTTCATTCTGGAATATTTTGAACATTTCAAAAGATTCATGTTTATACTTCATAAGATAAACATATCCATATCGGCTAAAATCATCGGTGAATGTAATGAAGTATTGGTATCCGCCTCTGGAATGAATGTTAAGAGATCCGCATACATCAGTATGTATTAGGCCTAATAGACCACTAGCCCTTTCTCCATGACCGGTGAAAGGATTCTTTGTCATCTTGCCCAATAAACAAGATTCGCATGTCCCATATGATTCATAGTCAAAAGAGTCTAAAAGTCCATCATTATGGAGTTTAGAAATGTGTTTCTCGTTTATGTGACCAAGTCAACAATGCCATAAGTAAGTCGGATTAGAATCATTGAGCTTACGTTTTTGGATTCAATGTTATAGACTACCAAAGTTTCGGACTCATCTAGATCAATATTGTAAAGGCTAGTATATAACTTTGCAGTACCATAAAGCAAGTCATCAAAGAAAATACGAATAATCTTATTCTTAATAAGAAAATTGTAACCTTCACAATCTAATATAGAAACTGAAATAATAATCCTATTCATAGCAGGAACATAATAGCAATTGTTCAAAACTAACAAAATCCCATTGGGTAAAACTAGATCATAAGTTCCTACGGCTAGTGCAGCAACTCTTGCTCCATTGCCGACTCTTAGATCCACTTCCCTTTCTTCAGTTCTCTACTGCTTCTCAACCCCTGCACATTTGTACAAATGTGAGATCCACATCCAGTATCTAATACCCAGGATTTATAAGTAGATAAGTTCACTTCTATAACAAATATACCTGTGGCAGTCTCACTACCCTTGTGTCACGGGATGCCCGCGACCCCAGGCGGTATTACCTGATCAACGGCCATTCATGGGCCCACTTGCAGCTTTGTGGGACGCAGAGCCTCATCGCACTTCAAGTTATCATCTATAGTGTAGGGCTTTACTTTATTTTCCTAGTAATAGCTAGTTAGTGTTGTAATAGCTAGTTAGTGGTTGCTCAGCTTTTCAATATCCACTGTTGTCATTAGCCTTTATTTTTCTAAGCCTATTATAGGGGGGAAGAGTGTACTGAAGAGTTGTAGTACGAATTGGCTAGTTTGCTGAGACCCTCCTATCCGTGTATGCTTGTAATCATTGTTGCCTATTGTAATCGTTCATTGTATTAATACAAATCGATTTTCGTCTTCAATTTTACTGTGCCACTAAAACGCCTCGGCGTGATTGCGTCGCATTAGCACCAACGCTCGAACGAGTTAGGCGGACGTAGTCGGGTAAATTGACTATTAGACACACGGTGCACGTACATTATATGCAAACTATAAGCGCCCCGTGACAGGTGGTATTGGAGACCGGTCAAGGTCGAAAGAATGGAATCGGGTAACGAGACGGAAGTCCCTAGAAAGCAGGGCAAGAAAAAGGATGACGGAAAGAGGAAAGAGGCCGAGGCCTCTAAAGCCCAATTCGATAATCTAGAGCAAGAGTTCTCTAGATTGAGATATGTTGTCGAGACCTTGGAGGAGAAGGTCGAGACCCTCGAGGCGGAGAATGAAGACCTCCGAGCCCAGTTGGGCGAATGCAGAGAAGTCTGCCGAACACTTGCAGAAGCAATGGGAGCCAATAATACGGCTGAAATGAGACGCGAGATGGAAGCAACGAGTATCCAGATTGGATTGCTTCAAAGAGCAGTGAACAACACACCCCATGTTGCTCAAGAACCTATTACGAGAATTCGGATCCCCGAACCAAGTTCCTATAGTGGAACCCGAGATGCCAAGGAAGTTGAGAACTTCTTATTCGACATGGAACAATACTTCCATGCCGCTAATGTTTTGGACGAAGCGAGAAAGGTGTCAACTGCCACAATGTATTTGATCGATGATGCCAAATTGTGGTGGCGCACCAAATATGCGGACATTCAGGCTCAACGAGTAAGAATTGACACTTGGGAACAACTGCGAGAAGCCATCAGGCAACAATTCTTCCCAGAGAATGTTGAGTACAATGCAAGAAGGGCCGTGCGAGATTTGAAGCACACCGGTCTTATTCGAGATTACGTGAAGGCATTTTCGACACATATGTTACACATTAGCGATATGTCGGAGAATGACCGGTTGTTTATGTTCCTGGAAGGGTTGAAACCATTTGCTCGTACGTAGCTTCTGCGCCAACGAGTCACAGACCTCAGTACCGCCATGGGAGCGGCAGAAAGATTAATGGATTACACGTCGGAACCTCGAAAGGATCGTCCCGTAGCAACAAACATGGCACCGTCCCGAAGTGTAATGCCAAGACCGTTCAAACCTAACTTGATTCGGAGTGTAGGGGATCGACAAACCTATACTCAAGGAAGTTCATATGGGAGCACGAATCGTAGCAAACCTACAGAAGGTCAGCAGGCCCCTTCCCAACGGATCGTTAAATGTTTCCTATGTGATGGGCCTCATTTTCTCAGTAATTGTCCGAAGAGGCAACTTTTGAGCGCCTTAACAAGCGCCGCAGAATCGAGTTCGCAACTGAAAGAAGAGTTGCAAGTTCCAGATGATGAAGGAATATCGGAAGATGAGGAAAACCTTGGGGCCATCAATCAATGGTGCAACTCGTTAACCCATCAGGTGACAGCTAAGGCAAGAGTGCCGACAAAAGCTAGAAAACCCGTACCTGCTCTCACGACAGGTGGTCCCGATAAGAGAAAGAAGGGATTAATGTTTGTTGATGTTAAAATCAATGGGAAAAATATTCGTGCTATGATAGACTCGGGTGCCACCCATAATTATCTGGCGAGCACCGAAGTGGAGAGACTTGGACTGTTGTTAGAGAAAGGAGTGGGTCGAGTTAAAGCCGTAAACTCTCCGGCAAAACCAATAGCGGGGATTGCCAAGGCTGTTCGAATTAAGGTAGGAGCCTTCGAAGGTAGGGCCGACCTATCTGTTGTGGAGATGGATGACTACAAATTAATACTCGAGCTCGAGTACATGCGTGACACTCAAACCCTAGTCATGCCGTATGCTGATGCACTCTTGGTTTTGGGGGATAAACCACATATTATCCCAACAATTAGTGCAACCCAAGGGCAAAGTAACCTATCCGCATTACAATTCAAGAAGGGATGCAGGCATGGGGAACCGTCCTTCCTGTGCGCCTTGCAATTCGACGAAGTAGAGGAGTTGTCAGGTCCTATCACGATCTTTGTGAAGCACCTCCTAAACGAGTTTGAAGATGTTATGCCCGACGAATTGCCTCGGAAGCTTCCACCTAAGAGGGCGGTCGATCATGAGATTGAGTTGGTGACGGGCACAAAACCTCCTGCCCGAGCCCCTTATCGTATGTCGCAACCTGAGCTTGTGGAGCTCAGAAAGCAGTTAAAAGAGATGTTGGAATGTGGTATGATCCAACCGGCGAAATCACCGTATGGAGCTCCTGTTCTCTTTCAGAAAAAGTCGGACGGAACTCTGCGATTGTGTTGTGATTATCGTGCTCTAAATAAAATTACGGTGAAGAATGTGTATCCTATTCCGCTCGTAGCAGATTGCTTCGACCGACTCAGTGGAGCGGAGTACTATAAAAAGACCGATCTGAGATCAGGTTATTGGCAAGTTCGCATCAAGGAGGGAGATGAGGTAAAAATGACGATTGTCACACGTTACGGGGCCTTCGTATTCTTGGTCATGCCCTTTGGCCTAACAAACGCCCCAGAAACTTTTAGCACCTTGATGAATCAAGTTCTCCAAGGGTTCTTGGACGAGTTTGTCGTGGTATACCTGGATGATATTGTTATATACAGCCGGACCTTGTAAGAACATGTGGAACATTTGAGAATGGTTCTTACTAGGCTTCGTGAGCACGAACTATATGTTAAGCTGTCGAAGTGCTCATTTGCCCAGAAGCGGATCAGTTTCTTGGGTCATATCGTTGAGTGTGGCAATATTCGTATGGATCCGAGAAAAATACGAGCAATTCAAGAATGGAAACCGCCAACCGATGTACATGAAGTACGGTCATTTCTCGGGTTGGCGAATTACTATAGAAGATTTGTGATGGGGTATGCCGGAATAGCAAGACCCCTAACCGATTTGACAAGAAAGATGGAAGTTTGGAATTGGTCACCGGAATGCCAAAATGCCTTCGACAACTTAAAGAAGGCCATCCTAACAGACCCGGTCCTTGCACTACCGGATCTATCCAAACCTTTTGTGGTTGAAACAGATGCTTCAGATATTGCACTAGGAGGAGTTTTAGTGCAAGATGGCCATCCTGTTGCCTTCGAGAGTAAGAAACTTAAGGATGTCGAGAGGCGTTACACGGTGCATGAGAAAGAGCTTTTAGCAGTGGTCTATTGCCTTCGACTTTGGAGACATTACTTATTGGGGTTGCCGTTTATTGTAAAAACTGACAACACTGCTGTTAGTCACTTTCTGTCCCAGCCAAAGCTTACTCGGAAACAAGCGAGATGGCAGGAACTATTGTCCGAGTTCAACTTTGTGATTGAGTATCGTGCCGGTTCTAGTAATCAGGTGGCGGATGCCCTGAGCCGCATATCCGACCTAGCTGTTCTACAAGTGCTGGCAGCGCTTTCCTCGAGTCAGGTGACCACTCCATTAAAGGATCGAATACGAGAACTAATGGGAGCCGACGCAGCGGCTCAATGTTTGGTAAATCATATCCGCCAGGGTACAACACGAAGATTTTGGCTAGAGGATGGCCTCTTATGGACCAAGGGGAGACGACTCTATGTACCTATAGGCGGCAATATGAGGAAAACTATTATTGCGGAATGTCACGACACTCTCTGGGCGGGCCACCCAGGAGAGGAGCGCACTGTGGCCTTAGTTCAACGAGCTTACTATTGGCCCCAAATGCGGGATGGCATTGAGATGTTTGTCCGCACCTGCTTGGTGTGCCAACAAGATAAACCTAATCGACAAAAGAAGGCAGGCTTGCTGGAACCACTACTCATTCCTGTCAGGGCTTGGGAAAGTGTTTCAACGGGTTATATCACCAGTCTACCAAAAGTTGGGGATCTTGATGCCATTATTGTTGTGGTAGATCGGTTCTCCAAATATGCTACATTCATAGCAGCACCCAAGACAGTTTCGGCAGAAGAGACAGCTCAGCTCTTTTTCAAGCATATTCTTAAGTATTGGGGACTGCCGAGGGACATTGTTAGTGACCGAGACACCCGGTTTACTAGTAACTTTTGGACCGAGCTCTTCAAACTACTCGGCTCCAAGTTGAATATGAGCTCTAGCTTCCACCCACAATCTGATGGCCAAATTGAAAGATTTAACTCAATGTTGGAGGAATATCTTCGACATTTTGTGAGCACTAATCAGAAGGACTGGGTGAAGCTTTTGGATGTTGCTCAACTGTGTTTCAATGCTCAAAAATGCTCTACCACCAATAAGAGTGCTTTTGAAATTTGTAATGGGCGTGATCACTCCTCCCGCACAATATTGATACTGTTCCACAAAATGCCAGGCCTACTTCGGCACAAACATTTTCCCTCGAATGGGAACAAAATCTTGATTTGGCCCGTGGCTACCTAGAGAAGGCTCAAAAGCGGATGAAAAAATATGCTGATCTCAAACGCCGCTTTGTTGAATACTGTGTGGGTGACAAGGTGATGGTGAAGGTCCCGAACCAGAGTTCCTCCAGGGCAACACGGGGGAGAGATTCACGGCTAATGCAAAAATATATTGGGCCCCTAAACATTCTCAAAAGAGTCGGAAATGTAGCCTACAAGCTTGAGTTACCCCAATGGTGGCGCATTCATAATGTCTTTCATGTCAGCCAACTCAAGCCATACCAGGCAGACAAAGAGGACACCACACGCAACCTGCCCAACCGTCCACAACTGAAACTACGCAACTTGGGGAAGAGGGTGGCCGAAGCTATTATCGACCACCGTGATGCAGGGCCGAGAAAAAAGCTATACAAAGAATATTTGGTGAAATAGAAGGGCTGCAGTATGGAGGAGAACACTTGGGAGAGGGCGACAACACTTAAAGCTTTTCAACCACTACTGGATGCTTATCTCACATCTATGGCGCCGGGGACGTCACCAACTCAGAGGGGGGAGTGCTGTCACGGGATGCCCGCGACCCCAGGCGGTACCTGATCAACGGCCATTCATGGGTCCACTTGCAGCTTTGTGGGACGCCGA
Source organism: Orobanche coerulescens (assembly GCA_033398695.1). NCBI lineage: Eukaryota > Viridiplantae > Streptophyta > Magnoliopsida > Lamiales > Orobanchaceae > Orobanche > Orobanche coerulescens. Next base: position 42,414,518 of record CM065815.1, on the reverse strand, counting down.
GCCTCATCGCACTTCAAGTTATCATCTATAGTGTAGGGCTTTACTTTATTTTCCTTGTAATAGCTAGTTAGTGTTGTAATAGCTAGTTAGTGGTTGCTCAGCTTTTCAATATCCATTGTTGTCATTAGCCTTTATTTTTCTAAGCCTATTATAGGGGGGAAGAGTGTACTGAAGAGTTGTAGTACGAATTGGCTAGTTTGCTGAGACCCTCCTATCCGTGTATGCTTGTAATCATTGTTGCCTATTGTAATCGTTCATTGTATTAATACAAATCGATTTTCGTCTTCAAATTTGTTGTGCCACTAAAACGCCTCGGCGTGATTGCGTCGCATTAGCACCAACGCTCGAACGAGTTAGGCGGACGTAGTTGGGTAAATTGACTACTAGCCGCACTGTGCGCGTACATTATATACAAACTATAAGCGCCCCATGACACCTTGGTACACTTTAGCTCTTCCAAGTAAATCTTGCAATTTCTTTTCCAGTGTCCTGGTTTATTGCAATGATGGCGATTTCCATCTTTGGGAGCTTTAGCCTTGAAAACCGGCCTAGAAGGGTCTTTAGATTTGGCAACTTTTGCCTTACCCTTACCCTTGCCTTTGTTCTTAAAGGACTTCCCTTTGCTGACCATCAGCACATGGCTTGGTTATCTTCTTAATATTCTGCTCAGCCGTTTTAAGCATCCCATGCAGCTCAGCAATGAACTTCTCCATCTCATTCAAATTATAGATCATTATGAACTGACCGAAACTTTCGGGCAATGAGTTTAGGATCACATACGTGGAGTGCTCCTTAGAAAGTGGAAAACCAAGCCTCTCAAGATGATCAATATATCCTTTCATCTTGAGCACATGAGCACTGACAGATGTCCCCTCAACCATCTTGCAAGCATACAAGGCTTGAAAGGTCTCATACCTCTCTTGCCTAGCATGCTTTGAGAAAGTTTCCTTGAGGTGAGCATTAAGCTCATAAGCTTCCATATCCTCCAGATTCTTCTGAAGTTCTGGACAAATGGTAGCCAACATAAGACAACTGACATCAATAGAATCATCATAATATTTCTTCCATTTGTCTTTTGTTGCTTTGTTTGCATTGTTAGCTGGCTCATCGGGAATTTCTTCCTCAAGAACATACAACTTTCTTTCTTGCTTAAGAACTATTCTCAAGCTCTGGATCCAATCCAGATAGTTGCTGCCATTTCTTTGAGCTTGTCCTTCTCAAGGACAGATCGCAGTGAAATGGTGGATGTATTGTTTGATGCCATTCTACAAAATTCAATATGCAAAATATTTAGTCACATTATTTTATTTCTCATAAAATACTCCCACTAAAACAAAGTACCCTCAATTTACAACATTTGTAATTTTAGTGGGCTAATATCCCATTTCGCACAATCCTAAACTCAACTTTGGCATGACACCTAGAATTGAGCTACTTTAGGTGGATAACTCTTTATCGATTACATCATATGTAACTCTTAGATTATATCATGGGATTTGGCATCGTATGCCCAAGCATGTTATAATCCCATCTAATGCCTTAAGGTTCAAAACTATTTTGATTTCCAAATTCATTAAACGTATAGGTATCACCATTACCTATCCTACCTTACTAAGATAATCCGAGTGCCTAGCTTTGGCATGACCCACTCATGATGATCGAAGTCTTGATAGGTGTTTTTCAAATGAACGGCATTTTATAATTTTAACGAGGGAATTTTATCCTATGTTAATGTCTATGTTTGCTACCATACATCTAAACATACATAGCATCACATGCATGCATAAATTTAAACATACATCGCATCACATGACACTAAAAGTATAGGACCGTGTATAGCATGACCATAATCCTAACGTGATTTTCATGAGCCAACATGAAAATCACAAAGGTCAATCTAAAGGGTTAAATATGGTCTTCATTGATCTTCCCAACTCCTTGGAACATCATACGCGATCAATTTGCTCCTCGAGTCCGTCCTTCTTGTCTTCATTACATTAATGAAATTTAATACTACACTAGTAAATTTACAAGAAGTGCAAACGACATGCAGGCCGTAAAATAATAAACAATTTAAATAGACGACTCGCAGGCCATAAAACCAATTATAATTAAACGACACGCAGGCCGTAAAACCAACCCATAAGGAAATAAATTATCCAATCACATTGGTTAATTTATGGTCATGCCATACACCATACACATACCATAAATAATTATCAAAAAATTAATAAAGCATGTAATATACTAAATAATCAATCTGTCTGACAATCAGACAATAAATTAAAATTGTGTCAAAATTAACAATCTGGATCCCTAGCCCATATGGCCGAGCGCGCATCTCCCCTCACGGCCGCGCGGGTTCAAATCCCGCCGGCCGCAAAAATGCATTTTCAAACATTAATTTTGATTTTTCAAAACAGGGGTCAAGTAGAAAATCAGTGAGCAAGATTTACAAAAAGGTGCCCCAGCTAAGATGGTCCGAGCACGGCATTCGGCTTGAGCCAACGTGGGTTCGAGTCCCCTTGGCTTCGGTATTAATTTTGCAATATTAAAACAGATTTCCTTCCTTTTATAAAACATCCGTGAGATATTTTCCAAAAGAAAACTGCAGCCCAGTTGGTAAGTCGGCGGGAGTCACGGGCGTTTGACTAGGGTTTGAACCCTGGTAATGCAACACATTTTTTTGCTAATAAAGAAAAGCCCGTGGGTCCAGGTCCAACCCGACCCGACCTGAATCTTCCCGAATCGCTCTGCATCAGCTCGACAAAGCGACGATTTATGCGAAAACACTTAGAAAATTATTTTTGACGATCCGATTTAATCAGATTAAACAAGAAAAATTATTTTATAAAATCTATATTTTATAAACAAAATCAAGAACATAATTTACACATAAACATGTTCTACATAAACAATTAAATTACTTGCAAGTTGTCTCTGATACCACTGTTGGGTTTTCTATGCATCGAATACAAAATAATTGGAGTAAAAACCAGCGGAATAATAAATATGAAAACCCAATTTAGGATCTCATGCAGTAATTTAATTGTTTAATTAAAGGGTTAATCGAATTACCTTAATTCGATTGAACAATTCTAGATCCGGACTAAAAGCAGGTGAATATCTTCTTCCTCCTTTGGTAATCCACACACGAACAATTCTACAAGCCGGATTGCTAGATCCTTACGAATAATATTGATAAATAGTACAACACAAATTCCTTACTAGAAGGATTGTACTATTGATCAAGATCAACTAAGGGAAGAGGATTAGATGACCGACTCCGTTCTCCTACAGTAGGAAGTAGATGGCCGATTTTCTCCTGCTCTTGGGGGGGGGGGCGATTTTTTTAGGTTTTATCTTATGACAACTCCTTGTCCAAGACCTTATATTCATACTAAGTAAACCCTAGAGTCAAACTCTAATATTTGCTTGTTTGCCCCTCAACTTATTAAATAATACAATATATATAATATCCAATATTATATATATTACTTATTATTTAATCTCCTTATAAATATAATATCCAATATTATATTTATTATTCCCAATTGATATTTATTACTACTTGTCTATAATTGTCGTACGTGTGACCCAAAAGGCTTATATTATGTTGGCAATTATTTAATACCTTATTAAATAATAAATCATAAGCGGCCTCTAGCAAGACATTATGATTACCCAAATAATATAAGTTAATAGTCCCTTAAATCTTTTAACGTGTCAAATCCCTTTGTCACGCGATGTCATATTTGAACTAAGTCATGGAGTCTGTCATACTTATTTATGTTCAAATACTTTCTCGATCTTAAGTAGACTGATTGAATCAAATGACTCTTCATTTGAGCATGGCCATGCATTTCCTTTAGTCCTACTTATCGAGGGGCCCAGCAGATATCTCTCTCACTAAAGAGAGGGACAAATCCCCATCCTGATTATTCATTGCCCTCTACATGACTCCCACTAATCCTGATCGCTAACCTTTATGATCACCATGTTTCAGATGACGTTGAATTACGTCAAGGCATAACAGTTATTATGTTGGACTCTATGATAATCTCAGGTTCAAGGATTTATTGACATATTGTTATATTGAGATTCACTTATGATATTTCCATGCAGTGATCTCAATGCGGGTCTGTCCAGTATTAGTTCTCCAACCAATACCCATAAGATTGATCTGTACTATACGCATAATCATCCGATGATTATCAATCAAACTTATACTAGTATATTAATCACTTGAGTCTCTACTCAATACGATTGTACCAGGGACATTTGAATAATCTTATTATTCGTGAATAACTATTATTCGATTATTATAATATTGAAACATGCACACATTATAATAATCAACGAGAAATAAATGATATCAAATAACTTTATTTAAATGTGACAATTATAAATCTAGGCACATCGAATGTCCTAGGGCACTATTCCCAACATATCTAACATATTACAACATCATAGCAAGCTCACACGAAGAAATCGGAAGGAAAACACTCGAACTCCGAAATTCTAGATTCAAGAAATTATTTCCTTGATTTGATGTGTTGGAGAGGATTAGGTGATGATTAATCCTACTTAGAAGCTTGAAGATGATGATAGGTGAGTGAAGCTCGAAAGGATCTCTCTAATTCACCTGAAATCGCCCGAGAACGCCGGAAGGAGGGAGTGAGATGAAAAATGACGAAACTGGACTGAACTGTCCAATTTATACCTAAGCCAGTTTAGCGCACGCTAACTCCTGATGCTTAGCGTGCGCTAGCGGACACATGGATTAGTCCAGTACCCACTGCCTGCATCGTTAGCGTACGCTACGTACTTGGTAGCGTGCGCTAACGCGTACGTTAACCTTGTGTTAGCGTGCGCTACCTGAAAGTTGATGCCCAGTAACTGAAGTCCAGAACCTACTGTACACTAGCCTGATTGAGCCTTAGCGCGCGCTACCCTATTATTAGCGTGCACTACCAACTAACCCTTTCTTACGCTTTGCACACTCTTAGCGTATGCTACAGATTATTTCAACTCAGTCCAATACCCACTGGACTGTCTGTTCCAATACGCTAGCGCGCGCTGATGGATCCTGATAGCGTGCGCTACACACATCATTTAAAGTACGTTATACTCCAATTGTAACGTATGTTACGAATCTCACTAATCCAGCCCAGTGCCTTCTGGACTGTCTGCCCAAATGCATTACCGTGCGCTAATATTAAGAGGTTAGCGTGTGCTACCTGTACTCAATTAGCGCGCGCTAAAAAGAGTACGTAGCGTGCGCTACTCCTCACATATAGTCCACCACAAATATGACGATGAAGATAAACTCGGCTCAAATCTCAAAAAAGGTAAAAAAAGACGAATGATAACTGATCTAGGATTCCAAGTACGTCAAACAGTGAACACGATGAACAAACATGAATGATGAATGATTATTACTGAGTGAAATATTACTGAATGAAAATTAACTGAATGATAATGAATGAATTTACAGTCGGGTATTATATACTCCCCCCTTAAAAATAGTTTCATCCTCAAAACTAAGGTTCAAACAAATCGGGATAACTCTCCTGCATACTATCCTCGGTTTCCCAAGTAGCCTCTTTGACTCCGTGTCTGGACCACTGAATCTTAACCAAAGGAATTGTCTTGTTCCTCAATTGTTTTATTCGTCGTTCTAAGATTCATACAGGACGCTCCTCGTACGTATGATCATCCGTGATCTCAATTTCATCGAACTGAAGTATGTGATTAGGGTCAGCAACATATTTCCGCAACTGAGAGACATGAAATACATTATGAATTCGGCTCAAGGCTGGAGGTAAAGCCAATCAATAAGCCAGATCGCCCACTCGATCCAAAATCTCAAACGGTCCAATGAATCTCAGACTCAACTTCCCCCGCTTCCCGAAACGGAAAATACCTCGACTCGGGGATACCTTGACCAAGGCGTGATCACCTGTCTCGAACTCCAAGGGTCGACGATGGTTATCGGCATATGATTTTTGTCGATTCTGAGAGGTCAACAAATGACTCCTGATCAAAGCTACCTTCTCGCAGGCGGCTATAAGCATATCGGGATCAGTGCCGACTGATTTTGATAAGTCATCCCAGCATAGGGGAGATCGAAAACGATGACCATATAAGGCCTCGTAAGGTGCCATCTGAATCGAACCGTGCCAACTGTTATTATACGTGAACTCGATCAATGGTAGTTGGGCTTCCCAATCATCTTTCCAATCGAGGACGCATGCTCTCAACATGTCCTCCAACGTCTGAATAGTCCGCTTTGATAGTCCGTCAGACTGAGGGTGAAAAGCCATGCTGAAATTGAGCTAAGTTCCCATAGCACGATGAACGGATTTCCAAAAATGTAACACGAATCGCCCGTCACGATCAGAAACGATACTCTTAGGAGTACCGTGCAATCTCACTATCTCTTTGATGAACATCTGGGAAAGTCTCTCGGGACCCCACGTATCCTTAATCTCAAGGAAATGAGTTGACTTAGTTAAACGGTCCACAATTACCCAAATTGTATTCATGCCCCACTGACTCGTCGGCAAACTCGTGATAATATCCTCCCACTTCCATTCTGGGATAGAAAGTGATTTCAGAATGCCCGCCAGTCGCTGATGTTCTATCTTGACTTGTTGGCAGGTGAGACATCTCAAAACAAACTCTGCGACTTCTCGCTTCATATTACTCCACCAGTAATTTCGTTTCAAGTCTTTGTACATCTTGCTAGACCCCGGATGAATAGAATAATGGGTAGCATGGGCCTCTCTCAAAATCGAGTTTTTCAACTCGTCATGCACCGGAACACATAACCGGTTCTTAAATCGCAAAAGTCCATCCTCGTGGATTACAAATCCAGGGGCTTTCCCCTGATTCACATCATCTCGAATGCGCAACAAAAATGGGTCTGAACCCTGTTTTAGTCTGATCGCCTCCTCAAGTGGCGATGAATCTCCAGTATGCAAAGCTGTCCTTGTACACGCTGTAACCAAACCTTGATCTCATGCCTAAGGAATTCCTGCTGGAGTTCCTTCTCAACAGTTAAATGAGCAAGCATCTGCTCCTGAACGGACTTATGGCTCAAGGCATCGGCGACAACATTTGCCTTACCCGGGTGATACTGTATCTCGATATCATAGTACTTAATGAGTTCTCACCACCGTCTATGACGACTATTTAACTCCTTCTGAGTAAATATATACTTCAAGCTCTTCTGATTGGTGAAAATCTGACAGGTGACGCCATAAAGATAATGACGCCAAATCTTCAATGCGAAAACCACGGCTGCTAGCTCCAGGTCATGGGTCGGATAGTTCACCTCATAAGGCCTCAGTTGCCGCGAAGCATAGGCAATCACTTTCCCGTTCCGCATTAGTACACATCCGAGACCATGTCCGGATGCGTCACTATGAACTACGAATCCCTCCGTCACTTGCGGTAAGGAAAGGACATGCGCTGAAATTAAACGGCTCTTAAGTTCCTCAAAACTCCGCTGACATGCGTCAGTCCATGTGTATTTCTTATCCTTCCACAAAAGGTTCGTCATGGGTTGAGCGATTTTAGAAAATCCCTCCACAAATTACCGGTACTATCCAGCTAATCCGAGAAAGCTTTGGATTTCTTTAACATTCTTCAGAGGTTGCCAATCTCGGATAGCCTCCGTCTTCTGAGGGTCGACATGTACTCCGTCTGCTGAAATTACATGTCTAAGAAACGTCACCTCGGACATCCAGAATTCACACTTGGAAAACTTCCCATAGAGCTGCTCTCGTCTCAAGACGTCGAGAACCTGATGAAGGTGAAATTCGTGCTCCTCTCGGTCACGAGAATAAATCAAAATGTCATCAATGAAGACAACCACGAACTGATCCAAATAGTTGATGAAAACTTGGTTCATTAATTCCATGAATACCGCAGGTGCATTAGTTAACCCAAACGGCATCACTACAAACTCATAGTGCCCATAGCGTGTTTGAAATGTCGTCCTTGCAATATCCGATTCTCGAATTCGCAACTGATGATACCCAGATCTTAAATCGATCTTGGAAAATACTGAAGCTCCCTGAAGTTGATCCAAAAGATCATCGATGCGGGGTAGGGAATATTTATTCTTGATCGTCACCCTGTTCAACTCCCAATACAATACACAAGCGAAAAGAACCATCTTTTTTCTTGAAAAATAACACTGGTGCTTCCCATGGGGACGCACTCGATTGGATATAACCTTTCTCGGTCAAATCTTCCAATTGATTCTTCAGTTCCTGCATTTCGGTCGGGGCCATCCGATACGGCGCCTTCGATATTGGAGACGTACCGGGCTCCAACTCAATCGTGAATTCCACATCTATCTGTGGTGGCAAACCAGGTAGCTCGTCTGGAAATACATCGGCATATTCCCTTACTACCAGAATGTCCGCCAATGACACTGATGATTTATCGGTTTTGGTCATATAGCACCAATAACCAACACACCCTTGAGTGAGTAATTTCACCACTTTCATTACATTGATAACCATTCCGGAACAGCTGGGGTTACTTCCCTGAAATATATATTCAACTCCATCGTCTGAAACAATAGTGACCATACGCTTACGGACACTAAGGATGGCATCGTGATGATCCATCCAATCAATACCCAAAATGACGTCGTCTATAGGTAAATCCACCACGATCAGGTCTGCCAACCAATCACGGCCATGAAACTGAATCGTACAATTCTATTCTCACGATCTCCGATAATTCTCCTACCGTCAGGTAGTCCAATGATATAAGGCTCACAATTAGTAGCACTATCCAGATGAAGTCTACTCAAGCATGACTCGGAAATGAATGAATGCGATGCACCAGTATCAAAAAGGGTATACACAGGTTGAGATAGAATTTCGAGTGTACCTGAGATCATTCGGGCCTCTGGATCGTCAGTTCTCTTCATCTCATAAATTCGGGGCTTGCCAGCCCCGGACCCGGATGCTCCTACCTGATAGCTGGGGGCTCCGCCTTTGTTTGCTCCTGTCGTTTAAAATGACGCTGACTGAGTAGCCTGATTCTGAGTAGCTGACTGCTTCAAGGCCTGAGATGTCGCCGGAGTGGGTTTGGAGTCCCTTCGGCAGAAACGAGCCTTATGCCCCGCAATCCCGCAGTTATTACATGTGACTGTCTGCCTCAGACATTTCATGCTGATGGCCCTGTTCACCACAGTTGTAACAGTTGATGGCCGATCTAGCCGCTCGGGACTGATATTCCGCAGGTTTAGGCTCCATAGGAGATCGCTCAGAAAAAGTAGAGCCCGTACGAGGCTTCTTGAAAGTGGCCTGACTACCTTCAGACTAATTACGCTTCTTCGATTTCTTGCCGGAAGATGAAGTCTGATTCTTAGAAATTTCCTTAGCAGTAAGCTCATAAGCAAGAACTTTCTTGATGAATTCAGCTAGAGTGGTGCAATGATGATTAAGCAATTGAAGCCTCATACGATATTTCAACCTCTTACTGAAATACTTGATTTTATCCGCCTCCGAGTGGATAATGGATGAGGCGAATGGAAGTAGCTCCTCAAACTTCTCAGCAATGGCGAGAACATCATCTTCTGTTGAGGGGTTGGGACTGAGTAACTCCGACGGCTTGGCCTCCCTGAGTGGGGCCGGATAATATCTTTCCATAATGAAAGTTTTGAACTGGTCCCACGTGCAAGATCCATCGATGGGCTTCAGAGATAGCCAACATGAGTGAGCGCTCTTACCTAGATAGTAAGCCACGACTGAAACTTTGTGTCCTTCGGGACACTCCACCATAGCAAATAATTTCTCGAAATCCTCCAGCCAGTGAATAATGTCCGCCGACTCATATGAGCCCTCGAAGGTAGGCGGCCTCTGGAGAGAAATGTCGTTGATGATGCTGCTCACAGTCCTCTCTTGCCTCTTAGGTGGCGACGGAGGAGCCTGCTGATTTTGCACCGTTGAGTTCTGCATCGTCTCCATCAGACGTGCCATCTGAGTCATTTGGGCCATCATGCCCTGCATAAAAGCGAGAGGATCAACTCGAACACCTTTTGATTGAGTCGTGTCCCGGGTACGACTCCCTGACAGTGAAGGATTATTTCCAGGTGAATGTGTGGCAGCGTCGCTGTTCGATGAGTTAGCATTATTCCTCGCGTTTGCACGAGTATTCATTAGAGCTCCCGGGTTTCGGCCCGCACCGCGGCCTTTTCCCCTGCGTCCTCTGCCTCCTCGATCCATACTGAAGGTAGGGAACACATGATAATTATAGATCCCGCATGAATATCACATTATAATGAAGTTATGAAATGATAACAATGAGCATATGCGCTCTAACACCATGATCGCATGAAGGATAAACTGAGGTGACATGATTATCTGATGAAATTTTGAAATGATTATCTTGAACAACTTGACAAGATTAATGAAACGATCCACAAGACCAACAAATGAGTGATGAAATGAACTGAGTGATTAATGAGTTAACATAATCGGCATGATCAAAATGAAAATGATGATTGAGGATTGTTGACTGATGAATGATGAATGAGTGATTCTTATTGCCAGAAATCATACCATGGCGTCAGAAATCTTACAGTTCTTTCCGTCTGAGGGGCTTGGCGCTTGCACAGGTCACACGTGACGCGAAAGTCCAATGATACTAGTCTGATAAACAATGATTTCAAATGAGACATGACTCGAAAGGTAGTATTCAAAACCACACTCCGATACCAACTCTGTAACACCCCAAACTAGGCGGATATTACAGTACCGTGGACCCCCGACTGGGACCCACGGAGAATGAAAATTAATGAATTACACAATACGAATGTAGTACCGAACCACATTACATTATCAATCTCCGATGAGGAGTTTCAAATACACCACACCCAGGGAACACTGAATACATGTATATTTTATATGAAGATAAAATATACAACACTGAACAAATGACAATCCAAAAGGAAGTGCAGCGGAAAACACATAACAAGGAAGCATAAATGAAATGAAGAGACTGGGCCCCCCTACTAGTATCACTGGGACTCCTCTCCGTCAACGTTCTCTTCCCGTGCTTTGCCTTGCCATGACCTAAAAACAATACCCCCAACGGGGTCAGTTGCACAGAACAACAATCCTCAAGAGTTGAACAATATACAACAATCACATGAATGAATTAAGAATTAGGGTTGAATGATGGGCATCATAGTACGCCCGAATGGAATGTGTAAGTGCACAAGTAGCCGAGTGTCCGGAGTCCCGCATATACACCCACAACTTGACCTAATTAGTCTCACAGAGGTACTTTACCGTGTGGACTGTAACACCCCGAGATATTCGGAATAGTTACAGCGCCGTAAACCCTTTAAGTAAGGATTTACAACGCTAATAAAAACAAATGTAAATATAATCCAACAATACCACATAAATTCAACATACAAAACTGGTTCCAACTGATCCATTTGAGTTAATTAATACAACCATATCGAAATGATATTAATAAGACACGCGTACTCGAGTACTGAAAATGAATCAAGAAAACAAATCACAAAAACAACAAACATCACTGAGCCCCTTCGTCGTCACGTCGGTACTGTGGCTGTTTCCCCGCTCCTCGGCTACCTGAACATCAAAACAAATGTCCACCCCCGAAGGGGTTAGCAAAACGATGCTAGTACAAGTATCTTATTAAACAAATCGAATATGCATCAACAATACATAACAAGATACACCACACGGACTTCCGCTACCGGAATCCAAAAATGCGAATCCACACGATTCCATTAACACAACATGGGTATTCCAATGATCTAGCGCCCTCAGGAAAGATCCCAAGATGATCCCGTCGGACCAACATGAGGTGGAAAAATCCGTCCAATGATCCAGCGCCCTCAGCCTAGATCCCAAGATGATCCCATCGGACCAACACGAGGTGGACATACGATCCAGCGCCCTCAGCATAGATCGTACAACATACACAAACACAACTCATGCATATATACATGCATAATCGCTATGTCCATCAACATGAACATACAAACACTAGATAACGAATATCATGACAATTCAACGAAATAAATCCCATGTTCAACAATATGAATAAACCACATGTATGCTCAAAATACCAATATTAACAAATTACGATACTTGCCTCAAAGATGGCAAGAACCAATCACTCTAATGATCTCGACACCCTCGAAGGCCGTCTCCTTCGATCAACGTAGCAAGCTCGAACCTTAACAAAAGAGATAATAAAGGATTCATCTCACGTCGTACGAATGTCTAAAAATCCAGTCTACGGCCGAAAACTCTAAAAATGTAATCTGCCTGAACTACTTAGCGTACGCTACGTACTCCACGTAACGTGCACTAAGTATGCCTGCTAACGTACGCAAATGACCAAGTCTAGCGTACGCTATCTATGTACTGACAGTTACTCGAGTGATGACATAACGTATATTACGTACCAAATGTAGCGTATGTTAACTCATTCCCGATAGCGCACATTAATTTACATATCTTAGCGTGCACTAACCGTGCATGGCAGTTTACTACTGGGCAGAAAACTTGATCTAATGGTGATGAAACTCATGAAATCTACAGTGTTAATACATGTCATCTCCGTGCATATCATGCTCATACGGTTTGTGAAAGATCTTTACGGATTAAACGACTATGAGATACAAGGATACGTATAATCATCACAACACCATAATTCATCTTTGATCTTCAAGAAAATATCCTAAGTTCAATCCATTCCATGTCCCAAAACGTATGATTCCATTATGTAAAGACATAAGAACTTGGTAATCTCCATATACTGGTCATAATCGGTTTTGAAGCTTCATGAATATGCTAGGAGTTCAAACACTAATAGGTTCAATGGATTATAAGATGAATAAGTACCGAAACATCGAAAATATCCTTCTAACACATGATGTTCGACTACTTACGAATTTAACTGACTAGATAATCCCAAATCATGATCAAAACATCTTTCAGAACATTACTTAATATTGGTGAAGAATCACCTACCTCAAAGTAGTGAAGAAAAGGAGGAACTTGAATAAATCCAACACCGGGGGCTTGAACACCAATCTACAATGATCTACAATCTTCAAACTCGTGCTAGGATGATGATATGAGAGGCTGAGGATGGAGGAAGTAACTTTTTAAGTCTAATAATTCGGATTAGGGAAGTGAAAAGATCTGAAAAAATGAAAAAGTGAGCTGTCTTATATATAGAAAAGGGTTATTAGCGCGCGCTAGTCCCTATCCATAGCGTGCGCTAACGGTCATACGAAGCGTACTGACTTCACTGTACTCAGCATTTAGCGTACGCTATCCTCATATCAGTAGCGTGCGCTACTGCGTTGACTTGGCTTTTTCCGAAAGCCGTCCAGGTTCATCCCGACATAATCCGACCAAGATCCGCAACTGATCTCACCTACCACCCTGTCTTAATCATGTTGACTATGTATAGCGTGCACTAAGGTTCATACGTAGCGTGCTCTACGAACCCAATTTAGCGTACGCTACGCTAAGCCGATAGCGTGCGCTACATGTACAAAAATCACCACTATAAAACACATGAATGGAATCGTGCGCCCAATAACACCGGATCAAGAAATATGGAGAATAATACTCAAATCAAAATGCAATAAATACAACATCACAGGGTTCAATTACACATCAGAAATCCCGGGTATTACATCCTCTCTCCCTAAAAAGAAGTTTCGTCCCGAAACTTAAGATGAAAACAACTCCTGATATCCAGTCTTCATATTGTCCTCCGTTTCCCAAGTGGCCTCTTCAACACCGTGTCGTGACCATTGTACTTTAACCAAGGGTATTGGTTTATTCCTTAATTGTTTGATCCGACTCTCGAGTATCTTGATTGGTCTCTCCTCGAAGGTGCCGTCATTAGCTATCTCGATCTCATCGAACTCAATGATATGACTGGGATCTCGTACATACTTTTGCAATTGGGATACGTGAAACACATTGTGAACATGACTCAGTGATGGCGGTAAGGCCAACCTGTATGCTAAATCCCCAACTCTCTCGAGGATCTCAAATGGTCCGATATATCTCGGACTTTAGCTTACCTTTCCTCCCAAAACGGAAAATTCCTCATGTAGGAGACACCTTCAATAGTACGTGGTCGCCAATGTCGAACTCTAGCGGGCGACGACGCACGTCTGCATAAGACTTCTGTCGACTCTGGGCAGTCAACAGTCTTTCCTGAATCAAAGCTATCTTCTCTTGAGTCTGAACTATCAATTCCGGTTCTGTCCCGATCAAGTCCGAAGAATCATCCCAGCACAGGGGTGATCGGCATCTTCTCCCATACAAAGCTTCAAATGGTGCCATCTTAATAGAAGCATGCCAACTATTGTTGTAGGTGAATTCAATCAACGGAAAATGAACTTCCAATCAGTTGACCAATCCAAGGCACAAGCTCTAAGCATGTCTTCTACTGTTTGTATCGTCCTTTCGGACTGACCGTCCGTTTGAGGATGATAAGCCGTGCTAAAGTTCAGCTCGATCCCCAAAGCGCTGTGAACTACCTTCCAGAAGTGTGACACGAAGCGACCATCTCGATCTGAAATAATGATCTTTGGCGTTCCATGCAATCTGACTATCTCTGCAATAAATACTCGTGCCAATTTCTCGGGTCCCCATGTGTCCTTAATTCCTAGGAAATGAGCCGACTTGGTTAGTCGATCAACTATAACCCAAATCATGTTCATCCCCATTTTGGTCCTTGGCATATTGGTGATGAAATCCATCGAGATATCCTCCCACTTCCACTCAGGGATCGAAAGCGGCTTTAACATTCTGGCAGGTCGCTGATGTTCAATCTTAACCTGCTGACACGTCAAACACTTCGAAACGTACTCTGCTATGTCCTTCTTCATATTCCCCCACCAGAAGTTTTGTTTTAGATCCTTATACATCTTACTGCTGCCCGGGTGAATAGAATAGGGCGCGCTGTGAGCTTCCTTCAGAATTGTCCGTCTCAAATCATCATCATCGGGAATGCAAAGTCGACTCTGAAATCTCAGAACTCCATTATCTTGTATCACGAATCCTGGGGCCTTTCCTTTCTTTACTTCGTCACATAACCGAAGGATCAGAGAATCGTTCAACTGCTTAGATTTGATTTCCTCGACTAGTGACGAAGTCAGTTCCATCACATATAGTTGCCCTTGGATTCCTGGTGACCATACTTCAATCCCTTCACGGATCAGTTCTCGTTGAATCTTTGGTTTGGGACGTAAGTGCTTCCAACACTCGAAGAGAAACAGGTTTACGGCTCAATGCATCAGCTACTACGTTTGCTTTACCCGGATGATAGAGAATTTCCAAGTCGTAATCCTTGATCAATTCTAGCCACCTTCTCTGCCTCATGTTTAATTCTTTCTGACTGAAAATGTACTTGAGGCTTTTATGATCTGTAAAGATCTGATGAGTGCCGTATAAATAATGTCGCCAAATTTTCAAGGCAAAGACCACAGCTGCTAACTCCAGATCATGAGTCGGGTAATTAAATTCGTACGGTTTCAACTGCCGAGAAGCATAGGCAATCACCTTATCCTTTTGCATCAACACACATCCCAGACCCTGATTTGAAGCGTTGCTGTATACCATGAATCCATCAGTTCCATCTGGTAATGCTAATATAGGTGCTGCCGTCAGTCTCTTCTTAAGTTCATCAAAACCAGCCTGGCATTTCTCATCCCACGTGAACTTTTGAGTTTTCTGTAACAGCTGAGTGAGTGGACGAGCAATTTTGGAAAATCCCTCTACAAAACGGCGATAATATCCAGCAAGTCCTAAGAAGCTTCAGACTTCTTTCACGTTATTAGGAGCTTCCCATTCCAAGATTGCTTCGACTTTCTTCGGGTCCACCTGAACTCCGTCAGCTGATATCACATGCCCAAGGAAGGTTACTTCCCTAAGCCAGAACTCGCATTTGGAAAGCTTCGCATAAAGCTGTTCATTCCTCAAGGTGCTCAAAACCACACGCAAATGCTCGGCATGCTCCTCTGTGTCTTTCGAATAGATCAAGATATCATCAATGAAAACGACCACAAACTTATCTAGGTATTCTAAGAATACCTGATTCATCAATTGCATAAATACCGCAGGAGCATTGGTAAGTCCGAATGGCATCACCACGAATTCATAGTGCCGTCCGGGATGCAAAGCAGATTTCAGTATATCCAATTCCTTAATTCTCAACTGATGATATCCTGGTCGCAAGTCAATCTTCGAGACTACCCTTGCCCCTTGCAGTTGATCAAAAAAGTCATCGATCTGAGGTATAGGATACTTGATCTTGATCGTCACCTTGTTTAGCTCCCTGTAATCAATACATAATCGGAGGGATCCATCTTTCTTTCGGACAAAGAGAACGGGTGCTCCCCAAGGAGAAACGCTAGGTTGAATGTAACCCTTCTGCAATAATTCCTCCAGTTGCTTCTTTAGTTCATACATCTCGGTTGGCGCCATGCGGTATGGTGCTCTGGAAATAGGAGTGGCTCCAGGCTCTAATTCGATAGTGAACTCCACTTCTCTCTGCGGAGGTAACCCAGGTAGTTTGTCAGGGAATACATCTGAGAATTCATTCACAACTGGAATAGACGAGAGCTCTACTCCTTCTTCTTTCCTCATGGCATAGCACCAAAGTCCATGACATCCCTGCTTCAATAATTTCACAGCTTTCATCGCTTTGATCAATTTTCCCGAGCTTTCCGGTCTCCACCCTCTGAATAAGTGTTCAGATCCGTCATCAGCAATGATAGAAATGACTCTCTTTCGGTAATTCAGAATAGCTCCATAACGGTTGAGCCAATCGTCTCCGAGAATTAAATCGTCACCATAGATGTCGACTACAATAAGATTTGACGGCCAATCTCTCCCTCCTATAGACACTGGAAAATCTCTAGTTTCTAGGGTTCCCACAATTCTCTCTCAGCTCGGCAAACCCACAACATACGGTTCACAATCAAATAAACACGAGATTTTCAAACGATTAACACAGTTCAAGGATATGAAAGAATGTGTAGCTCCGGAATCGAATAAGACACTAACTGGTTGCAAAAGGATCTGGATCGTACCTGATGCAACAACAGTGTTCTGATCGTCAGGTCTCCTCATCTCGTACAGGTGCGGAGGAACGGACCCAGCACTGGATATCACTCTCTTCCCAACATTATGCTGCTGAAATCCACTCTGCTGCGTCTGGTTCACACTTATCTCCTTCGGAACTGGCGCTGGAGTGCGAGTACCAAATGATCTAGTCACAACTCCACAGAAAGCCGCACGATGCCCTTCTTGCCCACAATCAAAACAAGTCACAGAAGATGCGGGGCAATCACGTCGAATATGCCCTGCTCGACCACAATTATAGCATTTCTTTGATGCGTCAGAAACTGCTGATGTTGTCCGGAACTTCTTTCCACCTCGAGAAGGATGTGGAGGTTTCCTAGATGAATAAAAGGAAGACTGGCGCTTGCGGGGCCCACCACTCTTGTTTTCTGAGAAGTTGCCGGTCACTTTCTGCTTCTTTGCCTCCATCGATTTCTCCACCGCCGCCTCTTTTATGTCGTAGGCCAGCGCTTTGTCTTGATACTGTCGCAACATAGTACACTCGAATCCAGACATGTACTGCTGAATCTCCGGTTTCATCCGCATATCGAAATGAAAAATCTTTTCTGCCTCTGTTATGACCAAGTGTCGCATACAAGTCAGCTGATGATTAAAAGTTTTGATTAAGTGTGTCACAGATGCTTCCGAACTCTGTGGTGAGAAAAACTCTTGGATTTTTGCCTCTCTAACTGGACGAGGACAATATTGTGCTTCCATCATTTATTTGAATTCCGTCGAGTCAGCATTATGATTCTCAGGTCGAATAGCTTCCCACCAGTCAAAGGCCTCCCCAGTCAGAAAATACTGGGCAATGGGAACTTTTCGGTCCTCAGGACAGTTAATACCCGCGAATATCTTCTCTAACTCCTTTAGCCAATGATCCCAAGTAAGTGCCTCAGCAGATCCGTCAAATTTTGGCGGGTGCAATTTGACCACCTCAGCAAGCCATCTGTCTCCCCGGTTAACCTTGTGGTGCTGCTGTCCCATCGCCGTCTGCATGCGGTCAACTACCTGAGTGAACTGGTTTATCTGAGCCACCACCTGTTGAAGCACTCCGGGCATGTTAGGATTCGCGTCGTCATTCGCTGATCCCTGCTGCCCTCCAGAATGGGAATCGATTCGACTAGCCGATAATTCTAGGGTAGTTGCGGAATCCTCCTGTCTCATGTTACCACGTCCGCGTCCACGACCGCGTCTGCGTCCACGACCTCCTCTCAACATACTGTAAACACAATTTCTCAATATCCAGGATAAAATTTTTAAAATAAAGCCCGTCAAATACTCACAAAACAGAAATCAAGTAAAACGGTAATATAAGAGATTAGGAGACTTACAACCACGGTCCACGTGACGACTTTGGCTGAACAGTGATGTTACGAACAACCCGTAAATCAAATAACGTAAACAAACCCAACTAAAACCCGACTGCCAAGATATCCATGAATCTTAGCTCCGATACCATATTCTATAACACCCCGAGATACTCGGAATAGTTACAGCGCTAATAAAAAGAAATGTAAATATAATCCAACAATACCACAGAAATTCAACATACAAAACCGGTTCCAACTGATCCATTTGAGTTAATTAATACAACCATATCGAAATGATATTAATAACACATGCGTACTCAAGTACTGAAAATGAATCAAGAAAACAAATCATAAAAACAACAAACATCACTGAGCCCCTTCGTCGTCATGTCGGTACTGTGGTTGTTTCCCCGCTCCTCGGCTACCTGAACATCAAAACAAATGTCCACCCCCGAAGGGGTTAGCAAAATGATGCTATTACAAGTATCATATTAAACAAATCGAATATGCATCAACAATACATAACAAGATACACCACATGGACTTCCGCTACCGGAATCCGAAAATGCGAATCCACACGATTCCATTAACACAGCATGGGTATTCCAATGATCCAGCGCCCTCAGCATAGATCCCAAGATGATCCCGTCGGACCAACACGAGGTGGAAAAACCCATCCAATGATCCAGCGCCCTCAGCCTAGATCCCAAGATGATCCCGTCGGACCAACACGAGGTGGACATCCGATCCAGCGCCCTCAGCATAGATCGTACAACATACACAAACACAACTCATGCATATATACATGCATAATCGCTATGTCCATCAACATGAATATACAAACACTAGATAACGAATCTCATGACAATTCAACGAAATAAATCCCATGCTCAACAACATGAATAAACCACATGTATGCTCAAAATACCAATATTAACAAATTACGATACTTGCCTCAAAGATGGCAAGAACTAATCACTCCAATGATCTCGACACCCTCGAAGGCCGTCTCCTTCGATCAACGTAGCAAGCTTGAACCTTAACAAAAGAGATAATAAAGGATTCATCTCACGTCGTACGAATGTCTAACAATCCGGTCTACGGCCAAAAACTCTAAAAATGTAATATGCCTGAACTACTTAGCATACGCTACGTACTCTACGTAACGTGCGCTAAGTCTGCCTGCTAACGTACGCAAATGACCAAGTCTAGCATACGCTAGCTATGTACTGACAGTTCTCTCTAATCAGCCGACTGACTCGAGTGATGACATAACATACGTTACGTACCAAACGTAGCGTATGTTAACTCATTCCCGATAGCGCACGTTAATATACATATCTTAGCGTGCGCTAACCGTGCATGGCAGTTTACTACTGGGCAGAAAACTTGATCTAATGGTGATGAAACTCATGAAATCTACAGTGTTAATACATGTCATCTCCGTGCATATCATGCTCATACGGTTTGTGAAAGATCTTTACGGATTAAACAACTACGAGATACAAGGATACGTATAGTCATCACAACACCATAATTCATCTTTGATCTTCAAGAAAATATCCTAAGTTCAATCCATTCCATGTCCCAAAACGTATGATTCCTTTATGTAAAGACATAAGAACTTGGTAATCTCCATATACTGGTCATAATCGGTTTTGAAGCTTCATGAATATGCTAGGAGTTCAAACACTAATAGGTTCAATGGATTATACGATGAATAAGTACCGAAACATCGAAAATATCCTTCTAACACATGATGTTCGACTACTTACAAATTTAACTGACTAGATAATCCCAAATCATGATCAAAACGTCCTTCAGAACATTACTTAATATTGGTGAAGAATCACCTACCTCAAAGTAGTGAAGAACAAGGAGGAACTTGAATAAATCCAACACCGGGGGCTTGAACACCAATCTCCAATGATCTACAATCTTTAAACTCGTGCTAGGATGATGATATGAGAGGCTGAGGATGGAGGAAGTAACTATCTATGTCTAATAATTCGGATTAGGGAAGTGAAAAGATCTGAAAAAATGAAAAAGTGAGTTGTCTTATATATAGAAAAGGGTTATTAGCACGCGCTAGTCCCTATCCATAGCGTGCGCTAACGGTCATACGAAGCTTACTGACTTTACTGTGCTCAGCATTTAGCGTACGCTATCCTCATATCAGTAGCGTGCGCTACTGCGTTGACTTGGCTTTTCCCGAAAGCCGTCCAGGTTCATCCCGACATAATCTGACCAAGATCCGCGGCTGATCTCACCTACCACCCTGTCTTAATCATGTTGACTACGTATAGCGTGCGCTAAGGTTTATACATAGCGTGCGCTACGAACCCAATTTAGCGTACACTACGCTAAGCCGATAGCGTGCGCTACATGTACAAAAATCACCACTATAGAACACATGAATGGAATCGTGCGCCCAACAACACCGGATCAAGAAATACGGAGAATAATACTCAAATCAAAATGCAATAAATACAACATTACAAGGTTCAATTACACATCAGAAATCCCGGGTATTACATGCACAGTCCAATGTGTCCGGAGTCCCGCATATACACATGACCATAGTTTGCTCGACTAAAAATTCCACACATACGCCACCCAGCTACGCAATATAATTCCGGAAGGTTACAAGAACAAAAACGACCAAGATGAGAGATAGTGAATAAAATCCGACAAGGATAAAGAAGGACTCACCGAGATGAAATAATGATACAACGAGTGGTAGCTTCAATGAAATGATTTGGAACCGTCGTTCCTCGTGAGTTACATGATTAGTTGACAATTACAAGTCTCGACATGAATGATATATTATGAGTGAATTACATGTATGAATGAACAACAACATAAGGAATGAATATCCCTTTAACCGAATAAGAATTAACTTACACAACATCGGTGATAAAATGTCTTCTCACGAACTAACATCTCTAATGGAGAGTATCGATCGCTTGAACAACCTTGAATAACATAATTACCAACAAACTCTCAATATACGTATTAAGCACGATTATCACCAACTCAAAAGTCGTTACAACAATAACCAAACTCATTAGGGCATTCTAACGGATACGTTGCAAACATTCTCCCGTTGATTACAACTATTCTCCAAAAATATGTCGAAAACTAACCTCCAAAAGTAGTTCAATCCAACAAAACTTCATTAATGACATCAATGATCCAATAGGAAACCACAACTCAAGGTTACGACAACATCAATCGGAAACCCCAAAAAATGTAAACTCAAACCCCAAGGGTTCTTGAATAATTCCCCAAATATTCATCAAATCCGCAATATACACCAATAAATCCGTAGGAATATATGTATTTAAGGTATAAAATCCATATCTAACATAGTACAACATCATAGCAAGCTCACACGAAGAAATGGGAAGGAAAACACTCGAACTCCGAAATTCTAGATTCAAGAAATAATTACCTTGATTTGATGTGTTGGGAGAGGTTTAGGTGATAATTAATCCGACTTAGAAGCTTGAATATTATGATAGGTAAGTGAAGCTCGAAAAGATCTCTCCAATTCGCCTGAAATCGCCCGAGAACGCCGGAGGAGAAAGTGAGATGAAAAATGACGAAACTGGACTGAACTGTCCAATTTATACCTGAGCCAGTTTAGCGCACGCTAACCCTTGATGCTTAGCGTGCGCTAGCGGGCACACCGGTTAGTCCAGTACCCACTGCCTGCATCATTAGCGTACGCTACGTACTTGGTAGCGTGCGCTAACGCGTCCTCCTTAGCGTACGTTAACCTTGTGTTAGCATGCGCTACCTGAAAGTTGATGCCCAGTAACTGAAGTCCAGAACCTACTGTCCTCTGGCCTGATTGAGCCTTAGCGCGTGCTACCATATTATTAGCGTGCGCTGCCAACTAACCCTTGCGTACGCTATGCACACTCTTAGCGTATGCTACATATTATTTCAACTTAGTCCAGTACCCACTGGACTGTCTGTTCCAATACACTAGAACGCGCTGATGGATCCCGATAACGTGCGCTACACACATCATTTAACATACATTATACTCCAATTGTAACGTACATTACGAATCTCACTAATCCAGTCCAGTGCCTTCTGGACTATGTGCCCAAATGCATTACCGTGCGCTAATATTAAGAGGTTAGAGTGCGCTACCTGTACTCAATTAACGCGCACTAAAAAGAGTACGTAGCGTGCGCTACTCCTCATGCACAGTCCACCACAAAGATGACGATGAAGATAAACTCGGCTCAAATCTCAAACAAGGTAGAAAGATGAATGATAACTGATCTAGGATCCAAGTACGTCAAACAGTGAACACGATGAACGAACATGAATGATGAATGATTATTACTGAGTGAAATATTACTGAATGAAAATTAAATGAATGATAATGAATGAATTTACAATCGGGTATTACAGTAACCAAATCTGGAAATGGTAATGAAAATGCTATTGCTTCTTGTTACTTGACTGAGTGTTCTGATTTATGGCATTGTAGATTAGGTCATGTGAATCTAAATGTTATAAAAAGATTAGTAAACTTAGATTTACTAAAATTAAATGAAGTCAATACTCAAAACAAATGTGCGATTTGTGTTGAAGCAAAAATGACGAAACTTCCATTTCATTCGGTAAAACGGAACACAAAACCCCTTGAATTAATTCACACAGACATGTGTGATTTAAAGTTTATGCAAACTAGAGGTGGTAAGAAGTACTTTATCACTTTTATCAATGACTGCACAAGATATTGTTATCTTTATCTTTTGAGAAGTAAAGATGAGGCTATTGAAGCTTTTAAGAACTTCAAGAATGAAGTCGAGAATCAATTAGGCTGTCGTATTAAGATGGTTTGAAGCGATAGAGGTGGAAAATATGTAGCCCCGTTTGAGGAATTATGCAACGAGAGTGGTATAATTCATCAAACAACAGCTCCATATGCACCACAATCTAATGGCATTGCTGAACGTAAGAATCGAAAACTTAAAGATATGATGAATGCCTTATTGATTAGTTCAGGGTTGCCCCAGAACATGTGGGGGGGAGCTATCTTGACAGCCAACTACATGTTGAACAAGATTCCACGCAAAGGTAAGGATATTACCCCTTATGAGTTGTGAAAAGGTAGAAAACCTTCATACAAATATCTCAAAGTGTGGGGTGTTTGGCTAAGGTTGAGGTACCTCTACCTAAACAAGTTAAAAATCGGTCCTAAGACGGTCGACTGTATCTTTATTGGGTATGCACTGAACAGTAGTGCCTATCGGTTTGTTATCCACAAGTCAGAAGTTCCTGAAATGACTGTGGGAACAACAATTGAATTAAGGAATGTTGTATTCTTTGAAAACATATATCCTTGTAAGGACAATGATAAAGTTGAGAACAATTCTAACAATAGAGTTGAAGATGAAGGAACAAGTTCAAAACCTGTGGATGTATATCCAAAGTCACATAAGTGATCGAGATCTATTCTGGAAGATGTATAACCGAGACGTGGTAGTAGGGTTAGGACACCAAAGACATTTGGACCTGACTACATAGCATTCATGTTGGATGAAGAACCAATATCGATCAAAGTAGCTTATGCCAGACCAGATGGGTTGCTCTGGAAAGAAGATGTTCAGAGTGAAATTGACTCGATTTTACAAAACCAAACTTGGGTTTTGGTTGATTTACCTGAAGGTTGTAAGCCCTTAGGATGTAAATGGATCCTTAAAAGAAAGTACAAGGCTAATGGGTCAATTGACAAGTATAAAGCTCGTTTAGTAGTCAAAGGTTTCAAGCAGAAGGAAGGGTACGATTTTTTCGATACCCATTCACCTATAACGAGAATTACATCTATTCGAGTGATTCTCGCGATTGTTGCTTTGCACGATCTTGAGATTCAGCAAATGGATGTCAAGACTGCTTTTCTGAACGGTGATCTGGATGAAGAGATCTATATGGAACAACTTGAAGGGTTTGTAGTACCTGGACAAGAGAAAAAAATATGCAAACTGGTTAAGTCTCTATATGGATTGAAACAAGCTCCACTACTGTGGCACTTGAAATTTTATAATGTAATGTTATCAAATGGTTTTAAAATAAACGAGTGTGATAAATTTGTTTATATTAAGAACACTAATAATGGTTATGTTATTGTGTGTCTTTATATAGATGACATGTTAATCATGGGTAACAATATACAAGTGATTAACGATACTAAGAATATGTTAAAAAGAAATTTTGACATGAAAGACATGGGGATAGCCGATGTGATTTTTGGAATGAAAATTTTGAGAAAATCAGATGGAATCATCTTGAAACAATCTCACTATGCCGAGAAAGTTCTCAAGAAGTTTAATGCTTTTGATAGCTTGCCGGCTAAGACCCCAATAGATTTAAATGATCACTTGAGCAAAAATCGAGGGGAGCCCATTGCACAAGAAGAATATTCACGAGTCATTGGTGTTTAATGTATCTTACAAATTGCACTCGACCCGATTTAGCTTGCGTTGTGAACAAATTGAGTCGTTACACGAGCAATCCAAGCAAAGAACATTGGAAAGCTCTAGTTAGAGTTTTGAAGTACTTAAAGTATACTCAAAACCTTGGGCTACACTATTCGAGATATCCCCCGGTACTTGAAGGGTACTGTGATGCGAATTGGATATCCGATACAAAAAGTTCATTTTCTACAAGTGGCGACGTGTTTACCATTAGGGGTGGAACTGTCTCGTAGAAGTCCGCGAAACAAACATGTATAGCCCGATCCACCATAGAATCGGAATTCATCGCATTGGACAAAGCTGGTGAAGAATCCGAATGGCTCAGAAACTTTCTAGAAGATATTCCATGTTGGTCAAAGCCAGTACCAGAGGTGATGATACACTGCGATAGCCAAGCTGCTATTGGTAGGGCAAGAAGTAACGTGTATAATGGAAAGTCTCGACATATTCGTCGACGCCATAATACCGTGATACATTTGATCAAAAGTGGGGTTATATCTACTGACTATGTGAAGTCATTGGATAATCTAGCGGATCCACTAACCAAAGGGTTAAATCGTGATCAAATGAATAAATTGCTAGAGGGAATGGGTTTAAAATCCACAAATTGAGAATTATCATAGTGGTAACCCAACCAAGATGACTGGAGATCCCAAGAACTTGGTTCAATGGGAGAACTAAGCTATGAGAGTTCGTGTGAAACACTCATCTAAGTTTATTCCCTAGAAAGCAATTGAGTGTTGAAAGCTTGCCTAGTGGTAAGGTTAAGTCTATGACTTTTAATGATTCCTAAAGACCTCGAGGAGGTTGAGTATGGCAAGATACTCGATAAAGAATCATATATATAAGTGAGAAGTGGGGACCGCTTCATAAAAAATGCTTACGAATCCAAAGGGGTGTCCAAGGCCCACAAAGGACACAAAACGTGAGAACGGATGAGGTTGAGGTGTTCAAGTATTAGCACCATTGTCTCGGTGCACGCTGTGGGGGAATAGTTCAAAGTATCAAGCTATTAATCCGCCTGTGTACCCGATGATCTTAACTATGGAAGGTTCAAAGTCACAAACTACCTATTTTTATACTTTAATGCCTCTTGAGGACTGAGCTTGAGTCTGCATATTGCAATTGGGCTATTTTCACTCATGTGGGGGATTGTTGGAATCGTTAATGATTTTAATTTTATTTTGTAAAATTAAATATCATAGGATCGATCTACGTTCCGAGTAGATGATCGTGGTATATTCACTTTCTCTAAACCGATTCCCGGTGAGTGAGAAATAGTGAATTAAAGTTTGTCACTTAATTGTGAATTAATAAGGGATGGTATCCCCTATTGAATAATGAACCATCATTATTCTAGTATATAAGGAGTTACCTTTATGCATGTAATAATTAATGACACATGTGTATGGGCTTAAAGCCCACACACGCGCACTCACGCGCGCTGCCGCCGTCGCCCGCCCGCCTCGCCTCGGCCGCGAGCCGCGTGCCGCGTACCGTGGACCATGGACCTTGGACCTTGGCCTTGGCCTTGATCTTGATCTTGATCTTGGACTTGGATCTTGACAATTGGTTTTTGGGTGGTCTTTGGGCTGTTTTTTGGGCCTGGTCGTGGGGGCCTTGGGCTAGGCCTTGGCCTGCCTAAAGAATTTTTTGGACAAGCTCAACAACGTAGTTAGGCTCGTATGTGCACATAAGGATGTCCAGGTACAGGTTAAAGAGCTGAATACAGTCCAGGTACATCCTGATTGTTCAAATTCAGCCAATACAGTATGTAACCTCCCAGAGTAATGATGAGGAGTTAATGACAGGTTTGAATTTCGTAACCCCTGCCATTTGTTTGAAATTCGTAACTCCTGGGCATAATAAATGACTGCATTATGATAGCCATTAGTGACTGTATTAAATCATGACCCATGCAGGTGTGTGAGATGGCCTATAAATAGGCATGAATCTCATTTTTGTATCAGACACACATAAAAAACGAAAAGTATTCTACATACCTCTGCATTTCATAAGTCAGTTCTGTTCTCAACTCGTTCTTGTTCGCCGGAGCTCGCCGGAATTGTTGTGCTACATCCGTCGAGACGAAAGTCGTTTTACCTTTGGAGACAAATTGCCAAACCGAAGAGCACTACTGGGGCAATATTTGTCTAGCGGGATGAGGCCTCCTCGACTCGACTTAATTTACGGTTTTATTATTTATTTTATTGTATTTTCAATTCTGTTTCGAGTTCTGTAATTTCCTTCTTGGTTGAGTCCTGTAATTTCTAGATTTCGAGTTGTAATTTGTTTTCCAATTGTAATTTATTTTCCCGCCCAGCAAATTTGTAACACAGCAAGATCCAACATTATTTAAATTTTCCCGCTCAGTAAATTTATAACACAACAAGATCCAACATTATTTAAATAAAAAATCATGCCAAGGGATTTGGATTATTTATCAAAATCGTATTCCAAGACTGAATCTGATGCCACGAGAAAAAACATGTGATTGAATAGGATTATATTTAGCATGTGTCGTTGAATCCATACAATTTATAATTTGTTGATTATTTTGCACTTCAAAATCCCATTTTTTTTTTTTAAATGCATTTTAGATATCAAATTAAGTTTGCGTGAGATGGTTGATGAAATGCATGGTACGTCACATAATGGTACGTCACATATAATCTTTTGACTATAAGTTCTATTATTATTGAATCAAGTCATAAGAATTTGTTCAACTATGAAAGTGGTCATAACATGTATGTGAGATATGTCATTCACTCAAAAAAAAAAAAAAAACAGTTTTACCGACACTATTTACCGATGCCTGTATCTGCCGTTGTTAAATTTATAATTTACCAACGCCATTACTGACCCCCGTTATTTGATTGATTTGCCGACGGCCGGTTCGTAGACTTATTCGCGCCAGATTTACTGAACGCCATTACCAACGCCGTAAGCTGTTCTTAATGTTTAATTTTTTTTATTACCTTTTTCTTTTTTTTTCACAATTAACGACGCCGTTTACAGACGCCATTTCGGCGTTGGTAATTTCTTTTATTATTATTTTTCTTTTTTTCACAATTAACGACGTCGTTTATCGACGCCGAAATGGCGTTGATAAAATTTTTTTCACTATCCTACATCGGAAAAACAGTAGTGTATTGTGTTGTTTATATACCAAAATCTTACTCAGCCATTTGAAATTGAATGAAGATCGGACCTGACCCGCCTGAGCCCGGACCTGACCCGCCCGGACCCGGACCCGACCCGCCTGAGCCCGGACCTGACCCCATGAACCACCTGAGCCCGGACGCGACCCGCCTGAGTCCTGACCTGACTTTATTAGATTTTTTTTATTTTTTAATTTAACAACGCTAAAAATAACATCGGTAAATAGAGGCGTCAGTAAATGCGTCGGTAAAAAATTACCGTCGAGCGTTTTTCCAACGGCGGATTGCCGTCGGGAATGGCGTCGGTAAATCAATTACCGACGCCATTTTCTATTTTACCAACGGCGTTTAGCGTCGGTAAAAACTGTTTTTTTTGTAGTGATTTTGATTAACATTATATATACCATTTATCTGGTTTTCAATTTGCATTTAACTTAATTTAACAATTAATTTATATTATTAGTATTTGATATATTTGTATATGTTTATGTCATATATTATTGGTATATGTGCATGTATCCAACTCTTTGGAATATTTACATTGGGACAAAAGGGAATGAAAGAAGAATGATAGACTGTAAATCAAGTGGTTAGCTGAGTGTGTGAGAACAAACTCATTGTAGTACTCATGGATGGTAAGAAAGCATAATTAACAAAGTGGTGATTTTCTTCTACTCTTTTCTTGTATAGAATAAAGCAAAGTATCACCGACATATCTCTCATATATACTAATGCAGAATACGTTGATCCTAAGTGGCAGCTTCTCATGCTTCGGCTGCCACATTTCTTCTGTTGGTGCTTCATGTGCTTATGCGTCAGCCTCTTATGCTTCAACGGACACATAATCAATTATTGGCCTATCATCATTGCATTAATTACATTATAATTATACCTGAATAACTCACACCTACCTTATTAATTTTTACAAATTAAGGAATATGAATTATGAATATATAGGTATTGATTATATTTACAGAAGTATTTCACATTTTTATTAATTAAAAATATAAATCCCAAATAAAGAGAAATTTAATATAGTAGTGTGCACTATATATTAAAAATTTAAACCTAAAATCTCGAAGAAATATTATATGTTTTCCCTAATTAATTAGTTTATATTAGTTAGTCACTACAATTAGGTTTATCAATAAAAGAAATATCAACTGAAATGAAAGATGTTTGGGAGTATTGCAAAAGAAGTGTTGAATATATATAATTAAAAAGTACTCGAAGTCATTATAAATTAAATAAATCGAAATAAT
Source organism: Orobanche coerulescens (assembly GCA_033398695.1). Classification (NCBI taxonomy): domain Eukaryota; kingdom Viridiplantae; phylum Streptophyta; class Magnoliopsida; order Lamiales; family Orobanchaceae; genus Orobanche; species Orobanche coerulescens. The sequence goes on along the minus strand of CM065815.1, from coordinate 42,385,114 downwards.
CTTATTAAAAAATATTATTGAAAGTGTAGAAAATTATTTTAATTATTATTTATAAATAAATCAAAAAACTATGGAATAAATCAATTAGTCTATCTTAGTTTTGTTGGAATATAAAACGCAGCGGAAGCGATTTAGTATAATATTTTATATTTGGTTTTATAAACTAACCAACATAAATAACGGATCTATTTAGGCTTGTCAACTAATTAATTAAACAGATTCGTAGGCAATTTAAATATACCTATTTACGCAGTACAATTGATAATTCATACCTTTGACGTGAAGTGGTAGTATTATTCCTTTGAGTCGATCGAGATCTCCTCCTTGCTCCTAGTTGATCTCCGTGTATTTTTACCTTTAGATCTTCTAGAGTATATCCCGCCTAAGATCCAGATGTTGTGTGGGCAATAATCTACCGGATCAATCTTGGACTGCATAAGAACACGACCGAATTCCTCCAAGAATTACCTCACAAATTTTCTCTCTATTTTTCTTGAATATTTGTGTATTTAGAAAAATATTGTGTTAGCTAAATTATGGAATCCAAGACACAAGTCAAGATTCACAATTAAACACAAAGTCGAAAAAAAATCAAAAATTCTTGTTCAAGGATAAGTGAAAATCGGCCAACTCTTTTGTTCTATTTATAGGTGTTATGAGCTACTATAGGGACCTTAAGGAGGATAAGGTAAGTACTCCCAATAGATCTCATCTTACCATATTGGGAATCTTCCTAATATTATGAGTCTATTAATATCAACTCAGTCCACTAAAGAGTTGATAGCACTTCATACCAAAATCCCAAATTACGAAATTAGGCTCCTTTTTGAATAACTTATTGCCTGTGTTTAAGATATCCCATGCCCATTAATTAATTTAAGCTACCGACAGTTTTTAATTAATTAATATATTATACATGAGCATACCACTCGACCTTTATTATTATATCGGTAAATTAATTCCACATGTAGGGTTTAATATAATAATCCCTTTGAGTGCCTCAAGGGACATGATCAATCCGACTGGTCGGGACACGATTTCTAGCTATAATATTAATTATCATATAAATAATAATATTGCCCAAAATATCGAGCATATTGAGTCCATCATTGTGGCTCTTACCCATGATAAATCAAAACAATAAATATTAAATATTAATCACTAGAATTAAGAAATAATAATTATCCGAGATGTACGTTCTTCTTATAGTCAGTACAGAAGAATCTATCTCACCTCGATCCTGCTCAACGTATACCGAATACGCTAATATATGCTAATGGTCAAGACCAACCAATCTCAAACATATACTGCAACCACACAACGGTTTAATATTATATAGGTTGTGAACTAATTATTACTGTATAAGGAACCGATAATGTGATCTTCTGTGTGACTCGACACACCACATTATCTACAATATAAAGTAATTATACAACATTTGTATAGCCATAGCGTGAATAAATATGCAGAACATGTGATGAAATGAATTAAATATTCTCATAGATAAAAACCGGGAAATTAGGTAATACAAGCATAAATTATGCTTTGATGTATACAACCCTAACTCCCACTTATACTCAAAGCATGCTTTTGAAGTGTACTATCTAGACTATGTCTATCTATCTCCCACTTATACTCAAAGCATTGCTGCCATACATCTCAAACCCATTCCTTCCACATGCCCTTCAAATGACTTTGAGGGCAACCCTTTCGTGAAAGAATCAGCTAGGTTGTCATCAGATGCAATCTTGTAGACAATAAACTTCCCTCTCTTCAAAAAATCTCGAATGAGACGATATTTGCGCTTGATATGTTTGCTTGCTTTGTGGGCCCATGGTTCCTTCGAATTTGCAACAACATCGGTATTATCACAATAAAGTGTAATACTCCTAGGCAAATTAGGAATCACAGTGCTTGAACCATACCGCCTCTTTAGCTGCCTCTGAGACTGCTACACACTCGGCTTCCATGGTAGAGTCCACTATGCATTTCTGCTTCACACTCCTCCAACTAATGGCTCCACCTCCCAAAGTGAAAACATATCCGGAAGTTGATTTCGACTTTTCTTTATCCGAACTGAAATATGAGTCGGTGTAACCCACAGGACAAAGTGTATCTGATTGATATACAAGAATATGATCCCTAGCCTTCTAAGGCACTTGAGTATATGCTTGATAGCAATCCAATGTCCGGTACTGGGTTTGACTGATACCTCGCCACCATGCCTACAACATGACAGATATCAGGTTTAGTGCAAAGCATAGCATACATGAGACTTCCCACTGCCGAAGCATAAGGGACCAGGTTCATGTCATCTATCTCCTTCTGTGTTCTAGGACACATAGCCTTAAATAGCTGAATTCTATGTCTGTAAGGTAAGAAACCTTTCTTGAAATTCTCCATGCTAAACCGCTTTAGCACCGTATCGATATAGGATGCTCGAATAAGCATAACATCTATTTCTTGCGATCTCGAAAGATCCTAATACCAAGGATGTTCCCAGCTTCTCCCAAATCCTTCATATCGAACTGCTCAGACAGCCATACCCTTACGTCTGATAATACCTTCACATTGTTTCCAATTATAAGTATATCATCTACATATAGTACAAGAAACACCAACACATTTCCATCACACTTTTTGTATACACAAACCTCGCTAGGACATTGTAAAAAACCATACGACTGGATGACCTCATCAATGTAATATCCGTACTTTCTATTTTTAATAATTTCTATTTTTGGTGTATGTTCATTTCGGACGACTCGCTTGTTACTATTTTGGAATTCTGAATCTATATTGTTCTTGGAGTTTTTCCTTTTGGACGAGTTTCGGAGATGTTTTTACGTATTTTCGTTTTGAGTTGTGTTTTGTCGCATGTACGTTCGATTCTCGTAAAACTCATTCGATTTCGTTGTTTCTCTGTTCCCATGAGTTTGTATGGTTGAGTTTCTCATGTTGTGAGTTTCGATTGTTAATCCGACATTGTATCGTGATTTTCGGACGTTTGGGCCGTTTTGTAATTTCCTAGAAGTTTAGGGAATTTTATCTTCCTTGTTGTATTTCGGATCCCCCGATAGTCGGAAGTGTATTTTCTCTCAGCTTAGATTCGTCGTCATGGATACCTCGTGTTTACGCTTCTGGGTTCTGTCCTTGTGTGGCGTTCCGTCTTTGTATCGTTCTGTGCAGGAAATGGTGTTCAGCAGTGTTGAACTGCTACATGCATAACGCACGTTCTGCATGCTTTTTAGCGTACGCTATCGATACCTGCATAACGTATGTTATGCCTTAGTGGTAACGTATGTTATGGCCTTTAACAAATCGGGCAGAATGTTCTGCCGGGCTCTTATGTATGTTAACTCTAGGAGTTACGTACGTAAACATCATAACATACGTTAACTATTCGTTTTAACGTACGTAATGCACTGTCAGGTATTTAAATCCTGAGTTGACCTCAGACACGTCATTTCTCTTCTTTTTCTTTCCCTTGCCCGCGACGTGAGTTCTTCGGGCGATTTGGAGCGATTCGTGCAGAGCAGTCCGTAGAGTTCCTTCTTAGATCAATTATTGTGTTCCAAGTGAGGTTTATCATCATCGTAATCATCCTCCTCCGTCGAATCGAGGTATATTTCTTTAGAACCCTAGCTTTTGGGGATTTTGGGGTTTTGTTTTGGTTTTCACCCTTCTAGTCCGATTTGCCTCATTTGTCTGTTAGATTATGATAGCGTATTCACCATCCCTTATTTCTCTTGTGGTTTTGCGGATTAAATTCGATGTTTTTCCCCGTTGATAGATTGGAACCGGTTATGACCTTGTATTGTCCGATAAAATCAATGGGTAGAATTAAGGTGAATTATTACGTTTCCACATTATTGAGATTGTTTGTATATCGTTGTTGTGTTAGGAACGGATTTGTGAAGATTGTTCGGACCGAAACCTTTTCTTTCGCCATTTTCCCTTCGCGTCATTTTATTCAAGGCAAGTATATGTATTATATTTCGTTATGTGTGTTACAGTTGTGATACAAATATTGAATTATGATATTGTGTGTGTGAGTTGTTGTTCTTCCACCCGGAGCGTTGGACGGGGCGTCTGGGGGCCGATACTAAGGGGTACGGCCGCGGAAGTGGTTTTCCACCCGGAGCATTCGACGGGGCGTCTGGGGGTCGATACTAAGGGGTACGGCTATGGGTTACCAAGTGTGGATGGTTGAGATATTGATATGTGATGATTTATGATTTGAAATAAATAGAATATTCCGGAATATGATTTTCAAAATGTTTTCTGAACGAGATGACTGTATTGAATCGTATTTGTATATAATGTAGTGTAATTGTGTACTTGTACTAACTATTCGAATGTTAACCCCTTAAATGGGGGAAATGCGTTTTATGTATTTCAGGTATTGGTCGAGCCGAGGAGCTGGCACGGGATATGCATGCAAAGGATGGCCCAGCATGATGATGAGACTCGAGTCGTTGTTCAATGTCTTCTTATTGCATTTACTTGGTTGTTGAAGTTAAACTGGTTGTTTTAAAATTTGGTTAAAGTCCCCTGCGTGGGCAATGAACTCGTGTTGACCTATACTTTATGATGTCGGATTAAAATATTTTGGCCGAGGCCACGGACCTATCTTCTTATTATTATTGTGTCCTACGGGTTTTCATTGTTGAATTATGTGTCATAAAATAGCCTGGTAGACCTTTTGAAGGTTTTACGGCGTGTAATGTCCCTTACGAAATTTGGGGTGTTACAATCAAATCGCATGTTCCAAGACATTGATGCTTGCTTAAGACCATAAATGGCTCTCTTAAGCTTGCACACTAAGTGCTCCTCTCCTTCATCAATAAATCCCTCAGGTCGGCACATATATATTTCCTTGTGAAGACTCCCGACGCAGTCTTGACATTCATCTGCCAAATCTCCATATCCAAATACGCTGCTATAGCTAAGAGAATTCGGATCGATTTAAGCATGGCTACCGGCGAAAAGGCCGCATCGTAGTCGATGCCCTCCTTCTGAGTGTAACCTTTCAAAACAAGCCTTGCTTTGAAGGTTTCAACCTTCCCTTTCGATTCTCTCTTACTCTTGCAGACCCACTTACTTCCAATGGGTTTTACCCCATTGGGTAGCTCTACTAACTCCCACACTTGATTAGAATCTATAGATCCCAATAAAATAAAGTTTTACATTATTTCATTGTTGAATAAAATTAGTTCTTACCGTATGTATAGTCTCGTTAGCTAAATAATATCCTATACGTTTTAATAACTTAATTATTTAATAATTTTTAGCTAAATGGGCTATTTGATTTAATAGTACAACTTGATTAGTGGAGTTATTATTAAAATTTGAACTTGGAGGCATTATGGGCTTATGACCATCTAAATAATAAACCACCTATCACCTAAACCACTATACCAAGCCCAAAAATCACACCAAATCCAACCCATTATCAAATACCACTTCCATTTATTAAATCAAATACAACTACAACAAATATTCAAAAAATAAAAAAATATAATAAATAAATAAATAAAATAGTTTGGTCGTGGGGAGTGGGAGACAAGAGGGGGTGGATGTGTCACTACACTAACATCCCAAGAAGACAGCTGGGAGGTGTCTTGATCACCCATTTTGACTTAAGACCTAGTATATATACACCAAGACATAGAAATCCCCTCCATTTCTAAGTGTAAAGAGAGGAGAGAGGCCAGTGGGTGAAGAGGTGAAAGGAAGTAGAAAAATTCATCACCTATCTACATCAAAGGTAAGATCTTCATATATATATATATTAGGATCATTTGAGAATGGTTTTTATGTTGTGAATTGAGAATAAATCTGAATCATTGATCTGTATGTGATGTATGGTCCAGAGGCTTATGCATGCAATATATGCATTTCGTGCATCAAACTTGCAATGCACAAAAACTCTGTTATATGCATCAAAATATCAATGGACTAGAATATTACATTCTATGCATACGTTTTGTGAGAATAAATTTAGGCCATCCATTTAATCAAGATCTATGGATCAAATTCATTCTTATTTCTTAACTTAAGTATCATTCTCACCAGAACCCACCCATATATATATATATATATATATATATATATATATATATATATATATTCCAAACCTTCATTTTATTCATTAACTGACTTAGAAATAAACTAACCTACCTTAAAATTACCCTTTGGATTGACCAAAACTACTCAAGAAGGAGGATGTAAAGAACACCCTACTTAGTTCCATTTCAACCCTCAGGAACAAGACACATTCAAGTGGGTAAAATTGTTATTTCTTTTCTCTTATTCAAAATTAACACAAGTTAAATATATATTATGGTGCATGCAAGTATTATAACTTCAAATTATCTATACTTGACCGAAAATGATATTTTATTACCACGCATGTAATGATCTTGGTATTTGTTGAATTTTAATTAACATACTTTGATTATTTGAGCAAATTATTCCATTGATGAAAATTTTGGTTGAAGATGGCAAATATGACATTTGGGGATTAAAATTTCCCAAAAATAGAGGAGTATAATACAGGAATACCGTAATAAAATGATTAATTTCTGGGAAATTTTACTAATCGAATTAAACTCGAAATAATAGGTCAAATGGAATAATTGATGAATAAATTTGATAAAACTCTTAACTTTGGACTTAAAACTTAAAATTTATCTTATAATGTCACAAATAAATTATTTGTAAAATTTCACCTAAATTGGAACTCATTAAAATTGAAAGTCGGGGAAAAAATATAAATTTCAAGAATCCGGGGCCAAATCTGTAATTTACAGAAACTTACTATTTCGAAAATAAATTTTCCAAAAAAGTTGAACTCTATGGACTCATAATAACATAAAGAACTTACCCCAAAAATTTGAGGTCAATCCGACAAGAAACGAAAGAGATATAATCCGAATACTAAAACCCCAATTAAGACAAATGAAGGGGTGAAATTGAAATTTCTAAATAATAAAAGAATTGGAGCTGATCAGAATATGAAAGTATGAGTCTTAAGGATCAAAATTCAACTGGGTTCATAATTTTCGGAGCTAAAATGAATCCAAACAAATTAATAACAAAAACTAAATAATAATAATAATAATAGTACTTAAATTTCGGAAGGGCGAAATTATAATTTATGGAAGAAAAAATCTTCATGCAACTTATGACCTCGATTCCCCACATCATAATGGACTTTTCGCAATAAAGTTCGTAATTTTCGGACGTCTAATCAGTCCGTTCCGACTTAACGACATTTTTATAAATAGTAAATAATACATAAAATCGGGAGGGCAGAAGTGTAATTTTCAAAAGGTATAACTTTTGTACAACTTTTGACCTTTAATTATTATATCATAATGGGCTTTTTGCAATAAAGTTCATAATTTTGGACGTATGAACCATTCGTACCGAATCATCCAACTTCATACAATTATAATAAAAATAACAATAATACTTAAAAGAAGGAAGGGCAGAATTGTAATTTCCGATAGGTAAAACATTCATGCAATTTATGATCTTCAATCCTTACTTCATAATGGACTTTTCGCAACAAAGTACATAATTTTCGTAGTATAAATATTCCGTACCGAACTATCGAGTTTATGAATTTATCAAAAAAACATATTAAAAAATCTTATAATGGCCATCTGATCACCAACCGGTTAAATTTTTTTCTCTAAATTGCCCAAGTCTAGTTATTATCATATTAAAATATTGACACCTTATAATATGCATGATCGTCGTTAATCACGACATTAACTGTTGCTCAATAGAAACCAAGAGTAAGTACTGTGCGGAGCTACGTGCTACGACCTTCGGGCGGAAGCCACCGCTAGAGTTCGTACGAGTACCTCTAGAGTTCATTTTTCTATCTACATGCATTGAGGGGCGGTTAATCTATGTCATGTATCGAGCAACGTGGCTGTGGTTCTAGGCAAAGTTACCGTCGTATCCTATTCCCTTGAAGCCGAAGGACGAAGTGTTACTAAGGTGACTGGGTCGTAGAAGATTCGGGTATAGGTACGATTATGATATTATCAGGGTATAGACCCAAGCTAAGGATATATCGAGCCCAGATAAGAGATAAGGTAGCACGTCACCAAGCGTGAGAACGATAAGCTCAAAGGCCAATGTTATAGTGACGGTCCGACAAACGCCCAAGGCTCTGGTTGTTAGACCAAAGGTCGTGGCATTAGTCAAAGGCCAAATACTGATAACGGTCTAAGACGTTATAAGGAGGCTAAGGGATTTAGTCATATAGACGGCCTCCCAAAGCTTTCACTGGACGCTCGACGCCACACATCATCATACTCAACAACAATCTACGGGGATTGACTGTATATTTATGTTATATTCATTGTGTTTTTTTTGAAAACTTATACCACTTATTAACAAAATTATTTTCAAACATGGTAGAAAACATATTATGTTTCAAAAGGAAATGTATATATACATAAACTCACATAATACTCAAACCCATCTCACTGAGAATCAATTATTCTCACCACACTTTGAATTCTTTTAAAAACCTCACTAGATGAAGAAGACAAAGAGAAACAAGAAGCAGACGCTATTAAGAAGTGAAGACTGACCTCGAGTACTATCAAGATAGGATTCATGATGTTGTGTTTATCATTTCTTTAATCTTGTGTCAAAACTGTAACACCCCAAATCAATTGGGAATATTATAGCGCCGCAGACCCTCTCCGTGAGGATCTACCAGGCTAAATATAGAAAAAAATACAACAACACGATATATGCCAACATGGCTAATAACGAACCATTAGACCGATTCAGTCTTTTTGCCACAACACACACATCAAACATACGCAACTCTTTCTCACAACTCATACCCACGCAGGGGTTGGAATACATCAACATTCCTATAAGACGGGAGAACAACACAACGGATAGACAAACAACAAGACTCTACCAAAATACTCAACGACTGGTCTTCATGTGATTAGTATCGTCATATTCCATCATCCTTCGTACTGATCCTGTGATTCGCTCCCCATCAACCTGCAAGTACCTGGACGCAATACAGACATCCACCCCCCGATTACTCAGGGGTTAGCAAAACTCCACTGTTTTGCTAGTGCAAGTATAAAATATAAGTACAGGCTATACACAACATACTCCAAACACATAATAATCGTGAACATGCTTCCCAAGATAAATTACTTGATCAAAACAATTCAATCATAAAAGGTAGGGATAAACCCAATATACATCTTACAAAACATTTTACGGTCTCGGGAGTTTTGAAAACATTTGGGATTTAATAATTATCAAGACTTTCGAAACCACTTAGGGACACGACCCAAAGATCATTTTTTCAAAATACAATCCCGATAACAAAACACGGGGTCCACGACCCAATCATACCATTCCGATCACAAAACACGGGATCCACGACCCAATCATCCATAACAACATATTCCCAAGGGTTATTCGTGTCCCGTTCTAACAAGCCACGAACCTCAGATGCTCCCACAGAACATACCCGAGTGAATAACCCAATGGGAAACCATATCAAATCACATGTCCCCGTGACAACAGTCACATAACCATAACCATACATACGTTCATAGTTATCCCGACATCGCACTAGCAATATACGAACCTCGAAGCCTCCACGATACATACCCGATTGGACAACCTATGACACGTACACCATACAACCAAACTGTAACACCCCAAACTAGGCGGATATTACAGTGCCGTGGACCCCCGACTGGGACCCACCAGGCGAATGAAAACTGATGAATTAAATCATATAATTGTAGTACCGAACCACATTATATTACCAAATACTCCGATGAGGAGCTTAAGTACATTACACCAGGACAAAAAACAGAATACTAGTATATTTTATATGAAGATAAAATACACCACCCTGAATAAATAAACGTCTCAAACGGAATTTACAGCGGAAATACAAATGAAGAGAAATAAGAATGACTGAAATGACTGAATTAAACGGAATGACTGGGGCCCCCTACTTGTATCACTGGGACTCCTCGCCATCAACATGCTCTTCCCGTGCATTTGCCTTGCCGTGACCTGAAAACAAAATCCCCTAACGTGGTAATTTAAAAAGAACAACAATCCTCAAGGGTTGAAATTACACAATCATGATATATCTGAAATTATGAAATATCCTTAGTTATGAATTACGCTGAAGAGGAGTATCACAGTACGCCCGTAATGTTTTGTGCAAGTGTACAAGACGAATGACCGGACACACCCGTCCTTGTACCTAATTAGTCTAACGGAGGTAAGCGTTACCGTGTGCACGGTCCAAATGTATCGGTGAACCCAATACATGACCATCGTGTGCCCGACTAAAAATTCCACACAACCACATCCGGCCACGCAATATGAACCCAGAAGGTCATATGAACGAGAATGACCGCAAGGAACATCAATGAATAATAATTCAATAAGGCCAAGAATGACTCACCGAGATGAAAATAATAGTGACGTGATGGATAACTCAATGAAATGATTGGAACCGTCCTTCCTCGTGAATGAAGTGATTATTCGACAATTACAAGTCTCAATTTATGGCTTGTCATGAAAAGGCATTTGAAAACGCAAGATATGCTTAGGAGCTGGGATATGTCGAGCTCTTTGAATGCTGGTTCGTGCTTATTATGCTCTTCCCAACCCGATTCACATGAGCATATATTCTTTGATTGTAAGTTTTCTAAGCAGGTTTGGGCTCATATGAGTCAATTGGCGGGCTACTCTTTACCTAGTAACGTTTATGATGTGGTAAACTCTATTATTCCTTTTGCTAATAGGCGAACATCGAAGAGTATTGTTACTAAATTAATTCTAGCAGCATCTACTTATTTTATATGGCAAGAAAGGAACGAGAGGTTGTTCAACAATCAATATCGTTCAGCCAACCAGGTTATTGAGTGTATTTCGGCTTCTATTCGCTTAAAACTTATTTCATGTCGCTTCAAAAGATCTACAGGCAGTATAGCTCTTCTGAGGCGTTGGAAGCTCCCGGATGTGTTAATTGAACAAAAGTGATGTCTTTTATTTTCTGTTCGTGTAAGAGTAGATGGTTTTTACCTATTGGGGTGATTGGCTATGTAATAGTTAGTAATAATCAAATGGCATGTCATTTGATTAAGTAGAAGTTCAAGCGATGCTTGAGGTTAATGTGGTATTTCAGCCACATTCCATTGTACTTCATTGTTCTTGTGTTAATATATTTTACCGGGGTAATCATTCCCCTTTACCCAAAAAAATGAATATGATTATGAATGATCAACAACAAAAGGAGTGAATATCCTTTTAACCGAGTAAGAATCAACTTACATAACCGGTGAAGAATGTCCGTCCACGAACAACGTCCTAAATGAAATTCCGGTCGCTCGAACAACCTTGAATAACATAATTACCAATAATCCGTTCAATACACGTATGAAACACGATTACAACCATCTCAAACGTCGATACAACAATATCCAAACTCGTAGATGTACTCTAACGAATACATTGAGAATATCCTTCCCGTTGGTTATAACCAAACCCAAATTATCGAAACCAACTTTCAAATGATTGATTCAAACCAGCAAAACAATATCAATGAAATCAATAATCCAATAGGAATCCATAATTCAAGATTACAACAACATCAATCGGAAAATCCCCAAATTAACCGAAGTCAACCCCAAGGGTTCTTGAAGTAATCCTCAAAATATCCATTAAATCCGTAGGAATATATTATCCAAGGTAGATAATTCATATCTAACATATTCCAACAACAATCCAAGCTTACACGAAGAAATCGGAAGGAAAAACCCAAAAATCCGAAATTCTAGATCCAAGAGATTAATACCTTAGATTTGATGTTTGGAGGTCATGAAATGATGATTACTACGGCTTATACGCTTGAAGATGATGATTGATGATTACACCTCGAAGAATACTCTCCAAATCGCTCCAAATCGCCCGGAACCGAAGAGAGAAAAAGAAGAAATGACAAATGACGAAATCTGGGCTACACTGTCCAATTTATAGAAATTTCAGTTTAGCGCACGCTAGCCCCAGTTCTTAGCGTGCGCTAACGGGTGTTATGTTAAGTCCAGTACTCACTGTCCGACAATGATATCGCACGCTACGTACCTCTTTGTAGCGTGCGCTACGGCTGAACACTTAGCGTGCGCTAAACCCAAAATGTTAGCGTGCGCTAACGAATTATCTGATGCCCAGTACTGGAGCCCAGAACCTTCTGTCCTCTGATCTGATCGCGGTAGCGTGCGCTACAATCAATATTTAGCGTGCGCTACAATATCGATTGCGTACGCTAAAAACCACTCATAACGTGTGCTATGAATTAATCCAATGCAGTCCAGTAGCCACCGGACTCAACCTGATTTGACCTTAGCGCGCGCTATACCGACTGCATAGTGTGTGCTACTCCGGCCTACTAGCGCGTGCTACTTACCATTCGTAGCGTGCGCTACATATAACTCACCTGCAGTCCAGTGCCTTCTGGACTGCAGGCAGGACAACATTAGCGTGCGCTAATGCTGAGTGGTAGCGTGCGCTACCTGTACTCAATTAGCACGCGCTAAAGAGAGTACGTAGCGTGCGCTACTCCTCACACACAGCCCACCATGAAGATGACGATGATGATACGCTCGGCCCGACTATCCAACCGGGTTGAATGATGAAATAACACTGATACGCAGTACCAATATACTCCGAACGGTGAATACAATGAATGAAATGAACGATGAATTATCATTAATGAGTGAAAAAAATTACTGAGTGAAAATTACTGAATGATAAGCACTGAACGATAATGACTGAATTACAACTGGGTATTACATACACCCCCCCTTAAAAGAGTTTCGTCCCCGAAAATAAGGGTCAAACAATTCGGGATAACTCTCCCGCATACTATCCTCGGTTTCCCAAGTAGCCTCTTCGACTCCGTGTATAGACCACTGAATCTTTACCAAAGGAATCGTCTTGTTCCTCAACTGTTTGATTCGCCGCTCTAAGACTCGTATAGGATGCTCCTCATAAGAATGATCATCGGCGATCTCGATTTCGTCAAATTGAAGTATGTGACTCGGGTCGGCAACATACTTCCGTAACTGAGATATGTGAAACACATTATGAATTCGGCTCAACGCCGGAGGTAAGGCCAATCGATATGCTAACTCGCCTACTCAATCCAAAATCTCAAACGGTCCAATGAATCTCGGACTCAACTTTCCCCTCTTCCCAAAACGGGAGATACCACGACTCAGGGAAACCTTGGCCAAGACATGGTCACCTGTATCGAACTCTAATGGTCGACGACAATTATCTGCATAAGATTTCTGTCGACTCTGAGCGGTCAACAAACGACTCCTGATCAAAGCTACCTTCTCACGGGCAGCTATAAGCATATCGGGCTCGGTGCCGATTGATTCGGATAGGTCGTCCCAACAGAAAGGAGATCGACAACGACGACTGTACAAGGCCTCGTAAGGTGACATCTTAATCGAAGCATGCCAACTATTATTATATGTGAACTCAATCAATGGTAGTTGGGCTTCCCAATCGTCTTTCCAATCGAGGACGCATGCCCTCAACATGTCCTCTAATGTCTGAATAGTCCTCTATGATTGCCCGTCGGACTGAGGATGAAAGGTGGTACTGAGATTAAGCTGAGTTCCCATAGCACGATGAACTGATTTCCAAAAATGAGACACAAACCATCCGTCACGATCGGAAACGATACTTTTAGGAGTATCGTGCAGTCTCACTATCTCTTTGATGAATAACTGGGCAAGTGTCTCGGACCCCAAGTATCCTTAATCTCAAGGAAATGAGCTGAATTAGTTAAGCGGTCCACAATTACCCAGATCGTATTCATGCCACGACGACTCGTCGGAAAACTCGTGATGAAATCCATAGAAATGTCTTCCCACTTCCATTCTGGAATAGGGAGAGGTTTCAGTATACCCGCCGGTCGCTGATGTTCAATCTTAACTTATTGACAGGTTAAGCATCTCGAAACAAATTCTGCGACTTCTCGCTTCATATTACTCTACCAGTAATTTTGTTTCAAGTCCTTGTACATCCTGCTAGACCCCGGATGAACAGAATAAGGGGTAGCATGAGCTTCTCTCAAAATCGACTTTTTCAACTCGTCATTCGCCGGTACGCACAACCGATTCTTAAATCTCAAAAGTCCATCCTCGTGGACCACGAATCCAGGGGCTTTCCCCTGAGCCACATCCTCACGGATGCGCAACAATGATGGGTCCGAACCCTGATTCTCTCTGATTGCCTCCTCAAGTGACGATGAGATCTCCAACATACAAAGCTGTCCCTGAACTCGCTGAAGCCAGACCTCGATCTCGGGTCTAAGGAATTCCTGCTGAAGCTCCTTCTGAATTGTTAAACGAGCAAGCATCTGCTCCTGAATGGACTTACGACTCAAGGCATCGGCGACAACGTTCGCCTTGCCCGGGTGGTAAAGGATCTCGATATCATAATCTTTGATTAGTTCCAACCACTGCCTCTGTCGCATATTTAACTCCTTCTGAGTAAATATATACTTCAAACTCTTGTGATCGGTGAAAATCTGACAGGTGACGCCATAAAGGTAATGACGCCAGATTTTCAAAGCGAACACCACGGATGCTAGCCCCAGGTCGTGGGTCAGATAATTAACCTCGTAAGGTCTCAATTGCCGTGAAGCATAGGCAATAACCTTTCCATTCTGCATGAGCACACATCCGAGACCCTGTCCGGACGCATCACTATAAACCACAAATCTTTCCGTCCCTTGCGGCAAGGAAAGTATAGGTGCTGACATTAACCGGCTCTTGAGTTCCTTAAAACTCCGTTGACACACATCGGACCACGTGTATTTCTTATCCTTTCGCAAAAGGTTCGTCAAGGGTTGAGCGATTCTAGAAAATCCTTCCACAAACCGCCGATAATAACCGGCTAATCTGAGAAAGCTTCGGATTTCCTTAACATTCTTCGGAGGTAACCAATCTTGGATAGCCTACGTCTTCTGAGGATCAACACGCACTCCATCTGATGAAATTACATGCCCGAGAAAAGTCACTTCGGACATCCAGAACTCACATTTGGAAAACTTTCCATAAAGTTGCTCTCGTCTCAACACGTCGAGAACCTGATGAAGGTGAACCTCGTGCTCCTCTCGGTTACGAGAATAAATCAAGATGTCATCAATGAAGACAACAACAAACCGATCCAAAAATTCGATGAAAACCCGATTCATTAGCTCCATGAATACCGCAGGTGCATTAGTTAACCCAAACGGCATCACCACAAACTCATAATGACTATAGCGTGTTCGAAACGCCGTCCTCGCGATATCCGACTCTTGAATCCGCAACTGATGATATCCAGATCTTAAGTCGATCTTGGAAAATACTGAATCTCCCTGAAGTTGATCCAAAAGATCATCGATACGGGGTAAAGGATACTTATTCTTGATTGTCACCCTGTTCAACTCCCGATAATCAATACATAAGCGAAATGAACCATCCTTCTTCTTGACAAACAACACTGGTGCTCCCCACGGGGACGCACTCGGTCGGATATAACCTTTCTCGAATAACTCCTCGAGTTTATTCTTCAACTCTCGCATTTCAGTCGGGGCCATCCGGTACGGTGCCTTCGATATTGGGGACGTACCTGTCTCCAACTCAATCGTGAATTCCACATCTCTCTGTGGAGGTAAACCAGGTAACTCGTCTGGAAAAACATCGGCATATTCCCTCACTACCGGAATATCCGTCAACATTACTGATGATTTCTCGGTTTTGGTCATATAGCACCAATAACCAACACACCCGATCGAGTAATTTATTGCTTTCATCAAATTAATGAACTTACCAGAACAGCCGGGATTACCTCCCTGAAAAACACATTCAACCCCATCGTCTGAAATGATAGTGACCATACGCTTACGGACACTAATGATGGCATCATGACGATCCATCCAATCAATACCCAAGATGACATCGTCTCTCGGAAAATCTACCACGATTAGGTCCGCTGGCCATACACGGCCATGAAGCTGAATCGGAAAATTCTGAATCTCACGATTTCCGATAATTCGTCTACCATCAGGTAGACCAATGACATAAGGCTCACAACTAGTAGCACTACCCAGACGCAGTCTACTCGAACATGACTCGGAAATGAATGAATGCGATGCACCAGTATTGATGCAACCCCCACACGACACGCTATGGTAACCGACACCGCTAGATGAATTTGTTCCCAGGATGTTTCCAAAATAAGCAAAATGGGGCTTTACTTCCAAACCTCTACGTGACACGCCGTAGCAACTCGGAAGGGGTGGAATATAAATACTAACAAGATTGCACTTGATAAGTATATAAATCACACAAGGGATGTTTTGGAGACACACTCAACAAAACAAGAAAGCACTCACAAAGGTTTGTTAATACAAACACTCTCAAATTCATAAAATCTTTGGTGTTCTCTTACAATGAAACTTCAAGGCTATTTATAGCCAAAATCTTACACCTAACTCTAGTGTGAACAAAGAAACAACTAAGAAATCTACAAAATAGAAAAATCAACATTCAAAGATCCTAAAATCTGATACAAAGTCAGTCAACACATGTTTAGGGAATAAAATATCAAAGACCAAGATTTTAAGGTGTGAAAACAAGGACAACAAGTCAGCATAAATCCGATGCTGTCTGTTTTGTCATTTCTGAGCTCCAATGGTTCCGAATTTGGTCCTATGGTCTAGACAATATTTGTAGCTCTATTTATTAGATTTCCAAAGACACCTGAATCACCTGAATCGGATTTCGGACGAGTAAGTTATGGCCAAAATACGAGACTGCTGCGTGTCAGTCTTACGCGCGGGAATTTGCATCCTTGTTTGTTTGTTCGTCTTTTCCGATCGTCTTCGAATTTAATATTACTCGACTCGATTATATACAATTCAAAATATAAAAATACAACTCAAGAAATACAATTCAAATTAAAATACACCAAGATAAAATAAACGAAAAACTTATTGTTCGACAACTTCGACACTACTCACGAATTTGTGGTCTTTGATAACATCGTTATTTTTAAACATATCAATGACAAGTGTCGATAAATTATTTTTGAACTTCTTTGATCGAGACCTCATTATTAGTCCAGTCGGCATGCTCAAGTCCTCATCCGGGTTCTTCATAATATCTCGATTCACATCATTCCCCCGTTCCTCAAAAGGATTCGTCCTCGAATCTGAAATTTCAAAAGGACTTAAGTCAGCGACATTGAAAGTAGTGGAAACATTATACTCACCAGGTAGATCTACTTTATAGGCATTGTCGTTAATCCGCTCTAAGATCTGGAATGGTCCATCTCCCCTTGGCATCAGCTTCGATTTTCTTTGAATGGGAAATCGTTCTTTCCTCAAATGAACCCCAACCCAATCACCTGGTTCAAAGAGTACTTGTTTGCGTCCCTTGTTCTTCATTCTTGCATTGTGTTCGTTGTGCTTCTCAATTTGTTCACGAACTTTGGCATGTAATTGCTTCACCATCTCCGCTTTTTTCTTGCCATCAAGGTTACTCTTGTCATCTATTGGAATAGGCAACAAGTCTAAAGGAGTTATTGGATTAAAACCATACACGATTTCAAATGGCGAAAATGTCGTAGTAGAATGTATGGTTCGATTATAGGCAAACTCGATAAACGGTAAAGATGTTTCCCAATTTTTCAAATTTTTGGTAACAATAGTTCGCTACAATTGACCAAACGTTCGGTTAACAACCTCGGTTTGACCATCAGTTTGGGAATGACATGTTGTAGAATAAAGCAATTTCGTCCCCAATTTTGCCCATAAGACCCTCCAAAAATGACTCAAAAATTTGGTATCTCTATCGGATACGATGCTTTTGGGCATACCATGCAAACGAACAATTTCTTTGAAAAACAGATTAGCAATATGTGTGGCATCGTCCGTTTTATGACATGCAATGAAGTGTGCCATTTTGCTAAATCTATCAACTACAACAAAAATGGAATCACAATCGGATTTCGCCCTGGGTAATCCTAATACAAAGTCCATAGAAAGATCGACCCAAGGTTCGGAAGGTACCGGAAGTGGCATATACAAACCATGCAGTAACACTCGTGATTTTGCTTTCCTACAAACAATGCATGAATTTACAACTTTAAAAACATCATGTTTCATTTTTGGCCAAAAGAAATGTTCATGCAATATTTCGTAAGTTTTAGCAATCCCAAAATGTCCCATTAGACCTCCACTATGTGCTTCTCTTACCAATAATTCCCGTGTTGAACAAAAAGGAATGCAAAGTTTATTTTCACGGAACAAGAATCCATTATCCCGATAAAATTTTTCTACTCCTTTTTTCTCGCAAGCGACATAAATATCATGGAAATCTTTATCCCCCTCATATGCTTCTTTCAATAAATCAAATCCCAAAAGTTTACAAGAAAGTGTATTGAGTAATACATACCTTCTTGACAAAGCGTCGGCGACAATATTTTCCTTACCTTGTTTGTATTTGATGATGTAAGGAAAATATTCAATTTCTTCTAACCACTTGGCATGTCTCTTGCTCAATTTACCCTGTCCTTTGAGATGCTTTAAGGATTCATGATGGGTATGAATCACGAACTCCTTAGGCCATAGGTAGTGTTGCCACGTACGTAGGGCTCGAACCAAGGCATACAATTCCTTGTCATAGGTCGGGTAATTCAATGTAGCTCCTCCAAGTTTCTCAGTAAAATAGGCTATCGGCCTTTTTCCTTGCATTAATACTGCTCTTATTCCTACTCCTGAAGCATCACACTCAATTTCAAAAGTGTTAGAAAAATCAGGTAATGCTAAGACAGGTGCGGTGCACAATTTATCTTTCAGAGTGTTAAATGCTTTTTCTTGTTCATTTCCCCAATTAAACTTAGCATGTTTCTTGACAAGTTCGTTTAATGAGGCTGCAATTGCGCTAAAATCTTTTACGAAGCGTCGGTAAAACCCTGCTAGGCCATGAAAACTTCTTACCTCGGACGCATTCGTCGGTCTAGGCCATTCTCGAATAGCCTTAACCTTTTCTTCATCAACTTTATGCCGTCAGCACTAACGACATATCCAAGAAAAATAACTTCATTCATGCAAAAAGTACATTTCTTAAGACTAGCATATAATTGTTCCCTTCTCAAGGTAATTAAAGCTAATCTTAAATGTTCAACATGTTCTTCAACATTTTTGCTGTAAATGAGTATATCATCAAAGTATACAACAACGAATTTTCCGATGTATGCACGTAAAACATGATTCATTAATCTCATAAAAGTACTTGGTGCGTTCGTTAGTCCAAAGGGCATTACCAACCATTCGTATAATCCGTATTTAGTTTTAAAAGCCATTTTCCATTCATCTCCTTCTTTCATACGAATTTGGTGATATCCTTTCATTAGGTCAATTTTAGTGAAAACACATGAACCATGTAATTCATCTAACATATCATCTAACCTTGGAATAGGGTGTCGATACTTAACCGTGATATTATTTACCACTCGGCAATCGGTGCACATTCTCCACGTTCCATCTTTCTTTGGCACGACGATCACAGGAACGGCACAAGGACTTAGACTCTCCCGGATATACCCAAGACTTAACAACTCCTCGACTTGCCTTTGGATTTCATTGGTCTCTTGGGGGTTGTGTCGGTATGCCGGTCTATTTGGAATGACCGCTCCGGGCACAAAGTCTATTTGATGTTCAATCCCTCGGATTGGTGGCAACCCTGCAGGTAGTTCTTCAGGAAAAACATCAACAAATTCATGCAATAAAGATTCAATAGAACTCGGAATTATTCGGTTCCCGGGGTTAGTAGTAGCGCAAACTTTTCGGAAAATAATCAAGTACATGTGTGCATTTTCCTTGATATCTTCTTCAAGTTCCTTTGCACTTACAAGCATGCATTTTCTCAAATTTTCTTTTTCTTTCTTTTTTTCATTTTTTTTCATTTTTTTCATTTTTCTCATTTTTTTCATTTTTCTCGTTTTTTTTTCATTTTTTTCATTTTTCTTTTCCTTTTCTTTTCTCAATTTTCCTTCAACTCCTTTTCAAGACGAAGTTGATCTTCTTGTATTTGTACCTTAGTCATGGGAGCTAAGGTAATTTTCTTTCCGTCCTTCTCAAATGAGTAACGATTTTTCCTTCTGCTCAAAGTAGCATCTCGATCAAAATGCCATGGTCTTCCCAACAAGATATGGCAAGCATGTATCGGAACGACATCACATAAGATTTCGTCTTGATACCTTCCAATGGTGAGAGCCACAAGTACCTGTTTATTAACTCGAACTTCCCCACAATCATTTAGCCAATGTAACCGATACGGTTTAGGGTGTCTTCTTGTTGGAAGTTCGAGTTCTTCCACTAGCATAGCGCTAATGACATTAGTGCAACTCCCGTTATCTATTATCACACTACAATTTTTATTTTTAATAAAACAACGTGTGTGAAATAGATTTTCTCTTTGTTCGTTAACATCCTCCTCTTTTGCTTGAGAACTTAACACCCTCCGAACAACAAGTGCGGGTGCATACTCATACGTCTCATCATCACTCTCCACCTCTCTTGTCTCTTCGTCTTCTTCTTCTTCTTTTTCGCTTTCCGTTTCAATCTCCCCATCCCGAAGTACCATCACCCGTTTGTTGGTGCATCGGATGCTATATGTCCACAACCCTGGCACTTATAGCATTGGATGTCCTGATTTCTCCTTTGGGTGCTTTCGACGGGTTTAGGTTTCCCATCAAATTTTGGTTTGCTAGTACTCCCAACTTCAAACTTTCCTTTCAAGACACTCCCTTCTCTTTTATCAAAATTTTTAAATTTGTCTGAACTTACTTGAGATTGTTGTTTCCAAGGAGTAGAGTATCCCGTGGAATAGTTGTTATTGCTCCCTCTTCGTAAGCTCCGCTCGATTTTTACCGCCGCATATACCATGTCCTCGAATTCAACAAAGTGTTGTTTGTCAACTTCTTTAGCTATATCGGCTCTCATCCCGTGTAAAAACCGCGCCATGGTGGCCTCTCTCGATTCCCAAACATTGGCCCGGATCATCAACATCTCCATTTCCTTTCGAAAATCTTCAATGTTTCTCGAGCCTTGTTTTAAAGTTTGTAAGCGAGAAAATAGTTCCTTAAGATAGTAATTAGGAACAAATCTTTTCCGCATAACAACCTTCAATTCTTCCCAACCGCTAACCGGTCTCTCCCGACTCCTCCTTCTCTCCGTCACAAGTTGGTCCCACCAAATGCTTGCATAGTCTGAAAATTCGGTTATTGCTAACCTCATTTTCTTCTCATCGGAATAGTTGTGGCAATCGTAAATGGTCTCCAACTTCCTTTCCCAATCGAGATATGTGTCCGGATCACTTCTCCCTTCGAAAGATGGGATTTTCATTTTGATGTTTCCCATATTCCGATCCTCCTCGTTTCGGACATATCTTCCTCGCCTTCCTTCATACTCTCTCCTTCCTCCTCGTCCTTCTCGCCCTCCTCGATGTACAAACCTCGGAGTTTCCTCCTCGGAATTCATCGAATCTTCATCATCATAGCCTCCAAATCGAATGGGTTCCGGTCCCCTTCGTACGGGCTCCTCTTCTCTACCCTTCGTGAGAGTAGCTATTGTTTCCTCTTGTTTATCTAGTCTTCCGACTATTTGAGCAAGTTGTTGTACAATATTTTGAAGGATAAGATTTTACTCGTTTCCTTCGGTTTCTGACATTTTTTTTATTTTCTTTTTATTTTCTTTTTTTTTCTTTTTTTTCTTTTTTTTTCTTTTTTTTTTGTTTTTCTCTTTTTTTTTCTTTTTTTTTCTTTTTCTTTTTTTTTTCTTTTTTTTTTCTACAAGAAAATTTCCTCACAAGATCCTCACGTGTATCGCTCGATCGTTCACACTCGCGTATCTCTCGTTTGTTTTTTTTAATTCCTCACAATTTTTTTTTGCCTTTTTCCACACAACTTACAAGGTGATTTTAGGTGATTCAAATCAAGTTTCTTCTTGAAAGAACTCAAATCCCACGATCCCCCCGAAGATTGCGAATGACGATAAGACAAAAAAAATGGAAAGATGGGAGAAAAAGATTTTGGAATAGTTTAGAATATGGAACGGAACGAAAAGTATGATAATTGTTTGATAAGATCGATCAAAATTCGTTCTTCTCTTCTTCCTTGATATTTTTTTTCTTTTTTTTTTACTTTTTTTTGGTAATGAAATGAATGGATTGATATTTGATATTCGATCCGCAAGCTTAAAATCACCAGACGCCCGAAGGCTAAGGAACAAGTTCTTCCCCTGGCCTCGGCTTGAAGAGTTATAAAAAACAATCAAAACTTTCACGACTGATAATTTTTTTTTTTTAGTAATGAAATGAATGGATTGATATTTGATATTCAATCCGCAAGCTTAAAATCACCAGACGCCCGAAGGCTAAGGAACAAGTTCTTCCCCTGGCCTCGGCTTGAAGAGTTATCAAAAACAATCAAAACCTTCACCACTTATATATATATATATATATATATATATTTTGTGTGTGTGAAGAAGATGGAAGATTTAGAAGATAAAGGAAATAATAGGATGATAAGATAGGAAGATTATGGTAATGAAGGAAAATAGATGATACCACTTAGTTTTGGAATAACCGAGCTCCGAAGCCAACTGATGCGACCCCCACACGACACACTATGGTAACTGACACCGCTGATGAATTCGTTCCTAGGATGTTTCCAAAATAAGCAAAATGGGGCTTTACTTCCAAACCTCTACGTGACACGCCGTAGCAACTCGGAAGGGGTGGAATATAAATACTAACAAGATTGCACTTGATAAGTATATAAATCACACAAGGGATATTTTGGAGACACTCAACAAAACAAGAAAGCACTCACAAAAGTTTGTTAATACAAATACTCTCAAATTCATAAAATCTTTGGTGTTCTCTTACAATGAAACTTCAAGGCTATTTATAGCCAAAATCTTACACCTAACTCTAGTGTGAACAAAGAAACAACTAAGAAACCTACAAAATAGAAAAAATCAAAATTCAAAAATCCTAAAATCTGATACAAAGTCAGTCAACACATGTTTAGGGGACAAAATATGAAAGACCAAGATTTTAAGGTGTGAAAACAAGGACAACAAGTCAGCATAAATCCGATGCTGTCTGTTTTGTCATTTCTGAGCTCCAATGGGTTCGAATTTGGTCCTATAGTCTGAAGAATATTTGTAGATCTCTTTCTTAGCTTTCCATAGACACCTGAATCACCTGAATCGGATTTCGGACGAGTAAGTTATTGCCAAAATACGAGACTGCTGCGTGTCAGTCTTACGCGCGGGAATTTGCATCCTTGTTTGTTTGTTCGTCTTTTCCGATCGTCTTCGAATTTAATATTACTCGACTCGATTATATACAATTCAAAATATAAAAATACAACTCAAGAAATACAATTCAAATTAAAATACACCAAGATAAAATAAACAAAAAACTTATTGTTCGACAACTTCGACACTACTCACGAATTTGTGGTCTTTGATAACATAGTTATTTTTAAACATATCAATGACAAGTGTCGATAAATTATTTTTGAACTTCTTTGATCGAGACCTCGTTATTCGTCCAATCGGCATGCTCAAGTCCTCATCCGGGTTTTTCATAATATCTCGATTCACATCAAGTATCAAAAAGAGTACACACATGCTGAGATAGAATATCGAGTGTACCTGAGATCATCCGGGCCTCCGGATCATCGGTCTTCTTCATCTCATAAATCCGGGGCTTGCTAGTCCCGGCACCGGACGCTCCCATCTGATGGCTAAAGGATCCACCCTTGTTCGCTCATGTCGTCTTAAACGACGCTGACTGAGTAGCTTGATTCTGGACGGCTGACTGCTTCGGGGCCTCAGATGACGCCGGAGTAGGTTTGGAGTCCCTACGGCAAGAACGGGCCTTATGCCCAGCAATCCCACAATTATGACACGTGATAGTCTGTCTCGGACACTTGGTGCTGAGATGACCAAGATCCCCACAGTTAAAACAGGTGATGGCCGAACTGGCCGCTCGTGACTGAGATTCTGCGGGTTTAGGCGCCATAGGAGGTCGCTCAGAAAAGGTAGAGCCCGCACGTGGTTTCTTGAAAGTGGCCTGACTGCCGTCAAACTGATTACGATTCTTCGATTTCTTGCTAGAAGACGAAGGTTGCTGCTTAGCAATTTCCTTAGCAGTAAGCTCATAAGTAAGAGCTTTCTCAATAAATTCGGCAAACGTGGTGCAATGATGATTAAGCAATTGTAGTCTCATACAGGGTTTCAGCCTCTTGCTGAAATACTTGATTTTGTCCGCCTCTGAATGAATGATGGATGAGGCGAAAGGAAGAAGTTCTTAAAATTTCTCGGCAATGGCGAGAACATCCTCGTATGCTGAGGGGTCGGGAGTGAGTAATTTTGACAGTTTGGCCACTATGAGTGGGGCCGGATAATATCTCTCCATCATGAGAGTCTTGAATTGATCCCAAGTACATGATCCGTCGGTGGGCTTCAACGACAACCACCAAGAATGAGCGCCCTTACCCAGATAGTAAGCCGCAACCGAAACTTTGTGTCCTTTGGGACACTCCACCATAGCAAATAACTTCTCGAAATGCTCGATCCAATGAACAATATTCGCCGGCTCAGATGAGCCCTCAAAAGTAGGTGGCCTCTGGCGAGAGATGTCGCCGATGATACTGCCCACACTCCTCTCTTGCCTCTGAGGTGGCGGCGGAGGAGCCTGTTGATTTTGATTAACTGAGTTGTGCATCGTCTCCATTAGTTGTGCCATCTGAGTCATTTGGGCCATCATGCCCTGCATAAAAGTGAGTGGGTCAACCCGAACACCTTCTGACTGAGCGGTGTCCCGGGTACGACTCCCCGATAGAGAATGATCACGTCCAGGTGAACGAGTAGCAGCGTCGCTGCTTGATGAGTTAGCATTATTCCTCGCGTTCGCACATGTATTCACACGAGCTCTAGGAATTCGGCCCACTCCGCGGCCTCGTCCTCCACGTCCTCTGCCTTCTCTCTCCATACTGAAGTAGGAAAGTCGCATGATAATTAAATCTCCCGCATGAATATCACGTTATGATTACGTCATTAAATCATGAAAATGAGCATACACGCTCTAACACAGTGATTATATGAATGATTAACTGAGGTGACATGATTATCTGATGAAATTCTTGAAATGATTATCTTGAACAAGTTAACAAGATTAATGATATGATCTTCCTGATCAACAACTGAGTAATGAAATGAATTGAGTGATTAACGAGTTAACATGACCGTCGTGGTCAAAATGAAAATGATGATTGAGGATTGTTAACTGATGAATTATGAATGAATGATTCTTATTACCAAAAATTATACCATGGCGTTAGAAATCTTACAGCTCTTGGTCTGATTGGCCCGGCATTTGCACAGATCACACGTGACGCGAAAGTCCAATGATACTAGTCCGATGACGATGATTTCAAATAAGACATGACTCGGAAGGTAGTATTCGAAACCACTCTCCGATACCAACTCTGTAACAACCCAAACTAGGCGGATATTACAGTGCCGTGGACCCCATTTGGGACCCACCGTGCGAATGAATCGATGAATTAAATAATATAATTGTAGTACCGAACCACATTATATTACCAAATACTCCGATGAGGAGCTTAAGTACATTACACCAGGACAAAACAGAATACTAGTATATTTTATGTGAAGATAAAATACACCACCCTGAATAAATAAACGTCTCAAACGGAATTTGCAGCGGAAATACAAATGAAGAGAAATAAGAATGACTGAAATGACTGAAATGACTGAATTAAATGGAATGATTGGGACCCCCTACTAGTATCACTGGGACTCCTCGCCATCAACATGCTCTTCCCGTGCCTTTGCCTTGCCGTGACCTAAAAACAAAATCCCCCAACGGGGTCAGTTACACAGAACAACAATCCTCAAGGGTTGAAATTACACAATCATGATATATCTGAAATTATGAAATATCCTTAGTTATGAATTACGCTGAAGAGGAGTATCACAGTACGCCCCTAATGTTTTGTGCAAGTGTACAAGACGAATGACCGGACACACCCATCCTTGTACCTAATTAGTCTCACGGAGGTAAGCGTTACCGTGTGCACGGTCCAAATGTATCGATGAACCCAATACATGACCATCGTGTGCCCGATTAAAAATTCCACACAACCACATCCGGCCACGCAATATGAACCCACAAGGTCATATGAACGAGAATGAATGCAAGGAACATCAATGAATAATAATTCAACAAGGCCAAGAATGACTCACCGAGATGAAAATAATAGTGACGTGATGGATAACTCAATGAAATGATTGGAACCGTCGTTCCTCGTGAATGAAGTGATTATTCGACAATTACAAGTCTCAATACGGTTAATACAATGATGAATGAGTATGATTATGAATGATCAACAACAAAAGGAGTGAATATCCTTTTAACCGAGCAAGAGTCAACTTACACAACCGGTGAAGAATGTCCGTCCACGAACAACGTCCTAAATGAAATGCCGGTCGCTCGAACAACCTTGAATAACACAATTACCAATAATCCGTTCAATATACGTATCAAACATGATTACAACCATCTCAAACGTCGATACAACAATATCCAAACTCGTAGATGTACTCTAACGAATACGTTGAGAATATCCTTCCCGTTGGTTATAACCAAACCCAAATTATCGAAACCAACTTTCAAATGATTGATTCAAACCAGCAAAACAATATCAATGACATCAATAATCCAATAGGAATCCACAATTCAAGATTACAACAACATCAATCGGAAAATCCCCAAATTAACCGAAGTCAACCCCAAGGGTTCTTGAAGTAATCCCCAAAATAGCCATTAACTCCGTAGGAATATATTTATCCAAGGTAGATAATTCATATCTAACATATTCCAACAATAATCCAAGCTTACACGATGAAATCGGAAGGAAAAACCCAAAAATCCGAAATTCTAGATCCAAGAGATTAATACCTTAGATTTGATGTTTGGAGGTGATGAAATGATGATTACTCCGGCTTATACGCTTGAAGATGATGATTGATGATTACACCTCGAAGAATACTCTCCAAATCGCTCCAAATCGCCCGGAACCGAAGAGAGAAAAAGAAGAAATGACAAATGACGAAATCTGGGCTACACTGTCCAATTTATAGAAATTCCAGTTTAGCGCGCGCTAGCCCCAGTTCTTAGCGTGCGCTAACGGGTGTTATGGTAAGTCTAGTACTCACTGTCCGACAACGGTAGTGCGCGCTACGTACCTTTTTGTAGCGTGCGCTATGGCTGAACACTTAGCGTGCGCTAAACCCAAAATGTTAGCGTGCGCTAACGAATTATCTGATGCCCAGTACTGGAGCCCAAAACCTTCTGTCCTCTGATCTGATCACGGTAGCGTGCGCTACAATCAATATTTAGCGTGCGCTACAATATCGATTGCGTACGCTAAAAACCACTCATAGCGTGCTCTATGAATTAATCCAATGCAGTCCACTAGCCACTGGACTCAACCTGATTCGACCTTAGCGCGCGCTATACCGACTGCATAGCGTGCGCTACTCCGGCCTACTAGCGCGCGCTACTTACCATTCGTAGCGTGCGCTACATATAACTCACCTGCAGTCCAGTGCCTTCTGGACTGCAGCCAGGACAACATTAGCGTGCGCTAATGCTGAGTGGTAGCGTGCGCTACCTGTACTCAATTAGCGCGCGCTAAAGAGAGTACGTAGCTTGCGCTACTCCTCACACACAGCCCACCATGAAGATGACGATGATGATACGCTCGGCCCGACTATCCAACCGGGTTGAATGATGAAATAACACTGATACGCGGTACCAATATACTCCGAACGGTGAATACAATGAATGAAATGAACGATGAATTATGATTAATGAGTGAAAAAAATTACTGAGTGACAATTACTGAATGATAAGCACTGAACGATAATGACCGAATTACAACTGGGTATTACACAAACCACAACCATAAGTTATCCCAGCATTGCGCTAACAAGCTACGAACCTCGGAGTCCCCGCAAGACATACCCGGATTGGATAACCCCACAAGTTATCCCGGCATCAGGCTAGCAAGCCACGAACCTCGGAGTCCCCACAAGACATACCCGATTGGATAACTCTACGGTCACGCTCGACCTATAGTAGCAAGGACGGATCCCGGAGAATCAACAAATCTTACCCGGTGGCACATCACTTACAACAATCATACAACAACAAGCAAATACCATTACCAAACAACACTAAGCATTACAATCTCCTTACAAAGGAGTAAAAACTAATGTCACACCACGCCACATATTCACCAAATGAATACACGCATCAATACACAATCATCAACCCGTGGAAAAGGTCCACTATAATCACCTAATACAATCACAATCACACAACACTAATACATATATACAGGAAAGCCCATTTATTCCCAAACGCTCGAGTTATCTTTTGAAAAACAACATTTATCGAGAATATACCAATTCTTTTATAAGTTCATTAAAAACAATCCAATCGCACACATACTCAATTACCGACTATTACAACTACGAAACATGAAGTGTATAGGCAAGATACTTGCCTTGAGTATTTCGACGATTAAATGAGGTTGGTAAAATTCGGGTAGGAGTTATCAATCCCCAATTTTCGAACCTAAAGTGATCAATATAGCAAGACTCGTATCAGGGCTACTGATACAAATCACAATAACACGTAGAATTCGAACCCATACTCTAAGGGGATTTTTATCGAACACCTAGCGGGAATTTTGAGTATAAGTTGAAGAATTCTATCTCTACCCCACTAGAATCAATGAAAACCACTCAAGAACATCTAAGAACCCAAGAACAGCTAAGAATCATCCTAGAAACAATAACTAATAAGAATCTTTTGAAAGAACTTGAAGAACTTCAAACCACATACCTTGATTCAACCAAGAAATAGATGATTCTTCAAGAACAACCTTGATATCTTGATTCTATAATGTTAGTAACATGTTTATGACTTGATTTTCGAGTTCAAGATGGAAGATTTTAGGTGGAGAATGATAAAAACTCGAAGGAATGCCCTAGAACACTTCAGAAATGAGAGAGAGGGCTATTTATACTCATCCGGACGAATTTTCTAGATTTCAGCATTTTCCGGTCATGTCAAATGACACGTTCGGGTCATGGGTCGTGTCACCTATCCAGAAAGTTTTTGCTTTCTAAAATAGTACGACACGGCCCATGTCAAATGACACGGCCCGTGTCACTGTACCAGGCTAAAAGTATAGTCCACTATTTCGACCATAACTCCTTCGTACGGGCTCCGATTGACTCGCAGTTTGAACTATTGAAAATCTAACTCAATTATCTACAATTCTGTAAAATTTTAAAATTTTTGGATTTTTCTAGAATTTATGGTGAATGTACAAAGTCGAACTTAAATGTGGAAAGGTCGAAATAGTATGCCGTTTAATCCAAAGAAACATCAAAACTCACTTGTATGACAAAAAGTGCTGAACAAACATGTCCAAAATGTGTCAATAAACACAAGCGAGTCACTAGAATAAAAAAATATGAAAATAAAAAATACGGGTATTACAAAAACTGTAATATGATTTTCGTTGTACTCTTTTGTACTTGATGTAAAATTTCCATTGTACTCTTGAATATTTCTTTTATCGAATTAAATACCAATCTTAGTTCACCGGGCTAAGATCTGGCGCATGTATGCTTTATTGGGATTTATTATCACAAACGTTATTTATTACGTTAACTGTTGCGATCTCGTCCAATCCCGGTGTGGGAACGTGATAGATTTTATGTTACAATATAAATCTATCTTTTTTCTTGAAAAATGATTTATATATATAATTTAAAATTTTGAAAAATATTATTTTTGAATTTGGGATGAAGAGACGAGCCGAAAAACAGCGGAGGGGTTGACTCCCTCTCGGCCAAGGCGCGGTTGTGTTGCCGGGCCGGGGGCTTGGCCCGGGCCATTGTTTTTCCGACTTTTTTTTTATTTCGTGTTCGGTAAATTAAGTTCCGACAAATTAAATTGGATTTAATTTGACTAAAATAAAAATGTGGTATTTTTATCTTAAATGGAATTAATTTAACAAAATATTTATTTTCGTTCGGAACAAATTCAAATTATCAGTTGTGCGAATACTTGGATTGATTCTATTAGATAGATTAGTTTTGTTATTGATTAGATCAATATAATAAATTGATTATTTATGCCATTACTTGAATGTATTTATTACATTTAATATATGATGGTGATGTAGTTCATGAACTTAGTTTTTGAATCTTTATTCGATGGGGTTGTAAAGATCGTTTCGAGCCAAATTTGTTTCACTAGAAAATTTGTATATGACAACAATGTAATAAATTTATTAGCTATGGCGAAGATCCGAAGTCGAACTGCCAAGAAGACGAAGATTCAAGACATGTAATTTGATTATTTGTATTTTACTGGGTCGTTGATGGCTTGGTACTTAGGAACGGTCCATGAACTATATGTTGGTAGATACTAGGTTGTGGATGATTTCGTATTATATGACAAACAAACAAATTGATAAACCACACTTATAAAATAGATTAATGTGCAAAGTGTAACATTAAATAGTGTAATACCCCACTTACAAACACTAAGTTATAAAGGTTACGAAGTTTCCTATCATCCATCAAACTCATGGAAAATTGAAACCTAAACCGAAATACTATTCTTCCGAGTATGTAGAGGTAGTGTTTTCGAGAAGGCCGATAAACTCCTAGAGTGAATTAAACACCCTCGATTGTGATAAATCGAACCCCTAAAATCCATATGGGTTGCGAGTAAGATTCAATTATCAAACTTACAGGAGTTGATGATTTAACTATAGATAGTCCAACGATCTATATAAATCGTATAGGTTGAGGTCAAGCCAACTAGGGGAAAAGAAGATCGAATCATCCATTTAATGGGTTGGTGTTAGAAATCACTTTATAAAAAAACTAATAGACTATAAACCTTATGGGTTTCTCTCTATTAAACTTTGTGAAAAAACATGATCACTACTACGAAGTAAATCATGACTTTCGGATTCCACATGGGAGTGTGTAATGCCGAAAAAATAATGGGAGCTGAGTAAATGAATATAGTCCTTAAATTCTATACTTATATCATAATTAGAGAATCACTAACAGGTCTAGTATAATTATATGCAGTAAAATGAACAAATCTCTCAATATGACATTAA
Organism: Orobanche coerulescens; assembly: GCA_033398695.1. NCBI lineage: Eukaryota > Viridiplantae > Streptophyta > Magnoliopsida > Lamiales > Orobanchaceae > Orobanche > Orobanche coerulescens. The sequence goes on along the minus strand of CM065815.1, from coordinate 42,353,695 downwards.
GCCCACTAGCGATATTACTCGCGAAGAACACCCTGACTGGTCCGAACTTTGTGGACTGACTTTGAACTTGAGGAATGTCCTCGTGATGGAAATGCTGCGGTATGACTTGAAGGTGGACATCCCAGCGGCTCCTACAAAAATCCGATCCAATCAAGAAGAAGTTGATGCCCATGAGAAATGGATAAGAGATGACATAAGAGTGTGTAGATACATGTTAGACTTTATGACTAATGAGCTTCAACATGCCCATTAAAAGATGACGTCTTCGAGAGCCATCTTAGCGCACCTGACTGAGCTCTACGGAGAGGATAGTCGAGCTACTAAATATGAGATATTCAAGTAATTGTTCAGTGCCAGGATGAAGAAAGGAGAGAAAGTTGGGGACCATGTCCTCAAAATGATCTCGATGTTTGAGATATTATAGGCTCTTAATTTTCATATACATGCTTCTCTCCAAACAGATCTTATCTTGCAGTCACTTCCTGACTCTTTTCCCTAATTTATCATGAACTTCAACTGCAATGAGATTGCATGTAACTTAACTGGGCTAATAAGTAAATTGAGGACTGCTCAGTCTCAAATGAAGACAAAGGGAAAAAAGGTTGCATTTGTCATTTCTTCTAGGACTTGGAAATCCAAGAATAAAAAAAAAGAACAAGAAGCAGTTAGGTCCAAAAGCCAAGATCGATAAAGGTAAGAGAAATGCCCCAATAAAAAGAGTGAGGGGGATAAGAATACGGATGAATGTCTCAACTGCGGTGAAATGGGCCACTGGAGGAGAGATTTTCAAAACTTGACCTTAATGCGGCATTAGGTACGGAACTGTTAGTTTTGGAAACAAATAGTTCTATAAATGTTTGTTCTACTTCGTAGGGGACTTGATTCTAGTTTAGGTTCTCACATTTACACAATGAATCAGGATCTGGAATGAAGTAGGAAGTTTGGAGATGGAGAAGTGATTATCAGGAGCAGGCATTAGTGTCGAGGCTACTACTGCTGGATCACTTATGTTGGATTTAGAATTCAGTTTTATTCTCACATTGAATAATGTAGTTGTTTAGCCAAGGGGCATATAATTATTGTATCAATTCCGGTCATCGATCGTAATAGATTTAATTTCTTGCTATATTCGAATATACGATGCTCGATCAATCTTGTTTAGGAGTTCGGTTTATTGATTGGATCATTATTGTTATTCTGATACGCCTGCGGTTTTAGGCCCCGAATCCCAACAATAACAACATATGATCATCCTATTCAACACACACTTCATAAAATCTCAAGAATCATAACAATACTTCAATAATCCATCATCATATGAAGTAGTCATCAATAATAACATCAAAAAACATGTGAATGAAGTCTAGAATTGTCCAACATACCTCTTGAAGATGAACAACACAATCAAACACCTGAAGAATCAATGATGATTTCAAGTTCCAAACTCTAGATCCATGTTATCAAGCTTTGAACCAAGTTAAAAGTGTTTGGAAAACAGTTCAAAGTGAAGAGGGACGATTCATAGAGAGTAAAATCTGAAATGGTTCGTGCAAAAATGAAAGACAAGACATGTCTTTATAATATGCATAAATCATAGCGGTCGCTAGCCACCATTCATAACATACATTAGCCACCTTAGCATATGATAACTAACCTAGATAGCGTACGTTATCCTGTTCCAAAGGCTACTGCCTCACTTCGTAAACAACTTAACGTACGTAACAAAATGTGATGATGTAACATGTCCTTCTTAACATATGTTATTCCTGTTATGCTTACTTATGTTAGGCCATTGACTCGCCTGTCATAATCATGCCGAAAGCACCTGGCATATATGACCGAAAGTTTCTCAATCCAATGTTTTCATACGTAACCCCATTCTTATGTTAACTATGTAACTTCAGTACATTATGGCCATCCATATCATAAGTAACTAGTAGTTGATTTACCTTTCTCCACACCAACCAACTTTGGGCTCTACATGTTAGGTATTGATTATTTTGTTCAATTCAACACATAGCGTACGCAATGTATGCTACATATCACACGCTACACTTAGCACATTAACATCCTTTAGCTTCTTAACTTACCATACTTTATGGATTATGCACTTGGCCAAATTCCCAACATATGTCAACACGAACTGTTATATAATATCGGACATCAATAACTCGACATACCTATTACATAATATCCTAAAATGCAATTGTGGACCAGCTACTAAAATTATATCAATATAACTGTCTCGGTCCTCAAATTATTTTGTCCATACTTTACAGATACCATGTTGTCCAATACATCTCAGCTAAAATAACGCGAAAAATCCATAGTGAAAATTCAGGATATTAGATGATAGATAATCATTCACGGAGCTCTGACAATCGGCACGTGAAAATACCTTTCATATGTTTCTCAAATGTAGAACGAGGCAGAGACTTATTGAACAAATCATTGGCATTCTCATCAGAATTCACTTGTTTCATTCCAATATTCAACAATTTCTGCTGCTACTGATTGTAGAAGAACTTACACGGTGAAACTTAAAAATTCATATGCTCAACACATGCCATATTGTCCTTAAAGATGCAAGTATGTGTTGTTGTAGTGAATTTCAGGTTAATGGAATATGGACTAGGACTGACCGAAGTCAAATACACTCTCTTATGGATTCGTGCAATGCAATTATCTCTGCATGGTTCGAGAAAGTATCGACTAGAGTCTATTTGGCAGATCTCCAAGATATCAATGTATTCCCAATGATGATACGCATGCCAGAGAGATAATCGGCATCAGCTGTAACATCTCCAAATTTATGGGTAGCTATAGCCCGTGGACCCCTCGTGGAACTCACCAGGCTAGGTTATTCATTTTACATCATCGTAACTTATAATATAAAAAGAAAAAAAAATCCCGAAATAACGTTTCATAGCATTAAACAGGAAAGTCAAAGTACACACGGATTTGTAAATTATTACATACCCCTTGAAAATAAAAATACTAAAGTACGAAACATAGTAAATTATTACAAGTCGGGATAGAAACAGAAATTCTAAGTCTAGGCGGCGGTCTTCTAATCGGTCTCTCCCGCAAAGTCTTCCTCGTCTTCTGCTGGTTGATCATTCTCTGGTTTAAAAGGAAAAACGGTGGGGTGAGACAAAAAGTCTCAGTGAGTGGGTGATCGTGTGCGAGTGTGGCTTTCTTTCCTTTGAAAATTTTAAGTGATGCATGACTTTGTCAAGTTATAAGAAAAGTGAAAAAGGTTTCAAAGATATGCTGCGATTTATCGAAAGAAAATCATTTAGTAGTGAAATAATATAATCCTTTCCACGGGGACAGATGTCAAATCAATCAATCAGTCAATCAGTCGATCAGTGAATCTAGCTATAAATCCTGCCGATGTGGAATTTTGATTCTAGGCTCTCCTTATTACTCTTAGCAGTATAGGCCGTCGCCCCAAGATTTGGACCGTCGCCCCAGTAGCTGAGCCTTCGCTCTCACACTTAGCGTGTGCTTCCTTATCTCTTATCTGGGCTCGGTATGTCCTTAGCTGTGGGCCAATACCCGGATCACACCATAATCACGATTATACCCCAATTTCTACTACCCAGGTCCCTCGGAACACTCCGTTCGTCGGTTATGGGAATAGGCAACAACGGCAGCCTTGTTCATGAACCGCAGCCGCGCTGCTCGATACAAGACTCATTCTAACCATCCCGACTCAATTTGGGACCCTAGAGGTGGCTCCTACAGTTGAAGAGGTGGCCCCCGAATTTTAGGTCAGCTCTTTGTTTCGTATGGGTTCAAGAGGTGGCCCCCATCCGTCGACGTGGCACTTTGTCCCGATAGAGTTAGAGGACGGACCCGTCCATGGCACTTTATTTGTATAGCACTTAGTTCCAGGACAGTCACGATTATCAGCTAGTGGCGTAGCACAAGTAACACATAAACATTCGATCAGTGAGATTAATTGCGTCTTTTGATTAAGTATGGAATATGGTTACTTATATTTGTGGCATGGTAATACGGGATGTGACTTGTATACTAATTTGAAAATATTCTCAATATTTCATCAACGGTTTTAAAGGGTTCAAATCAGATGTATTGGATTGGTAGGTTCGATGAAAAGAAGTCGAGAATTTTTCTAAAGTTGGTCGAAACGACGTTTATACCCTTAGGTTGAGCCTAAGCATTTGGGAGATATGAAATGAACTCGGATGGTCGTGAAAATTTATAAGAAGGTCAAAGATACTATTTAAATTTCAGATTTAAGAAGAGATTAGGAATTTCCAGTTCCGGGGCTGAAATTTCCAGAAATTACGAAATTGCTCCAAAACTTAACAAAATCGCTCTGAGGCCTTTAGAGCTACGAATTTTACTCGGAATTTAATGAAATTTTACGAGATGGCTCGTGATGAACCTGGAATCCCAGATTTGTGAAAAAGTCCATAAAATTCGGACTTGGTCCAGAATTTTTGATTTCTTGCATTTTGACCCCGGAGTTGTTTTAAAATGGCAAATTTGACTAATAAGCTTAGATATCGAACTCCGATTCACATGAAACTTTACGGACAGCCTATATATGATAAAATATATGCTATTTAGGATCTAGAACATTTTATTCTCGAAAATTTCAGTTTAGTCCCAACTTTTTATAAATTGCAATTTACACCCACCCTAAAGTTTCGTTTACTCAAATCAAGTCCCGTTTTGCCACAAATAAGTTATCCACATACCCTAACATAATAATATGAATATAGTTCTAGATTTTAGTTCGGTTTCAACAAGATTTCGAATAGGACATACAATATTCAATTTTTCACATAATCGAAATCCGACTATCAAATCGGTTGTCGTTTAAATCCAACAAATCGTATTGCATGTTAATATAACCATTACATATATCTCTACAACATGTATTTATGCAAAAATTTCCAGATTTGTGCATGCTCAACATACTTCATAATTTTCGAAAGTAAAATTCAAGAAAACGAATATACATGTAATTCAAAGCACAAATATCATAGCATGAATTTTTAATATGGTGATTTCAACAATATGTCAACATCATACTTGAAGAAATTTTAGATTTACATGCATCATAAGTAAGAAAAGATTATTACTTAAAAGTTTGAAAGAGTTTCACCCACCTTGATTCTTGTCGGAACTAGTCGGTTCTAGGTCTCGAACGTTGAAAGACGATCTCCCCTCTCACACTACCCGATTCGGTCGAATCAACATGCACCAAGGATGTGTAAAATTTTTGCATGAGAGGGTTTAAGTTACAATATGAAGATTTTATTAAGTATATATTATAGAAGAGATTAGAGGGAGTGAGATTAATTACCTACTTTACTTGAGTTTTTGATGGACTCTTTCTTCCTCCTTCAAATTCGGCCCTCTCTCTCCTTCTTCAAGTGCAGATTTTTGTTTTTTGTGTTGAAGTGTAAAGTGAAGATAGACAATTAGTATGGATATTTGTAGTGTGTAAGTAGGGCTTGAGGAAATGTATATGTAGTGAAAACTAGAGACATGTTGTCTAAGGTGTGTTAAGAGGGTCTCTTGCATGGGGGAACATGAAGACTCTAGAAAATATGCCTCTCCTCTTTTTCTTCCCCATTTGGCCGCCCAAATATATATATAATATATATATATATATACATGTATTATTTTTTTTGTTAATTTAAGTGTATAGCTAACATTGTAATAGTTGGTGATTTAATTAATTGAGTTGGGCTTTAAATTGTAAATTCATGTCTTAGGAATTTTATTGAGTTGGGTTTGAGTCCATTAGTGAGTTTATATATAATTAGGTATTAACACATAGTCCATTAGGTGAATCAATATTCTACTTTAATTTTATCATTTGGTTTATGAATATAATTTACGAAATTAATGAGTGGAATAACATAAAATTAGACGTAGATTTTATCATGTCATAAAATAAATGTTATTAAAATACATCATGATTTAGTACGTAATACATGTGATAAGTTATCGAATTTAGGGGGTTTTACATCCTCCCCTCCTTAGAAGAATTTGGTCCCCAAATTCCTTCTTGAACAGTTTGGGATAGGATTTCTTCATTTCTTCCTCAGCCTTCCACGTAGCGTATTTCTCTCTGTCGTAATTTGACCAGATGACTTTAACTAAAGGAATTCGCTTCTTTCTCAATTCACGTACTTCCCGGTCGAGGATCTTGATCGACCTTTCTTCATAATACAAGTTATCTTTGATCGGTGGAGTGTCAGAAGTAAGAATGTGCGGCAGGTCTGGATGATACTTCTTTAATCTCAAGACATGAAAAACATCGTGCATTCCAGCCAGATTGGATGGTAATTCCAACCGGTACGCCAATCATCCAATTCTTTCCATGATTTTGAATGGTCCTACATATCGGGGACCCAGCTTTCCTCATTTCCTTGGCACTATTAAACCCTTCCGTGGTGTTAGCCTCAGGAAGACTTGATCTCCTACTTCAAATTCTAGATCCTTCCTACGCTGATCAGCATAACTCTTCTGTCTGCTCTGAGAGGTGTGGATCCTATCCTTAATCAATTTCACTTTATTCACGGCTTCATATGGTGCCATTCTGATTGTCGATTGGTAACTGTTGTTGTATGCAAACTCGGCTAATGGTAGGTGGTGATCCCAATTTCCTTGAAAGTCCAGTACGCAAGCTCGTAACATGTCTTCAAGGGCCTGGATGGTTCGCTTGGATTGCCCGTCGGTTTGGGGGTGAGCATGTAATATCCGCAAATTCGATTTCCGGTAATTTTCTTTTTTTTTTGGCGGAAGTCCATTTTGACGACTCGCTTGAGACCGTTTCGTCATCCTGAGAATGATTAATTCTACACTTTTTGACATCCGAGTTCGTTTCGGTGTCGTTTTGTTGAGTTCCGTGCTTTTTAGCGACTTTTCCGCACTTGAGTTCGATTATTGCGAATCTCGTTCTAAACTCCTGTTTCGAGTTTCCCGTAAGTCCGTTTAACTTTGTTAGACGTGTTGTGAACTTCGGTTTGGTTATTCGATCACGTATCGTTATTTTCGGGCGTTTTGGGCCATTTTGTAATTTACCCAAAGTTATGGGTATCCGTATCTGTATTTGTTGTCTCGACCCTTTTCTCGGTCGCGTATGATTAATTATTGCATTATCCTTTCATTTCGGGTTGTTGATGTTGTCCGCGAACTTTTCGTCGTGTTCGTTCCGTACGTTTTTCGGAAATCGAGTCGTCGAGCCCTGATGGTCGGGCACTGGCCGGACGGTTGCAGGATTGGCCAGACGATTGCGGGTTCTGACCGAGCGATGGCGGGCACTGGCCGAGCAGGCACGCTGCCGAGTCACTGCCGCGGCACACTCGTCCGGGCCGCGGCACACTCGTGTTCAATTGCTGGCCAATCCGTCTGTACCTTGTGCCGCGGCACACTTGGCCGGGCCGCGGCACACTGTCGACCACTGGGAGCCATTTTTGGGCCTGTGCCGCGGCACACTTGGCCTGGGCCGCGGCACACAGTGCAGTCACCACTATATCTGCGTTTTTTTGGGCGAGATCAACCCATTTCTTCCCTTTTCTTCAACCAACACGAGAGAGAAGGCTTGAGAGAGAGAAGTTTCATCATCTATCATTTGAGTGTGTGATTTTCTTCATCTCCTTTCGATTGTGAAGCTCGGATCATCGATCTATCGCGTATTCTTCGGATCATAGTGCTTGGATCTTCAAGAGGTAATTTCTTCAACATCTTGGATTTCGATTTTGTGTTGAGTAATGATGTTTTGGATGTTTAGATCATGTTGTATGAAGTGATATACACATGATTATGGGCATGTTTGATTATTCATTGGATTATTGAAGGATTATTCAAGAATATTTTGAATATTGTGTTGGATTTTGGGGTTTTTCGTAGATTCGTCCGATTTATCCGATTTGAAGCTTGAGAACCTTGAGATTATGATGTATCTATACCGTATGCATGTTTTTCTACGATTTTACGGATTGGATTGTGCTGTTTTCGGACTTGTGGGAGTTTGGGCGATTTTTCCAACCTCTAGTTGTTTATCCGTGTATTTTCATGAATCGTAGATGGGTTTCGAAATTTTCTTCGTGTAATTTGAGTATGGAGAATAGATTATCATATTCATTGTGAATCGTTTAGGTGCCGGAAGCGCGTTCTTGGACCTACCGAACTCATACCGTTTTTCCGTTCGATTTCTCGATGTCTCAAAGGCAAGTATATATTTATGATTGTACATTCTCGACTTTGAAAGTAAAATATATTGATGGCATGATATGAACGAACCACTTTGGGGCGGGACGACAGGTCCCCTAAGGGTTCCGTAGCATCTAGTGCGGTACCACGATATTCATACATGTATTGATGACGGATGATATGAACGAACCACTTTGGGGCGGGCCGACAGGTCCCCTAAGGGTTCCGTAGCCTCTGGTGCGGTTCCACGGTATTCATATACGTCTTGATGTGATGCTATGATATTTAGTTATTCCGGAATACTAGTCTTGAATTGATGAATTGACGGTTACATTTACTTTATTGTCGAGGAGTATTGTGTTTCATACTTGATATACTTGCACTAGCTATTCGATGGCTAACCCCTTGATGGGGGAAATACTTTTTTATGTATTTCAGGATCCAGGAGAGCGGACAGGCAGGTATCGGGTCGGCATGAAGATGGTGGGCAAGTGTGATACTGTTTCTTTCCTCCATTTATGTTTTGAGTTTTCCATTTAGTGTTGTTGTACTGGAATGGTTATTGAATACTCGAGTATTGTTTTCCATTTTTCATGATGTTCCGGCCTGTGTTTGCCGAGGTATTGATTTGTGTTGTGATGTCTTTGGATACATTGGTTATGTTTTAAACACCCTTTGTATTGTTCTTTCTTCCATTGTACGTAGACCTTCTCGGTCAAAATTTATAGTTCCGCGTATGTTTAGCCTTGTGGGTCCCACGGTGGGGCTTACGGCGCTGTAATATTCCCTGAATAACTTGGGGGTGTTACAGAATATGGTATCGGAGCTTAGGTTTATGGATACCTAGGCTGTCGGTCTTTTGGGTCGATTGAGTTGTCATTTTCCCACAGTATCACTACTCTGCCATCATCACAGTGCGACCGGTACTTGTAAGTCCTCTCACTCTTCTTGTATTTTTTTTAATCGTTTCGTTTTTAGCTTGGTATTCTTGGGAATTGGTCACTTCGAGAATGTGCGATTTGGACTATACTTACGCACGTGTGTGCCCTTCAGAATGTTGGATGTAAGGAGGAGGAGTCGTGGCCGTGGTCACGGACGTGAACTTTTCGTTGAGATTTTGTCAAATTGCTAATTGCGATATTAGTGTGCATCGGTATTGTGTTGAGACTTTGTTTGGGAGTCGCATGCTAATATCACGGGAGATTATCGACTTCACGTACCTGTAAGTATACTATTTCGGTTATTCGCTGGTGGCGGTGTTTGATTGCTTTTGTGATGAGTTTGGAAATTTTGGATTGATCTGTTGTTTGTGACAAGATTGCAAGTTTCGAGGACGAAACTTATTTTAAGGCGATATCCCCACTTTTAGTACGTAATATCCGGATTTCAGTATAAATTTTTCGCGCTATTTTATCTAAGATATACTGGATAGATTGGTGTCTATACAGTATGGATAAAATAATTGGAAGACTGAGATAATTGTATTAGTATAATTGTCGTAGTTGGTCGACAATTACTTTTGAAGATATCGTGTGTCATGTTATCGTACTTTTGATATTGGGTATATCATATGAATATTATCAGGTTGTATATATGTATTCAATATGTCATGTATATACATCTAGTATATCAAGACGACGGATAAGAATAGCGGAAAATGGCTAAGTACAGCCACGTTAGCGCACGCTACAAGGTATGCCTAGCGCACGCTAAGATATATATACTTAGCGTACGCCACGGTGCATACTTAGCGCACGCTAAGAGGTTTGAGTTACGTACGCTAAGGAGGACCCCTAACGTACGCAAGGTATTCTGGACAAGGTCCGGAAGGTGGCCGACAGGTAGGCCCAGATTGTTTATAATCGGCGATTAGCGCACGATAATGCATGTTGTTAGCGCACGCTAATTTCAGATCGTCAACAGGGAATCTTGGCTTTATTGGTTGCTTTCGGCGTGTAGGACCCGAGCATCTTCTGGGATAGTACAGGTTGTTGGGTCAACGACGATTAGCGCGCGCTAAGGTCGAGGAATAGCGCACGCTACTGAGAATTTCACTGTGGCAAGTCAACCCCTGTTTGCGTACGCTAATGCATGGGCATTACGTACGTTAGATGAATTTAGAAGCAATGCAGTAGCTTCTGGACTGCCCGATAGCGCATGCTAGTTTTGTAGCGCACGCTGAATATAAGGTCTAGAGCGCACTAGTGGTGTGTTTTAATAAGAGGATAGACGAGTGCTGTGAGGCATTTTGTCCATTTTCCTTCCTTCAGTCAATAGAGAGAGCCTTGAGAAGTACTTGAAATTCCTAAACATTGAGAGATAATCCTCTTAAACAAGATTAAGATGGAGATCTCGGATTTAAGTATTGTTCTTGAAGTCTTGATGATTCTTGGAATGGAGTTCAATTATTCTTCTTCGTGGTTCGTCCATACAAGGTAATCCTCGTATCCCTTTGATAGTGGTTCGTTTCCTTTTTAAAGGATTACTACTTGGCAGGGAGCATGTTGGGATCATCATGTGATAATGTTATATGAGATTTATTAGAATTGTAATAAGAGATCTCGGATGTTGATATGATTATTGACATCTTCTTCATATGATGATAATGGTTTTGGTGCGATCCTTGAGGTTGTATGAATGGCATGATGAAGAAAATGGTAACATGGAGATATATATACCTCGGATATGTTGTTCTGAACGTGATTTCGGATATTTCATGTTCTTGAAGAACTCTTGAATTATACGAGGTGATGAAAATTTATAAGAAGTGTTGATGTTTTGAAAATAAATATGGAATATTCATATCCAGAGCTAAATTATGTGTTTGAAATCATATTCGTATAGGAATACGAATGTGATTATGAGTTTGATGATACTATTATTCATCTCTGAATTTGGAAACCCATACGTATGGAGCAAATATTCAAGTCGAATGATTGGATTGTTTGATAACCTTTTTAATATGATTATCTATTGTTTTTAACTAGTCGGATGGTTCGAATTAATGATAGTCATAGGTAAATTTTAACGATGGATTTACGAGAAGGGAACCTTGTCAATTCGTATTTAAGAATTGAATTTGGAATCGATAACATTTAGACCCTTATTATTGGTCCGAAATGGTTGCTGATATGATCATCAGATTTCGGCTCGTATTGTGGACATGGATTCGTGAGGGTTTGAGTTGGATAGTTCAGACTGTGCCTAATCGAGATATTGTGGAACCGATGAGTTATGGCCTTGTTGTATTGATATTGATCGACATCGAACCTGTTGATTATTAATCCTTCGTTTTACAATAAGATATGATGTTTGATCATGGAATTATGATTGTTGTGTTGCGGTTGAGGTTGAAGAGTTCGTAATTAGCTTGGTCGGGACTGAGGAACTCGTAGACGAAAGCAACTGTATTGGTAACAGTTCGTGGCATTGATACCAAGACAAATTTTATACTTGTATGGGTCAATGAGATTAATGTTATCATGTGGGTGTACGAATGTGTGCATCATTTCGAGATTTGGTCTCTTTATGATTTTGTTGATATCAGGGGATTGTTTGATACGACACCCGTCGGCAAATTATGCCAAATGTTACTGTTGTTCGTAAATGGCAAGTTCAAGGCATTGATGTATTCGAGTATCATCTTCGTTATCGGTAACCGATTAAATGTGCCGAGACATCCGTTGTATCATTGTTATCGAATTGCCGTTCTAAGGTAATCGAAGTATTGATTTGGGACTGTCGAAGATAGTTCCCATCCGTTGAGTCGTTATCGATTGGTCGTTCTAAGATAATCGAGGTATTGAATTGGAATAGCCGAGGATAGTGCCCATCCGTGAGTTATTATTGTCGTGTTGGCCGACTCAAGGCAGCATACTATTATTCTTGTGAACTCGGTAATTTGGTGATCGTCGAAGGTTGAGGATTTCCCGGATGGTTGTTTTGAATATTGTTGGTCGGGTCGATCTTTCATTATTCGTGTGTGGTCGTTCACTTGGTGAGTCGTATGATCCGTATTGGATATATTATCCTTTGAGTTTCGTTGTCACGTCGTATCGTGGCATATCTGGAATCATATCTGCGTGCCGATTGGTTATGTGTAGGATTTTTAGCCAGGCACACGATGGTCATGCATGGATGTTTCCGCATTGGACCGTGCACACGAGACGTAGTTCGTGAGGCTAATTAGATACATTGTCACACGTATATTCTGGATTCCGTATACGGGGTGGGCATGTGCACTGACACATTTACGGATCGGGCGTACTGTGATGTCCCTCTTGAGACTTATCGTTTGGTCGTTCGTAGTCCATGTTGTATTGGATATGTCCGACGATTTGCGACTGGTTGTTCATACGCCGAGGGGTATGTCCGGCGATCGAGTTTGTTTCTTTGAGATCTGTATTGTGATGATTTACAGCTTCGGGCTGTTCGGCTTTCAGGCCATTGTGATGTATCGGTATTTTCCGTTGGAGCCTTCGGGCATTGTGATTCGTATCTATTTCGGTATTGGTTTGGGTTACCCTTCGGGTAACGTATTGTAGTGTTCTATATTGATGATTCACCGTTTGGGCGTAAGTTTTCGGTTCTTATGTATCTCGTTGAGTTTTTCCTAGCGGGATATTTTTCTCCCTACTTGTTTTAAGTTTCGAGACGAAACTTCTTTTAAGGAGGGTAGAATGTAATATCCGCAAATTCGATTTCTGGTAATTTTCTGTTTTTTTGGCGGAAGTCTGTTTTGAAGACTCGCTTGGGACCGTTTCGTCATCCTGAGAATGATTAATTCTACACTTTTTGACATCCGAGTTCATTTCGGTATCGTTTTGTTGAGTTCCGTGCTTTTTAGCGACTTTTCCGCACTTGAGTTCGATTCTTGCGAATCTCGTTCTAAACTCCTATTTCGAGTTTCCCGTAAGTCCGTTTAACTTTTTTAGACGTGTTGTGAACTTCGGTTTGGTTATTCGATCACGTATCGTGATTTTCGGGCGTTTTGGGCCATTTTGTAATTTACCCAAAGTTATGGGTATCCGTATCTGTATTTGTTGTCTCGACCCTTTTCTCGGTCGCGTATGATTAATTATTGCATTATCCTTTCATTTCGGGTCGTTGATGTTGTCCGCGAACTTTTCGTCGTGTTCGTTCCGTACGTTTTTTGGAAATCGAGTCGTCGAGCCCTGATGGTCGGGCTTTGGCCGGACGGTTGCAGGACTGGCCGGACAGTTGTGGGTTCTGGCCGAGCGATGGCGGGCACTGGCCGAGCGATGGCGGGCGCTGGCCGAGCAATGGCGGGGACTGGCCGAGCAGGCACGCTGCCGAGTCACTGCCGCGGCACACTCGTCCGGGCCGCGGCACACTCGTGTTCAATTGCTGGCCAATCCGTCTGTACCTTGTGCCGCGGCACACTGTCGACCAATGGGAGCCATTTTTGGGCCTGTGCCGCGGCACACTTGCAGTCAGCACTATATCTGCGTTTTTTTGGGCGAGATATACCCATTTCTTCCGTTTTTTTCAACCAACACGAGAGAGAAGTCTTGAGAGAGAGAAGTTTCATCATCTATCATTTGAGTGTGTGATTTTCTTCATCTCCTTTCGATTGTGAAGCTCGGATCATCGATCTATCGCGTATTCTTCGCATCATAGTGCTTGGATCTTCAAGAGGTAATTTCTTCAACATCTTGGATTTCGATTTTGTGTTGAGTAATGATGTTTTGGATGTTGAGATCATGTTGTATGAAGTGATACACACATGATTATAGGCATGTTTGATTATTCATTGGATTATTGAAGGATTATTCAAGAACATTTTGAATATTGTGTTGGATTTTGGGGTTTTTCGTAGATTCGTCTGATTTATCCGATTTTAAGCTTGAGAACGTTGAGATTATGATGTATCTATACCGTATGCATGTTTTTCCTATGATTTTACGGATTGGATTGTGCCATTTTCGGACTTGTGGGAGTTTGGGCGATTTTTCCAACCTCTAGTTGTTTATCCATGTATTTTCATGAATCGTAGATGGGTTTCGGAATTTTCTTCGTGTAATTTAAGTATGGATAATTGATTATCATATTCATTGCGAATCGTTTAGGTGCCGGAAGCGCGTTCTTGGACCTACCGAACTCATACCGTTTTTTCGTTCGATTTCTCGATGTCTTAAAGGCAAGTATATATTTATGATTGTACGTTCTCGACTTTGAAAGTAAAATATATTGATGGCATGATATGAACGAACCATTTTGGGGCGGGCCGACAGGTCCCCTAAGGGTTCCGTAGCCTCTGGTGCGGTTCCACGGTATTCATACATGTATTGATGACGGATGATATGAACGAACCACTTTGGGGCGGGCCGACAGGTCCCCTAAGGGTTCCGTAGCCTCTGGTGCGGTTCCACGGTATTCATATACGTCTTGATGTGATGCTATGAGATTTAGTTATTCCGGAATACTAGTCTTGAATTGATGAATTGACGGTTACATTTACTTTATTGTCGAGGAGTATTGTGTTTCATACTTGATATACTTGCACTAGCTATTCGATGGCTAACCCCTTTATGGGGGAAATACTTTTTTATGTATTTCAGGTTCCAGGAGAGCGGACAGGCAGGTATCAGGTCGGTATGAAGATGGTGGGCAAGTGTGATACTGTTTCTTTCCTCCGGTTATGTTTTGAGTTTTCCATTCAGTGTTGTTGTACTGGAATGGTTATTGAATACTCGAGTATTGTTTTCCATTTTTCATGATGTTCCGGCCTGTGTTTGCCGAGGTATTGATTTGTGTGGTGATGTCTTTGGATACATTGGTTATGTTTTGAATACCCTTTGTATTGTTCTTTCTTCCATTGTACGTAGACCTTTTCGGTCAAAATTTATAGTTCCGCATATGTTTAGCCTTGTGGGTCCCACGGTGGGGCTTACGGCGCTGTAATATTCCCTGAATAACTTGGGGGTGTTACAGAGCGCTAGTGCTAAAACTCAACGAGGTTCCTAATTCTTTATGGAAGACTTTCTAGAAACGAGATACGAATCTTGGGTCTCTATCAGATACTATGTCTGTTGGCACTCCATGAAGTCGAACGATCTCTCGGATGTAAGTCTTAGCCAGCTTTTGCAAACCGTCGTCCTTTTTAACCAGCACGAAATGTGATGATTTCGTCAATCTTTCGACAATCACCCAAATGGTGTTATAGCCTCCCCTTATCGTTGGCAGATCTGTAATGAAGTCTATGGTTACCTTTTCCCCACTTCCATTTAGGGACATCTAACGGTTGTAACAGTCATGAGGGTCGCTGATGTTCAACCTTGACTCTTTGACATGTGAGGCATCGAGCCACGAATTCTGCTACTTGGTTCTTCATGTTTACCCGCTAAAAATGTTTCTTTAGATCTCGGTACATCTTGTTACCTCCTGGGTGAATCGTATATCTCGAACAATGAGCTTCTTCGAGAATCCGTCTTTTGAGCTTCTCGTCATGAGGTATACATAACCGTCCCTTAAACCTTACAATTACATCCTTGGTAATCGTAAACTCGGGTTTCTCGCTCTTAACGATCTTGTACTTGAATTCTTGATGTTTTGGATCTCTCTCTTGGGCTAATCGAATATCGTCCAATAGATTTGATTTAACTGTGAGGTTGGCGCAAATTAAACGAGCACCTTCATGAATGGGTTTCAGGTAGCTCAGTTCCTCTTGAGCCTGCCACTCTCGGACCATGAGTCGGGCCACTCTAGCCTTTCTACTTAAGGCATCAGCCACAATATTTGCTTTCCCTGGGTGATGTTGAATCTCACAATGGTAATCTTCTAAAAGCTCTGCCCATCTTCTCTGTCGGAGATTAAGTTAATTTTGAGAAAATAGGTACTTGAGACTTTTATGATGCATAAACACGGTGAATTCAATGCCGTATAAATGATGTCGCCATTTCTTTAAGGCAAATACTATTGCTGCGAGTTCGAGGTCATGTGTTGGATAATTCTTCTTGTGCATTTTGAGTTGCCTGGAAGCATACGCGATAACTTTACCATTTTTTGCATTAGTACAGCACCGAGGCCATCCTTTGAGGCGTCACTATATACGACAAATCCCTAGGTTCCTTCTGGAAGTGTCAGTATTGGTGCGGTGGTAAGCTTCCTATTGAGTTCTTGGAAGCTTGTTTCGCATTTATCCATCTATTCAAATTTTACTTATTTTTGGGTTAGCCGGGTGAGGGGTCCCGCTATCTTCGAGAGGTCCTTGATGAATTTGCGGTAGTAGCCCGCAAGTCCAAGAAATTTTCTGATCTCAGTGACATTTTCTGGCCTCTTCCAGTCCATAATAGTTTCTATCTTGGATGGATCTACCGCAATCCCTTCTCCAGAAATAATGTGGCCCAGAAATGCCACTTCCTTCAACCAAAATTCACACTTTCTGTAGTTGGCGTACAACTTGTGCTGCCTAAGTGTTTCCAACAATAGTCTAAGATGCCTCTCTTGATCTTTCTCCATCTTAGAGTACACGAGTATGTCATCGATGAAAATTACTACGAATTGGTCGATATATGGTTGAAATACTTTGTGCATTAAATCTATAAATGCCGCAGGAGCATTCGTGAGTCCAAAAGGCATCACTACGAACTCGTAGTGGCCGTATCTAGTTTGGAATGCAGTTTTAGGAACATCTTCATTCTTAATTTTTGGTTGGTAGTATCCTTGTTGAAGATCGAACTTGGAATACACCATATCTCCTTGGAGTTGTTCAAACAATTCATCTATCCTCGGGAGAGGATACTTATTCTTTACCGTAACATTGTTGAGTTCGCGGTAATCTATGCAAAGTCTTAATGTCCCGTCCTTCTTTTTGACGAATAATACCGGAGCTCCCCATGGTGATACACTGGGTTGTATGAAACCCACATCGAGCAACTTCTGCAGTTGGACCTTCAACTCTTGTAGCTCCAATGGTGCCATTTGGTATGGTGCCTTTGCAATAGATGCCTTCCCGGGTATGATTTCGATATTAAATTCAACCTCTCTATTAGATGGTAGGGAAGTTAATTCCTCGAGAAAAACGTCAAGGTATTCGGACACCACACGTATGGTTTCTATGCCCGACTTACTCTTGGGTTTGTTGATGATGAAGGCTAAAAATCCGGTTGCCCCTTTGTCAAATGCCATCCTAGTCTTGACAGCTGATATTATAGGTGCTAGGTTGACTCTAGCGCCCCCAACTAGTTCCACAATTGGTTTGTTAAGTTCACAAAACCTGACTATCTTAGAGTGACAATCCAATTGTGCGTAGTGTTTAGATAGCCAATCCATTCCTATGATGACGTCATACTCCAATATTGGAACCACTAATAAATAGGCAGAATAACCGTTACCGCTGATTACATCACACGAAGAATGGACTTTATCCGCTAGCTGACTAACTCCCATCGGGGTAGATACTTCTAGACATAATGGGAATGATTCTAAAGGCCTATCAAGTCTCTTAGAAAAATGAGGTGCAACAAACGAGTGGGATGATCCTGGATCTATGAGTGTCCATGCAAGTTGATTGGATATAAAGAGTGTACCTTCCACTACATCATTGTTTTCCGGTTCCTCCTGGACAGCTAGAGCAAACACTCGTGCTGGGGATTTCCCTCGGTTGTTTCCTAGCTTAGCTACAGTGGCTGGTTTGTTCGTCGGAGGGTTCACATCCGGGCATTCTCGGATTTGATGATCTGAACTGCCACAACGTAAGCACTTCCCAAGCTTCCTCTAACATAAATCTGACTTATGCCCCTTCCTACCACAATGGGTGCAAGGCGATGTTGGTTTGTTGAGAACTGGTGCTTTTGCTCCGCTTGGAAAACCCTGAACTCCCATCCTCTGAAACTTTTGTGGTGGCTTTGATGTTGGTCGAGTAGCAGGCCTCTTGGCATTGTTGGAGAATCGGCTTTGCTGTTGAGCAAATCTTGCCATTCCGCTTTTAATCCGGGTGGCGGCTTCCACAGCTTCGACAAGTGTCGTTAGTTGAACAGTCAAAAGACTCTATTGAAGTGTATACCTCAGTCCTCGAGTGAATTTGTACAACTTATCTTCTTCTGTTGCCACTAATTCGGGCGCGTATTTGGACAGTCAGTTGAACTGAGCTTCATACTGGGCGACTGTCATGGTTCCCTGCATCAAATGGTAGAACTCATATCGTCGAGCTTCTCTGGCTGCTGCCGACACGTACTGGGTTCGAAAATCAGTCAAGAAGTTACTCCACGTCCTAGCACGGTTCTCTCTCATCCAGCGCTCGTTAATAATCATCCACCAATCATGGGCAGCAGCTTCGAGTCGGAATGTAGCCAGGGATACACGTTGCTCATCGATATACTGTAGGGCGTTGAAAATTCCTTCAATTCTCTCCAGCCAAAATTCGGCCTTGACATCATCAGGTTCTCCGTCGGAAGTAGGCGGCTTGAAGCGCAAAAACCTTTCAAGAGTGCGATCGTGGGTTTCGTCGTTGTTTCTGTTATTTGTTGCTTGATGTTGTAGAAAATTTGTCAGTTGAGCTAGGGATTGAGCCATAGCATCATTTCCGTTTCCTCCTCGTGGGGTAGTGCGTGAGTGATCATTGTGATGTTGCTGCTCGTCACGGTTCATACGAGGACGTCCACGCCTTCGGTCAGCCATCTATTATAAGTTAGGGAAGCATGTGGGGATTAACAATCTTATGTGGAGTTATCAGAATTTATGTTGTCATGTAGATTTAAGCGCATGATTGAGTGCTAATTAATCGCGGATAATGGAATTATAATATAAGGTAAAACATAGTCGATTCAAGTTACTTCTGGCTTATTCGCCCAGTTATATATTTACGTTTCATGGCACTTAGGCCAAATGTCTTAAACATCAAAAGTACGAAACATCAAAACAAGTTACATTAATGTTTGTAACCAAGTCTCGGAGTCTTCTAATTATCTCCCAAATACATACTCGCATCCTCTTCTGGGTCCTCTTCCGGGTCCTCCTACGGATCCTCCGCTGGATCTTCCTTCGGATCATCCTCTTCGAACTCACGGAATCGAGTGTCCACAATTAAGGATGCTCGTGATGGGGATCCGATTTCAGTGGTGGAATTGGGAAATAGATCGATCACGGCTCCCAGCTTAGACTTCACCATGATCTGGAATTTTTCATGCTCGTGGAGTTCATACAAAATTTGTTCCTCCAGCATTTGCACCCTGTGGGCTTTGAGATATTTGTGGCTGCGGAGTTTGGCTATCGTTCGAATGTCCACTAATGATTAGGTTTCCAGGTGATGTGCCCTTTCCTACAGCTCTTCGTATTCTTGTCTCTTCTTCTCCAGCAACCGAAACAGCTCGTCCCTCTGATCACGATACGCCATCACATCTTGAAAAATGTGCGCAAGCACGGACCTGAAGTTCTGGATTTCTCTCTCCTTTGAATCGCCCAATACAGCTGCGTTTAGAATGGGTCTGGCAACACTCTAAATTTTGTTAAGCGCTTGCCGGAGCTGATCCTCAATAATCGTTGCTCGCGTAGTAGGGATACCCTGAGTTTTCTTGGTCAAATCTTTCTCGCCAGTGGGGTCCATCTAATTAACAAAAAACTAAGTCAGTATCTCGCAAAATCTAATATCCAATATAAAACTCTATTAAGCATGAATGAATAATCATAAAGCAGTGAACTTAATGATCCAACAAATGCTTATATGATACTAATGACAAAGGAACAATAATACTCCATTTTAGGAAAGTAATGAAGTTTAGTGGAGTTTAAAGGAACTTCATAAATTTTGGATCAATAGTGATATGACTTTGAGAAATGGATAAGTGAAATAAACTATATCCGTTTCAAGAGTTTAATAGAAGAATTGATTCAGTCGGGGAAATGCTGTGAATACTTAATCAAGTATCTTAGCTAATTACTTAGGAAATTTGAATTTGACTATGCATATTCCAAGTGAATAGCGACAAGTCGAAAGAGATCTTAATGAGAATTGACTCGAGAAATCTACTTTAAGTCTCAGTCCTATGGTTCACTTCGTCCTAGGTGGAATTTTCATCTAAGTTCGAAGAATCTTATCCTGGTTAGCCCGTTGTAAGTGTCCTTGTCACAAAGCGGGCTCCGCCACATCTGTCACGCCCCCAACATCTGGAAGGAGGAGGGCGCGACGTACCAGTCGATCAATCAATAAAAGTGTAGCAATAAATAGCGGAAGCTAAATAACGACTGGATAAAATTTTCAATCAACGATCTTAACCCGATGTTCTAAGATTCATTGTAACAAAAGTTGATAATCAAATTACAGTGATCATAAGTTTGTAGCGGAAAAATAACAGACGATTCAAAGTACGAAACATAGTAAATTATTACAAGTCGGGATAAAAATAGAAATTCTAAGTCTAGGCGGCGGTCTTCTAATCGGTCTCTTCCACAAAGCCTTCCTCGTCTTCTGCTGGTTGCTCATTCTCTGGTTTAAAAAGGAAAACGGTGGGATGAGACAAAAGGTCTCAGTGCGTGGGTGATCGTGTGCGAGTGTGACTTTCTTTCTTTTGAAAATTTTAAGTGATGCATGACTTTGTCAAGTTATAAGAAAAGTGAAAAAGGTTTCATAGATATGATGCGATTTATCGAAAGAAAATCATTTGGTAGTGAAATAATATAATCCTGTCCCCATGAATAGATGTCAAGTCAATCAATCAGTCAATCAGTCGATCAATCAATCTAGCTTTGAATCCTGCCGATGTGGACTTTGGATTCTAGGCTCTCCTTATTACTCGTAGCAGTATAGGCAGTCTCCCCAAGATTTGGACCGTCGCCCCAGTAGCTGAGCCTTCGCTCTCACACTTAGCGTGTGCTTCCTTATCTCTTATCTGGGCTCGGTATGTCCTTAGCTGTGGTCAATGCCCGGATCATACCATAATCGCGATTATACCCCAAGTTCTACGACCCAGGTCCCTCGGAACACTCTGTTCCTCGGTTATGGGAATAGGCAACAACGGCAGCCTTGTTCATGAACCGCAGCCCCTCTGCTCGATCCAAGACTTGGTCTAACTGTCCTGACTCGATTTGGGACTCTAGAGATGGCTCCTACAGTTCAAGAGGTGGCCCCCGGATTTTAGGTCAGCTCTCTGTTTCGTATGGGTTCAAGAGGTGGCCCCCATCCGTCGACGTGGCACTTTGTCCCGATAGAGTTAGAGGGCGGACCCGTCTGTGGCACTTTGTTTCTATAGCATTTAGTTCCCGGACAGTCACGATTATAAGTTAGTTGCATAGCACGAGTAACACTTAAACATTCGATCAGTGAGATTAATTGCGTTTTTTGATTAAGTATGGAATATGGTTACTTATATTTGTGGCACGGTAATCAGGATAGGACTTGTATATTAATTTGAAAATATTCTCAATATTTCATCAACGGTTTTAAAGGGTTTAAGTCAGATGTATTGGATTGGTAGGTTCGATGAAAAGAAGTCGAGAATTTTTCTGAAGTTGGTCGAAACGACGTTTATACTCTTAGGTTGAGCCTAAGCATTTTGGAGATATGAAATGAACTCGGATGGTTTCGAAAATTTATAAGAAGGTCAGAGATACTATTTCAAATACAGATTTAAGAAGAGATTCGGAATTTCCAGTTCCGGGACTGAAATTTCCAGAAATTATGAAATTGCCCAAAACTTAACAAAATTGCTCCGAGGCCTTTAGAGCTACGAATTTTGCTCGGAATTTAACGAAATTTTACGAGATGGCTCATGCTGAACCTGGAATCCCAGATTTGTGATAAAGTCCAGAAAATTCGGACTTGGTCTAGAAGTTTTGATTTCTTGCATTTTGACCCCGAAATTGTTTTAAAATTGCAAATTTGACTAATAAGCTTAGATATCGAACTCCGATTCATATGAAACTTTACGGACAGCCTATATGTTATAAAATATATGACATTTAGGGTCCAAAACAGTTTATTCCCGAAAATTTCAGTTTATTCCCAACTTTTTATAAATTACAATTTACACCCCTAAAATTCCGTTTACTCAAATCAAGTCCTGTTTGCCACAAATAACTTATCCACATACCCTAACATAATCATATAACATATAGTTCCAGATTTTGGTAGGGTTTCAATAAGATTTCGAATAGGAAATATAATATTCAATTTTTCACATAATCGAAAACCGACTACCAAATCGGTTATCGTTTAAATCCAACAAATCGTATTGCATGTTAATATAATCATAACATATATTTCTTAGACATGTATTTATACAAAAATTTCCATATTTTTGCATGCTCAACATACTTCATAATTTTCGAAAGTAAAATTCAAGAAAAACGAATATACATGTAATTCAAAGCTCAAATATCATAGCATGAATTTTTAATATGGTGATTTCAACAATTTGTCAACATCATACTTGAAGAAATTTCAGATTTACATGCATCATAAGTAGGAAAAGATTATTATTTAAGGTTTGAAAGAGTTTCACCCACCTTGATTCTTGTCGGAACTAGTCGGTTCTAGGTCTCGAACGTTGAAAGACGATCTCCCCTCTCAAACTACCCTGTTCAGTCGAATCAACATGCACCAAGGATGTTTATTATTTTTGCATTAGAGGGTATAAGTTAGTATATGAAGATTTTATTAAGTATATATTATAGAAGAGATTATAGGGAGTAAGATTACCTAGTTTACTTGAGTTTTTGATGAACTCTTTCTTCCACCTTCAAATTCGGCCCCCTCTCTCCTTCTTCAAGTGCATATTTTTTTTTGTGTTGAAGTGTAAAGTGAGGCTAGGCAATTAGTGAGGGTATTTGTAGTGTGTAAGTAGGTCTTGGGTAAGTGTATATGTAGTGAAGACTAGAGACATGTTGTCTAAGGTGTGTTAAGAGGGTCTCTTGCATGGGAGAACATGAAGACTTTAGAAAATATGCCTCTCCTCTATTTCTTCCCCATTTGGCCGCCCAAATGTATATAATACATATATATATATATATATATGTATTATTTTTTTGTTAATTTAAGTGTATAGCTATAATTGTAATAGTTGATGATTTAATTAGTTGAGTTGGGCTTTAAATTGTAAATTCAAGTCTTAGGAATTTTATTGAGCTGGGTTTGAGTCCATTAGTGAGTTTATATATAATTAGGTATTAACACATAGTCCATTAGGTGAATCAATATTCTACTTTAATTTTATCATTTGGTTTATGAATATAATTTACGAAATTAATGAGTGGAATAACATAAAATTAGACGTAGATTATATCATGTCATAAAACAAATGTTATTAAAGTACATCATGATTTAGTACGTTATACATGTGATAAGTTATCGAATTTAGGGGGTTTTACATCCTCCTCTCCTTGGAAGAATTTGGTCCCCAAATTCCTTCTTGAACAGTTCGGGATAGGAATTCTTCATTTCTTCCTCAGCCTTCCACGAAGCGTCTTCCTCTCTCTTGTGATTTGACCAGACGACTTTAACTAAAGGAATTTGCTTCTTTCTCAATTCGCGTACTTGTCGGTCGAGGATCTTGATCGGCCTTTCTTCATAAGACAAGTTATCTTTGATCAGTGGAATGTCAGAAGTAAGAATGTGCACCGGGTCTGGATGATACTTCTTGAATCTTGAGACATGGAAAACATCATGCATTCCAGCCAGATTGGATGGTAATTCAAACCGGTACGCCAATTGTCTAATTCTTTCCATGATTTTGAATGGTCCTACATATCGGGGACTCAGCTTTCCCTCTTTCCTTGACACTATTAAACCCTTCCGTGGTGTTAGCCTTAGGAAGATTGGATCTCCTACTTCAAATTCTAGATCCTTCCTACGCTGATCGGCGTAACTCTTATGTCTGCTCTGAGCAGTGCGGATCCTATCCTTAATCAATTACACTTTATCCACGACTTCTTTCACTAAATCTGGGTTTATCGGTGAGTTTTTTGTTCATTGGGTCTTCGACGTTCACTGGTCATCAATTTCCCAATGGAGTGGAGATTGACACTTCCTTTCGTACAAAGCTTCATATGGTTCCATTCTGATTGTCGATTGGTAACTGTTGTTGTATGCAAACTCGGCTAATGGTAGGTGGTGATCCTAATTTCCTTGAAAGTACAGTACGCAAGATCGTAGCATGTCTTCAAGGGTCTGGATGGTTCGCTCGGATTGCCCGTCGGTCTGGGGGTGAGCGCTAGTGCTAAAACTCAACGAGGTTCCTAATTATTTATGGAAGACTTTTCAGAAACGAGATACGAATCTTGGGTCTCTATCAGATACTATGTCTGTTGGCACTCCATGAAGTCGAACGACCTCTCGGATATAAGTCTTAGCCAGCTTTTGCAAACTGTCGTCCTTTTTAACCGGCACGAAATGTGATGATTTCGTCAATCTATCGACGATCACCCAAATGGTATTATAGCCTCCCGTTGTTGTTGGCAGATCTATAATGAAGTCCATGGTTATCTTTTCCCCATTTCCATTCAGGGACATCTAACGGTTGTAACAGTCCTGAGGGTCGTCGATGTTCAACCTTGACTCTTTGACATGTGAGGCATCGAGCCACGAATTCTGCTACTTGGTTCTTCATGTTTACCCACCAAAAGTGTTTCTTTAGGTCTCGGTACATCTTGTTACCTCCTGGGTGAATCGTATATCTCGAACAATGAGCTTCTTCGAGAATCCGTCTTTTGAGCTCCTTGTCATGAGGTATACATACCGTCCCTTAAACCTTACAATTCCATCCTTGGTAATCGTAAACTCGGGTTTCTCGCCCTTAATGATCTTGTCCTTGAATTCTTGATGTTTTGGATCTCTCTCTTGGGCTAATCGAATATCATCCAATAGATTCGATTTAACTGTGAGGTTGGCGCAAATTAAACGAGCACCTTCATGAATGAGTTTCATGTAGCTCAGTTCCTCGAGAGCCTGCCATTCTCGGACCATGAGTCGGGCCACTCTAGCCTTTCTACTTAAGGCATCAGCCACGACATTCGCTTTCCCTGGGTGATGTTGAATCTCACAATGGTAATCTTCTAAAAGCTCTACCCATTTTCTATGTCGGAGATTAAGTTCCTTTTGAGAAAATAGGTACTTGAGACTTTTATGATCCGTAAAAACGGTGAATTCAACACCGTATAAGTGATGTCGCCATTTCTTTAAGGCAAATACCATTGCTGCGATATCGAGGTCGTGTGTTGGATAATTCTTCTCGTGCATTTTGAGTTGCCTGGAAGCATACACGATAACTTTACCATTTTGCATTAGTACAGCACCGAGGCCATCCTTTGAGGCGTCATTATATACGACAAATCTCTGGGTTCCTTCTGCAAGTGTCAATATTGGTGCGGTGGTAAGCTTCCTCTTAAGTTCTTGGAAGCTTGTTTCGCATTTATCCGTCCATTCAAATTTTACTTGTTTTTGGGTTAGCCAGGTGAGAAGTCCCGCTATCTTCGAGAAGTCCTTGATGAATTTGCGGTAGTAGCCCGCATGTCCAAGAAAGCTTCTGATCTCAGTGATATTTTCTGGCCTCTTCCAGTCCATAATAGTTTTTATCTTGGATGGATCTACCGCAATCCCTTATCCAGAAATAATGTGGCCCAGAAATGACACTTCCTTAAACCAAAATTCACATTTGCTGTACTTGGCGTACAGCTTGTGCTGCCTGAGTGTTTCCAACACTAGTCTAAGATGCCTCTCGTGATATTTCTCTGTCTTAGAGTACACGAGTATGTCATCGATGAAAATTACTACGAATTGGTCGAGATATGGTTGAAATACTCTACGCATTAAATCCATGAATGCCGCAGGAGCATTCGTGAGTCCAAAAGGCATCACTACGAACTCGAAGTGGCCGTATCTAGTTTGGAATGCAGTTTTAGGAACATCTTCATTCTTAATTTTTAGTTGGTAGTATCCTTGTTGCAGATCGAACTTGGAATACACCGTAGTTCCTTGGAGTTGTTCAAACAATTCATCTATCCTCGGGAGAGGATACTTATTCTTAACCATAACACTATTGAGTTTGCGGTAATCTATGCAAAGTCTTAATTTCCCGTCCTTCTTTTTGCCGAATAATACCAGAGCTCCCCATGGTGATACACTAGGTTGTATGAAACCCACATCGAGCAACTTCTGCAGTTGGACCTTCAACTCTTGTAGCTCCAGTGTTGCCATTCGGTATGGTGCCTTTGCAATAGGTGCCTTCCTGGGCATGATTTCGATATTAAATTCAACCTCTCTATCAGGTGGTAGGGAGGTTAATTCATCGGGAAAAATGTCAGGGTATTCGGACACCACACGTATGGTTTCTATGCCCGACGTACTCTTGGGTTTGTTGATGATCAAGGCTAAAAATCTGGTTGCAACTTTGGCAACTGCCATCCTAGTCTTGACAGCTGATATTATAGGTGCTAGGTTGACTTTAGCGCCCCCAACTAGTTCCACAATTGGTTTGTTAGGTTCGCAAAACCTGACTATCTTAGAGTGACAATCCAATTATGCATAGTGTTTAGACAGCCAATCCATTCCTAGGATGACGTCGTACTCCAATATTTGAAGCACTACTAAATCAGCAGAATAACAGTTACCGCTGACTATCAAATCACAAGCAGAATGGACTTTATCTGCTAGCTGAGTAACTCCCATCGGGGTAGATACTTCTGGACATAATGGTAAGGATTCTAAAGGCCTATCAAGTTTCTTAGAAAAATGCGGTGCAACAAAGGAGTGGGATGATCCTGGATCTATGAGTGTCCGTGCAAGTTGATTGGATATAAGGAATGTACCTTCCACTACATCATTGTTTTTCGGTGCCTCCTGGCCAGCTAGAGCAAACACTCGTGCTGGGGCTTTCCCTCGGTTGTTTCCTGGCTTAGCTGCAGTGGCTGGTTTGTTCTCCGGAGGGTTCACATCTGGGCATTCTCGGATTTGATGATCTGAACTGCCACAACGTAAGCACTTCCCAAGCTTCCTCCAACATAAATCTGACTTATGTCCCTTCCTGCCACAATGGGTGCAAGGCGCTGTTGGTTTGTTGAGAACCGGTGCTTTTGCTCCGCTTGGACTCCCCTGAGCTCCCATCCTCTGAAACTTTTGAGGTGGCTTTGATGTTGGTCGAGTATCAGGCCTCTTGTCATTGTTGGAGAATCGGCTTTGCTGTTGAGCTAATCTTGTCGTTCCGCTATCGATCCGGGTGGAGGCTTCCACAGCTTCGGCAAGTGTCATTAGTCGAACAGTCAAAAGACTCTATTGAAGTGTATGCCTCAGTCCTAGAGTGAATTTGTACTGCTTATCTTCTTCTGTTGCCACTAATCCGGGCGCGTATTTGGACAGTTTGTTGAACTGAGCTTCATACTGGGCGACTGTCATGGTTCCCTGCTTCAAATGGTAGAACTCATCTCGTCGAGCTTCTCTAGCTGCTACCGACACGTACTGGGTTCGAAAATCAGTCAAGAAGTTACTCCATGTCCTGTCATGGTTCTCTCTCGTCCAGCGCTCGTTAATAATCATCCACCAATCATGGGCAGCGGCTTCGAGTCGGAATGTAGCCAGGGATACACGTTGCTCATCGGTATACTGTAGGGCGTTGAAAATTCCTTCAATTCTCTCCAGCCAAAATTCGGCCTTGACATCATCAGGTTCTCCGTCGAAAGTAGGCGGCTTGAAGCGTAAAAAGCTTTCAAGAGTACGATCGTGGGTTTTGTCGTTGTTTCTGTTGTTTGTTGCTTGATGTTGTAAGAAATTTGTCAGTTGAGCTAGGGCTTGAGCCATAGCAACATTTCCATTTCCTCCTCGCGGGGGAGTGCGTGAGTGATCATTGTGATGTTGCTGCTCGTCACGGTTCATACGAGGACGTCCACGCCTTCGGTCAGCCATCTATTATAAGTTAGGGAAGTATGTGAGGATTAACAATCTTATGTGGAGTTATCAGGAATATATGTTGTCATGTAGATTTAAGCGCATGATTGAGTGCTAATTAATCGCGGATAATGGAATTATAATAAAAGGATAAAACATAGTCAATTCAAGTTACTCCTGGCTTATTCGCCCAGTCATATATTTACATTTCATGGCACTTAGGCCAAATGTCTTAAACATCAAAAGTACGAAACATCAAAATAAGTTACATTAATGTTCGTAACCAAGTGTTAGAGTCTTCTAATTATCTCCTGAATTCATACTCGCATCCTCTTCTAGCTCCTCTTCCGGGTCCTCCTCTGGATCTTCCTCTTCGAACTCACGGAATCGAGTGTCCACAATTGGGGATGCTCATGATAGGGCTCCGATTTTAGTGGTGGAATTGGGAAATAGGTCGATCACGGCTCCCAGCTTAGACTTCACCATGATTTGAAATTTTTCATGCTCGTGGAGTTCAGACAAGATTTGTTCCTCCAGCATTTGCACCCTGTGGGCTTGGAGATATTTGTGGCTGCGGAGTTTCGCTATCGTTCGAATGTCCACTAATGATTGGGTTTCCAAGTGATGTGCCCTTTCCTCCAGCTCTTCGTATTCTTGTCTCTTCTTCTCAGCAACCGAAACAGCTTGTCACTTTGATCACGATACGCCGTCACATCTTGAAAAATGCACGCAATCACGAACCTCAAGTTCTGGATATCTGTCTCCTTTGAATCGCCCAAAACAGCTACGTTTAGAATGGGTCTAGCAACACTATCAATTTGGTTAAGTGCTTGCCGGAGCTGATCCTCAATAATCGTTGCTCGCGTAGTAGGGATACCCTGAGTTTCCTTGGTCAAATGTTTCTCGCAAGTGGGGTCCATCTAATTAACAAAATAAAACTAAGTCAGTATCTCGCAAAATCTAATATCCAATAAAAAACTCTATTACGCATGAATAATCATTAAGGCAGTGAACTTAATGATCCAACAAATACTTATATGATACTAACAACAAAGGAACAATAATACTCCATTTTAAGAAAGTAATGAAGTTTAGTGGAGTTTAAAGGAACTTCATCAATTTCGAATGAATAGTGATTTTGAGAAATGGATAAGTGAAATAAACTATATATGTTTCAAGAGTTCAATAGAAGAATTGATTCAGTCTGGGAAATGCCGTGAAGACTTAATCAAGTACCTTGGCCAATGACTTAGGAAATTTGAATTTAACTATGCATATTCCAAGTGAATAGCGACAAGTCGAAAGAGATCTTAATGAGAATTATCATGAGAAATCTACTTTAGGTCTCAGTCCTATGGTTCACTTCGTCCTAGGTGGAATTCCCATCTAAGTCCGAAGATTCTTATCCTGGTTAGCCCGTTATAAGTGTCCTTGTCACAAAGCGGGCTCCGATACCACATCTGTCATGCCCCCAACATTTGGAAGGAGGAGGGAGCGACGTACCAGTCGATCAATCAATAAAAGTGTAGCAATAAATAGCGGAAGCTAAATAACGATTGGATAAAATTTTCAATCAACGATCTTAACCCGATGTTCTAAGATTCGTTGTAAGAAAAGTTGATAATCAAATTACAGTGATCATAAGTTTGAAGTGGAAAAATAAAAGATGATTCAAAGTACGAAACATAGTAAATGATTACAAGTCGGGATAAAAATAGAAATTCTAAGTCTAGGCGGCGGTCTTCTAATCAGTCTCTTCCATAAAGCCTTCCTCATCTTCTGCTGGTTGCTCATTCTCTAGTTTTAAAGGGAAAACGGTGGGGTGAGACAAAAGGTCTCAGCGAGTGGGTGATCGTGTGCGCATGTGGCTTTCTTTCCTTTGAAAATTTTATGTGATGCATGACTTTGTCAAGTTATAAGAAAAGTGAAAAAGGTTTCAAAGATATGCTGCGATTTATCGAAAGAAAATCGTTTAGTAGTGAAATAATATAATCCTGTACCCGTGGATAGATGTCAAGTCAATCAATCAGTCAATCAGTCGATCAGTCAATCTAGCTTTGAATCCTGCCGATGTGGACTTTGGATTCTAGGCTCTCCTTATTACTCCTAGCAGTATAGGCCGTCACCCCAAGATTTGGACCGTCGCCCCAGTAGCTGAGCCTTCGCTCTCACACTT
Source organism: Orobanche coerulescens (assembly GCA_033398695.1). Classification (NCBI taxonomy): domain Eukaryota; kingdom Viridiplantae; phylum Streptophyta; class Magnoliopsida; order Lamiales; family Orobanchaceae; genus Orobanche; species Orobanche coerulescens. The sequence continues at coordinate 42,323,483 of CM065815.1, read as the reverse complement.
AGCGTGTGCTTCCTTATCTCTTATCTGGGCTCGGTATGTACTCAGTTGTGGGTCAATACCCGGATCACACCATAATCGCGATTATACCCCAAGTTCTACGACCCAGGTCCCTCGGAACACTTTGTTCCTCGGTTATGGGAATAGGCAACAACGGCAGTCTTGTTCATGAACCACAGCCGCGTTGCTCGATCTAAGACTCGATCTAACCGTCCCGCCTTGATTTGGGACTCTAGAGGTGGCTCCTACAATTCAAGAGGTGGCCCCCGGATTTTAGGTCAGCTCTCTGTTTCGTATGGGTTCAAGAGGTGGCCCCCATCCGTCGACGTGGCACTTTGTCCCGATAGAGTTAGAGTGCGGACCCATCCGTGGTACTTTGTTTGTATAGCACTTAGTTCCCGGACAGTCACGATTATCAGTTAGTTGCATAGCACGAGTAACACTTAAACATTCGATCAGTGAGATTAATTGCGTCTTTTGATTAAGTATGGAATATGGTTACTTATATTTGTGGCACGGTAATGCGAGATAGGACTTGTATATTAATTTGAAAATATTCTCAATATTTCATCAACGGTTTTAAAAGTTTCAAGTCAGATGTAATGGATTGGTAGGTTCGATGAAAAGAAGTCGAGAATTTTTCTAAAGTTGGTCGAAACGATGTTTATACCCTTAGGTTGAGCTTATGCATTTTGGAGGTATGAAATGAACTCGGATGGTCGTGAAAATTTATAAGAAGGTAAAAGATACTATTTCAATTTCATATTTAAGAAGAGATTCGAAATTTCCAGTTCCGGGACTGAAATTTCTAGAAATTACGAAATTACCCCAAAACTTAACAAAATTGCTCCGAGGCATTTAGAGCTACGAATTTTGCTCGGAATTTAACGAAATTTTACGAGATGGCTCGTGATGAACCTGGAATCCCAGATTTGTGAAAAAGTCCAGAAATTCGGACTTGGTCCAGAATTTTTAATTTCTTGCATTTTGACCCCGAAATTGTTTTAAAATTACAAATTTGACTAATAAGCTTAGATATCGAACTCCGAGTCACATGAAACTTTATGGACAGCCTATATGTGATAAAATATATGCTATTTAGGGTCCAGAATAGTTTATTCTCGAAAATTTCAGTTTAGTCCCAACTTTTTATAAATTATAATTTACACCCCTAAAATTCCGTTTACTCAAATCAAGTCCCGTTTTGCCACAAATAAGTTATCCACATACCCTAACATAATTATATAACATATAGTTCCAGATTTTGGTAGGGTTTCAACAAGATTTCGAATAGGACATACAATATTCAATTTTCACATAATCAAAATCCGACTACCAAATCGGTTATCGTTTAAATCCAATAAATCGTATTGCATGTTAATATAACCATAACATATATCTCTAAGACATGTATTTATTCAAAAATTTCCAGATTTGTGCATGCTCAACATACTTCATAATTCTCGAAAGTAAAATTTAAGAAAAACGAATATACATGTAATTCAAAGCACAAATATCATAGCATGAATTTTTAATATGGTGATTTCAACAATTTGTCAACATCATACTTGAAGAAATTTCAGATTTACATGCATCATAAGTAAGAAAAGATTATTACTTAAAGGTTTGAAAGTGTTTCACCCACCTTGATTATTCTCGGAACTAGTCGGTTCTAGGTCTCGAACGTTAAAAGACGATCTCCCCTCTCACACTACCCGGTTCGGTCGAATCAACATGCACCAAGGATGTGTATTATTTTTGCATGAGAGGGTTTAAGTTAGTATATGGAGATTTTATTAAGTATATATTATAGAAGAGATTAGAGGGAGTAAGATTACCTAGTTTACTTGAGTTTTTGATGAACTCTTTCTTCCTCCTTCAAATGCGGCCCTCTCTCTCCTTCTTCAAGTGCTGATTTTTTTTTGTGTTGAAGTGTAAAGTGAGGCTAGGCAATTAGTGTGGGTATTTGTAGTGTGTAAGTAGGGCTTGGGGAAGTGTATATGTAGTGAAGACTAGAGACATGTTGTCTAAGGTGTGTTAAGAGGTCTCTTGTATGGGGGAACATGAAGACTCTAGAAAATATGCCTCTCCTCTTTTTCTTCCCCATTTGGCCGCCCAAATGTATATAATATATATATATATATTATTTTTGTTAATTTAAGTGTATAGCTATAATTGTAATAGTTGGTGATTTAATTAGTTGAGTTGGGCTTTAAATTGTAAATTCAAGTCTTAGGAATTTTATTGAGTTGGGTTTGAGTCCATTAGTGAGTTTATATATAATTAGGTATTAACACATAGTCCATTAGGTGAATCAATATTCTACTTTAATTTTATCATTTGGTTTATGAATATAATTTACGAAATTAATGAGTGGAATAACATAAAATTAGACGTAGATTATATCATGTCATAAAACAAATATTATTAAAGTACATCATGATTTAGTATGTTGTACATGTGATAAGTTATCGAATTTAGGGGGTTTTACATAGGCTTTTATTCTTCAATCATTCACCATTTGACACTTTGAATCCTGATGACGGCTGCAACACATTTCTCGAATTCCGGTAGCTAAGATTTTTGTGATTCCTATTGGAAGAATGATAAAACCTCAGATGAGGATTATTCCGATAATTATTGAAATTATGATTATTGATGTAATGAGCTTCCTCCAAAGGGTCGGGTGGTGGTGCACTTCCTTTTGGAGTTATAGTTTTTGCACTCTTTGTCAGAACTCCCAAATGGTTGGTCAAAATCGACATTTGTGCAGTTAAAGCCTTTATAGGATCCGAGTATGAAACGTCAACCACTCTACGCACATTAGTCCTCTCAGTAGGCCATTGATAGCTATTCATGGCCATATCCTCGATCAATTCATATGCTTCCTCATCACTTTTGGCTAGTAGTGCTCCTCCGGCCGATGCATCAACAAGATTTCTCGTCTCTCCGGACAACCCATTGTAAAAGAAACACATTTGTTGGTCTACAAGAAAAACATGACAAGGACACCGTCTTAACAAATCCTTGAGGCATTCCCACGCCTAATATAACATTTCTGAGTCCATTTGTCGGAACTGCATGATTTCGCTCTTCAATCTCATGGTCTTGTTGGGCGGGAAGAATTTGAATTGAAACTTTTCACTCAACTCATCCCATGTACGTATGCTCCCCGAAGCAAGGGTTCCAGAACAACTACGAGCCTTCTCTCTCAAGGAGAACGGAAATAGCTTCAATCTTATTGCATCATTTGGCACTCCATTCATTTTGATGGTATCACAAATTCGAATAAAGTGGAATAAATGGCCATGCGGGTCCTCTGTGGCAAATCCCCCAAACTGATTCTGTTGAACCATCGATATTAATGAATGCTTCAATTCAAAATTGAGGGCGTTGATAGGAATATGAGAAATTCCCCCGTAATTTTGGTCAAGCTTCGGTCGAAATCCGTCCCGAATGGATTGAAACCGAACCGCGGGCTGCTCAGCCTGTACGTCTCCGTTTTTTAGATTATGGGCTGCTGTATTTTCATTTTCTGTGTTGGCAATCGTGTCTCCCGTTCTTTCCATTTCGTCAAATAGATCCCTTCGTAATTTCCGTGCAGCAACACCTGTTCTTTGAGAAAATGCCTCTACTTAGGGAATAAAGATTCCAAAGGTTCTCGAGATGACCGGGTGTTCATGTACGTCCTGCAACACGACCAAAAATAATACATAAGTACCAAAATAAAATAAAATAGAAAAATTGTCTAAAGTAAGACCAAAAACACTTATCGTAATATCAAAACTAATAAAAATAAATTAGTCCCTGGCAATGGCGCCAAAAACTTGTTCGCTATATTTTTAACTATCCGCAAGTGTATGGAGTAAATGTAGGAGTGGCGAGCAAGGTCGTATTCCACAGAGTTCTATGTGCATTCCCAAATGATAATCACAACAATATCTTAAAGTCCCTCTCGAGATGTATTAAAATGTAGATTAAACAACCTATAACAATGTTTCCGTCTATTATAAGTTATGTAACTCCAAATATTTATAGGATTAAAGATCATCATAGTTTATCACTGATTTCTCAATCTCGTAATTAACTATGTCAAATACTCAAAACCTATTAATGCCCTATTCTCTCGAATTATGAGCAATTAAGTTAAACATGTAAAACATTGATCAAGTGTTCTAACATGAATCAAAACCAAGTATTTGAAAAAGAAATCACAGTAGATATATATAATCATCAATCCTTCAAAACCATAGTGAATCAACGTGTTGGGAAAACAAGAACCCTGTATCGAAACAGCCGGGATATTCAATCCCTGTCTCGAATAGTATTTGATAAGAGGTTTTGACATATATGCCAATCCACATACAGTAAAGGAAACTGTATCGAAGTGTTAAGGCATCAACCTGTATCGAAGACCTGTATCGAATCCAGCATATAGTGGAACCCTTCAGTACAGCAAAGAAGTCTTATAAAGACCAAGTATGGAAACTGTCTCGAAACACCAATACAGTTATCTTCCATATAGCTTTCAACAGGACAAGAAGGAATCTTCAGTAGTCAAGACCCGTTGAATAAAGAAGTATTTAAATACTCAAGGATAAAGTATTTAAATACTGTCAGTCAACAGATCTTCAAATCCCGCTAAATCCGGATCGTGCTTTTAATCCCGTTGGAACGGAATCTTGCTCAACGGATATATATTTCAGAGACTATATATATCTCATAAAGGCATTGAAGATCAGTTACCGAAACCGAAATCATTCAAAGCTATCAAGTTATCATCAGAGCAAAATATATCTCCAAGCTTACTGCAACTCAGATAAAAGAGATATACATTGCTCATCTTCTTGAACAACACTTCATCAGCTACAAGCTCATAAAGTCAAAGCTGTTGTTCACACTCTGTTCTATACCTTGAACAAACCCAGATCAGCCCTGTGTGGACTGAGGAAGACGAAGCTTCAGAACTCTGTGTGAAGAAGTCAGTCAAGCTTTAGCTCAAACTAATATGTGTGAATGGTTGAAGCTAAGATCTTTATATCAATCTGTGTGAATGATATATTGATTGTATAACTGTTATAATTACGTAGTTGTATACGTAGTAATTATAATAAACATTCTACTCCTGTGTGGAGGACCAGTGGACGTAGAGGGGTTTACCTCGAACCACTTTAAATACTGTGTTATTTACCTTTAGTTTTTACTGTTTTATTTACTGTGATTATTTAAGTATACACTGTACACCTAGTTGCTGTATCCACAGCAACTTACTGTATCTAAAACTTCCGCTACGCACTCAGATTTAAAAATCAGTACAGCTTGTTGTTTAAACTACTTCCCAAGCTGTATCCAGCATACTTAGTGGCCAACAAGTGGTATCGGAGCGGTTGATTCTAAAAAGAATCAGTCGTATTTTTAACCGAATCAGATCCAAAATCACTTACTCTTTAAAAACAGTCTCTTTCATTTCCTTACTTTCACATGGATACTTCTATGATCAACAAAGTGCCTATGTTCTCTATTAATGAATTTGATGATTGGAGAATTAGGATGGAGGCTCATCTTGCAGTAATGCACGAAGATATGATTTTTGTGATACAGGATGGTCTTATCAAGATCATGAAGGTAAACACGGCCGCAAGGATTGAAGGTCAAGCCCATACTGAGATGCTCGAGAAGGATCGCGAGCAATGGACCACAGATGAAAGAAAGCGAGCCAATCTCGACAATGTAACTAAGAACGCGTTATTTGTCACCCTTGACAAAGGCACGTTCTCAAAGGTAAAGAACTGCAAAACAGCCAAGGAAATCTGGGATAAACTCAAGTTGATTTGTGAGGGAACTGAGCTCTCAAAAGAAAACAAGATTTCAAAACTAACTCAGCAATTTGAATCTTTCGAAATGAAACCAACTGAGACACTTGAGGAACTTGACCTCAGATTCAATGGTATTGTTGGTGAACTTGAAGCGTTGGGCAAAATTTATACCCAAAAGGAGAAGAATTTAAAAATTTTCAGATCTCTCCCAGCCCAATGGGACATTAAGACCACAGCTATGCGTGTGTCTTGCAATCTTAATGAAATAACTACTTTTGATCTCTTCTCTGACCTCAAAGCTTTTGAGTATGATATTGACAGAAGAGAGAAAGCTGAAGAATCTCCTCCAAAGGTCACAGCACTAGCCGCTGTATCGAGTCATCGACTCAGCATGCCCAGCTCGTCGAAGCCTAGTCACAAGAATGCTGATAGTGACGACGACATCCTGTCTCAAGATGAAATGGCGCTTCTCATGCACAAATTCAAAAAGTTCATCAAACAGACTCCTTACAGGCCCAAACCTGTCCAAAAGGTAAGTACCGAAAATTCATCCGGTAATTCTAACCTGTGCTATAATTGCAGGAAACCAGGGCATTATGCAAATAAATGTCCTCATCCCAAAGTTCAAAAGTTGTCGGAGGCCGAGCAACAAGAGAGAGATGAAAGAATACGTGCTTGGAAAAACAAGCTCAAGGCCCTGATTGGAGAATCAGAAGCCTCCCCCACACCATCCAAATCTGAAGAATGTCTGTAGGTGGTCACTGAAAGTGATTCATCTGATGATGAGTTCGATGATAAAGCATATATGTGCTTTATGGCCAATGACATTCCGGAAGGTGAAGATAGCGATGATGAGGTAAGTTCAACCTCAGCTATTCCATCAAATGCATCTCATACTTTTGAAAACATGATGAATGAATATAAAAACACTCAAAAGGCCCATAAGACATTGAAAAACGAGAATATACAGCTCCAACTGTCTAACCTAGAGCTGAAAGATGAAAACGATTTGCTGAAGATAAATTATGAGAATATGTCTCTTGACTGTGAAACCAGCAAAGTCGATTTTGAAAAACTCATGGAGAGCAATCATCAACTTGCTCATGAACTAAGTGAGGTTAAAACTCACAACGAGAGCAAGACAAATGATTTGATTCTACTTCAAGCCAAAGTCACAACTCTCGAAAAACGAGAAATTGAACTTGAGACCACTCTGAAATCGTCCAAAAGAATGGAAGAAATTCTGAGCACTGGGCAACATGATCATGACAAAAGTGGCTTAGGATACAGCTCATGTTTAAACAAAGGGAAAACTAGTACAGTGTTTGTCAAGAGTGTGGAACACATTCCTAGTCCCGTGAAGGAACCTGCTGCACCGCGAAAACCGAAGGCTGCCATTCCGCCCCCACAATCCTATTCCAGACAGCGGAATCATAAATCATTCCAACCTGTGAGGCGCACTCAACACCATGCTCCCCGAGCATATCAACAGCGCCAACAGCCATTCAGAAGGAAGGCTGTATCCAACTACCAAAGGCCCGCATGGCAGTACTATCAGTACAGCACGCCTAGGTATTGGATATAGGAGCCCCGTTATCCCTCGAGACAGCAAGTGCCTGCTCATTATCAACAACAGCATTGGGAATCCAACTGGAGACCCAGAAGGCAAGCTGTTAGGCCAAAGAAAATGGCTCCACCTCCAAGACAGCACTCGTACTGGATTAATAATAATAACCCTGAATTTTTCATGCATAATAATTATCATGGTTATAGCGACTACGGATATGCACCTCGTAGATATCGCAAAACTGTACCGAGTATGACCTATAATAAACCAATTGCTGCCAGGAAAACTTGGGTACCTATAGGAACTAACATACATGGACCCAAAAATCAAAGGGGACCTAAATCTACTTAATTTCTTTGTAACAGGACATTCTAGAGGAGGATACCTGGTACTTTGATAGTGGATGCTCTCGGAACATGACCGGAGATAGGAGCAAGCTATCAGATTTTGTAGAAGGTCGCAGTCCAAAAGTTTATTTCGGTGATAAATCTAAAGGAAGAACAAGAGGGAAAGGAAACCTACTTGTCGGAAAATTCAAAGTCACCGATGTTGCATATGTTGAAGGCTTACAGTACAATCTACTTAGCATTAGCCAGTTCTGTGATAAACAGTTCTCGGTGAAATTCTATATAGATCGTTGTAGAGTCAAGAACATCCAAACCAAGGAAGTTGTGCTTACAGTAAGCAGATCAGGTAACATGTATATTGCTGACTGGAAGCCTATGAGCTCCTCAATTCCATGCTTTGTTGCCAAAGGCACTGCAGATCTTAGCTGGTTATGGCACAAGAGGATGTCTCACGTCAACTTCAAGACGATCAACAAGCTCTCAAGACAGGGGATGGTTAGAGGTTTGCCAAATGTGTCATTTAAGATGGACAGCGTCTGCGGACCGTGTCAGAAAGGCAAGCAAATCAAGTCAACCCTGAAGAGCAAATCCTACCTTTCAACCCAAAGAGTGTTGGAAATGCTACATATGGATCTCTACGGTCCTGTAGACCCAGTCAGTTTGGGAGGTAAGAAATACTGCATGGTTGTTGTTGATGATTATTCCAGGTATGCTTGGACAATTTTCCTTAGCAAGAAGAAGGAAACAACATCAAAGCTGCCCGATCTCCTGAGAAAGTTGCAAAATGAAAAGGCATTGAGTATCGTGTCCATTCGTTCCGACAGAGGCACAGAATTTACTAATCGCTTTATAGAGCAATACTGTTCGGAAAATGGGATACAACAAGAATACTCAGCTACCCGTACTCCTCAACAAAATGATGTTGCCGAGCGAAAGAATAGGACGTTGAAAGAAGCAACAAGGACAATGATCGCCGCAAGCAAGTTGCCACAACGTTTCTGGGGTGAAGCAACCAATACAGCATGCTACACTCAAAACCGCTGTATTGTCAACAAGCACCACAACAAAACAGCATATGAGGTATGGAACAACAAAACTCCGTTAGTTTCATATTTTCACATTTTTGGATGCAGGTGTTATGTGTTGAATAATGGGAATAGAACCTTTGATGAGAAATCAGATGAAGGAATATTTGTAGGATACTCCTCCATCAGCGAAGCTTACAGAATCTTTAATAAAAGGAAGCTAACGATCGAGGAATCAGTTCATGTAGTGTTCGACGAACCTCATCATGACCCTACAGGAGTAGAAGATGTTACCCAAAACATCCAACAACTCTCTATCTTGGATCCTCCAACTCCCATTGAACTTGTCGTTGATTTAGAAATCAACCCCGCAGTTGTAAGAATCGACGTGGATGAAGCCGACGTTGTACAAGCTGAAGCTGTATCTACAGAATCTCTCGATACAGTACGGGATCCTGAATTAGAACCCAACCGAAGATGGTTGAGAGATCACCCACGAGAGCTGATCATTGGAAACATAAATGCTGGTGTTTCTACTCGTTGGAGAATACAGAGTACACAAGGAAATGTACTTTGTGCACAAGAAGAACTTGACACTGAGGTATCACAGTTTCCTGAATGGAAATCTCAATCCGAGCTTAGAAGACTCAATATGTGCACTATCGCTGTATTCTTAGCCCAGTCCGAACCTGTTTCGACCATAGACGCTCTTAATAATTCTCATTGGATAACATCTATGGAATAAGAGCTTAACGGTTTCGAAAGAAACAATATATGGTATCTTGTACCCAGACCTACACATCAATTGGTTATAGGAACCAAATGGGTATTTCAAAACAAAAAGGATCGAAATGGACTTATTATAAGGAATAAATCCAGACTAGTCGCACAAGGATATAGTCAGGAAGAAGGCATAAACTATGATGAAACCTTCGCCCCTGTAGCGAGACTAGAAACCATTAGGATATTTTTAGCCTTTGCCGCCCATAAGAGCTTTATTGTATACCAAATGGACGTCAACAGTGCATTCCTGAATGGAGACCTTGCCTAAGAAGTTTATGTTGAACAACCACCAGGGTTTGCCAACACAGATGGTATCGACTTAGTATACAGGCTAAGGAAAGCGCTGTATGGACTTAAACAAGCCCCTAGAGCCTGGTACGAAACCTTGTCCCAGTATCTAACCAACAACGGATTTGAGAAAGGTGCTATGGACAAGACCTTGTTCAAAATACAGGAAGGTGATGACCTTCTTATGGTGCAAATCTATGTGGATGATATAATTTTTGGTTCAATTAACCTTGCTTTGTGTCAAAGGTTCTCTCATCTCATGCAAAGTAAATTTGAAATGAGTATGATGGGGGAACTTAGCTACTTCCTAGGTTTGCAGGTAAAGCAGTTGCCTACAGGTATTTTCATCAACCAAGAAAAATACAGCAAGGATCTTCTCAACAAATTTGGAATGAACAATTCCAAATCATCGTCAACCCCCATGAGCACTTCCGTGCAAATTAGTGCTGATGAAGCCAGAAAGCCGTTTGACCAATCACTCTATAGGAAGCTCATTGGTTAGCTCCTATACCTAACGGCTAGCAGGCTCGATATCCAGTTTGCTGTTGGAGTGTGTGCGAGGTATCAAGTAGCACCTAAAGAATCACACTTCAATACAGCTAAACGAATCCTAAAGTACATTAAAGGAACAGTCGATGTAGGACTATGGTATCCTAAAGAAGGCGGATTCGATTTAGTTCGATACAGCGACTTGGATCTCGGAGGCTGCAAGCTAGATAGGAAGAGTACAAGTGGAACTTGTCACTTTCTTGGACCTAGACTCGTTTCTTGGTTCAGTAAGAAGCAATTGGCTAACTCTCTTTCCACGGCTGAATCTGAATACTATGCTGCTGCTAGCTGCTGTATGCAGATCCTTTGGATGCAACAACAGTTGTCAGATTATGGAATTGAAGCCATAGAGACTCCAATCATGTGTGATAGCACGAATGCAATTGCAATAACGCACAATCCTGTCCTGCACTCGCGCACTAAGCATATCAACATGAAGCACCATTTTATAAGGAATCATGTCGATAACAAAGATGTTCGCCTTGAAAAAGTTCATACAGACATTCAGTTGGCCGACATCTTCACCAAGCCGCTCGACACAGCCAGATTCAACATGCTTAGACAAGAATTGGGAATGCTGCAGCCCGACTCCCTGTAAGTAATTTACTGTTTTTACTCAACAATTGAGGGGGAATACTGTAAGACCCAAGAATATAGTATCCAATGTTAATTATCTGTACACTCAGAACTGTCAATACAGCACTGTAGTGAGCAAAGATATATGAATCCTACAGCTGACGTGTGCAATAATTAAGGGGGAATACTGTAGGACCCACGAATACAGCATTAATCCAAAAGTTGCTGTATGGAATTTAAAACCTATATGTACCTTTTTAAGGGGGAACGCTGTATCGACGCGGACACAGCACATACTATAGGATTTCGATTCAGTATATATATTATATTATATCATTTCATTTTAAAATGATTTGTGTCCACGTGCCCTGTTTTTATGTCAAACGTCTTGTACATTAAATGCCTTGCACGAAATCTGGACAACTGAATCTCAAAAGTCGTGATGTTTTAAATTGTTTATTGTTTTAAAACCGCCGTTTCAGGCATTTAGGGTGACACAAATGTCAGAAGTGGGACCCATTTATATTTTAAACATTTTAATGGATTAGTGTACCTGTTACACTCAGTCCATCTTAACCGTTGATTTCAAAAATCGGTTCCCGTCCCTTAAAATCTGACCATTCGTACTCTGCAAAACCCTATTTCTCCACCCAACTATAAAAGGACTAATACTGCCATTAAAGACTCTTTACGCTTCCTGCAAAAATTAAGAGTTCTCAAGCAAAAACAGCCTACACAACTTTCTGCATTTTACTGCATATTACGTGTTTTCCTCTTCACTTTTTCTTGTAAAATCATCAATGGCTGGACAAACTTCTTCCCCCGCTCTCAAGAAAACCGCAAACATCATCAATGGACGGATCTTCTCAAGATCTGTTGTCATTGAATGCCTTCTCACTGAAACCAATGATGTCAAACCCATGGAGTACATCATCACTCGTCTTCGTCAACAAGGCCTCTATCGCCTTGGAAGTCAAACTGCTGACAAGTATGATGTTCATCTCGTTGAGGAATTTTACCTCAACGCCGCCGTACGCTTTTTGTCATTGGCCCAAGGAGGTCATGTTGCTGACATAACCACTACCATTCAAGGAGTTGAGATCTGTGTTGATAGCGATCTACTCCAGAATATCTACAGGCTACCTGCTGATGGCCTGACAATGGATCAACTTGAGACGTTTGGGTCTCAAGAACTTATAACCAAGTTTTATGGGCCGTTCACCGGCTCAACTATTGTTGACATGGTTCAAACCACCTGTCACAAAAAGAATTTTTGTCTGCCTTATGTATATTTGCATGATTTCTGCTGCAGGATCATTGAGAATCGAATTGGTGCGTTCGAAATATGTACTAATCTGAGGTTCAGGATGATGGTGGCAATTCTGACCTGTGAAAAGTTCAACTGGTGCCATATAATCCTGAAGCACTTGCAAGAGGAGGTATGCAAGCCTGCCACCCAGAAGAAGTCATTTGGTTTAATGTTAAACCATATCTTCACAAAATGCGGACTGTCGCAATCCGCTGATGCAAAGAAGAACAGCTCCAGGATATACCTAGGAGGCGTCAAGCCTACTGCATATAACCAGAGCACCATGGTCTGCAACCACTCGAATACCAAATATATGCCAGTCTCTGCAGACCCAAGAGATGAGTCTTTGAAGTCCCAGGACGTGGAGTCTTCAAAGAAAAGAAAAAGATCTCACAGCAAGAAACCTATTGCTAGTGAGAAGCCAAAGAAGAAACTAAGGAGGCTTTCTAAAGCCAAATCTACCAAGCCCTCCGAAGCAGTTACTACCGTGGCTCAACCCACTGAAGAACAACCCCAGGGCCCAACCCCTGTGGAAGAGGTGTCCACTACTGTATCGACAGTAGATCCTGAGCCATTGGCGGCTAGGACGGATGATGGGACATCTGCCAATGAAAAAGACTCTAGCGAGTCGGCTGCCCCTACGGAGCCAAACGCTACCTCTCCTATATGGGATTCCACACCCGTACAGGATCAATCTTCCTTCGGGGCACCATCCCCTGTAAGGAATCTCACTTCCCTACAGGATCCCACACCTGTAGAGGAACCCCTTGCTACAGCGGACCCAGACGTTGTACGCAGTCCCTCCCTTGACACCATTATTCACAAAACCCTTCTCTCTGTTCAGATCGAACATGCCTACGAAAGATTTCTGAAATAGAAAGGCTTCAGGCTAGCTCCGTATGAAACATTATACAACTGGAGCGAATGGAGCCAAGAAGAAAGCTTTGTATCAGAAATGACGGACTCAATGGAAATTGAGGCCCTGATCCGATGGGACAATCCTTTCTGCAAAGAACAGATTGAAAGCCATCTTCTGCAGAAATCTGATGCAAGGAGGAAAGGTAAAGATAAGTCAGAGGACTCTCCCCCAAATCCAAAAGACGACGATGACAATGACTCAGACGACACCGACGATGCTTTACAAGCTGGTCTGAGAATGAGTCGTGAAGAGGCTCAAGATAGAGACGCCTCTCCACCAAACGATGACGAAGGGCCATCAACTCGAAGCAAGCCCCCTTCGACACAGCAAGAAAACATTCCCGACCAGGAGGAATCAGTCCCTCAGGTCGAGGAGGAAGGAACAGTTTTGGAACATGCACCCGAGCCTGCCACCGCTCAAGAAGAAGTAGTTGTCACTGAGAGACAACAAGAGGATTCAGTCCCTCCTGTATCCATGTCTACCGACGAAACTTTGCAACAGGAGGACACACAACCCCCTGCCGCCGAACCAGAACAAGCTGCTCCCGCCCCTTCAACCTTGGAATCCGAGGATGGTAATACACCTGAGGATTTCCAACTTAGTTCACGCCCTACCGTGAATCTAAGGAGGTTCAACTGCTCTGAAGATTTCGCCCAACCAGATTCTCTGATTTCTGCCGCTAGGAAAGAGCGCCTGCATGCTCTTGGTCTTCAAACTGTATTCATCCAGGATGCCGTGAATGCTCTGTCTTCAGTTGAAAAAGCCTTGAATTGGATGCATACTTCTGCCGTGGAAGAAATGACCACCTTAAAGCATGAAGTTTCTCGAGTAGTCGAGGCCTTCATTATTTTGCCAGAAGTATTCAAACAAGCACTGAAAATCATGGAAGACAAGCAAGAGCAACTCCTGAAGGAAGAGGCAACCAAAACACGCATTGCTGAAGCCAAGACCGCACGTGCTATGATCAAAAACAGTTCTCAATTGCGAGCCCACGACAAATGCATCAAGGACATGTCGCAGGAACTTTCCTCCCTTGTAGAAAGAATGACTAACATCGAGATGAAATAGGATGCTGCATTAGAGATCCTAGGACATCTTGATGACGCCAAAAAGGGGGAAAAAGCAAGAGAAGCTGCAAAGAGAATCAGGTTACAGCATGAAAGGGAATTTGAGGCCGCTTAAGACAGCATCACTGCTGAGTTAAACAAGCTAGCCCCTCCTTCTCAAAGTTTTAAGATTTCAGGATCACGACCAGAATTTCATGATCCAAATGTCCCGTGGCAAAGTCTAATCCAGAGACCTTCTGAAATTCGTCTGCCGACCAACCGACATCCTACTGCTGATGAGGTGAAGCAATGGAGGAAGAACGAACTGATGAGATACTTTGTTAAACTCATCAGGGAATCCGCCATCTTCAAGAGCTATAAGACTTTAGCGGAAGCCGCAGACAAATTTACGAAGATGCTAGAAGAAGGAAAACTCCCTCTCCAGCTAGATATGAAGAGCAAGCACAGAAGAGGAGATCGGATCACTCATCCAGAAGACTGGATTCTTGCCTTTGATAGATCCTATGAAGGAAGAGCTATATACCAGGATCGAGGCAACGATTCCCTACAGAACTGGTGGCGTGGTACCGAGAATGATCCAGGAAGAAAGCCATGGAGACATGCGGACTACACATAGGATCTGAAATCCTTGTATATTATTTTTGTTTTGTAATTTCTCTTCGAAACAGCAAACCATGTACTCAATTTATTTTGAATATCAATAAAAGTGTTTGTTTGTCTTGAAAGATTATAACTCGTAATCTACTGTGTTGATGTATGATTACTTAAATTGTTTCATAACAAATCTCAAGAATAGAAACTTGATTGAAAATTAAGCTGTACGAACTTGTCTACGAACAGTTCATGATTTCAGTTGTAAGCTTAGAAAACATTGTATGATTGTGCCTGCACGCCAATCATAAGCTTAAGTTGTAAAAATTCTTAGCTGTATCGAACTCGCCTGCGAGCAGTTCATTTATTAGACTAAGTTGCTGAAAGACATACCTTTTGACGAAAGACCAAGAAATCTGCCAGAAGTCATCAAAGAAGATTATTTCATGAAGAAGGTTTTGGCATCATCAAGAAGACTTGAAAGTTAGAAAGTCAAAGTCTTGGCAAATTTTCAAAAAGGGGGAAATTGTTGGGAAAACAAAAACCCTGTATCGAAACAGCCGGGATATTCAATCCCTGTATCGAATAGTATTTGATAAGAGGTTTTGACATATATGCCAATCCACATACAGTAAAGGAAACTGTATCGAAGTGTTAAGGCATCAACCTGCATCGAAGACCTGTCTCGAATCCAGCATATAGTGGAACCCTTCAGTACAGCAAAGAAGTCTTATAAAGACCAAGTATGGAAACTGTCTCGAAACACCAATACAGTTATCTTCCATACAACTTTCAACAGGACAAGAAAGGATTTTTAATAGTCAAGACCCGTTGAATAAAGAAGTATTTAAATACTCAAGGATGAAGTATTTAAATACTGTCAGTCAACAGATCTTCAAATCCCGCTAAATCCGGATCGTGCTTTTAATCCCGTTGGAACGGAATCTTGCTCAATGGATACATCTCAACGGATATATATTTCAGAGACTATATATATCTCATAAAGGCATTGAAGATCAGTTACCGAAACCGAAATCATTCAAAGCTATCAAGTTATCATCAGAGCAAAATATATCTCCAAGATTACTGCAACTCAGATAAAAGAGATATACAGTGCTCATCTTCTTGAACAACACTTCATCAGCTACAAGCTCATAAAGTCAAAGTTGTTGTTCACACTCTGTTCTATACCTTGAACAAACCCAGATCAGCCCTGTGTGGACTGAGGAAGACGAAGCTTCAGAACTCTGTGTGAAGAAGTCAGTCAAGCTTTAGCTCAAACCAATCTGTGTGAACGGTTGAAGCTAAGATCTTTATATCAATCTGTGTGAACGATATATTGATGGTATAACTGTTATAATTACGTAGTTGTGTACGTAGTAATTATAATAAACATTTTACTCTTGTGTGGAGGACCAGTGGACGTAGAGGGGTTTACCTCAAACCACTTTAAATACTGTGTTATTTACCTTCAGTTTTTACTGTTTTATTTACTGTGATTATTTAAGTATACACTATACACCTAGTTGCTGTATCCACAGCAACTTACTGTATCTAAGACTTCCGCTACGCACTCAGATTTAAAAATCAGTACAGCTTGTTGTTTAAACTACTTCCCAAGCTGTATCCAGTATACTTAGTGGCCAACACAACGTACTCCCATACCCGGAATCTAACAAGTTTAGCCGGAAATGGTAATAAAAGAAAGATCAACAATCATCATGTTCATCATGTTCAAGCTAAATAAAACAACAAAATGAGTAAAAGATAAGAAGAAGATAAAACTCGGATGATGTCTTGAGTGGTCTTGAATCAAGATTTGAAGTGTCCTTGATGTGTTCTTCCTTGTACTTTGCCAAAATCTCCTCCTCCTTGTTAGTTTTTCTCTCAATCTTGTGTTTTTTTCACTCTTTCAAATGTAACACCCCCAAGATATTCAGGATATATTACAGCACCATGGACCCCTACATGGGACCCACCAGGCTAAATAATTAATACCGCTCGTCTAACCATCTCGGTTAGAGAGAAAACACACATCACCAAGACGAAATTTAAATAAAACACCCGGTAAACCCGGTAGACCAGACATCACCGAAAATCATAAATAACATTTACTAATACAAACCATAATCCAAGTAAAAATACCTAAGTACTCGCGAGTACTATCTATAAGTTCACAAGTTTGGAAAATAACCACATCAAAATGGACAACGGAAATAAGGGGACTCATTTGCACACGTCAACATCCCCGGCCAGCATCCTCGTACTAATCCAGTGCCCGCTCGACCGGTTGAACACCACCTGAAATTCATAACAAGAATTTCCCCCAAATGGGTTCCTAAAGGGGTTAGCAATTACGCTAGTACAAGTAATCAAGGAAAACCATTCACTTACGCATTTCATAGTACATGCATCTGTTGGGATTCGGTGCTTAAAACGAAGGCCCAGTGGAAGCGGTAAAACGAAAATTAATTCGATCCGAATCCCTACGAGGATCGATCGAGCTACGTATATACGAATGTCAAAAACGAATCCACAAGAGATATAGAAACTCACCCTTGTAGTCCGTTGATTAGATGGATAACCTTCTCTTGAGCTATTCCCCAAGCTATTCTTGATCTCTACGAATCTATTCCGCTTCAAGCCCTTGAACGATCCAACGCCGAAAGCACCGCGTCTCTACTTGCCACACACCGGAGAAATGACCGGAAACGACGATCACCTTGCTATCCTCCGAGGATACGGCTAGAGCTATGTGATGAAGCTATATATGTAAATATTACTACACTCTAAGTGTTTTAATCTTACTCTCTCTTTATGTCTTCATATTTTTCTCTAAGAAAAACAAGAACAAAGTTGAAGAAGAAGATGAATTGGAGAAAAACTTTTTCTCTCTCTTTCTCTCTCAAAACTCACGTTGGAAATGGCATGGAATGAGAAGTGAGAGATGTCATCATCTTCATTTATTCAACTCCCCACCACTTGAAACAACTCATGCATGTGGGAATCTAACCCCACCATATCAATCACAATCCATTAAAGAATGGAACAAGAGTCCACAAGGAAGGTGGGTGGAATGTGGGGGGCGGCCCATGCTAGAAATCGGACGAGTTCGGTTTGTTTCGGACTCCCGAGGGTCTAAACAGATGAACTCCGATCCCGTATCGTTGTATTTATATCGATTAATTAATCCAATTAATTAAACATATCAAATACAAAATAATATAATTAATTTCTCCAAGAAATAATTATATACATGAATTAAATTAATCACCAGTAATTTATTTAATTCATTAGGCCATAAATCAATTTATCCAATAAATCGATTTAAACATCCAATGTTCCAAAATTAGATATCCAACATCTAATATCCATAATGAGAGAATTAGCTTTATTCATTCCGTCGTCAATCCTATTGCGCAACTCGGTAGGTTCGTCTCAGTCAGCAATGGGAGGAACCAAAGAGTAGTAGCACCACCTAGCCAGCCTAGCGGCCTACACTGTACCCCAACTGAGAACGAATAATTGGGATCATTCAAGAACCATTCTGTCGTGAATACCAGTATACGTATAAACCCTTCCTTCAAATGTCCCGATCAAGTTATGGGGTCACGGTCAGTCAAACCCCATCTGTACTTGACGCTATGCATGCGTTAATGCAAATCGAGATCATCGAGCTCTCGTGTATCTAATACAGCTAGCTCCAATGCTTTGCCCAAAGACTTATGATCTCATCTGCTAATAACCGCATAGGACATATAACCCGTTCACTAACAGGAGAAAGAATTCTATCTTGGTATTCAGTAGGACCTGCTACTTGTCCATCAAGATGCACGTCGAGGTTGACCCCCGCCTTCCGGTTTATCGGGTCGAACTACTCTAATGAAAATCTTGACGTCACAAGCACATCCCTACTAAATCCTCAAGTCGAAGGTTCACGAATACCTATCACAACCTTTCGATTTCATCATTGACTGTCCCGGAGTGAAATCCGTGTGACGAATCGAGGGTGAGTCAGTTCGAGTATACTAATCTAATTAACATACCTATAACGTGTGCTCCCACTAACCACTAGTGTTCGACAGGCACTCTCCTTGTCAAAGAACACATCATACAAGTCTTTACATAAACTTAACGCCCAGTCAAGTTTCATCGACTTGCGAACGATTAAGTATTTGAGCTATAAACCTTTCCAGTGCCGACCCCTTATCCAATAAGGAGTGGAACGTTTTGCTCTCAAATACACGAACTAGTTTCTACATGTATATTTACGAGTTAGGAATGCCAGCAACTACCAGTAAATAAAGAAACATCCATTGCCTTATATTGATGATTTACATAATAACAAGTACAATGCCCTCACTCAACATCCTCTGAGTGGCATTCGAGGGAATACTCCTAACAGCATCAAAGTCATTTCAAAATCCAATACCAGACATGTCTTTTCCCGGAAAACAAACAGTCAATAATCAATTTGCCTAGGACCGGGATGAAACCACTGGTCCCATTCGAGGCCTCTAAGGACCCTCCCGAACTGGCCATAATCATAAAATGAATCAAGCACAGGCATTGCCTAGGACCGGGGCGAAACCACTGATCCCATTTGAGGCCTCTAAGGACCCTCCCGAACTGGCTAGCGAACAATCTCGTGAATCCAGAGTGAAGTCATGGATTCCCCCGAGGCCCCATCGGACCCTCCCGGTGTGAGCATAATACACATATATACATCACCAGTTCATGTTAAGCATAAAGGTTTCCAAGAATACTTGCCTTGAGTAATTAACGACGAAACGGAGAATTAACCACGATCGCTAGGAAACGACAATCCCGAACCTAACGATTCGAAGAATACAATCACAATCATTTCTATACGAGTACAAAAATGGAATACATCCGAAAACCCATCTACGATTCATGTAAATTCGTACAAAACAACAACGAGGGCGGATTGCAACCGAACCCTCTCGATTTCACAAATACCACGAAGTTTACCATGAACTCGTAGGGAAAACAAGAATACCACCAAGATTAATTATATACATCATGGATTAATCAACAATACGGAACGAATCGGACAAAAACTCAAACACCCCCAAATTTCCCAGAAATAGGGTTCTAGGAGATTACTTTGGATTAAGGACGAAGAACACGAGTAGATGTTGTTAATCTACACCACGAACTCAAGGAAGATGATAGTTGATGTGATTGGAAGAGGAAATCGCCTCCAAATCGCCTCTGGATCGCTCGGCTGCAAGGAGGAAGAGAAATGAGTCAAATGGGCGAATTTGGGTCAACTCTCGAGTATATGTAATCAGATGGCTTAGCGTGTGCTAACGGCTCACGGTTAGTGCACGCTAACCAGCCAAAAATTAGTCCAGAACCTGAGGTTCTGACCCATTAGCGTGCGCTACTAGAAAATAGTGTGCACTAACAGTCCCCCGATAGCGCGCGCTATCGGGCCATAGCGTGCGCTACCTGTTCGCCAACCCGAGTCCAGAAGCATTCTGCCTAGTCTGGACTACCGAATTAGCGTGCGCTGCCAAACACCTAGCGTGCGCTAAGTCTCCATCATAGCGTGCGCTAATATACAGATTTAGCATGCGCTAAGTCTCAATCATAGCGTGCGCTAATATACAAATTTATCGTGCGCTAAGCTGCTCGTCCAGAGAGCAGAAACAACCTACTGCCACTGTTGTGTTCGAGTCATTAGCGCGCACTACAAAACGAATATAGCGTGCACTACACAAAGACATTAGTGTGCACTACACAACAGAATTAGCGCGCGCTAGCAAGTGCAGACAGTAGTACAAATAGCACCCAAAGATGGAAAACGGCGAATTCCTCCCCGGATGAAAACAACGCGCACCCGACACCAAACAATGACCGAAAGAAAACACAAGAACGATGAGTTCGATTCAAAACTGAGGTACTTAAAGAAAACATGATTCCAACTACCCAAAGGTTCGGAAAATGGCAACGATAATAATTGCCCCATAACTTTGGGAAATTACAAAGCGGCCCAAAACATCTGAAATGCACGATACATGATCGAAACGCCAAACGAAAGCTCACAACATGCATAATAACATAAGATGGATTTGCGGTGACCCCAAAACGGCGGTTCCGATTATGATATCGAACCAAATAGCGATGGAAATGATATTAATGTGGAATTGAGTAAAACAGGTCCGAAACACGCTCGGATAACAAAAAGTCTAGTATTAAATATTCTCGAAATATCGATACGGTTATAAGCGAGTCACTAAAAATGAAAAATACACCAAAATGAAAAATACTGGAAAAAAATGTGGATATTACATTCTACCCCTCTAAAAATAAGTTTCGTCCCGAAACTTAAGAAACAAAAAACTCGGGGTACCTAGCACGCATGTTATCCTAGGTTTTCCAAGTTGCCTCCTCGACACCATGCCTCGACCACCGCACCTTGACCAATGGAATGGTCGTATGCCTCAGTCGCTTCTCACGGTGCTCCAAGATTATCAAGGGACGCTCCTCGAAGGTAATATCCTTAGCGATATCAATCTCACCATAGTCGATGACATGACTAGGATCCGGAACATATTTCCTCAGTTGGGAAATATGGAAATGCTATGGCCGTGACTCAATGTCGGAGGCAACGCCAAACGATATGCCAACTTGCCGACCCTCTCTAGAATCCCAAAGGCCCCAATAAATCTCGGACTCAACTTTCCCTTCTTTCCGAAGCGGAAAACTCCCCTCGTCGGCGACATCTTTATCAAAACGTGGCCTCCCACCTTGAATTCTAAAGATCGACAACGAACATCAGCATAGGATTTCTGCCGACTCTTACCTGGAAACATCCTCTCCTGAATCAATTCCACCTTCCTACTTGTTTCCAAAGGGATATCGGGTTCGGTCCCGACCAAATTGGATGCCTCGTTCCAATAAATCGGCGATCTCGAACACGAACGATCAATCCACAATAATCGAACAACAACGATCGAATGACAATGATCAGACAACAACGATCGATCAACAACGACGAAGTTCGCACTTCAACTCAAGAAATTAAAAGGACTTGTTGGGACTAAAAGACGTTAATTTCGAACAAGGTTCACAAGAATCGAACCAAACTCGGAAAATTCACAACGATAAACAGATTGATCTGAAACAATATCACAACCCGTTCAAACAATAAAAACCGAAGAACATAACAAGTTCATAAAGTATCAACGAACACGAACGAGTCGATTGAATAAAAAAAATGCAGAAGTCAAAAAATAATACGGGTATTGCATTCAACCTCTTTTAAAAGAAGTGTCATCCCCGAGACTCACAACAACGAAAGCAAGGTGTTAACATAGCAAGCAACTGATAGAAACATCCTTCAAGGGCCTCCCAGAGTCGATCCTGACATCTGTGCTGGAGTCTGTGCCCCGGAAGACTCGGTAACTAACTCGCAAAACTAGATTCTGTGTCCCTTGAGTCCACACTTGTAACAAGTTACTGGCGAGAAGGAAAAATTGCATGTACATGCCCCGGCACATTACAGTTGAAACACCTCGGCATACCGAATATACAACTACTAGGTACGATAGAACATAACATCGCAGAACAACATTCCGGAGGTACCAACTCAGCACAACACATCAACGTAAGGCAACAAATAGTAACACGACAAAGTATCCACTCCGGGTAATTGCACGAATACAAAAACTATCACTGCAACAAACAGAACTTGCAGTCGTAAACGAATCAAATAACCATATCAATGGAACTTACGATCTTCACCAATACAAACAAGGCCAAAACAAAGTACACACCATAGTGGTCAACCACTGGTAACATTCTTTAAAAATAAAATTTTCCGAGGTATTCGTTCAAATGATAATATTTAAAACTCTTGAATTTGAATGATTTTGCTGAAATGAAATTTTTGAAAAATACTTTTAATACCTCGGCTGTTTAATCAAAACCATAAACCCATGTTCATGACGGTTTCGTTTTGAAATCATTTGCAAAATACATTCTGAAATATCAATTCCTTCAAAAACAACATTATCAAGATATCCACGTCATCACGTATCCTCATCACAATAATTAATACACAAGGTAACCACATGTTACCATTCAGCATCATCACAATTAACAATACGTAGGGTATCCTGTGGCCATGGTTTCTTAGATCCCCATAGGTGTCACCGAACCGTCCCCAGGTGTACAACCCATTTATAGTCGTACTAACCATTCCTACGGCTCCTCAATCACCACAGAATAACATTATACAAGTCACAAAGCAAATCCAGCACATGCAACACAACAATTGGGCACCCACCCAAAATTCTTCAACACGAACAGTAATATGATAACAATGTCACAACGGCTTGACACCTCACGATTCAACTCTGACCGATTGCCTCAAGCAATAAATTCAATCACGCACATACTGCTGCTCAACGCGCGCTAAGCCTACGATTAGCGTGCGTTAATAAGCTGAAATAATCAAATATTCTGTCAAGGTTCGTTAGTGTGTACTAATGACGA
Organism: Orobanche coerulescens; assembly: GCA_033398695.1. Taxonomy (NCBI): domain Eukaryota; kingdom Viridiplantae; phylum Streptophyta; class Magnoliopsida; order Lamiales; family Orobanchaceae; genus Orobanche; species Orobanche coerulescens. The sequence continues at coordinate 42,300,123 of CM065815.1, read as the reverse complement.
AATTAGTGTGCACTAACTGATTCACCTCATAAAATATTCCAAGTTGAATTTAGAGTTTTAAATCGAGTAAGATTTTTCATCTTTCACTGTTTATTTTCCGAAAATAAAAATCTCATTTTTGTTTTAAAATACAAAAATTTTATTGCGTGAAAGATTTTTAAAATAGTATACTCGAGTTATTTGAAAATAACACTGATAAGTTAAAAATCATTTTCAAAATCATTTCAAACACGACAAGGGATTAACGACGGTAGCTTTTCATAAAATGTCCCAAAATACTTTTAAACACATCTTTTAATTACCATCACACGGTTTTATTTGAAAATACAAGGCTGGCTCATCAAAAGTCATACCACTTTTCAAAACCCACGATATATTCATGCACGCCGCAGATATAATTATTAATAGGCCTTAAACCTTTCTGAGACCATGGCTATTGATAGGTGCGCTTGGAGGCGCCAGATCAGAGTTGTGGATTCTTTTGTAGGGAGCGGTGTAGTAGTTGAGAGCCTCAGGGTTGGGTTATCTCGGTTATCTTTGACCTAGAGCATTGCATTTTTACGTTTATTGTATATTTTATCCTATTGTCTTTGTGTGCGGTGTATTTTTGACAGGGAGCTGTGCGCAGAGCCAACCTCTCTTTTGTTAGAGCAGCGTTCATCGGGAGTGAAGTAGCTAAATTCCGCTTAGGTAAGTCCCATGTGGATCAAGCCATGGGCTCATGTATGGTCTCGAGCTTTTTCGAATCATATGTTTTCCTTTGTATTTATCACACAAGTTTCTATTGTGCACTAAGCTGGGGGTCTTCACGGAAACAATCTCCCTACCATAATAAGTAGGGGCATGGTCTGCGTACATCTTACCCTCCCCAGGCCCTGCTCTGAATGGGATATACTGGGTATGTTTGGTTTGGTTTGGTTTACATTGGTTGTAAATAACAATAGTTAGCCAAATATCGTCAATTCTCAAATACATGCATATACGGCATTCAAAATTCACCAATTCAACAAGCGCAACTCGAAAACACTAATTTCAAGCATACGTCAAACCATCTCTCCAAGTTTAACAGTATAACTAATGGACACCGATTCGAACACATGTCGAAACCATCTATATGAGTTTCTCGACAAACTCTACCGTCAATACATTTCCTAGAACACATCAATGTTCAAAGCTTCCACATCATGCTGCACCACTCGGTGTCCAAACCATCAATACATTCAGCTCAACACACATGTATTACATCACAAGTACCAAACACAGATTCCATCACACAACATACACATAATAAAATCAATCTCGCGGTCCGGTGGTAACCCCGACACTCATCAGGAAAGACATCTGGAAACTCACTAATTACTGGAATCGATGAAAACTCGACTCCACCATCCTCCGCCTTCAAGGCGTAACACCAATAACTCTTACACCCCTTCCGCAGGAGTCTCATCTCTTTCAAGGCATTAATTACGAACTTCTGGTTTCCCCTATTTCGCCCCATGAAAGAGTGCTCGGTGCCATCCTCGGCTAACATGGTGATGATCCTCGAGCGGTAGCTCATGATCGCACCATGCCGCTCGAGCCAATCATCCCCGAGAATCAAATCCTCACCCTAAATAATCACAAAAATAAGATTAGGGAGTCAAGCCCTCTCACAATATACCACAAAACAATCTCGGATCTTCCGATCACCAACGATCCTATCACCGTTAGGAAGTTTAACGATGAGAGGCTCACAAGACGACAAACAGTCGAGACCTGAACGGCGCACAAACTCCAGAGAGATAAACGAATGCGTAACATCAGAATCGAAAGGCACCCTGACAGGATGAATAGAAAAACAACTTGATGATAAGTACAAGAGAAACAATCACAGTTCAAGAAGTGGAAGTACGATACAAGAAAACAAGGAATCGAGTGAGGAAAACTTACAAACACTGGAAGTACCGAGATGATGGCAGCAGGGTGACGATGTGCAAAACAAAACAAAACTAGACCCAATTAACCGACAAGCCTAGGTATCCATAAACCTAGTTCTCTGATACCATTTTCTGTAACACCCCCAAGATATTTAGGGTATATTACAGCGCCGTGGACCCCTACATGGGACCACCAGGCTAAATAATTAATACTGCTCGTCTAACCATCTCGGTTAGCGAGAAAACACACATCACCAAGACGAAATTTAAATAAAACGCCCGGTAGACCAGACATCACCGAAAATCATAAATAACATTTACTAATACAAACCATAATCCAAGTAAAAATACCGAAGTACTCGCGAGTAGTATCTATAAGTTCACAAGTTTGGAAAACAACCACATCAAAATGGACAATGGAAATAAGGGGACTCATTTGCACACGTCAACATCCCCGGCCAGCATCCTCGTACTGATCCAGTGCCCGCTCGACCGGCTGAACACCACCTGAAATTAACGACGAAATGAACGGAACGGAGAATCAACCACAATCACTAGGAAATGACAATCCTGAACCTAACGATTCGAAGAATACAATCACAACCATTTCTATACGAGTACGAAAATGGAATACACCCGAAAAACCACCTATGATTCATGTAAATTCGTACAAAACAACAATGAGGGCGGATCGCAACCGAACCCTCTTGATTTCACAAATATCACGAAATTTACCATGAACTCGTAGGGGAAACAAGATTAATCATATACATCATGGATTAATCAACAATACGGAACGAATCGGACAAAAACTCAAAACCCCCCAAATTTCACAAAAATAGGGTTCTAGGAGATTACCTTGGACTAAAGACGAAGAACACGAGTAGATGTTGTTAATCTACACCAAGAACTCAAGGAAGATGATAGTTGAAGTGATTGGAAGAGGAAATCGCCTATGGATCCCTCGGCCGCGGGGAGGAAGAGAAATGAGTAAAATGGGCGAATCTGGTCAACTCTCAGGTATATATAATCAGATGGGTTAGCGTGCGCTAACGGTTAGCGCACGCTAACCAGACAAAAACTGGTCCAGAAGCTGCGGTTCTGACCCGTTAGCGTGCACTACTAGAAAATAGCGTGCGCTAACAGTCCCCCGATAGCGCGCGCTATCGGGCCATAGTGTGCGCTAGCTGTTTGCCAACCCGAGTCTAGAAGCATTCTGCCCAGCCTGGACTACCGAATTAGCGCGCGCTGCCAAACACCTAGCATGCGCCAAGTCTCAATCATAGCGTGCGCTAATATACAGATTTACCGTGCGCTAAGCTGCTCGTCCAGAGAGCAGAAACAACCTACTGCCACTACTGTGTTCGAGTCATTAGCGCGCGCTACAAAACGAATATAGCATGCGCTACACAAAGACATTAGCGTGCACTACACAACAGAATTAGCGGGCGCTAGCGAGTGCAGGCAGTAGTACAGACAGCACCCAAAGATGGAAAACAGCAAATTCCTCCCCGGATGAAAACAACGCGCACCCGACACCAAACAACGGCCGGAAGAAGACACACGAACGATGAGTTCGAGTCAGAACTGAGGTACTAAAATAAAACATGATTCCGACTACCCAAAGATTCGGAAAATGACAACGATAATAATTGCCCCATAACTTTGGGAAATTACAAAGCGGCCCAAAATATCCGAAATGCACGATACATGAACGAAACGCCAAACGAAAGCTCACAACATGCATAATAACATAAGATGGATTTGTGATAACCCCGAAACGGCGTTTTCGATCATCTATTACGAGAGTCGGACCAAATAGCGACGGAAATGACATTAAACGCGGAATTGAGTGAAACAGGTCCGAAACATGCTCGGATAACAAAAAGTCCAGTATTAAATATTCTCGATATATCGATACGGTTACAAGCGAGTTACTAAAAACGAAAAATACACCAAAATAAAAAATACCGAAAAAGAAAAATGCGGATACTACATCAAACTCTCCAAATCTGAATATTTCTCCAAAGTCCAGACGAGGACCCTTTTATCAATCTAAAAACACCATTTTTCTTGTTCAAACCGTGTTCAAACGTTAATCAAGGTGATTGACCAGAAAACTGATACTACCCGTGTCAAATGACACGACCCGTGTCGAAGTGCTCTAGAAATGGCAGAAACGGCTGGCAGTGTAACTTGGTCGAGTCGTTGGCCATGTTATTTGACACGGCCGAGTCAGTTTTTGACATGGTCGAGTCATCTGACTCGGCCGAGTTGTTTTGACACGCCCGAGTCAGTTTTTCAGTCTTTTTCGGCTCGATCTTTCGCTCATGCATCGCTTGATATGTATCGGGGGTTGGGACTTCATTCATTTGTAATATTGGCCTTTAAAACAACTATAAAAGAACCCAAACATACCCAAACGTGATCGAGTCCAACAAACACAATTTAAGCATAAACAACACAATTCTACACATTTTGGATCTTAAAATCCGGAAAAAAACCCTATAGAAACATGTGTAAAAATGAGTGTTAACAACAATAAGAATGAATGTAATCTAGAGTGCCTTTCGTCCCACGAATAGCCTTTGTGAACTTGCTTCGGTGAAGCTTCTCAAATATACAGTGTTCGCAGAAGTCAAGGCTAGTGACTTTATGACCACCAAGAAGATCATTTCTTCGACAAAGTTTGCATACCACGTTCACTCATGTTACTAAGTCTCATATGCCATAACTTTGTCATGTCATCCTTGTGAACTTCCGACGATACGACAGCAGCAGAACCAATTAACGTAGAACCTTGCAAGAAATACAAGGTAGCATGCTCCTTCCGTACAGCTTTTAGTATCACATCTGAACCCTTGCAGACACTCAGAACTCCATTGTCGCCTTCGAAAGTGAAACCCTTCTTGTCCAAGACGCTAAGTGACTTCAGATTCTTTCTCATTAACGGAACATGCCTAACATCGTTTAATGTGCAGAATCTACCATCATTTGTCCGTAGTTTAATTGAGCCGATCCCAACTACCTTGCAAATAAGACTGGTGGCTGTGGAAATAGTGCCTCCTTTTATCTGCTCATAAGTCGCAAACCACTCTCTACGAGGACATATATATGGGACGCCCCAGAGTCGAGAATCCACACTTCGTTAACGTTTGTGTGTCCATCAACAACTAGGCAAATATCCTCCTCGGATTTGGTGTCAGCAACTTCTGCTACAGCAGCAGTACCTGGATTCCGTTCCTGCTTTTTCTTCCTCTTCGGACAATCCTTTTTTCTAGTTGCCAGGATCCTTGCAATAGTTGCATATATCTTTTGCCTTGGGACCCTTAGACCCGGACTTCTTGAACTTCTTCTTATTTCCAGATTTAGAGTGCCCCTTACTATCGCTGGCTACCAGCCCAGCAGCCTAACTGTCATTACCATCCGTCTTATGGCGCAACTCCCTGGTGTGGAGGGATGACCTAACCTCCTCCAGGGTTATAGTATCTTTCCCACCGATGAAAGACTGAACAAAGTTGTCATACGACAAGGGCAGAGAAACCAACAGAATCATCGCAGCATCCTCATCATCAATCTTCACATCGATATTCCGCAATTCAAGTAAAATATTGTGTTCAATTGATCTAGGTGTTCACGAAGTGGCTGACCTTCCTGCATACGCTGACTGAACACACGTTGCTTCAGGAGCAACTTGTTGGTTAACGACTTCATTTGATATAGACTCTCTAGTTTCGACCATAACCCTGCCGCAGTTTCCTCCTCTGCGACCTCAGTGATGATGTCATCTGCGAGACACAGCATGATGGATGAGTGCGCCTTCTCCTCTAAAACGGCCATCTCAGCATCTTCCGGATCCACTGTCTTGTTCGACAATGATGCCCAGAGCCCTTGTTGTTTCAACAAGGTACACATCTTGATCTGCCATAAACTGAAGGGATTCCTCCCAGTGAATTTATCGACCTTCACATTCAACCCAGACATCTTTCTTACCAGACTACGGAACAAATCCTAACCGGGCTCTCGATACCAGTTTGTTATACCCATTGTAAGAAAGAAATTATGAAAAGCGATAATAACACAAAAAATTTACGTGGTTCATTAATTATGAGTTAGATACGTCCACGGGCAGAAGAGAGGAACGGTTTTATTACCGATAGGAGATTATAGATTGATATATTGTGATATATTTCGGCTAGGTTACAAGCCATTATATAGGAAAGAATCCTAACCTTAAACCCTAATCGGATAGGCCAAAAATAGGCCCGAAAATGCAAATAAAGCCCAAAATGGTGCCCGTACAACTCAACATACCGGGATTCAAGACATCCCAACACTTTGTTTTCTTTTTCAGATTACTATGTCTGGCGCGAATTCATGTGATGGTAATCAAACCATGCAAGTTTCATCTGAGTATGAAGAAGTCCAAGAACAGAGTGGTGCCTTGAAGAAGGAGCCATGACTGACCTCTAATGTATGGCCTCATTTTGAGAGATATGTTACGCCTCCTTATGATGGAGTAGATGGGGAAGAGAAGGTTGTTGGATCCGAGCAACGCTGCTGTTGGATTCATAGTAACATTGACTTCAAGTGTGATTCTAGAGGAGGTACAAGTACTCTTAGGACTCATATTAAGCCTATGTGTAAGAATTTTGGGGATAGATTGAATCTAGAGCAGGGATGACAATAAGCCTTAACTAGTGACTGTATTTTGGTGGGTGGTGTGAGAATCTTGAACACAGCTACTTGATCAAAGGAGAGTTGTATAGATGCTGCAACCAGGATGATTGTTATTGATGAGTTGTCGTTTAACTTTATTGAAAATAGTGGATTCAGGCATTTTGTGGATGTTTAAGTTTCGAGATGGTTGGCCCCTGTAGGAAGACTATTTTCAGAAGTTTTTGAGGATGTATGATGCTAAAAAGGCGGAATTAAAGGTTGAGTTGCAGTCGCACCCACTCGGTTTGACAACCAACACCTGGACCAGTTGTCAAACTCTAAATTGTATGGTCATCAAAACTCATTTTATTGATCATGGTTTTACACTTCATAGAAAAAACTTGAACTTTAAATTGATTCCTGATCATAATGAAAAGATAGGACAAATCATAGAGGATTGTTTGATAAATTGAAGGATTGAGAGTGTGTTGACTATCAGTGTTAACAATGCAGCAGCAAAAAAGGTTGTTATTAACTATCTAAGGACACAAATGGATGATTGGGAGAAGAGGCCACTACTTGGGGGCGACTGATGCATGTGAGATGTCTCGCGGATATTGTTAACCTGATTGTGAGGTCTGGGTTGCATATTATGGATAAATCAGTTGTAGCAATTAGGAATGCCTGCAAGTATGTGAAAATTTCTCCACAAAGAGCATATGCGTTCAAGAGCTGCATTGAGAAGGCAAAGCTAGAAAAAGTCTGCATATTGGATGTACCGACAAGATGGAATTTAACCTTCCACATGCTTGAAACTATCTTAGAGCTTCGGATAGCATTTGATAGGATACTACTATTTATAAGCTACATGTAACTACTATTTATAGTGAACTTGATTGATCTGCTTTAGCATACAGAAATATATAGTGAACTTGATTGATCTGCTTTAGCATACTGAAATATATAGTGAACTTGATTGATCTGCTTTAGCATGCTGAAATACATGCTACAGGTAACTTGATTGAACTTGATTATAATGACTGAAATATATTGATTATATGCTACAGACCTGGATGAATTTATATGCTAGGAGCAATGCTACAGACCTAGCTATCTTATTGTTATAGTTAGCTTCAGAGTTTTTTTATTTTTTTTCCTTTGTTTAATCTATTGTGTAACTTTAGTAACATTGTGGTTTGAAACTCTGGAATATCTTTCGTTAGGTCTTACTTTGATGATAATGATGATGTTGAAGATGATGGGAATGAGCTTGAAGCAATTCAGACATTTAAAGCTCGATTTGGGCCACCAAGAACTGCAAATTGGGAAAATGCAGAAGTTTTTGTAAGATTTTTGAGGGTCTTTTACCAAGTTACTTTGAATGTGAGTGCGCAAATGAATCCTACAACACACAAGGCTTTTCATGACTTCCATCAAGGTTGAGATTTATGAGTTATTAAACAAGCCTCTTGGTGAACAAGCTTCTGCAATCGAAAAGTTGCTGCATCAAATGGTCTGAGGTCTAATCAACTCTCCAAACAAAAGAAGAAAATACCTAAATAAAAGTGAGCTATCTAATCTAAATTATTGTGAATTCATACTTGTCTGACTTAATTATATAGAGAATTGTTGTTGTATAGTCTTCTAGCTTATAGTCTTCCTAATTATGCAAACTTACAAAGATTTTTTGTTCTATATTTGTATAGGCTTATTTCACTAATTTGTTTCTTTGATATATGGAGGGAAGGAAGGTGATGAAATAGGAACTGGGAGTTATTCTGCAATTTATATTACATAGTGTTTGAGATCGATTTTTAAATTTTTTGCTTGATTTAAGTTAGTTTTTTGTTGCTGGACAATTTATTAAACTATATATTTTTGCTAAACTAGCAGAGGCATTTTGCTGAAATTTTACTGTTGTTTTGGTAGTTTTTGTTAGAATGATGCTGAGTTTTGATTCAAGTTTATAAACTTATGTTCCTTAACTTCTTTTGAGCTTTAATCACAGTAGCTTGTTATGATATGGCTAAAGATGATGATCACAACTTAATTTTTAGTAACATTAGTGTTTTTGAGAATTTTCTAACATTTTGTTTTTAAGTTGATCATTCTTTTCATTCTTTCTAAATAAAACTGAACTAAGAAACGTCCAACTTAATCTTGACCCGATGCGACTCTCTGGGCTGGCCCGCGCCAAATATTTTGAGAACCAAACTTGAACCAAAAATCTTTGGACCAAATTGAGCTTTTCGAAAGTATAAGAAGTGAGCTCGTCTCAATCAGATCCGATCCGAACTTTAGGCGTTCGGCGGTTTGTTGATTAAAAATTTATGCGTCAATAATATGTTCAAAAAAATATCACATAATCTATAAATTCCGGAGTTTTCAGGTTTATTTGTGCTCATTTGTGGACATTCAAAAAAATTGCAAAACCTATACCTTTTGGGCTTTTTATCGGGCCTTTTAAAACTAAGATCCTAACTCGGCTGGAAAATTATATTTTGGATCGGGTTCTGTCCAAGTTCAATTTTTTTAAGCTCGTGCATTTTAAGTTCGATCCCGAACTCTTTCATTTGAGCCCTGATTTTGAATCAATTCCCAATCATAGAAGATAGTGTATGTTAAGACATTATCATTCGGGTAGATATGGATTGCTATTGCTTATATGTATTTACATATATTACATTGTTATTTCAAATAATAATGGTAGCGAAACACATTGGAACAAGAATCCTTAATTTGGATCAACTCGCGTTCAATGTTCGGATAACTAGAAAAAGAGGAGAGAAGGAAATAACACAATAACACTGTTAGCGGTCCAATAATACTCGAGAACCACTCGAGAACCGTTCGATAATACTCGAGACCGATACTCACCCAAAATGTTAGCGATCCGGATACTAGTACTGAAGTTGGAACTGAAACCGACAGGGACCGAAATCGTTAACCCGGTAAAAATCGATAATTTTTCACTAATTTTATGCATACCAAATATGTCATTTAGCTATTCGATACTCAACTCGACAAGCTCGTGAGATACTCGATTTTTTAATATATAATTAGTTTTATAATATAATTTGTAAAATATAATATAAAAAAATTATTAATAAATTAAATTAATTTGTTTCTAATAGTTACAAAATTACAAATTAGATTTCTATTTGAAATCAAAGAAATAATAGTTTTATTTGATCAAATTTAATTACTGAATACTAATAATAATAATAATAATAATAATAATAATAATAATAATAATAATAATAACTTAACTTGACTTAACTTGAGACCTGAGTTATGTATATGGATAATAATAATAATAATAATAACAATAATAATGAAGTGATGTTTTAAAACAATAATAATAATAATGAAGTGACGGTCAAGTGTCGTGTAGGAGGTAAACTTGTTTGATAGAGATTTGGATAGTGGCTTCCCACATCACTTTTGAAGAGCATGTGGAGATTTTTCCTCCTTTGTGTAAATGGGATTATCCCATATTGACTAGCTATAGAAGTTTTCCTCTTTGTGCCCTCTATATATCTCACATGTAAAAGCAACCAAAGGGTAGTTGAGCTTGGTTTGAGCATGACCGGTAACAGGTTTAGTCTTTTTATCTCGAGTTCAAGTTTGAGCTTGATTTGAGCTCGAGTTTGAGCTTCAAACATGTTCGAGCTTGATTGGAGTTCACGAATCGGGACTTTTGGGTCTGTTTTGGGTATTTAATGAGTCCACGAACCGAGACTTATTGGTTCTTAACCAGTCCGGGTCTTACCGGTCTCAGGTCTTAAATATTTGGTTGGCTTATCGGACCGGCTTCGATTCTGACATTAGAACCGGTAACTTATCAGTTCGATCTCGGATATACCCGGTAACCTTACCGGGTCTGGCCCGCTTAGCCAATACCCGGATCGAACCGAACCGGTAATAGGCCTACATACGTCTACCCAGACTATTTAGGATTGTTTATGTTTTTTTCATTAAGTTCTGTTAAATTGTCAGTCTATATAAAAATGTGGTGTTTCTTTTCTTTCCTGAATCAACGGTCGGCATGACAGAAATGATAGTTTTATTTCTGAATATGAAATAAATATTATTTTCATATTTCAGAATAGCAAAATAGTTTGAACATAGTTCTTACAATTTAAAGATAGTTTGATTTGCAAGAGATAGCAATTTACCCAAATAAAATATTCTTTATTATCCGTAGAAAATCCGATTTCACTTTATCACATCAAGAGAACCCAACTTATACATTTCATAAAATTTATCCAAAGAAAATACTCTTCATCATCTCTACTCTAGACAACCCTAGTGAAGGAGGAGTATAAAGGTGTAATGGGACAACTAGGGTTGGAAGGTTGGAAGGAAGAAATCAATACAAAACTCAACACATTTGTTGGTTCTGTGACTTTCCAACAATGTAATTACAATAAAAATTACAAAGAAAATAAGTTTCCTTTTACAAACTGCGAAAACAAAACATTCAGAGACAAAAGAATAAAGAAGAGGCGAGTCAGACTTTTTTCGTAAGACTATTTTGCCGTCGTATAAGAGCCGGCTCAGGTAATAAATCCCAAGATAGAACTGCTTTTCATCTCTATGTTAGGTGCTCCTCAAAATACAAAATTCGAGCGAACTGTTTGGTGCTGGAAACTTAGTATGAAACTGAAAAAACTATATGATGTAATATGATATTGTTGCATGCAGAATGAAATGCAGAGAACCCCTTTTATAGGGCCCAAAATCATTCCATCAGGTGGGGGTTATTGCATGTTAAATTGCTTTTAATTGTCCAGTAACCCTTCTGTTGGCCAGAATATATAGTAAAAACAGCTTAGAGGGGGGGGGGGGGATAAGATGTATCTTTTTCAAAGTTTATTTGCATAGCGAAAGTCTAAAGTTAAGTTGTTGTAATGCAACAACTGACTAATCTCCTATTAGCTTGGTGCGTACAGGGTTTTACAATATATATACTAAAATCACACAGGCAGATAAAAAATAGTAAATGGTAGGAAGTAAAGACACACTGATTAAAGTGGTTCGAGGTAAAATGTTTATTAAAATCACGACGTGCACAACTATGTGACTTTAACTAAATGTGTCGTTGTATCGTTCACTTAGATTGACACAACCGACAGTAGCTTGGGCAGTTCACACAGATTGACTTGGCTTCTTCGACTCGCTTCTTTTTACACAGATCAAATCTTTTTCTTCAGTGCTAATTCCCACACAGGTCAGAGATAGCAAAGGTTGGTCCACACAGGGCAAAGTAAACTCAACTATAGGTTTGGTATGACAAGATCTAACAGCAGCAATATATGCTTGATGAGTGTTCGCTGTAAGTGTGATGTTTGCGTGACGTTATATATTTATTCTTTAGATGAAGTTGTATGCTCGAAGAAATATAGTGCTCTTTGAAAGCTTGATTATCATATTGTCAGTTCTTGAATCGTGAGGTGAGCATTGTCCTCTTGTTTGGGGCTATTTAGAACCTTGGAAATAGATATGTTATAAATATAGCCGTTGGTCGGTTGGTGAGATTGAGACTACTATGATTGGCGGCTTCAGAATGTTTTGAATTAAAGGCGATTCGCATTTACAAACATTCTTTTTTACTAGCATTAAATGCTCTTCAGACTGTAGTCTCTTCGGCCGCATTAAATACTTGGGGCTATTTAGAACCTTGGAAATAGATCCGTTATAAATATAGTCATTGGTCGGTTGGTGAGATTGAGACTACTCTGATTGGCGGCTTCAGAAATTTTCGAATTAAAGGCGATTCGCATTTACAGACATTCTACTAGTATTAAATGCTCTTCAGACTGTAGTCTCTTCGGCCGCATTAAATGTTATCCTATCAGCATTAAATGCTACTTTTAATCGTGAATACTTTGTGAATAAATAATGTATGCTTTCTCAATGGTTTAGAGTTTCTTCAGTCCTGTTGGATTTGTGTTTTACTTTTCCTAAGTAAAATACTTACAACATGTTTGCTATATCCAACATCTTCGTATTTTGCTGTATCTTGAAGACCAAGCTGTAGGAAAGGACTCTTGACTTTTCTGGATGATCTTACGCTATATGGACAGGCTGTATGATGTTCTCCTAACAGCTTCCATGCTTAGACTGGTATTCTAACTTGGAAGATCTTGCTATATAAGGCAATTATCAAAACACATGGAGGATTTTTTCCAATAAATTCCCCCTTTTAATAATGCCAAAACTTTCTTAATAAGGAGAGGTTGTCTTCAAGTCTTCTGTCGAAAGTTCTGATCTTCAAGACTTGGTCTAAAATTTTGAACTGCTCACAGACAAGTTCTAAAATGATAATCCTAAGGACTACATGTATTAAACATAAATTATGATTGGCGCGCATGCACAATCTTACAGACAAGTTCTTACATCTTTGAGGCTTATCGATGTTTTATACTTGGTAAAATATTTCAACACAAAATATAATCAAAGTAACAACATTAGATCACGAGTTGTAATCTTTTGAGATAAAATGATATTTTATTGATAATAGATGACAGTGCTGTTTGCATTGAAGGTTACATTGGAAGAAAAACATGAAAAAGTAATATGTAGAAAACAGAAGTTGTATCCCCTACAGGACTGATGTCTCCAAGTTTTCAGGGAGGGATCATGTTCGGTTCCCTTCCACCAGTTGACTAGTGCATCTATTCCTCAGTCCCTGTATAAGTTTCTTCCTTCTTGGGATACATCAAAATAGAGAATCCAGTCTTCCAATTGGGTTGGCCATTTGTCTTTCAGGATTTTGGATTTTAGTTTGATTTGTAATGGGAGCCTTCCTTCTGCTAGAAGCCTCAAAACCTCTTTGGTGGCATCCTCAAGCGCCTTATATTGATTGAACATGGGCGATTCCCTGATGAGAACATTGAAGTATCTCATCACTTCATTCTATTTCCATGCCTTCAACTCTTCGGCTGTTGGCTGTCTGTCGGTTGTGAGTTTTGTCTGTGCAGGCTTCTGCACACTGTTCTTCCATGGAAATTTAGGATCCTGGAACTCGGGACGATAACTAGATACCCTGTATCCTTTGGCTCCTTGACCTAGCCCAGGTCCGACTAGTCTTCCAATCGCAGATGCAACAATGTCATCTAAGATCGCCTCAATCTCCTTTTCCTTTTCCCAATCGCCATCTCCTTCCAGCCTATCGCCCCTCTTCCCCCTCTTTGGCATTGTCAAGATTAGAGACCTTGCCATGAATGTGCCGAAGGATGTCTAATGGTTTAGCCTGTTTGGTCTTGAGATCGGTGATGCAATCCACCAGGCTTGCAAATATTGATGTCACTTCATCAATATTTTGATCATGGGAAGTTAGTTTTGATCTTGTGAATTCGAGGGCAGCCACGGTCTTGAACTCAGCTGTTAAATTGGTACCGCCACTAGAAGGGGGGGTTGAATAGTGCGGTTAAGATTTTTAAACTCTTTTTGTGCGGAAGCTAAAATATCGGAGTAAGTAAAATGCGGAAAAGAAAGAACACTATAAGTTGTTCGAGAGGTTCGGCTATTAACGAAGCCTACGTCCCCTACCTAGTTTTATCGACTAGGACTTTTCTTAGAAACTTAGAATGCACTTTCTAGTTTAGTGACAACTCTTACAATTTCTTGATTTCTGGGCTCAAGAACAACCTCACTAAATCTCTCTTGTTTTTACGGGTACAAGATAACCTTACAAGAAAATAATTGCGAGTAAGAACTCGACTTTAGAAAGAATGTCACTCTTAGATACAAGAATATAAGTAGGAAGTGATGGAACAATTCTCCTTGTATCGCAAGGTAGAGTATGTATATATCCCGTAAAATATGCTTGAAATAGATTGATAATGCTTGTAAGCTAAGATGATTTGTTGGGTCTTCCAAATCCTTGAAATGTGCTATTTATAGCCTTCATGAGGTGAATTTCCCGTTGGAACAGTTGCACGCTTTACGTACGTTATGGAGGGGCGTTTACGTACGTTACAGCTCTAACGTACGTTATCTAACTTGAGTAGCGACCGTAATGAACCCTGAAAAACAGTCCAGAAAGATTTGGTGAAAACCCCTACGTACGTTACTGAAACAATGCTTACGTACGTTATCTTAAAGATAAAGATCTGTTGGATGTGAAGACTTTGAGTAACGGCTAATGACTTTTTCGTGTTGACTAGCAACGGGCAGAATTTCGAACCTTACGTACGTCATGCATAATACATTACGTACGTTACCTGCATAAAAATACTTGACAAAATTGTGAGTGTTACGTATATGTGAAATGTTACGTACGTTAACTGTAGAAAAATATGTAAAATAAATTTTGGTTTATATAACTCACCATCAAAATATATAAAATGATTTGGTACAAATATTGTACCAACAATCTCCCCCTTTTTGATTATGACAAAATATATATGGGAGTTTTTGAAGAAGACGAGTTTTGGAGAATCGAAAGAATTTTTAAGAAAACTCTCCCGCTGAGTAAGACTCCCCCTGAAACGAACAAGTGCTATTTCAAAAACGAGACATATTTTTCTCCCCCTTTTTGTCATTAACAAAAAGACAAGGGAACCTGTAACAGCAAGCCGATTAAAACACAAAATAGTCAATGAATATCAATATATAGCAAAGATAATCGTCAATACGAAAAGCAACACATTCATTCAAAATAAAAGTAGTAAGAGTTTAAGACAAAAAACATAGAGAAATGCATGAAATGTTTGGTCTTTAACAAAATAGAATCATCATCATAGGAAAGAAAATCGGCTAATCAAGGCCGTCTTCCGGAGGTGTCGGAGGGATCCCGAAATGAGTAAAAATGCTCTTAACCATAAGCTTTATCTCGCTCATTTCTTTTTCCAACTTATCCATTCGAGCTACCATCTTGGACGAGGAACTCTCCTGTCTTGGGCGAGAAGGACCGGGCTGAGAAGAAGGACGAGGCCGAGTATGAGCAATCCCACGTGATGTAATCCTCTCCTCTGGTCTCGGTTGTAATATCCGCAATTTTGAATTTCGGTAATTTTCTTTTTTGGTGTATTTCTCGATCGTAGTGACCCTCGTGTACCTTTCAGTGCGTCCTTCCTGTCAACTGTTGAACTGTATTCTCGTTATTGTTGTGCGGAACTGCCGTTTCGGGGTTGCCGTGGATCCATTTCGTGTTGTTGGTTCCCAAATATTGATTCCTATCGTTTTATTCTTTTTCCGGAGCATTTTTATCATTTTGGAACCCATAAGGGGGTGTGGGCCGCGGCACAAGGTGTGTGCGCCGCGGCACACAAATCCCTTCAGTAGTTGGTCGGACAAACTGTACTGTGTGCCGCGGCACACCCATCCGGTGCCGCGGCACAGTGCCAGGCCGGTGCCGCGGCACACCTGTCCGGTGCCGCGGCACACTCGTGTGTCTTCTGCGACCTAAACCCAACTGTACCGGGTGCCGCGGCACACGCAGGCTGTGCCGCGGCACAACGCCGAAACCTGTGAGTAAATTTTTGGCCTGTGCCGCGGCACACAAAGCGGTCAACTGCGCAACTCGTCTTTATTAGACGAAATCGGCCGTCTCCTTCCTCATTTCACCTGCAGCGCGAGAGAGAGTGAGAGAGAGGGGAAGAGTTCTTCATCCTTATCCTTTGGGGGGTCGATTTTCACCATTTTTCTTCGGTAGTGAAGCTCGGGAAATCAATCTAACGCATGTTCTACGGATCTTGGTACTTGAATCTCCTAAGGTAATATTCTAAAACCCTATTTTCGATTAATTTGGGGGTTTTGGGTTTTTCTTCCGATTCGTTCCGTTTTGTTGGTGGATTCTTGATGTATACGATGAATATTGTTAGTATCTTTAGTTTCCTACGGATTCATGGATATTTTGTAGATTTTTACGGAATCGAGAGGGTTTGGTTGTGGTCCGCCCTCGTTGTTATTTTTGGTACAAATATACATGAATCGTAGGCGGGTTTCCGGGTGTATTCCATTTCCATAACCGTTTAGAAGTGGTTGTGATTGTGCTATTCGAATCGTTAGGTTCATTTTCGTCGGTTCCTCGCGGTCGTGCTTGATTCTTCCGTTCCGTTCGTTGTCGTCTTCCTTTTCGTTAGCATCGGGCGTTCCGAAGCTTCCCGGTTGAGCCGTATCCGTTCGTAGTTCCGTGCTCGTGGTATCGAGGCAAGTACCTTGCCCATACTTTTCTTATTTTGTGGATATGATGATCGGTGATCGTATTAGTATGTTTGTTTGGTTGTTTGAAACGAAGTTTCAAAAGATTTCGGTTTGGCCTCGTTAAAAGCTTTCTTTCAAATGCGTGTGTGTTTTGTGAACAGTGTGTTTTGGGAATTGATTATGATTTGATTATTTTGAACGTTGAAGGATTTGATGATGATACTCCTATTGTTTAAAGTTATGGAATCGTATATTCCGTATTTAATCTTGTTATTGTGTTTTGAAGAGTTTGATAATGGTGTCGAGTTAATGGCCATCTCTAGTGAGTATTCTTAATGAACTTACATTCTTAGCATGTTAGTATTGCATGAGTAACGTGTGTGTGTGTATGCTCACTGCGGGTTAGATCCGACGGGGTCTCGGTAGGGATCCACGAAGCTGTGGGTCCGCGGTTAATTGTGGTGCATTTTGCAAATGTGATTTGATATTGGCATTTCCGGAAATGAGTGCTTTTGAACGGTTTTCATGATTGCATGCATTGACTAAGTGTGTAAGAGGTAAGTTGTTCGTTTGGCCTACTTGGCTAGGATGGCTCTAGAGTATTTTGTTGTTTGTTTTAAATCCTTTATTTGTGGATTTTGATGTTGGGAGACGAACCTTGTGGTCGTTCTTGTGTACTGTGAGTTGATGAGATTTGGGGCTAAAATCCCAACATTTTTGTGAAAGTCATTTTACGGATTTGGGGCTAAAATCCCAACGGTTTGGTAAAGGTGATTTTACAGAGAGTAAACTTTTGGGGCGGTGACCCCTTTTGTCTTGTGGATTTTGAAAAGTAGGATTTGATAATCCTAAATTTTTTTCTATTAAAACTCTCGATGGCATTCTAAACCGTCTTATAAATTATTTCCATTGGTTTATGGTATTTCGATTTTGAAATGTTTTCTCAAACCCTTGCCTCGAGAAGTACTTTTCGTTTTGTTTGGATCTTTGAGGATTCCTGGTTATTGTTATTCGTGGAATGTGAATTGTATGGCTCGTATTTGCACTTTGTATTTGCACTAGCAAAACAGTGGAGTTTGCTAACCCCGAGTATTCGGGGTGGATGTCTATTTTGCATTCGGGTTTTGGAGCATAACACGAGTCGGCACGAAGGGTAATGAAAGATGAACGATACTAATCACACGAGGATCCGTTGATGTCGTATTGGTCTAGTTGTATTTTCTTTTCCGCGGTATCTTTTCCCCGTTGTACGGGAGTTTATTGTATTTTGACCCCTGCGTGGGTATATGTTGTAATTGAGTTGTATTTTTTTATTGAAAGACCAAATCGGTCTACTGAGTCATTTTAGCCTTGATGGCATTGTCAAGATGTCAAATGTTGTTACCAGCCTGGTAGATCCTCGAGGAGAGGGTCTACGGCGTGTAATATCCCTGAGTGGATTGGGGGTGTTACATAAATGGTATCAGAGCTTAGGTTGTGAAAACCTAGGCTGTCGGGTCAGTGGTGTCTATTGAGTTTTGTCTCGTTGGATTTAGTCTGACTGAGTCGTGTCGCGACGCGTCGTTTGAGTTTGTTGGTCGTGATTAGTATCGTGGGGCGATCATCATCTTTGTGCGACCGGTGGAAGTAAGTCTCCCTTCTTTGTGTTGTGCCTCGTGTGACGCGAGCTATTTTTATGATTATTTGTTAAGTGATGGAATCCTTATGTGGATTTTGATTTCACGATATGTATTTAGTCGACTCTCGTATTTGATTTATACGAGGAGTGTCGCCGCTTGTGATGTCTTTTTATTGTTGTTTTTGTTCGTTTTTGATGATTTTCGAATCGATTTGCACGTTTTACAAGTTCTATTGTGGAAGCTTTATGCTTATACGCGTTCGACTTGTTCACTAGCCAGTGCGGGAGAGTATTTTATCAGTGGTTTTGTTCTGGACGTGGTATTTTATCGTTTATTCCCGTTTAAAGACATGTATTGTCTTGATTTTAAACGTTTTGATGCGTGTGCTAGGAGTTGTTTTAGTGAACATCGATATGTGTGAGTTTTGGGCATTATGGCCTATTGAATATTTGAAAACCTTGAGTATCTTAGAAAAACAAATTTCGAGACATACTTTTCAAATGACTTATTTTCTTGTGGTACATCCTAGGTGCCACAATATATTTCAAAGATTTTCTACTTCGAGGACCAAAATGTTTTGAGATATTTTCAACACTTTTATTTAGACCCGAGGGTCGAATATTCTGAAAGTTTTCATTAAGAGAAGGTGTCCTCATTTTTATCAAATGCGAAATGGTTCTCCAATGTCTCGATAACGATGTTTCACATTTATACTTTTTGAAAGGTGATACTCAAGATCAGCCAGTATTCTTCAAATTATTTTCAAAATGAGGTTTTTGTTTTTAAAACCTATCCATTCCCGTTTGAGGGCTGGGTATGAATGTATGATGTTCGCGTTGTCATTTTGATACTTTCTCCCGAGTATGATCGAATTGGCGGTGTGAGCGTTGAGTCGCTTTCCACACATGGGTTGTGCTAGCCCCCTGTGAGAGGCGGGATGTTGGTGTTGAATGTTGTCGCCTCGTGATGATTTCTGCGTTGTCGCGCATGTGCGAGCTGTTAGAGCTTGGTGTGGTATGACCGTGTGCATCGGTGATGGTTCCGTTATGTGTCGGTTGTTTAATGTCTTGTTACCTTGCTTCCGTTTTTGTGAATTTCGTGGACGAGGTCGGAGGTAATGCCCGTACTATTTTGACTTCTGTATTTTCTCTTTCCCCAGTCTATCGATTCGTTCATGTTCGTTGGTACTTTATGAACTTGTTCTGTATTTCGGTTTCATCGTCCGAACGAGCTGTGATCTTGTTGTGGGTCGATCTGGTTATCGACATTACTTTTTCGGGTTCAGTTCGATTCTTGTGAACCTTGTTCGGGAGTGACATCATCTGGTTCTATTAGTTCTTTTATTCGAAGTGGATCGGATTTGGAACTCTTGTGTTTCCGACTCTGTCGACTCATTTATGTTCGTTGACATTTCTGAGCTTGTCCTGCCTCTCGCTTTTGTTTATCGAACGAGTGTGGTATTGTTTCGGAATAACTCGTTTGTCGTTGTGACTTTTCAATCGCTATTCCCTTTCCTGTGGATCTTATGGGAATGCATCTCTTGTAGTTCTCACCAGATCATCCTGGGAGTTGTTGTTTGAACTATTATTGTTCTTCGTGATTCGAACATGATTCTTCGATTTTTGTTGTCTCGATCGTTGTGGTTCGATCGTTCGATTGTTTGGTTTTTATTGATCTCGTCCCGTGATTGGTGAACATTCAGGCTCCTTCGTAATTCCCTTCAGTTCGGGAAATTAGTCTCGTTTTCGATCTTTCAACCTTAGGCGGTGGAATTCTGTATTTGTTCAGCGTTTGGCTCGCGTTTTGATCAATGTACCGTTAGGTTGGTCAATCGTATTGATTTTCGTTCGTTGTGTTTTGCGATTGTTCGGATAATTGACTTGATTGTATTATCCAATTGATGACGCTTGTCACTTGTTGGTTTTATTATGTCTCTACCGGTGGCATTGTGTTGGTCGCCCTGGAGCGTGTTTTCACGCTGTTTATTCCTTTACGTTGCTTGTAACGTTTCGCCGATGGGCGTAAGTTACACATTTCTTGTGTATCTCCTTGAGTTTTCCCTGGCGGGGATATTGCTTCTCCCTACTTGTTTTAAGTTTCGGGACGAAACTTCTTTTAAGGAGGGTAGAATGTAATATCCGCAATTTCGAATTTCGGTAATTTTCTTTTTTGGTGTATTTCTCGATCGTAGTGACCCTCGTGTACCTTTCAGTGCGTCCTTCCTGTCAACTGTTGAACTGTATTCTCGTTATTGTTGTGCGGAACTGCCGTTTCTGGGTTGCCGTGGATCCATTTCGTGTTGTTGGTTCCCAAATATTGATTCCTATCGTTTTATTCTTTTTCCGGAGCATTTTTATCATTTTGGAACCCATAAGGGGGTGTGGGCCGCGGCACAAGGTGTGTGCGCCGCGGCACACAAATCCCTTCAGTAGTTGGTCGGACAAACTGTACTGTGTGCCGCGGCACACCCATCCGGTGCCGCGGCACAGTGCCAGGCCGGTGCCGCGGCACACCTGTCCGGTGCCGCGGCACACTCGTGTGTCTTCTGCGACCTAAACCCAACTGTACCGGGTGCCGCGGCACACGCAGGCTGTGCCGCGGCACAACGCCGAAACCTGGGAGTAAATTTTTGGCCTGTGCCGCGGCACACCTAAGCTGTGCCGCGGCACACAAAGCGGTCAACTGCGCAACTCGTCTTTATTAGACGAAATCGGCCGTCTCCTTCCTCATTTCACCTGCAGCGCGAGAGAGAGTGAGAGAGAGGGGAAGAGTTCTTCATCCTTATCCTTTGGGGGGTCGATTTTCACCATTTTCTTCGGTAGTGAAGCCCGGGAAATCAATCTAACGCATGTTCTACGGATCTTGGTACTTGAATCTCCTAAGGTAATATTCTAAAACCCTATTTTCGATTAATTTGGGGGTTTTGGGTTTTTCTTCCGATTCGTTCCGTTTTGTTGGTGGATTCTTGATGTATACGATTAATATTGTTAGTATCTTTAGTTTCCTACGGATTCATGGATATTTTGTAGATTTTTACGGAATCGAGAGGGTTTGGTTGTGGTCCGCCCTCGTTGTTATTTTTGGTACAAATATACATGAATCGTAGGCGGGTTTCCGGGTGTATTCCATTTCCATAACCGTTTAGAAGTGGTTGTGATTGTGCTATTCGAATCGTTAGGTTCATTTTCGTTGGTTCCTCGCGGTCGTGCTTGATTCTTCCGTTCCGTTCGTTGTCGTCTTCCTTTTCGTTAGCATCGGGCGTTCCGAAGCTTCCCGGTTGAGCCGTATCCGTTCGTAGTTCCGTGCTCGTGGTATCGAGGCAAGTACCTTGCCCATACTTTTCTTATTTTGTGGATATGATGATCGGTGATCGTATTAGTATGTTTGTTTGGTTGTTTGAAACGAAGTTTCAAAAGATTTCGGTTTGGCCTCGTTAAAAGCTTTCTTTCAAATGCGTGTGTGTTTTGTGAACGGTGTGTTTTGGGAATTGATTATGATTTGATTATTTTGAACGTTGAAGGATTTGATGATGATACTCCTATTGTTTAAAGTTATGCAATCGTATATTCCGTATTTAATCTTGTTATTGTGTTTTGAAGAGTTTGATAATGGTGTCGAGTTAATGGCCATCTCTAGTGAGTATTCTTAATGAACTTACATTCTTAGCATGTTAGTATTGCATGAGTAACGTGTGTGTGTGTATGCTCACTGCGGGTTAGATCCGACGGGGTCTCGGTAGGGCTCCACGAAGCTGTGGAACCGCGAGCTTGCTTTTAACCACTGCGGGTTAGATCCGACGGGGTCTCGGTAGGGATCCACGAAGCTGTGGGTCCGCGGTTAATTGTGGTGCATTTTGCAAATGTGATTTGATATTGGCATTTCCGGAAATGAGTGCTTTTGAACGGTTTTCATGATTGCA
Source organism: Orobanche coerulescens (assembly GCA_033398695.1). Classification (NCBI taxonomy): domain Eukaryota; kingdom Viridiplantae; phylum Streptophyta; class Magnoliopsida; order Lamiales; family Orobanchaceae; genus Orobanche; species Orobanche coerulescens. The sequence continues at coordinate 42,277,855 of CM065815.1, read as the reverse complement.
TGCATTGACTAAGTGTGTAAGAGGTAAGTTGTTCGTTTGGCCTACTTGGCTAGGATGGCTCTAGAGTATTTTGTTGTTTGTTTTAAATCCTTTATTTGTGGATTTTGATGTTGGGAGACGAACCTTGTGGTCGTTCTTGTGTACTGTGAGTTGATGAGATTTGGGGCTAAAATCCCAACATTTTTGTAAAAGTCATTTTACGGATTTGGGGCTAAAATCCCAACGGTTTGGTAAAGGTGATTTTACAGAAAGTAAACTTTTGGGGCGGTGACCCCTTTTGTCTTGTGGATTTTGAAAAGTAGGATTTGATAATCGTAAATGGTTTTCTATTAAAACTCTCGATGGCATTCTAAACCGTCTTATAAATTATTTCCATTGGTTTATGGTATTTCGATTTTAAAATGTTTTCTCAAACCCTTGCCTCGAGAAGTACTTTTCGTTTTGTTTGGATCTTTGAGGATTCCTGGTTATTGTTATTCGTGGAATGTGAATTGTATGGCTCGTATTTGCACTTTGTATTTGCACTAGCAAAACAGTGGAGTTTTGCTAACCCCCGAGTATTCGGGGGGTGGATGTCTATTTTTGCATTCAGGTTTTGGAGCATAACACAGGGTCGGCACGAAGGGTAATGAAAGATGAACGATACTAATCACACGAGGATCCGTTGATGTCGTATTGGTCTAGTTGTATTTTCTTTTCCGCTGCAGTATCTTTTCCCCGTTGTACGGGAGTTTATTGTATTTTGACCCCTGCGTGGGTATATGTTGTAATTGAGTTGTATTTTTTTATTGAAAGACCAAATCGGTCTACTGAGTCATTTTAGCCTTGATGGCATTGTCAAGATGTCAAATGTTGTTACCAGCCTGGTAGATCCTCGAGGAGAGGGTCTACGGCGTGTAATATCCCTGAGTGGATTGGGGATGTTACATCGGTAGCACACCATCAACTAAACGATCGTCATCCTTAATATAGGTGAAGTAAACCCAACCACGGTTTCGCGTACGGAGATATCTCATGGTCCGGATGGTACCCTCGGTGACTAGGCTCCCCCTCGGGATGGCGACCCCGTGTAGCCCTATGAAATCAACTCCAGCGGTCTCGAATATCTCAGTCAAAATAGATCCAAACGGCATTCCGGACTTTCGTTGTCGGTCGACCTTGGCATAGCTCTTTTTGTGGAAGATTAGACCTTTTTCCACAAACCACTTGAGTACGATTGAAGCAAAATTAACCTGATGATCTTTCCAGACATGATAAATGATTTCCATGTCCACATTTACAAGACGATGCTGAGCATTAACTTTAGGCATTAGACATCGAGTGATAGCATCGTGTAGTAAACGGATATTTATTCCGAAATCATTATTTTCAAAACAGCCAGAATGTACTTCAATTATAGCCTTGTCCGTTAAGAAATCACGGACCTTAGACTCATGAACTCCATAACTTTCATCGTCAGAAAAATTGTCAATTACTTCATCTGGATCGGAAAATTCTCCTTTACAATGAAATCCCTTATTAGGGAGACCAAAAAGTTCGGATAATTTAGCAGCATCAAAGAGAATAGGTTTACCACGAACTAGGGAGTTAACTACAGCTAGTCCTTCAGAATCATAAGTTACGAAAAATTTTGCGTAGAATTCCCTTATGAAATCCACATAAATAGGTCGGGCGAGACTTACAAAACGGTTGATACCGAGCATGTCAAAAAATTCTTCTATCCCAATACCAATAGAATTCAGAGATTCAAAGTCAAAGTGATGACTCGGAGTTACCTCTTCGTCGATAAGCACTTCTTTGAAGATTTTTGACGCTTGAGCATTCCTGAAAGTTGGTTCTCCAGAAGGTGAGGAAGAGGATTGAGATGTCTCTCCTCTGCGTTTCTTGCTGATTCTGGATGCCATTGATAGAGATGAACGGAAGTTATGAGGATTCAGTCGGAGTTTTTGAGGAGAAGAGAATGGTTCGTCGTTGTCAATTTAGGGATTTGGGGATGAATGAATAGAAATCTGTCGAATGGGGTATTTAAGTAGCAGGGTCAAAAAGGTTTTACGTACGTTATAGGATATAGGTAACGTACGTAGCGAAAAATCGAAAACTCACTAGACTAAAAACCGAGATCGGTTATGTACATAGTCCAGAGCACCGTTACATACATAATGTCCTCTTACGTACGTAATACTTCTGTATTAACGGCTGTAAGCCAGACCAAATGAATAGTGATTTTCTTTTGATGATATCCCAATTTTAATGAACATTTAATATAAATATGATGAATATGCAACACTTAAAAATGATCAACATGTCCCATTCCTAAATTTATGCGAATAAAGTTGAAAGCTTCTTCGGGTAATAGTTTTGTAAAAATATCCGCCAATTGTTCATTTGTACCAACAAATTGGAGACGTATATTCCCATTTTGGACATGGTTACGAATAAAATGGTGACTGATTTCTATATGTTTTGTCCTACTATGCAAAATGGGGTTTTTGCTTAGATTAATGGCACTTGTATTGTTACAAAAATAGGTGTATTTTTAAGTTCGATGCCATAATCTAGAAGTTAATTTTTGATCCAAAGAACTTATGCACATACACTTCCCGCATCCACATATTCTGTTTCAGCTGTGGCGACACTAGTCTGTTTCTTACTCCCCCATAAAATTAAACATGAACTCATAAAATGACAAGTTCCTGTGGTGCTCTTTCTATCAATTTCACCGAAATCGGCATCACTATATGCAAAAAGTTGAAATCAATGCTAGAAGGATACCACAGACCTAAGCCATCAGTATATTTTAAATAACGAAAAATCCTTTTGCATGCAATGAGATGGGATTCTTTAGGATTCGCTTGAAAACGAGCACATAAGCAAGTAGCAAACATTATATCGGGTCTAGATGCAGTTAAATAAAGTAAAGAGCCGATCATACCTCGATACTGTTTTTGGTCAACAGACTTACCTTTTTCATCTTTCTCGAGCTTAAGAGTGGAAGACATAGGAGTAGATATTTCTTTGCAATCTTCCATCTTAAATTTCTTTAGGAGCTCATTGACGTACTTGGATTGGTGAATGAATATTCCTTCATTGAGTTGCCTAATTTGGAGTCCTAGAAAGTTTTTCAACTCTCCCATCATGCTCATTTCGAACTCTCCCTTCATAAGATTTGAAAATTCTTGGGACAGAGATTCGTTAGTTGCACCAAAAATAATGTCATCCACATAAATTTGGCAAATAAGCATATCATCACCTAAATTCTTAATAAATAAGGTATTATCAACATTACCTCATTTATACCCATTTGAAATAAGAAAAGTGCTTAAACGATCATACCATGCTCTCGGAGCTTGTTTTAATCCATAGAGAGCTTTATGGAGCTTGTACACATGATCTGGATGATCATAATCTTCAAAACCCGGTGGTTGCTTGACATACACCTCCTCCTGGATGATTCCATTTAGGAACGCACTTTTTACATCCATTTAATGGAGTTTGATTTTCTTGTATGCGGCAAAGGCACAGAGAAGACGAATTGCCTCAAGACGAGCAATAGGAGCAAATGTTTCCTCATAATCCAAGCCTTCTTCTTGATTATAACCTTGGGCGACCAACCTCGATTTATTTTTAATTGGGAGACCATCATCATCGGTTTTAATTTTATGAACTCATTTAGTACCAATGATTGATTTGTCTACCGGTGCCGGAACCAATTCCCAAACATTATTTCTTTCGAATTGGTTTAGCTCTTCTTGCATAGCAATAGCCCAATTCTCGTCATTTATGGCTTCATCGATATTCTTTGGTTCTGTAAGAGAAATAAACGCAATATTATTAATACAATCATTTATATTTCTCCTAGTTCGTACACCTTCATCGATTTTTCCGAGAATTTGTTCCATCGGATGGTCTTTCACATTTTCCCAATCTTTAGGAAGGTTGTAAGTATTCTCCTCCTGCTTGTCCAAGCTTAAGTCAAGCTTCTCCAACTTCTTTGATACTTCTGACACTTCTTTAGCCGGAACCATACCTGCATCATCATCAAAAACAACCTTTCTCGGGGGTAAAACTGTATCATCGAATTTTACATGAATTGACTCTTCTACCGAGCCTCTTCTACAATTAAATACACGATACGCTTTACTGTTAGTTGAATAACCAAGAAATATTCCAATATCCGATTTTGAATCAAATTTACCCAAATTATCCTTACCATTATTATGAATAAATACTTTACAACCAAATGGATGGAAATAAGATAAATTGGGCATTTTACCTTTAAATATTTCATATGGAGTCATCATTTTGTTCCTCCTGAGATAGACTCGATTAATAACATAACAGGCGGTGTTAACGGCTTCGGCCCAGAAATATTTAGGAAGACCATATTCATTGAGCATTGTTCGGCTCATTTCTTCTAGAGAGCGGTTCTTCCTATCGACAATTCTATTTTGTTGAGGTGTCCGAGGTGCCGAAAAATTGTGCCCAATACCATAATTATCGCACCAATCTTCAAAAATATTTGAATCAAATTCTCCACCATGATCGGTTCGAATGGCGATAATTGGTAACTCTTTTTCCTTTTGGGTAACCTTAGACCACTTAACAAACTCGTTAAATACATCATTTTTATTTGTAAAGAATTTTACCCAAGTAAATCTCGAAAAATCATCAATAAGAAGTAAAGTATAAAGTTTTCCTGTTAAGCTAGTATGTCGAGACGGACCAATCAAATCCATATGAATTAATTCAAGAATGCGACTAGTGGAAATTTCCATTTTTGGTTTAAACGAGCTTCTTGCATGTTTACCTTTAATATAGGCCTCACAAATGTGGTCTTTTCTGAAATTTAATTTTGGTAGACCACGGAAAATATCATTTTTGGCCAATTTTGAAAGAAGTGGTAAAGAGGCATGTCCTAATTTCGGTGCCAAATAACGGCATTTTCATCGTATGAAAGTAAACATTTTTCATTGAAAGAAGATTCATCTTGGAGATCAACAATATAAATATTTCCATATCATAATCCAATAAAAACGATTTGGTCTTTTCTCATTGCAGTGCAATGCGTACTTTCAAATATTAATTTAAGATCGGTGTCAAAAAGTTGGGAAACACTTAGAAGATTATGGCAAAGACCATCAATAAATAGAACATTTTCAATGGTAGGTAAATGTTTCTTACCGATCTTACCTGTCCCTTTTATTTGGCCCTTTTTATTATCGCCAAAGGTTACACAGCCACGATCTTCCTTTTTCAGCTCCGTGAAGAGATGTTCATTCCCACTCATGTGATTTGAACATCCACTATCAACATACCATTTATTTGATAATTTTGTCTTCCTTGCTTGTACCTACAAAAACAATTATCTTTCGTTTTATAGGTACCCATGCTAATTTGGGTCATGAGGAGTTAGACACAAAAACTTGACTTTTAACAATGGTCCCTTTTGGTACCCAAATTTGTTTGACTCTTATAGTTCGTCTAGAACTTCTACAGTATGTTTCGATATGTCCTGGTTTTAAATATTTTGGATATGATGGAATTCCCATTTTTAAAGTGTCCGAATATTTCGTGGTAATTTCTAAGGACTTTTTCATTGGAAATAAATTATACTCAAGTCCTTCTTTTGAAAGAGAAAATTTTTGACCAAATAATAGTTGTTCGAATTTGTCATTACCACAAGAGGATTTTCTAACATAGAATTTCAATTCTTTTTGAGTTTGTGTAGATCATCTCTCAGAATTTTCTCGATTTCCAAACAATTTGTATGATCAATCGACACTTCCTTGTTTTTCAATAATTTTATATTTTCATTTTCAAGGAATTTTATTTTCTTTTTCAAATCTTTATTACTATTGCAAACTTTTTCGTATTCATCATTTAGAGATTCAAAAGCATCAAGTAGTTCTTCATGAGAAGAATCACTAACCTCGACTTCTTCATCGCTATCTTCGGATGCGCGGGCCATTAGAGCAAGATTTGTTTGAACTTGAGGTTCATCATCCTCATCATCATCGCTCCATGTAGCGACATAGACTTCCTTCTTTTTGAACTTTTCGTGGGGAGGTTTTGATGAACTTATTGGAGCAGCACGACAATCTTTAGAAAAATGGCCTGGAACGCCGCACTTTCGACAAGTGTTGTTGCATCTTTTATTTTGAGGGAAGTGAGTCTTTTTGGTTTCATCCCTCGTTTCTTGTTTGATGTCTCTCCGGCGCCTTTGTAGAGGATTTTTGAATTTCTTTATGTTTTGGGCATAAAAGGCGGTTTCTTCAACCTCTTCTTCAACAGGTTCATCTTCTAGATCGCTTTGTTCTTTGGCTTTGAAGGCGATTGTCCTTTCTCTCTCCTTAGGTTTTGGTTTCGAACTTCGAGATTTAATGACAATCTCGTAATTAATGAGAGATCCAATGAGAGCACTGAATTTTATGGTGTTGAGGTCTTTCGACTCCATGATAGCCGTTACAATAGCGTCCCATTCTCTTGGTAGAGATCGAAGGATTTTCTTGGCTTTATCACTACTTGATATCGGTTTCCCGAATGAAGCTAGCCCATTTGTGATAGCTGAGAAACGGTCAAGCATAGTGGTAATGCTTTCTTCTTCTTTCATAGTGAAGAGTTCATAATCGTGAAGAAGCATATTGATTTTGGTTTCTTTCACTTGACTCGTACCTTCGTGGGTAATCTCTAGCATTTTCCAGATCTGTTTATCCGTCTTGCAAGAAGAAATTCTGTTGTGATCTTCTGGGTTGAGATCACAGTAAAGCAGTTGAGTAGCTTTACTATTGAAGTGATCGTTCTTCCAGTCGGCATCGTCGTACTCTTCAAAACTTTTGAGAGAGCCATCTGTCTTCTTGGGAATGGTAGGCCCAAGAGCAATGACCTTCTATATTTCAATGTCGTGAGCTCGGATGAAGATGGACATTTTCTTCTTCCATGTCATAAAGTCTGAGCCATCGAAGAAGGGAGGGCGGTTGAGAGCGTTGCCTTCAAGAGAGGAGTGGATAAAGGCCATTTCTGGATCTTCTCTCTAGCGGGTGTTAATCCGGTGATAAAGAGACCGCTCCGATACCAATTGTTGAATTGGTACCGCCACTAGAAGGGGGGGTTGATTAGTGCGGTTAAGAGTTTTAAACTCTTTTTGTGCGGAAGCTAAAATATAGGAGTAAGTAAAATGCGGAAAAGAAAGAACACAAGAAATTGTTCGAGAGGTTCGGCTATTAACGAAGCCTACGTCCCCTACCTAGTTTTATCGACGAGGACTTTTCTTAGAAACTTATAATGCACTTTCTAGTTTAGTGCCAACTCTTACAATATCTTGATTTCCGGGCTCAAGAACAACCTCACTAAATCTCTCTTGTTTTTCCAGGTACAAGATAACCTTACAAGAAAACAATTGCGAGTAAGAACTCGACTTTACAAAGAATGTCACTCTTAGATACAAGAATATAAGTAGGAAGTGATGGAACAATTCTCCTTGTATCGCAATGTAGAGTATGTATATCTCTCGTAAAATATGCTTGAAATAGCTTGATAATACTTGTAAGCTCAGATGATTTGTTGTGTCTTCCAAATCCTTGAAATGTGCTATTTATAGCCTTCATGAGGTGAATTTCCCGTTGGAACAGTTACACGCTTTACATACGTTATGGAGGGGCGTTTACGTATGTTACAGCTCTTACGTACATTATATAACTTGAGTAGCGGCCGTAATGAACTCTGAAAAACAGTCCAGAAACATTTGGTGAAAACCCCTATGTACGTTACTGAAACAATGCTTACGTACGTTATCTTAAAGATAAAGATCCGTTGGATGTGAAGACTTTGAGTAACGGCTAATGACTTTTTCGTGACTAGCAACGGGCAGAATTTTGAACCTTACGTATGTTATGCATAATACATTACATACGTTACCTGCATAAAAACACTTGACAAAATTGTGAGTGTTACGTACGTTATATGTGAAATGTTACGTACGTTAACTGTAGAAAAATACAACAACAACAACAACATCTAAGCCTTAGTCCCAAAATGATTTGGGGTCGGCTAACATGAATCAAACTTTGAAACCGTCAATAATCGTTACATAAATAACATAAAAGGAAAAAAGAGGGAAAAAGTAGAGAAAAAAGCAAATAAAAAAGAGAATGTTGGGAAAAAAAAGAAAAAAAAGAAAAAAAAAAAAAAAAAAAAAAAGAGAAAAAGATAACATGAAATAAAATAAAATAGGAATTAAAAAAAAAAAAAAAAAAAGAAAATCAGACTTCATCCACCATCCGTATTCTTTCCCGCCACATTTGCCTCTCCATCGCCATACTTTCTCCAATTCCAAGAAACCGCATATCATTTTCAATCATCTTTATCCAAGTTTTCTTGGGTCTTCCTCTACCTTTCACAACATTACTTGCTCCCCAACTTTCTAGCCTCCTCACTGGGGCATCAATAGGTCTTCTTCTCACATGACCAAACCATCGTAATCGATTCTCCATCATCTTGTCTTCTATAGACGCAACTCTTACCTTCTCTCTGATCACCTCATTTCTGAGCCGATCCTTTTTGTATGACCACACATCCATCGTAGCATACGCATCTCCGCCACATTCATCTTTTGAACGTGACAATCGCTTTCTGACCAACACTCGGTGCCATATAACAACAGCCTAATTGCCGTGCGGTAAAATTTACCCTTCAATCTATGAGGCATGCCGGATCACATAAAACCCTGTGGCACTCTTCCACTTCAACCACCCCGCCTTTATTCTCGTGAGCCACATCGCCATCTAGCTCTCCATCCTTTTGGATAATAGATCCAAGATACCGAAAGAAAGTGGATCCATGAACAACTTTCCCATCAAATGTGATCATCCCCGCCTCTCTATCAATTTCGCTAAACCTATACTCCATATATTCGGTCTTATACTCGCCCTAAAGCCTCGAGCTTCCAAAGTATCCCTCCAAAGTTCCAATTTCTGTTGCACTCCAACCTTCGTTTCATCAATCAACACAATATCATCTGCGAACATCATACACCACGGAACGTCATTTTGAATTTCTCTTGTCAATTCGTCCATGACTATGGCAAAGAGAAAAGGACTAAGAGCAGATCCTTGATGCACCCCAATCGTAATAGGGAATTCTGTCCTCCCAACATTAGTACGTACACTTGTACTAGCTCCCTCATACATGTCCTTTATAATGTCAATATATTTCCGAGATACACCCTTCTTTGCTAAGGCCCACCAAAGTACTTCTCTTGGTACTTTATCATATGCCTTCTCTAAATCAATAAAAACCATATGCAGATCTTTCTTTTTATCTCGATAATGTTCCATCAACTGCCGGATAAGATAAATTGCTTCCATGGTCGATCTTCCAGGCATAAATCCAAACTGATTTTCTGTTATCTTCACACATTTCCTGATCCTTTGTTCAATCACTCGTTCCCACAACTTCATGGTATGACTCATTAGTTTAATTCCGCGATAATTAGAACAATCTTGAACATCACCTTTGTTCTTATACAAAGGGACGAGAATACTTTTCCTCCATGCTGACGGCATCTTATTGCTTCTCCAAATCTTATTGAAAAGCATAGTTACCCATTCGATCCCTCTCTCCCCCAAACACCTCCAAACTTCAATAGGTATACCATCCGGTCCTTCGCTTTCTTTGACCCCATCTTCTTCAATGCAATTGTCACTTCACCCTTTTGGATTCTTCTCTTAAACTCTCGGTTAACCATACTTGAGGGGATGTTTAAATTCCCAATATCTTGTTCTTGATGGCCATTGAATAGGGTATCAAAGTATGACCTCCATCTCTCTTTTATCTCTTTATCTTGAACCAAAACTTTTTGGTCAGTATCTTTACACATTTAACTTTTCCAATATCACGCCTCATCTACTCTCTCATTCGAGCACGTTTATAGATATCAGTTTCCCCTTCTATAGTATCAAATCTAGCATAAAATTCTTGAGTGACCGTTGATCCGGCCTTTCGCCGCCTTTTTAGCTTCGTTCGAGCTTTCTTGTACTTCTCATAATTCTCATCGCTCGAGCATTTACCCAAGACCTTATAACATTCACGTTTGGTCTTTATCGCTTGCTTAACTTCATCATTCCACCAAGATGTGTCCTTACTTGATGGTCTGCTTCCTTTAGATTCTCCTAGGACTTCTTTTGCAACTTCCTTTATGTTGTGTTCCAACACGTTCCACATCGAATCTATATCCATCTCCGGGCTATGAGACCATATACCCCTATCAGCAATCTTAGCGTCAAATGTATGTCGTCTCTCGGCTGGGAGCTTCCACCACTTATTTCGTGGGTCAACTTGTGGTCTTCTCTTTCTTAAGTGCCTCTTACCTCGAAAGTCAAGCACCACAACCCTATCTTTGTGTTGCGGCACTCTCACCGGTATTACCTTGCAATTAGTAAAACTTTTCCTCCAAACATTCCTTACTAAAAAGAAATCAATCTGACTTGCATTACCTCCGTTTCTATATGTCACCAAATGAGAGTCCCTTTTCTCGAACCAAGTGTTCATAATACCCAAGTCATGAGCTAATGCGAAATCCATTATATCATTTCCTGCTTCATTCCTGTCCCCAAAACCAAAGCCACCATGAATGCTCTCAAAGCCATCTCTGCTAACACCGACATGCCCATTGAGGTCACCACCAATGATCAATTTCTCACCCATAGGAATTCGTTCGACAACCTCTTCCAAATCTTTCCAAAATTCTTGTTTGATCGATGCATCCAATCCTACTTGTGGTGCATAAGCACTTATGATAGTTAGAAACTCATCCCCTATCACAAGCTTAATACTCATTATTCTATCGCTCTTTCTTGACACTTCCACCACATCATCAATGAATTCTTTATCAATGACGATACCCACTCCATTTCTACTTCTATCCTTTCCAGTACCAAAGCTTGTAACCCCAAGGAGCTAACACTCTTGCCTTCTCGCCAACCCACTTAGTCTCTTGTAGACACATTATGTGAATTCGCCTCCTTTTCATAACCTCCCCACTTCGCTGATCTCCCACAAAGAGCCAACGTTCCAAGTTCCAAACCGCACCTTACTACCCTTACTAGCCGCAAGAACTAACTTCTCTGTCTGTCCCCGTCCACGCTGCAAGGATTCTTGCACATTTGACACCACACCCATACTTCGAGGTGGCTCGCCGCTTCCGGGCGACGACCTAGCAACCCTTGCATATTTTCCACTACACCCGGGCCTATGAAGTGTAGCGCATCCTTGCTCATTTGACACCACCCTCAGATGTAAAGGTGGCGCGCCGCTTCTGGGCGACGACCTAGCAACCCTCGCATACTTATCACTGCACCCGGGCCTATGAAATGCAGCGCGTCGCTTCTGAGGAGACGCCCCAACGATTTTCAATGTTTGATTTGTCCATGGAATGTGACGAGTTTTACGCTGGCTGCCACTAACCTACCGCAACCCTCCTCTTTTATCCGGGCTTGGGACCGGCAATGGATGTCAAGAAGACACCCACAGGCAGAGTTTAACTGTAGAAAAATATGTAAAATAAATTTTGGTGTATATAACTCATCATCAAAATATATAAAATGATTTGGTACAAATATTGTACCAACATCAGCAACTCGCAGCTTCTCTTGCTCATGTTTCAGGATTTGAGCCTGATGCTGCTTCAACTGGTTGAGGGCTTGCCATAATGCATTTGGCATGACGAGAAAAGCCTCTTCTACATCCTGTATGTCCCTCTACATCTTAGGAATCTCATCCTGAGCAGTTTCTCTCATACAATCGAGCTTCTTACCGACATTGTACAGGGTTTTGAAAGCATCCTGTAGGAAGACAGTTTGGCAACAGATGGCTTGCAGCTGTTCATTGCGGGCTTCTGTGCGCAGAGAGTTGGGGTGAGCGAGCTTGGCATCAGATGGCTCTCCAAGATATTTAAGTATAACATTGTGATGAGGCCTTTGGGGCTCGTCATTAGCAAGGAAATCCTCTTTTGATCCGCATGGGGATCCTGTTTGGAGAGGAGTGGATGCCTGTTGCGGAGCGCGAACCTCAGATGGTTCCGCTTGTGCTGATGAATAGACAGAGGGGACTAATTCCTCTAGTCTCTGAGTGGATTCTGTAGCCTGGGGTACAGGAAGGACTGGGTCCTCCTGTTGTCTCTCAGTAGCCACTTGTTCATTAGGAGGGACTGATTCCTCCTATTGAACGACACGGGTCTCATTGGCTCCGGTCGGAGGGACTGATTCCTCCTGGGGGCTGATGATGGTTGATCGGCAGAAGTCCCTTGGCCATCCTCGGCCTTGGACTGAGTAAATTCTTTTTCACGAGCCTCTTCACAGCTCATCCGCAGACCTTTCTGTAGGTCATCGTCGACTCCATCTGAGTCGGAGTGATGGCTTGGGCTTCATGTCTTGTCGGTGAATGGTAACTTCCCTTCAGTCTAGTATTTTCTTTCGCCACAAAGTATGAAGTGATCAATTCCTGGCAGAAGGGATCATCCTATCTGAAAGACTTTGACATTTTGGGTGTCCGTGACTTCAAGAACGAACAACTCTTCCTCTTTCCAGTCTTCCCAGTTGTACAGGGAGTCGTATGGGGCGACCCTGTATGATTTCAAATCTTTAAATGCTCAAATGCTTCATCAATCTGGACATGGAGGATAGTGTTGTTTATGATATCTGTTAGGGAGGGACTCCGAACAGTAGATGGTTCTTCTGTCCGGTTTGGATTCTCGATAGGTAAGGGAGCCTGTTGAGAAGTGGGATCCCTGATAGGATGGGATGCCCTATCGGGAGAGGAACTCCATACAGGGGCGAAGACCCTGTTTGGAGTGGTGATCGTCGGCTTCGAATGGGCATCCAAGTCATCGGTTCCTTCAAGATTGATAAATGTCTGGTCATCCGTCATAGCCGTCATAGGCTCAGAATCTGCTGTGGGAGCAGCCAGAGTTTCTTCCAGAGGGGTTGCGCTCTATGGGATTACTACCGCGTCAAGTGAAGTATGCAGAACTGCCTCAGTGGCCGCTGCAGCCACTGGGGTTGCTGTAGGGACAGCTTCCGTCTTCTAAGATTTCTTGATCTTCTGCTTCTTCTTTCTTTTCTCGAAAGCTATAGGAGAGCTGCTGTCGGGAACATTTCTCTTCTTGCTGACAGCCTTCTTCTTGCTGCCAATAAATTTATATGGGAGATCAGAGACATCCCTGGGATCACTTGATGTCGGGAGGGAGAATGGGCTTGGCCTGTTTGAGAGGTGATTCCTTGTTGAAGACAGATAGCTTGGAGCCACCACGGAATTTCTCGGTGAGGATCTTTTTGGCATTTGCTGACTGTTGTATGCCACAACTAGTCAGGATGTAGTTCAGATTGAGGCCAAAAGATTTCCTGACAGAATCTGGCTTCGATGCTTCCTCCTGAAGCCGTTTCAAGATAATCTGGCACCAGTTCACCTTTTATCCGGTCATGATGGCCACCATCATCCGGAATCATAGACCCGTGCACATTTCGAATGAGCCAGTTCGGTTTTCAACAACCATGCACCAAAAGTCATGCAAATAAAGGTAGGGCAGAGTAAAGTTCTTCTTGTGGCAGGAAAGATGAACTTGTGAAGGTTTGGAGTTCCCAGTGAACAGATATTGATAGGCCTTAAAAAGATCATCAGACCCGAATGATTCCATCTCCTCCAATGTCAACCCATCGGAGGGCAGTCTGTACAAATGTTCAAAGAGTTCCCTATTAATGTTTATCTCCTTCTCTTGCATGGCGCTGACGATAGCAGTGACGTCAGAACCTTTCTTGTCCAACGCATACTGAAACTCAGCGTCAACAAAGAACACTTCTACGTTTGCTCATCGTAGTTTTCCAAATGCAGGCTACCCAAATGGTAAGGCCGGTTTGCTTCACATGGGAGACAACTAAGTTTATCCCATCTATATCCTCATCATATGACATGATACGCTCCTGCAGAACTGAGCGAGCAAAGATCCATCCATCGATAATCATATCCTTCTTCTTCACTGAAAAAGATGAAGTCTGGGAAGAAGGCATTTTTTGCATAAGTGAATAGAAAAGAAGTAAGTTAGAAAGCTTGCAAGTATGGCCACCACGGAATTTCTCGGTGAGGATCTTTTTGGCATTTGCTGACTGTTGTATGCCACAACTAGTCAGGATGTAGTTCAGATTGAGGCCAAAAGATTTCCTGACAGAATCTGGCTTCGATGCTTCCTCCTGAAGCCGTTTCAAGATAATCTGGCACCAGTTCACCTTTTATCCGGTCATGATGGCCACCATCATCCGGAATCATAGACCCGTGCACATTTCGAATGAGCCAGTTCGGTTTTCAACAACCATGCACCAAAAATCATGCAAATAAAGGTAGGGCAGAGTAAAGTTCTTCTTGTGGCAGGAAAGATGAACTTGTGAAGGTTTGGAGTTCCCAGTGAACAGATATTGATAGGCCTTAAAAAGATCATCAGACCCGAATGATTCCATCTCCTCCAATGTCAATCCATCGGAGGGCAGTCTGTACAAATGTTCAAAGAGTTCCCTATTAATGTTTATCTCCTTCTCTTGCATGGCGCTGACGATAGCAGTGACGTCAGAACCTTTCTTGTCCAACGCATACTGAAACTCAGCGTCAACAAAGAACACTTCTACGTTTGCTCATCGTAGTTTTCCAAATGCAGGCTACCCAAATGGTAAGGCCGGTTTGCTTCACATGGGAGACAACTAAGTTTATCCCATCTATATCCTCATCATATGACATGATACGCTCCTGCAGAACTGAGCGAGCAAAGATCCATCCATCGATAATCATATCCTTCTTCTTCACTGAAAAAGATGAAGTCTGGGAAGAAGGCATTTTTTGCATAAGTGAATAGAAAAGAAGTAAGTTAGAAAGCTTGCAAGTATGTAGGTTGTATGCTGTAGACTTGATAATTATGTAGAAAGCGTAAAGGGTATGTGGATCAGCATACTTCCATTTTATAATGTGCAGGGAAGCTAGGTTAGAGTGAACGGTCAGGTTAGGGGATGGGAACCAACTTTGAATGAACGTACATGATGGATTTAGATGTAACTTATATGTCTAGTCCGTCAGTTTTTGAAATTAATGATCTGTCCCACTTCTGACACAGTTCGTCTTCCACTATTGCACGATACAGTGGTTTGAATTTTGAAATCACGGTTTCCAAGGCATTAAAGTCTAGGTGTCTCTTCAGTATTGAAAGATAAATCATTTTAAATTCAGACACTGCAACAGTTTATAATGTTCAATAGTACGAATTTAGATACGCTTTAAAATATTAACTGATATCCTACAGTGTTTATGCTGTATCCACGAAAATACAGTGTTCCCCCTTAAAAGGTACATATAGGATTCAAGTTTTACAGCAAGTTTGGATTAATACTGTATTCTTGGGTTATACTATATTCTCCATTAATTAATGTACACATCATCTGTAGGAAGGTTATAATACCTTCTTTTGCCTACAGTAAGGATACAACTTGGAGTTTTGAGTGTACATTCAATTAATGTGGATATTGTATTCATGGGTCTTACAGGATTCCCACTCAATTGATGAGAAAAATGTAAAAACTTACAGGGGTAGGGCTGTAGCATCCCCCATTCTTGGCTAAGCATGCAGAATTTGGTGGTGCTGAGAGGTTTTATAAAGATATCAGCTAGTTGGATGTCTGCATGAATCTTCTCGATCCGAACATCTTTATTCTCAACATGGTTCCTAATGAAATGATGCTTCATATCAATATGCTTAGTTCATGAGTGTAATACAGGATTGTGCGTGATTGCAATTGCACTCGTGCTATTGCACATGATTGAAGTCTCTCTTGCATTGATGCCATAATCTTGTAACTGTTGTTACATCCAGAGAATCTGCATACAGCAACTTCCAGCAGCATAGTATTCCGAGTAAGCTGTAGAAATCGAGTTGGCCAATTGCTTCCTACTGAAACATGACACAAGTCTTGGTCCAAGTTCCGCTTGTACTCTTCCTATCCAACTTACAGCCTTCGAGATCCGAGCCGCTGTAGCCTACCAAGTCAAATTCTCCTTCCTTAGGATACCACAATCCTACATCGGTTGTTCCTTTTATGTACTTAAGGGTTTGTTTGGCTCTGATGAAGTGTGACTCTTTAGGTGCTACCTGGCACCGAGCATGCACTCCTACAGACTGTGTAATATCCGCAAATCCGATTTCCGGTAATTTTGCTTTTTTGGCGAGAGTCCGTTTTGACGACTCGCTTGGGACCGTTTCGTCATTCTGAGAATGATTAATTCTACACTTTTTGACATCCGAGTTCGTTTCGATATCATTTTGTTGAGTTCCGTGCTTCTTAGCGACTTTTCCGCACTTGAGTTCGATTCTTGCGAATCTCATTCGAAACTGCTGTTTCGAGTTTCCCGTAAGTCCGTTTAACTTTTTTAGATGTGTTGTGAACTTCGGTTTGGTTATTCGATCACATATCGTGATTTTCGGGCGTTTTGGGTCATTTTGTAATTTACCCAAAGTTGTGGGTATCCACATTCGTATTTGTTGTCTTGATCGATTTTTATGTTTATTTGGGTCACGTGTGATTAATTGTAGCGTGGTATTTCATTTCGGATCGATGATGTTGTCCGTGAGCATTTCGTCGTGTTTCGTTCTGTGTATTTTCGGAAACCGAATCGTCGGGTCAGGGCGGCTGGGCACTGGCCGGACGGGTGCGGCAGGCACTGTCGGAAGTGCTGGGCACTGGCCGGGCAAACGTGGCAGGAACCGGCGTAGCGCGCGCTATTGTTAGAAGGCAGCGCGCGCTAACCGACGGGAGTAGCGCACGTTATGCGGCCGGCCAACGCACGCTATCAGGCTGGGCAGAGAGGTCCCTGGAGTTCTGGACTCGGGGAGGATCGACAGGTAGCGCGCACTACTGTCGGTCGTGGCGCGCGCTAATCGGCAAATGTAGCGCACACTGCCGGCCGACTAGCATACGTTACCTGGCCGAGCAGTTTGGTCCAGAGGGTTCTGGACAGGTCGGCTAGCGTGCACTAGCGTCCGTGCAGCGCACGCTATCGGGGTCGGGCAGGCAGGTTCCGGTCGGCAGGTTGGGTCGACTGTGCCGGGCCGTGCGGGCGCCGGCCGAGAGTTCTGGGCCGATACTGGCCGATAGCGCACGCTACTGCCGGAAGGCTAGCGGACGCTAGGCCGCGCCAGTATAAATATAACTGAGCAGTCATATTTTCATCCGTTTTTCATTTCCATCTTCTCATTTTCGCGGCTGGATGCTTGGTGGTCAAGGAGATATGTTGTCAAGCATTTAATCCACGAAGTTTGGGAGTTCATATCATTGATTAATCATCCTATAACATCCTTTGATCCATAGAATCAAGGTTAGATTTCCTAGAAGCCTATCTTTGGGAAATTTTGGGTTTTTTGTGTTTTTGTCCGATTCGTACCAAATTGTTAACTAATCCATGATGGGTATGATTAATCTTAGTATTATTCATGTGTTTAACATCATTTAATCCATCGTTCTTCGCCTAATCAAGGTATATTTCTTGATTTTCCGTCGGGTTGACTTTTTGGGGGATTGGTTCTTGATTTCGTTTTTCATCCGTTTTTGATGAATCGATTGTTGTTAAATGATGTTGTTAAACATATCCTATGGATTGAACATCCATATTTCGGTTGGGAATTCCGTTTTCATGTTTTGACGGGAGGGATCATGTTCTTGGCCGTTTTGGGAGAAACCCTTGAACTTTCGTCGTTTGTTCCTTGAATTCAACGGATTTAGGTCGTGCTATGGAATTCATTTTCATTGTTGTTATTGTCCTTCGTATTTTATTATCGCGAGTTGGCGTTCGGTGGAGTCGGCTGGTTCGTAGTCGGTTCGTGCAAACCTACTTTGGTCGATTCTTCATGTTGTGGTTATTCGAGGCAAGTACCTTGTCCATACAATTCTTGTTTTGTGGATACGATGATTGGTGAATGCCTTAGTATGTTGTTTAATTGTTGGAGATGAACTTTCTAAAGATTTGGTTTAGCCTCGTTAAAGGCTCACTTTCAAAACGTGTGTGTTTTGTGAATGTTGCGTCTCGTGAATGGTTAAGTGAACCCTATGAATATGCTTGGTGTTGTTGTTGTACTTTGATAATATATATGCGTATATTATCTCATTTTGGTACGTTAAGATTTGACAATGGTGTCGTGCTTTGTGTTTGTTGCATTTGGGTGAATTGCTTTGATATCATTGGTGTGACATGTTGATTGTGTGATTTGTGAATGTATTTCGCTCACCTCGGGAGGGTTCGACGGGGCCACGGAGGGAATCCAATGGTTACGCCCTGGATTCACGAGTGTTGTGTGTATGTTTTGTGAATGTATTTTACTCACCTCGGGAGGGTTCGACGGGGCCACGGAGGGAGTCCAATGGTTTCGCCCTGGATTCACGAGTAAAAACTTCACAAGTTGGTGTGTATGTTTGGTGAATGTATTTTACTCACCTCGGGAGGGTTCGGCGGGGCCACGGAGGGAGTCCAATGGTTTCGTCCTGGATTCACGAGTAAAAACTTCACAAGTTGGTGTGTATATTTGGTGAATGTATTTTACTCACCTCGGTAGGGTTCGATGGGGCCACAGAGGGAGTCCAATGGTTTCGCCCTGGATTCACGAGTAAAAACTTCACGAGTTGGTGTGTATGTTTGGTGAATGTATTTTGCTCACCTCGGGAGGGTTCGACGGGGCCACGGAGGGAGTCTAATGGTTTCGCCCTGGATTCACGAGTAAAAACTTCACGAGTTGGTGTTGATTTTATGTACGTCGAGGACACGTGACGTGGGTTTTAACCCTGTGAATTGTTGTTGATTTTCTATTTGCGAAAAAAAAAAACCTTTGCGATGTGACCCTGTTAATTTTGGAAAGTGAAGGATTTGATAATCCTAAGTTGTTTTCTATTAAAACTCTCGATGGCATTTTAAATCATTTTATAAATTGTTTCCCTTGACTTGGGATTTTTCGATTTTGGAAAGCTTTACCTAAACTCTTGCCTCGGGTAGTATTTTCGTTATGTTTAAAATCTGTGAGGATTCCTAGTTATTATTGTCCTTGGAACTTGTATTGTATGGCTCGTATTTTTGCACTTTGTACTTGCACTAGCAAAATAGTGGAATTTTGCTAACCCCCGAGAAATCGGGGGGTAGATGTCTGTATTGCATTCAGGTTTTGGTACATATCAGGGCCGGCATGAAGGATGATGAAAGATGAACGATACTAATCACACGAGGACCCATTGATGTCGTATTGGTTTAGTTGTATTTTATTTTCCGCTGCAGTATTCTTTCCCCATTGCACGGGAGTGTGTTGTACTCGACCCCTGCATGGGCATGTGTTGTGATTGAGTTGTATGTATTTATTGAAAGACCAAATCGGTCTACTGAGTCATTTTAGCCTTAAAGGCATTGTTGAGATGTTCGATGTTGTTACCAGCCTGGTAGATCCTTGAGGAAAGGTTCTACGACGTGTAATATCCCTGAGCGGATTGGGGGTGTTACATAAATGGTATCGGAGACAGGTTGTGGAAACCAAGGATGTCGGGTCAAGTGGTGTCTGTTGAGTTTTGTCTCGTCGGATTTTGTCTGACTGAGTCGTGTCACGACGCATCGTCTGAGTTTGTTGGTCGTGATTAGTATCGTGGGGCGATCATCATCTTCGTGCGACCTATGGCCGTAAGTCTCCCTTCTTTGTATTGTGCCTCGTGTGACATGAGCTATTTGTTTGATTATGTGTTAAGTGATGGAACCTTTATGCAGATTCTTGGTTTCGTGATGCGTTCGTGTGATTCTCATATTTCGTTTATATGAGAAGTGTTGTCATTATTTATGTCCTTTTGATTAGGATATTTGACTGTTTGTTTCCGGTAAAAGACAGATGTTGTCTTGGTTTTAAACGAGTTGATGCGTGTATTATGATTGTATGTAATTGAATGTCGATACGTGTGAGTTTTGGGAATTCTGGCCTATTGGATTTTTGAAAACCTTGAGTGTCTTAGAAAATAAAATTCGAGACGTACTTTTAAATGGATTGTATTTTCGGGGCGCCTAATGGCGCAACTATCTATTTCAAAATTCTTCTACTTTGAGGACCAAAATATTTTGAGATATTTTCAATTATTTTTAGAAATGCAGTTGCTTAGACCCAAGGGTCGAATATTTCTGAAAGTTTCAATTTAAAGGAAAGTGTCCTCGTTTTATCAAACGCAAGATGGTTTTCAATGTCTCGATAATGGTGTTTGTACAACTTTTTGAAAATGTGATACTCAAGATCAACTGGTGTTTCCAAATTGTTTTCAAAAGGTGGTTTTCGTTTTTAAAACCTATCATTCCTGTTTGCGGTCCGGGAATGTATATGTGATATTCGCATTGTCATTAGAATGTTAGCTCCCGAGTATGATGGAATCGGTGGCGTGAACGTTGAGTCGTTTGCCACGCATTTGTTGTGATTAGCCCTCTGTGAGAGGTGAGATGTTAGTATTGAATGTTGTCGCTTTGTGATGATTTGTGTGTTATCGCACCAGTGTGAGCTGCTGGAACTTGAGTTTGCACGTTTGTGTAAATGCGTGATTGTTTCATGCTGTTTTGTGATTATGTGCTGGTTATCGTTCGGGCCGTTGAGATCGCCGAATGATGCCGTCGTTGCTGTGGTGTTGATGTGTGTGTCGCTTTATGATAGTAACCATCATATGTGTTGCGTGATACGATTTTCTGTTATGCTGAGTTGGCATCTCCGGTTTGTTGTTTGGCAATGTTATATTCCGTTGTACCTAGTAGTTGTATTTTCGGTATGCCGAGCCGAGGTGCTTCAGCCGTATTGTGCCGGGGGCATGTACGTACAAATTGTCCTTCTCATCAGTAACGCTTTTCAAGTGTGAACTTGGGAGTTATTTTTCGATCGTTGTTGTTCGATCATTATTTTTCCGATCGTTGTTGTTCGATCACTGGTTTTCGATCATTGTTGTTCGATCGTGGTTGTCTGACTGTTGCTGCTTGATCTCATACCGCGAAGAATTGTCGTTCACCGTTGGTCAGCTGTTTCGAGTGTGGTCAGGCGGGTCACCGAGCCGTGCATTGCGAGTCAGTAACTGAGAGATTTGGGGATTGAGGTTGCGTCCCTGCTCCGAAAGGACACGAAGATGCCTAGTGTGATTTTTTTGAGAATTTCGGCGTAGTCCGAACTGTTTATGATTGTCCTTGTGAACCGTTTTGTGTTTAATTGTTGTTTTCTCGACTGTGCGTGTTTCTTGTAATAGGTGCTTAGTATTTTGTGATTGTTCGGACAATTGACTTGACTATATTATCTGTTTGATGACGCTTGTCACTTGTTGGTTTTATTATATCCCTAACGGCGACGTTCTGTTGGTCGTCGTGGAGCGTGTTTTCACGCCGTATATTCCTTTGTGTTGCTTGTAACGTTTCGCCATTGGGCGTAAGTTACGTGTTTCTTGGGTATCTCGTTGATTTTTCCTGGCGGGATATTGCTTCCCCCTACTTGTTTTAAGTTTCGGGACAAAACTTCTTTTAAGGAGGGTAGTATGTAATATCCGCAAATTCGATTTCTGGTAATTTTTTGGCGAGAGTCCGTTTTGATGACTCGCTTGGGACCGTTTCGTCATTCTGAGAATGATTAATTCTACACTTTTTGACATCCGAGTTCATTTCGGTGTCGTTTTGTTGAGTTCCGTGCTTCTTAGACTTTTCCGCACTTGAGTTCGATTCTTGCGAATCTCGTTCGAAACTGCTGTTTCGAGTTTCCCGTAAGTCCGTTTAACTTTGTTAGACATGTTGTGAACTTTGGTTTGGTTATTCGATCACGTACCGTGATTTTTGGGCGTTTTGGGCCATTTTGTAATTTACCCAAAGTTGTGGGTATCCACATTCGTATTTGTTGTCTTGATCGATTTTTGTGTTTATTTGGGTCGCGTGTGATTAATTGTCGCGTGGTATTTTATTTCAGATTGATGATGTTGTCCGCGAGCATTTCGTCGTGTTTCGTTCTGTGCGTTTTCGGAAACCGAATCGTCGGGTCAGGGCGGCTGGCATCGGCCGGGTGCGGCAGCACTGCCGCAAGTCTTGGGCTGGCCAGGCGAGCGCGCAGAACCGGCGTAGCGCACGCTACTGCCGGAAGGCTGCGCGCGTTAACCGGCAGGAGTAGCGCACGTTATGCGGCCGACCACCGCACGCTATCGGGCTGGGCAGAGAGGTCCCTGGAATTCTGGACTCGGGGAGGATCGGTAGGTAGCGCGCGCTACTGTCAGTCGTGGCGCGCGCTAATCGGCATGTGTAGTGCACGCCGACTAGCGTCGTTACTCGAGCGGCTTTAGTCGGGGGTTACGGGCAGTCGGCTAGACGCGCTAGCATCCAGCGGCCTGCGCTTCTCGGGAGTCGGCGAGTTGGGTCGACAGTGCCGGGCCGTGCGGGCCCCGGCCAAGAGTTCTGGGCCGATACTGGCCGATAGCGCACGCTACTGCCGGAAGGCTAGCGCACGCTAGGCCGTGCCAGTATAAATATGACTGAGCAGTCATATTTTCATCCGTTTTTCATTTCCATCTTCTCATTTCCGCGACTGGAGGCTTGGTGGTCAAGGAGAGATGTTGTCAAGCATTTAATCCACGAAGTTTGGGAGTTCATATCATTGATTAATCATCCTATAACATCCTTTGATCCAGCGAATCAAGGTTAGATTTCCTAGAACCCTATCTTTGCGAAATTTTGGAGTTTTTGTGTTTTTGTCCGATTCGTTCCGAATTGTTAATTAATCCATGATGGGTATTATTAATCTTAGTATTATTCATGTGTTTAACATCATTTAATCCATCGTTCTTTGCCGAATCAAGGTATATTTCTTGATTTTCCGTCGGGTTGACTTTTTGGGGGATTGGTTCTTGATTTCGTTTTCCATCCGTTTTTGATGAATCGGTTGTTGTTAAAGGATGTTATTAAACATATCCTATGGATTGAACATTCATATTTCAGTTGGGAATTCTATTTTTATGTTTTGACGGGACGGATCGTGTTCTTGGCCGTTTTGGGAGAAACCCTTAAACTTTCGTCGTTTGTTCCTTGAATTCAACGGCTTTAGGTCATGCTATGGAATTCATTTTCATTGTTGTTATTGTCCTTCGTAGTTTATTATCGCGAGTTGGCGTTCGGTGGAGTAGGCGGGTTCGTAGTCGGTTCGTGCCAACCTACTTCGGTCGATTCTTCACGTTGTGGTTATTCGAGGCAAGTACCTTGTCCATACAATTCTTGTTTTGTGGATACGATGATTGGTGAATTCCTTAGTATGTTGTTTAATTGTTTGAGACGAACTTTCAAAAGATTTGGTTTAGCCTTGTTAAAGGCTCACCTTCAAAACGCGTGTGTTTTGTGAATGTTGCGTCTCGTGAATGGTTAAGTGAACCTTATGAATATGCTTGGTGTTGTTGTTGTACTTTGGTAATATATATGCGTATATTATCTCATTTTGGTATGTTGTGATTTGACAATGGTGTCGTGCTTTGTGTTTGTTGCATTTGGATGAATTGCTTTGATATCCTTGGTGTGACATGTTGATTGTGTGATTTGTGAATGTATTTCACTCACCTTGGGAGGGTTCGACGGGGCCACGGAGGGAATCCAATAGTTTCGCCCTGGATTCACGAGTGTTGTGTATGTTTTGTGAATGTATTTTACTCACCTCGGGAGGGTTCGACGGGGCCACGGAGGGAGTCCAATGGTTTCGCCCTGGATTCACGAGTAACAACTTCACAAGTTGGTGTCTATGTTTGGTGAATGTATTTTACTCACCCCGAGAGGGTTCGATGGGGCCACGGAGGGAGTCCAATGGTTTCGCCCTGGATTCACGAGTAAAAACTTCACAAGTTGGTGTGTATGTTTGGTGAATGTATTTTACTCACCTCGGGAGGGTTCGGCGGGGCCACGGAGGGAGTCCAATGGTTTCGTCCTGGATTCACGAGTAAAAACTTCACAAGTTGGTGTGTATATTTGGTGAATGTATTTTACTCACCTCGGTAGGGTTCGATGGGGCCACAGAGGGAGTCCAATGGTTTCGCCCTGGATTCACGAGTAAAAACTTCACGAGTTGGTGTGTATGTTTGGTTAATGTATTTTGCTCACCACGGGAGGGTCCGACGGGGCCACGGAGGGAGTCCAATGGTTTCGCCCTGGATTCACGAGTAAAACTTCACGAGTTGGTGTTTATTTTATGTATGTCGAGGACACGTGACGTGGGTTTTAACCCTGTGAATTGTTGTTGGTTTTCTATTTGCGAAAACAAAACCTTTGGGTTGTGACCCTGTTGATTTTGGAAAGAGAAGGATTTGATAATCCTAAGTTGTTTTCTATTAAAACTCTCGATGGCATTTTAAATCATTTTATAAATTGTTTCCCTTGACTTGGGATTTTTCGATTTTGGAAAGCTTTACCTAAACTCTTACCTCGTGAAGTATTTTCGTTATGTTTAAAATCTATGAGGATTCCTGGTTATTATTGTCCTTGGAACTTGTATTGTATGGCTCATATTTTTGCACTTTGTACTTGCACTAGCAAAATAGTGGAATTTTGCTAACCCCCGAGAAATCGGGGGGTGGATGTCTGTATTGCATTCAGGTTTTGGAGCATATTAGGGTCGGCATGAAGGATGATGAAAGATGAGCGATACTAATCACACGAGGACCCGTTGATGTCGTTTTGGTTTAGTTGTATTTTATTTTCCACTGCAGTATTCTTTCCCCGTTGTACGGGAGTGTGTTGTACTCGACCCCTGCGTGGGCATGTGTTGTGATTGAGTTGTATGTATTTATTGAAAGACCAAATCGGTATACTGAGTCATTTTAGCCTTAAAGGCATTGTTGAGATGTTCGATGTTGTTACCAGCCTGGTAGATCCTTGAGGAAAGGTTCTACGGCGTGTAATATCCCTGAGCGGATTGGGGGTGTTACAGACTGGGTATCAGGACTACTGGCTGTTAGGTACAGGAGTGAGCATATAAGCTTCTTGTAGAGTGATTGATCAATTGGCTTTCCAGATTCGTCAACACCTATCTGTGCGGAAGTGCTCATGGGGGTGGACGACGATTTGAAGTTGTTCATGCCGAATTTGTTGATCATCTCCTTGATGTACTTCTCTTGGTTGTTTTACCTGCAATCCTAGGAAATAACTATGGTCTCCCATCATACTCATTTTAAATATACTTTGCATGAGATGAGAGAACCTTTGGCATAAAACAAGGTTAGTTGAACTAAAAATGATATCATCTACATATATTTGAACCATAAGGGAATCGTCACCTTCATGTATTTTAAAAAGGGTTTTGTCGACCGCACCTTTCTCAAATCCATTATTGATTAGATACAGTGACAGGGTTTTATACCAGGCCCTAGGTGCTTGCTTTAGTCCATACAGTGCTCTCCTTAGCTTGTATACAAGATCTCCGCCTTCTATGTTGCCAAACCCTGGATGTTGTTCAACATAGACTTCTTCAGCATGGTCTCCATTCAGGAATGCGCTCTTAACTTCCATTTGATATACAATAAAGTTCTTGTGAGTGGTGAATGCTAGGAATATCCTGATGGCTTCTAGTCGAGCTACGGTAGCAAAGGTTTCATCATAGTTGATTCTTGCTGTTTCTATCCTTAGGCTACTAGTCTGGATCTGTTCCTGATCACAAGTCCATTTTCGTCCATTTTGTTTCGGAATACCCAATTTGGTTCCTATGACTGCCTGATGTGTTGGTCTAGGGACTAGGTACCAATCATTGTTCCGTTAGAAACCATTGAGCTCTTCTTCCATCGAAGTGACCCAGTGAGAATTATTTAGAACCTCATTGGTCGAAACAGGTTCGGACTAGGCTAACAATATGGCTAGGGTGCACATAGAAAGTCTCCTAAGTTCGGCTTGAGATTTCCATACACGGAATTGAGATTTTTTATCTGACTCTTCCTGTGCACCGAGTACAGTGCCTTGTGTACTCTGTATTTTTCTATCTATGGTTACACTGGCATCGATATCTCCAATTATTAATTCCTAGGGGTGATCTCTCAATCACCTTCTGTCAGGTTCTAGTTCAGCATCCCGCGCTGTAACCGTTGAACTGTAGCCTCAACTTCAGCTTGTACAGTATCAGCTTCAATTGCTTCTGTTCTTACAGCAGCGGGATTGATTTCTAGGTCCATGACTGGTTCTTTTAGAGTTTGGGAGTCATCAATAGAAAGTGTCTCGATGCTCTGGGTTAGGTCTTCTACTCCTGTAGGGTCACAATGGGGTTCATCAAAAACTACGTGGATGGATTCCTCTACTGTCAGCTTCCGTTTGTTAAATATCCTGAATGCTTTGCTGACAGAGGAGTACCCAACGAAAATACCTTCATCTGACTTTTCGTCGAAGGTCTTTAGTTGATCCTTCCCATTGTTGAGCATGTAACACCTGCATCCATAAATATGAAAGTATGCGGCCATTAGATTTTTGTTATTCCAGACCTAATAGGCTATTTTGTTGTGGTGCTTGTGGATGATACATCGGTTTTGTATATAGCATGTTGTATTTGTTGCTTCTCCCCCCAAACACTGCAGCAACTTGCTTGCGGCTAACATGGTCATTGTTGCTTCTTCAGCATCCTATTTTTACGATCAGGAACACCATTTTGTTGAGGAGTCTGGGCTGCTGAGTGTTCGTGTTGTATGCCATTGTCTGCACAGTATTGCTCTATATAGCAATTTGTGAATTCTGTGGCTCTGTCGAAACAAATGGATACAATACTCAACCCTTTCTCATTTTGCAGCTTTTTCAGGTGTTCTGGAAGCTTTGTGATGGTTTCTTTCTTCTTGTTCAGGAAGATAGTCCAAGCATACCTGAAGAAGTCATCAACAATAATAAGACCGTATTTTTTACCTCCCAGACTTACAGGGTCTACAGGACCGTAGAGATTTATGTGTAGCAAACCCAGGACCCTGTGGGTGGAGAAATATGAATTGTTCTTCAGGATGGCCTTGACTTGCTTGCCTTTCTAACAGGGTCCACATACACTGTTTTTATGAAATGAAACATCGGGCAAGCCTCTGATCATTCCTTGTCGAGCTAGTTTGTTGATGGTCTTGAAGTTGATCCTTGTGGGCTTCCAGTCAGCAATATGCATGTTACCTGACCGGCTTCCTGTAAGGACGATTTGCTTGGTTTTGATATCTTTCACCCTACACTGATCTACGTAGAATTTGACCGAGAACTGTTTATCATGGAACTGGCTAATACTAAGTAAATTATGCTCTAGTCCTTCAACATAGGCTACGTCAGTGACTTTGAACTTTCCTACAAGCAGGGTTCTTTTTGCTCGTTTTAGGTCCCCTTTGATTTTTGGGTCCATAGTTGTTAGTGCCTTTAGGCACCAAAATTTGTCTGACAGCAATTGGTTTGTTGTAGGTTACTTTTTGTCCGGTTTAGCGATATTTACGTGGGGGGAGGCATGTAGTCGCTGTAATCCTGATTATTACGCATGTAAAATCTAATGTTTTGGCTCCAGTACGGTTGCCGTCACGGAGGAGGAACTATTTTCTTTGGCCTTAATGCTTGCCTTCTAGGCTTCTAGTTGGATTATGAGATTTGTTGATGATGGAACTACGCGGCATCCTACTTCCCGGATGGATACTGTTGATAGTACTGCGGTACATACCTTTGATACTTAGATACATCCTTCTTTCTGGATGGATGCTGACGCTGTTGGTATGCTCGAGAAGCATACTGTTGATGACTAGCATTGTGTATTACAGGTCTAGGAGTTTGGGGTTTCCGCTGCTTATGATATGAACTTGGTGGCGGAATCACAGCCTTTGCTGTCCGAGATGGGGCAGCTGTGACCTTTATGGGACTCGGGGCTTTTTTGGGTTCTAGAGTGGGTTCCACTCCCTTGATAAACATTGTACTAGATTTATCCTTGTGGGAGAATGAGTCGTATCCTAAGCCATGTTTATCATGGGCGTGTTGTCCAGTGCTTGGAATTTCTTTCATCCTCCTTGATGATTTTTCAAATGATTTAAGAATGGTCTCGAGTTCTCCTTCTCATTTCTCGAGAATTTATATCTTAGCTTGTAACAAAGCATAATCACTTGTCTTGCAATTATTATGAGTTTTTACCTCATTTAGTTCTGTTGCAAGTTGATGATTGCTTTCTATGAGTTTTTATTGGGTAATTTTGTTGTTTTCACATTCTAAAGACATGTTTTCATAATTATTCTTCAGCAAATCATTTTCATCTTTCAGCTCTATGTTTGAACGGGAGAGATGTATGTTTTCCTGTTTGAGCATCTCATGGGCTTTTTGAATGGTTCTAAACTCATTCATCCAATTTTCAAAAGTATGTGATGCATTGATAGGAATAGTTGATGTTGAGCTTACCTCATCACCGCTGTCTTCATCATCCTCTTATTCTTTGGCCATAAAGTACATATATGCTTTATCTTCTATTTAATCGTTAGAGTAGTCACTGTCAGTGATTGCCTGAAGGCACTCCTCGGTCTTGATTGATGCGGGCGAGGCTATTGATTCTCAGATCAGGGCCTTTTATCATCATTCTCTTGTTGCTCGGCTTCGGGCAACTTCTGTATTTTGGGATAAGGAAACTTATTCGCATAATATCCTGTTTTCCTGCAGTTGTAACACAGGTTAGAATCGATAGACGAAGGTGATTTAAAACTCACCCTGTTAGATGGATTGGGCCTGTATGGGCCCTTTCCAGATTTCTTGATGAACTTTCGGAATTTGTGCATGAGCAGGGCCATCTCGTCTAGCGATAGGATGTCATCGTTGTTGTCTGCTTCTTTGCATGCGGATTTGGATGTGCTGGGTGCGGAGCTGTGTCTCCTGTCAGATACAGCAGTCAGTGCTATAGTCTTGGCAGGTGACCCTTCTGCCTTCTCTCTCCTATCAATGTCATACTCAAAAGCTTTGAGGTCAGAGGAGAGATCAAAAGTAGATATGTCATTAAGATTGCAAGACACATGCATAGCTGTGGTCTTAATGTCCCATCGGGCAGGGAGTGATCATAAGATTTTCAGATTTTTCTCCTTTTGGTTATACACTTTACCCAATGCTTCAAGTTCACCGACAATGTCGGTAAATATGAGATCAAGATCCTCAAGTGTTTCGGAAGATTTCATTTCAAAAAGATTCAAACTGCTGAGTTAGTTTAGAAATTTTATTTTCTTTAGAGATCTCAGTTTCCTCATAAATTAGCTTGAGTTTATCCTAGATTTCTTTGGCTATCTTACAGCTTTTTACCTTGGAGAACGTACATTTGTCGAGAGTGACAAATAGCGCATTCTTAGTCCATTGCTCAATCTCCTTCTCGAGCATCTCCGCATAAGGTTGTCCATCGATTCTTGTGGCTGTGTTGACCCTAATTTATCTTGATCGGTCCTTCGTGGATGACGAAGATCATCTCTTTGTTTATCGCTGCAAGATGAGCTTCCATCCTAATTCTCCAATCATCGAATTCATTAATAGAAAATATAGGGACTTTATTGATCATAGATGTGTCAATGATAGAAGTAAGATAAATGATGAATATATGAAAATAAAGTTTCAAAAGCTAGTGATTTTTGTGGTTCTGATTTGGTTAAAAATCGACTGATTCTTTGTAGAATCAACCGCTCTGATACCACTTGTTGGCCACACTATACAGTAAAAACAGCTTAGAAGGGGGGTTGATTAAGCTGTATCTTTTTCGAAGTTTATTTGCATAGCAGAAGTCTAAAGTTAAGTTGTTGTAAATACAACAACTTACTAATCTCCTGTTAGCTTGATGCGTGCAGGATTTTTACAATATGTATACTAAAATCACAGAGGCAGATAGAAAAGGAAGTAAAGACACACTGATTAAAGTGGTTCGAGTAAATCCCTCTACGTCTACTGGTCCTCCACACAAGAGTAAAATATTTATTAAAATCACGGCGTACATAACTATGTGACTTTAACTAAATGTGTCGCTGTATCATTCACACAGATTGATACAGCCGATAGTAGCTTGGGTTATTCACACAGATTGGCTTGGCTTCTTCGACTCACTTCTTTTCACACAGATCGAAGCTTCATCTTCGGTGCAATTGGTCCCACACATGTCAGAGATAGCAAAGCTTAGTCCACACAGGGCTAAGTAAACTTACCGATAGATTTGGTATGACAAGATCAAACAGCAGATGAATGCTTGATGAGCGTTCACTGTATGTGTGCTCTTTGCATTGAGGATTTTGCATATTTCTTCTCTAGATGAAGTTGTATGCTCGAAGAAATAGTGCTCTTTGAAAGCTTGATAATCAGATTGTCAGTTCTTGAATCGTCAATTGAGCAATGTCCTATTGCTTGGGGCTATTTAGAACCTTGGAAATAGATTCGTTATAAATGTAGTCGTTGGCCGGTTAGTGACATTGAGACTGCTCTGATTGGCGGATTCGGAATGTTTCGAATTAAAGGCGATTCACATTTAATTCTTCAGATATTCTTTTTTACTAGCATAAAATGCTCTTCAGACTGTAGTCTTTTTAGCTAAATGATGTCATATCAGCATTAATGCTACTTTAACCATGAATACTCTGTGAATACTCTGTGAATAAATAATA
The DNA here is from genome assembly GCA_033398695.1 of Orobanche coerulescens. Lineage (NCBI taxonomy): Eukaryota > Viridiplantae > Streptophyta > Magnoliopsida > Lamiales > Orobanchaceae > Orobanche > Orobanche coerulescens. The sequence goes on along the minus strand of CM065815.1, from coordinate 42,247,190 downwards.
TTTACTTTCTCAGCGGTTTAAAGTTTCTTCAGTCCTATTTGATTTGTGTTTTACTTTTTCTAAGTAAAACACTCACAACATGTTTGTTGTATCCAACATCTTCGTCTTTTGCTGTATCTTGAAGACTAAGCTGTAGGAAAAGACTCTTGACTTTGCTGGAAGATCTTACGCTATATGGACAGGCTGTATGATGTTCTCCTAACAGCTTCCATAATCAGACTGATATTCTGACTTGGAAGATCTTGCTGTCTGAGGCAATTATCAAAACACATGGAGGATTTTTCCCAACACCTGTAATTCAAGAGACACCTCAATAAGTGACATTAATCAGCTTAAATTTATCAGTTACAACTTGTAGGAGTGTGAAGAGTCATGTTCCAAAAGTTGGGTTAGTTTATATCTGGGTCAGCTTAGTAGTTCAGGCTTGATTCATTTCGTTGGACTTTGCTGCAAAATTAATTTAGACTCAGTCCAAGCTCACAAGCCAACAGCCAAAAGTCAAAAGTCAAAAGCCACAAGCCCAAGTCCAAACCAAAATTCAAATGCCAAGAACCAAGAACGAAGGTCCAAGGCCCGTGCCCATGTCCGAGCCCACCCTGAGCTTGTGTAGTGCCGAGCCGAGGTGGCCAGCGAGCCAGCAGCAGTGGCGCGCATGTGTGTGGACTTCGCAGCGCTGACCCACTAGTGTAGACTACTAGATTGTTGAACTATCCATACTCATTCTTACTAATAAGTTAGTTAAAAATGTTTTATTTTTTCAATGTGGGATGACATTTCATATCCACATTAACTCTTCATTAATTCAATTAAATGGCCAACTTTAACCATTTACTTCTCACTCATCAGAAATCAGTTTTGAGAAAAATAATATAATACATTTATCTTCTCGAAACGTAAATTCACAATTTAACATCTAATTCCCAAGAATTAGATATTTTAATATCATTAAATTGGTTGAAATTGAGTTAAAACTCATTTTTCTTAATCCAATTTCCAACAGTCTCCCACATGATTGAAAATAAATATATGCATGAATGCAGACTCAAATATACAGTTTTCGTAAAACACTACTGCATGGGAAAAGGTAGTTTGTGGCTTTGAACCTTTCTTAATAAAATATCGTTGGGTATATCGACAGTTTAGTGGACATAGTGATTTGAACTAATCCTCCTTGGTATATACCGAGTCAATGACATTTACACAATAACATCTCAACACATTTTCTTCTCATAGTTGTGTACGTTTTGGCCTTGGACAACATCTTGATTTCCTAAGTGTTTTATTCGAAGTGGCCCTTCCTCACACTTAGATAGGTGGTCTCTTTTTATAAAGTACTCTTCAATACTTTTCTTTTCCTACGAAAAGGAACCATTAAAAGTCTAAAGACTTAACTTCACTATAATCACAGGACTCAACACTTATATTGCTCTATAACGATGGCTTTAAAATAAGTGCTTTAAATGGAACTTTCACTACTTTATTTTTCCATTGAACTAGGTTTCTGGGATCTTCAGTCTTCAAGGTTGGGTTACCACTATGATAATTCTTTGAAGATGTGGATTTTTATCCCATTTCCTTTAGGAGTTTGTGAAATTAACCTCTATCGAGACCTTATGTGAGTGGATCCACCAAATTAACATTTGACCTCATATAGTCAATGGATATAACTCCACTTTTGATCAATTATATCATGATATTATGTCTCCAATGAATTTGTCGAGATTTATCATTATACATAAGGCTTTGTGCTCTTCCAATTGCAGCTTGGATATCGTAGTGGATCATAACATTTGGCACAAGCTTTTTCCAGCATAGAATATCCTCAAGAAAGTTATGAAGCCATTCAGATTCTTCTATAGCTTTATCTAGAGCTATAAATTCTAATTCCATGGTGGATCGGGCTATGCAAGTTTGTTTTCTTGATGTCCAAGTCACTCTTTTTCCGCCGGAAATATTGTTTTGGTTTACATGGTAAAGCTGCTTGAAACTCCGTCACCTGCTCCACCCCCAATGGTAAATACATACCCAATTGTAGAGTAAGAATCTTTAGTATCTGAAATCTAAATATCATCAATATATCCATTAAATTTTGCAGGATAATTACTATAAAGAAGCCCATAATTTAGGGTGTACTTTAAGTATCTTAAGACATTAGTCAATATGTTTCAGTACTTTACTCGGATTACTCGTGAACCTGCTCAATTTGTTCACAACAAATGCTAAATATGGCCTTGTACAATTCGTAATGTATACCAGGCTTCCGATTACTCTTGAAAGATCAACTTGAGCTACCGGATCATTTCTATTCTTACTCAAGTAAAAAATGGTATGAGTGCTTTTATAGGTGGGTTGTCGAAAGCGTTGAATTTCTTAAGCACTTTATCAATACAATGAGATCGTAACAAGAAAATACCTTATGATATTCCGCTAATTTTAATTCCAAGAACCAAATCAGCTAACCCAAATTCTTCATGTCAAAGTATCGACTCAACATTATTTTTGTATTCACAATTACTTCATTGATACTATCCATGATCTTCATATCGTCTCCATATAGACAAATTATGATAAATAATTCAGGTGTGCCTTTAATATACACCCATTTATCACATTCATTAATCTTGAAGCCATTTACCAATATAGTTGTGTCAAACATCATATTTCGTTGTTTAGGAGCTTATTTTACCCCATACAATGATTTCAAAAGTTTACACACTTTCTTCTCCTGATCAGGCGTAATGAATCCTTCAGCTTGTTCCATGTAAATTTGTTCTTCTAATTCACCATTCAAAAAGGCAGTTTCACATCCATTTCTCGAATTTATGCAATAAAGTAATAGCAATAAGCACTTGAATGGTATTTGAAGGTGCTTGTTTCTAAGTTTATGTATGGTGTTTGGATAGAGAGGAACCTGCGCATATTCCAGGATAAACAGAACGACCTCATTGAAGTTCTTAAAGATGTGATTAGGAAAGCTATTGGCATATGTTCCATTGACAAGATGCTAATGAACTTTTGTAATAACTTAGGAGCTTTACCTTAGTTTTTCTCTACTGTTTAGCATTTTTGTTGTGAGTGTGTGTGATGTCTCTTTGGAGAGACTTTTTGTATCGAGTGGATTGTACTTCATTGTCTACTTAGAATATAAAAACTACGTTTTGTTCCAAAAAAAATAAGCACTCGAATGGAAGTTATTCTGGTTACTGGCGAATATGTATCGAAGATATTATAAGCTTCTTTTTGTTTAAACCCTTTGCTAATATATCGGGCCTTAAAACTTATCTATTGACCAATCATCCTTATATTTCCTCTATACGGCCAGTTTACATCCTAAAGGTTGCATCCTAATGGAAGATCAACCACTTCTCAAGTATAATTTTGCAAGATTGAATCCATTTCACGATAAATAGCTTCTTTCCAGAAAGGAGCATCAGTACTAACATAAGCTTCATGTATCGTCTTTGGAATCATCAATTGCATAAGTCACAAAATCAGGACCAAATGACTCAGCCTTTCAAGCTCAGTTACTCTGTCTTGCCTCTTCATTCATAGGATTTGAACTACTTGCAGTTTTAAAAGTTCCTATATTCGAGCCTGTCATAATCCTTTCTTGCAAGGATAAATGTTTTAAAGAAAACAATATTTCTAGACTTAATGATAGTTCCCTCATGCATATCGAGAATTTCAGATTTATGAATCAAAAATCGATATGCACTAATATTATATGCATAATCTATGAATATGCAGTCAACTGTTTTTGGACCAATATTTATTTGTTTTGATCAGGTACTTCAACCTTAGCCAAACATCCCCACACTTTAAGATATTTAAAAATAGCTTGCGCCCTTTCCATAATTCATAAGGATTTTTACCCATTTCTTTGTGTGACACTTTATTTAGAATAAATATTATTAATTATAATAGTAAATATTATTAGTAATAATAACAATAATAATAATTAAGATTAATAATAATAACACTGATAATAATGGTAAATAATAATAACAGTAATCAACAACAACGATAATAGTAAATATTATTAGTAATAATAACAATAATAATAATTAAGATTAATAATAATAATAATAATAATAATAATAAGAAGAAGAAGAAGAAGAAGAAGAAGAAGAATCGATTCGAATCGAATGGACTGAACTCAAATGAATCAATTGAATGGACTGAATCAATCGAATCGAATGGACCTGACATGAACTGAACTAAACTGAACTGAACTAAAAAACTGAAAAACAAGTCCAAAAGAACAGGGCCTTAAGCCCTAACGAAAAAATATCTAGCTTATTCACACACCAATGCATGGTCTTCTTTCTCGGTGCAGACAAAAAATTACGATGCCTACTCTTTGGTTAGAGTAGAGCTGTTAAAATACATCCCGGTTCTTGAGTTGGCCTGATCGGTTTAATTTTTGAGCTCGGTTGGGCTCTAATTTTCAAGCCCAAAGACTACCGGACTTTTTGGCCCGGCCAAGCAGCCTGGCGACCAGGTAAGTCCGGACTGCCCGAAAAGCTCGAGAAAATTTTACACTGCATGGGTCGGACAGGGCCGTCAAAATACTGACCTGAATTTCTTTAGGCCGGGCCGACCCGGCCACCCTTTTCATTTGATCCGATGGTATCGTGTAAGGCTAGATAGCGAAAACTCCAAAAAATTTATCCCTGTTATCCCCATTGACATCGCCCCCACATCCCTACACCCTCTATCTCTCTCTCGATCGACAACACTGCCACTCTCCTAAACTCGATCCCAACCTTGGTGACCACTCCCATCCCTGCACCCCCATTCTTTAATGTTCCCACCACTACATGTGATTATGTTGCAGGTTGTCGGATATTAATTTAAGAAAAATAATTTTGACTTAATTTCGAACCAATTTAGTGATATTAAAATATATAATTCTTGGAAATAAATGTTAAATTGTGGATATACGGTTCGATAAGATTATCGTAGGATTTATTTTTCTCAAATTCGATGTCCGATAAGTGAGACATAAATGATTAAAATTTAATTGAATTAACGAAGAGTTAAAGTGGATATGAAAGGTCATCTCACATTGAAAAATAAAACCTTGTTGACTAACTTATTAGTAAGAAGGTGTATGGATAGTTCAACAAGCTAGCAGTCCACAATAGTGGGCCAGCACTGCGAAGTCCATACACACTGGCATCGCCATCGCCCGCTCGGCTCGGCTCAGTTCGGCTCGGCACGGACTCGGGCACGGGCGTGGGCCGCAGGTCTTGGGTCTTGGCAATTGGACTTTGGGCTGTGTTGTTACCCAAAATCGGAAGGGATTGCTGGAATGGATGAGTAACAAACAAATGCGAGAGCACGTCCGTGGGAAAGTAAATAACACAAGATTTGCCGGGTTTGTTAGGCCCGGGCTTGAATGCTCTCGCGAGATATTATTAATACAAATACGTTAGAGTACAAATATTAATGTAAGAGTACGATTACAATGAGTGTAAAAGACCCTAGTTATCTAGCTCTTGAGTGCTGGTGATTGCCGGAAGAACTAGAGTTGCTCTGAGTTCTTATTCTCGTGTCTGCCGACCGTCTTTTGGTGTAAGAGGTTTCGAGAGTGAGAGAGAAAGATGTCCGAAGTTTATAGTGTAGCCAAGAGTGAGAAGCCAACAGTGAAGCAGCGAGAAAGCAGCCCCTTTTCCAAGTGCAGGATGCCTTCTATTTATAGGAGGAGCTGGGATGTCTTTTTTTTGACGGGCGATCGCCTTTCCTGTATTATAATAAGGGGGCGATCGTCTGTAGCATATGGGTTGATTGCCTTAAAATCTACGGCTGCTGCTGGCAGCCAGCTAAGCGAACCAATGAGAGTACAACACGCATCTCTTGTCGCTATCTCGGGAGGTCCCACCTTGGACCTTTCGGCGGGTCTGTCAGTAGGTGAGAAGATGGTGACAGGCTGGGTTCAAAGGGCCTTATCCTGCGGCGCCTTTTCTGGATCTGCATGTGGGAATCTATTCCGTGTTTCGGCCTTCGCAGACTTGGCGGATGTTGGCTTTACGTAGCGTGAGGCGGTCGTCCATGATCGGGCACTTTGGGACGATCGCTAGTTGCCGGGAGACGATTGCCTTGGCAGTCGATCGCTCGGCGCTGGGTCCTGTTCTGGGTCCTTCGATCGGCAAGTCTGCCTTGGTCCATTTGACTCTGGTTCGGTCGCCCAGTATTTGTGTCGATTGCCTGTTGAGGTGTATAAATCTCGACACAACAATTGCCCCCCAACTTGCTCCGATGTTGAAGACATGGGGTGAGGTGGTTCCACTGGCGATCGTTTTGGATAATGACGGGCGACCCAATCATTTGGTGAGCTATCTTCGGTCTTGTCATTGTGATTTTAAATTTTGCAGATCCCTCGTGGAAAGCCAATTGTTTCGACTTTGAGGAACCGTGCACGGTCACGGAATTCGATGGACCGACCTCCATGACCATGTCTTGTGCGCGAGGGACATTCCATCTGTAGGTTTGTCTCGCGACTCACTTTATTGTGAGGGTCCTCCGTTAGGCTGCGCCCGCCTCGTATTTAAACGAAGGGCGAGCAGTCTTGGTCTGGAGGAGTCCTTGCACGGGACGTCATCGGATTAATTGACTCCACATCCGCAGCTTGTTGGCACTTTTCTACCTCAGATCGTCATGTTAGATGGCAATCCTCGATGGTATACGTTGTGACGGGGGTAGGGACGCGTCGCACTGCCCCGGTCCGCCATGTTTGGTGATGAACCTTTGAGGGCGGGCGAGCATGTCCACAGATTTGTTTGGAGGGTCCTTCGGCTACGCCCACCTCGTATTTAAACGAAGGGCGAGCGATCGCAGCCCAAAGGAACCTTACATGGACGAAGCTGTCGGTTCTATCGACCTCCAGGACCATGGCTGCACTCTTCTACCTTGGATCGTCATGTTAGATGGCGATCCTCGACGGTATACGTTGTGCTGAGGGAGGCGATTTTGTGCCTAGGTCCACCATGTTAGATGATGAACTTTAGATGGCGAGTGAGTCCTCCAGTTTTAGAGACGTTGCTTTGGGCAGTGGCCTTTCGTTTGACATGGTGGAAATTGGGGAAAGATCTCCGAAGTTTCTACCTCTTGATTGATGCATAAAGATCTGACCGCCAGGGCTGATCGGGACGATCGACTCGTATGAATCCTATGGATTGCCGTGTTTGATTCTGGCGATCGGATTGGGAGACTGGTGATTGTCATTCTGATGCCGATCACATCACTTTCTCCTTTCCGCCCGGGGCTCTAGCTAAGTTACTAGACTGTCCAGCTTGCCCTCCTCGAACAATCTCCAGAGTTGCGTGAGGAGGTCGCGTCATTGATCGGTGTTGTGGCCGGGACTCTGGTGGTAAGCAGAAAATTTGTTATGGTCCAGATGACCGTGGTCCCTTACCGCCTTCGGCTTGCTTATCCGTTCGCACCCCTGGATGGCGTACAAAATATGAGCCGGAGATAGATTGAGGTTGTGGTAGAGATGGGATTCCACATCCTCGAAGGTCCTGAACTCACTGGGTGGTTTGGCGGACGCCTTGTTGGACTTGGCGATCGCCGTCTCTGCCCCCTCGTCTTGGCGAAGGGCGAGCAACCTCCGCCTGGCCAAAAAGTCTGCGGCCTTGGCGCGGAAGATCGCATAAGTTGGGGGGATGTCCTTCGTAAGGTGCCTGAACATGGGCGAAAGGCCATTGAATCCCCCTAGGACTGAGTAGAGGGCGATCTCGTCGCTTACGGGCTCGCCGTTGAGGATTATCTCATCCACCCGGTCGATGTAGTCTTCGTCGGACTCCTCTTCCCCCTGGCTGATTTTCATCATGCGGTGGGGATCTTCTGGTCGAGCGACCTTGGCGGAGAAGTACGATGTGAAGTCGCTCGCCAGTTATTCAAAGGAACTGATGGATCGTGGTGGCAATGAGATGTACCACCTATGGGCCAGTTCGCCCAAAGTTAACGGGAACATTCGGCACCTGGTCGCATCTGATGCCCCACACCCGGTCATGTAGATCCAAAACCTGCTCAGGTGAGTCTTGGGGTCCGATCTCCCCTCGTACAAAGGTGTTTGAGGAGGAGTGATCCTTGGCTGCACGGGGGCGAGTTCGATCTGGACTGCGAGCGGCTCGCTCGGCCCAGCGATCTTCCCCTTGGCGCCTGCCCCAGTTTCTAGGAGCGCCTTCATGCCATCGAGCTGGCGTTGCATTGCAGCCATTGTTGTAGCTTGGTCGTTCGTGGTTCAGCTCTCGGAACGGGAGGCGATCGTGTATCGATCTCCTGGCTCCGCGGTAGGCGATGAGGTCGTCGTCGCCGATCTTGGTTCTTCGGCGATGAGGAGCCAGATGGCTGGTCTGCCTTCTGGGAGTTGGATAGGCTGAACTCCTGGTGACGGATTCAGGCTCCCTCGTCTCGTGGCTGGGGCCAGAATTCCCCGACCGCCATGATGGATCGCTTCCTAGGCGGATGAAAACAGAACCGTCTCGCCTTGCGAGTGCTTCTGCTCGTGAATCGGGGCTTCCTGACGATTGCTCGACAAGTAACCCCTTGAGTTTTTGCTTGCTCGCGCGGTGGACGGCCGATAGGGTATTAGCGGGCGCATCGCATGCTCTCCGTCGCTCCCGTAGGATGGCCATGGCCCCCACGATTTGTTCCGCAGTTTGGAACTGACCGAGAGAGAGGCTAGGGCCGTCCCTTGGGGGCGGGATCGAGAGTCTCACGCCGCCGCGGCTACCCTCCGCCGTAGGTTGGGGCTCGGATTGGGACGGAATATGACGTCCGGCGGTTCTGAGATTGGCTCTCTTTGATGAGGTGGCAGACGTCATTATTCTGAAGGCTTTTCTTTGAAGAACAGTGAGTGTTTCTTCAAGTATATGCTTAGGAGAACAATGAGTGTTCTTCGAAATGGTCAGAATAAAAATGAAGGTAGATGCCCCTTCCTCTAGCACCAATTGTTGTTACCCAAAATCGGAAGGGATTGCTGGAATGGATGAGTAATAAACAAATGCGAGAGCACGTTCGTGGGAAAGTAAATAACATAAGATTTGCCGGGTTTGTTAGGCCCGGGCTTGAATGCTCTCGCGAGATATTATTAATACGAATACATTGGAGTACAAATATTAATGTAAGAGTACGATTACAATGAGGGTAAAAGACCCTAGTTATCTAGCTCTTGAGTGCTGGTGATTGCCGGAAGAACTAGAGTTGCTCTGAGTTCTTATTCTCATTTCTGACGACCGTTTTTTGGTGTAAGAGGTTTCGAGAGTGAGAGAGAAAGATGTCCGAAGTTTATAGCGTAGCCAAGAGTGAGAAGCCAACAGTGAAGCAGCGAGAAAGCAGCCCCTTTTCCAAGTGTAGGATGCCTTCTATTTCTAGGAGGAGCTGGGATGTCTTTTTTTTTTGACGGGCGATCGCCTTTCCTGTATTATAATAAGGGGGCGATCGTCTGTAGCACATGGGTTGGTTGCCTTAAAATCCGCGGCTGCTGCTGGCAGCCAGCTAAGCGAACCAATGAGAGTACAACACGCATCTCTTGTCGCTGTCTCGGGAGGTCCCACCTTGGACCTTTCGGCGGGTCTGTCGGTAGGTGAGAAGATGGTGACAGGATGGGGTCAAAGGGCCTTATCCTGTGGCGTCTTTTCCGGATCTGCATGTGGGTCTCTATTCCATGTTTCGGCCTTCGTAGACTTGGCGGATGTTGGCTTTACGTAGCGTGAGGCGATCGTCCATGATCGGGCACTTTGGGACGATCGCTAGTTGTCGGGAGATGATCGCCTTGGCAGTCGATCGCTCGGCGCTGGGTCCTGTTCTGGGTCCTTCAATCGGCAAGTCTGCCTTGGTTCATTTGACTCTGGTTCAGTCGCCCGGTATTTGTGCCGATCGCCTGTTGAGGTGTATAAATCTCGACACAACAGGCTGGACTTGAGCGACTTGAGCCTTGTGAGCTTAAAGACAACATGCAGTAACCCCCCACCTCATGGAATGGTATTGGACCATATAATAGGGGGTCTCTGCATTTCATTCTACACAACAACATCATATTGCAGCATATATTCTTTGCAGTTTCATACTCAGTTTCCAGCACCAAACAGTTCGCTGGAGCTCTGCATTTTGGAGATCCCCTAACACAGACGAAAAGCAGTTGTAACTTGGGGACTTACTTCCTGAGCCATCTGCTCTTATACCCGCCTCTGCTTTATCCTTTTATTTCTGAATATTTCATTTTTGCAGTCTATAATAGAAAGCTTATTTTTTGTATTTTTTTTGTATTACAATATTGGAAATTCACCAAACCAACAATCGTAAGACTAGATTTTTTTTGCTGTAATTTGCAATCGCTACTGATGATGATGGTTCCGCAGCCGCTACCATAGCTGCTGCTAATGTTCATGTTGCACCTACTATTGTGGTGCAGGCTGAGAAACCCGAGAAATTCTCGGGTGTTGATTTCAAGAGATGGCAACAAAACATGTTGTTTTATCTTACTACCTTGGGGCTTGTTGTTTATCTCAAGGATGATCCTCATGTGGTGACTGATACGGAAGCTGATTGTATGAAGTGCTTGTTCATGATCAGTGGATTGACGGCGACTTCATATGCCATAATACTATTTTGAACTGATTAGTTGATTACCTGTACAATGTGTATAATCAGATCAATGTAGGTCACAAGTCGTCCATATACAAGTCTAGAGGGGGAAGAGTGAGTTTCTTCAGCTGATAGGTAGACAAATGACTTGGAGTCGTTTCTTCTTTAATATATGCGGAAGTCAGCTGATGACGAATAGAAAGCAACTAATGAAACACTTAACGATGAATGCAGCAGTTAAAGTATGATGCAATAAAACAGTAAATAACGCAGGCAATTATAGTGGTCTTAGAGGTGGGGTAATCCTCTACTAATCCACTTTTCTCCAAACCAGTTGGAGATGAATTCACTATAATTTTCAACCAGTGATAAATATTACAGTGATTCTAACCACACTACAACAGCTTCCAACCAGTGGAAATCCATGCCGTTGTACACACTTGGCTGCCTTGCACCTCTTGATCCTCGATCCTTGGATGCCTTTACAGTCTCTTACTTCAACCAGTGAAGTACCCCGTACTCAGGATTATAGACAAGAGTTTTTGTCTTCTCCAACTAAGAGCTTCTTTAAGTATGAACTTTTAGAACTGCTCTTTTCACGATGCTATTGATTGCTTTAGATTGCTTGATTGCTTGATTGCTTTGATCGCTTAAATGTATGTTCGCACTGGTAGTTGCTCAGCTTCAAATCTTCGGATATATATCGGTCACGATCTCTGAGCTTTTTCCTTGTAGCCGTTGCAAATCTTTTGAACAAATCCGTCCGTTGGAGGGAGAATTCATTGTTTAATCTTTCTGAACATTGCAAGGCTGGATTCCCATTATTTTATTTTATTTTCTGACCGTTCTGAAGACTTCTGCATGTGAGCGCCGAATCTTTTGAATATAAAACGATTAAAGTCTTCAAGGTGGGTCTGGATGATTTATTTAAATCATATCTCTAGCGGGAATCACTCCAATTTGTCTCTTCACGTTGCATGTGACTTTCCGTAATACTTGACTTTTCAACGCATGCTGACGTGGACTTGGAGTACTTGGCTGCCTTCGACTAGGCTGATATGCAGCTAACATCTCTGCAGTCAGGACCTCTCTGTTGTTCACTGTTTGTGACTTATCTGATCAGGTGACTTCCCTGAGGTACCTTGGCTGCAGTCTGGTCAAACTTCTTTGATAAATTTTGTTGACCAGAGCTACTCTGACTGGACTCAGCTGATCCTCTCTGATGGACTTAACTGCACTTGGTACTTAACTGATTTTCAGCCTAACTAATTTTTGGCCTACAGAAGATACTCATTTGGTTCTTCTTTACATTTTGCCAATTAATAAACATTTGATTTCATATTAATGACATCATCAAAATATAACAAGTATTCCTAACAAATTCCCCCTATTTTGATGATGGCAAAACTTTAAATAAGTAATCAAATGACCAAGTCTGCACTTAAGTGCAAGACACAAACTGAAATCAGTCTAATATTGAGACAACTGGAAATTGTTATTCAACAGACTGTTATAAAATTTTCTGACTTGATTATGATTGAAATTTACAAGAAAGTTTTTACAGGTACAGAAAATAAAGTTACAAGTACAAAGAAATAAAGTCATCTGCCTCTTCCTCTGCCTCTGCGAATAGGCTGTTTGGCAGGTCTGAAGGGTTTGGCTCCAATTGGTGTTATCTTGACTGGAGCAAGACCATATTTCCTCTTCACAACAAGAGCTGCAAAGTCTTGTTCTTGTTGTGATGTAAATCTATTCTCAAGACATAACTGCTTGATTTATCTTTGAAGCTCTAGCTCATTAAGCTCATTGTCCAGACGGGTCGGCGCTTCCTCTGCTCTGAATGAGGGAATCATAGGATAAGCGTTTGGTTCCTTAGCCTTCTTCTTCAGAATGGTCCAGAGTTTTGGGTAAGCTTCTTCCATGAAATTGATGAAGATCTGCTGTGGGGAGAGATTATCATCCTGGAGTAATTCCCAGACGTAATAATCTCTGATAAATTTCTTCTTTGCAGTTCCCCACATGGGCAGAGCTTCATATGGTATAAAATCCTCAACATACCACAGCTCCTTTCCTTCCCATTCTAGAGTAGGCCCAAAACCTCCTCTAGTCCTCCTTCTCTTTCCTTCAGGCTGGTTAACCTGGTCATCTGGATCCGCAGCTCCCTTCCTCTTCAGACTTGAGGGTCCTTCAATTTGAAGGACATCTTACTTCTTCTTTGATCTTATCTCCGCCCTTATCTCTCCTTGATTACTTCCTTCCCCCTGAACTCTTTCTTCCCCCTTTTTGCCAGCATCAACAAGGGTAGTTAATTGCTGCTCCATTCTACTCATCCAATCAGTCATGCCAAATGGCATCCTGTTGTTGGTAGGGGGAGGGGGCTGAGGAATCTCTCTCTGCAGTAGAGTGTCGATCTTGGCATTGATTGATTGAAGGTCAGGAGTGACCTGAGACGTTAGCAGCTCTCCAATTGTATCTTTGACGATTTGCCTGATCAGCTCAGTCATGGTAGGAGATATCTGAGCTGATGGAGAGTGCTCTCCTGAGCCTTCTGCAAAGGAACCACTAGACTGCAGGTCTCTGTCTGCAGCTGGTAGATCAGAGGGAGTCTTCTCTGGGGTCCCTGACCTGGAGTCTTCAGCTAGCTCTGCGTCTAGGCTGGTGTACCGGGCAGGTACCACAGTCCTGTCTGCAGCTTCTTGAATTGGCTCTGGCTCTGGTTCTGGTTCCTTTTCTTCTTCTCTCTCTTCTTCTTTCTCCTGATCCTCCTCTTTCTCTTCTCCTGCCTTTTCTTCAGAATTTTCTTTTCCTTCCTCCTCATCTTTTTCTTTTTCAGCTCCTGCATCTCCTCCATCATCATTATCATCATTATCATCATCATTGTTATCATCATCCTTCTCCTCTTCTTCTCCTTCATCATCATCTTTTTCATCATCATCCTCCTTTTCTTCATCTTTTTCTTGTTCTACCTCTTCTCCTTCTTCTTCTTCTTCATCAGCCAACTCTTCTGTTTTCGCAATTTCTTCTGACTGTTTTTCAACTAGAGTGTTTTCTTCTGTTTTTCTCTCTTCCTGCTTTTCTTCTTCTTCTTCAACAACCAAATCAACAACTTCATTATTTCCTTCTCCATCTACCTCCTCAATTCTAATTTCTTTTTCAACTTCCTCCTCCTCCTCTTCTCCAAAAGAACCATCAAAAATGTTAAGCATTATAGAATGGATAAATTGGTCCATGTTTGTTTTAAAATGGGACATGAACCAATTATCCTGGAGGATTAATACTAAGTATGATTCTTTGCAAAAGTGAATCAGAACCTCCTCAGTGGCTTGGGGATATTCCCAACCACTAGTTGCAATGTAGGTTTGAAGGTTTGAAAATGTCAGAGTTTTGAAAAACTTCCACTCTTCAAAAATATGTACAAAAGAGTGTTTTAATGCTTGTGGCTTAACAAGCTGGAGTTTCTCAATTGATAGGTTGAGAGTATTGTTTTCTAGCAGGTTAAAGGTATAATTAGCTTCAAGGATAGAAATTATGAGACCTGCTTCTTCTTCTTCGGAAATGTAGGCTGGGGGGGTGAGCACAGGTACAATCCGAGTCTCGAGGGTGCCTGGTGCAGGCAGGTCTTCCAGATGAATTGGTGATCTGGCTGAAGGACTGGCAAGATGTTCAGACTGCTCTTCCTCACTAAATTGCAGTTTCCTTGGCCTCTTGGGAGAGGGTTCTGGTGATGACTGCAGAATAGAGGGTCCTTCAGGGGCTGGTCCCCTTCTCTTAAATCTGACTGCAATGGGAGTGTCGTCGGACTCGGTGTCGGACTCGACTGCAGTTGCGATATCAGCTGCAGGTCTGTCCGACTCTCCTGATGAATAGTATCCCGGATATGTCCTTGTGTCCGGCAGCTCCTTCAGCATCTGAGCTGCTCTCCCAGTGCCTCCGAATTTCTTCACCTTCTCGTGGTCCATATGACCAAGCCTTTTATTAGGGTGGAAGGGGTCAGTGTTTCCCTTTGCCACACCAGTCTTCTCCAAAAACCAACTTAGCTGCGTTCCAAACGCCAACTTTGTTTTGAATCTCTTCTCATCGTCAAGCCACTCGACTTTGTTGATCTCTCGCACGAGTTGCCTGAAGATGTAATCAGCCCAGTCAACTTCTTCTTCCTGAATCAGTGCTCCCAGCACCATAAACTTTGATGACGACAGTTGATCATAACTGTCGGCCATCCCCATTATTATTTTGTTGGTAATGTCCAACGCAAAACGGTAAATCCTCTTGAGTTCACTCCTCTTGGCAGTGAATTTCAGTTTTTTCGGGATATTTTCCACCTTAATCTTTTTCCAGGTTTCGGCGACGGATTGCTTGAGAGCTTCGCCCGCTAAACCACGGTGCTTCATTCCGAAGATAGTACGGATCGTCTCTCGAGATATGCTGACTGGTATTCCGCCAACTGTGCTATGAATTCCGTCTTGAATCAAATAAGCTTCGCGATAGAACTCGATGACATCCTCTTTGAACAGATGTTGCGGGTTGATGTCTAGAAATGGGTAGATCCCATTAAGCTTCATTGCGCGAATTAGATTAAGCATGTCGTAGTCCTCCAGATTGGCTTCCAATAAGCCTTCAAAGTCGACGACCAGCGAGAAAATGATCTGGTCTTTCACCGCCTTCAAATTAACTCCTTCGAAAGATGCCATTTCTGCAAATAAAAGATTTTAGCGTATTTGGTGTTCAAGAAATTTTTGCTCTGAAAAATCTAGGGTTTCTGTAAGCGTAAAGAGTAAAGTGAAAGGTCTTATTTCCTTATAAAGAAGATGAAAAGACGTTTGTATTAATTTATTATATATTTGAAACGGTGGTACGCCTTTTGATATTCTTTTGAATTTCAAATTTGACTCGGTGGCCTAGTTTAAAATTCGACGGTTGATTCTGATTGGCCACCGTGGAGGTTGATTTAATAGGCGATTGACGCGTGTATTAAAATTGCCACTTGGCTTAGGAAAGTATATTTAAATGCCAGTTGTTATAATATCATAAATATGGGAGATAATAATTAAGTATTCAGAGGTCAGTTTAGAAAACTTAGCTGGTCTGATTTGTTGACTGTTGACCGCTCTGTATTAGGTGAGTTGACTTCTCGCCTGATATTCTGATCAGCTAGGTTGCTTTGTCCGTCCTTCGTCTTCTCGCCTGCATCAGCTAGGATCTGATTCTTCAGCTGGGGTCCGTCCTTCCTCTGAAATTCTTTAACTTGCTTCAGTACTAGATTCCCAATCTAGTAATCCAAGATCTCTGCTCAGCTCCAGAAATCTTTCTTCTGGTAAGGGTTTAGTGAAGATGTCAGCTATTTGGTAGTCTGTGCTGACTCTTTCAACTCTAACCCTTTTGTTAAGCACATGGTCTCTAATGAAATGGTGCTTAACATCAATGTGCTTCGTCCTTGAGTGCAAAACCGGATTGTTGGTTATTGCAATAGCACTATTGTCGTCACACCAGATAGGAACTTCATTGGCAATGATATTATAATCCCTTAACTGTTGTCTGATCCATAAAATTTGTGCACAACAGCTACCTGCAGCTAGGTATTCTGACTCTGTAGTGGAGATAGAGTTAGAAACCTGCTTCTTGCTAAACCAGGATATCAGTCTGGTTCCTAGGAATTGACACGTTCCACTAGTGCTCTTCCTGTTGATTTTGCATCCTGCGAAATCCGCATCTGAGTATCCTGACAGCTCGAAATTATCATCCTTGGGATACCATAGTCCAACATTAATTGTAGACTTAAGGTACTTTATTATCCTCTTGGCTGCATCTAGGTGCGATTGCTTCGGCTTGGACTGGAATCTTGCACAAACTCCAACGGCATATGATATGTCTGGCCTGCTTGCAGTGAGGTACAGAAGAGATCCAATGAGTCCTCTGTAGTGGGTTGAGTCCACTGATATGCCTGCCTCGTCTGCATCTAGGTGAGTACTTGTGCTCATAGGAATTCTTGCGGGCTTGGCTGATTCCATTCCATATCTCTTGATAAGATCTCTGGTATACTTTGCTTGGTTGATGAAAATTTCTTTTTCCATCTGCTTAACTTGTAGTCCGAGAAAGAAGTTAAGCTTTCCCATCATACTCATCTCAAATTCTCCTTGCATGAGGTTGGAGAATTTCTCGCATAACTCTGGATTGGTTGATCCGAATATGATGTCATCCACGTAAATTTGGACTATTAATATGTGGCCTTCGTGCTCCACTCTGAATAGGGTCTTGTCTACCTTCCCTTTGCAAAATCCATTTTTCTCAAGAAACACAGATAGTGTTTCATACCACGCTCTTGGTGCTTGCTTGAGTCCATAAAGAGCCTTCAACAGCTTATAGACTTTGTCTCCTTTGACAAAACCCGGGGGTTGCTCTACATAGACTTCTTCTTCTAGAATTCCATTCAGAAAAGCACTCTTTACATCCATCTGATATACTTCAAAGTCCTTGAATGCAGCATATGCGAGGAATAGTCTGATGGCCTCTAGTCTTGCAACAGGTGCATAGGTTTCATCAAAATCTATTCCTTCACACTATGCATAACCTTTTGCTACAAGTCTGGCTTTATTCCTAACAACAGCTCCATCTTCATCACTCTTGTTTTTATACACCCATTTGGTGCCAATAACCTTCTTGTGATCAGGTCTGTCTGTTAGTTCCCAAACTTTGTTTCTTTCCATCTGCTTCAACTCCTCTTGCATGGCATTAATCCATGAATAATCTTCCAAGGCTTGTTCTGTGGTTTTAGGTTCAATTTGCGACATAAAACATGAGAACATCGCCATTCCTGCTGGTAGGGTTGACTGTCTCGTCTTAACTCCATCAGTCAACTTTCCAATTATTTGCTGGATTGGGTGATCCTTGAGCCATTTGGGGATATCGTCCTCTTCTGGCTTTGTTCCCCCTGTTGGATTGCCCTGGTGGTTATCTGCATCAGCTGGGTTCTGGTCTGCAACTGGATCAGCTACCGTCTTGTCATCGGCAGGTTGGTTCTGATCTGCAGATGAGTCTTTGTCAGCTCCGGCTGGGTCTTCTTCAGCAGCAACTAGATCAGATAGGTTTGGTGATCCTGTCTGATCTGCAGTTGGGTCATCAGGCTGGTCTGCAGGTGAGTCCACCATTCCAGTATCATGAACAATTACTTCTTCAAGGGTTGCTGACTTGAGCTTGTTTTCAATTAGCTCAACTTGTTTCCTGTACTCAATGGTAGATTCATCAAGAACAACATGGGGTATTTCCTCCACAACTAAAGTTCTTTTATTAAAAACTCTATATGCCTTGCTTCTTTGGGAATATCCCATAAAGAGACCGTCATCAGTTTTAGCATCAAAGGCATTTAGCTGTGTTTTACCATTGTTGTGGATGAAACACTTACAACCAAAAACATGAAAGTAAGCAATGAGGAGTTCTATTATTCCAAACCTCATAGGGAGTTTTGCCATGTCTCCCTACTATCATACTCTGCTCAGGTGTGACAGTGTGTTGACAGCTTCAGCCCGTAACCTTTGGGTAGGTCCGCTTTTGCAATCATGGACCTTGCCGCTCTTCGTGGTTCTGTTCCTTCTTTCAAAGAACACCATTCTCGCTGGGCGTCTGGCCGCAGAGAGCTCATGTTGGATCCCATTCGATCGGCCGTAATCGATTATCGCCTTGTTGAGAAACTCTCCTCCTCTATCGATCGATCTTGATTATGGAAAGGGATTTCTCATTCTGGATCCTTCTCAGCAGCTCAGGTAACTTGTTCAAGGTTTCACTTTTCTTGTATAGGAAGATAATCCAAGTGTACCTTGAATAATCATCTACTATTACAAGTGCATGCTTCCGGCCGCTCAGAGTCCTTGGCTTGATAGGACCAAATAGATCCATGTGGAGTAGATCTAAGATCCTTGTTGTGAGCGTTGTAGGCTGAACTGGCTTGAACGATGCTTTGGTCTGCTTTCCCTTCTGACATGCATCACAAAGTGCTTTCTTCTTGAATACTTCATTTGGAAGTCCTCTTACTAGCTTCTGAGAACTAATCTTGTTGATGGCTTTGAAGTTCAGGTGACATAGTCTTTTGTGCCACAGCCATCCATTCTCAGCTACTGTCTTGGATAGAAAACAGGAGTTAGGTGTTCCTGTGTTCCAATCAATCATGTAGACATCTCTTCTTCTGAAACCTTGTAGCTTTATTTCTCCAGATAAGATGTCTATCACCATACACTTCAAGATGGTGAAGACTACTAGGTTCTTCTCATCACAGAATAGGCTTATGCTCAGGAGGTTGTACTTGAGCCCTTTGACATAATGAACTTTGGATATCACAATGTTTCCTCGGTGCAGCTCTCCAAAGCCTTTTGTATGTCCTCTAGAGCTATCTCCAAAGGTTACATCGGGACCTCTTTCTTTGATGTATTTGGACAGCATCTTCTTGTTCCCGGTCATATGCCTCGAGCATCCAGAGTCTACAAACCATTCTTCACCTCCAAAATTTGAGCTTGTGGAGATGTGGTTGTAGTCCTTCCACCTTTTCTCTTCATCAGCTAGGTTTGCCATCAGGCAGTCATACTCCTCATCTTCATCAGAAAAGAATCCGCTGCTTGATTCGACATGCTCCTGGTCTTCTCCGATGAGGGCCTTTCTTCTATCTTCTTTTCTGCCCACCTCCTTCTTGGTTTCGTCCTTCTTGAGCTCGGGACAATCCATTTGGATGTGTTCGATCTTGTGACAATTGTAGCATTCTACTTTCCAGCTTCCAGCCTTCTGGTTCCTTCTTGGATTCTCCTTATAATTTTTCTTATATTTGGAGTAGTTCTTTCTAAAATTGCTGAACCTTTGCATTATAAACGCCATTTCTTCCTCAAAATCTAGTGGATTTGGAGGTTTCACATCGATAGGCTCTTGGCGGGGACTCACTGCAAATGCGATTCCCTTCTCTGCGAGCTCATTGAGGATGAACTTGGAAGCTCGAACTCATAAGCCTTCGGATCGTAGAACAGACTCCTGGATCTTTATCTTATTCAGTCCTTGGACTCTCTCATGGCCACGGCCTTCATGCTCCATTCGGGGTTGAGAGATCCGAGAACCTTTAGTGCCATTTCCACTGTTGCCATAGGTTTTGCCCGGGGAGTTGATCTCATTAATAATCTCGGTGAACCTTGTGTCCACTTGATCTATGGATTCACCATTCTTCATTTTAAAGTTGTCAAATTTTTGGATAGCAATTGTGACTTGTTTTCCTTGATCAGCTCCGTTCCTTCACACATTAAGGCTAATGTGTCCCAGATTTCTTTGGCATTCTTGCAGTTCTTGATCTTGACCATGGTGGATTTGTCAAGAGTTTGATATAACACATCTCTGGCCCGGTTATCAAGATTAGCCAGCTTTCTTTCTTCGGGAGTCAGCTCTGTCCTCTTCTTAGGAATCTTCTCTGGCCTCCCTGCTGCGATCTCCTCTGCTGTGTTGTCCTTCTCAAAGATGAATGGACCGTCTTCGATGATGCACCACATGTCATCATGAATCGAAGATAAGTGTGCCTGCATCCTTATCTTCCATGTATCATACTCACAATCGAAAACACAGGGAGTCTAGAGTGCATGTGTTCCATTATAAAGTGAGAGTAAAGATATATATATCTGATATAGATCTGGTTCGTGAAACAAATGAACCAACTGCTCTGATACCACTTGTAGGTCACAAGTCGTCCAGATACAAGTCTAGAGGGGGGGTGAATAGACTTGTAGAAACTCTTAAACTCTTTTTCACGAAGAGTGAGTTTCTTCAGCTGATAGGTAGACAAATGACTTGGAGTCGTTTGTTCTTTAATATATGCGGAAGTCAGCTGATGACGAATAGAAAGCAACTAATGAAACACTTAACGATGAATGCAGCAGTTAAAGTATGATGCAATAAAACAGTAAATAACGCAGGCAATTATAGTGGTCTCAGAGGTGGGGTAATCCTCTACTAATCCACTTTTCTCCAAACCAGTTGGAGATGAATTCACTATAATTTTCAACCAGTGATAAATATTACAGTGATTCAAACCACACTACAACAGCTTCCAACCAGTGGAAATCCGTGCCGTTGTACACACTTGACTGCCTTTCACCTCTTGATCCTCGATCCTTGGATGCCTTTACAGTCTCTTACTTCAACCAATGAAGTACCCCATACTCAGGATTATAGACAAGAGTTTTTGTCTTCTCCAACTAAGAGCTTCTTTAAGTATGAACTTTTAGAACTGCTCTTTTCACGATCCTATTGATTGCTTTAGATTGCTTGATTGCTTTGATCACTTGAATGTATGTTCGCACCGGTAGTTGCTCAGCTTCAAATCTTCGGATATATATAGGTCACGATCTCTGAGCTTTTTCCTTGTAGCCGTTGCAAATATTTTGAACAAATCTGTCCGTTGGAGGGAGACTTCATTGTTTAATCTTTCTGAACGTTGCAAGGATGGATTCCCATTATTTTATTTTATCTTCCGACCGTTGTGAAACTTCTGCATGTGAGCGCCGAATCTTTTGAATATAAAATGATTAAAGTCTTCAAGGTGGGTCTGGATGATTTATTTAAATCATATCTCTAGGGGGAATCACTCCAATTTGTCTCTTCACGTTGCATGTGACTTTCCGTAATACTTGACTTTTCAACGCATGCTGAAGTGGACTTGGAGTACTTGGCTGCCTTCGACTAGGCTGATATGCAGCTAACATCTCTGCAGTCAGGACCTCTCTGCTGTTCACTGTTTGTGACTTATCTGATCAGGTGACTTCCCTGAGGTACCTTGGCTGCAGTCTGGTCAAACTTCTCTGATAAATTTTGTTGACCAGAGCTACTCTGACTGGACTCGGCTGATCCTCTCTGATGGACTTAGCTGCACTTGGTACTTAACCGATTTTCAGCCTAACTAATTTTTGGCCTACAGAAGATACTCATTTGGTTCTTCTTTACATTTTTCCAATTAATAAACATTTGATTTCATATTAATGACATCATCAAAATCTAACAAGTATTCCTAACAATCAAGACATCCAAAGAGCTCCAAAATTCTTTCAAAAAAAGTATAAAACTGATGATGATGGAACCAAAAAAGTTCGTGATCGGACATTACCTCGACTTTCAGATGACGGATTTCAAAACTGTTATTGAACAAGTCCAACAATTTCGTTTGATTGTTCACAAAAATTGAGGAAATGATTCTATATAAACCGTTTGTTGTAGGGACGGTAATTGAGGTTGCCTTCTAGTTGGACTTTAAAAATTATCTGAAACACAAAAGAAAAGAAATAAGCTTAGATAACTTGGTTGTTTGACGCAGAGTTTAAAGGACAACCGAAAGTTTGATTCTAAATTCAAGAGAGGCCCGATGTAGGCCAAAGCAAACTTGTTTGAACATGGACCCTCTAGCAGAAAGAGAAAACTGAACCATGTACAAGGGAAAGGAAAATAGCCTTTTAAGTCAAGAAAATTTACTGAATATTACCACAACTGTGGTCAATCGAACCACAAGGCAAAAGACCGTCGCTTGCCAATTAATTCAAATGGTCAACGAAAAAATGGCAAGTAAGTTGCTAATGTAGTTGAACACTCGATGTTGACATGCTGGATCTGGAGCTTCCAGCCATGGTTGAGGAGCTGGACTAGGAGGTCTCAACTATGGTGATTGAAACCAATGTGGTGGAGAATCACCGTACTTGGTATGTTGATACTCGTATTACTCGTCATACTTGTTCTGATAACAATATGTTCTCTTACACTATTACTGATGGTAGAAAATTGTATATGGCAAACTCTGTTTTTTCTGTGGTTGCATGTGTAGGGAACGTGGTCTTAAAGCTGACCTCTGGAGAGGATCTACTGCTTAAGGATGTGTTGTATGTCCCAAAAATCCGTAAGAATTTAGTTCCAGGGCCTTTACTAGTTAGTCATGGGTTTAGGCTAGTCTTTGCATCTGATAAAATTATTATGAGCAATTTTGGAATGCTTTTTGGTCAATGTTATCTTGACAAGAAATTAATCAAAATGGATGTGATGCCTATAAGTCGTGAAGGCAAGAATAATAATAATAATAATAATAATAAAAATGCTTCTTCTGTTTACTTGCTCAAGTGTTTAGATTTATGGCATTTTAGATTGATGCATCTTAGTCTAAACTCAATTAAAATACCAATTAATCTAGAATTGGTTCCAAAAGCCCATGTTGAACTTAACAAGAAATGCGAAGTATGTGTTGGAGTAAAATGGGCTAAATTGCCTTCTCATTCAGTGAAAACGAAAACTACTCCTCAAGAATTGTTTCACACTGATGTGTGTGATTTAAAATTTGTGCAAACTAGAGAAGGTAAAAAAAAAAATACTTCGTCACTTTTGTAGATGATTGCATTGTTATTGTTGATTACTATTATTATTTACCATTATTATTAGTGTTATTATTATTATTATTGTTATTATTATTATAGTTATTATCATTATTATTATTAATATCATTAATATTATTGTAATTTACCCTTATCAAATTGATCTCAACTTATCATTTATATTTTATTATGTTATGATTTTTATTATTATTTTATTATTTTATTATTATTATTATTTACTCTTAATATATATTTCGATTCGATTCGATTACATTCGATTCAGTCCATTCGATTAAGTTGATTCGATTCGAATCGATTCGATTGATTCAGTTTAATTGATTGATTCATTCAGTCCAAAAGAATAGAGTCTAAATAAACACTTTAATATGATTCGGACGACAAATTGATTTTACCACCTCAACAAAATAAACTAGGCTAATTCACCCATATGCCACTCTTTGAGAAATTATTTTCTCAAATGCCACTCTTTTCAAATTTAATACCAAAATGCCATCTTTTCACCTTCTCTCTCTTCTATTAAGAAAATCCCTCATTTTTTTTTATCATTTTATACTAATTCTCTTATCTCTTTAATCAATTAATTTTTAAACTTAATTAACCAACTAATTTGTTATTTTCTTATTAAATTAATTAATTTTTAAAACTAATTTGTGGGCATGGATGTTTTTTTAAAACTAATTAATTTTAAAATTAATTTTTAAAACTAACTAATTTTTTTTTAACTTACTAATTTATTTGTTAGTTAACTAATTAATTCATTATGTAATTTCTTATTTGAAAAATTATGTAATTAGTTAATTAGATAAATAATTAAGTAGTTACTTATCTATTTCATTAGAAATAGATAATTAATTAAATAACTAATAAATTCATTTTTAATATATTTAATTTTAATAAAATAATTAATTATTTAGATTATTCCCTAGAATCAGCATAAGAATATATTCCCCGGTATCGCTGCTTGTGCACATATTCAATATTACTATGCAGTGTATATGCCAGAACAATACACGGTGCAATATGTTTTCAATGTTTACAAAGAAGAGTTTGAAGCAATGCCCCATGAATCGTACTGACCAAAATACACTGGACTTGAGTTGTGTCACAATCCAGCCATGCAGAGCGATCCAAAAGGTCGTCCGCAGTCCACCCGTATTGGTACTGAAATTGATCAGAGGGAAAGGACTGGCCATCGCAAGAGATGTGGACTGTGTCGGGAAGAGGGACATAACAAGAATATGTGCCCTAACCGTTTTGGAGCTCAACAAGGGTAAAAAATTTGAGTAATTTGTATTTGTATCCTTATCTATCTGTATTTGTAATATCGTAATCAACCTCAATTATTTTCCTTCTATTATGTTATTATTACTTATTTTATGGCATTTAAGTAAATAAATAGTTAATAATCTAAATAATTAATTAAATATTTTATTAAAATTAAATATATTAAAAACCTAATTTATTAGTTACTTAATTAATTATCTATTTTCCAAATAAGAAATTACATAATGAATCAATTAGTTAACTAATAAATAAATTAATAAGTTAAAAAAAGAATTAGTTAGTTAGTTAGTTTTAAAAATTAATTTTAAAACTAATTAGGTTTAAAAAAATGTCCAAGCCCATTAAAGTTATGTTCTTTTGGACTGAATGAATCAATCGAATCGAATCAAGCTGATCGAATCAAGGCTGAATAGACTGAAACTTAATCGAATCGAAAAACTGAAAAATAAGTTTAAAAGAACATGGCCTAATTAGTTTTAAAAATTAGTTGATTTAATAAGAAAATAACAAATTAGTTGGTTAATTAAGTTTAAAAATTAATTGATTAAAGAGATAAGAGAATTAATATAAAAATAATAGAAAAATGAAGAATTTTCTTAATAAAAGAAACAGAAGATGAAAAGATGATATTTTGGTATTAAATTTGAAAAGAATGTCATATGAGAAAATAATTTCTCCAAAAATGGTAGAATTTGCCTTAATAATATGCAACAACAAGGCGCACATAATAAATGCTGGTCTGAAATTCAGCTGTGTTTCCACTTCTACGTGCCAATCTCGATCCAAGCACATATACTTGAGTATTGTCACACTGTTTTCTTTTGCTTTTTCTTTTTATTTTTTCTGTTTCTTCAACTTTATCACTCCAGTCCCTACTGATTTCGGATTTTCATTCTGGTTCGGGGAGCGAATTTACCAATCTGTTGATGATTAAATTAATCACTGGGGCACACTCCTTTATCCTGATTTGAGTTTCGAACGCGAGAGCGCTTCTGAACAATGGCGGCTATAGCAATATTGGATCTACTGAGAAAAAATCCAAACTTTGGTGCCCAAACGTTTAATTCTAGAGGTCTATTCTCCGGCAAACTGGTCGGCGCTTCGACCGCCGCCACTTTTTTCGCCGTTGCAACTCCTTTTGCTTTCGGGGCTTCGTTCGGGTACGTGTACTTTTTTTTTTTTTTTTTGCGTCTATGTTTAGTCTCTCCGAATTTATGGCGTGTGCACTTGCTGAAGAGGGTCAAGATTCACATTAATGGTCGCAGGCGGTGGTCCGTTTGAATTCCGATGTCAGGGAATAATTGTTCGTTATTCTGCAACTTATTTAGCAGTTCTTAATCTAGATAAATTTCTTTAGCATTTTAACTTACCCAGTGGATGGTTGAAGAATGGCCCTGGCATCCATTGTTTACTCTACATAGCACATTATGAAAGAAAAAGGGATCGATTGGAGCATAATCAGCTGTGAGCAAAAACAGGAATTAAATTCATTTAGAATAAGATATATCGCGAGGGTAGTGGTTTTTAGATGGTGAGGACAGTAAAAAGAAGTGTAGACCTTGTCATTTTCTTAAAAAAAAGCTTGAGGTGATTTTTTTGGTAGTTCATAAGTAGTTTTTGTTTCTAACCTTTTGGCCTAGGCATTTGGCTCCTTTGCTGGAGATGCCTTTACATGTTTTATTTCACGACTTTGAGCAAATACTTGTAATAGCAAGCATTTTGCAGAATCTAGTTTACCAAAGTTCTTGTCCGCTGCGGTGTTGCGTCAATATCTTTCTTCCTGAAAAACTTATTTGATTTATAGAAGGAACTCGTGAAAATTGATTGGTTTTCCTTATAATAAAGCTCACATAAGTTTAGTTTTTTCCTTTTTCTGCGAAAGAGCAAAATTAGGAAAAAAAATTGCTTAGTGAACAATGATGCAGTTCATTGCTGACATATAGCTGATTGTTATTGATGCATTTGTATTAATGGTTATGTATCAGAAATGGTGTTCCGCAAGTTGCCTACTGTGATGCTGGCGTATCGGCATCACTAGGTGAAGATTTCCTTTTTGGCGTACGGTCTGCATCTCGAAGTATATTGGAGAATGATGCTCTGAAATACACTACCAAGCAATATGATATTCAGTTGAAACCACTCTTCGCGGCATTTCATTGGAAAAATTTTGCTCTGACATCACTGAGGTCTTTTCTGTTATTCTATCTGCCTCTTCTCGAGCCCAGCACAGGCATGGAAGATGACGATGACGACTTTCTACATGAATATTCTGAAGGAAAGCATTTAGATCTGGTTGTTCCTTTCAAGAATTCGGTGAAGCAAATAATTCACGAGGTTACATTTTTATTTTTTTCGTTTAAATCAACAACCATGGAATGCGAGGTTGGTAATTGAAAGATTGTTTTCTTTTTGCCCCTTATTATGATATCAGAAGTGTTGATCTGAATGTTTCATGTAAAGGGTCCTCTTTTCGATGCAAATGTCACTTCAAGTGAAGCAGCTTTCACTATGCTACTCTTTTTGGCTGTTAACCACATGCTAGCTTTATTTGAATATGTTTAGTAATTTATTTGTAACGAATTGGCTGATTGGTTATAGGGATAGACTAACCTTACTTGTATGCTCAGATAACTGTAGCTACTATAAGACGTGTTCTTGAAAGACTTGCAGTTCAGCATGTTTCACAACAGACGGCCTGGAAACTCCTCAAAGGTATTCTTCATCTGATTGATTTGTGATTCCAATGGTTTAATTTATTTTTTTTGAATAACACATCCCCCCTTCCTATTCTTTTGTTATTTTCCCCCTGCATTTTACTTCCTAACTTTCTTCCCCTGCACTATCATATTATTTGTCATTTGCTCCCTGCACTCTCTCTCCTACTTCCCTTACTGTAATTCGGTTTCAACTATTCTCATTGCAATTTAAGCATCTCTTTGATGTATGAAGTTGACGAAGGTAGAGATTTCAGTCTTCTTAAGATCTTTTCATTATCTTTTCCCCTAATGTTTGTGTACTATACGCACTAACCTTCATCTAATGAAGGGGGAAAAGATAATGAAAATCAAAGTGCGGGGGAAGAAAGTTAGGAAATAATGTGCAGAAGACAAATGACAGAAAATATGAAAGTGCAGGGGGAGAAAGTCAGGACATAAAAGTGCAGAGGGTAAATAACAAAATATGAAAGTGCAGTTCCTTATTTTCCCTTACCCTCCTGATATTCTCAACTACTACAGATGTTCCGAAGTCGGCCATTCGCAAGGCTGGAAGGGGACTGCCAACTATAACATACTTCCTTCGCATCAGCAGAACCACTTTTAGAGGTCAAATAATCAAGGGAAAAAAAACCTTTGAGATTCAGTCTAGTTATCACAAATACCCCCAGGATATTTGTTCATATACTGCAACTTACACCCTGAGCAGGGTTTATCTGTTGAGAAAATACACACCTTAACCGGGGTGTTTCTAATTTCGAGAGGTATTTGTTTTTTTTGTTATTGGGCTGGATCTCAAGGAGCATTTTTGTAATTATCCCTGTAATTAATTCTTCCACACTCCTCTTTCTGCTGGCTTTGTTAGTTAAACCTGGATTTCCTTATTTACTACTTTTTTTTCGGTACGAGCAGGACAGTATCTTGGAGCTTTAGCATCATGGATTGTTCAAGTTGGCGTTGATGTCTATCGGTTCTTTTCTTCCATAACCAAAACCCGGGAAGACAACGATGCAGTTGATACAGCAGAACAACTGGAGATTCTTGGAAGGAAGGTCTGTGGTGCCACTGTTAGGTGTTGTGCCTCGATTACTTTTGCATCTATTGGAGCTGGGATAGGAGCAACATTAATTCGTCCTTCGACTGGCCAGTGGATAGGTATGTTTCTGTATTTAATGCATTATAATGTAAAGAGTATGTTGACAATAATTTCTGCTTGAGATTGTTTCTTGTGTAATTGGGGATGCATTTGTGCAATCTTTGCAGGTTGTACAATTGGGGATTTAGCAGGACCTCTCATTGTTGCGTTTAGTTTCGAGAAACTTCACATGGACTTCTTTCTTTAGAAAAAAGTGATTCTTGGCTTCTAACCAAAGGAAAAAAAAAAAAGAGAGAGAGAATAAATCAAAATTTCCAGCTAGAAGCTGAAAAACACTTTTCTTCTGAGTTCCCAAACACTCTCTACATGTCAACATCTGTTGGAGCTTCGTTGATTGAAGGAGGGATTGCTCCTGCATTTACCCGGAAGTCATAGTTTTAATTCTACCTCGTATTTTCCTTCTTTCTTGTTTCATTTTCATCGAAACTTTATTCGGACTTGACCATTTGTGATTTAGACACAGATGAGACTTGGTGGATACTAATTTATAGAAAGTATGAGTTATTTTTCCATAAATGGATTTGACAGCATCTTGATTTTTCAACTTTATTTGATACTCCATCATATTACAAGACTATGCGATTCTATTTTGTCATGTATTCAAGCTTAATTTATTCGGATAAAAAGATCGATTTGTTTGTTTGTTTGTTTGTTTGTTCTCTTGTTTGTTTGTACTTAATACTCGTTATATCCGAGATTTTTATGCTTGTATAATTTAGGGTTTTCAACCTTTGTGTGGATTCCGTTGTCGTACTGTAGAACTTGCGAGTTCTGTGGTTCTGTGATGATTGGCATGTCTGAACTTATCGCAATTATGGTTTTCGCCGTGTATTGGTTTCATGATATCATTCTATAATTCTCCTACCAAGTGATGTTGAGCCTTATCCTTTTTGTTTAACTCATGATTTTATTCGAATAACCCTTTTTCATTCGTTTGTTGCGCTTTGTTTTGGCTTCGACTGGCATCGTAAACCCAACATATGTCAGTGTCGAGAGTTATCGTGATGATATTGATCATATTTCAATCATTATTATGCCTTGAGGTTGTTCATTATACTCCAAGAATCAACTTCAATGTCACAATGATCTCTTCGTCGTTTCTCGACATTCGATGATCGTTCTAGACTCGCCACTCGAACTGTCACTAGATCGTTTGATGGTTTTGAGGTTTACAATTCTTGTTTCAAGTATTATATCATTGGACCATTCAAAATATGAATAGAGTACGAAAAGGGTGTTGATAGAAATAAGTGCGGACACTTCTGGAAAGCGTTGTGTGCAAGGATTGACTTTTATCATTCACCATAAATTCAAGAAAAATTCAAAAATCCTAAAATGTTACAACATTGTAGATTATCGAGTTAGCTTTCTAATGATTCAAATGGTGAGTCAATCGGAATTCAGATGAACAAGTCATGATATAAATAAGTCAGGCTTCCGCAATGCGAAATTTCCCTTGTGCCCCTAACCGATCTATACGTACATTGGGCATAAATTCATGTTTGCTCGGCCATTTTCATGGCATTTCAACCATGAAGATAGCAGAGGGCTTCGACCCTCGCCCTAGAGATCCATTCCGGTTTGGTTTCGAGCGGTTTAAACGCATGATCAACGCCCGAGAATCAAATTAGCAAGTACTCTTCAGCGGATTTCAGCGGTTTTCGCCGGATTGGAGGTAATCTGACCTTGAACCCTAAACTTATTTTTCTAGATTCTTGATGAATTGTTGTTTAGAATTCGTAAATGATTATATATCAAGTATCCTAGGGCTGTTCTTATCGATTCTAGCCGAACCGAACTCAAATCTTTCGTTGAATCGCCGTAATCGGATACCGTCCGCGAAGTGTCCGATAAAAGTTCTCTAAGAGATTCGATTAGGTTTTTCAGTGTTATTTCAATTAGAATGAATAGCCCTAATGCTGATTATCAGGATCCTCATTGTAGGTCGAAAATTTCAGAATTTTGAATCCTAATTACAAACCGTTCGAAACGTTCTTGTCCCTAAAATCCCCATGCAAGTATTTGATCGTGCTTTATGCATAAATTGCAATTGAATATGCATAAACTATGATTTTTCGTATGGTTTTGTTCATGCTCTGAATTCAGCAATTCTACGTTGATATTTTGAAATGATTCGAAAATGATTTTTCAATCAAAATAACGAACTTTTAGTGTTTGAAATGATTTTGAAATAAACTGTGCTTCGAAAGGATTTCGAAAATATTTTTGAAAATGATTTGAGAAAGAAATTTTCTGTAAATACTTGATGACTGACCTTGGTTACTGTTTTATAGAATGATATTATTTTATAAATGCTTAATCGAGGATCCCTCGAAAAGTTATTTCAAATGCGATTGAAAAGCAAAGTTGCTTAAAGTTTTGGATAATGATTTGAGATTTGCATCGTCAACGTTTTTTGACAACGTACTGTGAAATGTGGAATGATATGATTGGAATATGATATTTTTGAAATTGTACTATTATTGAGATGTTTTGAGACTTGTGGACCGGGTGAAGCCAGGGGATTGCCTTGACGAGGGCTCTGGGGTATATGTTATTGTTCAGGTAGTTCGGACGACTCCTGACTTGATATGTACCACCCGGAGGGTAATCCAATCAGGGATGTACCGATGGGGACTCTGGGGTATATATTATCGTTCAGGACATGCGTTCAGGCTGAGTATATACCTAGATGCCCAGTGATTTGATGAGATACGATGTGCATATTATTTCGGAATAATGACGTGGGTTGACGATGTCGTTGTCACAATACTATTCAGACGCTGGTACTGGGTGAGAATGTCCTTCTTATGGATATACTAATATAATCAGTCATCACAATATTTCTTTTATTGCATGTTATACATATTAGTGTTATCAAGTACGCACTGGCTGTTTGCCGACCCCTATCGGGGTGAATACCTTTGTGTATTCAGGTACAGGACTTCGTGATGAGCAAGCACAGGAAGAGCACGAGAACGATAAGCAGTAATGATGTTGCCTTGAGTTGCCGTTGTAGGTTTTTTTGTTATTTTGACTTTGGTTTGTTTATTTACTCGCGAGTACTGTTGTTGTTGATGTTATGCCCATGTGTGAGCTTGGGGATTAATCTCTGAGTTGTTATCTATATATTGAACATGTTGTGTTTGTCGTCCCCCCTTAAGTCGTGCTCTTTAAATCCTTCGACCCTGCCGGTCATAACGTTGTGAATGTGTTGTATTGTCGACCTTGTCGGTTGACGTGGGTTGTTTTTGTATTATGTTCGACCTGGTTGGTCTCTGTGTGTATGTGTGTTAAACAGGTTTTGCCTTGTGGATTCTCGAAGTGGATCCATGACGCTGTAACAATTCCGACCCAGGCGGGGTTCTGACAGAATATGGTATCGGAGCATAGGTTTCTGAATACCTAGGCTATCGATAATTTGGTCTGTTTTTTCGTGCCGTGTTTTCGGTTGTTGTTTGTGTTGAGAAATATCACTGACTGCCCATCGTCTCGTGCGACCTGCGCTGTAAGTCTCTCTAATCCTTAACTTCTTTTCTGAACCTGTTCGAATTTTATTTGGGATAAGGGATCCTCTTGTGAATTGTATTTCATCGGAATCGTGTTAATTGATTTTATTTTGGTCCTATCTGAGTTCTGCGAGGAGACAGGGCATTCTTTTTGTACATCGATCTTATTAAAACTATGTTAATTATTTTCCTTTCCATATATGTTTAAAAAGTTTGTGTATACTGGTGTATGGTGATGGTTACCGAAGGCGAAATTCCTTGAAAATGGGAATAAATTTCGTTGATCTTTCGCTTGAATCCATACTTATGAGGTGACGCCGGTTGGATTAAAGATATCAGACTACAATAAGATAAGGCATGATCCTTCAGGATAGCGAATTTACTGTTGAGTTGAAATTACTCAGCGGTACTTAGGCTCGTATATTTTATTTGAATGAGAATAATCTATTTTACAAATCATGTTATTACTACTTTTTTTAAATGACAGCTAAAGTATGAATTCGAACTCTTTTTAGTAAAATCAAGTATGCCATTCTCAAAAAGAAATTTAAATTTTCAATCTTGATCCAAATATTCTTATGAGAGTAAATTTAATTTTGGATTTTACATTCAGATGCGTGACGTAAGAATTTATCATGAAAATAAATTCTTTTGAAACTTGATTTCGATTACATGTATATTGTAAGTTTCCTTGAGAATAACGGGAGCTGGAAAATGGCTCTGTTTGAGAAGATGTCGGTATTTTTCGATGATAAACAAAAATTATTTGCACTTTTCAAATATAATGTTTTCAGGTTTGAAATGGAAAATCGACCCCTGCGCTAGAAACTCCTCGAAGAGAGTATATGCGAATAAAAGTAATATATAATTATAAAGGGTTTTAGAATACCAATATACGAGCCCGTGTACCAGGAGTAAGAGTGCAGCATAGCTGCAGTATGAAAGAGAGTTATACGAATGGCCAAGCACAATTATTTATGATGCCATTGTTGATGTGTAGCGGCCAGAAGAATGAGTTCGTAATTAGAATTTCGTGGTTTGACGGTTCCAATTGAGATGTGATATATTGGCATTCCAACCGTTGAATATGAATTTTCTTTCATAGCTTAAACGTCTTCCGTCAATTGCCTCGCTTGTGAAGCATATCTCGTTCTTTGTACTCGATTGGGATATTTAACTCGGAATCAGCTCTTGTTAATGTACCACCCATTCTTTAGTATACTTGTCTTGTGTTTGTCGAGTTCAATATCGACGACATATTTTCTTATGAGCCCTTTATTATGGGCATGTCAGGTAGAGGTCGAATTGTAGGGAATCGTGATATTCATGATTTTCCAGTACAAATCGGGAGCCGAGATGGTTTCCGGGTTCTGTTATCGTTGATATGTCTTGCGAGGATTGAATCCGCGATAAATACCAATTGAATTATAGGGAGTCATCATGAATCACCGACGGAAAATCAACTCGAAGATCGTGAGTGGCAATATCGAACATGTATTTGAGAAGAGTAGAGACTGAGCACTTTTGGAGGGATGATACTGTTGTGTCAAGAATTAACACCTTCCGACAGGCGACCTACTAGGAGGACTGGCGACCGAGTTACTGCCGAGCGGCCAAGGCGGATCTGCCGATCAGCGACCTGGCGACCGAGCCTCAGCCCAGCGGACAAGCTGCATCGACCAACCGAAGGTCCCAGGACAAGTCCCGGTATCGAGCGATCAACCTCAGATACGATCATCTCTCGGTACTCGGCGACCGACCCTTGGCGATCGACAACCGGACGACCATCCTTCGGCACTTGCCGACCTACCCTTGGAGACCGACCGTCTCTCGGCACCTGGCGACCTACACTTGGTGACCGATCATTGGCGACCTCCATCCACTGGCCGATGGCGACCTCGGATGATCAGCTAGAGACGACCGCCTCATATCGATCTCCACCGATGGCCATCCAGTCGGCGAAGGCCGAACCTTGAGACTGACACCACGTGCAAGGACCGAGACAAGATCCGCGAATCTCGGGCCATTGACCATAGTCTGGCAGATTCTCTCCACCAGCCGACAAGCCGCCGAAAGCTTATCAGTAGGGCCGCATGTTGACTGACTCCGGACGCGTGTTGGCCCCTTACTGGACCGCCCAGCTGTGGCAGCCTCTTCCTTGGACTTTAGCCCGACATCCAGCATCTTACTTGGACTTTAGCCCGACAGCCCAGGAGATCGGCACATTATTATATTGGCCGGCGGGCGATCGGCAGATTAAGATAATGGCCGACAGGCGATCGGCCACTAAAGGACAGGACCCGGCTACCCCTATATATACAAAGCCTCCTGCATTTGTATTCTCTCTCTAGCATTCAGACATTACATACGCAATACAGAAGCTAAATACCCAGCACTTGGCTAATCTCCAACTCTTGGCAACAGCTATCATTCGGTCTTACTTCTCCCGGCCTATCTCATCCAGCAGATTATCGGCGGGGACGAAGAACACCAAGCTTCGCTCAAGAGCCGGATTAACAGAGTCTTTTTACACTCATTGTATTTAGATTTCTCTCATTAATACTTGTATCCACGAATATTCGTATTAATAACATCTCGCGAGAGCATTCAAGCCCGGGCCTAACAAACCCGACAAATCTTGTATTATTTATCTTCTCTCGGAAGTGCTCCCGCAATTGTTGTTTGTTGTCCGTCTTCCAGCAGTATTAATCTTCGGATAAATATTTTGGGCAACAACAATTGGCGCTAGAGGAAGGGCATCCAACCCTCGATTTTATATACCTACCGTCACGAAGAACACTCACTGTTCTCGGGGCAGATACTTGAAGTGACACTCACTGCACTTCAAAGAAATCCTTCAGAAAACATGTCTTCCGCCTCCGCGTCGAAGAAAGTCGCTGACCAGCCGGCCAGACCCCCTGTTCCGTCCCAGTCCGAGCCGCAGCCGATGGTGGAAGGCAGCCCGCGATCGAGAGGCGCTCGATCGCGTCCCGGAACGGCGACCCGAGCCTCTCGCTCGATCGATTCGAACCAATGAGCAGATCGAAGAGGCCATAGCCGATCCTTGAGAACGACGGAGTGCTCTCGACGCGCCTCCTGCTGCCGCCCCTCGGTCTCCGCCGGAAGTCAGCGAAAGCTTAAGGCATTCGGCCGGCGAGCGCCAGAGGCTCGCCCGCAAGAAGAGGCGCTCGGCGGCAGGCACGTCTGTCTTGATCGCACAGGCGCGACCCGACACAGCGGCCGGGCGATCCGGCCCGGCTACGAGATGACGGAGTTTGAATCCGTCACCGGGAGCTCGGCTACCGGCTCCGCAAGGCGATCCAGCCGCCTGGCTCCCGCTCGCCAAATTCCCGAGGTCGGCAGCAGCGGGGTCCGGAGGTCGGTACACGATCGCCTCGGCCCCCGCTTCCAAAGCCGATCCGCAAGCAGCCGAGCCGCGGCGATCTCCGTGATGCAACGTCAACTCAACGACATGAAGGCGCTCCTGCAATCCGGGGCAGGCGCCACCAAGACGATCGCCGCGCCGAGCGAGCCGCTCACGATCGACATCGAGCTCGCCCCCGTGCAGCAGAAGATCGCTCCTCTTCAGACACCCGTGTACCAGGGGCGATCGGACCCCCAAACACACCTGCACAAGTTCAACATTTACATGACCGGGTGTGGGGCATCCGACGCGACCCGGTGCCGAATGTTCCCTCTGACGCTAGACGACCTCGCTCACCGGTGGTACACCTCATTGCCACCTCGGTCCATTGGCTCTTTTAACGAGCTGGCGCACGTCTTCACGGAATACTTCGCCACCAGGGCCGCCCGGCCAGAAGGTCCCCATCGCATGTGGCGGATCAGGCAAGGGGAACATGAGTCCGACTCGGACTACATCGACCGGGTAGACATGATCATCCTCAACGACGAGCCCGTAAGCGATGAGACCGCCCTCTACTCGGTCCTAGGAGGTTTTCAGGGCTTCTCGCCTATGTTCAGGCATCTCACGAAGACCCTACCGACGACCTACGCAGCCTTCCGGGCTAGAGCCGCAGATTTCCTGTCCAGGCAAAGGCTTCTTCTCAGCCTAGGAGCAGAGCGATCGGCGCCCGTACGACGACCTCCAGTCTCCCAGCCCGATCGCTACTACCCAGCAGAGCCGGAGGACTCGATCCCCGCCTACAGTCCATTTTAAATAAGGGACTAGCCGCCGCCCGATCGCCAATATCGACCTACGAATAAAGCGATCGGCCGCCGAGCGACGATCGCCAGTCTTCCGGCCAGATCGCAACATCATCAGCAACCCGGTGGACACGATCGCCATCTACAGTCCAGCATATAACATGACGGACTAAGGCATAAGATCGCCTCCACCGCGCATCATAAAGCCATGGTCTGGCGGTCGATGGAACCGACCGCCGGCCATGCAAGGTCCCTTTCGGCCAAGATCGCCCGCCCTTCGTTTAAATACGAGGCCGGCGTAGTCTGAGGGCTCTCCAACATTAATCAGTGGACACATGCCACAACCCCGTCTCAACGTACACCGTCGAGGTCGGCCATCTCCATGGTGGCCGAGGTGGAAGCAGAGCTAACAAGCCGCGGGCGTGGAGTTGATTCATCCGACGCCTGCCCGCCTGAGACTCCTCTAGGAGACCGCACGCCCTTCGTTTAAATACGAGGCGAGGCGCGGCCTGACAGAGGACCCTCATAATAAAGTGAGTCACGAGACACTCATTGTCTTCGCGCACCAAGACACGGTCATGGAGTCGGTCCATCGATCTCCGCGGCGTGCGATTCCTCAAACAAAGCGAAACCACCAAGTTTCCATGGGGGATCGGCCAATGTTGTTTTTTGCAGGTACAAGACCGAAAGATAGCTAAGCCAATCGACCATGATAGCCCAAGTCCGAGTTCTAAGTCAGCTCAGATCGCCCATCCTCATCCTTACACGATCGCAAGCAAGAACCACCTCGCCCCATGTCTTCAACATAGGAGCAAGCTGGGGGGCAATTGTTGTGTCAAGAATTAACACCTTCCGACAGGCGACCTACTAGGAGGGCGGCGGCCAGGGTTCTTGCCGGCGGCCAAGGCGGATCTGCCGATCAGCGACCTGGCGACCGAGCCTCAGCCCAGCGGACAAGCTGCATCGACCAACCGAAGGTCCCAGGACAAGTCCCGGTATCGAGCGATCAACCTCAGATACGATCATCTCTCGGTACTCGGCGACCGACCCTTGGCGATCGACAACCGGACGACCATCCTTCGGCACTTGCCGACCCACCCTTGGAGACCGACCGTCTCTCGGCACCTGGCGACCTACACTTGGTGACCGATCATTGGCGACCTCCATCCACTGGCCGATGGCGACCTCGGATGATCAGCTAGAGACGACCGCCTCATATCGATCTCCACCGATGGCCATCCAGTCGGCGAAGGCCGAACCTTGAGACTGACACCACGTGCAAGGACCGAGACAAGATCCGCGAATCTCGGGCCATTGACCACAGTCTGGCAGATTCTCTCCACCAGCCGACAAGCCGCCGAAAGCTTATCAGTAGGGCCGCATGTTGACTGACTCCGGACGCGTGTTGGCCCCTTACTGGACCGCCCAGCTGTGGCAGCCTCTTCCTTGGACTTTAGCCCGACATCCAGCATCTTACTTGGACTTTAGCCCGACAGCCCAGGAGATCGGCACATTATTATATTGGCCGGCGGGCGATCGGCAGATTAAGATAATGGCCGACAGGCGATCGGCCACTAAAGGACAGGACCCGGCTACCCCTATATATACAAAGCCTCCTGCATTTGTATTCTCTCTCTAGCATTCAGACATTACATACGCAATACAGAAGCTAAATACCCAGCACTTGGCTAATCTCCAACTCTTGGCAACAGCTATCATTCGGTCTTACTTCTCCCGGCCTATCTCATCCAGCAGATTATCGGCGGGGACGAAGAACACCAAGCTTCGCTCAAGAGCCGGATTAACAGAGTCTTTTTACACTCATTGTATTTAGATTTCTCTCATTAATACTTGTATCCACGAATATTCGTATTAATAACATCTCGCGAGAGCATTCAAGCCCGGGCCTAACAAACCCGGCAAATCTTGTATTATTTATCTTCTCTCGGAAGTGCTCCCGCAATTGTTGTTTGTTGTCCGTCTTCCAGCAGTATTAATCTTCGGATAAATATTTTGGGCAACAACAGATACGAGCTATCAAAGTGATGATGTTACTGAGGCGAAGCTCTACTGGCTACTGATGCTTCATGACGAGGTTTGGGAGTGGCAGAGCTCAGCTATACTTGATTCTAGTCGTGAGCAAGCTCCCAGACGTACTTTTAGACGATTTGCCATTGCTATAACCATAGTAGGATGTTGAGTTAATGAGGCGCTATCATCCGAAGGACCATACTATATGGCTTCGCCGGGGATGCTTATGTTGAACAAGTAGTTAGAAGAACTACTAAAACTCGAGGCAGATTCGATTAAGTATTTTTCCACAAGCGTACCAACGATGGTTGTCTTAAGCAAAGAGACATCATTGTGGTCTGATGTATCAACTACCATGACAGTCATATAAGGTTACAGCCATATGTTGTTGCCTCTTACGAATGTAACTATGTAGGTTAATCAAACTTTCTGGAGACAAGTAAGTCGGGTGTCAGAATAATCCGAAGCCATGTTACGGTCTGTATACATCGCCTGTCATGACCGCAATAATAGCAGCTTACTGAGAACTTTATAAGTCGTGTTATGGCCATACTAGCGATCATAACAAAAGAACAAATTTAGAAATTGTAATGTCAGGTTCTTCAGGTTGGTATTCATTTCCTTTGATTTATCAAACTTCATTCAGTTGTCGTGTATTGATGACCCACATCTATGAGGTTTCTATCACGTCAGGATGCCGGATATGAGTGTTACGATTTTATGGTTATGCCTTTTGGCCTAACCAATACTTTGGCCGTATTTGTGCCATTGGTGAACTAGACACTCATCAAGTATTCTGGCGAGTCCATGATAATTGCTTATTGCTGATTTCTTGACCTATTCAACAAATGTTCAAATAGAGTTCCAAAGGATCATAGTGAAGTCTCTCTAAGGGGTACGGAATAG
Source organism: Orobanche coerulescens (assembly GCA_033398695.1). NCBI lineage: Eukaryota > Viridiplantae > Streptophyta > Magnoliopsida > Lamiales > Orobanchaceae > Orobanche > Orobanche coerulescens. Next base: position 42,208,450 of record CM065815.1, on the reverse strand, counting down.
CGTTCGAGTGATTCGAGGTTTTCGTAGACCTTGTCGATTATTATCATCAGTCTGTCGAGAGCTTCTCGGCAACCACAATACCCCTTATATGGCTATTTGTAAGAGATTCGTGTAAATGTTTAACCACTATAATTTTAAGTGTTTAAAGGAATTATTGTTTAATATCAGGAACCACTTTAATAATTTACAACAATCATTTCATCGGCCTTCAACTTTTCAGGGCCAGATCGAACGTTATAACCCAAAGAATATTGTGATAGGTAGGTCGTAGAAGTTGTGGCCATGTGATAATCTTTATAGAGAACAGTCACAACATACAGGAATATCCATGTCATACAGAGCAAATTGACCTCAAGATCTGAATAAGATAGACGTCCGTTAAGTACACAATTATAATTACATAACCATGACTAGTGGCGATAATGATCCTAACCGATTTGAGGTTCGAAGGGGACATTTGACCACCAAATCGCCATGGTAACGGTCATCAAGTTCATTGCGACCGTAAGGGATGACCAATTTCAAGAAACGCCGCTGCCATAATAATGCCTGTTAAGAAGCGTTTGTAGCGCCCGCTAGGACCACCGAATTTAAGTCGGTTCAATGTGTATATTGTAACACCCCCAGAATACATCCGGGAATGTTACACGCCGTAGGCCCTTCTTACAAGGATCTACAAGGCTAAACTCTACTAGACTACAAAATGACTGACCGACCGGGGTCAATCTAAATACAACACAGACCGACAAGGTCATTAAACAATTCAGAAACAAATGAACTTTACATCTCAATGATGAAAATAAAGATGAACACAGAAAAGAACGACAATTCAATTTAATAAATGAAAACTACACCCATGCAAGGGTGAATACTCGAACGACAGAGAAATACCGACCAGAATGAAACAAAAGAAAAGACTCTAACTCTGGTGTGATTAGTATCATTGTCCTCCATCTCCTTCCCGGCCCGATCCTGTGTTGCTCATTTGCCAAAACACAGCGCATAACAGGCACCCACCCCGAAAACTCGGGGGTTAGAAATCTGGAATTTTGATAGTTCAAGTACATAACACACAAGATATACGAATAATAATAACACAAACTCAACGGTCGTGAAACCTTAACACAACCCACACATTCAAATGGCTAACACGAATAGTATTACATACACAAGGTGAAAGATAATCACATTGTCATATTTTCCGTCTGAGAACATAACACAAATGAAACTTTAAACGAGCCCAAGGAGTCGAAAATTCCCTTTTAATAAAATGAAAAGTGTTTTGATAAGAAAGTTCGAACACATTAATATTGACTCGGGCCATCTTGGGATTTTGAAAATCGGATGGAAATATATTTTAGAAAATACTTCAAAAGTTCTCGGGTCCTTGACCCGACATGTGAAAACAATTTGCAAGAAAACCATTACAACGTTATTCGGGTCCTCGACCCAAATGATAAAACACTATCACAAGTGAATCATTACAACATCTCACGGGGTTCTCGGCCCAATCCAAATAATATCATCACGAGATCAAATCTCAAAATCTCACGGGGTCCTCGACCCAATACGAGAATAATCAACACGGTACAATCAAAGGCATGACCTCTCATTCGACAAATCTGCTCAAGACCCTGGTTAATTAACCCTCGGAGATCTCGTCAAATATCCTTGGTTAATTAACTCGATACCAACATTTAAAACGAGTTGGAACGAACTCCGAGAAACAATCCGCGGTCTACATCAAGACCAACATTAAAAGCAAGTTGCAAGGATTTAAATTTGAAAATCATTTGGTAACAGGGTCTTAGCTATTACTCAAATATCCGTTACCAATAAGCACAGCGCCTCCCTTGCACACACACTGTACCGGCGTTCACTCCACTATATTGGCCGCCCATTGCACATGTCACCGCGCGGCGTTCACTCCCACAGAGCCGCCCCTTGCTCGCGCATTAAGTAACACCGGTGTTCACCAATCATATGGAGCCGCTCATTGCGGCGTACAACAGGCGGAGTGCACGCCCGCCCTCGAGGTACCGGATATGACGTCTCTCATAACAAGTATTCACATTATTACAAATACCAAGCACACGATCAATCGTTTCCACAATTATCAAATCGGTTCATCAATCCACATAATTTAATCGCGATGCGCAACTACGCAGAATAAACAATAACTCACACGTTATTCATCAAGACTTTGCACATCAGGCCTTCAACTCTATCAATTAATACTACATAAATATCCACACATATCTATATATATATAATATAAATACAGATATTCATGACATAATTCATATACTTCAGCAACAATGATTTCAACGTAATTATAATTCGTATATCAAGGTACTTGCCTCGATTTGAAGATAATAACAATACTTCCACGGAAATGAACACTCGACGGTCGTCCTCCTCAATCAATCACGTAACGAGGCCAAACCTTAACAAAAGAAATGATATAGGATTTATCTCACGTCGCATGAATGTTTAACAATTTGATTCACGGTCAAAAGTTCATAAAATACAATCTGACTGAACTGCTTAGCGTGCGCTACGTACTCTACGTAACGTGCGCTAAGCGAGCTTGTTAGCGTGCGCTATCGTGTAAGACTAGCGTGCGCTAGCCACGGTCTGCGATCGACTGTTGGTCTCATAACGTCGCTACGTGCGTTTGGGCGTTAGGACCCGATAGCGCACGTTAACTCACATGTGTTAGCGTGCGCTAATATTGCATGTGAGAATACTACAACCCAAGCTGGGTTGAATGGTGAAGAACTCATGAATTCTACCGTGATAATACAAGTTATCTTCGGGCAAATCATGCTAATAAGGTTTGTGGAAGATTTATGATCGTGAAATACAAATATACGGATAGTCATCTCAATATCATATCCTTTCTAAGATCTTCAGGAAGTATTCTAAGTTCCGATTATTCCAAGTCCCAAAACACATGATTCCAACGTGTACAACGTAGCAACTGGGTAATATCCGATTACTGATCATAAATTGATTTGAAAACGCTTAGGAGTCCAATATACTAAGATGGTTCAAAGGTTCATAAGATAGATAGTGCCGATACGTCAAAGTATCCTTCTATCATGTGATGACCGATCATAAACGAAATAGCGGCTATCTAAGCATGATCGGGGCGTCTTTAAGAACATTACTAACATTAGTGAAGAATCACCTACCTCAAGTAGTAAAGAACACGGAGGAAAATGAAGCAATCCGACACCGAAAGCTTGAACAACAATCTCCAATGATAAACGATCTTCAATCACGAATCAGGATGTTGATATGAGATGTTTAGGATGAAGGAAGACATGTTCTAAGTGTAGGAACTCGGGTAATGGGAGAAGAGAGAACTGAAATCACGAATAGGATGCTGTCCTATTTATAATAAATGGCTATTAGCGCGCGCTAGACCCTGCTCGTAGCGTGCGCTAACGGCTCACTGGACTAAACTGTACTCGGCGCTTAGCGTGCGCTACGCATATACCTGTAGCGTGCGCTAAGGCGTTGACTCGGCTCTTCCACGAAGGACGTCCAGGTACATCCCGACACCAACCGACAGGGGTCCCCCGGCCAGCTCTCACCTACCGCACGTCTCAATCAATTTGACCGTGCATAGCGCGCGCTAAGGACACTCAGTAGCCTGCGCTATGAACCCACGTTAGCGCACGCTAAACATAGCTGATAGCGTGCGCTACATGCGCAGATTTACAATCTTTAATTCCAAATCACGGAATTAAACGCTCGACAACATCGGATTATGAAATAGGGAAAATAATACTCAAATCAAGTACAATCATTACAATTCCAACTACATAACAGAAATCTCGGGTATTACATATATAAGGCCCCCAAAAGGTACTTCTCCAGCAAAAGGAAATAACTGAGTGACCCTATAAGAAAGGAAATAACTGAGTGACCCTATAAGAATGGATCCTGCCAAGCATACCCGTTGCCTGGAACATATCATCTATTTAGAGGCATTAACACAATTTAATCAGGACGCAAATCAGGCTGCGCAAGAGGCAGTTGTACGGGAACATGAGTGTATTGTGCAGCTAGGAACTCAACTGACTACAGTACGGTGCATTCTTCAAGAGAGATAGGCCCATACAATCAGGCAAGAGAGGCCTTCCAAGATCAGATCCATCAAGAAAGAGCGATGATACGATCCAATGCGGAAGGGATTTTTGCTGTCCTCTCAACGGATCCAGTCCCGATAGTGGAACAACAAGTCGCAGAGGTTGAAGAGGATCCCGAAGAAGATCCCGAAGAGGATCCTGAAGAAGAAATCGATGAAGACCCCGTCGTTAATAATCCATGAAGTATGTCTAACAAGGCATGTCATGGGCATAACAGACATAGATGTAAGTGGTTCTCACAAGTGTAATACTAAGACTGTATTGATGTTTCCTCACAGATATGTACCAATGTAATGTTTGCTATTTAAGAACAAAATTATTCGTGGATGTGACCTATAATCCTAATATGTTTCAAAATCCTCCTCCCAGTTCCAAGTTTCGAGGATGAAACTTCTTTTTAGGGGGAGAGGGTGTGATATCCAAGATTTGTATGCTTGTATAATTTAGGGTTTTGAACCTTTGTGTGTTGATTATGTTGTCGTACTGTAGAACTTGCGAGTTATGTAGTTATGTGATGCTTGGCCTGTTGTGTGAACTTATCATAATTATGGTTTCCACCATGTATTGGTTTCATGATATCATTGTATAATTCTCCTATTAAGTGATGTTGAGCCTTATCCATCTTGTATAACTCATGATTTTATTCGAATAACCCTTTTCATTGGTTTGTTGCGCTTGGTTTTAGCTTCGACTGGCATCGTAAACCCAACAGGTGTCAATGTCGAGAGTTATCATGATGATATTGATCATATTTCAATAATTATTATGCCTTGATGTTGTTCATTCTACCCTAAGAATTCACTTCAATGTCTCAATGATCTCTTTGTCGTTTCTCGACATTCGATGATCGTTCTAGACTCGCCACTCGAACTGTTACTGGATCATTTGATGGTTTTGAGGTTTACAATTCAAGTTTCAAGTATTATATTATTGGACCATTCAAAATATGAATAGAGTACTAAAAGGGTGTTAATAGAAATAAGAGTGGACACTTCTGGAAAGCGCTTGTGCAAGGACTGATATTGATCATTAACAATAAATTCAAGAAAAATCCAAAAATGCTAAAATATTACAACATTGTAGATCATTGAGTTATATTATAATTATTCAAACGGCGAGTCAATCGGAGTTCAGATGAACAAGTTATGATAAAAATGAGGCAAAGGTATCAGCCTTTCGCAATGCGAAATTACCCTTGTTCCCCTAACCGACCTATACGAATTTTGGGCATAAATACATGTTTGCTGGGCCATTTTCATGGCATTTCAGACATGAAGAGCAAAGGGCTTAGGCCCTCACCCTATAGATCAATTCCGGCCTGGTTTTGAGCGTTTTAAACGCATAATCAACGCCCGAGAATCAAATTAGCAAGTCATCTTCAGCTGATTTCAGCTGTTTTCGCCGGATTGGAGGTATCTGTCTCTGAACCCTAAACTTATTTTTATAGATTCTTGATGAATTGTCGTTTATAATTCGTAAATGATTATATATCAAGTATCCTTGGGCTGTTCTTATTGATTCTAGCAGAACGAAAATTAATTATTTCGTCAAATCACCATAATCGACACCGTCCGCGAAGTGTCCGATAAAAGTTCTCTAAGAGATTTGATTAGGCTTTTCGGTGTTATTTCAATTAGAATGAATAGCCCTAATGCCGATTATTATGAATTCCTCATTGTAGGTCGGATTTTTCAGAGTTTTGAATCCTAATTACAAACCGTTCGAAACGTTATTGTCCCTAAAGTCGCTAGTTAAGTATTTAATCGTGCTTTATGTATAAATTGCAATTGAATATGTACAAACCGTTATTTTCGTATGGTTTTGTTCATGCTCTGAATTCAACAATTCTATGTCGATATTTTGAAATTATTCGAAAATGATTTCTTCAATCAAAATAACGAACTTTTAGTGTTTGAAAATGATTTTGAAATAAAATGTGTTTCGAAAATATTTTTGAAAATGATTTGAGAAAAATTTTCTGTAAATACTTGATGACTAATCTTGGTTGCTGTTTTATAGAATGATATCATTCTATAAATGATTTATCCAGGATCCCTCGAAATGTTATTTCAAATGCGATTGAAAAGCAAAGTTGCTGAAAGTTTTGATAATGATTTGAGGCTTGTGTCTTCAAATTTATATGACAATGTACTGTGAAATGTGGAATGATATGATTGGGATATGATATTTTTGAAGCTGTACTAATGATGAGATGTCTTGAGACTTGTGGACTGGGTAAATCTAGGAGATTGCCTTGACGAGGGCTCTGGGGTTTATGTTATTTTTCAGGTAGTTCGGCCGACTCCTGACTTGGTATGTACCACTCGGAGGGAAATCCAACCAGGGATGTCCCGACGGGGACTCTGAGGTATATATTATCATCCAGGACATGCGTTCGGACGGTATATACCGGGGTGCCCAGTGATTTGATGAGATATGATGTGCGTATTATTTCGGAATAGTGACGTGGGTTGACGATGTCATTGCCACAATACTATTCAGACGCTGGTACTGGGTGAGAATGTCCTTCTTATGGATATACTAATATAATCAGTCATCGCAATATTTCTTTTATTGCACGTTATACATGTTCCTGTTATCAAGTACTTGGACCGGCTGTTTGCTAACCCCTATCGCGGTGAATACCTTTTGGTGTATTCAGGCACAGGACTTCATGATGAGCAAGCGCAGGAAGAGCACGAGAACGATGAGCAGAAATGATGTTGCCTCGAGTCTCCGTTGTAGGTTTTCTTTTTGTTATTTTGACTTTTGTTTGTTTATGTACTCGCGAGTTGTAACACCCCAAACTAGGTGGATATTACAGTGCTGTGGACCCCCAACTGGAACCCACCAGGCAAATGAACATTAATGAATTAAATAATATAATTGTAGTACCGAACCACATTATATCATCAATTACTCCGATGAGGAGTTTCAAGTACAACACACCCAGGAAATACAGAATACATGTATATTCCATATGAAGATAAAATATACAACACTGAATAAAATGAAAATCCAAACGGAAATGCACCGAAAATTACACATCAAAGACACAAGAATAAATGGAGAGACTGCCCCCTACTAGTATCACTGGGACTCCTCGCCGTCAACGTTCTCTTCTCGTGCCTTTGCCTTGCCATGACCTGAAAACAACATCCCCCAACGGGGTCAGTTACACAGAACAACAATCCTCAAGAGTTGAACAAAATACAATAATCACATGAATGAGTTATGAAATCAAGTTGAATGATTGGCATCATAGTACGCCACGAATAGGATGTGCAAGTGCACAAGCCTGCCGAGTGCCCTGCGTCCCGCATAAACACCCGCAAAACTTGGCCTAATTAGTCTCACGGAGGCACGTTACCGTGTGCACAATCCAATGTGTCCGGATCCCTACAAACACAATGACCCTAGTGTGCCCGACTAAAAATTCCACACATATACCACCCGGAACGCAATACAATCCCAGAAGTTCGCACGAACAAAAGCGACCATGATGAAGAATAATGAATAGAAATCGGACAAGAGTCAAGAATGACTCACCGATGTGAAATAATGACGCAATGAGTGATAGCTTCAAATGAAATGATTGGAACCGTTGTTCCTCGTGAATTGAATGTTTAGTTTGATAATTATAAATCTCAACATGATTGATATACTATGAATGAATTATATGTATGAATGAACAACAACGAAAGGAATGAGTATCCTTTTAACCGAGTAAGAATTAACTTACATAAATACCAGTGAAGAAAAAGTCCTTCATCGAACAAACGTCCTAAGTGGAATTATCGTTCGCTCAAATAACCTTGAATAACACAATTACCACAATTCGCTTAATATACGACCAATCATGATTACAACCAATACAAAAGTCGATACAACAATATTCAAACTCATTGGGGCATTCTAACAAATACGTTGTAAACAACCCCCAATTGTTTACGACTAATCCCAATTACATCTAACACCAACCTCCCAAAGAGTGATTTAATCCAACAAAACATCTTCAATGACATCAATGATCTAATAATAATGCACAACTCGGGATTACGACAACATCAAATCGGAAACCCCAAAAATTACCAAAGTCAACCATCAAGGATTCTTGAATAATTCCCCAAACACTCAACAATTCCGAAAAATACCAACAAATATGAGGAATCATATATATCTAAGGTAGATAACCCATGTTCATCATATTCCAACATAATAGCAAGCTAACTTGAAGAGATCGGAAGGAAAACACTCAAATCCCGAAATTTTAGATTCAAGAAATGTTTACCTTGATTTGGTGTGTTGGAGAGGGTTAAATGTTGATTAATCTGAACTAGGAGCTTGAAGATGTTGATAGATGATTGCAGCTCGAAAAACACTTCACAACACGTTCAAAGTCGCCCAAAATCGCCCGGATGAGGAAGAGAGATGAAAAATGATGAAATGGGGCTAAACTGTCCAATATATACAAAACCCAGCTTAGCGTGTGCTAGGTCACGATATTAGCATGCGCTAGCGGGTTCAGCGGCTAGTCCAGTGAGTTCTGACTGCTCCGTTAGCGTACTCTAACACCTTTTCCTTAGCGTGCGTTACCCAAAATAATTAGCGTGCGCTAACTGATGTTCGATACCCAACAACTGGAGTCCAGAACCTACTGTCCAAAGTCTGATCAAGCCTTAGCGCGCGCTACACTGATTGCTTAGCATGCGCTAACAATTTCTCATTTCAGTCCAGTACCTACTGGACTACCTGTTTCCAAAACGTTAGCGTGCGCTGATGAAGCGATAGCGTGCGCTGCAACCCACAACTAGCATACGCTAATTCCCACTCATAGTGTGCGCTATAATTCTCCAATTCAGTCCAGTGCCTACTGAACTGCCTGCCACAATTACACCAGTAGCATGCGCTAATGAAGTCCGATAGCATGCGCTACCAGTACACAATTAGCGTGCGCTATCAATAGTACGTAGCATGCGCTACTCAACACTTACATACTCCCCCCCTTAAAAAGAGTTTCGTCCTCGAAACTAAGGGTAAAACAAATAGGGATAACTCTCCCGCATACTATCCTCGGTTTCCCAAGTAGCCTCTTCGACTGCATGTCTAGACCGCTGAACCTTAACCAAAGGAATCGTCTTGTTCCTCAACTGTTTGATTCGCTGCTCTAAGATTCGTACAAGACGCTCCTCGTATGTATGATCATCCGCGATATCGATTTCATTGAACTGAAGTATGTGACTAGGGCCGGCAACATACTTCCGCAACTGAGAGACATGAAGTACGTTATGAATTCGGCTCAAGGCTGGAGGTAAAGCCAATCGATAAGCCAGATCGCCTACTCGATCCAAAATCTCAAATGGTCCAATGAATCTCGAACTCAACTTTCCTCTCTTTTAGAAACGGAAAATACCTCGGCTCGGGGATACCTTGACCAAAATGTGGTCACCTGCCTCGAACTCTAATGGTCGACGCCGATTATCTGCATATGATTTTTGTCGACTCTAAGAACGACTCCTGATCAAGGCTACCTTCTCGTGGACGGCTATAAGCATATCGGGATCGGTGCCAATTGATTCTGATAAGTCATCCCAACACAAGGGAGATCGACAACGACGACCGTATAATGCCTCGTAAGGTGCCATCTGAATCGAAGCATGCCAACTGTTATTATACGTGAACTCGATCAACGGTAGTTGGGCTTCCCAATCATTTTTCCAATCGAGAACACATGATCTCAACATGTCCTCTAACGTATGAATAGTTCTCTCTGATTGTTCGTCGGACTGAGGGTGAAAGGCTGTGCTGAAATTGAGCTGGGTTCCCATGGCACATGAACAGATTTCCAAAAATGTGACACGAATCGTCCGTGACGATCAGAAGCGATACTCTTAGGGGTACCGTGCAATCTCACGATCTCCTCAATGAATAACTGGGTAAGTCTCTCAGGACCCCACGTATCCTTAATCTCGAGGAAATGAGCTGACTTAGTTAAACGGTCCACAATAACCCAAATTGTATCCATTCCACGACGACTCGTCGGTAAACTCGTGATGAAGTCCATTGAAATATCCTCCCATTTCCATTCTGGGATGGGAAGCGGTTTCAGCATACCCTCCGGTCGCTGATGTTCTATCTTGACTTGCTGATAGGTTAGACATTTCGAAAAAAAATTCTGCAACCTCTCGCTTCATATTACTCCACCAGTAATTTTGCTTCAAGTCCTTGTACATCTTGCTAGACCCCAGATGAATAGAATAAGGGGTAGCATGGGCCTCTCTCAAAATCGAGCTTTTCAACTCGTCATCCGCCGGTATGCATAACCGGTTCTTAAATCGTATAAGTCCATCCTCGTGGACTACAAGATCCATCGGTGGGCTTCATGTAATACCCGAACTTTTATTGACTGTTTGAGCTTGCCGTTTTTCTTATTTTGTCGCTCTGTAAACTCTTGGTGATGTTGTCGATTTTGTTATAGAGCTTCGTATCTTGTTTGGATCACAATTGTGTTGTTTAGACCTTGCGGAAGTGTTATGGGTCAGAGAAATAGCGCACGCTAGGACTAAGCTAACGCACGCTAATTCTGCTTGAGTAACGCACGCTAGCTTTGAGCCGTAGCGCGCGCTAAGGGACCAGTCCGGTCAGAACCAGTAACTCATATTACTTTCTGGACTGGCAGTTAACACACGCTAGGAGTTCGTTAACACACGCTATTCGTGGTCAGTAGTGCGCTAACATCCGTCCGTAGCGCACGCTAACGGGCTGGTTGGCAGAGGCAGTGAGGTTTTCAGGTTTTCTGGACTATCAAGTAACATACGCTAGTCTTCGAATAGCGCACGCTATAAGAGCTGCGTAGCGCACGCTAAGCCATAGTGGTAGCGCACGCTAAGACTCGAGCAGGGCAGAGGACAGTAGGTTCTGGACTCCAGTTTCTGGAGACCATTTTTGGCTAGCGCATGCTAAGGTAAGGCGATTAGAGCACGCTAACGGGGCCAGCAGAATCTACTGGACTACCCGGTGACCTCGTTAGCGCACGCTAATAATCGAGGCGTAGCGTGCGCTAGACTGGGCGAGTATATATTGGACAGTTTACTTCCATTTCGTCATTTTTCATTCTCTTCACTCATTTTCGATGGGAGAAGCTCGGGAGAGGCGATTTTGGGCGATTGGAAGCGATCCATCTTCAAGCATCAACATCTTTGGTTGGACAACAAGGATTACACAACATCTAATCCATCCTATTGTCCAAATCAAGGTAAAAATCCGTAGAACCCTATTTTTTGAGAATTTTGGGTTTTTTCCTAGAATCGTCCGATTTATCCATTTTGAAGCTTGAGAACCTTCAGATTATGATGAATCTATACCGTATACATGCTTTTCCTATGATTTTACGGATTGGTTTGTTCCGTGTTCGGACTTGTGTGGGTTTGGGTGATTTTCCAAACTCTAGTTGTTTACCCTTATATTTTTGTGAATTGTAGACGGGTTTCGGGAGTTTCTTCGTGAATTATGAGTATGGATTATTGATTATCATATCCTTTATGAATCGTTTAGGTGCCAGAAGCGCATTCTTGGACCTACCAAACTCATACTCTTTTCCGTTCAATTTCACGATGTCTCAAAGGCAAGTATATATTTATGATTATACGTTCTCAACTTTGAAAGTAAGATATATGAATGGCATGATTGTTTATATCCACTCTGGGGTGGGTCGACAGGTCCCTTGATGGTTTCGTAGCCTTTGGTGCGATTCCACGGATAATTTGGGTTAACCACTCTGGGGCGGGCCGACGGGTCCCCTGAGGGTTCCGTAGCCTCTGGTGCGGTTCCACGGTTGATCATGTATGCATTATTGTGATGCTATGAGATTTAGTTATTCCGGAATACTAGTCTTGAATTGATGAATTGACGGTTACCTTTACTTTATTATCGAGGAGTATTGTGTCTCATACTTGATATACTTGCACTAGATATTCGACGGCTAACCCCTTTATGGGGGAAATACTTTTTATGTAATTCAGGTTCCAAGAGAGCGGATAGGCAGGTATCGGGTCGGCACGAAGATGATGGGCAAGCGTGATACTATTCTTTATCTCCAGTTATGTTTTGTGTTCCTCCATTCAGTGTTGTTGTACTGGAATTGTTATCGAATACTCGAGTATTGTTTGTTTTCAGTCTTTCTTGATATTCCAGCCTGTGTTGCCGAGGTCTTGATCTTGTACTGTGATGTATTTGGATACATTGGACATGGTTTGAATACCCTTTGTATCATCTTTCATTTCATTGTATTTGGACCTTCTCGGTCAATTTTTATAGTTCCGCGTATGATTAGCCTTGTGGGTCCCATGGTGTGGTTCACGGCGCTGTAATATACCCTGAATAACTTGGGGGTGTTACAGAATATGGTATCAGAGCTTAGGTCTATGGATACCTGGGCTGTCAGTCTTTTGGGTCGATTGAGTCGTCTTTTATCCACAGTATCACTACTCTGCCATCATCACAGTGCGACCGGTACTTGTAAGACCTCTTACTCTTCTGGTGTTTCCTTATTCTTTTTGCTTCTATTTTGGTATTCTTGAGAATCGGTCACTTCAATGACGTGCGATTGAATTGTACTTACGTGCCTTGTGTGTTCTTCAGTATGTCAGCTGGCAGGGGCCTTGTCCGTGGTCGTGGACGTGGACGAGGACATGGCGCGGCCATTTCCCTCAGTTCTGTTACGGGGTCAACCAACCCCAGTTTATCGATCTCAGTGCATACGGACACCGAAAGTCAGCACGACCAGTCGACTGGCCAGTTGAACAGTGCGGACGTTGGAGTTGCGAATGTACTTCAACAATTGGCTAACCAGATGACCATTTTAGCCCAAACCGTTCAACTGAATAATCCGAACCCGAACGCGGATGCCTTGCTTCAGAATGTAATCCATATGCACCCTCCACAGTTTGGCGGTGCCACAGACCCGTTAGGTTGGGAAGATTGGCTAGCGGAGTTGGAGAAAATTTTTGAAGCGGTTGATTGCCCTGAAGTGAGGAAAGTACCGATTGCTCAATATTTACTCACCAAGGAGACCGCTACATGGTGGAAAGTCATGAAGCCACAGGATCGTGTTGCCATGTGGGATGAATTTGAAGAGCTTTTGGAGGCCGAGTTTTGTCCTTGGCCGGTGCGAGAGAGCCGAATTCGAGCCTTTTTCGAGGCTAAACCGCAGAATATTCCCGTTTCGCAAGCAATTGTAGAGTACAACCAACAATTGATCAACATGAAGGATCAAGTGCGAAACGAGCATGATAAGATCCGTTATTTTGATATGCGGATGAATATGGACTTACGGCGGTACATGGCCAGATTTTCTTGCACCACACTGAAGGAATATCAGGACAGAGCTTTAGCCCATGATATGCCGTGACAACGATAACAGTGAAGAATCGAAGAAGCAGAAGATCGCGGGAAATTTTTCTGGATCTAAGAGTGGCATCTTCCAGAGGTCACAGATGACTAACCGTTCTACTGGACAGTCGTCACGTTCTGCTAAAGGAAAGAGGGGTTTCCGTTCTGCTCCGGGCACCACAAATCGCACGGTAACTTGCTATAATTGTGGTCGTCCAGGCCACGTTAATTTGGAATGCAATTTTCCGCTGTTGAAGTGTCACACTTGCGGACATATGGGACATAGAGCGGCTTATTGTTCCGAACCAAATCAGATTTTGGACACTCGGGCTTCTGCCCCAGCACCACTTGACCAAGGCGCTAATCAACGGCAATCTTTTGGTCAGTCTCAGCAGAATTACAGCAGGGGCCGGGGATGGGGTCACAACGCTGGAGGGGGAAACTCTAGTGTCGGTTCGGTACAACCACGAGTATATGAGATGCGTCGAACAGATGAACCCGACGCGGCGGTGGCTTTAGGTACCATTCATATTTTATCTCAGCCAGTCCGTGTGCTTTTTGATACGGGTGCTATGCATTCTTTTATTTCCTTGGAGTGTATACGCCGTTTGAATATAACTTGTATGACTGCTTGCGATCCCTTCATTGTGAAACTTCCTAGCGGGGATAGAATTGTGGAAAACCGGGAGATTAATGATTTTCCGGTGATTATATCTGGTATGGAATGGTTATCGAATCTGATTGTAGTTGATATGGTAGGCGAAGACGTGATCCTCAGCGAGGATTGGCTTGATAGTCACCAAGCGATTATGAATTACCGTACTAAGGTTATCACCATGATGACTAAAGACGGATCTGAGTACTCATTTTTGGGACGTAAGTCGGGCCAATCCAAGTTACATATCAGCACCATGAAGGCCGTAAAACTTTTGAATAAAGGTTGTACGGGCTATTGGTGTTATGCCTTGAAAACGGAAGGGAACGAAGTCGATTTCTCTTCGATCCCGGTTGTTAATGAGTATCCCGATGTTTTTCCGGACGATCTCCCAGGATTACCGCCAAATCGTGAGATAGAATTTTCTGCTGGCTTAGAGCCAGATGTGTCTCCGATTTATAAGGCACCTTATCGTATGGCGCCTTCCGAGATGCAAGAACTAAAGAATCAGTTGGGAGAACTTCTGGAAAGAGGGTACATCAGAACGAACGCTCTGCCTTGGGGCGCGCCTATTCTTTTTATGAGGAAGAAGGATGGTTCACTATGTTTGTGCATCGACTACCGTGAGCTGAACAAAGTAACCATCAAGAACAAGTACCCTTTGCCTCGTATAGACGATTTATTTGATCAGTTGCAGGGGGCTGTAGTTTTCTCGAAAATTGATTTAAGATCAGGGTATTATCATCTCAGGGTGAGAAAGTCCGACGTTCCGAAGATGGCATTTCGGACGAGATATGGGCATTATGAATTTGTAGTTATGCCTTTTGGGTTGACTAATGCACTGGCAGTATTCATGCAGTTAATGATTAAGATTTTCATCGAGTATCTCGATAGGTGCGTGGTTGTCTTTATTGACGACATTTTGATCTATTCTCGCGATAAAGAAGAACATGCCCGACACTTGCATTTGATACTAGATATTTTGAGAACCGAGCACCTCTATGCAAAATTCTCAAAATGTGAGTTGTGGTTGGAAGAAGTTATGTTTCTCGGCCATGTGTTTTTGGCCGAAGGGGTTCGTGTAGACCCGCAAAAGATTGAGGCAGTGATAGATTGGGCACCGCCTAAAAATATTAAGGAAGTACGTAGCTTTTTGGGCCTTGCAGGGTATTACCATCAGTTTATCGAGGGGTTCTCGAAACTCGCTCGGCCGCTTACGAAATTACTCCAGAAAATGGAAAAGTTTGTTTGGACGACGGAGAGACAACAGAGCTTCGACGAGCTGAAGAGACGTTTGACTTCAGCGTTATTTTAGCTTTACCACATGGTAGTGAGGGCTTTGCTGTTTATAGTGATGCTTCGGGTCAAGGTCTTGGCTGTGTGCTTATGCAGCATGATAAGACGATAGCTTTTGCGTCACGACAATTAAAGCCGTATGAGATGAATTATCCTACTCATGATTTGGAGTTGGCCGCAATTGTTTTCGCACTCAAGATTTGGCGGCATTACTTGTATGGTTCTCCATGCCGAATTTATACTGATCATAAGAGTCTGAAGTATAATTCCAGTCAGAAAGAGCTGAATATGAGCAGAGACGTTGGTTAGAGTTGATAAAGGATTACGATTTGGAAATTCTTTACCACCCCGGAAAAGCCAATGTCGTCGCGGATGCTTTGAGTCGCAAATCTGCATCTCTTCAAATACTCGAGGTTCTTACATCTCAGACGAAGATTCGTCAAGATTTAATCGAGCAATGGATAGAAGTTTGGCTTCAACGAGTACAAGGACAATTGTGTACTCTCGAAATTACTTCGTCCTTGGTTGACGACATCAAAGGGAAACAGTGGAGTGACTCGATGATCTCTCAACTAAAGGAAGATGTAATTAAAGGAAAAGCTCCTGGATTTATGGTTCATGAGGATAGTATTCTGAGATTTCAGGGCAAGCTTTGTGTTCCAAATGATCTAGAGTTGAGGCAGAGAATTCTCCGGGAAGCCCATGCTATGCCTTACTCAATCCACCCCGGAACGAGTAAGATGTATAAGGACTTGAAACGAAATTTTTGGTGGAATAACATGAAGAAGGATGTCACGGAATTTGTACTACGGTGCTTGACGTGTCAACAAGTCAAGATCGAACATCAACGACCAGCGGGGTTGTTGAAACCGCTTCCCATTCTCGAGTGGAAGTGGGAAGACATCTCTATGGATTTCATCACTGGCATGCCGAGAACAAGGGCCGGAATGAATATGATTTGGGTAATCGTCGATCGGTTGACCAAGTATGCACACTTCTTGGGCATTAAGGATACTTGGGGACCGGATAGATTGGCTCGAACTTTTATAGCTGAGATCGTAAGATTGCACAGTGCCCCCAAGACCATTGTTTTTTATCGAGACGGTCGTTTCATATCGCATTTTTGGCAGGCCATTCATCAGGCTTTGGGTACTGAGTTGAGATTGAGCACTTCCTTTCATCCTCAGTCGGACGGTCAGACAGAGAGGATGATTTAGATGTTGGAAGATATGTTGCGAGCTTGTGCCTTAGACTGGAGTAATGATTGGTAGCTTCACTTACCGTTGATCGAGTTTGCCTACAATAATAGTTGGCATGCGTCGATCAAAATGGCACCATTCGAGGCACTTTATGGTAGGCGATGTAGGTCGCCATTATGTTGGGACGAGGCTTCGGAACTAATTGGAACGGAACCGGATATGTTGATGGAGACTAAGGAAAAGATTTCTATTATCCGGGACCGATTGCTGACTGCCCAGAGCCGTCAGAAATCTTATGCTGATACTCGTCGTCGACCCTTGGAGTTCGATGTGGGGGATCATGTCTTACTCAAGGTGTCGCCGACCATAGGGCTTTTCGCTTCGGTAAAAAGGGGATACTTAGTCCGAGGTATATCGGACCTTTCGAGATCTTGGACAGGGTTGGAGATTTAGCACATCGCTTGGCGTTGCCTCCAGATTTGAGTCACGTCCATAGTGTTTTTCATGTGTCTCAGTTGAGAAAGTACGTGCCGGATCCGAGTCACGTTATCGACTATAGTGAGATTGACGTAGCCGAGGATATTACCTTTCCGGAGAGACCCGTGAGGATCCTTGAGCGTCGCGAGAAACAACTTCGGCATAAGACCATTCCACTGGTTAAAGTACAATGGTCGAAACATGGAGTCGAGGAGGCGACTTGGGAAATGGAAGAGAAGATACGGTCGGAGTACCCCGAACTTTTTATTTCTTAAGTTTCGGGATGAAACTTCCTTTTAGAGGGGGATAATGTAATACCCGTACTTTTATTGACTGTTTGACCTTGCCGTTTTTCTTATTTCGTCGCTCTGTAAACTCTTGGTGATGTTGTCGATATTGTTATAGAGCTTCGTATCTTGTTTGGATCACAATCGTGTTGTTTAGACCTTGCGGAAGTGTTCTGGGTCAGAAAAATAGCGCACGCTAGGCCTAGGCTAACGCACGCTAATTCTGCTTGAGTAGCACATGCTAGCTTTGAGCTGTAGCGCGCGCTAAGGGACTAGTCAGGTCAGAACCAGTAACTCATACTACTTTCTAGACTGGCAGTTAACGCGCGCTAGGAGTTCGTTAACGTACGCTATTCGTGGTCAGTAGCGCGCACTAACATCCGTCCGTAGCGCACGCTAACGGGCTGGTTGGCAGAGGCAGTGAGGTTGTCAGGTTTTTTGGAGTATCAAGTAACATACGTTAGTCTTCGGATAGCGCACGCTATAAGAGCTGCGTAGTGCACGCTAAGCCATAGCGGTAGCGCACACTAAGACTCGAGCAGGGAAGAGGACAGTAGGCTCTGGACTCCAGTTTCTGGAGACCATTTTTGGCTAGCGCACGCTAAGGTAAGGCGATTAGCGCACACTAACGGGGCCGGCAGAAGCCACTGGACTACCCGATGACGTCACTAGCGCACGCTAATAATCGAGGCGTAGCATACGCTAGACTGGGCGAGTATATATTGGACAGTTGACTTCCATTTCGTCATTTTTCATTATCTTCACTCATTTTCGACGGGAGAAGCTCGGGAGAGGCAATTTTGGGAGATTGGAAGCGATCCATCTTCAAGCATCAACATCTTTGGTTGGAGAACAAGGATTACACAACATCTAATCCATCATATTGTCCAAATCAAGGTAAAAATCCTTAGAACCCTATTTTTTGGGAATTTTGGGGTTTTTCCTAGATTCGTCCGATTTATCCATTTTGAAGCTTGAGAACCTTGAGATTATGATGTATCTATCCCGTATACATGCTTTTCCTACGATTTTACGGATTGGTTTGTGCCGTGTTCAGACTTGTGAGGGTTTGGGTGATTTTCCAAACTCTAGTTGTTTACCCTTGTATTTTCGTGAATCGTAGATGGGTTTCGGGAGTTTCTTCGTAAATTATGAGTATGGATTATTGATTATTATATCCTTTACGAATCGTTTAGGTGACGGAAGTGCGTTATTGGACCTACCGAACTCATACTCTTTTCCGTTCAATTTAACGATGTCTCAAAGGCAAGTATATATTTATGATTATACGTTCTTGACTTTGAAAGTAAGATATATGAATGGCATGATTGTTTATATCAACTCTGGGGTGGGCCGACAGGTCCCCTGAGGGTTTCGTAGCCTTTGGTGCGATTCCACGGATAATTTGGGTTAACCACTCAGGGCGGGCCGACGGGTCCCCTGAGGGTTCCGTAGCCTCTGGTGCAGATCGGCACAAGCGTCGACCTCGAGTTAAAAGATGATCTGATCAGTTTACTACGTAAGAACATCGGAGTCTTTGCCTGGTCGCATCAAGATATGGTCGGCATAAGTCCTGAACACGCTTGCCACTGTCTAAAGATCAACCCGGCAAGGAAGCATGTTCACCAGAAATGTAGGAAATTCAATCCTGAGAAGTACTCAGCGCTCGACATAGAAGTCAAAAAGCTACTCGACAACAAACTAATCGGAGTAGCTACAGATGAGCCACATTGGGTAGCCAACGCGGTGCTCGTCAAAAAGCCGAGAAACTCCTGGAGGTTATGCATCGACTTCACCGACCTCAACGCGGCATATCCAAAAGACCACTTTCCGATGCCTCATATTGACCACTTGGTCGATAGCACGGCAGGTTGCGAAATGATGTCGTTCATGGATGCCTTTGCCGGGTACCATCAGATCCCAATGGCGGAGAAAGACATAAAACAGACGTCGTTCCACACGGAAAAAGACGTGTACTTTTGGGTCCGAATGCCGTTCGGTCTGAAGAATGTGGGGGCGACCTACCAACGGCAAGTCAACGGGATGTTCGCCAACCAGATCGGTAAGTCCATGGAGGTCTACATTGACGACATCGTAGTCAAGAGCCTAAAAAAGGAACATCACCTCAATGACATTGCTGAGACGTTCGCCATCCTCGAGAAGTTCAACATGAAACTGAACCCCAAGAAATGCAACTTCGGGGTAAGCTCCGGAAAGTTCCTGGGGCACATCGTGAGCCAGAGGGGGATCGAGGCGAACCCCACCAAGATCTAGGCGATCCTCGACATGCAGGTGCCACGAAATGTCAAACAAGTGCAATGCCTCACAGGTTGTCTAGCTGCCCTTAACCGTTTCATTTCTCGGCTCGGAGATAAAAGCAAGCCATTCTTCGCGACCATAAAGAACAATAAGTTTGCATGGACAAAGGAGAGTCAAATAGCGTTCGCCAAAATCAAGGAGTATCTGTCTAATCCCCAAATCTTAGCGAAGCCGATCCCCGGCGAAAAACTATTCCTTTACCTGGCGGCCTCCGAGGTCGCGCTGAGTGCTGTTTTAGTGCGAGCAGAGGGGCAAGCCCACTTGCCGATCTACTTCGTTAGTCAGGCGCTCCATGATGCGGAAATGCGTTACACGCCTCTGGAGAAGATCGCCTATGCATTAGTCATGAGTGTTCGCAAGCTGAGGGCCTACTTCTTCGAACACCAAGTGGAGGTTCTGACGACTCTCCCCTTAAGGCAATTTCTGCACCGGCCAGACACCAATGGGCGACTCCTCAAGTGGTTACTGGAGATCGCCCAATACGGTATTACGTACGCCCCTCGCACGGCGATCAAAGGCCAAGCTCTGGCAGACTTCGTGGTGGACTTAACATTCCCACACAGTCCGACCTAGATCGGCCGCCCTGCTTGGAAATTGTACCTAGATGGCTCGACGACCAACTCGCGAGGAGGGGCAGGGATTGTCCTCATTAGCCCCGACGGCCAAAGTTTCACAAATGCAGTGCGTTTCGGGTTCCGTGCGACCAACAATGAAGCCGAGTACGAAGTATTGGTAGGCGGGCTCGATCTAGCACTCGCCCTGGACGTTCGCCGTCTCCACATCTTCATGGACTCCTTCTTGGTCGTGAACCAAGTCAAGGGGGAATATGAGGCGCGCGGCGAACAAATGATCAAATACCAAGAACTGGTCACCGAAATGTGCACAAAGTTTGAAGAAGTGTTGATCGAACAAGTCCCGAGAGAACACAACTCCTAGGCCGATGCCCTATCCAAACTAGCATAATCAGATGGGGTGGAAGATTTATCCAACATCCAAATCACAAAATCAGCGAAGCTGGCGATCGACAGAAGCCTGATTACCACAGTTGCCATCGCCGAAGAGAACTGGATGACTCTATTTATTAAATACTTGAAAGACAGGACGGTCCCCGCTGATCGTATCAAAGCTCGCCAGCTTCAGCTCCGTGCAACCAGATACACCCTATTGGACGACCGGCTTTACAAGCGAGCTTTCAGCCTTCCTCTCCTCAAGTGCATTATGCCGGAGTAAGGCCAACTCGTTTTAGCCGAGGTCCATGACGGGATCTGTGGAAATCACGCTGGGGGCGAGCTCTCATCCACAAGACGACCATGCAAGGTTTTTTCTGGCCTACATTACAAAAAGATGCGATCGCCTACGCCCGATCATGTCACAGGTGTCAAGTGATGGGCCCGAACATCAGGCTATCCCCCGAGCAGCTCACTTCTATGTACAGTCCATGGCCGTTCGCCTAATGGGGCATCGACCTTATCGGTCCTTTGCCTATGGCGCCAGGAGGATGTAAATTTGTCATTATGGGGGTCGATTATTTCACGAAATGGGCTGAGGCCGATCCACTCAACAAGATCGGCCAAGAACAAGTAATCAAGTTCATTTGGAAGAACATCATATGCCGATTCAGTCTACCCCAGGCTATCATCTCCGACAACGGGAAGTAGTTCGATGGTTTGGAAGTCATTCAATTCTGCGAGAAATGGGGAATCAAAAAGCTGTTCTCAGCCCCTTACCACCCTCAGATGAACGGGCAGGTAGAGGCTGTAAACAAGATCCTCAAACACACGATCAAAGCAAGACTCGAATCCAAACAAGGACGATGGGCGAGAGAGCTTCCGGATATTTTGTGGTCCTACCGAACGACGACCCGAAACTCAACCGGCGAAACCCCGTTCGCCCTCACCTTCGGAACAGAAGCAGTGATCCCTCGGAGATCGCCGTCCTCAGCCACCGAACTGAACAAGAAATGACGACGGACAATGATGTAGCCCGATGGATCGACTTGGATATGCTCGAAGAACAGCGACTGACCTCGAAAATGAAGAACACGATCCACAAAAGGAGATCTAAGAAATTCTTCAATTCGAAGGTCAAGGAACGATGATTCCGAGTGGGCGACCTAGTCCTCAAAAAGGTCCAGACTCACACGGGAGTATTTGGCCCGAATTGGGAGGGCCCCTTCAGGATATCCAAACGGCTGACCAGAGGAGCCTACGAACTCCAGCACCCAGACGGGACTCCAGACCAATATCCCTGGAACACCGTACACTTAAAGAAATACTACCGATAAAAACTCTGTATTTAGTTACCCAATGTACAAAGAGTTTAATGAGATTCTTCGATCCCCTATATATGATTCGCCACGACAAAACAAAAAAATACAAGAGGACGACTCGCGCGCCCTACAGGAGGTCGTCATCTAACCTGAAGGACCTATGCAAGCGATCGCCCCTCCAAGCACAACGTATACCGTCGAGGATTGTCATTTAACATGGCGGTCCGAGGTAGAAAAGTGCAGCCATGGTCCTGGAGGTCGATGGAACCAACCGCTTCATCCATGCAAGGTTCCTTTTGGGCTGCGATCGCTCGCCCTTCATTTAAATACGAGGCGGGCATAGACGAATGACCCTCCAAACAAATCTGTGGACACACTCGCCCGCCCTCAAAGGTTCATCATCTAACATGATGGACCCGGACAAGGCGACGCATCCCTAAACCCGTCACAACGTATACCGTCGAGGATTGCCATCTAACATGGCGATCCAAGGTAGAAAAGTGCTAAACAAGCCGCGGAAGTGGAGTCGATTAATCCGACGACGCCCCGTGCAAGGACTCCTCCAGGCCAAGATCGCTCGCCTTTCGTTTAAATACGAGGCGGGCACAGCCTAATGGAGGACCCTCACAATAAAGTGAGTCGTGAGACAGACCAACCGGTGGAATGTCCCTCGCGCACAAGACATGGCCATGGAGGCCAGTCCATCGAACTCCGCGACCGTGCATAGTTCCTCAATGTCGAAACAAGCGGCCTCCCTCGAGGAATCAACAAAATTGAAGATCGCAAGAAACAAACTAAAGATAGCTCACCAAACGTATTATTTTCGTTCCCTTACTTTCGCTAAGTAAACAAAAACAAGGGGAAAAGCGGAGCTATTCATACATGCGATTAGGAGGACGGAACCACACACTATCGGCTTGGTTCAAACACACACGTGACGATCAGTTTTGTTCAAGAAATTTACATGTAAGAATTTCAAGTGTACCAATGCATTCGGATATATTCAGACAGTTGTGCAAAGTCGAAATGATGCAAAACATTCAGAGAGGCGATAGTACAAATAAAGAGTCAGATGCAAAAACATATTTTATTCCATTCAAATTGTTTGTACATACACGCCCGAAGGCAAAACAAGAAGAAACTGGAAATTACAAGGAAAGAAAAACAAATTCACTGCGGTCTCACTTAGGCCACCCCCGACTGGCCTTCGCCTCCAGCAGACGGATCGACGCGCGCTTCCTCACCGACTTCAGGATAAACAAGTTTGTCCAGCGACGGACGCCAGCTCAGATCGATCCCAAGGTCCGTGAGGTCGAGGATCGGCACAGAGAAGTCCGGCTGCAAAGGATGCTCAAGCACGTAGGCTTTGAAGTTTTCAATCAGAGGGCCGACCTCGAGCCCTCCCTTCTTGGCAGCACGGATGGCGTCGGTGTAAGCCATGTAATATGCAAACTCGCCGACGTACTCCACGCTGAGGTAGGGATTAGTCTCGATCGCCTCTAACTTCTCCTTAAGCCCCGCGGCTGTCTTGTCCGCATTCTTGAGCTCGGCTACCTTGGTGGCCAGCTCCCCCTTTGACGACTCCAACTCGCCGTTTAGCCGATCCACCTCTGCCTTCAGCCCGGTCACCTCCTCCTGCGAGGCTGCATGCAACCGACGAGCCTCCTTCATCTGGTCACGCATCTGATCGACCACCGCCTGGGACCGGTTGAGCTCCGCCTCATCCGGTCAAGATCTTGTTTGGCCCGCTTGGCCATCTTAGTATACTCCTTCTCTATGGGCACGATCCTATCGGCAAACTCGGCGTTCTGGTTCCGAGCAGCCTCAAGATCCGAATGGAGGCGAGCAGTAGAGGGCCGCCCCTCAAAGTCTTTAACATCTTGAGCGGCCATCGTCGCCGCTTGGAGGGTCAGGGTAAGTGTCGCCTGCATGGCATCTCCAGACCGCCGGTGCGCAATCGCGTCCAGGTCGGTCGTCCAAGCCTTCGGAAGAGAGGAGATGTCCCGGGAGATGTAGGAAGGAATGTCGATAGGCTCGCGCGTGGACTTGCTCGCCAGGAAATCCAGCACCATCGGCGAGGTGTTCGGATCGGCGAGACGGACCCTGCAACACAAAAAAAATGAAGGAGTTAGTACGCACCCTACACAAGTAACTTAACTCAGAAAGATCAAATCAGTCTTACCTTGCGACCATCTCGGGGTCGCGGCCGAAATAGGGCTTGCCCTGCAGAGTCTCGGCATCAGCGATCGCCGCAGTCTTTAGGAAGGCCACTGAGGCCGAAGACCCCTCTGCCATCGGAACAGCGGAGATAACAGGTGTGGAAACCGGCAGCACCACAATGGACGCCTCCGCAGCAACAGTGGGCAGGGGCTCCTCCGGCCTCCGCCTCTTGCGGTTGCGCTGGAGCTGCTCCTCATCCCGAGCCTCCGGCTCGACGACCGGCGCTATGATAGGTCTCTCCTCGGGGATAGGACGGGACATCGTTGCAGGGGCATGACCCGCCTTATTTCCTTGGCGGAGACGACTCAAAAGGCCGGGGTTCGACATTATAATCTCTCTCGGGGGCTCGGAGTAGCGGGGAAAGTGGATCTCTGTCAAAGAAGGAATTCATCTAAGTTAGACATCTCTTTCAATCAGACGATCGTCAAGCAAAAAAGAGATAGTAAAAATTCATACCTGGAACCTTCAGGTGGCAAGGGAAGCGAAACAACCGAGCGCCCAACCAATGAGCTTCGTTGTTGACCATGCGAGCATCGATGTAGTTGTCCGGAAGACCGCTGATTCGCTCCCATACGATCAAAAAGTCAAATGGAAGGTCGTCGATCGCTGGAACAAGGGAGCCTGCAAAATGGAAACCAAATTAGATCAGTTCAAGGTGTATCCGAACAAAGGGAGAGTTAAAACCCTTACTCGGATTCCTCTCCCGAAAGCTGGTGGGGATATCCAACTCATCCTCTGGTTTATCGCTCGCCGCCGACCTCCACGCTTCGCCAACCCAACACCATTTTTTCAGGTCGCCCCGAACTTTGTTCGGCACCCCGAGGACCACCCTGCCCATGCGACCCTGAATGTGGTAGCCGCCAACTGAACCCTTCTGCGCCGTCAGCTTGAAGAGGTAGTTCATTTCCAGCGCAGAAGGTAGACGGTACAGTTGGTGACCACCAAAGAGAGTCAAGGTACTGATAATCTGCAGCTAGGCGTTCGGCGTCAATTGGAGCGGCGCCACATTCCAGGCGGACAGCAGGTATGACACTGCGAACGGCAATGGGAACCGCAAATCGGCCTCCAGGATCAGTTCGTTAACGGCGACCATACCCTCCAGAGGTTGGTCGGCGCGTTCGTTCTCCAAGGACACATACAATGAGACATCTGAAGGGATATGGAACTTCGCCCTCCAACGACTCAAGTCCTTCCTGGTTGCCGAACTCCAGATCTGACTGAGGGTCCACGGGGAGCGGTCCGCGGCCCGGAATGACGTCCGCTTCACGGGTTCATAGGGGTGGGCGACTGAGTATGCACCGAAGTCAAACTGAGGCCGTGGTCTGGCCAGCCTCTCCATAAGTCCGGTGAATTCCATAAAGGCCCAGCCGAACGCACTATTCTGCTCCTAATATATCCTCACCACCTCATCCTCGTCTACCGGCGAGCCCTTCTGCCCCGCCACAGCCGACCTCGCCGCGCCAGCCTCGTTGAAGAGCTCTTCAACCTCCGCGGGTGCAATCCCCGCACGAATGGTCTCGACGGCCATCTCCATGTGAAGAGCCGCGGATATTTCTTCCCGGCAGGTGAAGTCGCGGCGGCAGAAGAACTGCCAGCCTCATACACATTGGATCCTCCTCCAAACATATTCGAAGGGAAAAGGAAGAAAATTTTTTTTTTCTTACCTAGAGAGAATGTCGATCGGCGCAAGAAGCTTCAAGGAATTTCTACAGAGTCTTCATCTAAAGGCAAGGGCGCATAAAGATATAAACTCCAGCAACCCTTAGCCCTTTTATAGACGAGAGCAGGGACCTCTGTGCAAATAGGCGGAATCAAGGGGGCTGAAGTGCAACCGTCGGGGGGGGGGGGGGGGACACATTAAATGCAGTCCTCGAAACCCGCGTACGCATCCTTTCGAGGGCATGCCAGGCGACAGGTCTGACAAAAACTGTCGGACTCCCCCAACGGGAGCGCGACGCGTGTCCCTGCGACGTTTCGAAAGCCCGCCTCCACTTCCCACTATTTCCAGCGCTTAAGGAGATCGTCCGAATTTGAAACCAGTTCGTCCAGGCGACGATCGTCCTTGTCATAAATAGATGAGTCGCTCATATAAAACATGCGATCGCCAGCAGTGCCACCTCACCCCACTTCTTCAACATCGGAGCGAGCTGGGGGGCAATTGTTGTGCGTCGATTTATACGCCTCGATGGCGATCAGCATAATGGTCAGGATCCAGCTAAAGAAGACAGATGATGGGCAAGCGCCTAGCGGTCGACGTCCAAGGCGATCATCTATTGACATATGGCGATCGCCTCTAATGGCCGACTGGAGACGATCGTCCCGTGCCACGTATGAATCTGACACCGTCAAAGTCTTCGAAGACCGAATCTCGGATGAAGAGCCACGTGCAGATCCGCAAAAGGCGCCACAGGATAAGGCCCTTTGACCCTAGTCTGTCACCATCTCCTCACCTACCGATACACCCGCCGAAAGGTGCGAAGTGTGACCTCCCGAGACAGCAACTTAGGATGCATGCAGACTTCTCATTGGCTCGCGCATCTGGCTACCAGCAGCAGCCGCAGACTTTAAGGAAACAGTCCCACATGCTGGGACGATCGCCCACCTTATTTTAATATAGGAAACGGCGGTCGCCCGCGATGGACAGGGAGAACCTAGCAACCTCTTCTCCTATAAATAGAAGGCCTCCAGCAGTGGCCAAAGGACAGCGAAAATACATTAACAAAAGCACAGTTTACAGCGTGAACACACAACGCCAAAAGCAAACTATACAGAGAACTCTCCATCTTTGTAACAAGAACTCACAGAGCTTCAACTCTGGTTCTTCCGGCAATCTTCAGCACTCGATAGCTAAGATAACTAGAGTTTTTACACTCATTGTAATCGTACTCTAACATTAATATCTGTACTCACTAGTGTTTATATTAATAACATCTCGCGAGAGCATTCAAGCCCGGGACTAACAACCCCGGTAAATCTTATGTTATTTATTTTCTCACGGATGTGCTCTCGCACTTTGTTTGTTACTCGTTCGTTCCATCATATCATCTCCGGATAATATTTTGGGTAACAACACGTACGTAAGGCTTCAAGCCATAACGTACGTAATGATGTTCGTATTTTAGTTCAATAGCATGTGGTAATAGATTACGTACATAACACTTTCTATGTAGCGTACCTAAAGTTGCTAACGTACGTTATCTGCATGTGATAACATACGTAACGAAATGTGCTGTTATAAAAAGACAACTTGTGTCTTTCATTTTGCATGTCCAACTCCAATTTTTTCTCCCCTATAATCATCCCCCTACCTCCCTAGACCAATTCTATCTTCTTCCAACTTGTGTTTGAACTTTGCATCTTGATTTGGAGCTTGTTGATTGGAAGTTTGGAGTCATTCTTGAAGCTTAGAGTGTGTTCTTGTGGTTTTGGTATATTATTCTTCATTTATGAAGGTATGTTATATGATTTCACCCTATAATTTTGTAGTTATACTGTTAGTGATAAAGTATACTTCACTTAGTGTAGAATTAATCAAGCAAAATATGTTTGTAGTTAAGCTTTTAAACAACTTAATGATGAATATGGGGATTAAGGGTTTGATATGATGTGTCCTTGATGTCTTAAATGGTAGTAATCATGTTTAGTAGAAACACACTCTTCTTGCTGGACTATTAACATCACTAGGACAATAATGATCCTTAGTTTCATTGTAGATAGGTTGATTTGTAGGATTGTTATCATTATATTGAATTGAATCATCATGTTTAAGAAGATTCTAAACTAAATGAACTTATGATTTTCATCTGATTTGGTTGAACCTTGAATCATATCAACATAAGGTTATTAGTTTAGAGATGTTTAATTCACCTTGATGATGATTTCGTGATGATCTTGTGATGAATAACTCGACTATATCGTTAACCTAACTTGGTGAACTCATAACCGATTAACGTAGTAATTGTAACACCCCCGAGATATTCAAGGTATATTACAATGCCGTGGACCCCTACATGGGACCCACCAGGCTAGACACAACTTACCACAGTAGAAAACACACATTATCCAGTTGAAAAACAAATAACACGCCCGGTATAAACGGCGGAATAATCAATAATGGCAAACATAAATAACTTCCACGAATACAACACATAATCCGAAGAGAAAGGCCTAAGTACTCGCGAGTACAATCTATAAGTTTAAAAAGTAGACAACAACCATATCGAATGGAACAACGGAAATAAAAGGACTCAATGCACATGTAAACGACCCTGGCCAGCATCCTCGTACTGTCCCAGCGCTCGCCCGTCCCGATGATCATAACCTGAAATCCATAACAAGAATTTCCCCACAACGGGTCCCCAGAGGGGTTAGAAATTACGCTAGTACATGTAATCAAGACAAACCAATCGCTTACACATTTCATAGTACATGCACCAATGTCATTTCAAAAGCCAAAACCAGACATGTCTTTTCCAGAAACAAACAGTCAATCACATTTGCCTAGGACCGGGACGAAGCCACGAATCCCACTCGATGCCTCTAAGGACCCTCCCGAGCTGGCCACATTCGTAAAACAAATCAAGCACACACGTCGCCTAGGACCGGGACGAAGCCACGAATCCCACTCGAGGCCTCTAAGGACCCTCCCGAGCTGGCTCGCGAAACAAACTCATGAATCCAGGACGAAGCCATAGATTCCCTCGAGGCCCCGTCGGACCCTCCCGAGGTGAGTAAAGCACACACAATATACATTACCATTTCACGTTAAGCATAAAGGTTTCTAGGAATTACTTGCCTTGAATAATAGACGACGCAACGAACGGAAGGAAAAACGCCGACGAATGCTAGGGATCGACAATTACGAACCTAATAATTCGGAGAACATAATCACAACCAACCCTAAACGAATACGAAAATGAAATACACCCGAAAACCTGCCTACGATTCATGTATATTTAACAACGAGGGCGGACCACAACCAAACCCTCTCTAATACACAACAACCACGAAATATACCATGAATCCGTAGGGAAAACAAGAATACTAGCACGATTAATCAAATTCATCATGAATTAACCAACAAAATGGAACGAAATGGACGAAAATCCAAAAACCCCCAAATTTTCCAAAAGTAGGGTTCTAAGAGATTTACCTTAGATTAAGGATGAAGAACACAAGTAGGTGTTGTTAGTCTACTTCAAAAACTCGAGGTAGAAGATGCCTGAAATGATCGGAAGAAGAGATCGCCTGAAAATTGCCTGAAGGAGCTCTAAGCCACGGGGAGGAGAAAAAATGAGAAAGGGTAAAAATCTGGGTCAACTCCGTGGTTTATATAACCAGGGAGCGTTAGCGCGCGCTAATCCTCAAAAGTTAGCGTGCGCTAACGGGACAAAACTCCAGTCCAGGGAGTTAACGTCCCAATCTAATAACCAGATTTATGGGCCGTTAGCGTGCGCTACCCAAAACGTAGTGTGCGCTAATAGCCTCTCGGTAGCATGCGCTATCGGCCATAGCTTGCGCTACCTGGACATCAGCCGAGTCCAGAAGTGAACTGCCTAGTACTCACCTGACCCCGTTAGCGTGCGCTGCCGGCCAAACGTAGCGTGCGCTAACAGCGTATCGGTAGCGCGTGCTATCGGCCGTAGCGTGCGCTACCTGGGCACCTGACCGAGTCCAGTAGCAAACTGTCCAGTACTGGACAGACTCGCTAGCGCGCGCTACAAAACAAGCGTAGCGTGCGCTGCTGAAGGATGTTTAGCGTGCGCTATACAATAACATTCGCGCGCGTTAGACACAGGGTAACAATGGTCCGAAACACCGAAACATGAACGAAGCATCAAATAGAGCAACAAAATACGTATGACAACATACAATGGATCTACGGCAACCCCGTACGGCGGTTCCGAGCAATAATTATGGGAATCCGATCAATAAGCGATGGAAGAACCAATAAACGTAGAACTGGATGACAAAAAGTCTCGAAACAATTATTCTCAAAAATTAATACGGTTACACGAGGGTTGCTAAAAACGAGAAATACACCAAAAAGTGAAAATACCGGGAAAAGAAAAATATGGGTATTACATTCTATCCCTCTAAAAACAAGTTTCGTCCTGAAACTTAAGAAATAAACAACTCGGGGTACTTAGCACGCATGCTATCCTCAGTCTCCCAAGTTGCTTCTTCGACACCATGTCTAGACCACTGCACTTTGACCAAAGGAATGGTCTTATGACTCAGTCTCTTCTCACGGTGCTCCAAAATCTTCAAGGGACGCTCCTCGAAAGTAATGTCCTCGGCAATATCGATCTCACCATAATCGATGATATGACTAGGATCCGGAACATATTTCCTCAGCTGGGAAACATGGAAAACGCTATGAACATGTCTCAAGGCCGGAGGTAGTGCCAAACGGTATGCCAACTCACCGACTCACTTGAGAATCTCAAAGGGTCCAATAAATCTCGGACTCAACTTCCCCTTCTTCCCAAAACGAAAAACTCCTCTCGTCGGCGACACCTTTAGCAAAACGTGGTCTCCCACCTCGAATTCCAAAGGTCGATGACGGACGTCGGCATACGACTTTTGTCGACTTTGGGCGGTCAACATCTGTTCTCGAATCAAATCCACCTTCCGTCTCGTC
Organism: Orobanche coerulescens; assembly: GCA_033398695.1. NCBI lineage: Eukaryota > Viridiplantae > Streptophyta > Magnoliopsida > Lamiales > Orobanchaceae > Orobanche > Orobanche coerulescens. The sequence continues at coordinate 42,177,535 of CM065815.1, read as the reverse complement.
TCTAAAACAATATCCGGTTCGGTCCCGACCAAATTAGACGCTTCGTTCCAACAAATCGGCAATCGACAATGCCGCCCATAAAGCACCTCATACGGTGCCATCCGAATCCACGCGTGCCAACTATTGTTGCACGTGAATTCGATCAACGGTAAATGCTCCTCCCAGTCATTTCTCCAATCGAGAGCACAAGCACGCAACATATCCTCGAACGTCTGGATAGTGCGTTCCGACTGTCCATCTGACTGAGGATGAAAAGAGGTACTCAAACGCAAATGAGTACCCAACGCCTTATGCACCGCCTGCCAAAAGTGCGATACAAAACGGTCATCACGATCCGAAACAATAGACTTCGGAGTACCATGAAGCCTCATGATCTGCGCGATAAACACACGAGCCAACTTCTCCGGGCCCCAAGTGTCCTTGATGCCCATAAAATATGCCGACTTGGTCATATGATCGACAATCACCCAGACCATATTCATGCCCGACCTCGATCTCGGCAAACTCGTAATGAAATCCATCGATATATCTTCCAATTTTCATTCCGGGACGGGAAGTGACTACAATAACCCGTCCGGTCGCTGATGCTCGATTTTTACCTGCTGATAAGTCAAACATCTCGCTACAAACTGTGCGACCTCCTCCTTCATATTATTCCACCAGAAATTCCTTCTCAGGTCCTTGTACATCTTACTCGAACCAGGATGAACGGAGTAAGGTGTAGCATGGGCCTCACGCAAAATACTCTGTCTCAACTCTGAGTCGTTTGGTACACAAAGCCGACTCTGGAATCTTAAAACACCATCCTCGTGAATCACAAACCCAGGAGACTTTCCCTTAAGAACGTTCTCTCATATTTGAGTAATCATCGGATCTTCCAACTGCTTCAGCTTAATTTCGTCGATCAAAGATGGCGAAATCTCTAAAGCACAAAGTTCCCCGACAGCTCTAGGCAACAAAACCTCAACATCCAACTCGATCAAAACCCGCCGAAGCTCAGATTGAGACGTAAGGATCTCAAGCGTTTGCAACGCAACCAATTTCCGACTCAAGGCGTCGGCCACGACGTTCGCCTTGCCCAGATGATAAAGGATTTTGAGGTCATAATCCTTAATCAACTCTAACCACCTTCTCTGCCTCATATTCAACTCCCACTGAGTGAATATGTATTTCAGACTTTTATGATCGGTAAAAATCTGACATGCAGAGCCGAAAAGATAGTGACGCCAAATCTTGAGCGCAAAAACAACTGCCGCTAACTCCAAATCATGAGTAGGGTAGTTAAGCTCATACGGCCTCAACTGTCTCGATGCATATGCAATGGTCTTGTCGTGCTGCATCAATACGCACCCAAGACCCTGACCCGAAGCATCACTATAAACAGCAAAACCCCCACTGCCACACGGCAATGCTAAAATCGGGGCTGAAGTTAAATGCCTCTTCAGCTCCTAAAAACTCAACTGCCTCTCGTCATTCCAGACGAACTTCTCGAACTTCTGGAGTAACTGTGTAAGTGGCCGATCCAGTTTCGAGAAACCCTCGACGAACTTACGGTAGTAGCCAGCTAAACCCAAGAAACTACTGACCTCTTTCACGTTTTTAGGCTGTTCCCAATCCAACACTGCCTCAATTTTCTGTGGGTCCACACGAACACCCTCGGCTGAAATCACGTGACCTAGGAACATCACTTCCTTCAGCCATAACTCACATTTCGAGAACTTTGCATAGAGTCGTTCAGTCCTTAAAATGTCCAACACTACTCGCAAATGATACGCATGATCCTCCTCGTTCCTCGAATAAATAAGGTATCATCAATGAAGATGACGACACACTTATCTAAATAGTCGTTAAAGATCCTGTTCATCAACTGCATGAACACGACCGGTGCATTAGTTAGCCCGAAGGGCATAACTACAAACTCATAGTGTCCGTATCTCGTCCGAAAAGCTGTTCTCGGAACGTCGGACTCCTTCACCCGAAGCTGATAGTACCCTGATCTCAAGTCGATCTTCGAGAATACTGCAGCTCCCTGCAACTGGTCGAACAAGTCATCAATCCTTGGCAGAGGATACTTTTTCTTGATGGTCACTTTGTTTAGCTCTTGATAATCGATACACAAACGCAGCGAACCATCCTTCTTCCACACAAATAGGACCGGTGCACCCCAAGGCAAGGCGCTCGGTCGAATATACCTTGACTCAAGAAGCTCACTCAACTGCTTCTTCAACTCGGCCATCTCTGAAGGTGCCATGCAATATGGCGCCTTCGAAATCGGAGCCGCGACCGGCTCTAAATCTATAGCAAACTCGACCTCATGATCCGGTGGCAATCCCGGTAACTCGTCAGGAAATGCATCAGGAAACTCACTAACGACTGGAATCGACGAAAACTCAACTCCACCATCCTCCGCCTTCAAGGAATAGCACCAATAACCAGTACACCCCTTTCGCAGGAGCCTCATCGCCTTCAAGGTGTTAATAACAAACATCTGGTTTCCCCTCTTTCGCCCCGTGAAAGAGTGCTCAGTGCCGTCCTCGGCTAACATAGTGATGATTCTCGTGCGGTAGTTCATGATTGCGCCATGCCGCTCGATCCAATCATACCCGAGGATCAAATCCTCACCCTTGATAACCACAACAATAAGATTAGAGAGCCAAGCCCTCTCACAAATAAACACAGAACAGTCCCAGACCTCTCGATCACCGACAATTCTATCACCGCTAGGAAGTTTAACGACGAAAGGCTCGCAAGGTGATAAGCAGTCAAGACTCAAACGACGCACACACTCTAGAGAAATGAATGAATGCATAGCACCCGAATCAAAAAGCATACTGACAGGATGGGAATGGATATGAACGGTACCTGCCGCCACAGTGGCCGCTGGATCATCGGCCCTTCTCATCTCATAGATACGTGGACGGGCGGAGCCAGCACTGGAAGCTCCCCCTCTAGCGGGCTCACCCCGACCTCTCCCTCAGCTAACACTCGGCGGAGATTGCGGGGCGAACGAGCCCTGGTTCACACTAGGCTCCGTAGGCGCTGGGTGAGAAGAATGGGCACCACGAATCAGTCTGATCTGCTCACAAAAAGAAGCCTTGTGGCCCGAATGACCACAAGTATGACAAGTCAAAGGCGGACGAGGACACTCCCGGTTCCCATGGCCTGGCTTGCCACAGTTAAAGCATCTGGGGTCCCGGACGGAGGCACTGGCAATACCTCGATAGCCCCCAGAAAAATGGGTCAAACCACCCCTAGGAATATTTGCAGACTGAGATTTCTGCTGATCTCCACCCTTGTAACCCGAGAAATTCCCAGCGGATTTCTGCTTCTTGCTCTCTTGGACCGCCGCACTGGCTGTCACTGACATATCATAGGCAAGAGCTCGACTCTGATAATCCTTCAAAGTAGTACAGACGAGCCCAGACATGTAGTCCTGAATCGACAATTTCATCCGCCTGGAAAAATGGAAAATTTTGTCGCTCTCCTCGACAACTTGAGTCTTCACATAGCCCAACTCCTTGTTAAAATCGGCAATAGCTTGGGATATGGGAGTATCCCGTGGTTGAGCATCATAGAAAGCATGGACCCGAGCCTGTCTAACCGGCCAAGGGAAATATTCAGTCTCCATCAATTCCTGAAATTTGGCCCACGAAGCAACATGGTCTTTGGGCCCAACGGCCTCCCACCAATCCGTAGCGTCCCCAGTGAGAAAGCACTGGGCAATAGGGACCTTACGGTCCTCGGGACAGTTGGTAGCAGTGAAGACTTTATATATCTCCTTGATCCACCCCTCCCAGCCGATCGGGTCCGAAGCTCCCGAAAATTGAGGAGGATGCATCTTGATGAAATCCTGAAGCCAACGATCCATTCTGCCCCGATTAGCATGGGCCGGATCTGGGTTCTGAACCGCCTGAGCTATCGCTGCCATTTCGTTTACCATTTGCTGCATAACGGCCGCAATACCAAGGTCGGCGCGCTCCTGAGAAGAAGCATGACTGTGACGGTCGCCGGTACTGCCGGCTCCCGAAGAATGCGACGTGGCTGCCCCACCGGCTGCCCACGTCCTCGGCCGCGTCCACGACCACGACCACGACCACGACCATGGTTTCCTCCGGCATCCATACTGATGTTAAGAGATAGCAAAAACAACTCGATGATAAGTAAGAGGCGAAAAACATCCACAATTCAAGAAATGGAATTACGTTATGAGAAAACAAAGGAGCGAGTAAGGAAAACTTACGAGCACTGGAAGTACCCGAGATGCTGGCAGCGGTGTGACAATGTGCAGAACAAGACATAACTAGACCCAAATAACCGACAAGCCTAGGTATCCATAAACCTAGTGCTCTGATACCATTTTCTGTAACACCCCTGAGATATTCAAGGTATATTACAGTGCCGTGGACCCCTACATGGGACCCACCAGGCTAGACACAACTTACCACAGTAGAAAACACACATTATCCAGTTGAAAATCAAATAACACGCCCGGCACAAACTGCGGAATAATCAACAATGGCAAACATAAATAACTTCCACGAATACAACACATAATCCGAAGAGAAAGGCCTAAGTACTCGCGAGTACAATCTATCAGTTTCAAAAGTAGACAACAACCATATTGAATAGAACAACGGAAATAAAAGGACTCAATGCACATGTCAAGGACCCTGGCCAGCATCCTCGTACTGTCCCAGCGCTCGCCCGTCCGGATGATCATAACCTGAAATCCATAACAAGAATTTCCCCACAACGGGTCCCCAGAGGGGTTAGTAATTACGCTAGTACAAGTAATCAAGGCAAACTAATCGCTTACACATTTCATAGTACATGCACCAATGTCATTTCAAAAGCCAAAGCCAGACATGTCTTTTCCGGAAACAAACAGTCAATCACATTTGCTTAGGACTGGGACGAAGCCACGAATCCCACTCGAGGCCTCTAAGGACCCTCCCGAGCTGGCCACATTCGTAAAACAAATCAAGCACACACGTCGCCTAGGACCGGGACGAAGCCACAAATCTCACTCGAGGCCTCTAAGGACCCTCCCGAGCTGGCTAGCGAAACAAACTCATGAATTCAGGATGAAGCCATAGATTCCCTCGAGGCCCCGTTGGACCCTCCCGAGGTGAGTAAAGCACACACAATTTACATTACCATTTCATGTTAAGCATAAAGGTTTCCAAGAATTACTTGCCTTGAATAATGGACGACGCAACGAACGGAAGGAAAAATGCCAACGAATACTAGGGATCGACAATTACAAACCTAACAATTTGGAGAACATAATCACAACCAACCCTAAACGAATACGGAAATGGAATACACCCGAAAATCCGCCTACGATTCATGTATATTCGTATAAAAATAACAACGAGGGCGGACCACAACCAAACCCTCTCGAATATGCAACAACCACGAAATATACCATGAATCCGTAGGGAAAACAAGAATACTAGCAAGATTAATCATATTCATAATGAATTAACCAACAAAATGGAACGAAACGGACGAAAATCCCAAAACCCCCAAATTGCCCAAAAGTATGGTTCTAAGAAATTTACCTTGGTTTAAGGATAAAGAACACAAGTAGGTGTTGTTAATGTACTTCAAAAACTCGAGGTAGAAGATGCCTGAAATGATCGGAGAAAGAGATCACCTGAAAATTGCCTGAAGGAGCTCTAAGCCGCGGGGATGAGAAAAAATGAGAAAGGGTAAAAATCTGGGTCAACCCCCTGGTTTATATAGCCAGGGAGCGTTAGCGCACGCTAATCCTCAAAAGTTAGCATGCGCTAATGGGACAAAACTCTAGTCCAGGGAGTTAACGTCCCAGTCCAGTAACCAGATTTATGGGCTGTTAGCGTGCGCTATCCGAAACGTAGCGTGCGCTAATAGCCTCTCGGTAGCGCGCGTTATCGGCCATAGCGTGCGCTATGTGGACATCATCCGAGTCCAGAAGTGAATTGCGCAGTACTCACCTTACCCCGTTAGCGTGCGCTGCTGGCCAAACGTAGCATGCGCTAAAAGCGTATCGGTAGCGCGCGCTATCGGCCGTAGCGTGCGCTACCTGGGCACCTGACCGAGTCCAGTAGAAAACTGTCCAGTACTGGACAGACTCGCTAGCGCGCGCTACAAAACAAGCGTAGCGTGCACTGCTGAAGGGTGTTTAGCGTGTGCTATACAATAACATTAGCGCACGTTAGGCACAGGGTAACAACGGTCCGAAACACCGAAAAACGAACGAAGCATCAAATGGAGCAACACAATATGTATGATAACATACAATGGATCTACGGCAACCCCGTACGGCGGTTCCGAGCAACAATTACGGGAATCCAATCAATAAGCAACGGAAGAACCAATAAACATAGAACTGGATGACAAAAAGTCTCGAAAAAATTATTCTCAAAAATTAATACGGTTACACGAGGGTTGCTAAAAATGAGAAATACATCGAAAAGTGAAAATACCGGGAAAATAAAAATGCGGGTATTACAGTAATAATTTTACAAATTCATGATTCGTTCGAACAATCATAATCGCTGTGTAACCTTCACTTTGATCAATGTTTTATGAAATGTAATTGTTTGGATTATATCTTTCAAAATATTGATGTTGTTTTTAAGAAATTCTATCGACATATCAATTTTAGCAAAGTTCTCCTTGATGATTGTTCTTGATAAATTCTCATCCATTTGAACCATACGAATAATCGAGAACACCTTGAATGATAATCGATAATGAGAATAAATTGAAGTTAGTATGAATCCTTGAAATGGAATTATGATACAAAGATAGTTGAACTAAGCGAATTGAATTTAGGATATTGATTCGATGAATTAGATATCGATAGTTATGAGAATATGTTATTGAATGGATTGTATCCCTTACAAGGTTGATTGTTCGAGTAACCGATATTAAGTCGAGGACCGTTCGTTCGTTCGACAAGGAAGGACTATTCTCGTCTCCGTATTGAGGCAAGTTATCTTGCTTGGTTATAATGATGTTTGAATTCTTGTGATGATTATGTGTTTCGTGTATATGAAACACTTATGAATTTGTGACCTGTGATTTGATATTATTCTTGATGATGTTTCGTTTTCATCATGGGATTGCATTCCCAAGTTCGTCACTTTTGAACAATTGATATCATTGATCCTTATTGTTATTTCGGTAAGTTCTTGATCCTTAATCGGATACGTGATTTATTTAATTCATTGTCATATTGTATCGTGACATCCCCGGAATCATATTTGCGTTCCGATTGGTTATTGTGTAGGATTTTTAGCCAGGCACATATATAGTCATGCGTGGATGTTTCCATATTGGACTGTGCACATGAGACATAGTTCGTGAGGCTAATTAGGTACATTGTCCCACGTATATCCTGAATTCCGTATACAGGGTGGACATATGCACTGACACATTTCCGGATCGGGCGTACTGTGATGTCCATCTTGAGCCATACTATTTTGGTCGTTCATAGTCCATCTATATATTTTTGGATGTGTTCGATGTTTTGTGACTAACCGTTCATACGCCTGAGGGGTATGTTCGTTAGTCGTGTTGTTTTCCTTGAGATATAATATATGTGAATTGTATAATATCTTGAGAAATTATTTATCATGTATATCTGACCCTGTGTTGGGCGAAATACTTGTGTTGTATTTTAGATCGAGCAAAAGGCAAGGCACCGGAAGTTCATGGTGACGGCGAAGGGTTCGAAGGATACTAGTTCGGGGTCCCCAAGTCTTTTATTGTTCGGTTTTATTCGAACCGTGTAATGTTATCTTTCCGCTTTATTTTAAATTTGTGGACTAATGTATTGTTATTTAAGCCATATTCCATCTCCATATGGATTATACGCGTATTTCGGATCCTGTGTGTTATAAGGCCATTGGCCATACTACTGTAAACTCCTAATTGGAGTAGATACTATGTATTGTGGTTCGGTATCACAAGTATTGCGTATTTAATCTGTATTTTGGGTATCGCCTGGTGGGTCCCAGTGTGGGGGTCTACGGCACTGTAATGACCGCCTTTTTGGGGTGTTACAGTAGCATACTTTAATTGCTATTTTCTATGAATAGGACATCACCCCCATTTCATTCTTTCACTCGTTTTATCTGAACCTTACCTCTCCCCAGACCTTCCAACCTTACAGAACTAGTATATTAGCCTCTCTACTTGGTGGTTGGAGATGGAAGACCTCTTGTACTAGTGCTCAAACTTCCGGTGTTGGATTCTACCAATTGCCTCGATGTTTTCTTCGTATTAAGGTATGTTGATGCTATCTCTAACCTTGAATTCATGTTTTTAAGAAAGTTATGAACATGATACTAAGATTACTAGGTTCCATAGATGACTTATTTAACCGAACACCATGTTTAAGGAAGTTGGAATGATTATGCTTAGTTTTCCATTGTTAAGAGCATTATAGTTCGAGCCTCGTTATGTTGGGCAAGGAGGGGAAACTTTATGAGATTGTAAACTTACATTGGATGATGTCTACGCAATGATAGAAGACTTGTTATTATTATCACCTTCGTTAGATGAACTTAAGAGGATGAACATTGAGGGTTTTCGCCATGCCTTGAAAGGGTTGATTGTTTAGCTATTCTTCATGATGAAAGTTAGAATGAAGTGAAGATGTTGGTAACAATTGTATCAATCATACATTAGCCGAACCACATACAATAATTTATAATCGAGATTAGAGTATGGAATTGTGATGACATGTTTTTCCTTGAATTCGAAGACGTCAACATCTTATCCCTATTAGAATCATTCCATTCGCATGAGATATGTGTTCGTCGGATGTTTGAACCGTGAAGTAGGCCGCATGTAGAGTGGCTTACTTGATCTTAGTTAAGTAAGTTAGATGCCTTTGTGTTGGTTATGTATACGCAAGTTGAACTCTTCATTATTATTGTTTAAGGTTTGAAGCTTGCAAGTGATTAGACGAAGGGATGACCTTCGAATGTTTTGGTGCTCGTCGGAGTATTTAATCCTTCTCGTCCTTGCAAGGAAAGTATTTTAATTATGTTTATCATGTTGATGTCATTTATATTGTCATTCATATGTGTTGTAGTTGTTTTTCCACCATGTGTTGGTCCGACGGGATCATGTTGGGATCTATGTTGTGTGCGCTGGATCATTGGATGGGTTTTCCACCACATGTTGGTCCAACGGGATAATCGTGGACATCTATACTGTGCGCGCTGGATCGTTGGATTATTATGAGTATGTTGTGATTGTCATAGTGTGTAATGCATTGATAGTCTTCTCGTGGAGAGGTTTGTTGTTGTTGTGTTGTTGTTGTGTTGTTGTTAGTACTGCGTTATTCTTCACGTGTTGTCGGATAATCTGTTGTTGTATAATTATCGTACTTGTACTAGCATCATTGTGCTAACCCCTTCGGGGGTGGACATGTGTTTTATGTTAAGGATCTAGAAGAGCCGAAAAATAACCACAGGAGCTACATGACGGCGGGGGTGCTGAGTGATGTTAATGGTCCGGAGAGTCCTTTCAGTTATGTTGTGTTTTTAATAAGTACTCGAGTGCGTCGTTGCTTTGTATTATTTGGATGGTATTATATTGTTTACTGTTTGGTGTTTGTCTTTTTATTTTTTTGAAACTCGGTATGTAATGATAAATTTTACTGTTGGAGTTTAACAATGTTGTTTTAAATTCTTAGCCTAGTAAATTCTTATATAAGGGATTTAAGGCGTTGTAACGATCCTGAATATCTCGGGGTGTTATATCGTGCAAGTTAACCTATGATTCTGGGCAGATCCATAGATCAATTTTCAAGTATATTGTTATAGAGATAGAGCAAGCTTTAAGCATATCGTCAATATACTGACATTACGTGAGCGCATCCTAGGCCATCACAACAGCTTTATCGTATTTTTCTGAATGAATTGTAAAACTAAACTCATATCCACGTCCTCATGAAAAGATTTTATTATAGATTGACATAACATTGAGGCGTCACCCTATGATGACTGTAATCCAGTATCACATAACACGAGTGAGTTCATTTGATCAAATGATCAATTTCATGTACCAAACTCGCATACATTCTTAATGAGAGTATTTATCCAACCAAGAGGCATCTTCAATAATCTATGAGATCAATGATCTAGTAACACACTATCTACCACAATTTGTGGTGTCACCACATCACCATTTAGGTGGCAGGAGTCCTCATGATCGAACATCCACTATCATCATGATTGAACATTGATCCTTCCAGATATGGCCACATCATGTGTGTTATCTTGTCACTTTAGTGATCTTATGAGGAAAAATAGGGACAAGTTATGATAATTCCAAGTCGTTCCACTCAAACTTGATCATTCGCATCTCCCCTAACGACGCGAAGACTAGCTCATCAAAGTGACTTATGAGTATCAACCAAGGTAACTTTAAGCGGACTTTAATCGAAAATGTATGTCATATTCATCATTTATGACCCACCATAATAAGCTGTGGTGATGCAATTTCACACATCAAAAAATGGACGATAAGGATTTTTAAGTATTAACTCAATCAAGTTAACATTATGCATATCATTATAACCGTAACTAAGCATTTGAATGACCATATGTAGTAATGAATATAACATGTCGACACATGTGTCTCAATCGTTGCTTCTAGTCTCGTTGTTAGTATTATGCTCTAAGTCTACTGTTTAATAATAATGTGGAGACATTTATTATTATTTAATATATATAATATTGATTATATTATTGAATTAATATTCTGCTTACGATCATCAAGTATGTGACTTGATAGTAAAGCTTGTTAAAGCATTAAAGAATATTTATTCTAGATACCCCTAGTAATATGATTACTAGTATGATAATGATACGATGACTATGTTTTACTGGTCATGAACATGATATGTTATATCACGTCATAGATACATGTAGAGACATTGTATTGGATATGACCTAACAAAGAGAATTATATATGGATTAAGTCATTATAATTCCTCTGATTGTTATATATTATTTAACTCCTTATTACCTAAAGACACTACAGTTTCCTACATAATGAGTATCATATTTTAACACAATACCAACGTCTTCTGTAACAAGGGACCATACAATTTGTGATTGGATACAGTAAGATTTATGCAGAGGGAAATAGTTTGTCCAGATGGGACTTATCCCTCCTATAAAACGGAGAAGATATCCATGGGCCCTTGATAAGTTAAATTGTTTAAATGCATGGCCATGCTCAAATTGATCAATAAAGAGTTATTGATTAATATTTGAATTGGACAATTGTAACTTGAGATCAAGAATAATAATTAAGCTATATAAGGTCGACTTATCCATGCCATATGATTAATTAGGATATCACGCGATGAGAAGATTAAATATTATACAATAACGGGATTTCGTTCTTGCCGTCGAATTAATTCTTTTAATGCGGGTAGTCATAATGTCTAGCTAGAGGCTACTTATGATTTATGAGTTGTAAATTTATTTTTATACTCATTGCCGTATTAATTAGAACCTACAGGGTCACACACTTAAACGAGCAGAGCAGCTATTTTGTTCCGGTTGATTATGGTTGGTGAAAGGGTTGGTGAATCATTAGCCATGTAAAGAGCAATATAATAGTGTTTTGTGATAGCCCTCACACTTTAGCAAACACACGAGAAGACATATTTTGTGTAGAGAAAATCAAAAATCTGATTTTAATATTTCTCTCTCAAAAGTCTTGAAGATAATATTCAAGAGTTGAATAATCAAAAGGATCATGAATATATCTTCATATCTTGGAAGATTGATTCTTTGATCAAGAAAAGTATTTAGAATACTCATCTAATCTTCATCTTATCTTGTGAGTTTGATCTTTAATAACATATTGAATAAGATTCATAGTTGTTATTTTAGATCAAAGTTCAAGAACATTTGAATAAAATTCTTGGTGTTCTTGTTCTTACCATAATCAAGAACATACTTATATTGAAATTGATTTAAGTGAAATCTTTATTGAATCGGAGCTAGCCATCCATTAGATGCTCGGGACTTGTTCGTTGTGTGGATACCATAGACTACGCTCGCTTCTGGCAACATCTCTAGAAGGCTCGATCGAAAACACGCTACAAGAGTAACAATCTTGTTCTTCGTACTTTGATAATATACTTAGATCCTCGGAGGGTTTTACATATTATATTTATACTTCCGCTGCACTATTTCGTTGTTTCGATTTTCATATATGTTGATATATGATGTTCATATATGTGATGTATGATGTTTATATATATGATATATAAATTTTATCTATGTATATTTATATATATGGTGGTATATATAATTTTAATAGATTTGTGTTTCGATATATATATATATATATATATATATATATATATATATATATATATATATGATGTCTATCTTAATATGTATATGGTGATATATATATTTTGATTTATATGTTTGATCTTGACATATATGGTTCTTTGATATATGGATATTCATGTGATGATTTAGTTCTACTAATCTTTCAAGAATCAAAGAACATATGATTTTATCTACATATAATTTTATGTTATGATTATTAATTTTAAGAGGTGCATATGAACATAAATTTGTTTATGTAAAGATTATGCTCCTTTAAAAACTTTTTCATATGAACATAATTATATTTTGATTCTGAGGTTGTATATATATATATATATATTTGATCTACTTGATTTATGCATTTATATTGTTCAATAGGTATTAGTTGAAGTATACATAAGATGTATACTTTAATACATATGTTTTTAGCAAAATAGAGGCTGCCGTGCGGTCCTGGGGTATCGGATCGCGATCCGGCCCTAGAAGCTGGCCATGCAGTGTGGCTTGGACCAAGGGATCGCGACCCAGACTGTTCGGATCGCGATCCAGGCCACTTCCTGGGTCGTTTCGGCCTCGTTTTCTTTGTGTATTCCTGGAAATTTATTTACTGTTTTACCCGGTTCGATGTTTTGGCCCTCGGAACTTCATTAATTATTGATTGTCGATATTTGGCATATTTTATATATTATATAACTTATCGATAGTCGATATTTAGTACATTTTAGATATTGTATGTGCTTATGAATGCTTAAATGGTTAATGCATTGTGGGTGGTATAGCCGTACTAGATCAATTAGATTGATGATTCAATTATGGTTGTAATATTCATAATACGACTTGTATGTCGTGCCTTCCTATTATCTTGTTGTAATTTCTCTTCTCATCTTACTCCCCTTTAATGTAACCCTAGGTTTCTATTACAAAATATAAAGATATAATTTAGAATAGTTCTAGCTATAAATGGAAGACGAAGGAGACGAGCAACTTACAAGGAATTCAAGAAGAAAGGCGTTATCGAAGATTACACCGATCGACATATTGATATTTACAAATATCATAATAGGATCTATAGCTATACCACACCACACCAAATTGTTCATGTGAATGTATGAGATGCATCATATTTACATTGCATATGATTGTATGAGATGCATCATATTTTTTGTATTTGCTTAATAATCGTTATTTCCAAATATATCAAACTCATTAAAACCTTTACATGTATGAGATACATGGTAATAATTTTGAGATAATCAATTTTTGATAAAATAGTTTTATTAAAATCAATTGATATGAAACATAAGTCTCAAGAGCCAACTATTTTCAAAACACTCGTCAAACTTTCGATCATTTCTAATATGGGTCTGCCAAAGCAGGGTGCATGGATTTTATCTTAAGGAGGCGAGATGAATAAACAAGCTTATACATATGTTTTAAATGGTTAAAGACTTATATAGGTTATACAAAACGGTTTTGGACCTATGGCTTATTTGGGATTAATACGATTAAAACGACATAAGATGTCATCCCAAATGATAATCTAAAGCATCTTTTAATTACAGAGGACATGCCAAAGCTGTGTCTCTGGTTATTTGATCGTTAGATTATAATTTATATATATGTATGTGATACATAATATTTGAGACTAACAAGTTGACATAAGATGTCATCTCTATTGATAAAAACTAAACTTCTTTTATTTGCAAGGGACATGCCATAGCTGTGCTTGCATTTACTTGATCGTTAGATTTTAAAATTAATATATCTCACGAATAACTTTGCATATTAATATTGTAGAATCAATGGCGCCAATCAATACAAACTCAATGCGACCAATTGTTGACAAAGAAAAACTTTGTGGCACTAATTACCTTGATTGGTCAAGGAACTTGAGAATTGTTCTCAAAGCTGAAAAGAAGCAGTACATTTTGGAAAAACCAATTCCTGATGAACCAGAATCAACCGCCACGAAAGCTCAAAAACATGCTTATAGTAAGCATATGAATGATTCTTTGGATGTGACATGCCTTATGCTAGAAACCATGAACTCGGAACTGCAGATACAGTTCGAGGACATGGAAGCTTATGAAAGGGTCAGCTTAAGGAAATGTTCCAAGTGCAAGCCTGTCAGGAGAGGTTTGCCACTACGAAGGCATTGAATGGTTGTAAAATGTCTTCAGGTACTTCTGTGAGTACTCATGTCCTTAAGATGAAGGGCTACATTGAGCATGTTGAAAGGCTAGGAGCTCCTATCAGTCAGGAACTCGCTACAAATATGATCTTAGCATACTGCCTTCAGAGTACGATTAGTTTGTAGTAAACTTCAACATGCACAACATGGAGAAAACTATTACTGAGTTGCATGGGATGCTAAACAAACTGAGACAAACATTAAGAAAGTCGTTCCTAATGTTTTAATGGTTCAAAAGAAATGGAATAAAAAGAAAGGGAATAAGATGGCCTCGAAAGATAAGGTAAGGGTAAAATGCAAATGTTGCCTAAACCCAAACCTAAACCTTTCAAGAGGTCATCGAAACAACCCAAAGAAGGGGCTTGCTACCACTGCAATGAAACTGGTCATTGGAAAAAGAATTGCAAGGTCTACCTGGAAGAAATGAGGAAACGAAAGAGCAGTGTGACTGCTGCTTCAGGTATTCTCATTATAGAAGTCAATTTATCTCTTTCTTTATCATGGGTATTTGTAATATCCGCAATTTCGATTTTCGGTAATTTTTTTTTTTGCAAGAGTCCATTTTTGATGACGCGCTTGTGACCGTTTCGTCATTTCGAGAATGATTAATTCTACACTTTTTGACATTCGACTTTGTTTCGGTGTTGTTCTGTTGAGTTCCGTGCTTCTTAGCGTCTTTTCCGCACTTGAGTTTGATTCTTGTGAATCTCGTTTGAAACTGTTGATTCGGGTTTTCCGTAAGTCCGTTTAACTTTATTAGACGTGTTGTGAACTTCGGTTTGGTTATTCGATCAGGTATCTTGATTTTTGGACATTTTGGGCCATTTTGTAATTTCCTAAAGTTATGGGTATCTGTATCTGTATTTGTTGTCTCGACTCTTTTCTTGGTCGCGTATGATTAATTATTGCATTATGTTTTCATTTCGGGTCGTTGATGCTGTCCGCGAGCATTTCGTCGTGTTCGTTCCGTACGTTTTCGGAAATCGAGTCGTCGGGTCATGGCGGCTGAGCACTGGCCGGACAGGTGCGGCACTGTTGGAAGTGCTGGCACTGGCCGAGCAGGCACGGCAGGAACCGGCCTAGCGCACGCTATGGCCGGAAGGCTGCTCGCGCTAACTCAGCAGGTGTAGCGCACACTATCGACCGGCCAGCGTACGCTATCGGATCTGGGCAGAGGGGTTCTGAGGTTCTAGACTCGGGTAGGATCGGCAGGTAGCGCACGCTACTGTCGGTCGTGGCGCATGCTAACTGGTAGGTGTAGCGCATGCTGTCGGCCGACTAGCGTACGTTACCTGTACGAGCTGTTTAGTCCAGAGGTTACTGGACAGGTCGGCTAGCGCGCGCTAGCGTCCGCGCAGCGCATGCTATCGGGGTCGGGCGGGCAGGTCACGATCGACAGGTTTTGTCGGTAGTGCCGGGTCGTGCGGGCCCTGGCCGAGGGTTCTGGGCCGATATTGGCCGATAGCGCACGCTAGTCCGGGAAGGCTAGCGCACGCTAGTCCGGCCCAGTATATATATGATAGAGCAGCCTCATTTTCACTCGTTTTTCATTTCCTTTCTTTTGTGTCCGTGGCTGGAGGTTTGGAGGAGGCGAAGCCATGCTGTTAGACAACGAATCCATGAAGTTCTAGAGGAAATATCATTGATTAATCATCCTATAACATCCTTTGATCCAGCGAATCAAGGTTACATCTCTAGATCCCTACTTTTGGGAGATTTGGGGGTTTTCGCGTTTTTGTCCGATTCGTTCAGTTTTGTTGATTAAATCATGATGAATATGATTAATCTTGTTGCTATTCTTAGTTTCCCTACGGATTCATGGTATATTTTGTGGTTTTTATGAAATCGAGAGGGTTTGGTTGTGGTCCGCCCTCGTTGTCGTTTTTATACGAATATACATGAATCGTAGGCGGGTTTTTGGGTGTATTCCAATTCCGTATTCGTTTAGAAATGGTTGTGATTGTGTTCTTCGAATCATTAGGTTCTGTTCCATTGGTTCCTAGCGTTCGTCGGTGATTTTCCTTCCGTTTGTGTCGTCGTCAATTACTCAAGGCAGGTATTTTTGGAAACCTTTATGCTTAACGTGAAATGGTAATGCATTTTGTGTGTGATTTGCTCACCTCGGGACGGTCCGATGGGGCCACGGAGGGAATCCAATTGTTTTAGCCCTGGATTCATGAGTTTGTTTAGCTAGCCAGCTTGGGAGGGTCATTAGAGGCCTCGAGTGGGATTTGTGGCTTCGTCCCGGTCCTAGGCGATGCATGTGCGTGATTTGTTTTAGGATATGGCCAGCTCGGGAGGGTCCTTAGAGGCCTCGAGTGGGATTTGTGGCTTCGTCCCGGTCCTAGGAAAATGTGATTGACTATTTGTTTCTGGAAAAGACATGTCTGGTTTTAGTTTTGAAATGATTTGGTGCATTGTACTATGAAATGTGTAAGCGATTGGGTTGCCTTGAATACTTGTACTAGCGTAATTGCTAACCCCTTTGGGGACCCGTTTTGGAGAAATTCTTGTTATGGATTTCAGGTTATGTTCAACCAGACGAGCGGGCGTTGGGACGGTACGAGGATGCCGGCCAAGGTTGTTGACATGTGCAATTGAGTCTTATTATTTCTACTGTCTCTTTTGATATGGTTGTTTTCCAAATTGTAAACTTATAGATTGTACTCGCGAGTACTTAGGCTTTTCCTTTCGGATTGTGATTGGTCTTCGTTGAAGTTACTATATTTGTCGGTTGATGTTTATTATGCCGGTTGTACCGGACGTGTTATTTTATGTTCTTGTTGTTAACAATTGTTTCCTTGCTAACCGAGACGGTTAGTCGAGTGTTGTCTTCTTGTTTTAGCCTGGTGGGTCCCATGTAGGGGTCCACGGCGCTGTAATAAACCTCGAATATCTCGAGGGTGTTACAGAAAATGGTATCGGAGCTCTAGGTTTATGGATACCTAGGCTTGTCGGTTATTTGGGTCTAGTTGTGTTTTGTTTTGCACATTGTCACACCGCTGCCGGCATCTCAGTACATCCAGTGCTCGTAAGTTTTCCTTACTCGATTCTCTTGTTTTCTCGTATTGTATTTCCACTTCTTGAGCTGTGATTGTCTCTCTCGTACTTATCGTCGAGTTATTTTTCGATCCATCCGGTCCGTGTACTTTTTTATTCTAGTACTGCGCAGTCGTTTATCTCTTTTGTAACACCCCCGATATATTCAGGAATATTACAGTGCCGTAAATCCTTTACATAAGGATTTACAAGGCTGAAGAATTGAAAAGACATTAACAGGTACCAACGTATGAAAATAACGGAACTAAGATACAACAGTTCTGACCAAATACTGAAAATACGAATGTTCAATGTAAAAGTATTAATACATCACCAAATCCAAAACCTCATAAACGACTACGTACTCGAGTACTTATTAAAATGGTACAAACAACAGACAAATAAACCCAGCCGGAATATCACTCTGCACCCTCATTGTCATGCAACTCCAGTGGTTGTTTCCCCGCTCTCCTGGATCCTGAACATAAACAAATGTTCACCCCCGAAGGGGTTAGCACAACGATGCTAGAACAAGTACCACAACATATTATTCAACATATCATGAAGAATAATAATAACATAAATGACAAAAGAACCAATGAGTCTTCCCCTGCGAGAATCTCAATAATAACATACACACATGATAATCATAACATGATATCAAAACATACACATGGTAATTCCAATGATCTAGCGTTCACTGCCTAGACCCCAAGATGATCCCGTCGGACCAACACGTGGTGGAAAAACCCGTCCAATGATCCAGCGCACGCTAGCATAGATCCCAAGATGATCCCGTCGGACCAACACGGGGTGGACATACAACAACGATATTTATGCACGACAATATGTATAACATCAATATATAGAACAATTATGGTACTTGCCTCAATTCGAAGACAAGAACAATCCTTCCGCGTAAAACGAAACACTCGAAGGTCGCCCCTTCGATCAATCACGTAGCAAGCTCGAACCTTAACAAAAGAAATAATATAGAATTCATCTCATGTCGTACGAATGTCTAACAATCCAATTTACGGCCGAAAGTTCATAAAATGTAATCTGCCTGAACTGCTTAGCGCACGCTAAGTATTCTACGTAGCGCGCGCTAAGCCTGCTCATTAGCACACGTAAACAATGAAGCCTAGCGTACGCTATGTATCGACAGTCCTCTCTGATCATCCGACTGACTCGCCTGATAACATAGCGCACGTTACGTTTCCAATCATAGCGTACGTTAACTTATGCTCGATAGCGCACGCTAACCATGAAGCTTTAGCGCACGCCAATCATGAATGACAGTTCCTCCTGGACAGTCGACTGATCTAATCGTGATAAAACTTACGAAATCTTCAGTGTTAAAACATGTTATCTTAATGAATATCATGCTCATACGGTTATGAATGATCTTACGGATAACAACAACTTCGAATTCAAGAATATGTATACTATCATAAAACCATATTCCATTTCGATTACAATTCTTCATGCGTAATTCGGAAGGCCTAAAGGTCGATATCAATACCTTATATCAATCAAAACTATCATCTTGTAGTTTGTTTAACACTCCATCTTTACAAGATAAATCTTTCCATGATCAATCTCTTAGATTCGTCTAACAATAATGATGTTAAAGTCAAGTCCGTGATTACTATGAAGACACCTTATAAATTCGGATTACCAATTTCAGAAACTTCTTCTACTTGTTCATCGTAACAAGATTCGAATTATGATGTTCATAACCAAGATACTTAAGGCATAATCATCTCAATATCTTAAACATGATGTGGTTTGGATAATTCACCAATGAAACTCAATATCTTGATAGCATAATCCTCATATCCTTAAGAACACGAATTCAAGGTTGAAAGTAGTATAACATACCTTAAGATGAGGAAAAACACCGAGACAACAAGTAGAATCCGGCTCCGGTTGCTTTTCTGCCAAATCAAGACGATTCTCCACTCCAATGATCAAACACAAGTGGCATCCAATCTCTAGTGATTAAGTGGAGGTGGTTTAAGTGTTTAAGGAAGATATAATGCTCTCTGGTCTCTTCAAAAACGAAGGATACTCGAAGGAAATGAGAATGAAATGGAGTGCTGTCCCTTATATAATGTTTCTGCACAACAGTTGATTAGCGCACGCTATCATACAATCCTCAGCGCGCGCTAATAATCGTTGACTCGAAAACTGTCCAGGTTCGTCCGCGGGAATCTTATCCGGACCCACGTCCGGCTGGCGCATGTGCTAGCCGTCTAGCTCAATAATTGACTGCCTAGCGCACGTAATTCTTCATTCGTAGCGTGCGCTAGTTGTAGCCTGATAACGCACGTTAAGCTATATTCTTAGCGTGCGCTATCACGAATTTGCATTAGTAATTTACATGTTGTTATACTTATGTACAAGGATACAAAGGTGAAAAATATCATACTCCAATTATCGAGATCACAATTCCGAATAATACAGGGTATAAATATAGATGAAATACATAATAATAAATCCGGATATTACATACTCTCCTACTAAAAAGGAGTTTCGTCCCGAAACTCAAGACGAAAATAACTCTGGATATCTAGACTTCATGCTATCTTCTGTTTCCCATGTGGCTTCTTCCACTCCTTGGCGTGACCACTGAACTTTGACCAAAATGATTGGTTTGTTCCTCAACTGCTTAACTCGACTCTCGAGTATCTTGACTGGTCTTTCTTCAAACGTTCCATCCTGAGCGACTTCGATCTCACTGAAATCAATGACATGACTAGGATCTGGTATATATCTCCGTAACTGGGATATGTGGAGCACGTTATGAACATGGCTCAATGACGGCGGTAATGCCAATCTGTATGCCAACTCTCCAACTCTCTCAAGGATCTCGAATGGTCCGATATATCCCAGACTCAGCTTTCCTTTCCTTCAAAAATGAAAGGTTCCCCGAGTAGGAGAAACCTTTAAAAGTACGTGGTCTCCAGTACTGAACTCCAATGGGCGACGACGTATGTCTGCATAAAATTTCTGTCGACTCTGGGCGGTCAACAACCTTTCACGAATCAAGGCTATCTTCTCTCGAGTCTGTACGATCAACTTTAGTTCTGTCCCGATCAATTCTGATGAATCTTCCCAACATAGGGGCGATCTGCATCTCCTCCCGTATAATGCCTCAAACGGTGCCATCTTAATGGAAGCATGCCAACTATTATTGTAGGTAAATTCAATCAACGGTAGATGAACTTCCCAATTGTTTGACCAATCTAAGGCACAAGCCCTTAGCATGTCTTCCACCATTTGAATGGTCCTCTCGGATTGTCCGTCACTCTGCGGGTGATAAATTGTGCTGAAGTTCAATTCGGTCCCCAAGGCCTTATGAACTGCTTTCCAAAAATAAGACACAAAACGGTCATCTCGATCAGAAATAATGGTCTTCGCCGTACCATGTAGTCGGACTATCTCTGAAATAAATACTCATGCCAATCTCTCTGGTCCCCACATGTCCTTAATGCCTAGAAAATGAGCTGATTTGGTTAAACGATCAACTATCACCCAAATCATGTTCATTCCCATCTTGGTTCTCGGTATACTAGTGATAAAGTCCATCGATATGTCCTCCCATTTCCATTCAAGAATCGGGAGTGGCTTCAACATTCTGGCAGGTCGTTGATGCTCGATCTTAACCTGCTGACAAGTCAAGCATTTCGAAACATAATCCGCTACATCTTTCTTCATGTTGCCCCACCAGAAATTCTACTTTATGTCCTTGTACATCTTACTGGTGCCCGGGTGGATAGAATAGGGCGAGCTGTGAGCTTCCTTCATAATCGTCTGTTCCAGAACATTGACATCGAGGATGCAAAGTCGGTTCTGAAATCTCAAAACTCCATCATCATGAATTACAAATTCGGGGGCCTTCCCCTTGATCACTTCATCACGTAATCGAATCATCAGAGGATCATCTGCCTGCTTAGATTTGATTTCCTCGATTAATTATGAAGTTATCTCCATCATGCACAGTTGTCCTTGGACTCTTTGTAACTATACTTCAATTCCTTCTCGAATTATCTCTCGTTAAATGCTGAGCTGGGAGGTCAGAGTCTCCAGCATCTGGATAGAAACAGGCTTGCGGCTAAGTGCATCGGCCACTACATTTGCTTTGCCTGGATGATAAATAATCTCCAAGTCATAATCCTTAATAAGTTCCAACCATCTCCTTTGCCGCATGTTCAACTCTTTCTGACTGAAAATGTATTTGAGACTCTTGTGATCCGTAAAGATCTGACAGTGAGTCCCGAATAGGTAATGCCTTCAGATTTTCAAAGCAAAAACTACTGCTGCTAGATCCAAATCATGCGTTGGGTAATTCCCTTCATAAGGTTTCAACTGTCGTGACGCATAAGCAATTACCTTATCATTCTGCATCAATACACATCCGAGTCCTTGGTTCGAAGCATCACTGTAAACTATAAATCCTCCTGTTCCTGTGGAAGTGTTAAAATCGGTGCTGTCGTCAATCTCTTCTTCAATTCATCAAAACTATTCTGACACAACTCGTTCCACTCAAACTTTTGTGTTTTCTGCAGTAGTCGAGTTAGGCCTTGTTCTTTTGGACTTATTTTGATTTTGATTCGATTCGATTCGATTTAGTTCGATTCGAGTCCATTTAGTTCGATTCGATTCGATTCGAGTCCATTCGATTCGATTCGATTCGATTCGATTCGATTCGAGTCTATTGATTCGATTGATTCGATTCGATTCGATTCTTCTTCTTATTATTATTATTATTACTAATCTTAATTATTATTATTGTTATTATTACTAATAATATTATTATTATCGTTGTTGTTGTTGATTACTATTATTATTATTTTTTTGCCATTATTATTATTATTATTATTTTACCCTTAATATATATTTGATTCGATTCGATTCGATTCGAGTCCATTGATTCGATTCAATTGAATCCATTCGATTGATTGATTCGATTCAATTGATTCGATTCGATTCGATTCATTCGGTCGAAAAACGAGCCTAAGTGGGCGGGAAATTTTGGAAAACCCTTCCACGAACCAACGATAATACCCAGCAAGTCCTAAGAAACTCCGGACTTCTTTCACGTTCTTTGGAGGCTCCCAATCCAAAACCGCTTCGATCTTCTGAGGATCTACTCGGACTCCTTCAGCTGATACCACATGACCGAAGAACATTAATTCCTTTAGCCAAAATTTACACTTAGAGAGTTTGGCGTACAATTATTCATTTCTCAACAGGTCTAACACAATCCGTAAATGATGTGCATGCTCTTTCAGGCTCTTAGAATACACCAGAATGTCATCAATGAACACGACCACAAATTTATCCAATTATTCGATGAACACTCGGTTCATCAATTGCATGAGTACAGCAGGTGCATTAGTGAGACCAAACGGCATCACTACAAACTCATAGTGTCCGTAGCGAGTTCTGAACGCCGATTTCGGAACATCAGATTCCTTAATCCTCAGCTGATGATATCCTGATCTCAGATCGATTTTAGAAAACACTGTTGCTCCTTGCAACTGGTCAAACAAATCATCAATTCGTGGCAACAGATACTTGTTCTTAATCGTCATTTTGTTCAGCTCTCGATAGTCAATACACAGTCGCAGCGATCCATCCTTCTTATGAACAAAAAGAATTGGCGCTCCCCAGGGCAAAACGCTTGGCTGGATATAGCCTTTGTCTAATAACTCCTCCAGCTGCTTTTTCAGTTGTTACATCTCAGAAGCTGCCATACGATACGGCGCCTTAGAAATTGGTGTAGCTCCAGGTTCCAGCTTAATGGTGAATTCTACATCCTGTCGTAGAGGTAATCCAGGTAACTCGCCAGGAAATACATCTGGAAATTCGTTCACAACAGGAATGGATGAAAGTTCCAAAATTTCATCTTTTTTCTTCATTGCATAGCACCAGTATCCAGTACAACCATGTTTCAACAATTTGACAGCTTTCATCGCTTTGATCAACCTTCTTGAGCTTCCTGGTTTCCATCCTTCAAACAGTATTTCGGAACCATCATCAGCGATCAGCGAGATATTCATCCTTCAGTAGTTTACAATAGCTCCATATCGATTAAGCCAATCGTCTCCGAGTATCAGTCGTCTCCTTGCATTTCTATCACAATCAGATTTGAGAGCCACTCTCTGCCTCCAAATGATACAGGGAAATCTCTAGTTTCTAAGTTTCCAACAATCCTCTCTCCACTCGGTAAACCAATCACATAAGGTTCACAATTATGAAAACCAGAAATATTCAAAAGATTTACACAAGATAAGGATATAAATGAATGCGTAGCTCCTGTATCGAATAAAATGCTAACTGGATGGAAAAGGATCTGAACGGTACCTGATGCGACATCAGCATCCTGATTGTCTGTTTTCCTCATCTCGTACAGACGTGGGGGAAAAGATCCGGCACTCGATGTCCCATTTCGGTCAAACTGTCCTCTGCCTCGTCCACGACCAATATTCTGGGGCATTTGGACACTCTGTTGTGTCTGATGAATACTTGATTCTTTCTGGGCTAGTTGTGATGTACGGGCTCTAAAAGCTTTCGCAGCCTCCTCACAGAACACCGCACGATGTCCCTCTCGACCACAGTCAAAACAAGTCATGGTAGGAAATGAGCAATCTCGTCGATAATGTCCTATTCGGCCACAGTTAAAACACTTCCATGCCACATCTGTCGTGACTGATACTGCTCCAGAGTTCTTTCTGCTCTTAGATGGGTGCAGAGGTTTCTTGAAAGAATGAAAAGATGACTGGGACTTGTGGGGCCCGCAACTCTTTTGCTCTGTAAAACTGCCAGAGGATTTTTGCTTCTTGGATTCGGTAAACTTCTCCATTGTTGCTTCCTTGATCTCATACGCCAACGCCTTATCCTGGTATTGGCGGAGAGTGGTACATTCAAAACTGGACATGTACCTCTGGATTTCTGGTTTCATTCTCATATCAAAGTGAATCATCATTTTTGCATCTGTTCTGACCAGATGTCGAACAAATGCTAGCTGCTGGTTAAACGTTTTAATTATCTGGGATACAAGTTAGTCTGATGGCTGTGTGGAGAAAAATTCCCGAACTTTGGCTTCCCTCACAGGACGAGGGCAGTACTGAGCTTCCATCATCAATTTAAATTCTGTCCAGTCGGCCTCATGATCTGCAGGCCGAATGGCTCCCCACCACTCGGATGCTTCCCCTATCAGAAAGTACTGAGCAATAGAGGCTCTCCGGTCATCTGGGCAATTAATTCCAGCAAAAATTTTCTCCAATTCTTTCAACCAATGGTCCCATGTGGGAGTCTAAAAAAAGCCGTCGAATTTGGGTGGTTGCATCTTCGCCACCTCTTGCAGCCGTCGGTCACCTCGATTTCCCATGTCTAGAATCCTTTGCTGTCTATCTCCCTACTGTAATCCCACCGCCACCTGCATTCGGTCCACGACACAGCGGCGAGTCATCTGGTTCACCACCCGTGAAGGATTTGAGCCTGACGAGTTCCGGTTCATTATTAATAGATCTTTGTGGCTCGACTGAGCTGTGGCTGGCCTTATTAGAAGACGAAGCTTCTATTTCGGCATTCCTTCATCCGCGCCCGCGACCGCGACCACGTCCACTGTAATATCCGCAATTTCGATTTTTTTGGTAATTTTCTTTTTTTTTGGCGAAAGTCCATCTTAGCGACTCCGTTGCGACCGTATCGTCATTCTGAGAATATTTTATTCTGCACCTTTTGTCATCCAAGTTCGTTTCGGTATCGTTTTGTTGAGTTCCGTGTTCTTAAACGGCTTTTCCGCACTTGAGTTTGATTCTTGCGAATCTCGTCCGAAACTGTTGTTTCGAGTTTCTAGTAAGTTCATTTAATGTTATTATTCATCTTGCGAGCTTTGGCTTGGTGTTTCGATCGTGTATCGTGTATTTCGGGCATTTTGGGCCATTTTCGTAATTTCTCAAAGTTTGGGGTAATTACTTTCCCTTGTCGAACTTCGAGCCTTTGGTTGGTCGGAATCGGGTGTTCTCTTAGCGCTTGGATTCGTCTTTGCGAGTACTTTGTAACCGTATCTTCGATTCATATTTAGGTTCGGGTTTCAGCGTCGTTCGAACCGTCGGAGTGGCCACGGCTGGAGCTGGGCCTGGCCTGGCCGAGTTACGGCCGTAAGGTGCCGGTTACGGCCGTATGTGCTCGCGAGCATGGGTAGCGAATGCGATTCTGACCATAAGGGCCGGAGTTACTGGTCGTATGCAGGCGCCAGGCATTCTTAGGACGAAGGCGATTCTGGCCGTAATGTGTGCGATTACGGCCGTAAGTGTCCGGCAGTCTTGGTGATTTTTTGATGAATGCCGGTTATGGCCGTAAGGCCTGCCGAGTACGGCCGTAAGGGCCGAGTTACGGCCGTAAGGCACTGCCGGTTATGGTCGTAACCCTGCCGGCTATATATAGCCTGGGCTCGGCTAGACTTCACTTTTCACTCGTTTTTCTTCTTTTTTCGGCGGCTGGCGACGGGAGGCTCGGGAAATCGAGTTCTTGGCCGATTCTAATCAATTCCAAGACATTTTGGAAGATTCTTGTTGATTATATCATCATCCAATCCGTGTTCTTCGTCGAATCAAGGTATATTTCTTGATTTTCCTCCAAGTTGACGTTTTGGGGAATTTGTTCTTGATTTCGATTCTAGTCTGAGTTTGACGAATCGGTTGATGTTAGTAAACATTATTAATCGTGTTCTATGGATTGTATATCCATATTTTTGATTCGTTCAACCCGATTGATGATTCTTAGGCTCTTGAGGAACTTTGAACATTTAGTGTTCGATTAAATGCCTCGAAGAGTTTCTTTCGGTCGTTATGTTGATTTCGATTGATATTGTGTTATTGAATGAATTGTATTTCATTCAAGGTGGTTCGAGTACTTGTGTTTATCGGAGGACGTCGTTCATTGTTCGTGGAAGGATTTCATCGCCTTCGGTTGAGGCAAGTTTTATACTTGTACTACTCAATGAGATTAATGTTATCATATATGTGTATGAATGTGTTGTATCATTCCGAGACTTACTCTCTTCGTAAGTTCATTGATATTAGGGGATCGTTCGATACGATACTCTTCGGCAATTATGCCAAATGTTTATTATCATTCATTAATGGCCGTTAAGGCATTGAGATATTCGTTGTTAATGTTTTTATCGATCACCGGTTCGCGGTATCGATGTATCGGTTGTTGTTGTTGTTAATATTGATGTCGATCTAAGACATTGTATCATTGTTATTAATGTTGGCGTCCTGTCATTCATGTTGTATTGTCCGATTGAAGGCATTGTCATATTCGTTCTCATATTTGTCGTTGGTAGCCGATTAAAGGTGCCGAGGCATTCATTGTATCATTGTCATCGATTGGACATTCTAAGGCAATCGAGGTGCTCAATCATTCATTGTATCATTGTCATCGATTGGCCATTCTAAGGCAATCGAGGTGCTCAATCATTCGTTGTATCATTGTTATCGATTGGCCGTTTTAAGGCAATCGAGGTATTGAATCATCCGCTGCATCATTGTTATCGGTTGGCCATTCTAAGGCAATCGAGGTATTGAATTGGGGCTATCGAGGATAGTTCCCATCCGTTGTGTCGTTGTTATCGATTGACCATTCTAAGGTAATCGAGGTATTGAATTGGGACCGCCGAGGACGGTACCCATCCGTGAGTCATTGTTGTCGTGTTGGCCGACTCAAGGCAGCACACTATCATTCTCGTGAATTCGGTAATCTTGGGATCGTTGCCGTTTGTGATTAATTATGTTTGGAGGCTAGTCTCGGCTAGTGCTCATTATGGGGTAAGTTTGGTGGGGCCTGAACCTTCGCGGCTGTTTCCCCCCAACACCTACAACTCAGTAGGTCAACGACCATTGGATGGTTTCATTATGGGTAAGCTTGGGGCTTGAACCTTCGTGGTTGGTTTCCCATCACCTACAACTCAGTAGGTCACGGTCACTAGGTGATCTCATTATGGATAAGTTTGGGGCTTGAACCTTCGCGGTTGGTTTCCCAACACCTACAATTCAGTAGGTCACGTCAATTGGATGGCCTCATTGTGATACGGCTTCGTGCCGTGGCTTCGGCCCTCATTGTGATACGGCTTCATGCCGTGGCTTCGGCCTTAATTGTGATACGGCTTCATGCCGTGGCTTTGGCCCTAATTGTGATACGGCTTCGTGTCGTGGCTTCGGCCCTAATTGTGATACGGCTTTGTGCCGTGGCTTCGGCCCTAATTGTGATACGGCTTCGTGCCGTGGCTTCGGCCCTAATTGTGATGCGGCTTCGTGCCGTGGCTTCGGCCCTAATCGATACAGCTTTGGGCTGTTTTGGTTTCATGTGATTGTGATATTTGACAGCTTCGGCTGAGTAGCTTTCAGGCCTTTGTTATTATCTTGGTAATTTCATTGGAGCCTTCGGGCATTGTGATTCATAATTAATTCAGTTCTGGTTTAGTTCATGTCGTGTAATTCATTGTGGTACTCTGTGATTATGATTCGCCGTTGGGCACTTATGTTCTACCCTGTCGAACAGGTATTAATAGTATGTCGTGGGCATAGTGTTTCACGAATGCTCGGTTCATACCTTGGTTTGTGAGCATCTTGTATTATTATTATCCTTGTACCATTTCATTCTGCCTTTGGATGCATATCATGTTATACATGTATTTGATATTCATTATCTAGATGACTAACACCGTGGGGGAGGAACATGTTTTTATGTTTTAGGTGCTTGCGAGGAGAGAGTTGAGACACAGGGGCATGATGATGGCGACGAGGCATTCGAGCGATACTAGTCCGAGTTGTTCATGTTGGTCAGTCAGTTGGAGTGTTCTTGATGCATCGGTCATTGTCATTATGTATTACCCGAGCAGATGCTCGTGGATGTTGTTGTATTTTATTTTTGGCTATGTAGGCCCATCGTTGTCGTTGAAATTCCTTATCGGAATATTGTGTCGGATATCATGGTAGGGACTATGATTTTCCCTTGTTGTTTAATTTAATGTATTTTAGTCATGTTACTTTGGTGGATCTCTGGCGTGGGGTCCTGACCTTTGTAATAACCCAATAGGATTTGGGGGTGTTACAGAAAATGGTATCAGAGATTTTGGGTTGTGAGATACCCTGATATGTGAGTTATGTGGCTCTACTGACGCGGTAGTAGTGGGACTGTCAGGTTATGACAATCTGGACAGTCGGGTTTTGTCAGTCGTGAAATTTGTATGACTGCACGAGTCATTCATTCATCGAGTCATTTTCAGTGAAGACTAGTATCGTGAGACCTCGAAGCTTCGTATGACCTGTGTAAGGACTCGATTCTCTTTATGTTCATACATTCATAATGTCATTAATTATTCATGCTTTGTTGAAACCTATATGTGATATTATTGTTACGAATGATGTGCATGACTAATTGTTTGGGAGCACATGTGACTCGTGTAAGCGTTTAGGATCAACTCATTCATCAGTTAATAATCCTCAATCATCATTTTGATCTTGTCGATTGTGTTAATTCATTCATCACTCAGTTAACCTTATTGTTCAGTTAATTCATTCATCACTCAGTCAATATCATTACTCAGTTAATTCATTCATCA
Organism: Orobanche coerulescens; assembly: GCA_033398695.1. Taxonomy (NCBI): domain Eukaryota; kingdom Viridiplantae; phylum Streptophyta; class Magnoliopsida; order Lamiales; family Orobanchaceae; genus Orobanche; species Orobanche coerulescens. The sequence continues at coordinate 42,148,299 of CM065815.1, read as the reverse complement.
CTCAGTTAATTCATTCATCACCCAGTGAATATCATTTCTCAGTTAATTCATATATCACTCAGTTAATTCATTCATCACCCAGTCAATATCATTTCTCAGTTAATTCATTCATCACTCAGTTAATTCATTCATCACACAGTCAATATCATTTCTCAATTAATTCATTCATCACTCAGTCAATCTCGTTGTTCATTCATCACTCAGTCAATATCATTGTTCAGTTAATTCATTCATCACTCAGTCAATCTCATCGTTCAGTTAATTCATTCATCACTCAGTCAATCTCATCGTTCAGTTAATTCATTCATCACTCAGTTAATCTCATCGTTCAGTTAATTCATTCATCACTCATTCAATCTCATTGTTCAGTTAATTCATTCATCACTCAGTTAATCTCATTGTTTAGTTAATTCGTTCATCACTCAGTCAATCTCATTGTTCAGTTAATTCATTAATAATCCAGTCCATCTCACGGTTCAGTTGTTGATCTTATGGATCGAATTTTCAACCTTGTTAACTTGTTCAAGGTAATGCTTTCGGGAATTTCATCAGATAATCATGTCACCTCACTTGATCTTTCATGCGATCTTATCATATTTCGGCGTCATGTCGACGATCATTTTATTGCATTATTAATGCATTCATTGTGTTAGAGCGTGTATGCTCATTGTTATCATTCCGTCTCGTAATCATAATGTGATCTTCATACGAGATCTGTAATTATCACGTGACTTTCCTGCCTCGGTATGGAAAGAGCTATCAGAGGGACATCAGACTCCGACGTCCAAGAGATCGTTTTCTAGTCGTATTCGTGCTGGGAGAGCATCTTCATCTCAGATGACGAGTTCGACTGTTGTTTTCTTTAACTGTGATACAATAGGACATTCATCACCGGTTTTGAGTAAGTTAATTCTTGCTCGGTAATAGGATAATCATTCATTTCATCGCCGTTCATTCATTCGCATAAGTCATTCATCATATATCAATCACGTTGAGACTTATAATTATCAAACTAATCATTCACTTCACGGGGAACGATGGTTCCAATCATTTCATTTGAGCTATCACTCATTACGTTATCATTGCACCCCGGTGAGTCATTCTTGATCCTTGTTGGATTTCGATTCATTATCATTCATTGTAATCATTCTTGTTCATGTGTATCTCGTTGATTTTTCCTGGCAGGGTATTGCTTCTCCCTACTTGTTTTAAGTTTCGGGACGAAACTTCTTTTACGGGGGGTAGTATGTAATATCCGCAATTTCGATTTTTTCGGTAATTTTCTTTTTTGGCTGAAGTCCATATTAGCGACTCCTTTGCGACCGTATCGTCATTCTGAGAATATTTAATTTTGCACTTTTTGTCATCCGAGTTCGTTTCAGTATTGTTTTGTTGAGTTCCGTGTAAACGGCTTTTCCGCACTTGAGTTCGATTCTTGCGAATCTCGTCCGAAACTGTTGTTTCGAGTTTCTAGTAAGTTCATTTAATGTTATTATTCATGTTGCGAGCTTTGGCTTGGTGTTTCGATCGTGTATCGTGTATTTCGGGCGTTTTGGGCTATTTTCGTAATTTCTCAAAGTTTGGGGTAATTACTTTCCCTTGTCGAACTTCGAGCCTTTGGGATGTCGGAATCGGGTGTTCTCTTAGCGCTTGGATTCGTCTTTGCGAGTACTTCATAACCATATCTTCGATTCATATTCAGGTTCGGGTTTCGTCATCGTTCGGACCGTCGGAGTAGCCACGGCTGGAGCCGGGCCTGGCCTGGCCGAGTTACGGCCATAAGGTGCCGGTTACGACCGTACGTGATCGGCAGGCATGGACTGACAAATGCCAGTTACGGTCGTAAGGGCCGAGAGTTACAGTCGTACGGGCGCTGGGCATTCTTCCGGACGAAGGCCGGTTACGGCCGTAATGTGTGCCAGTTACGGCCGTAAGTGTCCGACAGGTGCTAGGCATATTTTTTGACGAATGCCGGTTATGGCTATAAGGGCCGAGTTACGGCCGTAAGGCACTGCCGGTTACGGCCGTAACCCTGCCGGCTATATATAGCCTAGGCTCGGCCAGACTTCACTTTTCACTCATTTTTCTTCTTTTTTCGGCGGCTGGCGACGGGAGGCTCGGGAAATCGAGTTCTTGGCCGATTCTAATCAATTCCAAGACGTTTTGGAAGATTCTTGTTGATATATCATCATCCAATCCGTGTTTTTCGTCGAATCAAGGTATATTTCTTGATTTTCCTCCAAGTTGACTTTTTGGGGAATTTGTTCTTGATTTCGATTGTAGTCCGATTTCGATGAATCGGTTGATGTTAGTAGACATTATTAATCGTGTTCTATGGATTTTATATCCATATTTTCGATTCGTTCAACCCGATTGATGATTCTTAGGCTCTTGAGGAACTTTGAACATTTAGTGTTCGATTAAATGCCTCAAAGAGTTTCTTTCGGTCGTTATGTTGATTTCGATTGATATTGTGTTATTGAATGAATTGTATTTCATTCAAGGTGGTTCGAGTACTTATGTTTATCGGAGGACGCTGTTCGTTTTTCGTGGAAGGATTTCATCGCCTTCGGTTGAGGCAAGCTTTATACTTGTACTAGTCAATGAGATTAATGTTATCATATATGTGTATGAATGTGTTGTATCATTCCGAGACTTAGTCTCTTCGTAAGTTCATTGATATTAGGGGATCGTTCGATACGATACTCTTTGGAAATTATGCCAAATGTTTATTATCATTCATTAATGGCCGGTAAGGCATTGAGATATTCGTTGTTCATGTTATTATCGATCATCGGTTCGCGGTATCGATGTATCGGTTGTTGTTGTTAATATTGATGTCGATCTAAGACGTTGTTGTAATCATTGTTATTAATGTTGGCGTCCTGTCATTCATGTTGTATTGGCCGATTGAAGGCATTGTCGTATTCGTTCTCATCTTCGTCGTTGGTAGCCGATTAAAGGTGCCGAGGCATTCATTGTATCATTGTTATCGATTGGCCATTCTAAGGTAATCGAGGAGTTCAATCATTCATTGTATCATTGTTATCGATTGGCCGTTCTAAGGCAATCGAGGAGTTCAATCATTCATTGTATCATTGTTATCGATTGACTGTTCTAAGGCAATCGAGGAGTTCAATCATTCATTGTATCATTGTTATCGATTGGCCGTTCTAAGGTAATCGAGGAGTTCAATCATTTATTGTATCATTTTTATCGATTGGCCGTTCTAAGGCAAATCGGGAAGTTCAATCATTCATTATATCATTGTTATCGATTGGCCGTTCTAAGGCAATCGAGGAGTTCAATCATTCATTGTATCATTGTCATTGATTAGCTGTTCTAAGGCAATCAAGATGCTCAATCATTCATTGTATCATTGTCATCGATTGGCCATTCTAAGGCAATCGAGGTGCTCAATCATTCATTGTATCATTGTCATCGATTGGCTATTCTAAGGCAATCGAGGTGCTCAATCATTCGTTGTATCATTGTTATCGATTGGCCGTTTTAAGGCAATCGAGGTATTGAATCATCTGCTGCATCATTGTTATCGGTTGGCCATTCTAAGGTAATCGAGGTATTGAATTGGGGCTATCGAGGATAGTTCCCATCCGTTGTGTCGTTGTTATCGATTGACCATTCTAAGGTAATCGAGCTATTGAATTGGGACCGCCGAGGACGGTACCCATCCGTGAGTCATTGTTGTCGTGGTGGCCGACTCAAGGCAGCACATTATCATTCTCGTGAATTCGGTAATCTTGGGATCGTTGCCGTTTGTGATTAATTATGTTTGGAGGCTAGTCTCGGCTAGTGCTCATTATGGGGTAAGTTTGGTGGGGCCTGAACCTTTACGGTTGTTTCCCCCAACACCTACAAATCAGTAGGTCAACGACCATTGGATGGTTTCATTATGGGTAAGCTTGGGGCTTGAACCTTCGCGGTTGGTGTTAGGAGTATGCCCTCGAATGCCACTCAGAGGTTGTTGAGTGAGGGCATTGTACTTGTAATTATGTAAACCATTTATATAAGGCAAATGAATGTTTCTTTATTTACTGGTAGTTACTGGCATTCCTAACTCGTAAATAAACATATAGAAACTAGTCCGTGTATTTGAGAGCAAAACGTTCCACTCCTTATTGGATAAGGGGTCGGCCTTTGGAAAGGTTTATAGCTCAAATACTTAATCGTTCGCAAGTCGATGAAACTTGGTAGGCGTTAAGTTTATGTGAAGACTTGTATAGCGTGTTCTTTGACAAGGAGAGTGCTGTCGAACACTTATGGTTAGTGGGAGCACACGTTATAGGTATGCTAATTAGATTAGTATACTCGAACCGACTCACCCTCGATTCGTCACACGGATTTCACTCGGGACGATCAATGATGGAATCGAAAGGTTGTGATAGGTATTCGTGAACCTTCGACTTGAGGATTTAGTAGGGATGTGCTTGTGGCGTCAAGATTTTCATTAGAGTAGTTCGACCTATAAACCGGAAGGCGGGGGTCAACCTCGACGTGCATCTTGATGGGCAAGTAGCGAGTCCTCGAATACCAAGATAGAATTCTTTCTCTGTTAGTGAACAGGTTATATGTCCTATGCGGTTATTGGCGGATGAGATCATAAGTCTTTGGCCAAAGCATTGGAGCTAATTGTATTAGATACACGAGAGCTCGATGATCTCGATTTGCATTAACGCATGCATAGAGTCAAGTACAGATGGGTTTTGGTGACCGTGACCCCATAATTTGATCGGGACATATGAAAGAAGGGTTTATACGTTCTTGGTATTCACAACAGAATGGTTCTTGAATGATCCCAATCATTCGTTCTCGATCGGGTGCAGTGTAGGCCACCAGGTGGCTAGGTGGTGCTACTACTCTTTGGTTCCTCCCATTCTTGGTAGAGACGGACCTACCGAGTCGCGCATTAGGATTGGACGGAATGAATCAAGCTAATTCTCTCATTATGTGTATTAGATATTAGATATCTAAATTTGAGACATTAGATGTCTAAATCGATTTATTGGATAAATTGATATACGGCCTAATGAATTAAATATATCCCGGGTGATTAATTTAATTCATGAATATAATTATTTCTTGGAGAAAATAATTATGTTATTTTGTATTTGATATGTTTAATTAATTGGATTAATTAAGCGACACAATACATCGGAGCGGAATAGGAGTTTATCTGTTTGGACTCACGGAGTCGAAGCGAACCGAACTCGTCCCGGCTCCTTCTAGATGGCCATCCCATTTTCCCTCCTCTTTCCTTTGGTCATAGTCTCCACCTTAATTGGTGGAAGACTTGAAGTATCAAGGGAACAAGATCTTTTAATTAATTCATTTTAATTAAAAGATCTTGATTTGGGAGGATTTTATGGAGCATAAAAGGAAGACTCTCTTCACTTGTTTGGTAAGCCTTCCAACGTGAGTATTGAGAGAGAGAGATAGACTTTGAGTTTAACACTCATTCTTCATCTTCTTCATTCACTTCCTCTTCATTTTTCTTGGAGAAAAATTGAGAGAAAATTATTGAGAGATATATTATACACTTAGAGTGTATTAATAAAAGCTTCATCATTTGATTCTAGCCGTAACCTTAGAGGTTAATCAAGTGTTGTTATTCCGGTCGTTTTTCCGGCGCGTGGCAAGTAGAGACGCGGTGCTTTCGGCGTTGGATCGTTCAAGGGCTTGGAGCGGTTCGGATACGTAGAGATCAACTAAAGCTTGGGGAATAGCTCAAGAGAAGGTTTCCATTTAATCAACGGACTTCGAGGGTTAGTTTCTTACGACTCTTGCTTTTCGTTTATATATTCGTATATACGTAGCTCGATCGATCCTCGTAGGGATTCGGATCGAATTGATTTTCGTTTTACCGCTTCCGCTGGGCCTTCGTTAAAGGCACCGAATCCCAACAGTGGTATCGGAGCGTAGGTCTTGCGATCGTATATACGATATTGGCATTTGGAATGCTTGATTAGATGGTGAATGATTTGGAATCATTTTAGTCATAATCGTGGTATATATTTTTACGTTCGTTGTAGTTATATTTTTCGTAAGTTTATGTCTAAATATAAATCTTATTTCTTGGAAATATGATTTATATTGAAGATATGAATGTTGAAAAATATTGATACTGGATATCCGGTCGAAAATCGAGCTCCGAATCGTCGTCGGACGATTTTTCGGACAAAGGGCGAGTTCTTTGCCCGGTGACTCGGCCGTGTGCAGTGACACGGGCCGTGTCGGCGATCCCAGCCCTTGCAGCGGGACCCGACCGTGTCGGGAGACACGGGCCGTGCCCGGCGGCACCGGCGTGATCGGCCATGCCGGCATGTATGCGGCATCTGCCGGCGATGACTCGGCCATGGCAGCCAATTTCGCCCACTCGATTTTTCGTGTATTCTTGAAAATTAATCTCCCGCATGTTAAATTGGATTTAATATGATTAAAATGATTTATGGTATTTCAGTTTATAAGGGAATTTGATTAATTGGAATATTTTTGGTCGAGGGAATTATTTTGAGCGTTATCATATTAGGTTGTGTGAATCGATTGGATCGGTTCGTATTGTTGATTGGATCAATGTATCTCTACGCTTTCCATTTATATAGTATTTATTGTATGAATGCTTTTGAATGGGGATGTGGTTCGTGGACTTAGTTTTGAATCGTTCGTTTTATTCGATTGGGTTGTAAAGGCCGTTTTGAGCCTATTTATTTTACTAGAAATATTTGTATCTAGGATGCAATTTCGATGTAAAATTTATATGTAATGACGAAGACCGGAGGAAGATCCATTTCGAGAAGACGAAGATTCAAGACGAAGACTTGTAATTAGATTACGGAGTTTTTGTTTTCTAGGAACGGTCCATGAACCACATGTTGGTAGCAACTAGGTTGTGAATGGTTGTTTCATATTGTATGAATGCCACAAACGCGCTAATGTGATTAATGTGCAAAGTGTAACGTTAATCGCGAAAATTCTCCCACTACAAATTATTAAGTTTATAAGGTTTCAAGGTTTTCCTTCCCTCCATTGAGCTTTCGGGAAATTGAAATCTAAACCGGATGTGCTATGCTTCCGAGTTATCGGGGTAGTCGTTCGGGGAGGATGGATAAATTACCGGGAGCGCATTGGATGCCTTCGGTTGGAGCAAATTTTATCCCTAGAAACACGATAGGTTGCGGATAAGATTGATTGTGAAACTGATTTGCGTCGATGGTATAAACTTAACTTGTTCACGAACCATAGAAACCGTATAGGTTGAGGGGAGTGAACAAGGGGAAAAAGAAGATCGAATCATCCATTAGATGGGTTGGTGTTGGACACCACTTTATGAAAATTAATAGACTAGAAACCTGTTCGGTTGCCCTCTATTAAGATTTATAAAGAACTCGATCACCACTATGAAGTAGAGCGACGATACTTCCGGATTTCACATGGGAGTGTGTTATTCCGATAAAAATAGTGGGAGTGGGTAACAAGAATAGAAAAGACCTTAATTCTACACTCGAACATAATTGAATGAGTCACTAATTAATCTGTTATACTTAATGCATACAAATCTCAATATGACAATGAATCCACTCGCAATTCTACTCGAAAAGAACACCTTAATGGGACCTAACTTTGTGGATTGGCTCCGCAATCGATGATTGTCCTCGGTATAGAGGCACTGGGATACGTCTTGGAGACGGACATTGGCGCCTCTGTGCGGACCCGAGCCAATCGGAAGAGATTGAAAACCATGAAAAGTGGGTTAAGGATGACGTGAAAGTCCGTGCTTATATGATGGCTTCCATGTCTAATGAGGCTGGAGAGCTCATGAGAAAATGACACGCTAGGCGATTCTATCTCACTTAACCGAACTTTATGGTGAGCACATCGAACTGCTAGATATGAGATATCCAAGCAACTGTTCGGTGCAAGGATGAAGGAAGGTGAGAAGGTTGGGGAACACGTCCTCAAAATGATATCCATGATCGAGAGATTGGAGGCTCTTGATTTTAAAATGGATACTTCTCTCCAAACCGACCTTATCCTACAGTCTCTCCCTGATTCCTTCTCACAGTTTGTTATGAACTTCAACTGCAATGAGATTGCATGTAACTTAGCTGGGCTAATGAACAAACTTGTGACCGCTCAGTCTCAGATGAAGACTCCGCGGATGAAGGAGTCTGCTCTTGTGATTTCTTCTGGACCTCGCAGGTCTAAGAACAAGAAGAAAAAGACCAAAAAGCAAACTGGACCACAAGTTAAGGGAAAGGGCAAGGCCCCGATGGTTCCGAAGAACAAGAAGAAGAAGGATGCTTGTCTCAAGTGCGGTGAGCTGGGCCACTGGGCTAGAGACTGTCCGATTCTTCATGGCACTTCAGGTACAGAACTTTTAGTTTTGGAAACAAATTGTTACGCTCCGTATTTTCTACTTCTGGATCTTGGATTCTGGTGCTAGTTCTCATATTTGTAGCGTGAATAATGATCTGGAAAATAGTAGGAAGCTTGGGGCTGGAGAAGTTATGTTCACCGTCGGAAGCGGGCATAGTGTCGAGGCGACCGACATAGGATCACTTCTTTTGGGTTTAGAATCCGGCTTTGTTTTGACTTTAGAAGATGTACTTGTTTTGCCCAAGGGGCACAAAAACATTGTATCCATTCCGGTCATGGACCGAAAAGGCTTTTCATTTTTCATTGGTGATGGTTCTGCAAAATTTATTTTAGAAATAAACTAGTAGGTACTGCTACATTGTTGAATGGATTGTATCATCTAAATCTCGGCAACAAAGTAGTTGTGAATACTATAACTAGAAAGCGGTAGGGATGAAACCAATCAAGTTTTGAAATGGCATCTTAGACTTGGTCATGTTGGTCGGACCAAGGTTTACAAGATGGAAAAAGATGGACTTATGGGTCCATTGGGATCGTATCCCTTTCCTACTTGTGAATCTTGCCTTAAAGGCAAAATGACTAAGTCCCCTTCACAGGACTTTTGTAAGAGCCGGATAAATCGAGATTAATCCATACCGACGTATGTGGTGCTTTGGAAGCGACGTGACGGATATCAATATTTCATTACGTTTACGATGATCATACTAGGTATGGTTATGTATACTTAATGAAACATAAATCCGAGGCCTTTGAGAAATTCCAGGAATTCAAGGCCCTAGTCGAGAAACAAACTGGTAATCATATCAAATCACTTCGGTCGGACCGAGGTGGCGAGTATATGAGTACGGAGTTTGACGAGTTCCTTAAGGAACATGGAATAGTTTCTCATCTAACACCTGTGTACTCCTCGGTTAAATGGTGTGTCGAAAGAAGGAACCGGACCTGTTGAACATGGTCCGTTCCATCTTGGGCTATCTTGACATGCCGATTTACATGTGGAGGTATGCACTCCTGACTGCCGCGTATATCTTGAACAGATGTCCTTCTAAATCCATTCCTAAAACTCCACATGAGATGTGGGAGGGAAGGAAACCAAGTCTTAATCATATTAGGATTTGGGGATGTCCCGCCTATGTCAAGAAGACTAAGGTGGAAAAGTTGGAAGCTAGGTCTGCGAAGGACGTTTCATTGGATTCCCGTCTGGGACAATGGGATATCTATTCTACATGCCCGAAGATCGAAGGATCGTTGTTGCTTTACAAGCACACTTCTGGAAGATGAGTTCATTCGGGAAGGCGGAGCGGGTAGAAGTATTTCTTTAGAAGAATACAATGAAACTCCTCGGGAGACACCTGTGCAAGAAACTGGAACCGAACTTTCTGAAACACAAGTACAACCACCTCGTAGGTCTAGTAGGGTGTCTCATTTACCTGAGAGGTATGGGCTTGTGCACTTGGAGGAGCTGGGTCTCCATGAGGTTCCAAGTGATAGCCAAGAGACCGACCCGACGACCTATGACCAAGCGATGGTGGATGTAGACTCCGCGAAATGGCGTGAAGCTATGGAAGCTGAGATAGACTCGATGCATGTCAATCAGGTCTGGACTCTAGTAGACCGCCCCAAGGGCATAGTGCCTATTGGGAATAAGTGGATCTACAAGAGAAAGACTGATGGTGATGGCAAGGTTGACGCCTATAAGGCCAGGCTAGTGGCAAAGGGTTATACCCAAAAGGAAGGGATCGATTACCACGATACCTTCTCGCCCGTAGCCATAATCAAGTCTATTCGCATGATGCTTGCGATAGCTGCCTACCACGATTATGAGATATGGCAAATGGACGTAAAGACGGCCTTCCTTAATGGATTCCTCGAGGAGGAAATCTATATGGAGCAGCCTAAAGGCTTTGTGTCCGAAGTCGATATTCATAAAGTGTGCAAACTTCAGCGTTCCATTTATGGACTGAAGCAAGCGTCGCGTAGTTGGAACCTTCGTTTGGACGAGGCAGTCAAAGAGTTTGACTTCGTGCAAAATGAAGAGGAACCTTGTGTATATAAGAAAGTTAGTGGGAGCAAGATCGCATTCTTAGTACTATATGTAGATGACATTCTACTAATAGGAAATGATGTGGGAATGCTCAGTTCTGTGAAAGCTTGGCTTTCGAGTAATTTCTCCATGAAAGACTTGGGAGAAGCAACCTATATTCTTGGTATTCGACTCTACCGGGATAGAGCGAAGAGAACAATAGGCCTTTCCCAAGCCCTCTATATAGATAAGATCTTAAAGCGATTTAAGATGGATGATTCTAAAAGAGGGTTCCTACCGATGCAACATGGAATAAAACTCACCTTGAAGATGTGTCCTCAAAGTGAGGAACAACGCAAGGAAATGAGTAATATAACATATGCTTCGGCCGTGGGTAGCCTTATGTATGCTATGTTGTGTACAAGACGACATCGCGCATGCCGTAAGCGTGGTGAGTAGGTTTCGTGCAAACCCGGGTAGGGAACATTGATCTTTGTCAGAAAGAACGTTCTCAAGTACTTGAGAAGAACTAGAGATATGGTTCTTATGTATGGCGGTGGAGATTTGGATGTGGTGGGATTCACTGATTCGGACTTCCAAGGACTGAAGGACGACTCGATGTCCACTTCTGGCTACATATTTACTCTTAATGGAGGAGAAGTATCTTGGCGTAGTGCCAAACAAAGCGCGACTGCTGATTCCACCTGTCAGGCTGAGTATCAAGCAGCCTCGGAGGCTTCCAAGGAAGGGTTCTGGATTAAGAAGTTTCTAGGAGAACTTCAAATGATACCATGTCTTTGAGTGCTGTTCATTGTCTTTGCGACAACGATGGAGCTGTAGCACAGGCCAAGGAGCCGAGGTTTCACAACAGCACCAAACATATTGAGAGGAAGTATCATCTCGTAAGAGAATTTGTTCGCAAGGGATACATTGTGCTGCATAGAGTATACTCGGCCGACAACGTCGCCGATCCACTGACCAAGCCACTATCTCAGACTAGCTTGGAGCGTCATCTGGAGAACATGGGTATTAGATACCATAGTGTGTGGCATTGAGTGCAAGTGGGAGATTGTTAGGAGTATTCCCTCGAATGCCACTCAGAGGTTGTTGAGTGAGGGCATTGTACTTGTAATTATGTAAACCATTTATATAAGGCAAATGAATGTTTCTTTATTTACTGGTAGTTACTGGCATTCCTAACTCGTAAATAAACATATAGAAACTAGTCCGTGTATTTGAGAGCAAAACGTTCCACTCCTTATTGGATAAGGGGGTCGGCACTGGAAAGGTTTATAGCTCAAATACTTAATCGTTCGCAAGTCGATGAAACTTGACTGGGCGTTAAGTTTATGTGAAGACTTGTATGATGTGTTCTTTGACAAGGAGAGTGCCTGTCGAACACTTATGGTTAGTGGGAGCACACGTTATAGGTATGCTAATTAGATTAGTATACTCGAACCGACTCACCCTCGATTCGTCACACGGATTTCACTCCGGGACAGTCAATGATGGAATCGAAAGGTTGTGATAGGTATTCGTGAACCTTCGACTTGAGGATTTAGTAGGGATGTGCTTGTGACGTCAAGATTTTCATTAGAGTAGTTCGACCCAATAAACCGGAAGGCGGGGGTCAACCTCGACGTGCATCTTGATGGGCAAGTAGCAGGTCCTACTGAATACCAAGATAGAATTCTTTCTCCTGTTAGTGAACGGGTTATATGTCCTATGCGGTTATTGGCAGATGAGATCATAAGTCTTTGGCCAAAGCATTGGAGCTAGCTGCATTAGATACACGAGAGCTCGATGATCTCGATTTGCATTAACGCATGCATAGAGTCAAGTACAGATGGGTTTTGACTGACCGTGACCCCATAATTTGATCGGGACATATGAAAGAAGGGTTTATACGTTTACTGGTATTCACGAGAGAATGGTTCTTGAATGATCCCAATCATTCGTTCTCAGTCGGGGTACAGTTTAGGCCACCAGGTTGGCTAGGTGGTGCTACTACTCTTTGGTTCCTCCCATTGCTGACTGAGACGGACCTACCGAGTCGCGCATTAGGATTGACGACGGAATGAATCAAGCTAATTCTCTCATTATGTGTATTAGATATTAGATATCTAAATTTGAGACATTAGATGTCTAAATCGATTTATTGGATAAATTGATATACGGCCTAATGAATTAAATATATCACTGGGTGATTAATTTAATTCATGAATATAATTATTTCTTGGAGAAATTAATTATGTTATTTTGTATTTGATATGTTTAATTAATTTGATTAATTAAACGACACAAATACATCGGAACGGAATAGGAGTTTATCTGTTTGGACTCACGGGAGTCCGAAACGAACCGAACTCGTCCCGGCTCCTTCTAGATGGCCATCCCATTTTCCCTCCTCTTTCCTTTGGTCATAGTCTCCACCTTAATTGGTGGAAGACTTGCAGTATCAAGGGAACAAGATCTTTTAATTAATTCATTTTAATTAAAAGATCTTGATTTGGGAGGATTTTATGGAGCATAAAAGGAAGACTCTCTTCACTTGTTTGGTAAGCCTTCCAACGTGAGTATTGAGAGAGAGAGATAGACTTTGAGTTTAACACTCATTCTTCATCTTCTTCATTCACTTCCTCTTCATTTTTCTTGGAGAAAAATTGAGAGAAAATTATTGAGAGATATATTATACACTTAGAGTGTAATAATAAAAGCTTCATCATTTGATTCTAGCCGTAACCTTAGAGGTTAATCAAGTGTTGTTATTCCGGTCGTTTTTCCGGCGCGTGGCAAGTAGAGACGCGGTGCTTTCGGCGTTGGATCGTTCAAGGGCTTGGAGCGGTTCGGATACGTAGAGATCAACTAAAGCTTGGGGAATAGCTCAAGAGAAGGTTTCCATTTAATCAACGGACTTCGAGGGTTAGTTTCTTACGACTCTTGCTTTTCGTTTATATATTCGTATATACGTAGCTCGATCGATCCTCGTAGGGATTCGGATCGAATTAATTTTCGTTTTACCGCTTCCGCTGGGCCTTCGTTAAAGGCACCGAATCCCAACAGTTGGTTTCCCAACACCTACAACTCAGTAGGTCACGGTCACTAGGTGATCTCATTATGGGTAAGTTTGGGGCTTGAACCTTCGCGGTTGGTTTCCCAACACCTACAATTCAGCAGGTCACGTCCATTGGATGGCCTCATTGTGATGCAGCTTCGTGTCTTGGCTTTGGCCCTCATTGTAATACGGCTTCATGCCGTGGCTTCGGCCCTAATTGTGATACGGCTTCGTGCCGTGGCTTCGGCCCTAATTGTGATACGGATTCGTGCCGTGGCTTCGGCCCTAATTGTGATATGGCTTCGTGCAGTGGCTTTGGCCCTAATTGTGATGCGGCTTCGTGCCATGGCTTCGGCCCTAATCGATACAGCTTCGGGCTGTTTTGGCTTCATGTGATTGTGATATTTGACAGCTTTCGCTGAGTGGCTTTCAGGCCTTTGTGATTGTCTTGGTAATTTCATTGAAGCCTTTGGGCATTGTGATTCATAATTAATTCGTTCTGGTTTGGTTCATGTCGTGTAATTCATTATGGTACTCTGTGATTATGATTCGCCGTTGGGCACTTATGTTCTAACCTGTCGAACAGGTATTAATAGTATGTCGTGGGCATAGTGTTTCACGAATGCTCAATTCTTACCTTGGTTTGTGAGCATCTCGTATTATTATTATTATCCTTGTACCGTTTCATTCAACCTTTGGATGCATATCATGTTATACATGTATTTGATATTCATTATCTGGATGACTGACCCCGTGGGGGCGGAACATGTTTTCATGTTTTAGGTGCTTGCGAGGAGAGAGTTGAGACATAGGGGCATGATGATGGCGACGAGGCATTCGAGTGATACTAGTCCGAGTTGTTCATGTTGGTCAGTCAGTTGGAGTGTTCTTCAGTCTGTCAGTCATTGTCATTATGTATTACCCGAGCAGATGCTCGTGGATGTTGTTGTATTTTATTTTTGGCCATGTAGGCCCATCGTTGTCATTGAAATTCCTTATCGGAATATTGTGTCGGATATCATGGTAGTGACTATGATTTTCCCTTGTGTTTAATTTAATGTATTTTAGTCATGCTCGCCTGGTGGATCTCCTGGCGTGGGGTCCACGGCACTGTAATAACCTAATAGGATTTGGGGGTGTTACATCCACGTCCACCTCTCAACATACTGTAATCATAAATACTCAATATACAGGAAACAATATCGTTCTAACGTTCAAGTCTAAAGAAATACAACATGTAAAGAACGTGATAGAGTTTAGGAACTTACAACCACCGTTCGCGTGAAGACGTAGGCAGTACAGTGATGTCATTCACGGCCGGTTACCTCAAAAGACGTATATGACCCCTATTTTAACCCAATGGCTAAGATATCCATAATCTTAGCTCCGATACCATATTCTGTAACACCCCCGATATATTCAGGAATATTACAGCGCCGTAAATCCTTTACATAAGGATTTACAAGGCTGAAGAATTGAAAAGACATTAACAGGTACCAACGTATGAAAATAACGGAATTAAGATACAACAGTTCTGACCAAATACTGAAAATACGAATGTTCAACGGAAAAGTATTAATACATCACCAAATCCAAAACCTCATAAACGACTACGTACTCGAGTACTTATTAAAACGGTACAAACACCAGACAAATAAACCCAGCCGGTACATCACTCTGCACCCTTGTCGTCATGCAACTCCAGTGGTTGTTTCCCCGCTCTCCTGGATCCTGAACATAAACAAATGTTCACCCCCGAAGGGGTTAGCACAACGATGCAAGTCTAAGTACCACAACATATTATTCAACATCTCATGAAGAAGATGAATAACATAAATGACAAAAGAACCAACGAGTCTTCCCCTGCGAGAATCTCAATAATAACATACACACATGATAATCATAAAATGATATCACAACATACACATGGTAATTCTAATGATCCAGCGTTCACTGCCTAGACCCCAAGATGATCCCGTCGGACCAACACGTGGTGGAAAAACCCGTCCAATGATCCAGCGCACACTAGCATAGATCCCAAGATGATCCTGTCGGACCAACACGTGATGGACATACAACAACGACATTTATGCACGACAATATGTATAACATCAATATATAGAACAATTAAGGTACTTGCCTCAATTCGAAGACAAGAACAATACTTCCACGTAAAACGAAACACTCGAAGGTCGCCCCTTCGATCAATCACGTAGCAAGCTCGAACCTTAACAAAAGAAATAATATAGAATTCATCTCATATCGTACGAATGTCTAACAATCCAATTTACGGCCGAAAGTTCATAAAATGTAATCTACCTGAACTGCTAAGCGTACGCTAAGTATTCTACGTAGCGCGCGCTAAGCCTGCTCATTAGCGCACGTAAACAATGAAGCCTAGCGTACGCTAACTATGTATCGGCAGTCCTCTCTGATTAGCCGACTGACTAGCCTGATAACATAACGCACGTTACGTTTCCAATCGTAGCATACGTTATCTTATGCTCGATAACACACGCTAACCATGAAGCTTTAGCACACGCTAATCATGAATGACAGTTCCTCCTGGACAGTCGACTGATCTAATCGTGATCAAACTTACGAAATCTTTAGTGTTAAAACATGTTATCTCCATGAATATCATGCTCATACGGTTATGAATGATCTTACGGATAACAACAACTTCGAATTCAAGAATATGTATACCATCATAAAACCATAATCCATTTCGATTACAATTCTTCATGCGTAATTCAGAAGGCCTAACAGTCGATATCAATACCTTATATCAATCAAAACTATCATCTTTTAGTTTGTTTAACACTCCATTTTTACAAGATAAATCTTTCCATGATCAATCTCTTAGATTCGTCTAACAATAATGATGTTAAAGTCAAGTACGTGATTACTATGAAGACACCTTATAAATTCGGATTCCAATGTCAGAAACTACTTCTACTTGTTCATCGTAACAAGATTCGAATTATGATGTTCATAACCAAGGTACTTAAGGCATAATCATCTCAATCTCTTAAACATGATGTGGTTTGGATAATTCACCAATGAAACTCCATATCTTGATAGCATAATCCTCATATCCTTAAGAACATGAATTCAAGGTTGAAAGTAGTATAACATACCTTAAGATGTGGAAAAACACCGAGACAACAAGTAGAATCCGGCTCCGGTTGCTTGTTTGCCAAATCAAGATGTTTCTCCACTCCAATGATCAAAAACATGTGGCATCCAATCTCTAGTGATTAAGGGGAGGTGGTCTAAGTGTTTAAGGAAGATATAATGCTCTCTAGTCTCTTCAAAAACGAAGGATACTCGAAGGAAATGAGAATGAAATGGAGTGATGTCCCTTATATAATGTTTCTGCACAACAGTTGATTAGCGCACGCTATCATACAATCCTTAGCGCGCGCTAATAATCGTTGACTCCAAAACTGTCCAGGTTCGTTCGTGGGAATCTTATCCGGACCCACGTCCGGCTGGCGCATGTGCTAGCCGTCTAGCTCAATAATTGACTGCCTAGCACACGTAATTCTTCATTCGTAGCGTGCGCTAGTTGTAGCCTGATAACGCACGTTAAGCTACATTCTTAGCGTGCGCTATCACGAGTTTGCATGAGTAATTTGCATGTTGTTATACTTATGTACAAGGATACAAAGGTGAGAAATATCATACTCCAATTATCGAGATCACAATTCCGAATAATACAGGGTTCAAATACACAATAATAAACCCGGATATTACATATTTGGAGTATGTGCGCCATTCTGGGCTTGACCGTTTGTCGTCTTGTGAGCCTTCCATCTCTAAACTTCCTAGCGTTGGTAGGATCGTTGGTGATCGGAAGATCCGAGATTTGCTCCATGGTATATTGTGAGAGGGCTTGACTCTCTAAGCTTTTGTTGTATGATGGAATCTGTGTTTGGTAATTGTGATATACTAAATGTCACATAAGCAGAATGTATTGATGGTTTGGACATCGAGAGGTGCAGTATGATGTGGAAGTTTTGAACATTGATATGTTCCGGGAAAGGTATTGATGGTAGAGTTTGTTGAGAAACTGACATAGATGGTTTCGACAAATGTTCGAATCGGTGTTCATTAGTTATGGTATTAAACTTGAAGAGATAGTTTGGTATATGCTTGAAATTAGTGTTTCCTAGTTGCGCTTGTTGAACTGGTGATTTTTGAATGCCGTATATGCGTGTGTTCGGGAATTGATGGTACTTGGCTAATTGTTGTTATTTAAAACCAATGTGTTCCTATCAATAATAATACATGCGGCGTGCATGCTTGAAAATTTCATAGACTTGATCGTATTTTGAGTTTTTGAAAAGTGGCATGAATTTGGGCGAGCCAGCCTTGTATTTTCAAATAAAACCTTGTGTCGGTATTTGAAAGTTGTGTTTAAAAGTGTTTTGAGACATTTTATAAAATGCTACCACTGTTAAACCCTTGTCGTGTTTGAAAGGATCATGAAAACGATTTTTAACTTATCGGTTTTATTTTCGAATAACTAGAGTATATAATTTTAAAAATCAGATTAGGTTGTGGAAACCTAGGATGTCGGGTCAAGTTGTGTTTGTTGAGTATTGTCTCGTCAGATTTTGTCTGACTTAGTCGCGTCGCGATGCGTCGTCTGAATTCATTGGTCGTGATTAGTATCGAGGGGCGATCGTCATTTACGTGCGACCTATGGATGTAAGACTCCCTTCTTTGTGTTGTGCCTCGTGTGACACGAGTTATTTGTATGATTAGTTGTTAAATGATGTAATCCTTCTGTGGATTTTGATTTCACGATATGTGTTTATTCGACTCTCGTATTTGGTTTATACGAGGAGTGTAAATCATTCGATGTATTTTCGAACCGCATTTTATCCGCTGCGTGAGTTCTTTCAAAATGACTTTCGGTATTTTTCAAACTGAGTTTTATTTCGTAAAACCGATTCCCTAAATCGAGTTTTGGCATTTTGGCCTTGAACATTTTATGACGGTTTGACAAATGATTTTGTGAGTTTTGGAAAATATTACCATCATCAGTCTTTTTGGCATTTTTGAAATGACATGGAAAATTGTGTTTAGCCTGGTAAATCCTTTTGAGAAGGGTTTATGTCGTGTAATATTTCCAGGAGGATCTGGGGGTGTTACTTGTTTCCGGTAAAATACATGCACTGTCTTGATTTTGAACGATTTGATGCGTGTGCTATGATGTGTTTAAAGTGAATGTTGATACGTGTGAATTTTGGGCATTTTGGCCTATTGTACTTCTGAAAAACCTTGAGTATCTTAGAAAATAAACCTCGAGATATACTTTTAAAATGAATTATTTTCTCGCAGTGATCTCAAGATGCCTACTAGCGCCACGCTATGTTTCAAAATTATTCTACTTTGAGGATCAAAATATTTTGAGATATTTCTAATGATTTAGAAACACATTTGCTTAGACCCGAAGGTTGAATATTGCTGAAAAGTTTTAATTTAAAGAAAGGTGTCCTCATTTTTTTTTCAAGCGCAAGATGTTTTTTTTTTCAAAGTCTCGATGACGATGTTTGTACAACTTTTTTTTTTGATATATGATACTCAAGATCAACTGGTGCTTCCAAATTATTTTCAAAAGGTAGTTTTTGTTTTTAAAACCTATCGTTCCTGTTTGCGGTCCGGGAATATATGTATGATGTTCGTACTCTCATTAGGGTGTTAACCCCCGAGTTGTGATTGAATTGGTGGTGTGAGCGTTTAGTCGTTCGCCACGCAGTTGTTGTGGTAGCCCTCTGTGAGAGGTGTGATGTTGGTATTGAATGTTGTCGCCTCGTAGTGATTTGTGCGTTATTGCATATATGCGAGCTGTTAGAGCTTGGGTTGGTATGATTGTGTGCATCGGTGATTGTTCTGCGTTGTGTCGGTTGCTTGTTGTATTGTTATCTTGGTTCCGTTGTTGTGAGTTTCGGGGGCGAGGTCGAAGGTAATACCCGTATTATTTTTGACTTCTGCATTTTCTCTTTCCCAATTCTATTGACTCGCTCGTGTTCGTTGATACTCTCTGAACTTGTTCTGTATTTCGGTTTTTATCGTTCGAACAAGCCATGATCTTATTTTGGTTCGATTTGGTTATTGCTGTGACTTTTCCGAGTTGGTTCGATTCTTCTGAACCTTGTTCGAAAGTAACATCTTTTAGTTCCTACCAGCTCTTTTAACGTCTTCAGTTGAAGTGTGAACTTCGGAGTTGTTGTTCGATCATTGTTGTTCGATCATTGTTTTTCGATCGTTATTTTTCGATCTTTATTTTTCGATTGTTGTTGTTCGATCATTGTTTTTCGATCGTTGTTGTTCGATCATTGTTGATTCTATCGTTGCTTTTCATTCATTGTTGTTGGATCATTGTTGTTCGATTATTGTTGATTCGATCGTGGTCACCTTCGCAGATTGCTGTACGCATCATTTCTATCTTTCGACTGTTCGTGTTTCCTTGTAATAGGTGCCTTGTGTTTTGCGACTGTTCAGATAATTGACTTGATGATATTATCTATTTGATGATGCTTGTCACTTGTTGGTTTTATTATGTCTCTACCTGTAGTGTTGTGTTGGTCGTCGTGGAGCGCGTTCTCACGCCGTATGTTTCTTTGCGTTGTTCGTAACGTTTCGCTGTTTGGACGTGAGTTTTCGGTTCTTGTGTACCTCGTTGAGTTTTCCTGGCGGGATATTGCTTCTCCCTACTTGTTTTAAGTTTCGGGACGAAACTTCTTTTAAGGAGGGTAGTATGTAATATCCGCAATTTCGATTTCTGGTAATTTTATTTTTTGGCGAGAGTCTGTTTTTGATGACTCGCTTGTGAACGTTTCGTCATTTCGAGAATGATTAATTCTACACTTTTTGACATTCGAGTTCGTTTCGGTGTTGTTCTGTTGAGTTCCGTGCTTCTTAGCGACTTTTCCGCACTTGAGTTTGATTCTTGTGAATCTCGTTTGAAACTGTTGATTCGGGTTTTCCATAAGTCCGTTTAACTTTGTTAGACGTGTTGTGAACTTTGGTTTGGTTATTCGATCACGTATCGTGATTTTTGGGCATTTTGGGCCATTTTGTAATTTCCTAAAAGTTATGGGTATTCGTATCTGTATTTGTTGTCTCGACTCTTTTCTTGGTCGCGTATTATTAATTATTGCATTATGTTTTCATTTCGGGTCGTTGATGCTGTCCGCGAGCATTTCATGGTGTTCGTTCCGTACGTTTTCGGAAATCGAGTCGTCAGGTCATGCGGCTGAGCACTGGCCGGACAGGTGCGACATTGTCGGAAGTGCTGGGCACTGGCCGAGCAGGCACGGCAGGAACCGGCGTAGCGCACGCTACGGCCAGAAGGCTGCGCACGCTACGGCCGGAAGGCTGCGCACGCTAACTCGGCAGGTGTAGCGCACGCTGTCGATCGGCCAGCGTACGCTATCGACCGGCCAGCGTACGCTATCGGATCTGGGTAGAGGGGTTCTGAGGTTCTGGACTTAGGTAGGATCGGCAAGTAGCGCATGCTACTGTCGGTCGTGGCGCATGCTAACCGGCAGGTGTAGCGCACGTTGTCGGCCGACTAGCGTACGTTACCTGGACGAGCTGTTTAGTCCAGAGGTTACTGGACAGGTCGGCTAGCGCGCGCTAGCGTCCGCGCAGCGCACGCTATCGGGGTCGGGCGGGCAGGTCACGGTCGGCAGGTTTTGTCGGCAGTGCCGGGTCGTGCGGGCCCTGGCCGAGGGTTCTGGGCCGATACTGGCCGATAGCGCACGCTAGTCCGGGAAGGCTAGCGCACGCTAGTCTGGCCCAGTATATATATGACAGAGCAGCCTCATTTTCACTGGTTTTTCATTTCCTTTCTTTTTTGTACGCGGCTGGAGGTTCGGAGGAGGTGAAGCCATGTTGTTAGACAACGAATCCACGAAGTTCTATAGGATATATCATTGATTAATCACCCTATAACATCCTTTGATCCAGCGAATCAAGGTTAGATCTCTAGAACCCTACTTTTGGGAGATTTGGGAATTTTCGCATTTTTGTCCGATTCGTTCAGTTTTGTTGATTAAATCATGATGAATATGATTAATCTTGTTGGTATGCTTAGTTTTCCTATGGATTCATGGTATATTTCGTGGTTTTTACGGAATCGAGAGGGTTTGGTTGTGGTCCGCCCTTGTTGTCGTTTTTATACGAATATACATGAATCGTAGGCGGGTTTTCGGGTGTATTCCAATTCCGTATTCGTTTAGAAATGGTTGTGATTGTGTTCTTCGAATCATTATGTTCGGTTCCATTGGTTCCTAGCGTTCGTCGGTGATTTTCCTTCCGTTTGTGTCGTCGTCAATTACTCAAGGCAAGTATTTTTGGAAACCTTTATGCTTAAGGTGAAATGGTAATGTATTTTGTGTGTGATTTGCTCACCTCGTGAGGGTCCGATGGGGCCACGGAGAGAATACAATGGTTTTAGCCCTGGATTCATGAGTTTGTTTAGCTGGCCAGCTCGGGAGGGTCCTTAGAGGCCTCGAGTGGGATGGCTTCGTCCCGGTCGTAGGCGATGCATGTGCGTGATTTGATTTATGATATGTCCAGCTCGGGAGGGTCCTCAGAGGCCTCGAGTGGGATTTGTGGCTTCGTCCCGGTCCTAGGTAAATGTGATTGACTGTTTGTTTCCAGAAAAGACATGTCTGGTTTTGCTTTTGAAATTATTTGGTGCATTGTACTATGAAATGTGTAAGCGATTGGGTTGCCTTGAATACTTGTACTAGCGTAATTGCTAACCCCTTTGGGGAAATTCTTGTTATGGATTTTAGGTTATGTTCAACCAGACGAGCAGGCGCTGGGATGGTACGAGGATGCCGGCCAAGGTTGTTGACATGTGCAATTGAGTCTTATTATTTCTACTGTCTCTTTTGATATGGTTGTTTTCCAAATTGTAAACTTATAGATTGTACTCGCGAGTACTTGGGCTTTTCCTTTCGGATTGTGATTGGTCTTCGTTGAAGTTACTATATTTGTCGGTTGATGTTTATTATGTCGGTTGTACCGGATGTGTTATTTTATGTTCTTGTTGTTAACAATTGTTTCCTTGCTAACCGAGACGGTTAGTCGAGTGGTGTCTTCTTGTTTTAGCCTGGTGGGTCCCATGTAGGGGTCCACGGCGTTGTAATACACCTCAAATATCTCGGGGGTGTTACAGTATTAGATACCGGTAGTGAAGCTCACATTTGTGAATGCGCAGGGGCTGCGAAGGAGTAGACAACTGGCAAAAGGTGAAATGGACCTACGTGTTGGAAATAAAGCAAGAGTTGCTGCTATTGTCGTAGGGACTTATTATATAAAGCTACCAAGTGGAATTGTAATGGAACTTAATAATTGTTATTGCGTTCCTCCTATGGGTAGAAACATTATATCAGTTTCTTGCCTTGATTTAGAAGGTTATGACTTTACTATTAAGAATATTGTAATGTCCATATTTAATAAAGGTATTTTTTATGGAGATGCCTTGATGAGTGGGATATTATATTCCATAAATCATGAAAGTTCTAAATCTGTCTATAACATAAATGTCAAAAGACTTAAATCAAATGATTTAAACCAAACATATTTCTAGCATTGTCGTTTGGGCCATATAAACGAGAAATGTATAACCAAACTCCATAAAGATGGAATCTTGGACACATTTGATTTAGAATCATATGATACATGCGAATCTTGCTTATTCGGTAAAATGACCAAAGCTCCTTTCACAGGCCATACTGAGAAAGCTGCAGATTTAATGGGCTTAATACATACTGATGTATGTGGACCAATGAATACAAATGTTAGAGGAGGTGTCCAATACTTCATAACATTTACGGATGACTTAAGCAGATTCGGATATATCTACTTAATGAGTCATAAGTCTGAGTCGTTTATGAAATTCAAGCAATTTCAAAATGAAGTACAAAATCAGTTAGGCAAAGCTATTAAAGCACTATGATCAGATCGTGGTGGTGAATATTTGAACCATGAATTTAACGATCATCTCAAAAGTTGTGGAATTGTTTCACAATTAACTCCACCTGGAACACCTCAATGGAATGGTGTGTCGGAACGGAGAAATCGAATCTTGTTAGACATGGTTATATCGATGATGGGTCAAGCTGATCTTCTAAATTTTTTTGGGGTTACGCCTTAGAGACTGCTGCGTTCGTTTTAAATCGAGTACCACCTAAATCAGTTCAAAACACACCATATGAGATATGGACAAGGAAACAACCTGTTTTGTCTTTCCTTAAGATTTGGGGTTGTGAAGCTTATGTGAAGCGGCTTATCACTGATAAATTATCACCCAAATCGGATAAATATCTTTTTGTGGGATATCCTAAGGAAACTAAAGGATACTACTTTTACATCCCATCAGAGAATTATTACTTGAGAAGGAATATGTTTCCAAGAAAAATAGTGGGAGTAAAATAACTCTTCATGAGGTAAGACAGCCACAAATAGATACTGAACCTTTAGATAAAACTGATTTAAACTCACATAGAAATGTTGAGACCACTTCTTCTTTACCAGCTCTGCGTAGGTCTATACGTAATCATCGTGAACCTGAGAGATATGGATTTCTCATCACAGATGACAACAATGTGTAACTCATGGATCTAGATGAGCCCACAACCTACAATGAAGCAACTACTAGCATTGAATGCGAAAGTTGGCTTGAAGGGATGAAATCGGAAATGCAATCCATGTATGATAATCAAGTATAGACTTTGATTGATCTTACTGAAGGTTCCAAAAGCAATTGGTTGCAAATGGATCTTTACAAAGAAAAAGGACATGGATGACATTGTACAAACATACAAATCACGACTCGTGGCGAAAGGATACAGACAGACTCATGGTATTGACTATGATGAAACCTTTTCACCAGTCGTAATGATGAAATCAATTAGAATTATACTTGCCATAGAAGCATATTATGACTATGAGATATGGCAAATGGATGTCAAAACCGCTTTTCTTAATGGAAAGTTAGATGAGGATGTGTATATGATATGTCGATCCTAATAATCCTAATAAAGTATGTAAGCTTCTAAGAGCCATTTAAGGTTTGAAGCAGGCATCCCGGAGTTGGAATCTTCGTTTTGATGAAAAAATCAAAGAGTTTGGTTTCATTAGAAATCAAGACGAACCTTGTGTATACAAGAAGACTAGTGGGAGCGCAATTATTTTTCTAGTACTCTATGTGGATGATATCCTACTAATTGGAAATGACATCCCTACTTTGCAAACTGTTAAGCTTTGACTAAGTAAATGTTTTACAATGAAGGACTTAGGGGAAGCTGCCTATATACTGGGTATAAGGATTTATAGAGATAGTTCTAAAAGGCTTCTTTCCCTAAGTCAAAGTACATATGTTAACAAGGTACTGAAACGGTTCAGTATGCTTAATAGTAAGAAAGGGTTCTTACCTATGTCACATGGCATAAAACTCAGTAAAACTCAAAGTCCTTGTTCGAAGGAATAGAGACATAGAATGAGCTTGATACCTTCTGCTTCGGCTATAGGATCTACCATGTATGCCATGATATGTACTAGACCGGATGTATCATTTGCATTGAGTGTAACCAGCAGATACCAGTCTTGTAACACCCCCAGAATTCGACCAGGAATGTCACATGCCGTAGACCCTTATCACAAGGATCTACCTGGCTAAACTCCAAAAGACTACTCAATGATTGACCGACCGGGGTCAAATAAATTACAAAGCAGACCGACAAGGTTATTAAACAATTCAGAAACTAACAAAATTCACATCTCAATGATAATAATAAACTCGAACACATAAAGGAATGACAACTCAATTTAATAAATGAAAACTACACCCGTGCAAGGTTGAATACCTAACCAAATGAGAAAATACCGACCAAGATGGAACAAAAGAAAAAGACTCTGACTCTTGTGTGATTAGCATCGTCATCTTCCATCTCCTTCCAAGCCAATCCCGTGACTGCTTCCGAGCTTCCAAAACCTGAGTGCATAACAGGCACCCACCCCCTAAAAACTCGGGGTTGAGCAAACTGGAAGTTTGCTAGTGCAAGTACATAATATACAAGATATATGAACAATATCAACACAAAATTCAACAGCCGCGAAACCTTAACACAAACCACACATTCCCATAGTCAACATAGAATAGCACTCGTATACACAAGGTGAAAGATAATCACATAGTCATGTTCTCTTTACGGAACATAACATCAATGAAACTTTAAACGAGCCCAAGGGGCCAAAAGATCTAGTTTGAAAATCCCCTTTTATAAAAGGAAAAGTATTTTGATAAGATAATTTAAAAATGTTATTATTGACTTGGGCCGTCTTGGGGTTTTGAAAATCGAATGGGAATACTTTTAGAAAATAATTTCAAAAGTCCTCGAGTCCTTGACCCAGCATATGAAAACAATTTACAAGAAAACCATTTCAACGTTATTCGGAGTCCTCGACCCAATTTGTAGAACACTATCACAAGCGAATCATTACAACATCTCACAGGGTTCTCGACCCAATCCAAATAATATCATCACGAGATCAATCCTCTCAACATTTCACGGGGTCCTCGACCCAATACACAGAATAACACCACAAGATCAAAGATTTCAACATCTCATGGGGTCCTCGACCCAATACACAGAATATCACCACAGTACAATCGAGGACACATCCTCTCATTCGACAAATCCTGCTCAAGACCCTTGATTAATTAACCCTCGGGGATCTCGTAAATATCCTTAGTTAATTAACCCTGATACCAATGTCTAAATCAAGTTGAAACAAACTTTCAGAAACATGAATCGCGGTCTATATCAAGACCAACATTTAAAAGCGAGTTGGAAAAACTTTGAATTACGAACATCGTTCGGTAACGGCTCTTAGCTGTCACTCGAATATCCGTAGCCAATAAGCCTGCCAGGCACCTCCCTTGCACACCTGTGCACCGGCGTTCACTCCACTATGTTGGCCGCCCATTGAACATGTACCGCACCGGCGTTCACTTCCGCAAGAGCCGCCCCTTGCACACGCATTAGGTAATACCGGTGTTCACCAACCATATGGAGCCGCTCATTGCAGCGTACACCAGGCCGGATTACATGCCCCGCCCTTAGAGGCTCCCGGATACGACGTTTCTCACAACAAGTATTCACATTGTTTCAAACATCAAGCACAATGTCAATCGTGCAACAATTATCAAATCAGTACACCAATTCATATAATTTATCCGTCAGTCCACAACTACACAAATAATCAATAACATGCACGTTATCAATCAAGACTCAACACAATAAGCCTTCGGAAAAACCAACCAACACTACACATATATCCGTATATCGTAACTCAACCGAATACATGAACCTTACCATAATACCTCTATAAATATGATTCATACTTTAATCCAAGTTGAGTACGTCAACTAGCATCGATATTAATCACACGACATATGTATATGTATATCTATATACATACATACTTACATATATAGGGTTATTATACAAACATGTTACTAAAGTTTACTAAAAAATGCAATTTTGTTACTAAAGTTTATTTTGTTACAAATAGGTTACTAAAGTTTTGTAACCGGTTACTTAAGTAACTAAAGATGTTTTAACCCATTGATACCGGTTACATTGCCAACGTGGATTTTTTTTTTTAAAAAAAATTTGACTTAGGGTTTGACTTATACCTAGGGGTGATTGCAGCATATAAAAAAACTACCTACACAATATTTCATAAAAAAATGTTTGGCTAATACATTTCTTTTAAATAATATATTTTTTCAGAAAATAATTTTTTTTCGAAATATTATTTTTTTCTAGAAAATATTTTTTTTTATTTTTCGCAAAAAGTATTTTTTTAAAAAATATAAAAAATCCAGAAAATAATTTAATTTTTTCGAAAAAATAATATATTTTTTCCAGAAAATAAATTTATTTCGAAAAATATTTATTTGCCAAAAAAAAATATTTCTCCACAAAATAGTTTTTTAATTTTTTCGGAAGAAATAAAAAATTTCCATAAATAATGTTTTTTTCGAAAAGATAAAGTTTTTCCTAGAAAATTTTATTTTTTATTTTTTTTTGAAAAAAGAAAAGAAAAAAAACACGCATAGTAACTTTTTGTAAAGTTCAGTAACCTATTTAATAACTCCGTAAACTATAGTAACTTCTTTGTAACATTTAAAACTATGGTGCTGACGTGGACAAGGGGAACCGGTAATCATCCGGTTGCCCACTCTCGCAGTTACATTTGTGTAAGATTTTAATCTTTGAGTAACCCAGTTGACAAACCCGAAAACTTGAGTAACCTCTTTGTAACAAAAAAAACTTTAGTCAGAAAATTGTCATTTTTGGTAAACTTTAGTAACCTGTTTGTATAATAACCCTACATATATATATATATATATACACACACGTATATCTTTATACATACATATATTTAACATATATATATATATATATATATATATATTCGTAGAGATAATTCACACACTTCGGCAACAATGATTTCACGTAGTTATAATTCGTATATCAAGGTACTTGCCTCAAATCCAGAGCACGCGAAGTAACGGGAAAGCTCGACCGGAAACCCTTGAATATTCCAACTAGGTCGAAAACACAAGAACAACATAATCACTATAAGATCGATCGCAAGAAAGATGCAGAACACACGAAATTCTCAACAAGAATTCGTAGAAAGAAAGGATCGAACACTTGGGGCTCAATATTTCCCCAAGAACATCATCCGAACCCAGATACGACAAGAGACACGAATCAAATCATAGGGAGAGAATCAATACAACTGATTGATGATATATAATAGCACGATTCATGAAGAACAACCCAAACCTTGAAGATTCACGAAATATAAAGGAAGGGTTTACAAGATGATTACCTCGAATCGAAGACGAAGAACACGGATTGATGATGTTAATCAACACCAAGAACTCAAGGAAGATGTAAAATTGGAGTTGCAAGACTCCAAAATCGCCCTCCGATCGCCACAAGTCGCCACAGCCGTGGAGGAAGGAAAGAAGGATGAAAAATGACGAACACGTCAACCCCTGGGTATATAAACTCGCGCCAGCATTACGTACGTTAAACAAGAAGGATAACGTACGTTATTGGTATTACGTACGTAAGGCATGAAAGATTACGTATGTAATCGATGGTCAGACCCTCCTTTACAAAATAGCGAAGACCCTTACGTACGTTATGGCAAGGACTTAACGTACGTAAGGAGCACAGTTAACGCACGTTAGGACCAACACATAGCGTGCGCTATCGACGGCCAAAACTCAATGTCTGAACTGGTAAGACCCTTAAGTACGTAATGGGAAGGGCTTAACGCACGTAAGGTACATGATGAAAACGTACGTTATGCTTATAGCATAGCTTACGTAAGTCACTTAGTAGTTCCAGAACTGCTAAGTTCAGCTCGTCGAGTACGAGCGCAACGAAACCGTGAAACGACAACAACAACACAAGATGAGGACATGCATACGAAGAGTGCAGAACGAAGAACTCAAGCGTTAGAAGAAAATACGATTCCGGCTACTCGAAGGTTCGGAATACGACAATAGAAGTAATCACCCCCAAACTTTGGAAAATTACGAAACGGCCCAAAACGTCAGCAAATCACAATATGACATCAAGCAACCAAACCGAAGCTCACAACACGCATAACAAAGCTCAACGGACTTATAGGAAACACGAAACCGTAGTTTCGAACCACCATCACATGAAATGAACCAAATAGCGGAAAGAGTCGCTCAAAACACGGATTCGGGTAAAATAGCCCCGGAACAAACTCGGATGATCAAACACGCAGAACAAAACATTATCGAAATGTCAAAACACTCGCAAGCGAGTTTATGGAAACCATAAAAATACCAAAAATGAAAAATTACCGAAAGAGAAAATCACGGGTATTACATACTACCCTCCTTAAAAGAAGTTTCGTCCCGAAACTGAAAATAGAGAGTGATGGAACAGTAGTTTCAAACAAAATTTGCAAGAATAAAATTCAGATGTGGAAAGGCCACAATAATCCACGGGATTTTAGGAAAATAGCTCCGAAATTCGTTCGGAGGACGATAGGCTAAGTAAAACAAGGTAGTTTAAAATCGTCGAGAGGATCACAATTGAATTACCAGCAATGAAAGGTCACACAATACTGAAAATACTAAGAAAAGTATGGGTAATACACTCCCCCATACTAAAAAGACATTACGACCCCAAAACTTAGAACAACAAGAGTTGGAAACGTAAAGCAATGAAAAGAAAAATGATTGAAGCCACGATTGTTGGAAACAGCAATGATTAAGACATAGTACAAAATCTTCATTTTCCCATGCTAGGATCCTCAGAAGGAAACATAGGGTTTCGGGACACTCTCCGATCACTTGCTCTGCTCTCCAATAGGGTAGCATTCCTTGCCAATTCGGAAACTATCTCACAGTGTTTCTCCCGATGACCTTCACACCCGCACTGGTAACAAGTCAAGAGTGGGAAGGGATAATTTGCACGAACATGTCCCTGACGGTTGCAGTTGAAGCACCTCCTCTTATTACCGAGAGTCACCGATGCTGGTTTGGGATTTCCAGCGCTCACTCCCCACGGAGAAGTCGACACGTTCGAACGACGTGAGGTTTTGGGAGCCTTAGTCTCTTGACTGCCCATAAATTTTCCAGATGTCCTCGGTCTCTTTGCTTCGCTCGTGGGTTCGATGACTGAGGAGATTTCATAGGATATCGTTTGATCTTGATACTCCTTCACCGTAGCATGGATAGTTGTCGTACGAACCACCTTGCTGCTTCCACTTCCATCATCACACCTACGTCCGCCAAGGCTCGACATGCTAATGCAGATAGTACCGTTTAGCATTATCAAATAATCAATCGCACAGTATACCACAATTATCAACACAAGGATTAGTTAACATCTTTAGAATAACGGTAATATCGTAAAGCACAAAGTTTTTTGAAGTCAATTTCTATCCCTTCGACGAGGACCATCATTATAGGTATGCACTCAATGAAAACAAATTTTGAAAAAGAGGGCGAGTCACGTTACGCCCAAAACTTGTAGATATTGTCCTTTATTTTGGAAGAGGAAGTTTATACATCGACTTTATATTTTATTTTCGAATAATGTATAAAAGAAATTCTTTTACGAATCGTGACTAATTTGAAATATTTCAATAGTGTTGAGCTCCAAATACCACAATTTGATAATCTTTCATCTTCCACCAAAATACTTAATCGAAAGGATTTTTCACCGAGATACGTGACCATTTGACATGGCGATATTAAATCATGGGTTTTCACAATGCTAGGAAATTTCAAAGCATCACTTTAAAATGTTCGTGATATTACAGCACCTTGGGCCCTGCGCCGGAACCCACCAGGCCAAAAACCATTTTAAAAACATTCAAAACGCCAAAAAGGCCGATGATGGTAATATTTTCAAATAATCAGAGAAGTCATTATAAAATATCAAATACCGTCATAAGATTATCGTCAAAACGTGCAAGACCAAAATGCCAAAACTCGGTTTAGAGAATCGGTTTTACGAAACAAAATTCAGTTCGCAAGATACCAAAAGCCATTTCAAAATACTCACGCAGCGGATAAAATTAACACTCAAAGATTTATTCTACTGAAATGTAGAAACCGATAAATATGCTCGACTTCCGAAGCATACTATATAACCATTTTCATTCGGGCCATATACGCATGTTATATCCTAAAACAATAATATCTCCAAAAAGTTCCAACCCTTGTTCACATTAAACACATTAGCATGATATAATCAAATACGTATATAAGGGGACTTACGATCGGAAGACTCACCATCACGGATTGCCTGAAGATGATGTCGGAACCACGATACTAATCACAACTCTGGTGCGCGCGACTTACACGGGACGTGGACTTGACCCAATGGCCTAGGTTTTTTGCAAACCTAAGCTCTGATACCATATCTGTAAGACCCCCAGAATTCGACCGGGAATGTCACATTCCATAGACCCTTATGACAAAGATCTACCAGGCTAAACTCCAAAAGACTACTCAATGATTGACCGACCGGGGTCAAATAAATTACAAATCAGACCGACAAGGTCATTAAACAATTCAGAAACTAACGAAATTCACATCTGAATGACAATAATAAACTCAAACACAGAAAGGAATGGCAACTCAATTTAATAAATGAAAACTACACCCGTGCAAGGGTGAATACCCAACCAAATGAGAAAATACCGACCAAGATGAAACAAAAGAAAAAGACTCTGACTCTTATGTGATTAGCATCGTCGTCTTCCATTGCCTTCCAAGCCAATCCCATGACTGCTTCCGAGCTGCCAAAACCTAAGCGTATAACAGGCACCCAGCCCCCGAAAACTCGGGGGTTAGCAAACTGGAATTTTGCTAGTGCAAGTACATAATATACAAGAGATACGAACAATATCAACACAAAACTCAACAGCCGCGAAGCCTTAACACAAACCACACATTCTCATAGTCAACACAGAATAGCACTCGCATACACAAGGTGAAAGATAATCACATAGTCATGTTCTCTTTACGGAACATAACATCAATGAAACTTTAAACGAGCCCAAGGGGTCAAAAGATCTAGTTTGAAAATCCCCTTTTATAAAAGGAAAAGTATTTTGATAAGATAATTTGAAAACATTATTATTGACTCGGGCCGTCTTGGGGTTTTGAAAATCGAATGGGAATACTTTTAGAAAATAATTTCAAAAGTCCTCGGGTCCTAGACCCAGCATATGAAAACAATTTACAAGAAAATCTTTCAACGTTATTCGGGGTCCTCGACCCAATTTATAGAACACTATCACAAGTGAATCATTACAACATTTCACAGGGTTATGGATCCAATCCAAATAATATCATCACTAGATCAATCAGAATAACACCACAAGATCAAAGATTTCAACATCTCACGGGGTCCTCGACCCAATACACAGAATATCATCACAGTACAATCAAGGACACAGCCTCTCATTCGACAAATGCTGCTCAAGACCCTTGATTAATTAACCCTCGGAGATCTCGTCAAATATAATTGGTTAGTTAACCCTGATACCAACATTTAAAACAAATTGAAACAAACTTTCAGAAACACAAATCGCGGTCTATATCAAGACCAACACTTAAAAGCGACTTGGAAAAACTTTGAATTATGAGCACCGTTCGGTAATGAGTCTTAGCTGTCTCTCGAATATCCGTAGCCAATAAGACTGCCAAGCGCCTCCCTTGCACACCTGTGCACCGGCGGTCAATCCACTATGTTGTCCGCCCATTGAACATGTTACCACGCCGGCGTTCACTCCCGCAAGAGCCGCCCATTGCACACACATTAGGTAACTCCGTGTTCACCAACCATATGGAGCCGCTCATTGCAGCGTACACCAGGCCGGAGTACACGCCCTGCCCTCAGAGGCTCCCGGATACGACGTCTCTCACAACAAGTATTCACATTGTTTCAAACATCAAGCACACAGTCAATCGTGCAACAATTATCAAATCAGTGCACCAATTCACACAATTTATCCGTCAGTCCACAACTACACAAATAAACAATAACATGCACGTTATCAATCAAGACTCAACACAATACGCCTTTGGAAAAACCAACCAACACTACACATCTATCCTTATATCGTAACTCAACCGAATACATAAACCTTACCATAATACCTCTATAAATATGATTCATACTTTAATCCAAGTTGAGTACGTCAACTAGCATCGATATTAATCACACGACATATGTATATGTATATCTATATACATACATATATTTAACATATAAATATATGTGTGTATATATATATATATATATATATATATATATATATTCGTAGAGATAATTCACACACTTCGGCAATAATGATTTCACGTAGTTATAATTCGTATATCAAGGTACTTGCCTCAAATCCAGAGCACGCGAAGCAACGGGAAAGCTCGACCGAAACCCTTGAATCTTCCAACTAGGTCGAAAACACAAGAACAACATAATCACTATAAGATCGATCGCAGGGAAGATGCAAAACACATGAAATTCTCAACAAGAATTCGTAGAAACAAAGGATCGAACACTTGGGGCTCACTATTTCCCCAAGAACATCAAGAACATCATCCGAACCCGGATACGACAAGAGACACGAATCAAATCATAGGGAGAGAATCAATACAACTTATTGATGATATACAACAACACGATTCATGAAGACCAACCCGAATCTTGAAGAGTCACGAAATATAAAGGAAGGGTTTACAAGATGATTACCTCGAATCGAAGACGAAAATTACGGATTGATGATGTTAATCAACACCAAGAACTCAAGAAAGATGTAAACTTGGAGTTGCAAGACTCCAAAATCGCCCTCCGATCGCCACAAGTCCCCACAGCCGCGGAGGAAGGAAAGGAGGATGAAAAATGACGAACACGGTCAACCCCTGGGTATATAAACCCGCGCCAGCATTATATACGTTAAACAAGAAGGATAACGTACATTATCGGTATTACGTACGTAAGGCACGAAAGATTACGTACGTATCCGATGGTCAGACCCTCCTATCCAAAATAGCGAAGACCCTTACGTACGTTATGGCAAGGACTTAACGTACATAAGAAGCACAGTTAACGCACGTTAAGACCAACACGTAGCCTGCGCTATCGACGACCAAAACTCAATGTCTAAACTGGTAAGACCCTTATGTACATAATGGGAAGGGCTTAACGTACGTAAGGTACATGATGATAACGTACGTTATGCTTATAGCATAGCGTACGTAAGTCACTTAGCAGTTCCAGAACTGCTAAGTTCAGCTCGTCGAGTACGAGCGCAACGAAACCGCGAAACGACAACAACAACATAAGCCGAGGACATGCATACAAAGAGTGCAGAACGACGAACTCAAGCATTAAAAGAAAATATGATTCCGACTACCCGAAGGTTCGGAATACGACAACAGAAGTAATCACCCCCAAACTTTGGGAAATTACGAAACGGCCCAAAACGTCCGCAAATCACAATATGACATCAAGCAACTAAACTGAAGCTCACAACACGCATAAGAAAGCTCAACGGACTTATAGGAAACACGAAACCATAGTTTCGAACCACCATCACACGACATGAACCAAATAGCGGAAAGAGTCGCTCAAAACACGGATTCGGGTAAAACAGCCCCGGAAAAAACACGGATGACCAAACACGCAGAACAAAACATTATCAAAATGTCAAAACTCTCGCAAGCGAGTTTTTGGAAACCAGAAAAATGCCAAAAACGAAAAATTACCGAAAGAGAAAATCTCGAGTATTACATACTACCCTTCTTAAAAGAAGTTTCGTCCCGAAACTTAAAATAAAGAGCGATGGAACAGTAGTTTCGAACAAAATTTGCAAGAATCAAATTCGGATGTGGAAAGGCCGCAATAATCTACGGGATTTTAGCAAAACAGCTCCGAAATTCATTCGGAGGACGGTAGGCTAAGTAAAACAAGGTAGTTTAAAATCGTCGAGATGATCACAATTGAATTACTAGCAATGAAAGGTCACACAATACTGAAAATACTAAGAATAGTATGGGTAATATACTCCCCCATACTAAAAAGACATTATGACCCCAAAACTTAGAACAACAAGAGTTGGAAACGTAAAGCAATGAAACGAAAAACGATTGAAGTCATGATTGTTGGAAACAACAACGATTAAGACATAGTACAAAATCTTCATTCTCCCATGCTAGGATCCTCAGATGGAAACATAGGGTTTCGGGACACTCTCCGATCACTTGCTCTGCTCTCCAATAGGGCAGCATTCTTTACCAATTCGGAAACTATCTCATAGTGTTTCTCCCGATGACCTTCACACCCGCACTGGTAACAAGTCAAGAGTGGTAAGGGACAATTTGCACGAACATGTCCCTGACGGTTGCAGTTGAAGCACCTACTCTTATTACCGAGAGTCACCGATGCTGGTTTGGGATTTCCAGCACTCACTCCCGACGGCGAAGACGACACGTTCGAATGACGTGAGGGTTTGGGAGCCTTAGTCTCTTCACCGCCCATAAATTTTCCAGATGTCCTCGGTCTCTTTGCTTCGCTCGTGGGTTCGATCACTGAGGAGATTTTATAGGATATCGTTTGATCTTGATACTCCTTCACCGTAGCATGGATAGTTGTCGTACGAACCACCTTGCCGCTTCCACTTCCATCATCACACCTACGTCCGCCAAGGCTCAACATGCTAATGCAGATAGTACCGTTTAGCATTATCAAATAATCAATCGCACAGTATACCACAATTATCAACACAAGGTTTAGTTAACATCTTTAGAATAACGGTAATATCGTAAAGCACAAAGTTTTTTGAAGTCAATTTCTAGCCCTTCGACGAGGACCATCATTATAGGTATGCACTTAATGAAAATAAATTTTGAAAAAGAGGGCCACTCACGTTACGCCCAAAGCTTGTAGATATTGTCCTTTATTTTGGAAGAGGAAGTTTATACATCGACTTTAAATTTTATTTTCGAATAATGTATAAAAGAAATTCTTTTACGAATCGTGACTAATTTGAAATATTTCAAAAGTGTTGAGCTACAAATACCACAATTTGAAAATCTTTCATCTTCCACCAAAATGCTTAATCGAAAGGATTTTTCACCGAGATACGTGACCATTTGACATGACGATATTAAATCATGGGTTTTCACAATGTTAGGAAATTTCAAAGCATCACTTTAAAATGTTCGTGATATTACAGCACCTTGGGCTCCGCGCCAGAACCCACCAGGCTAAAAACCATTTTTAAAAACATTCAAAATGCCAAAAAGGCCGATGACGGTAATATTTTGAAATAATCACAGAAGTCATTTATAAAATATCAAATACCGTCATAAGATTATCGTCAAAACGTGCAAGACCAAAATGCCAAAAATCGGTTTAGGGAATCGGTTTTACGAAACAAAATTCAGTTCGCAAGATACCAAAAGCCATTTCAAAAGACTCACGTAGCGTATAAAATTAACACTCAAAGATTTATTCTACTGAAATGTAGAAACCGATAAATATGCTCGACTTCCGAAGCATACTACATAACCATTTTCATTCGGGCCGTATACGCATGTTATATCCTAAAACAATAATATCACCAAAAAGTTCCAACCCTTGTTCACATTAAACACATTTGCATGATATAATCAAATACGTATATAAGGGGACTTACGATCGGAAGACTCACCATCACGGATTGCCTGAAGATGATGTCGGAACCACGATACTAATCACAACTCTGGTGCGCGCGACTTACACAGGACATGGACTTGACCCAATGGCCTAGGTTATTCAACCTAAGCTCTGATACCATATCTGTAACACCCCCAGAATTTGACCGGGAATGTCACATTCCATAAACCCTTATCACAAAGATCTACCAGGCTAAACTCCAAAAGACTACTCAGTGATTGACCGACCGGGGTCAAATAAATTACAAAGCAGACCGGCAAGGTCATTATACAATTCAGAAACTAACAAAATTCACATCTCAATGACAATAATAAACTCGAACACAGAAAGGAATGACAACTCAATTTAATAAATGAAAACTACACCCGTGCAAGGGTGAATACCCAACCAAATGAGAAAATACCGACCAA
Source organism: Orobanche coerulescens (assembly GCA_033398695.1). NCBI lineage: Eukaryota > Viridiplantae > Streptophyta > Magnoliopsida > Lamiales > Orobanchaceae > Orobanche > Orobanche coerulescens. Next base: position 42,111,084 of record CM065815.1, on the reverse strand, counting down.
GATGAAACAAAAGAAAAAGACTCTGACTCTTGTGTGATTAGCATCGTCGTCTTCCATCTCCTTCCAAGCTAATCCCGTGACTGCTTCCGAGCTGCCAAAACCTAAGCGTATAACAGGCACCCAGCCCCCGAAAACTCGGGGGTTAGCAAACTGGAATTTTGCTAGTGCAAGTACATAATATACAAGATATACGAACAATATCAACACAAAACTCAACAGCCGCAAAGCCTTAACAAAAACTACACATTCCCATAGTCAACAAAGAATAGCACTCGCATACACAAGGTGAAAGATAATCACATAGTCATGTTCTCTTTACGGAACATAACATCAATGAAACTTTAAACAAGCCCAAGGGGTCAAAAGTTCTAGTTTGAAAATCCCCTTTTATAAAAGGAAAAGTATTTTGATAAGATAATTTGAAAACATTATTATTGACTCGGGCCGTCTTGGGGTTTTGAAAATCGAATGGGAATACTTTTAGAAAATAATTTCAAAAGTCCTCGGGTCCTAGACCCAGCATATGAAAACAATTTACAAGAAAATTATTGCAACGTTATTCGGGGTCCTCGACCCAATTTATAGAACACTATCACAAGTGAATCATTACAACATCTCACAGGGTTCTCGATCCAATCCAAATAATATCATCACGAGATCAATCAGAATAACACCACAAGATCAAAGATTTCAACATCTCACGTGGTCCTCGACCCAATACACAGAATATCATCACAGTACAATCGAGGACACAACCTCTCATTCGACAAATGCTGCTCAAGACCCTTGATTAATTAACCCTCGGAGATCTCGTCAAATATCATTGCTTAGTTAACCCTGATACCAACGTTTAAAATAAGTTGAAACAAACTTTCAGAAACACAAATCGCGGTCTATATCAAGACCAACATTTAAAAGCAAGTTGGAAAAACTTTGAATTATGAACATCGTTCAGTAACGAGTCTTAGCTGTCTCTCGAATATCCGTATCCAATAAGCCTGCCAGGCGCCTCCCTTGCACACCTGTGCACCGGCGGTCAATCCACTATGTTGGCCGGCCATTGAACATGTTACCACGCCGGCGTTCACTCCCGCAAGAGCCGCCCCTTGCACACGCATTAGGTAACACCGGTGTTCACCAACCATATGGATCCGCTCATTTCAGCGTACACCATGCCGGAGTACGCGCCCTGCCCTCAAAGGCTCCCGGATACGACGTCTCTCACAACAAGTATTCACATTATTTCAAACATCAAGCACACAGTCAATCGTGCAACAATTATCAAATCAGTACACCAATTCACACAATTTGTCCGTCAGTCCACAACTACACAAATAAACAATAACACGCACGTTATCAATCAAGACTCAACACAATACGCCTTCGGAAAAACCAACCAAAACCACACATATATCCTTATATCGTAACTCAACCGAATACATAAACCTTACCATAATACCTCTATAAATATGATTCATACTTTAATCCAAGTTGAGTACGTCAACTAGCATCGATATTAATAACACGACATATGTATATGTATATCTATATACATACATATATTTAACATATAAATATATGTGTATGTATATATATATATATATATATATATATATATATATATATTCGTAGAGATAATTCACACACTTCGGAAATAATGATTTCACGTAGTTATAATTCGTATATCAAGGTACTTGCTTCAAATCCAGAGCACGCGAAGCAACGGGAAAGCTCGACCGAAACCATTGAATCTTCCAACTAGGTCGAAAATACAAGAACAACATAATCACTATAAGATCGATCGCAAGGAAGATGCAAAACACATGAAATTCTCAACAAGAATTCGTAGAAACAAAGGATCGAACAATTGGGGCTCACTATTTCCCCAAGAACATCAAGAACATCATCCGAACCCGAATACGACAAGAGACATGAATCAAATCATAGGGAGAGAATCAATACAACTTATTGATGATATACAACAACACGATTCATGAAGACCAACCCGAATCTTGAAGATTCACGAAATATAAAGGAAGGGTTTACAAGATGATTACCTCAAATCGAAGACGAAAATTACGGATTGATGATGTTAATCAACACCAAGAACTCAAGGAAGATGTAAACTTGGAGTTGCAAGACTCCAAAATCGCCCTCCGATCGCCACAAGTCGCCAAAGCCGCGGAGGAAGGAAAGGAGGATGAAAAATGACGAACACGGTCAACCCCTGGGTATATAAACCCACGCCAGTATTACGTACGTTTAACAAGAAGGATAACGTACATTATCGGTATTACGTACGTAAGGCATGAAAGATTACGTACGTATCCAATGGTCAGACCCTCATATCCAAAATAGCAAAGACCCTTACGTACGTTATGGCAAGGACTTAACGTACGTAAGAAGCATAGTTAACGCACGTTAAGACCAACATATAGCGTGCGCTATCGACGGCCAAAACTCAATGTCTGAACTGGTAAGACCCTTACGTACATAATGGGAAGCGCTTGACGTACGTAAGGTACATGATGATAACGTACATTATGCTTATAGCATAGCGTACGTAAGTCACTTAGCGATTCGAGCGCTAAGTTCAAATTCGTCGATACGAGCGCAACGAAACCGCGAAACGACAACAACAACATAAGACGAGGACATGCATACGAAGAGTGCAGAACGACGAACTCAAGCATTAAAAGAAAATATGATTCCGACTACCCGAAGGTTCGGAATACGACATTAGAAGTAATCACCCCCAAACTTTGGGAAATTACGAAATGGCCCAAAACGTCCGCAAATCACAATATGACATCAAGCAACCAAACCAAAGCTCACAACATGCATAAGAAAGCTCAACGGACTTATAGGAAACACGAAACTGTAGTTTCGAACCACCATCACACGACATGAACCAAATAGCGGAAAGAGTCGCTCAAAACACGAATTCGGGTAAAACAGCCCCAGAACAAACACGGATGACCAAACACGCAGAACAAAACATTATCAAAATGTCAAAACTCTCGCAAGAGAGTTTTTGGAAACCAGAAAAATGCCAAAAACAAAAAATTACCGAAAGATAAAATCACGGGTATTACATACTACCCTCCTTAAAAGAAGTTTCGTCCCGAAACTTAAAATAGAGAGCGATGGAACAGTAGTTTCGAACAAAATTTTCAAGAATAAAATTCGTATGTGGAAAGGCCACAATAATCTACGGGATTTTAGCAAAACAGCTCCGAAATTCGTTCGGAGGACGGTAGGCTAAGTAAAACAAGGTAGTTTAAAATCGTTGAGAGGATCACAATTGAATTACCAGGAATGAAAGGTCACACAATACTGAAAATACTAAGAAAAGTACGGGTAATACACTCCCCCATACTAAAAAGACATTACGACCCCGAAACTTAGAACAACAAGAGTTGGAAACGTAAAGCAATGAAACAAAAAATGATTGAAGTCACGATTGTTGGAAACAGCAGCGATTAAGACATCGTACAAAATCTTCATTCTCCCATGCTAGGATCCTCAGAAGGAAACATAGGGTTTCGGACCACTCTCCGGTCACTTGCTCTGCTCTCTACGACCGCGTTCGCGTCCACGACCTCCTCTTAATATACTATAAACACAAATACTCAATATCCACAAAACACAATTAAATAAAATGGTAGTATATGAGATTAGGAAACTTACAACCACGGTCCACATAACGACGCTGGTTGAGCAGTGATGTTACAACGACCCATAAATTAAATGATGTAAACAGACCCAACTTAAACCCGATTGCCAAGATATCCATGAATCTTAGCTATGATACCATATTTTGTAACACCCCGAGATATTTGGAATAATTACAGCACCGTAAACCCTTTATATAAGAATTTACAAGGCTAAAAATTAAAGAAATGCGGAATAATACAAAAATACCATAAAAATTCAGTAGTACGGCAACTGGTTCAACAACCCAAATGAATCCAATTATTGCAACATTTCAAATCATCAACAAGACACACGTACTCGAGTACTGTGAATAACACCAGAATAATAAGACAACACGATGGATAACATCACTGAGCCCCTTCGTCATCATGTCGGTACTGTGGTTGCTTCCTCGGCTACCTGAACATCAAAACAAATGTCCACCCCCGAAGGGGTTAGCAAAACGATGCTAGTACAAGTATCATGATATACAAAAATCGGATATGCAACAACGATACATAACACAAATACGGACTTTCGCTACCGGAATACAACGATGCGAATCCACACGATTCCATCAATACAACATGGGTATTCCAATGATCCAGCGCCCTCAGCATAGATCCCAAGATGATCCCGTCGAACCAACACGAGGTGGAAAAACCCGTCAAATGATCCAGCGCCCTCAGCATAGATCCCAAGATGATCCCGTCGGACCAACACGAGGTGGACATCCGATCCAGTGCCCTCAGCATAGATCGCTAGATCCCTTCGGGTCAATACAACATACACAAACACAACTATGCATAAATCGATATGTCCATCGACATGAACATACAACTAATCGATAACGAGTAACATGATAATTCAACGGAAATGATCTCATGCTCAACAACATGAATAAACAGTATGCATGGTCAAAATCATCTATATTAATGAATTTCAAAATACGATACTTGTCTTAAAGATGGCAAGAATTAAATACTCCAACGAATGTCATGTGTCTGAAGGCCACCGCCCCCCAGTCGATCACTATGCAAGGCTCGGACCTTGTTCAAAACAAATAACAAGGAACTCAACATACTACTCGAAACTAACGTATGATTATCGAATGTTCTAAGTTAAAATCGTGTAATAATGATGCAAGGCCGGTTCACGGTTAGTATACTTGATGAAAGCTGAGCCAGAAATAGTGATACACTTCATATAAGTCGAATGATCATGTCGGAGGTGAAATGCCGATGTCTATGGATTCAAGGATATACAAGTCATCAAAATCTAGACTTCAATATTGGTTTCAATTCCCAATTCCTATATGTTCGGCTCTTACAATTCATACCACAAGTGTGACTCAAGATACAAGCATACCAAATGTACTACGCAAGGGAACGATACTACGGTGATCTGGGTTGATTTCATTGACATAGCCGATTCTTTACAAGCATGAACATGAAGAATATTGTCTAATCAAACACCTCTATTAAAACATGAATTATCATCAGTGGAACATCAAAGTGAATCATAGAACCTTACTAAAATTATGCTGATAATTCAAAATGAACTTAAGATACTACACCTTAGGGTTTTCATCCATCAAGGCTCGATCAACACTCTTAGCAACGAGGGAAAAATAATGTATAACCGGGTTCCAATCTTCAAACAATATGGTGCTGGATTCACAAGATCTTTAACTAGTCCAATGATTTCCGAAGCAAGCTCAAAATATAGCTAAGAAGATAAATTCCAGCTTGGTAAACCGTAACATACCTTAAACGGAAGGAAAGGTTGAAATAACTTGATGAACTCCACCCCCAAAAGCTAGAACACCAATCCTCAAAGCTCCTTGGCCTTCAATGGTGATTTTAAGAGGCTGGTATGCAGGTTTAGGATGGAGAGAGTAACTCTCTATGTCTCAGAAATCGGGTGTGGGAAGAGGTGTAACCTGAAAAATGAAGTTAGGTGCGGTCCTATTTATAGAAAAAGGTTATTAGCGCGGGCTACTGCTCCTAATTAGCGTGCACTAACGGGCTTGAAGTCTACTGTCTCTGTCTGATCTCAGCTTAGCGTACGCTAAACATCTCTTACATGCACTAAGTATAGCAATTATCGTACACTACCTCTCAATATAGTGTGCACTAACGACCATACGAAGCTGTACTGACCTCACTGTACTCAACTTAGCGTGCGCTAGCCTCAAACCATTAGCGTGCGCTACGAACCGTTGACTCAACTTTTCCAAAAAGCCATCCAGATTCATTATGACATATATCAACAAAGATCCTTGGTCTGATCTCACCTACCAACCTGTCTCAATCATGTTGACTACGTATAGCGCGCGTTAAGGCTCATATGTCGCATGCGCTATCTAACTCAATTAGCATGCATTACACTTAGACGTTAGCGTGCGCTACAAGTGCACAAATACAAGTATGAACAATGTTCATGAAATTATACGCTCAACAACACAGGATCATGAAATACGGAGGATAATACTCAGATCAAATACAACATATACAATGTCACAAGGTTCAAATACACATGAAATACACATCAGAATTTTGGATATTACATCTTCTCTCCCTAAAAAGAAGTTTCATCCCGAAACTTAAGATGAAAATAACTCCAGATATCTAGTCTTCATACCATCCTTCGTTTCCCAAGTGGCCTCTTCGACTCCGTGTCGTGACCATTGCACTTTAACCAAGGATATTGGTTTATTCCTCAATTGTTTGATCCGACTCTCGCGTATCTTGATTGGTTTCTCTTCAAAGGTGCCTTCATTAGCTATCTAGATCTCGCCGAAATCAATGATATGACTGGGATCTGGTACATACTTCCGTAACTGGGATACGTGAAACACATTGTGAACGTGACTCAGCGATGGCGGTAAGGCCAACCTGTATGCTAACTCCCCAATTCTTTCAAGGATCTCGAATGGTCCGATATATCTCGGCCTCAGCTTCCTTTTCTTCCCAAATCAAAAAATTCCCTGAGTAGGAGAAACCTTCAACAGCACGTGGTCCCTAGTGTCGAACTCCAACAGGCGACGATGCACGTCTGCATAAGACTTCTGTCGACTCTGGGCAGTCAACAACCTTTCCCGAATTAGAGCTACCTTCTTTTGAGTCTGAACTATCAACTCTGGTTCCGTCCCGGTCAAATCAGAAGAATCATCCCAGCACAGGGGCAATCTGCATCTTCTCCCGTACAACGCTTCGAATGGTGCCATCTTAATGGAAGCATGCCAACTATTGTTGTAGGTAAATTCAATCAACGGCAAGTGAATCTCCCAATCGGTCGACCAATCCAAGGCACAAGCTCTGAGAATATCTTCTACTGTCTGTATAGTCCTTTTGGACTGTCCGTATGTTTGAGGATGATTAGCCGTGCTAAAGTTCAGCTCGGTTCCCAAGGCCTTATGAACTGCCTTCTAGAAATATGACACAAAGAGACCATCTCAGTCCGAAATAATGGTCTTCGGCATACCATGTGATCGGACTATCTCTGCAATAAATACCCGTGCCAATTTCTCGGGTCCCCAAGTATCCTTAATATGTAGGAAATGAGCCGACTTGGTTAGTCGATCAACTATCACCCAAATCATGTTCATCCCTGCCCTGGTCCTCGGCATATTGGTGATAAAGTCCATCGATATATCCTCCCACTTCCACTCAGGAATCGGAAGTGGCTTCAACATTCCGGCAGGTCGCTGATATTCAATCTTAACCTTTTGACAAGTTAGACACCTCGAGACGTATTCCTCTACATCCTTCTTCATATTTCCCCACCAGAAATTTTGCTTTAGATCCTTGTACATCTTACTGGTGCCTGGATGAATAGAATAGGGTGCGCCGTGAGCTTCCTTCATGATAGCCTGTCTCAATACATCGTCATCAGGGATGCAAAGTCGACTCTGAAATCTCAAAACTCCATCATCTTGCATCACGAATCCTGGGGCCTTCCCTTTGTTCACTTCATCACGTAACCGAATAATCAGAGAATCATCCAACTGCTTAGATTTGATTTCTTCGATCAATGACGAAGTTAATTCCATCATACATAGCTGCCCTTGGACTCTTTGCGACCACACTTCAATTCTTTCGTGGATTAATTCTCGTTGAATGCTGGGCTACGACGTAAACGCTTCCAACATTCAAAGAGAAACAGGTTTGCGGCTCAGTGCATTAGCTACCACGTTTGCCTTGCCTCGATGATAAAGGATTTCCATGTCATAATCTTTGATCAATTCTAGCCATCTCCTCTGTCTCATGTTTAATTTCTTCTGACTGAAAATATATTTGAGACTCTTGTGATCTGTGAAAATCTGGCAGTGAGTGCTGTACAAATAATGTCGCCAAATCTTCAGGGCAAAGACAACGGCTGCTAACTCTAAATCATGAGTCGGTTAGTTAATCTCATATGGTTTTAATTGTTGAGAGGCATAGGCAATCACCCTATCCTTCTGCATCAACACGCAACCCAGACCCTAATTTGAAGCATCGCTGTAAACCATGAACCCACCAGTTCCATCTGGTAGTGCTAATATGGGCGCCGTTGTCAGTCTTCTTTTAAGTTCATCAAAACTAGCCTGACATTTATCATCCACATGAATTTCTGAATCTTCTGCAACAGCTGAGTAAGCAGACGAGCAATTTTGGAAAATCCTTCCATAATGCGGCGATAATATCCGGAAAGTCCTAAGAAGCTTCGGAATTCCTTCACATTCTTAGGAGATTCCCACTCCAAGATTGCCTCAATTTTCTTCGGGTCCCCCTGTACTCCGTCGGACGATATCACATGTCCAAGGAATGTTACTTCCTTAAGCCAGAACTCGCATTTAGAAAGTTTCGCATAAAGCTGTTCATTCCTCAAAATATTCAAAACGATATGTAAATGCTCAACATGCTCTTTTGGATCCTTCGAATAAATCAAGATGTCGTCAATAAAGACAACCACGAATTTATCCAAGTAATCCAAGAATGCTCGATTCATCGATTGCATGAACACTGCAAGAGCGTTAGTAAGTCCGAATGGCATCACCACAAATTCATAGTGCCCGTACCGGGACCTGAAAGCAGATTTCGGTACATCAGATTCCCTAATCCTCAACTGATGATATCCTGATCTCAAGTCGATCTTCAAGAATACCATTGCCCCCCGCAGTTGATTAAATAAATCGTCGATCCGAGGCAATGGGTATTTATTCTTGATCGTCACTTTGTTTAGCTCCCTGAAATCAATACACAATTGGAGGGATCCATCTTTCTTCCGGAAAAAGAGGACGGGTGCTCCCCAAGGGGAAACGCTAGGCTGAATGTAACCCTTCTGTAACAATTCCTCCAGTTGTTTCTTTAACTCATACATCTCGATTGGCGCCATATGGTATGGTGCTCTAGAAATAGGTGTGGCTCCTGGTTCCAATTCAATATTAAACTCTACAGCTCTTCGCGGAGGTAATCCAGGTAGTTCGTCAGGGAATACGTCAGAGAATTCGTTCACTACTGGAATAGATGAGAGCTCTACTCCTTCTTCCTTTTTCATAGCATAACACCAAAATCCGTGACAACCCTGCTTTAGCAATTTAATTGCTTTCATGGCTTTGATTACTTTCCCTGATCTTCCTGGTCTCCATCCTTCAAATACGTGTTCAGACCCGTCATCAGCAATAATCGAAATAACTCTCTTTCGATAATTCAAAATAGCCCCATATCGGTTGAGCCAATCGTCTCCGAGAATTAAATCGTCACCTTGAATGTTGACCACGATAAGATTTGATGGCCAATTTCTCCCTTCTATAGACACAGGAAAATCTCTAGCTTCTAGAGTCCCCACAATTCTCTCTCCACTCGGTAAACCCACAACATAAGGTTCACAATCATATAAACACGAGATTTTAAAATGATTAACACAGTTCAAAGATATGAAAAAATGCGTAGCTCCTGAATCGAATAAGACACTAACTTGTTGAAAAAGGATCTGAATCGTACCTGATGCAACAGCAGTGTTCTGATCATCTGACCTCCTCATCTCGTACAGGCCCGGAGGAATAGACCCAGCACTGGACGTCTCTCTTTTCCCGGCATTCTGCTGCTGAAAACCACTTTGCTGTGTCAGGTTCACACTTGTCTCTTTCGGAACTGGTGCTGGAGTGCGAGTACCAACCGATCTAGTCACATTACTGCAAAAAGTCGCACGGTGCCCTTCCTGCCCACATTCGAAACAGGTCACAGAAGGAGCGGAGCAATCACGTCAAACATGCCCTGCTCGACCACAGTTATAACACTTCTTCGATGCGTCTCAAACCATTGATGCTGTCCGGAACTTCTTTCCACCTCGAGGAGGATACGGAGGTTTCTTGGATGAATTAAATGAAGACTGGCCTTTGCGGGGCCCACTACTCTTGTTCTCAGTGAAGTTTCCAGACACTTTCTGCTTCTTTGCTTCTGCAAATTTCTCCACCGCTGCCTCTTTCATCTCGTAGGCCAGTGCTTTGTCCTGATACTGCCGCAGAGTAGTACATTCAAATCCTGACATATACTGCTGAATCTCCAGCTTCATCTGCATGTCGAAATGAAAAATCTTTTCTGCCTCGGTCCTGACCAGATGTCGCACACAGGTCAGCTGATGGTTAAAAGTCTTGATCATGTATGTCACAGATGCCTCCAAATTCTGCGGTGAGAAAAACTCTCGGACTCTAGCCTTTCTAACTGGACGAGGACAATACTAAGCTTCCATCATTAATTTGAATTCTGTCCAGATAGCATGATGATCCTCAGGTCGAATGACCTCCCACCAGTCGAAAGTTTCCCCAGTCAAAAAGTACTGAGCAACCGGGACTTTGTGGTTATCGGGGCAGTTGATTCCCGCAAGTATCTTTTCCAATCCATTCAGCCAATTATCCCAAGTAGGCATCTCTGCAGAACCGTTAAATTTTGGTGGGTGCAATTTGACCACCTCTGTAAGCCACTTGTCTCCCTGATTATCCTCATTGCGCTACTGTCCCATCGCCGTCTGCATGCGGTCAACTACCTGAGAAAACTGGGTCATCTGAGCGACCACCTGTTGAAGCACTCCCGGCATGTTAGGATTTGCATCATCATTTACTGATTCCTATTGTCTTCCGGAATGGGAATCAGTTCGATTAGCCGATGCATCCAGAGTGGATGCTGAATTTTCCTGTCTCGCATTACCATGTCCGCGTCCGCATCCACGACCTCCTCTTAACATACTGTAACCACAAATACTCAATATCCAGGGAAAAATCTTCTTAAAGAAAATCCGTCAATATCCACAAAACACAATTAAATAAAACGGTAGTATATGAGATTAGGAAACTTACAATCACGGTCCACATGAAGACGCTGGTTGAGTAGTGATGTTACAACGACCCATAAATTAAATGACGTAAACAGACCCAACTAAAACCCAACTGCCAAGATATCCATGAATCTTAGCTCTGATATCGTATTCTCAAACACCCCTAGATATTCGGAATAATTACAGCGCCGTAAACTCTTGATATAAGAATTTACAAGGGTAAATTAAAGAAATGCGGAATAATATAAAAATACTATAAAAATTTAGTAGTTCGGCAACTGGTTCAACAACCCAAAATGGATCCAATTATTGCAACATTTCAAATCATCAACAAGACACACGTACTCGAGTACTGTGAATAACAGCAGAATAATAAGACAACACGACGGATAACATCACTGAGCCCCTTCGTCATCATGTCGGTATTGTGGTTGCTTCCTTGGCTACCTGAACATCAAAACAAATGTCCACCCCCGAAGGGGTTAGCAAAAAGATGTTAGTACAAGTATCATGATATACAAAAATCGGATATGCAACAACGATACATAACACAAATATGGACTTCCGCTATCGGAATCCAACGATGCAAATCCACACGATTCCATCAATACAATATGGGTATTCCAATGATCCAACGCCCTCAACATAGATCCCATGATGATCCCGTCGAACCAACACGAGGTGGAAAAACCCGTCCAATGATCCAGCGCCCTCAGCATAGATCCCAAGATGATCTCGTCGGACCAACACAAGGTGAACATCCGATCCAGCGCCCTCAGCATAGATCGCTCGATCCCTTCAGATCAATAGAACGTACAAAAACACAACTATGCATACACATATGCATAAATCGATATGTCCATCGACATGAACATACAAGTAATCGATAACGAGTAACATGATAATTCAACGAAAATGATCTCATGCTCAACAACATGAATAAACAGTATGCATGGTCAAAATCATCAATATTAACGAATTTCAAAATATGATACTTGCCTTAAAGATGGCAAGAATTCAATACTCCAACGAATGTCACGCGTTCGAAGGCCACCGCACCCCCCCGGTCGATCACTATGCAAGGCTCGGACCTTGTCCAAAATAAATAACAAGGAACTCAACATACTACTCGAAACTAACGTATGATTACCGAATGTTCTAAGTTAAAATCGTGTAATAATGACGCAAGGCCGGTTCACGGTTAGTATACTTGATGAAAGCTGAGCCAGAAATAGTGATACACTTCATATGAGTCGAATGATCATGTCGGAGGCGAAATGCCGATGTCTATGGATTCAAGGATATACAAGTCATCAAAATCTAGACTTCAATATTGGTTTCAATTCCCAATTCCTATATGTTTGGCTCTTACGATTCATACCAGAAGTGTGACTCAAGATACAAACATACCAAATATACTACGCAAGGGAACGATACTACGGTGATCCGGGTAGATTTCATTGACATAGCCGATTCATTACAAGCATGAACATGAAAAATATTTTCAAATCAAACACCTCTATCAAAACATGAATTATCATCGGTGAAACATCAAAGTGAATCTTAGAACCTTGCTAAAATCATGCTCATAATTCAAAACGAACTTAGGATACTACACCCTAGGGTTTTCATCCATCAAGGCTCGATCAACACTCTTAGCCGTGAGGGGAAAATAAGGTATAACTGGGTTCCAATCTTCAAAAAATATGGTGCTGGATTCATAAGATCTTTAACTAGTCCAATGATTTTCGAAGAAATCTCAAAATATAGCTAAGAACATATATTTCCAGCTTGGTAAACCGTAACATACCTTAAACGGAAGGAAAGGTTGAAATAACTTGATGAACTCCATGCCCAATTGCTAGAACACCAATCCTCAAAGCTCCTTGGCCTTCAATGGTGATGTTAAGAGGCTGGTGTGCAGGTTTAGGATGGAGAGAGTAACTCTCTATGTCTCAGAAATCGGGTGTGGGAAGAGGTGTAAACTGAAAAATGAAGTTAGGTGCTGTCCTATTTATAGAAATAGGTTATTAGCACGTGCTACTGCTCCTAATTAGCATGCGCTAACGGGCTTGCAGTCTACTGTCTCTGTCTGATCTCGGCTTAACGTACGCTAAACATCCCTTACATGCGCTAAGTACAGCAATTAGCGTAAGCTACCTCTCAATATAGCGTGCGCTAATGACCATACGAAGCTGTACTGACCTCACTGTACTCAACTTAGCGTGTGCTAGCCTTAAACCATTAGCGTGCGCTAAGCACCAGTGACTCGACTTTTCCAAAAAGTCATCCAGATTCATTCCGACATATCCCAACAAAGATCCGCGGTCTGATCTCACCTACCAACATGTCTCAATCATGTTAACTACGTATAGCGAGCGCTAAGGCTCATACGTAGCATGCACTACCTAACTCAATTAGCATGGTCTACACTTAGACGTTAGTGTGCGCTACAAGTGCACAAATACAAGTATGAACAATGTTCATGAAATCATATGCTCAACAACACGGGATCATGAAATACAGAGGATAATACTTAGATGAAATACAACATATACAATGTCGCGACGTTCAAATACACATGAAATACACATCATAATTTCGGGTATTACAATCACTATAGGATCGATCGCAAGGAAGATGCAAATCACACGAAATTCTCAACAAGAATTCGTATAAACAAAGAATCGAACACTTGGGGCTCAATATTTCCCCAAGAACATCAAGAACATAATCCGAACCCGGATACGACAAGACACACGAATCAAATCATAGGGAGAGAATCAATACAACCGATTGATGATATACAACATCACGATTCATGAAGAACAACCCGAATCTTGAAGATTCACGAAATATAAAGGAAGGGTTTACAATATGATTACCTCGAATTGAAGATGAAGAACACGGATTGATGATGTTAATCAACACCAAGAACTCAATGAAGATGTAAACTTGGAGTTGAAAGACTCCAAAATCGCCCTCCGATCGCCACAAGTCGCCACGGCCGCGGAGGAAGGAAAGGAGGATGAAAAATGAAGAACACGGTCAACCCCTGGGTATATAAACCCACGCCAGCATTGCGTACGTTAAACAAGAAGGATAACGTACGTTATCAGTATTACGTACGTAAGGCACGAAAGATTACGTACGTAATCGATGGTCAGACCCTCCTATCCAAAATAGCGAAGACCCTTATGTATGTTATGGCAAGGACTTAACGTACGTAAGGGGCACAGTTAACGCACGTTAGTACCAACACATAGCGTGCGCTATCGACGGCCAAAACTCAATGTCTGAACTGGTAAGACCCTTACGTGCGTAATGGGAAGGGCTTAACGTACGTAAGGTACATGATGATAACGTACGTTATGCTTATAGCATAGCGTATGTAAGTCACTTAGCAGTTCCAAAACTGCCATAACAAAGCTCAACGGACTTATAGGAAACATGAAACTATAGTTTCGAACCACCATCACACGAAATGAACCAAATAGCGAAAAGAGTCGCTCAAAACACGGATTCACAGCCCCGGAACAAACTCGGATGACCAAACACGCAGAACAAAACATTATCAAAATGTTAAAACGCTCACAAGCGAGTTTCTGGAAACCAGAAAAATGAAAAATTACCGAAAGAGAAAATCACGGGTATTACAAATCTAACCCTGGTGAGGCTCACTGGACCGTAGTCAAAAGCATACTTAAGTACTTGAGAAAAAATAAAGATATGTTCTTGATATATGGTGGACAAGATAGTGATTTGGTCCTTAATGGCTATGTCGATGCTAGTTCTGAGACAGACCAAGATGATTCAAAATCGTCGTCTGGTATGATGCAGATTGGAAAAACGACCACTATAATTGCAAAGCCACGCAATTATTATATTGTGCATTAAATCCGGAAAAACACAACCGGATATCCTCGTGTGAAAGTGCCAAAGAGATATGGAAGATGCTAGAAGTCACACATGAAGGAACATCTCAAGTCAAGGAGACGAAAATAAATATGCTCCTACATGAATACGAGCTATTTATGATGAAAAGTGAAGAATCCATCACGAATATGCTCGACCGTTTTTCGGTCATCTCTAATGGATTAGCTTGTTTTGGGAAACCATTATCAAGTAGTGAGAAAGTTAAGAAAATCTTAAGATCACTACCTGCTGAATGGGACGGCACCGTGACGGCGATCATGGAATCTAAAGATCTCAATATGCTCGAATTTAGCGCCCTCGTTGTTTCGCTAATTAATTATGAGATTGTTCTAAAATCTCGGAATGCCAAACCAAAGCCGAAGGAAAAATCAATAGCCATGAAGGCTAAGATGTCAAGAAATAAAGAAGAAATCTCGGTGGACGAAAGCGACGAAGAATCGGCATATTATGCCAAGAATATTAATAAGTTCCAAAACTTATTAAACTGGAGAAAGAAAGACATCTCGGGCGGAATGAAGAAATTCGACAACTACTGTCGAGTCTGTGGTATACCAGGCCACTTCGCGAAGAATTGCCGAGCAAATCCTTAAAAGGAAGTTTTAATTGCCACACGGAGTGACGAAGACGAGGACGAAAATTTTATCAATCAAAATAACCTCGCACTTATGGCCCGAAGTTCATTCTACGAAAGCGACGTCAAAAGTCAAGTAAGTACATCCTCTCACGATGAATTATTTGAAGCATTCGTATTATTGCATACCGATTTTCAAAATGCTTTATCCGAGATTAAATCTCTCCAATCTAAAAATAAATTATTACAAAATGAAATTTTCAAAATTCTTGAAAAAGAGAAAATTGTCGAGACCGTTCATTCTCAATGTCTTAAAGATGAGAATATTTTAAAGAATGATCTTTTGAAAGTTCAAATCGAGCTTAAAAATTTAACGAAGAAATTTTCATATGGAAATGAAAAATTTGAACAAATGCTCTCGGTTCAAAAATTCACTTTGAATAAACAGGGGTTAGGATTCAAATCGCATACTAAAAACGAATCCTTAAATTTCAAAATATCCCACCGCGAAAATGTTTAAAAATTGGGCATCATTTTACGAATTGCAAAATCCCACGACGGACGATAAAAACCAAAAAGATTTGGATTCCAAAAGGAACTGTTATTCCGAATATCGTCTATGTCTCGAAAGAAAAACCAACCATATCAATAAATATTTTACTCAGGGGGGAATTTATATTTGTAAAGGGGGAATTTTTTCAGGGGGAGTTATATTCTTTTTATACATATTTTATCATAACATATCTTATCATAAATTGGTATCCTTTTGTAATATCCGTACTTTCCCTATTTTTGGTAACTTCCATTTTTGGAGCATTTTCCATTTTTAGCGACTCGCTTGTAACCATTTCAATATTTTGAGAATGTTTAATTCTTTTCATTTTGACATTCGAACATGTTTCGAGATTGTTCTACTCGATTTTGTATTTAGTCATGGTATTCTCCTCTCGTTGACTCGTTTTGTGCGATTGTAGTGCGAAACGGTTGTTTCAGGTTTTGTATGAGTTCATTTAATGTCGTTAGACATGTTGTAAGTTTGGGTACAGTTGTTTGTTTCCGTATTATAGTTTTTGGCCATTTCGGGTCATATTGTAAATTCCAAAAAGTTTGGGCAATTTACTTTTATGGTCGTCTTCCTAAAGAAGAACCGAATGAGTATCTTCTATAGGCCAAAATAAGTTAGGCTAAAAATCGGCTAAGTTCAAAAGAACAGCTAAGTTCATCAGAGAGGTACAGCCGAGTCATATCAGAGAAGATCTGGTCAACAAAAATCATCAGAGATGTTTGACCAGACTGCAGTCAAGTAACCTCAGACAGGTCAGCTGATCAGGCGAGTTCCAAACAGTGAACATCAGAGAGGTCCAGAATTGCAGAGAAGTTAACTTACATCAGCCTACTCGAGATCAGCCAAGTACTCCAAGTCCACGCCAGCATGCGTTGAAAAGTCAAGTATTACGAAAAGTCACATGCAACATGAAGAGACAAATTGGAGAGATTCCCGCAAAGGATATGAATTAAATAATTCATCCAGGCCTACCTTGAAGACTTTAATCGTATTATATTCAAAAGATTCGGCGCCTCACATGCAGAGTCTTCGCAACGGTCGGAAGATAGATTAAAATATGGGAATCCAGCCTTGCAACGTTCAAAAAGGAATAAACAAAGAAGTCTCTCTCCAACGGACTGATTTGTTACAGATTTGCAACGGCTATGAAGAAATGCTCAAGGATCAATATATCCGAAGATTTGAAGTTGAGCAACGACCGGTGCGAACATACTTTCAAGCGATCAAAGCATTCAAGCAATCTAAAACGAAATACAGCATCGTGAAAAGAACAGTTCTAAAAAGTTCATACTTGAAGAAGCTCTTAGTTGGAGAAGACAAAAACTCGTGTCTAAAATCTTGAGTTCGGGGTACTTAACTGGTTGAAGTTCGAGACTGTAAAGGCATCCAAGGAATCGAGGATCAAGAGGTGCAAGGCAGTCAAGTGTGTTACAATGGCACGGATTTCCACTGGTTGGAAGCTGTTGTAATTTGGTTGAATCACTGTAATATTTATCACTGGTTGAAAATTATAGTGAATTCATCTCCAACTGGTTTGGAGAAAAGTGGATTAGTAGAGGATTACCCCACCTCTGAGACCATTATAATTGCCTGCGTACTTTACTGTTTTATAGCATCATACTTTAACTGCTGCATTCATTGTTAAGTGTTTCATTAGTTATTTTGTATTCGTCATCAGCTGACTTCCGCACGTATTAAGAACAAACGACTCCAAGTAATTTGTTTACCTATCAGCTGAAGAAACTTACTCTTTGAGAAAAAGAGTTTAAGAGTTTGAATAAGTCTATTCATGCCCCTAGACTTATTCCTGGACGACTTGTGACCTACAAGTGGTATCAGAGAGGTTGGTTCATTTGTTTCACGAACCAGATCTATATCAGAGATATATCTTTACTCTCATTTTATAATGGAACACATGCATTCTAGACTACCTGTGTTTTCAGTTCACGAGTATGATCTTTTGAAGATAAGGATGCAGGCACACTTATCTTCAATCCATGATGACATGTGGTGCATCATAGAGGACGGTCCATTCATCTTCGAGTAGGACAACACTCCAGAGGAGATCGCAGCAGGGAAGCCAGAGATGATCCCAAGGAAGAGGACAGAGCTGACTCCCGAAGAAAGAAAGCTGGCCAATCTTGATAACCGAGCCAGAGATGTGCTGTATCAAACTCTTGACAAATCCACCATGGTCAAGATCAAAAATTGCAAAAATGCAAAAGAAATCCCGGACACATTAGCCCTAATGTGTGAAGGAACGGAGCTGATCAAAGAAAACAAGTTGTCAATTGCTATTCAAAAATTTGACAACTTCAAAATGAAGAATGGCGAATCTATAGACCAAGTGGACACAAGGTTCACCGAGATTATCAATGAGATCAACTCCCTCGGAAAATCTTATGGCAACAGGGAAATGGCGCTGAAGGTTATAAAATCTCTCAATCCTGAATGGAGCATGAAGGCAGTGGCCATGAGAGAATCCAAGGACCTTAATAAGATAAAGATCCAAGAGCTGTTTTCTGATCTGAAGGCTTATGAGTTCGAGCTTCCAAGTTCATCCTCAACTGAGCCTGCAGAGAAGGGAATAGCCTTTGCAGCCGAGTCCCCCGCCAAGAGCTTATCTGATGTAAAGCCTCCAAATCCATTAGATTTTGAGGAAGAAATGGCGTTCATAATGCAAAGGTCATCAACTTCCGGAAAAACTACTCCAAATACAAGAAAAATTATAAGGAGAATCCCAGAAGGAACCAGAAAGCCGGAAGCTGGAAGGTGGAGTGCTACAACTGTCATAAGACAGGACACATTCAGATCGACTGTCCTAATCTTAAGAAGGACGAGAGCAAGAAGGAGGTGGGCGGAAAAGAAGACAGAAGGAAGGCCCTCATCGGAGAAGATCAAGAGCATGTAGAATCAAGCAGTGGATTCTTCTCAGATGATGATGAAGAGTATTACTGTTTGATGGCCAACCTAGCTGATGAAGAGGTAACATCAAACCCTCTTGTTCAAATAATGGTTCAGCCATGTCACAAGATATGGATCTGCACGAATCTGTAAATCATCTATTTAAAGATTTTGAAACACTAAAATCTGCGCACCTATCTGTATCAGCAGAGAAGACTCAGCTGCAAGATCAGAATAGGCAGCTGCAAAAATGATTTTGAAAAACTCAGCCTAGAACTGAATACAGTTGAGATAACTGCAGCTAACTTGCAAAACCAGGCTGATGTCAATACAGCTGAGATAAATCGACTAACTGTTTTACTTAAAGAAAAATCAGCTGCACTTGCTCATGTCAAAGCCGAATTTACTAAGCTGACTCAGGCAAATAAGACTCAGGCGCAGGAAATAACCTCCCTGAAGGCGTCTTCAACTCTAGATGAATTATGTACTAATAAAAAGCCACTATATTCCATATTAGGCCTTGTATATGATCCTCACACTCCCTCTAGTTCCAAAACCACTTTCATCAAGGGAGAAACAATTGTCTCGACTACTGAGCCTACATACAAACCGATATTTAAAAATAGGCAACAGCCAAGTCACAAGTCTAGGCTGCAGCCAGGGTACACAAGGCAGCCACCTAGACAAGTGACTAGGCAATGGCCCAGGCGAAGCGTTGCCGGACAACATGTCTACTATTATCAACAACTCCCTAAAAACAGATTTCAGAATGGGAGGGGCAGATGGAAACCTCAAGGTTATCCTAATTTCCAAAATGAACAAGTGTGGAGACCTCAAAGATTTAATAAATGGTCTCAGCCAAGGTATACAAATGGCCCACACTATCAATATTTTGAGGAATATCCGGTATACAATCCCAACAGGAGATTCAGACCTCGACCTTACACAACTTATAAGGGTAATAATAATAATAATTTTCACAATCCAAGGAGAAATCAATTCTCCAAGAAACCAGCTAACCCTAGAAGACCCACACAGATTTGGGTACCTAAATCTCTGCTTGTTTGATTGCAGAAAAGGTGGAAGGACTACAACCACATCTCTAGAAATTCAAACTTTGGAGGTGAAGAATGGTTTGTAGATTCTGGATGCTCAAGGCACATGACCGGGAACAAGAAGATGCTGTCTAAATACACCAAAGAAAAAGGTCCTGATGTAACCTTTGGATATAGCTCTAGAGGACAAACAAAGGGCTTTCGAGAGCTGCACCGAGGAAATATTGTGATATCCAAAGTTCACTATGTCAAAGGGCTCAAGTATAACCTCCTGAGCATAAGCCAGTTTTGAGATGAGAAGAATCTAGCAGTCTTCACCATCTGGAAATGCATGGTGATAGATATCCTATCTGGCGAAGTGAAGCTACAAGGATTCAGAAGGAGAGATGTCTACATGATAGATTGGAACACAGGAACACCTAACTCCTGTTTTCTATCTAAGACACTAGCTGAGAATGGATGGCTATGGCACAAAAGATTATGTCACCTGAACTTCAAAGCCATCAACAAGATTAGTTCTCAGAAGCTGGTCAGGGGACTCCCAGAGGAAGCATTCAGAAAGAAAGCCATATGTGATGCGTGTCAGAAAGGGAAGCAGACGAAAGCATCATTCAAGCCAGTCCAGCCTACAATGCTCACAACAACGATCTTAGACCTACTCCATATGGATCTATTTGGTCCTATCAAGACAAGGACTCTAAGCGTCCAAAAGCATGCACTTGTTGTAGTAGATGATTATTCAAGGTACACTTGGATTATCTTCCTGTATAAGAAGAGCAAAACCTTGACTAAGCTACCTGAGCTGCTGAGAAGGATCCAGAATGAGAAATCCCTATCCATCATCAAGATCAGATCAGATAGAGGATGAGAGTTTCTCAACAAGGCGATCACTGATTACAGCAACCAGAATGGGATCCAGCATGAGCTCTCTGCAGCCAGGACTCCCCAGCAGAATGGCGTTGTTGAAAGAAGAAACAGAACCCTGAAGGATGCAACAAGATCCATGATTGCAGAAGCAGACCTGCCCAAGTGGTTCTGGGCTGAAGCTGTCAACACAGCTTTGCCATACTCAGAACAGGAGTATGATAGTAGGGAGACATGGCAAAACTCCCTATGAGGTTTGGAATAATAGAACTCCTACTGTTTCTTACTTTCGCGTTTTGGGTTGAAAGTGTTTCATCCACAACAACGGTAAAACACAACTAAATGCCTTTGATGCTAAAACTGATGATGGTCTCTTTATGGGATACTCACAAAGAAGTAAGGCATATAGAGTATTTAACAAAAGAACCTTAGTTGTGGAGGAAACACCCCATGTTGTATTTGATGAATCTACTGTGGAGTACAGGAAGCAAGTTGAGCCAATTGAGAATAAGCTCAAATCAGCAATCCTTGAAGAAGTCATTGTACATGACACTGGAATGGTGGACTCACCTGCAGACCAGCCTGAAGATCCAACTGTAGCTGCTGAAGACCCAACTGCATATCAGACAGGAACACCAAACCTATCTGATCCAATTGCCGTTGATGAAGACCCAGCGGTAGCTGATAAAGACTCATCTGCAGATCAGACCCAACCTGCAGATGACAAGACGGTAGCTGACCCAACTGCAGACCAATGAGACCAGATCCCAGCTGATACAGAAATCCACCAGAGCAATTCAACAGGGGGAACAGACCCAGAAGAAGACGATATCCCCAAGTGGCTCAAAGACCACCCAATCCAGCAAATCATCGGGAAGCTGACTGATGGAGTTAAGACAAGACAGTCAACTCTACCCGCAGGAATGGATATGTTCTCATGCTTCATGTCATAGATAGAACCCAAGACAATAGAGCAAGCCTTGGAGGATTATTCTTGGATCAATGCCATGCAAGAGGAACTGGAGCAGATGGAAAGGAACAAAGTTTGGGAACTAACAGACAGACCAGATCACAAGAAGGTTATTGGCACCAAATGGGTGTACAAAAACAAGAGTGATGAAGACGGAGCTGTTTTTAGGAATAAATCCAGACTTATTGCAAAAAGTTATGCACAGTATGAAGGAATAGATTTTGATAAAACCTATGCACCTTTTGCAAGATTAGAGGCCATCAGACTATTCCTCGCATATGCTGCATTCAAAGATTTTGAAGTCTATCAGATGGATGTAAAGAGTGCATTTCTAAATGGCATCCTAGAAGAAGAAGTTTATGTAGAACAACCCCCAGGTTTGGTCAAATGAGACAAAGTCTACAAGCTGTTGAAAGCTCTCTATGGACTTAAGAAAACACCAAGAGCATGGTATAAAACACTGTCTGTGTTTCTTGAGAAGAATGGTTTTTGCAAAGGAAAGGTGGACAAGACCCTATTCAGAGTGGAGCACGAAGGCTCACGTGCTTTTGGAAGATATGGCCGAAATCTATGGCCGAGGCTCACGTGCTTTTGGAAGATATGGCCGAAAATGCATACCAATGGCCATCAGAAAGATTGACACCGAAAAAAGTAATGGAAGTTTCCAGCAATGATCCGATTTCCACCTTGTCAGCTCAAGTCGCCGCTTTGACACAACAGCTCCAGATATTTTCGCACGCACCAGCCCCCGTTACCATTGAGACATGTAATTGGTGTAACGGATCACACCCGAGTGCAGAATGTCAATTTGGAAATCCGTTCGAGCAACATCAGATGGAGCAAGCTCAATTCGTAGCCAATGGAAATCGACAAAGCAATTTTTACCCCAGCACTTATAATCAGGGGTGGATGAATCAACAAAATTTTCCATGGAGAAATGGGCAAGCGATGAAGGCTCCACAACCTCACTTCGTGCAACCACCACAGCAGCCCCCTCAATCACCAAAGGTATCTTTGGAGGATGCTCTTGCTCAATTGGCGGCTAACACAAGCCAATTCATGACCCGCACCGAGACGACTCTCCAAAATCATTCGACCTCCATCCGAAATCTAGAAACACAAATGGGGCAGATTGCTAATTTATTGTCTTCTCGGTCTCAAGGTGCAGCCCCCAACGCAGCCGAAGTGAAATCCAAGGAAAATGTGCAAGCGATCGAATTACGAAGCGGAAAGGAGTTGAAAGGGCACTATTAATGACAAAGAGCGGCCGATCGAGCGAACGAGAAGGAAAAGGATGAGACGCCTAAGCCAAAGGAAGTATTGACTACTCGGCCCACTCCTCAAGTTCCATTCCCAGCGTTTCCAAAAGCAAAATTGGACAAGCGGTTTCAAAATTCCTCGACGTCTTCAAGAAATTGCACATAAACATTCCGTTCACGACGCATTGGAGCAGATGCCGAGTTACGTCAAGTTCATGAAAGAGATCTTATCTAATAAACGAAAGCTCGAGGAATATGAGACGGTCGCTTTAACGGAAGAGTGTAGCGCTATATTACAAAAGAAACTCCCACCTAAATTGAGAGATCAGGAAGTTTCACCATTCCTTGCATCATCGGAAATTCATCTTTTGAAAGAGCCCTATGCGATCTCGGGGCGATATAAATCTTATGCCCCTTTCGATTTTTAAAAAGCTGGAGATTGGGAAGCCAAGCCGACGGCAGTCTCTACAATTGGCGATAGATCCATCAAATACCCGAGGGGTGTGATAGAGGACGTTTTAGTCAAAGTGGATAAGTTCATCTTTCCGGCCGATTTCATCGTACTTGATATGGAAGAAGACCAAGATATCCCAATTATTTTGGGAAGACCATTTTTGGCAACAGGCCGAACGTTGATTGATGTGGAAAAGGGAAAGCTGACTTTGCGTGTTCAAGAGGAGCAAGTAACATTCAATATTTTTCGATCCGTAAAATATCCAAGTGACGCTGAAAATTGTTTCCAAGTTGACGTCATTGACTCGTGCGTGAGTAGAACTTTTCGAGAAAATTATCCACCCGATCCATTGGAATCCGTTTTGATTGGGGCTGTTTCCGAACCAAATGGAGAGCATGCCGCCTACGTACGACACATGGATGCTTCCCCACCAATTTTTATTCGTAAACCATTCGAGGAGCTAGGAAGTTCACTAACTCGACCGACCCCATCGATTGAAAAACCTCCAAAATTGGAACTCAAAAAGCTGCCACCTCATTTGAAATATACATTCCTGGGGCCCGACAACTCCCTTCCAGTTATTCTCTCGGCCAATTTAGCAGGAGATCAAGAGGCAAAATTATTAAGAGTTTTGAGGGAGTACAAATCTGCTCTTGGATGGTCTATTGCGGATATCAAGGGGATCAGCCCATCGATTTGCATGCACAAGATTTTGATGGAGGAAGACTACAAACCATCCGTGGAGCATCAACGCCGGCTGAATCCTAACATGAAGGAGGTGGTGAAAGTCGAGGTTTTAAAACTCCTCGACATAGGTATGATCTTTCCAATTTCTGATAGTAAGTGGGTAAGTCCGGTTCAAGTTGTGTCGAAAAAGGGTGGGATAACAGTTGTTCAAAACGATAATAATGAATTAATTCCCACCAGGATTGTTACGGGGTGGCGTATGTGCATAGATTATAGGAAATTAAATAAGGCCACTAGAAAAGATCATTTTCCCTTGCCTTTTATTGATCAGATGTTAGATAGATTAGCCGGACACGATTTCTATTGCTTTCTCGATGGTTATTCGGGGTATAATCAGATTTACATAGCCCCCGAAGACCAAGAGAAAACGACGTTTACATGTCCTTACGGCATTTTCGCTTATAGGCGCATGCCGTTCGGATTGTGTAATGCGCCGGCAACTTTTCAACGGTGTTTGATGGCTATTTTTTCTGACATGGTAGAGCAGTGTATTGAGATTTTCATGGATGATTTTTCTGTTTTTGGAGATTCTTTTGACATTTGTTTGGAAAATTTGCAGAAGGTCTTGCAAAGATGTGAAGAGACCCATTTAGTCTTGAATTGGGAGAAGTGTCATTTTATGGTGCAGGAGGGCATTGTGCTTGGCCATCGAATATCCTCACATGGAATTGAAGTCGACCGAGCGAAAATTGAGACCATTGAGAAGATGCCTCCACCCACTTCGGTAAAGGGGATTAGGAGTTTTCTGGGACATGCCGGTTTCTATCGCCGATTTATTAAGGATTTTTCAAAGATCACGAAGCCGCTATGCAATTTACTCATGAAAGATGTCCCATTTATTTTCGACGAGTCTTGTAAAGAAAGTTTCGAGTTGCTGAAGAAAGCTCTAAGCACGGCACCGGTGATAGTCGCTCCGGATTGGGACCTTCCATTCGAACTAATGTGCGATGCTAGCGACTTTGCCATTGGGGCTGTTTTGGGGCAGAGACGAGGGAAGGTGTTTCATGTCATATACTATGCGAGCCGAACGCTCGATGACGCCCAAAGAAATTATGCCACAACGGAGAAGGAATTGTTGGCGGTGATATTTGCATTTGATAAATTTCGGGCTTATCTACTAGGAACGAAAGTGATAGTGTGGACCGATCATTCGGCAATAAAATACCTTTTGGAGAAAAAGGATGCCAAACCAAGGTTGATTCGGTGGGTGCTACTCCTTCAAGAATTCAACTTGGAGATTCGGGACAAGAAAGGGACAGAAAATGTTATAGCCGATCACCTTTCACGGTTAGAGAGTTCCCTCGAGAAGGAAGAAAGTCAGCCACAAATTATAGAAACATTCCCCGACTAGCAGCTCTACAAGTTGGATTCCACACATGTGCCTTGGTATGCTGATCTAGTGAACTACTTAGCAAGTAAAATAATTCCGAACGATCTCTCACGTCATCAAAAGAAGAAGCTAATCTCGGACGCTAAGTACTATTTGTGGGACGATCCTTTTCTTTTTAAGCGATGCCCCGATCAAATTATCCGTAGATGCATTCCAGATGAGGAAATCCACAGTGTGCTAAACCATTGCCATGCATCGCCCTACGGTGGACACTTTAGTGGAAATAGAACAGCAGCGAAGGTCTTACAGTCGGGATTTTATTGGCCGTCCTTATTCAAAGATGCTCACTCCTTTGTGTCTACATGTGATCGGTGTCAACGGACAGGAAACATCTCAAGACGACACGAAATGCCACTGAACACCATACTTGAAGTCGAACTATTTGATGTATGGGGGATCGACTTCATGGGTCCATTTCCCCCATCAAACAAGAATCTCTACATTTTGGTGGCCGTGGATTATGTCTCCAAATGGGTTGAAGCGGTGGCACTACCTACGAATGGGTCCAATGTTGTAATCAAGTTTATTAAACTACATATCTTCTCACGCTTTGGGACTCCACGTGCTATTATAAGTGATGGTGGGTCACACTTCGACAACAAATTTCTTGATGCGGTTTTGAGAAAATACGGAGTCACTCATCGTGTTTCCACAGCATACCATCCGCAAACGAGTGGTCAAGTTGAGATATCAAATCGAGAGCTGAAGTGGATTCTAGAAAAGACGGTCAGCTCGTCCCGAAAAGATTGGGCATTTAAACTCGATGATGCACTTTGGGCGTACCGGACTGCATATAAAACACCTATCGGAATGTCACCCTACAGATTGGTCTATGGAAAAGGTTGCCATCTGCCCGTCGAGATGGAACACCGTGCTTACTGGGCGATAAAGAAACTAAACTTTGATCTAAAACTACTGGGAAAAGCGTTGTTTGCGGTGAACGAGTTGGAAGAAATTCGACACAACTCATAAGAAAATGCAAAACTTAATAAGGAGCGGACAAAAATTTGGCATGATAAGCACATCACGCAGAGAATTTGTCCCGGTCAAGAGGTGTTGCTATTCAACTCACGCTTAAAGTTATTTCTAGAAATTGCGTTCACGATGGTCGGGACCGTTCACCGTAGTTCAAGTGTTTCCACATGGTGCGAGAAGTTCAAAGAGATGGTCGAAAATTCAAAGTTAATGGACAACGGTTGAAGGCATACTTGGGAAATCCAATAGACACGCAGAAAACGAGTGTCACCTTATCCACCACGGGATGAATGCGAGAAAGTCCTAGTGAAGACTATAAACTTAGCGCTCCTGAGGCAACCCGAGTATTAGTTGTAGATTCTTTGTTGTTTGCTTGCATTTTTAGAGTCTCTTTTTGTCTTCTTTCTTCTTTGATCCATCCTTCCTCTCATCTTAATGATTTCGTAAAATTTCGCAAGGTGAATCAAGAAAAGGGGAGAAATTCAATGATGAGCCGCAGCCTGATCCTGTGAGCCGCGACACACACCAAATGAGGAAAAATGGCCGATCAAATCGTACTGTGCCGCGGCATGATCTTACCGAGCCGCACACCAGTCGCCGAGCCGCGGCACCCGCTAACCGAGTGCGGCACACTAAATGGTCGAGAACGCCAGCCGCTGTACTTTGTGCCGCGGCATACTAAGGCTGAGCCGCGGCACACTAACACACTGAGCCGCGGCATACGAAATTTGAGCCGCGGCACCCGACGGCATACCAAAACATCCCAGTTCGACTGTACTTTGGGCCGCGGCTCACTTATATTGTGTCGCGGCCCCCGTCGCAAAATAAGAGCATCCAGGTAAGGCTCATTCAGTTGATCGGCCTGTATAGGATACTTCTACCCTCCCTCCCTTCCTTCCTGCACACATGGAGGTTAGTTGGCTCCACTCTATGAGTCTCCTTCTCAAATTCTCCAGGTTATTTTTGATTTCTAAATCATTAATGATTCTTGATGTGAAAAGATTTGGAGTTTTATATTGCTAGTTATTCTTCATTGTTGTTTCTAAAATGGAGTTGGAATATGGGGAATTTGTTATTGTGATGGAATTGATGTTTATGAACGAATTGTTGATGATGGTTTTCGTAATTCAGGGTTATAATCTGTGTTATTATTTTTTGGGATTTGGAATTAACCATGAAAATTTTTGTTCTTCATTTTAACTTGTGCACACAAGGTGTTTGATAAATTGCAGCAATGAAAAATGGGTAAGCTAGGTATTTTCCAACTTATATGCAATGAATCATGTTGTCACATTATCCCCAACCTCTACATCATGTTCAACTTGAGAGCTATACTTAACTTCCTTTTTTATGATGCAAGCTTGTTTATTCACATTCCGCATGATGTAGTCAAGAAGCATGCAAGCTCACCGGACGATGTCGGCACCAGCTCCTGAGCAGACTGGAGGGGAGTACTTGACCTTTTATTTTCTTGCATATCATTTTTTGTCCATTGAGGTCAATGTACGTCCTAAGTTTGGGGGGGGGGGATTTACATTCAGTCTACATTCATTGCTGTACTCTATTTTCTTGTTGTACATTATATTTTGTTGCACTTTTCATTTCTTTGCATAAAATTTTTTTTTCAGATAGCCTTGCTTGTCGTAGTTTTTCTTTATTCGTGAATTTTCGTGCTTCTATTTGTGTGATACTGATGTTACGACACTGTCTTTCTCTCTGAAGAAGCGGGCGAGTTTTAGTCGAGTTGTAGTCGATTATTTACATTCGCTTAGTATTCAATTAGGTCCGAAATTTTTCGTGATTATAGAGGTCTTGGCAGATAAGAGACGATACATACTTGTTTAAAATCCCCATCAATACGTTTGGCTACATTTTCCCGGATAGTGAGTCATACTGTTTCTTCAGTCGTGTTAGCACTTAGTTTGAGTTTTGAGTCGGTCAGTTTTTCCCTAAAAGTCGAGATAATGTGTTCTATGATAGGAAGTCTAGTAACCGGGGGTATTCGCGTGACCCGTTGTTTACTCTCGCGTAAAACGAGGACCCTGATTAGATTAATGATTTATATATTTCACATGTGCCAATGATAGGAAGCCTAGTAACCGGGGGCATTCGCGTGACCCGCTGTTTACTCTCGCGTAAAACGGCAACCTTGATTCGGACATGCGGAAATTATGTATTCGAGTTGTTTCTCCGCTGTAAACGGGAACTTAGTAACTAGAAGCATCCATGTGCCCCATGAGTGTCTTTTACGTCAAACGGTTTCCGAATACATGAGAATGGAAGTTCCACCCTAGGAATATCCCGATGAAACATCCCGAGATCCTAACCTAGTGGTCGACTCGAATCAAATTTTTGAGCATATATATAAGGGGATACTGTCCGAGGTTTATTTATTATGAGACTCGTGAAAATTGTGCCTTTAGACTGTGGAACGCGACGAACTAGCTTGATTATGTTAGCCTTTCATATTGACGATCGATTCGACTCACGTTTTGTTGATCTTTGAGCTGGATTTTCTTCATGAACGAGCGATTAGATCGAACTTGATTACTTTGGAATCATTATTCGAGTGCGGCTTCGCTTTTATGACACTCGTGTTATTTAGAGAGAATTACAGGATAGTATTGATTAGGTTGAACACTATGAGTTGCACAATTATTCACGACATTCTTTTATTGACTTTAATTCTTTTTGCTTGAGGACAAGCAAAGGCTTAAGTTTGGGGGTATTTGTTAGGCGTATTTTTATACGCTTATTTATCATTATTTTGTAGTGTTTTGGTGAGTGAAATCATCTAAATGAGCTTTTAATGCCTTGATTTTGTATGATTGACGTGAAATTGAAGTCCGGGAGCTAAAACGAGGCAAAGCGGGTAGCAGGCAAAAGCGGAGCGATGATACGCGGCGCAAGGAATCGAGCCGCGGCACAGAAGACACCGGCCGAAGGCGAGTATCTGTACTCGTGCGCGGCAAAACCAGTGAGCCGCGGCACGAAGAATTATTTAACGCCTGTGTATTCGGCTTTTGGCGATGTGCGCGGCACGAGTTTAGTGAGCCGCGGCACGCTTAGCGGTTTTGTAGGCGGCACGGATTTTGGGCCGTTTCAAAGCCAGTTTTCGACCGATTTAGAAGGACGCGTTTTCGATGTGCTGAGCTATAAATAGGGCTTAAGACCCTAATTTAATTATCTTGGAATCATTGAATCTAAAACCGAGGAGAGCTTAAGCTTGGAGACAGAGAAGAGGAGGAAAGCAGAAGAATTCAAGGGCAGAAGGCGGGAGCTGAAGAACGGAGGAATCCGAGCTTCATCTGCGTTTGAATTTTATGCTTTCGTTTATTTATTCTGTATTTTCAGTTTTTAGTATGTCAGGCTAAAGCCCTAATCTAGGGTTTTGATGAAACCTTTGTTTTGACGAATTGATTATGATTATCCAATTTATTACCTTTTTATTGAGTTTTCCCAATTATGTTTAATGCTTGCAATTATCTGGCCAATAGTTGTATTGATTTAATCATTCACTTGAATCGGGAGAGGAGATTTGGTGAGAACTATTGGTGAGGACCGTTTATTACGTGAGATCGGAATATACTCATAGAAACTACGTGGCCTTTAGGAGATTCCATGTTTTTGCCTATCGGCGAGATAATTCACCTAGGGATAGAGTGCGTTAGTCGCCGTTAGATAAATCTATTGACCTCGGGAGGCGGTAGAATATATTAGCAATCTCCGCCTTCAGTAAATTGGGAAAATTATTTATTACGGATAATCGAGAGTAAATTCGGATAAACTAAGGTGGATTCAGAACCCTAGACGTATTCATCATTTGATTTCCTTAATCCAAGATATTGTTTTCTACTGCTTAGTATTTTAGAAATTCTTTTAGTTATTAATCCAAAAAACCCAACTTCGATTGTTCAAATAAAATTGGAATACGAAAACGTCGGTAGTTAGAGATTCAATTCTCGTGGGAACGATACTCTACTTATCACTTTATTACTTGTAAACGATGACGTGCACTTGCGTGTAGGAAATATCGCAACACTCAACAACCTCTGAGTGGCATTCGAGGGCATACTCCTAACAAAGGGATGTTGTATACGATAGAGATAATTGTTTCAAGAAGATTGGTGTTTTGAATTTTACATTCAGTCTACATTCATTCAGTCTACACCGAGGAAATATTGTGATATCCAAAGTTCACTATGTCAAAGGGCTCAAGTATAACCTCCTGAGCATAAGCCAGTTTTGAGATGAGAAGAATCTAGTAGTCTTCACCATCTGGAAATGCATGGTGATAGATATCCTATCTGGCGAAGTGAAGCTACAAGGATTCAGAAGGAGAGATGTCTACATGATAGATTGGAACACAGGAACACCTAACTCCTGTTTTCTATCTAAGACACTAGCTGAGAATGGATGGCTGTGGCACAAAAGATTATGTCACCTGAACTTCAAAGCCATCAACAAGATTAGTTCTCAGAAGCTGGTCAGGGGACTCCCAGAGGAAGCATTCAGAAAGGAAGCCATATGTGATGCGTGTCAGAAAGGGAAGCAGACGAGAGCATCATTCAAGCCAGTCCAGCCTACAACGCTCACAACAACGATCTTAGACCTACTCCATATGGATCTATTTGGTCCTATCAAGACAAGGACTCTAAGCGTCCAAAAGCATGCACTTGTTGTAGTAGATGATTATTCAAGGTACACTTGGATTATCTTCCTGTATAAGAAGAGCAAAACCTTGACTAAGCTACCTGAGCTGCTGAGAAGGATCCAGAATGAGAAATCCCTATCCATCATCAAGATCAGATCAGATAGAGGATGAGAGTTTCTCAACAAGGCGATCACTGATTACAGCGACCAGAATGGGATCCAGCATGAGCTCTCTGCAGCCAGGACTCCCCAGCAGAATGGCGTTGTTGAAAGAAGAAACAGAACCCTAAAGGAAGCAGCAAGATCCATGATTGCAGAAGCAGACCTGCCCAAGAGGTTCTGGGCTGAAGTTGTCAACACAGCTTTGCCATACTCAGAACAGGAGTATGATAGTAGGGAGACATGGCAAAACTCCCTATGAGGTTTGGAATAATAGAACTCCTACTGTTTCTTACTTTCGCGTTTTGGGTTGAAAGTGTTTCATCCACAACAACGGTAAAACACAACTAAATGCCTTTGATGCTAAAACTGATGATGGTCTCTTTATGGGATACTCACAAAGAAGTAAGGCATATAGAGTATTTAACAAAAGAACCTTAGTTGTGGAGGAAACACCCCATGTTGTATTTGATGAATCTACTGTGGAGTACAGGAAGCAAGTTGAGCCAATTGAGAATAAGCTCAAATCAGCAATCCTTGAAGAAGTCATTGTACATGACACTGGAATGGTGGACTCACCTGCAGACCAGCCTGAAGATCTAACTGTAGCTGCTGAAGACCCAACTGCATATCAGACAGGAACACCAAACCTATCTGATCCAATTGCCGTTGATGAAGACCCAGCGGTAGCTGATAAAGACTCATCTGCAGATCAGACCCAACCTGCAGATGACAAGACGGTAGCTGACCCAACTGCAGACCAATGAGACCAGATCCCGGTGTCGAGAAATCCACGAGCAATTCAACGGGAGCAGGACCCAAGAAGACGATATCCCCAAGTGGCTCAAAGACCACCCAATCCAGCAAATCATCGGGAAGCTGACTGATGGAATTAAGACAAGACAGTCAACTCTACCCGCAGGAATGGCTATGTTCTCATGCTTCATGTCATAGATAGAACCCAAGACAATAGATCAAGCCTTGGAGGATTATTCTTGGATCAATGCCATGCAAGAGGAACTGGAGCAGATGGAAAGGAACAAAGTTTGGGAACTAACAGACAGACCAGATCACAAGAAGGTTATTGGCACCAAATGGGTGTACAAAAACAAGAGTGATGAAGACGGAGCTGTTTTTAGGAATAAATCCAGACTTATTGCAAAAGGTTATGCACAGTGTGAAGGAATAGATTTTGATGAAACCTATGCACCTTTTGCAAGATTAGAGGCCATCAGAATATTCCTCGCATATGCTGCATTCAAAGATTTTGAAGTCTATCAGATGGATGTAAAGAGTGCATTTCTAAATGGCATCCTAGAAGAAGAAGTTTATGTAGAACAACCCCCAGGTTTGGTCAAATGAGACAAAGTCTACAAGCTGTTGAAAGCTCTCTATGGACTTAAGAAAACACCAAGAGCATGGTATAAAACACTGTATGTGTTTCTTGAGAAGAATGGTTTTTGCAAAGGAAAGGTGGACAAGACCCTATTCAGAGTGGAGCACGAAGGCCACATATTGATAGTTCAGATATATGTGGATGACATCATATTTGGCTCAACCAACCCAGAGCTGTGTGAGAAATTCTCTAACCTCATGCAAGGAGAATTTGAGATGAGTATGATGGGAAAGCTTAACTTCTTTCTCGGATTACAAGTTAAGCAGATGGAAAATCGAATTTTCATCAACCAAGCTAAGTATACCAAAGATCTAATCAAGAGATTTGGAATGGAATCAGCCAAACCAGCAAGAATTCCTATCAGCACAAGTACTCACCTAGATGCAGATGAGGGAGGCATATCAGTGGACTCAACCCACTACAGAGGACTCATTGGATCATTGCTATACCTCACTGCAAGCAGGCCAAACATATCCTATGCCGTAGGAGTTTGTGCGCGATTTCAATCTAAGCCTAAGCAGTCACACCTAGACACAGCAAAGAGGATAATCAAATACCTTAAGTCTACAGTCAACATTGGACTATGGTATCCTAAGGATGATAACTTCGAGCTGTCAGGATATTCAGATGCAGATTTCGCAGGATGCAAAATTAATAGGAAAAGCACTAGTGGAACGTGCCAATTCCTAGGAACCAGACTGATATCTTGGTTTAGCAAGAAGCATGTTTCTAACTCTATCTCCACCACAGAGTAAGAATACCTAGCTGCAGGTAGTTGTTGTGCCCAGATCTTATGGATCAGACAACAGCTGAGGGATTATAATATCATTGCCAATGAAGTCCCTATCTGGTGTGACAACAATAGTGCTATTGCAATAACCCACAATCCGGTTTTGCATTCGAGGACCAAGCACATTAATGTTAAGCACCACTTCATCAGAGACCACGTGCTTAACAAGAGAGTTAGAGTTGAAAGAGTCAGCACAGACTACCAAATAGCTGACATCTTCACCAAACCTTTGCCAGAAGAAAGGTTTTTGGAGCTGAGTAGAGAACTTGGTCTACTAGATTGGGAATCTAGTAACGAAGAAAAAGCAAGCTGAAGCATATCAGAGGAAGGACGAACCCAGCTGATTAAAGGAATCAGATCCTAGCTGATGCAGACAAAAGGACGAAGGACGGACGAAGGAACCTAGCTGATCAAAATCTCAGGCGAGAAGTCCAAGGAGTCAACTCACCTGATGCAAAGCAGTCAACAGTCAACAGTCAACCAGCTAAGTTTTCTAAACTTAACCGACTTTTGAATATTTTATTATTATCTGCTATATGTATAATAATATTATATTAATTTTTGGTTCGCAAGTGGCATTTAAATACACATGGCGATCACTTGATAAATCGACCTCCACGGTGACCAATTAAAATCCAACCGTCCAATTTTTAAAATCAAAACCTGGACCACCGATTCGAATTTGAAATTTAAATAGAATCTCAAAAGGCGAACCACCGATTCAAAAGAAATAATAATTTAATCCAATGTCTTGTCATCTTCTTTATTAGGACGGAAAACCCTTCACTTTACCTTTACGCTTACCAGTCTTTCAAACCCTAGATTTACAGAGCAAAAATCCTTTAAACTCCAAATACACTGAAAATCTCTTATTTGCAGAAATGGAATCGTATCTTGATGGCGTTAACATGAAGGCGGTCAAAGACCAGATCATCTTTTCTCTGATCGTTGATTTCGAAGGCCTTTTGGAAACAAATCTGGATAACTACGACGTCCTGGACCTGATTCGCTCGATGAAACTAAATGGGATCTACCCATTTCTGGATATCAATCCCAAACATCTATACAAGGGGGACGTCATCGCTTTCTACCGAGAAGCCCGTGTGATCGAAGAAGGAATCAGAAGCACTGTCGGCGGAATTCAAGTCGACATGTCGCCGGAGACAATTCGGAAAGTTTTTGGTATGAGGCACCGTGGCATAGCCGTCGAAGCTCTCAAGCAGACAGCAGCCGACATTTGGCTAAAGATTAAGGCGATTGACCAGCCGACGAAGCTGAAACTCACTGCTAAAAGGAGAGAGATTAAAAAGGAGTATCAGTATATGTTGGATATTAACAACAAGATTATTATGGGTATGGCCGGCAGTTACGACCAACTGTCGTCGACGAAATTCACAGTGCTGGGAGCACTCATTCAAGACGAGGCGATTGATTGGGCTGATTACATCTTTAGGCAATTTGTTCGCGAGGTCAACAAAGCTGAATGGCTTGCTGATGAGAAGAGATTCAGATCCAAGCTGGCGTTTGGAACGCAGTTGAGTTGGATCCTTGAGAAAATGGGTGTGGCGAAGGGAAGTACTGACCCCTTCCACATCAACAAGAGACTTGGTCATTTGGACCAAGAGACCTTGAGGAAGTTGGGAGGCAACAGAAGAGCAGCCCAAATATTAAAGGATTTGCCTGATACAAGGACTTACCCCATACCCTCACCATACGAGTCTGACCAAGCTGCAGACGTCAACCCAACTGCAGCCGAGTCAGAATCAGAGTTAGACAACACACCGATAGCTGTCCGGTTCAAAGAAGGGGACCAGCCCATGGAGAGCCATCCATCATGCAGTCATCTCCAGAACCCTCTCCCAAGAGGCCCAGGCGACTGCAGTTCAGCCAGGAGGAGCAGCCGGAACATTATACCAGTCCTGCAGCCAGGTCGCCTACCCACCTGGAAGACCAGCCTGCTCCAGGCAGCCTGGAAACTCAGATCGTCCCTGTCCTCACTCCAGCATACATTCCAGAGGAGGAAGAAGCAGGTTTAATCATCTGAATACCTGAAGCAAACTACACCTTTAACCTGCTGGACAACAATGTTTTCAACCTGTCCATAGAACAATTACAGCTTGTTAAACCACAAGCTTTAAAACACTCTTTTGTTAATATTTTTGAAGAGTGGAAATTTTTCAAATCACTTTCATTTGCTAAACTTCAAACTTATATTGAAACCAGTGGTTCGGAATATCCCCAAGCCACAGAGGATGTACTGATACACTTTTGCAAAGTATCAGACATAGTTTTGATCCTCTAGGAGAATTGGTTCATGTCAAATTTCAAAACCAACATGGACCAATTCATCATTTCTATAATGTACGGTATTTTTGATGGATCATTTGGGAAAGAAGATGGGGAGGAAGAAGAAAAAGAAATAAGGATTGAAGAAGTAAATGGAGAAGAAGATGAGAAAGTCATTGTTATAGATGATGAAGAAGAGGAGCAGGAAGAAAGAGAAGGAGGAGAAAATATTTTAGTTGAAAAACAAACAGAGGAAGGAATTGAAAAAATAGAGGAATTAGTGGATGAAGGAGAAGAAGAAGGGGAAGAGGTAGATCAGGAGGATGATGAAGGAAAGGAGGATGATGAGAATAATGAAGAAGATGATGAGAATGATGGAGAAAATAAAAAGGATGAGAAAAAGGATGATGATGATGATGATGATGATGATGATAAGGATGAAGGAGGAGAACAAGTAGCTGAAAAGGAAAAAGATAATGTTGATGAAGAAGAAAAGGAGGAAGAACAAGAGAAGGAAGTAGAAAAGGAAGAAGGAGAGAAAGAAAAAGAGCCGGAGAAAGAGCCAGAAGTAGAGGCTGCAGACAAGGCTGGGGCGCCTGCTCGGTATACCAGCCTGGACGCAGAGTTGGTTGAGGACTCCAGATCAGGGACACCTGAAAAGACCCCATCTGGAGTACCAGCTACAGATAGGAGCCTGCAGTCTAGTGGATCATTTGCAAAAGGCTCAGACGAGCACTCTCCACCATTGCAGATCTCACCTGCGATGACCGAGCTGATAAGGCAAATAGTGAAGGATACCATTGGAGAGTTCCTTGCATCTCAAGTCACCCCTGATCTCCAATCCATTCAATGCCAAGATTGATACATTGCTGCAGCAGGAAGTCCCTCAACCTCCTCCCCCTACAAACAACAGAATGCCATTTGGCATGTCTGACTGGATGCACAGGATGGAGCAGCAGCTGACCACTTTGGTTGATGCTGGCAAAAGGGGGAAGATAGGATACAGGGGGAAGGCAGCATTCAAGGAGAGATAAGGGAGAAGCTTAGAACGAAGAAGAGGCAGGATGTCCAATTGATCACTGCTGGGACATCCTCAGCCAAAAGAAAGGGAGAAGAGGCTAATGATCAGCCTGCAAGCAAGAAGAGGAGGACAAGAGGAGGATTTGAGCCTACTCTAGAAAAGGAAGGCAAGGAGTTGTGGTACGTTGAAGAATTTATACCAAAGGAAGCTCTACCCATGTGGGGATCTGCAAGGAAAAAATTCATCAGAGACTACTACATCTGGGAAATGCTCCAGGATGATAATCTCACCCCACAGCAGATCTTCATCAACTTCATGGAAGAAGCTCATCCACAACTCTGGACTATTCTGAAGAAACATGCTGAGGCACACAACGCTTATCCCATGATCCCTACGTTCTGTGCCAAAGTACCTCCCACCTTGGTGAAAGGAAATGCTTTGGATGAACTTGCACTCCAGAGAAAAATCAAGAAGCTGTGTCTTGAGAATAAGTTTTCATCACAAGAAGAGCAAGACTTTGCAGCTCTTGTTGTAAGGAGGAAGTATGGTCTTGCACCTATCAAGACAAGACCAGTCGGATCTAAACCTTTCAGGCCTGCCAAACAGCCTATTCGAAGAGGCAGAGGCAGAGGCAGATGACCTTTTATTTATTTCTGTACTTGTAAAATTTTCTTGTAAATTTCAGACATGTATTTGTAATCAATTCAAAAATTTTATAACAGTCTTTTGAATGACAATTTCCAGTTGTCTCAATACTAGACTGATTTAATTTGTGTCTTGCACTCAAGTGCAGACTTGTTTATTTGAATATTTGCTTAAAGTTTTGCCATCATCAAAATAGGGGGAATTTGTTAGGAATACTTGTTAGATTTTGATGATGTCATTAATATAAATTCAAATGTTTATTACTTGGCAAAATGTAAGGAAGAACCAAATGAGTATCTTCCATAGTCCAAAATATGTTAAGTGTAAAACTTGGCAAAATGTAAAGAAGAACCGAATGAGTATCTTCTATAGGCCAAAATAAGTTAGGCTAAAAATCGGCTAAGTTCAAAAGAACAGCTAAGTTCATCAGAGAGGTACAGCCGAGTCATATCAGAGAAGATCTGGTCAATAAAAATCATCAGAGATGTTTGACCAGACTGCAGTCAAGTAACCTCGGGCAAGTCGGTGATCAGGCGAGTTCCAAACAGTGAACATCAGAGAGGTCCAGAACTGCAGAGAAGTTAACTTACATCAGCCTACTCGAGATCAGCCAAGTACTCCAAGTCCACATCAGCATGCGTTGAAAAGTCAAGTATTACGGAAAGTCACATGCAACATGAAGAGACAAATTGGAGAGGTTCCCGCAAAGGATATGAATTAAATAATTCACCCAGGCCTACCTTTAAGACTTTAATCGTATTATATTCAAAAGATTCGGCGCCTCACATGCAGAGTCTTCACAACGGTCGGAAGATAGATTAAAATATGAGAATCTAGCCTTGCAACGTTCAAAAAGGAATAAACAAAGAAGTCTCTCTCCAATGGACTGATTTGTTACAGATTTGCAACGGCTATGAAGAAATGCTCAAGGATCAACACCTATATATATCCGAAGATTTGAAGTTGAGCAACGACCGGTGCGAACATACTTTCAATCGATCAAAGCATTCAAGCAATCTAAAACTAAATACAGCATCGTGAAAAGAGCAGTTCTAAAAAGTTCATACTTGAAGAAGCTCTTAGTTGGAGAAGACAAAAACTCGTGTCTTAAATCCTGAGTTCGGGGTACTTCACTGGTTGAAGTTCGAGACTGTAAAGGCATCCAAGGATCGAGGATCAAGAGGTGCAAGGCAGTCAAGTGTGTTACAACGGCACGGATTTCCACTGGTTGGAAGCTATTGTAATTTGGTTGAATCACTGTAATATTTATCACTGGTTGAAAATTATAG
Source organism: Orobanche coerulescens (assembly GCA_033398695.1). Lineage (NCBI taxonomy): Eukaryota > Viridiplantae > Streptophyta > Magnoliopsida > Lamiales > Orobanchaceae > Orobanche > Orobanche coerulescens. The sequence goes on along the minus strand of CM065815.1, from coordinate 42,072,142 downwards.
TGAATTCATCTCCAACTGGTTTGGAGAAAAGTGGATTAGTAGAGGATTACCCCACCTCTGAGACCACTATAATTGCCTGCGTACTTTACTGTTTTATAGCATCATACTTTAACTGCTGCATTCATTGTTAAGTGTTTCATTAGTTATTTTGTATTCGTCATCAGCTGACTTCCGCACGTATTAAGAACAAACGACTCCAAGTCATTTGTTTACCTATCAGCTGAAGAAACTTACTCTTTAAGAAAAAGAGTTTAAGAGTTTGAATAAGTCTATTCACCCCCCCCCCCCCTCTAGACTTATTCCTGGACGACTTGTGACCTACTCCTTTTAACTTTGCTGACGATCAAATGTATGAAAATTATACTCAAATCCAACTAGTAAAAAAATTTTACGCTCTACCGTAACTCGTGATGTTCGAAAAACTACTAGCGAGGCAAAATTAATTTTGGCTAATATGTTTTTAAAACTAGATCATAAAGTTTTTATATGCTCCGATGCTCGGAGTGATCATTGGGAAGCAAATTCGTATATGGGAATTACTTGCATTTGGATTGATGATTCTTGGACTATGCAAAAACGTTTAATTGGTTTTCAAGAGTTTAGTACCACACATACCGCCCAAAATATTTCGCATAAAATTCATATAATTTTATCTGAATATAATTTAGTACAATTTTTTTTTTCAATTTCTTTTGATAATGCTAGCTCCAATACAGTTAGTTTAGAATCACTTACTGCAATATGTGAGCCTAGGGATGGCAACGGGGTGGAGATGGGGCGGGGTTCACAACTCCCGGTCCCGGCCCCAGTTTTTGAATCCTTCCCTGGCCCCAGCCCCAGCCCCGGCCGGGTACAGGGATTAATGTCCCGTCCCCGATCAAATTCTGGTCAAACCCGGTCAACCCCCGATCCCCGGTCCTTACCCGGTCCACCCGGTTTGCTGCTGTTTTTATAGCTACTTTTGGCTATTTTTCTCATGTCTTTTCAGTCAAAACAAATAAAAATAGTAATTAAGTGACTCTAAAACATTACATAAGTTCATAAAAGTCCACAATAAAAGATTACATCACTTAAGTTTATATATTTAATAAATATATAAAAAATTAAATCTCTAATTATATATATACGGCGGGTCGGGGGATAGGCATCCCGGCCCCGGCCCCGGTTTCATGTGAGCGGGTATCCCCGGCCCCAGCGCCGCTACCCGGTTTGGCGGGGAATCCCCGGTCCCGATCGGGGCGGGTCGACTGGTGCCACGTCTTTAGTGTAACTATCGCAAGTGCACGATATCGTATCAAGTAGTAAGTGGACTTTTTGAGTCCGGTTTATCGATCCCACGAGGAAGTTAGGTTATATATTGAATTATAAACTATTTAACTATTTGTTATAGAGATTTATATGATTTAAACACACAATTAAAGAGTTTGGTTTGACAATTAAAATGCAATAATTGTAACACCCCCAAGATATTCGAGGTATATTACAGCGCCGTGAATCCCTATATGGGACCCACCAGGCTGAACAACATCATACTCATCGACTCACAAAAACGACAAAATAACACCTCGTTATAAAGACGCAAAACAGAATAATCCACCCGGTTCAACTGGTCAAACATAACACCATCATCCAACACAAACATAATAGACAACAATACAATCCGGACGAACAAGAACTCTTAAGTACTCGAGTACTACTATTAGTTCAAAAACCACAAAAGATGAAAATATAAAAGACACTAAGACGTCACTCGTGCACAATCAACACGCACGGCCATCATCCGTGTACTGGTCCAGCGCCCCCTCGTCTCGATGAACCTGACCTGAAATTCATAAAACGAATTTCCCCAAAACGGGTCCCTAGAGGGGTTAGCAATTACGCTAGTACAAGTAACCAAATGAACAACTTACATCTTACACATATAGTAAATGCATGAAATCAAGAAAACATAGTTCCAAAACACTCATTTCCAGAAATGCCAATAATCCAAATCACATTTGTAAAATGCACCACAATTAACCGTCGATCCACGTCTCTATGGACCCCTACCGAGACCCCATCGGATCTAACCCGTAGTGGTTAAAAGCAAGCTCATCGATCCACGTCTCTGTGGACCCCTACCGAGACCCCGTCGGATCTAACCTGTAGTGAGCATACACACACACACCATTTCTCACACAATACTATTATGTCAAGAATGTAAGTTCATAAGGGTACTTGCCTCGATTAATAGACGGTGACACGAACGGAACGGAAGAATCAAGCACGACTGCGAGGAACCGACGAATGAACCTAAGGATTCGAATAACACAATCACAACCACTCCTAAACGATTACGGAAATGGAATACACCCGAAAACCCGCCTACGATTCATGTATATTTAAAAATAACAACGAGGGCGGACCACAATCAAACCCTCCCGATTTCGCAAAACTATGAAAATATACCATGAATCCGTGATATCAACAAGATTAATCATATTCATCTTGAATCCACCAACAAAACGGAACGAATCGGAAGAAAATCCCAAAACCCCCAAATTATCCAAAAGTAGGGTTCTAAGAGATTTACCTTGGATTAGGATGAAAGATTCGTGTTGATGTTGTTATAATACACCAAGAACTCAAGAAGGATGTTGGATGAGATGATCGGAGGAAGAAATCGCCAAGAAAATCGCCCGGAATCGCCTTAGCCGCGGAGAGGAGGAAGAAATGAGAAATTGTGTTCATCTCGGTCAACTCCCTGGTTTATATAGCCAGGGAGTGTTAGCGCGCGCTAATTCCTCAAGGTTAGCGTGCGCTAACGGGATAAAACTCAATCCATCTGATTAGCGTCCCGAGTCCAATAGCAGTTACGGCGTTGCATACGCTACTCGAAACGTAGCGTGCGCTAATAACCTCTCGGTAGCGCGCGCTATCGACCAATAGCGTGCGCTACCTGGACATCAGCCGAGTCCAGAAGCTAACTGCCCAAAACTCACCTGACCTGTTAGCGTGCGCTAACGTACAAATGTAGCGTGCGCTACCTTGCACCTGACCGAGTTCAGTAGTAAACTGTCCAGTACTGGACACTCACGCTAGCGCACGTTACCTGGAAATCTCAGCGTGCGCTAGCCCCTGACATTAGCGTGCGCTAGACTACGTAGCGTATGCTAATCCGCCAGTCCAGAGGGTTGGAAATAGCACTGCCACTCCCAGGGCTAACTCGCTAGCACGCGCTACGAAGTAAACGTAGCGTGCGCTACTAAGGGACCTCTAGCGTGCGCTATGCAGAAAATTTAGCGTGCGCTAGATACAGAATATAAACGGTCCAAAACACCGGAATATGAACGAAACATCAAACGGAACATCTCAAAACGCGTCATAACATAGAATGGATCCACGGCAACCCCGAAACGGCGGTTCCGCACAACAATTACGAGAATCAGATCCATACATGACTGAGAAGATACGCTGAAAGATACACGATGGCCACTACAACCGAGAAATACACCGAAAATAAAAATATAAGGGAAAGAAAAATGCGGATATTACATTCTACCCCTCTAAAAAATAAGTTTCGTCCCGAAACTTAAGAAACAAATAACTCAGGGTACATAGTACGCATGCTATCCTCGGTTTCCCAAGTTGCCTCCTCGACACCGTGTCTCGACCACTGCACCTTGACCAAAGAGATGGTCTTATGCCTTAGTCATTTCTCACGACGCTCCAAAATCTTCAAGGGACGCTCCTCAAAAGTAATATTCTTGGCGACATCAATCTCACCATAATCGATAACGTGACTAGGATCCGGGACATATTTCCTCAGCTGGGAAACATGAAAAACGCTATGAACATGACTCAAGGCCGGGGGTAGTGCCAAACGGTATGCTAACTCACCGACTCGCTCGAGAATCTCAAAGGGCCCAATAAATCTCGGGCTCAACTTCCCCTTTTTCCCGAAACGAAAAACTCCCTTCGTCGGCGACACCTTTAGCAAAACGTGGTCTCCCACTTCGAATTTCAAGGATCGACGACGGACGTCGGCATACGACTTTTGTCGACTCTGGGCAGTTAACATCCGTTCCCGAATTAATTCTATCTTTCGTCTCGTCTCTAAAACGACATCCGGCTCGGTCCCGACCAAATCGAACGTCTCATTCCAAAAAATCGGTGATCGACATCGCCGCCCATAAAGTGCCTCATACGGTGCCATCCAAATCGACGCGTGCCAACTGTTGTTGTACGTGAATTCGATTAATGGCAAATGTTCCTCCCAATCACTACTCCAATCGAGAGCATAAGCACGCAATATATCCTCGAATGTCTGGATAGTGCGTTCCGACTGTCCATCTGACTGGGGATGAAAAGAGGTACTCAAATGCAAACGGGTACCCAACGCCTTATGCCTTGCACGCCAAAGTGCGATACGAAACGGCCATCACGATCCTAAACAATAGACTTTGGAGTACCGTGAAGCCTCACAATCTGCGCGATAAACACACGAGCCAACTTCTCTGGACCCCAAGTGTCCTTGATGCCCAGAAAATGTGCCGACTTGGTCAGACGATCAACAATCACCCATACCATATTCATGCCCGACCTCGATCTCGGCAAACTCGTAATGAAATCCATCGATATATCTTCCCATTTCCATTCCGGAATGGGAAGTGGTCATAATAACTTGACCAGTCGGATGCTCGATTTTGACCTGCTGACAAGTCAAACATCTCGCTACAAACTGTGCGACCTCCTCCTTCATATCGTTCCACCAGAAATTCCATCTCAGGTCCTTGTACATCTTACTCGAACCAGGATGAACGGAGTAAGGTGTAGCATGGGCCTCACGCAAAATACTCTGTCTCAACTCCGAGTCGTTTGGTACGCAAATCCGACTCTGGAATCTCAAGACACCATCCTCGTGAATCACAAACCCAGGAGACTTTCCCTTAAGAACGTTCTCTCAGATTTGAGTAATCATCGGATCCTCTAATTGCTTCAGCTTAATTTCATCGATCAAAGATGACGAAATCTCTAAAGCACAAAGTTGCCCGACAGCTCCAGGCAACAAAACCTCAACATCTAACTCGATCAAAGCCCGCCGAAGCTCAAACTGAGATGTAAGGATCTCAAGCATTCGCAACGCCACCGATTTCCGACTCAAGGCGTCGGCCGCGATGTTCGCCTTGTCCGGATGATAAAGGATTTCGAGGTCATAATCCTTAATCAGCTGTAACCACCTCCTCTGCCTCATATTCAACTCCCGCTGAGTAAATATGTATTTCAGACTTATATGATCGGTAAAAATCTGACATGCAGAGCCGAAAAGATAGTGACGCCAAATCTTTAGCGCAAAAACGACTGCCGCTAACTCCAAATCATGAGTAGGGTAGTTCAGCTCATACGGCCTCAACTGTCTCGACGCATAGGCAATGGTCTTGCCGTGCTACATCAATACGCATCCAAGACCCTGACCCGAAGCATCACTATAAACGGCAAAACCCTTGTTGCCACATGGCAATGCCAAAATCGGGGCTGAAGTCAAACGTCTCTTCAGCTCCTCAAAACTTGACTGCCTCTCGTCATTCCAGACGAACTTCTCAGACTTCTGGAGCAACTGGGTAAGTGGCCGAGCTAGTTTCGAGAAACCCTCGACGAACCTACGATAGTAGCCAGCCAAACCCAAGAAACTACGGAGCTCCTTCACATTCTTGGGCGGTGCCCAATCAGCGCCTCAATCTTACGGATCCACGCGAACCCCTCATTGAAATCACGTGACCTAAAAACATCACTTCCTTCAGCCAGAACTCACATTTTGAGAACTTTGCATAGAGTTGCTCGGTCCTCAAAATGTCTAACACTACCCGCAAATGATGGGCATGCTCTTCCTCATTCCTCGAATAAATAAGAATATTGTCAATGAAGACGACGACACACTTATCCAAATACTCGATAAAGACTTTGTTCATCAACAGCATGAACACCGCCGGCGCATTAGTTAACCCGAAAGGCATAACTACGAACTCATAATGTCCGTATCTCGTCCGAAAAGCTGTTTTCGGCACATCGGACTCTCTCACCCGGAGCTGATAGTACCCCGATTTCAAATCAATCTTCGAGAACACATGACTCCACCGATCGAACAAGTCATCAATTCTCGGCAAAGGATACTTGTTCTTGATGGTCACCTTGTTTAGTTCGCGATAGTCGATACACAAACGTAGTGAACCATCCTTCTTCCGCACAAACAGGACCGGTGCGCCCCAAGGCGAGGCGCTCGGTCGAACATACCCCGACTCAAGAAGCTCACTCAACTGCTTCTTCAACTCGGACATCTATGAAGGTGCCATACGATACGGCGCCTTCGAAATAGGAGCCTCACCCGACTCTAACTCTATAGCAAACTCGACCTCACGATCCGGTGGCAATCCCGGTAACTCGTCAGGAAATACATCAGGAAACTCACTAACGATTGGAATCGAAGACAGCTCAACTCCACTACTCTCTGCCTTCAAGGCGTAGCACCAATAACCAATACACCCCTTTCGCAGGAGTCTCATTTCCTTCAAGGCATTAATAACGAACTTCTGGTTTCCCCTCTTTCGCCCCGCGAAAGAGTGCTCGGTTCCGTCCTCGGCTAACATAGTGATGATTCTCGTGCGGTAGTTCATGATCGCACCATGCCGCTCGAGCCAATCATCCCCAAGAATCAAATCCTCACCCTCGATACCCACAACAATAAGATTAGAGGGCCAAACCCTCTCACAAATAAGCACAGAACAGTCTCGAACCTCCTGATCACCAACGATCCTATCACCACTAGGAAGCTTAACGATGAAGGGCTCACAAGGCGTCAAACAGTCGAGATCCAAACGGCGCACACACTCTAGATATATGAACGAATGCGTAGCACCAGAATCGAAAAGCACACTGACAGGATGAGAAAGAATATGAACGGTACATGTCGCCACGGTAGCCGCTGGGTCATCGGCTCTTCGCATCTCATAGACACGCGGGTGGGCTGAGCCGACACTGGAAGCTCCCCCTTTAGCGGGCTGACCCCGACCTCTCCCTCGACTAGCACTTGGCGGATATTGAGAAGCAAACGATCCTTGATTCACACTTGGTTCCCTAGGCGCTGGAATGGAAGCCCGAGCACCAAGGATTCTCTCCCTCTCCGCACAGAAAGCAGCCTTGTGGCCCGGCTGGCCACACTGATTATACGTCAGTAAAGGGCTCAAACAAGTACGACTGACGTGGCCTGTACGACCACAATTGAAACACTTCACATCACGGAAAGGAGCACTAGAAGTTCCATGAGGACCCCGGTAGGCAATGGACCAACGCCGTGGGGAAGTTAGCGATTGGGATTCTGCGACCCCCACCCTTGTGGCCGAAAAATTCCGGCGGACTTACGCTTCTTGCTCTCGCGGGCCGCCTCGCTAGTCATCATGACATATCGTAAGCAAGGGCCCTACTCTGGTAATCCTTCAAGGTAGTACAGACGAGCCCCGACATATAGTCCCGAATCGACAATTTCATCCGCCTGGAAAAATGGAAAATTTTGTCGCTCTCCTCGACAACTTGGGTCTTCACATAACCCAACTCCTTGTTAAAATCGGCAATACCTTGAGATACGGGAATATCCCGTGGTTGAGCATCATAGAAAGCATGTACTCGAGCCTGTCTGACCGGCCACGGGCAATATTCGGTCTCCATCAATTCCTGAAATTCGGCCCACGAAGCAACATGGTTATTGGGCCCAACGGCCTCCCACCAATCCGTAGCATCCCCAGTGAGAAAGTACTGGGCAATAGGGACCTTACGGTCCTCGGGACAATTGGTAGCAGTGAAGACTTTAGATATCTCCTTGATCCACCCTTCCCAGCCAATCGGGTTTGAAGCTCCCGAAAACTGAGGAGGATGCATCTTGATGACATCTTGGAGCCAACGGTCCGCTCCGCCCTGATTAGCATGGGACTGATCCGGGTTATGAACCGCCTGAGCTATCGCCGCCATTTGGTTCACCATTTACTGCATAACGGCCGCAATACCAAGGTCTGCGCGCTCCTGAGAAGAAGCATGACTGTGACGGTCGCCGGTACTGCCGGCTCCCGAAGACTGCGACGTGGCCGCCCCACGTCCTCGGCCGCGTACACGACCACGACCGCGACCACGACCTCTTCCAGCATCCATACTGATGTTAAATAAGTAGCAAAAGCCATTACGATGGTGAGTACGAGAAAAGAAACAATCACAATCGAGAATCAAAGGTGCGATACAAGGAAACAAGGAATAAAGTTAGGAAAAAATTATGGACACTGGTAGTACCGGAATCATAGCAACGTGACGATGATGTGCAAAACGAAACACAACAAGACCCAGTAAACCGACAAGCCTAGGTATCCATAAACCTAGAGTTCCGATACCATTTTCTATAACACCCCCAAGATATTCGAGGTATATTACAGCACCGTGAATCCCTATATGGGACCCACCAGGCTGAACAACATCATACTCATCGACTCACAGAAACGACAAAATAACACATCGTTATAAAGACGCAAAACAGAATAATCCACCGGTTCAACCGGTCAAACATAACACCATCATCCAACACAAACATAATAGACAACAATACAATCCGGACGAACAAGAACTCTTAAGTACTCGAGTACTACTATTAGTTCAAAAACCACAAAAGATGAAAAGATAAAAGACACTAAGACGTCACTCGTGCACAATCATCACGCACGGCCATTATCCGTATACTGGTCCAGCGCCCGCTCGTCTCGATGAACCTGACCTGAAATTCATAAAACGAATTTCCCCAAAATGGGTCCCTAGAGGGGTTAGCAATTACGCTAGTACAAGTAACCAAATGAACAACTTACATCTTACACATATAGTAAATGCATGCAATCAAGAAAACATACCAAAACACTCATTTCCGGAAATGCCAATAATCCAAATCACATTTGTAAAATGCACCACAATTAACCGTCGATCCACGTCTCTGTGGACCCCTACCGAGACCCCGTCGGATCTAACCCGTAGTGGTTAAAAGCAAGCTCGTCAATCCATGTCTCTGTGGACCCCTACCGAGACCCCTTCGGATCTAACCCGTAGTGAGCATACACACGCACACCATTTCTCACACAATACTATTATGTTAAGAATATAAGTTCATAAGGGTACTTGCCTCGATTAATAGACGGTGACACGAACGGAACGGAAGAATCAAGCACGACCGCGAGGAACCGACGAAAGAACCTAACCATTCGAATAACACAATCACAACCACTCCTAAACGATTACGGAAATGGAATACACCTAAAAACCCGCCTACGATTCATGTATATTTGTATAAAAATAACAACGAGGGCGGACCACAACCAAACCCTCCCGATTTCGCAAAACTATGAAAATATACCATGAATCCGTAGGAAAACTAATAATATCAACAAGATTAATCATATTCATCTTGAATCCACCAACAAAACGGAACGAATCGGAAGAAAATCCCAAAACCCCCAAATTATCCAAAAGTAGGGTTCTAATAGATTTACCTTGGATTAGGATGAAAGATTCGTGTTGATGTTGTTATAATACACCAAGAACTCAAGAAGGATGTTGGATGAGATGATCGGAGGAAGAAATCGCCAAGAAAATCACCCGGAATCGCCTTAGCCGCGGAGAGGAGGAAGAAATGAGAAATTGTGTTCATCTCGGTCAACTCCCTGGTTTATATAGCCAGGGAGTGTTAGCGCGCGCTAATTCCTCAAGGTTAGCGTGCGCTAACGGGATAAAATTCCAATCCATACAGTTAGCGTCCCAGTCCAGTAGCCAGATTTCTGGCCGTTAGCGTGCGCTACTCAAAACGTAGCGTGCGCTAATAACCTATCGGTAGCGCGCGCTATCGACCAATAGCGTGCGCTACCTGGACATCAGCCGAGTCCATAAGCTAACTGCCCAAAACTCACCTGACCCATTAGCGTGTGCTAACGTACAAATGTAGCGTGCGCTACCTGGCACCTGACCGAGTTCAGTAGTAAACTGTCCAGTACTGGACACTCACGCTAGCGCACGTTACCTGGAAATCTCAGCGTGCGCTAGCCCCCGACATTAGCGTGCGCTAGACTACGTAGCGTACGCTAATCCGCCAGTCCAGAGGGTTGGAAACAGCACTGCCACTCCCAGGGCTAAGTCGCTAGCGCGCGCTACGAAGTAAACGTAGCGTGCGCTACTAAGGGAACTCTAGCGTGCGCTATGCAGAAAATTTAGCATGCGCTAGATACAGAATATAAACGGTCCAAAACACCGGAATATGAACGAAAAATCAAACGGAACATCTCAAAACACGTCATAACATAGAATGGATCCACGGCAACCCCGAAACGGCGGTTCCACACAACAATTACGAGAAGCAGATCCATACATGACTGAGAAGATACGCTGAAAGATACACGAGGGCCACTAAAACCGAGAAATACACCGAAAATAAAAATACAAGGGAAAGAAAAATGCGGATATTACAATAATAGTTCTAAAATTCAAGGAAATGAAAGATTGCACTAATAATAAATTAATAAAAGATAAAATGAAATAGTTGGGATTACAAACTTAGTTCATCATTAGTTATAGAAGATGTATAGGAGATCATAAGATGAATTTACTTATTATGTTGTGTAGATTCGATTTTCCTTAAAAAGACGGTTCCTCTTTCGAATGTCAAAACGCCCCTTATATATTACATCAATCCACTATATTTCTATGTTGATTGGCTTCAATACATAGCATTATGTTTTATGAAAATAACTCAAAGAATCATCTAAGGTCTAGAGGTATATTTCTATCCCCTAGAACAACTTGGAGTGAAGGTCATTTGATCTAATCAAACATATTTTCTTTCGAAACATATGAAGACCATAAATATCGTCATTTATTGACCAAATAAATAAAGATTGGTAAAACAATGAAAATCACACACAATAATAAGTAATTCATAATAGATCTTTATACAAACTTAAATAGCATGACTAACCTTGTTTATAATCCCAACTTAGGTAATTTAGACCATTAAGGGTTTATTCAACATATTACAAGCTTGAGTGGTCATTATTAATAGTTGAAAAAGGAAAAGAATTGATCATAACTCCCTTAGTAGATAAAGGAGAAAGAAACAATAAACTCCCTCAACAACATAAGCTAAACCACACTTACACAAATCACTCAAGAACACAAGTGTGTTCTTCACACAAAAAGAAAAAGTATTAAGTGAGAAAATAATAAGATGAATGATGAATAATCATGGATCTAAGGGGTCTATTTATACACCTAAAGTCATCTAATAGTTCCAAAACTCCAGCATTATTACAATAGATCAGATCAATGCCAGCCATCCCCTCAATAATAGACCAAAAGTATAAAAATTAGACAATGATCACAATCTGTCAAGAGTTATGGCCGTAACATTGAGGAGTTACGGCCGTAACTATGATGGCTTACGGCCATAACATTGAGGAGTTACGGCCGTAACATGGTTTCGTAAATTTGCATTTTTGTGAGTTACGCCCGTACATGCCCGTATGGAGTTTCAGACTTCATTTTCAGCCTAGAATTTCTTAGACTTTGCGTTTTTGCCCCAAATCTTCTTCGGATGATAACTTTTGATATTTAACTCTGATTTTGAATCTAGAAAGACCTCCGAGCTCGTCTCGAAAAGCCCTACAACAGGAAAACATAAAAATTCAACAAAGAGAATATTTTATACACATGTTATTTCTTGAGTAAGTCAGTAATTCAATCCGATTAAGACTAAATTTACATATTCATCTGATAAATAATAAAATCATTAAAAGCTAATTAATTCTAAGCAAAAACGAGTAGACTAGCTCAATTATGGGTGAAATATATCGATACAAACCATGGATAAGTGTATAAAAGTGACACTTATCACACCCCCAAACTTAAATTCTTGCTAGTCCCGAGCAAGACTCTTTATTAATCACACTCAAAAAATAAAAATAAAAATAAGACACAAAAATATTAATACACATATAAATTAAGAAAAAAAAAAAGAGAAAAGGAGATCAAAATGCCATTAATACACAACAACCAGCTTTATACAGTAGATATAAATGAATCAAGATTCAAAATAAATCTACTAATGATTTTGAAGTTAAAACACGGTTTTATTTTTATAATTCCAAAATGTTTCCCCCCAAAAGGTTGATTATTTCTTTCCCACTAGTGATACACACGACTCCCTTTAATGGTTGCTCTCGATCACTCGTTTATTTTTCTACTCAATATGAAGAAGAATTTCATTGGCGTCATCAAATATTGTGATTTTTCACGAAATTGAGTGTTTTCAAATTCAGCTGCTAATTAATTCAAATCTGCTCATAAACTACATCCCTTAGTGATAGCTTTCACACCGTTATTTGCTAACGTGTAGCTCTTTTCACCAACACAATTTTTTTAGGTGATAGCTTTCACACCGTTATTTGCTAACGTGTAGCTCTTTTCACCAACACAATTTTCTATTTTTTTTAGGTGATAGCTTTCACACCGTTATTTGCTAACGTGTAGCTCTATTCACCAACACAATTTTCTATCTTTTTTTAGGTGATAGCTTTCACACCGTTATTTGCTAACGTGTAGCTCTTTTCACCAATGACTCCCTTGCAGAAAATCGTTTATTAGCTAAGCATGAAAAATCAAAAACTCCACAAATTAAGTAAATTTCAGTTCTATTTTTCAGCAACCGACTGATTCTTCTTTTCTCAAGGTAACGAATGATTCGATTTTAAATGATAATTACAAGGCTTGTAAAGAGAGATTAAGGCTCAAAATTTTTGGAATATACAATTTTTTAACCGGTTTAGAACGATTTTAGAAGCTTGGCTAACTTATTGGTGTTATGGCCAAATCTAGAAATCTCACAAATCAAAATAATATATATATATATATATAATTAATCAAAACCAACACACCAAAATAATTAAAACATACCACCCCCAAACTTGAAAATAAAACTGTCCTCAGTTTAAAAAAAATAAAAAAAATAAAATAAAAAGTTGATGCTTGAGCTAACACCTTTTAGAATCTACAAGAGAATAAATATATGAGGCAAACAAAAAAAGAAAATAAAATATACTCATAAGTATAACACAATTTTTAATATGCGCTTCAAGAAAGTCCGAAGAGTCGCCTTACGCTGTCATCAATGCTTTTATAAAAAATAAACAATAAAAATTACAACAATAAAATAACAATACATAAATCGCGAATAGATGCGCGTCAAGAGTTCAAAAAGAAACTCCTTAATCTGCCATCATTTAGCACGATTTTTACACACAACAGAAAGTAAAAATACAAGAGGTCCGACATGGGTTATCAAAGGGAGAGGAATGAATCCACTTTTCGTTTTCTCACGGTAAAATCTTCCATCCAGATAATTTTAGCTAGAGCTGGATCTGGTTGAGGAACAAATTCAATGAGTTTTTTGATTAGTTCTTCTGGTGTTGTTGCAACGACTATGATTCGTTTAGCACGCTCGGAAATAAAACCTTTTTCAGCAGAGTAGTCGATGAAAGATAGTAAACCATCAAAGAAACCATTGACATTAAGCAGACCTATTAGTTTTTGATGAACATTTAGCTGGGCTCTGGTAACCACATGAAAAAGTTCCTCAAGAGTGCCAAAACCACCGGGAAGGGTGATAAAGGTGCCAGAATTATTTATCATGTTAGTTATGCGATCTTGCATATTTACAGCTCTAAACTCATCTCCAATAGTTGTCCCGGTGATTTTACTTTCATCCAGAGGTTTTGAAATTATTCCCAACACTCTTACTCCTTTCATATAGGCAGAAGCAGCAGCTCGTCCCATTAATCCTAGACTTCCTCCTCCGTAAACTACATGAATGCATTTTTCTCCTAAGGTACGACCCAAGTTGTGGGCTGCTTCAGTAAAGCATGCCTCTTTTCCATAACTAGCTCCACAAAAATGCGGTATGCTAAATTTTTTTGTGGAAGATGATGATTCCATTTTTGAAAAGAAATTTATTAGAGAGAAAAAGAGAAAAGTACAAGTTTGAGGGATGAATAAAAGAAACAAGCACAATGCTTATTTATAGAAGAAAAATGAGGTAAAATTATTTAACAAGTTTGTGATTGCGTTGATTGCGCTTCAACTACTCAATAGAATAATGAATGCATTTATTGCGCATCACCTTTTTTTATTCAGAAAATCTCACCATACGATAAAAATTAAAGATACTCACGAGTATGTACAGTAGTTGTGATTGTGGCTCACATCTTCCTATGATTTTACGTTCAGAAACGGCCTAAACGCCTTCTATCAGTCGGGGAGAAGCTTCCCATCCAATTTTCTTACAAATTGGAAAACAGGGTCTTTTAACGTCAGATTCCCAAGACGTTGTTCATATTCTGGTTTGAATTTATTCCACAAACATTGAATTCCATAATGTATGAGTCAACTAGGATGCGTGTCAAGCGAAATTTCGATATTATCTAAATCCTCTTTATTCAGACCATCCTTAATGAATTGAATTTTATCTTCTCTGTTTGTAGATGGAATTCCTAAAGATCGACATTTTAAATTACAGTTCTATCTAGCACATTTATAGCAAACGACTTATCTTTGCTCGTCGTTTCTTGGCATAAGAACTTTTTCCTAGCCCTGATAAAAATCTAGTAGGTATTTCTGTGAATTCACCTGCTATTCTCACTTTGGCTTCAATTATGAATCTAATGTCAAAAGGTATGCTTTTATTCATAAGCAACCTCATCCTTTCAAGTCTTGTCTTGTAAATTTTTAAAATGAGATTTTTGCTCACAAAAGGAAAATCATTTTTCAATTTTATTCAAAGTTTCTTCCATGACAAAAATAAAATAAAAAATAAAATGAAAATAATTGGAGAAAATATCTACAAATATCAGTTGTTGTGGAAACTGAAAATTCCGATTTTAATAGTCACGGAGTACCGTTATCCGCAACTTGACCGGACAAACACAATTGAGTACTAAGTTACAACGTCGAGAAATTGTATCCTATAACAATAGTTTACAATGTAAGATTTCAAAAATAACACTTATACCTCCCTGGCAACGACGCCAAAAACTTGACACGTCTTTAGTGTAACTATCGCAAGTGCACGATATCGTATCAAGTAGTAAGTGGACTTTTTAAGTCTGGTTTATCGATCCCACGAGGAAGTTAGGTTATATATTGAATTATACACTATTTAACTATTTGTTATAGAGATTTATATGATTGAAACACACAATTAAAGAGTTTGGTTTGACAATTACAATGAAAATACAATAATAGTTCTAAAATTCAAGGAAATGAAAGATTGCACGAATAATATGTAACACCCCGAGATATTCGGAGTATATTACAGCGCCGTGGACCCCTACATGGGATCCACCAGGCTACAACAAGAACACACCACTCGACTAACCATCTCGGTTAACAAGGATACACAAATAGATGATAAGACATATAAGGGTACGCCCGGAGCGACCGGCGAAATAGCATCAACCGACAATGTAACAATTTAAAGTAATACAATACGGAGTTCGAAAAGGAAAAACCTAAGTACTCGCGAGTACAATCTATAAGTTTATAAGTGTGGGAAACAACCATATCGAAGTATGCAAAATAAATAAGACGACCCAAATGCACATGTCAACGGCCTTGGCCATCATCCTCGTACTGTCCCAGTGCCCGCTCGTCCGGAAGAACATAACCTGAAATCCATAACAAGAATTTCCCCAAAACGGGTCCCCAAAGGGGTTAGCATCTACGCTAGTACAAGTATTCAAGGCAAACCAATCGCTTACACATTTCATAGTACATGCACCACTATCAATTTCAAAACCAAAACCAGACATGTCTTTTCCGGAAACAAACAGTCAAACAATTTGCCTTGGGAACAGAGTAATATCATAGATCCTGCCCGAGGCCTCTAAGGACCCTCCCGAGCTGGCCATATCATAAAACAAAACACGCACATGCATCGCCTTGGGAACAGAGTAATATCACAGATCCCACCCGAGGCCTCTAAGGACCCTCCCGAGCTGGCTAGCTAAACAAACTCATGAATCGAGGACTCAACCCTTTCGATTCCCTCCGTGATCCCGTCGGACCAACCCGAGCTGAGCAAATCACACACAAAATACATTACCATTCCACATTAAGCATAAAGGTTTCCAAAAATACTTGCCTTGAATAATAAGCAGCTTAGCGAACGGAAGGAAAAACACCGGTGACCGTTAGGAGCCGATAATCACGAACCTAACGATAAGAAGAACACAATCACAACCAATCCTAAATGAATACGGAATTGGAATACACCCGAAAACCCGCCTACGATTCATGTATATTCGTATAGAAACAACGCGAGGCGGACCACAACCAAACCCTCTCGATTACAAAATTACTACGAAATATACCATGAATCCGTAGAAACCAACAAAATCAACAAGATTAATCATGTACATCATGAATTAATCTAACATACGGAACGAATCGGACGAAACATGAAAACCCCGTCAATTTGCCCAAAACAAGGTTTTAGGAGTTTACCTTGAATAATGACGAAGAACACGATTAGAGGTTGATAAGATACTCCAAAACTCGAAGAAGATGATGGCTCGGAGTTACCAAGCTTCAAATCGCGGAAATGCCAAGAAGATCGCCTAGAGTCGGATGGGGAGGAGAAGGAGTGAAAATGGCGAAATCGGTCAACCCTCGGGTTTATAAACCCGGGCCTCGTTACGTCGTTAGCCACCACATGCTAACGTCGTGGCTGTATACGACGTAAGTCATAAGGGCCTTACGTCGTAACCAAAAGCGAGAATCGCTGGTGAAATACACTAGGCGTTAAATGCGTAACGAAAGGGTGTTACGACGTAACCAAAAAGCGCGTAATCGCGGACCGAAATACACTAGAACGTTACGTACGTAACCAAAAGGGTGTTACGTACGTAACATTCCTTTTCGTGAAGTACAGACCAGAATGAATGAGGGAGGTACCGAAAAAGAATCGAAATATAACGGTGAACAATTCACGATGGTACGGACGTAAGGGACCTGAAACGATGAACTTACGGGCCGAAGGAAAGCATATTCCGGACTACTCAAAGGTTTGGAAAAACAATCAACAAACGAAATTTTCCCAAAACTTTTGGGAAAATTTACAAAACGGCCCAAACATCCGAAATGTACGACACATGGTCGAAACACCAAACAAAAGCTCACAACGCCCATAATAACACGAGATGGATCTTTGGCATCCCCGAAACGGCAGTTCCGAACGACGATTACATTAATATCCGAAATAACAACGAAAACAACATGAAACATCAAATCGAGTAAAATGAGTCCGAAACAAGCTCGAACGACAAAAAGTTCAATATTAAATATCCTAAAAATGTCAATACGGTTACAAGCGAGTTGTTAAAAACGAAAATGCACTAAAATGAGAATAATAAGAGAAGGGAAAAAAATGCGGATATTACATTCTACCCCTCTAAAAACAAGTTTCGTCCCGAAACTTAAGAAATAAACAACTCGGGATACTTAGCACGCATGCTATCCTCGGTTTCCCAAGTCGCCTCCTCGACACCATGTCTCGACCACTGCACTTTGACCAAAGGAATGGTCTTATGCCTCAGTCGCTTGTCACGGTGCTCCAAAATCTTTAAGGGACGCTCCTCGAAGGTAAAATCTTCGGCAATATCGATCTCACCATAATCGATGATATGACTAGGATCCGGGACATATTTCCTCAGTTGAGAAACATGGAAGACGTTATGAACGCGACTCAAGGCCGGAGGTAGCGCCAAACGATATGCCAAAACACCGACTCGCTCAAGAATCTCAAAGGGTCCAATAAATCTCGGACTCAACTTCCCCTTCTTCTCGAAATGGAAAACTCCTCTCGTCGGCGACACCTTCAGCAAAACGTGGTCTCCCACCTCGAATTCTAAAGGTCGACGATGGACATCGGCATATGACTTCTGTCGACTCTGGGCAGTCAACATCCGTTCCCGGATTAATTCTATCTTCCGCCTCATCTCTAACACGATATCCGGTTCGGTCCCGACCAAATCGGATGCCTCATTCCAACAAATCGGCGATCGACAACGCCGCCCGTAGAGCGCCTCATACGGTGCCATCCGAATCGACGCGTGCCAACTATTGTTGTACGTGAATTCGATTAGTGGCAAATGCTCCTCCCAGTCACTACTCCAATCGAGAGCACAAGCACGCAACATATCCTCGAATGTCTGGATAGTGCGTTCCGACTGTCCATCTGACTGGGGATGAAAAGAAGTACTTAAATGCAAACAAGTACCCAATGCCTTATGCACCGCCTGCCAAAAGTGCGATACAAAACGGCCATCATGATCCGAAACAATAGACTTCGGAGTACCGTGAAGCCTCACAATCTGCGCGATAAACACACAAGCTAACTTCTCCGGACCCCAAGTATCCTTGATGCCCAGAAAATGTGCCGACTTGGTCAGACGATCAGCAATCACCCATACCATATTTATGCCCGACCTCGATCTCGGCAAACTCGTAACGAAATCCATCGATATATCTTCCCATTTCCATTCCGGAACGGGAAGTGACTGCAATAATCCGGACGGTCGCTGATGCTCGATCTTGACCTGCTGAGAAGTCAAACATCTCACTACAAACTGTGCGACCTCCTCCTTCATATTATTCCACCAGAAATTCCTCCTCAGGTCTTTGTACATCTTACTCGAACCAGGATGAACGGAGTAAGGCGTAGCATGGGCCTCGCGCAAAATACTCTGCCTCAACTCTGAGTCGTTCGGCACACAAAGCCGACTCTGGAATCTCAAAACGCCATCCTCATGAATCACAAACCTAGGAGACTTTCCCTTAAGAACGTTCTCTCGGATTTGAGTAATCATCGGATCCTCTAACTGCTTCAACTTAATTTCATCGATCAAAGACGACGAAACCTGTAAAGCACAAAGTTGCCCAACAGCCCCAGGTAACAAAACCTCGACATCAAACTCAATCAAAGACCGCCGAAGCTCAGGCTGAGACGTAAGGACCTCAAGCGTTTGCAAGGCAATCGGTTTCCGACTCAAGGCGTCGGCCACGACGTTTGCCTTGCCCGGATGATAAAGGATTTCGAGGTCATAATCCTTAATCAGCTCTAACCACCTCCTCTGCCTCATATTCAACTCCCGCTGAGTAAATATGTATTTCAGACTTTTATGATCGGTAAAAATCTGACATGTAGAGCCGAAAAGATAGTGACGCCAAATCTTGAGTGCAAAAACAACTGCCGCTAACTCCAAATCATGAGTAGGGTAGTTGAGCTCATATGGCCTCAACTGTCTCGACGCATAAGCGATGGTCCTGCCGTGCTGCATCAATACGCACCCAAGACCCTGACCCGAAGCATCGCTATAAACAGCAAAACCTTCGTTGCCACACGGCAACGCTAAAATCGGGGCTGAAGTCAAACGCCTCTTCAGCTCCTCAAAACTGGACTGCCTCTCGTCACTCCAGACGAACTTCTCGGATTTCTGGAGCAACTATGTAAGTGGTCGGGCTAGTTTCGAGAAACCCTCGACGAACCTACGATAGTAGCCAGCCAAACCCAAGAAACTACGGATCTCTTTCACATTCGTGGGCGGTGCCCAATCCGACACTGCCTCAATTTTCTGCGGATCCACACGAACATCCTCGGCTGAAATCACGTGACCCAAAAACATCACTTCCTTCAGCCAGAACTCGCATTTCGAGAACTTTGCATAGAGTTGCTGTAATATCCGCAATTTTCGATTTTCGGTAAATTTCTTTTTTTTCGGCCGAAGTCCGTTGTGACGACTCGCTCATGACCGTTTCGTCATTCTGAGAATGATTAATTCTACACTTTTTGACATCCGAGTTCGTTTCGGAGTCGTTTTGTTGAGTTCCGTGCTTTTTAACGACTTTTCCGCACTCGAGTTCGGTTCTTGCGAATCTCGTTGGCTCTTGTTTGAGTTTCCGTAAGTCCGTTTAACTTTGTTAGACGTGTTGTGAACTTCGGTTTGGTTATTCGATCACGTATCGTGATTTCCAGGCGTTTTGGGCCATTTTGTAATTTCTTGAAAGTTACGGGTATCCGTATCTGTAATTGTTGTCTCGACCCGTTTCTTGGTCGCGTATGACTAATTATGGTATTACGCTTTCATTTCGAGTCGTTTATGTTGTCCGCGAACTTTTCGTCGTGTTCGTTCGTGCGTTTTGAAATCGGGTCGTCGAGCCACAGCGGTGGCGGGGCCCAGCCGGACAGTGGCGGGGCTGGCCGGACGATTGCGGGCACCGGCCGGACAGGTGCGCGAGAACCGCGTAAGCGCACGCCTTCTGGCCGGAAAGGCTGCGCGCTAACCGCAGTGTAGCGCCTGCCGGGTAACTGCGTCTGTTATGGGGCACGGGCGATGGGGTTTCGAGGTTCGGACTCGGTCGGGATCGCGAGTAGCGCACGCTACGCCGAGCGTAGCGCGCGCTAGTCGGCGGCGTAGCGCATCTTGTCGGCCGGCTAGCGTCGTTACTGGCCGGCGATTCGATCCGGTGGCTACTGGGCCAGTCGGCTAGCGCAGCTTCCGGCCGTAGCGCACGCTAGTGGGAGTCGAGTCGGCGAGTTTGGTCGGCGGGGTTGGTCGGTGATGCCGGGTCGTGTGGGCCTGGCCGAGGGTGCTCGGCCGTCTGGCCGATAGCGCACGCTAGTCGGGAAGGCTAGCGCACGCTAGTCGGCGATATAAATATGGTGAAAGTCACATTTCACTTCGTTTTCATTTCCTTCCTTCTCCGTCGCGAATGGCGATTCATGGGCGACGAAGCCATGTTGTTTAACAACAAAACCATGAAGTTCTGGAGTCCATAACATCAATCAATCGTCCGTTATCATCCTTTGATCCAATGAATCAAGGTAATCTTCCTTAGAACCTAATTTCGTGAATTTGGGGATTTTTGCAATTTAAATCCGATTCGTTCCGTGTTGTTGATTAATTCATGATGGGTATGATTAATCTTGGTAGTATTCTTGTGTTTAACATCATTTAATCCATTGTTCTTCGTCGAATCGAAGTATATTTCTTGATTTCCTTGAGTTGACTTTTTGGGGATTTGTCCCCGATCTCGTTTTTCATCCGTTTTCGATGGATCGATTATGGTTAAATGATGTTGTTAAACATATTCTATGGATTGTATATCCATAATTCAACTTGGAATTCCGTTTTTGGGTTTTGACGGAACGAATCGTGTTCTTGGCGTTTGGAAATCCTTGAACTTTCGTCATTCGTTCTTTGAATTCAACGGCTTTGGGTCGTGTTATGGAATTCATTTCATTGTTATTATTGTCCTTCGTAGTTTATGACGTGAGTTGGAGATCGGTGGAGTCGGCGGGTTCGTAATCGGTTCGTGTCAACCTACTTTGGTCGATTCTCCGCATTGCTCTTATTCGAGGCAAGTACCTTGTCCATACTTTTCTTGTTTCGCGGATATGATGATTGGTGATCGTCTTGGTTTGTTTGTTTGTTTGAAATGAGTTTTCAAAAGATTTGGTTAGCCTCGTTAAAGGCCTCTTTCAAAACCGTGTGTGTTTTGTGATTGGTGTGGTTCGTGAATAACTATGTGAATTCTATGTATATGCTTGGTGTTCATGTTGCACTTGGTATTGTGTGTGGACGTATATTATTTCATTTCGGTGCGTTGTGGATTGACGTGGTGTTTTGCTAAGTGTTTGATGCCTCTGGCGAATTGTTTGAATATCCTTGATGTGATATGTTATTTGTGTGAATGTGTGGATATGGTTGAAGGTCTACGGTGGCACATGGCATGTGATCATGTGGCCGAGGATGCAACAAGTGATTGATCCAACCGTGAGAGCTCGAGATAATCTACGGTGGCACATGGCATGTGATCATGTGGCGAGGATGCAACAAGCGATTGATCCAACCGTGAGATGTGTGTGATTTGTTTCGCTAGCCCGGCTCGGGAGGGTCCTTCGAGGCCTCGGGTGGGATGTCGGTGGTATCGTCCGGTCTGGCGATGCGCGTGCGTGATTATGTTTCGTTGATTTTTCGTCCGTTGAGGACACGTGATGTTGGGCTTTGACCAGTAAATTGTTGGTGGTTTCCTATTTGCGAAAACAAAACATTTGGGTTGTGACCATTGATTTTGGAAAGAGAAGGATTCTATAATCCTAAATTGTTTTCTATTAAAACTCTCGATGGCATTTTAAACTGTTTGTAAATTGTTTCCCTTATTTGCGATCTTTCAGTTTTGGAAATGTTTACCCAAACTCTTGCCTCGGGAAGTACTTTTCCTTACGTTTGAACCTTTGAGGATTCCTGATTATTATTGTTCTTGGAACTTGTATTGTATGGCTCGTATTTTTGTACTTGTACTTGCACTAGCAAAACAGTGGAGTTTTGCTAACCCCGAGTATTCGGGGTGGATGTCTATTTTTGCATTCGTGTTTTGGAGCATAGCACGGTCGGCACGAAGGATGATGAAAGAAGAACGAAACTAATCACACGAGGATCCGTTCTTTGTCGTATTGGTCTAGTTGTATTTTCTTTTCATTGCATTATATTTTCCGTTATGCAGGTGTGGTTGTATTTTGACCTGCGTGGGCATGAGTTGTATTTGAGTTGTATGTATTTGTTGAAAGACCAAATCGGTCTCTTGAGTCATTTTAGCTTTA
The DNA here is from genome assembly GCA_033398695.1 of Orobanche coerulescens. Taxonomy (NCBI): domain Eukaryota; kingdom Viridiplantae; phylum Streptophyta; class Magnoliopsida; order Lamiales; family Orobanchaceae; genus Orobanche; species Orobanche coerulescens. The sequence goes on along the minus strand of CM065815.1, from coordinate 42,049,386 downwards.
AAGGCGAGGTTTAGAGGTTTGATTTTAGTTATCAGCCTGGTAGATCCTCGAGGAGAGGGTCTACGGCGTGTAATATCCCTGAGCGGATTTGGGGGTGTTACAGAATGGTATCGGAGCTTAGGTTGTGGAAACCTAGGCTGTCGGGTCAGTGGTGTCTACTGAGTTTTTGTCTCGTCGGATTTTATCTGACTGGGTCGTGTCGCGACGCGTCGTCTGAGTTGGTTGGTCGTGATTAGTATCGTGGGCAATCATCATCTTCGTGCGACTGTGGTGTAAGTCTCCCTTCTTTGTGTTGTGCCTCGTGTGACACGAGCTATATTTTTATGATTATTTATTAAGTGACGGAATCCTTTTATGGATTTTGATTTCTTGATACGTGACTATTTGACTCTCATATTTCTTTCATGTGAGGAGTAGTTCTTTGGATTGTGCATGTTGGTGTATTTCTTTTTTTTTCCGCTGCGTGAGTTCCTTTGTAATAGCTTTCGGTATTTTACCGACTGAATTTTATTTCGAAAACCGATTCTTTAACCGAGTTGTTGGCCTTGACTGTTTTGACGGTAGTTGGGTGTTTTCAAATGATTTTGTGAGTTTTGATAAGTACTACCGTCATCGACCTTTTTGGGCATTTTTGTAATTGGTTTTTAGCACAGTGGGTTCCGGTGCGGGACCCACGGCGCTATAATGTTCCGTGTATTTACCTGAAATTTTTGGGCATTGTAGCCCATTGAATTATCTTTGAGAACCTTGAGTATCTTAGAAAATAAAATTCGAGACGTACTTTAAATGGATTGTATTTTCAAGGCGCCTACTAGCGCAACTATACATGCTTCAAAATTTTTCTACCTCGAGGACCAAAATGTTTTGAGATATTTTCGATGTTTAGAAACATTTATACTTAGACCCGAGGGTCGGATATTCTGAAAGTTTTTCACTAAAAGAAAGGTGTCCTCATTTTAGTTCAAACGCAAGATGAATTTCAGAGTCCCGAAAATGATGTTTGTTTAACTTTTTGTAAAATGATACTCAAGATCAACTGGTGTTTCCAAACTATTTTCAAAAGGTGGTTTTCGTTTTTTAAAGCCCATCATTTCCTGCTTGTGGTCGGAGAAGGTGTGTAAGATGTTGATATTGAATGTTGTCGCCTTGTGATGAATTATGTATTATCGCACTTGTGCGAGCTATTGGAACTGGAGTTTGTATGATTGTGTACATACGTGGTTGTTCCTTGATGTTTTGTAATTGTGCACTAGTCATCATTCGAGTCGTTGATGTCGCCGGACGATGCCGTCGTTATTGTGATATTCATGTGTGTGTTGCCTTACGATGGTAATCGTTGTATGTGTTATGTGTTATGATTTTCTGTTGTGCTGAGTGGTTACTTATTCAGTATGCCGAGGGGCCGAGGTCGTGGTCGTGGTGATCGGACACGTGGTCGAGAGCATGCTTCCGGTGATAGTATTGGTATTGGTGTTGCTACTATTTTACGAGTAGCCACTCGGATGACTCGATTGACTCGGGCGATTCGGCGTGTTACGAGATGTGACCCAAAGACACTGGTGCAAATCAGTGGCTTAGAGAAGTGGTTCGTATGAATCCCCCTCGTTTCGCTGGTGCTGCAGATGCTTTAGGCTGGGATGGTTGGCTTTTCCAGTTGGAAAAGATTTTCGAGATAGTTGATTGTCCAGAAGAACGTAAGGTTCCGGTAGCTCAGTATCTTTTCGACAAAGATGCCGCTAGCTGGTGGGAGGCTACTAAGCCTCGAGATCGCGTTGTCACGTGGGCAGAGTTCCAGAAATTTATGAGAGATGAGTTTTGTCCGGAACCGATCAGAAATCAGAGGATTAATGAATTCTTTTCGGCGAAACCGCAGGATGTACCGCTGTCTCAAGCTATTATTGATTTTAGCAAACAGCTCGGCTATGTGCAAAATCAAGTAAGGACAGAGGAGGACAAGATTTGTCATTTTAGTAGGCGGATGAAGCCGGAGATTCGCCAGTACATGGCAGGTCTCGCTTGTACTTCCTTGAGAGATTATCAGAATAGGGCGTTAGCCTATGAGCTATCCAGATTATCGACCGAGAGTATGTCTGACTCGAAGAAACAGAAAACCGTTGGGAACTTTTCAGGAAATCAGGGGAGTGGGCCCCTTGAGGTTGGGACTTCGTCTCGTCATCCCAAAATGTTTCCTAGATCGCGTGATCAGAGGAGTAGTACCCCTGTAGTGAGTAATGTGAGCACTTCGAAGATATGTTGTAACTGTAGTCGAGCGGGCCATACTGCGAAGAATTGTCGTTCACCGTTAGTCAGCTGTTTCGAGTGTGGCCAGGTGGGTCACCGATCCGTACATTGCGATACGGTAGCTGAGAGGTTTGGGGATCGAGGTTGCGTCTCTGCTCCGAAAGGACACGGAGATGCCTAGGGTGGTTTTGAGGATTTCGGCGTAGTCCGAATTATTTATGATTGCCCTTGTGGATCGTTTTGTGTTTATTCTCTGTTTTCTCGTATGCGTGTTTTCTTGTAACAAGTACTTTGTGTTTTGTGATTGTTTGGATAATTGACTTGATTGTATTATCTGTTTGATGGCCTCGTCACTTGTTGGTGTTATTATGTCTCTACCGCGACGTTGTGTTGGTCGTCGTGGAGCGTGTTTTCACACCGTATATTCCGTTGCGTTGTTTGTAACATTTCGCCGTTGGGCGTTAGTTACGCGTTTCTTGCGTATCTCGTTGAGTTTTCTGGCGGAATATTTCTTCCCTACTTGTTTTAAGTTTCGGACGAAACTTCTTATAAGGAGGGTAGAATGTAATATCCGCAATTTTCGATTTTCGTAAATTTCTTTTTTCGGCCGAAGTCCGTTGACGACTCGCTCATGACCGCTTCGTCATTCCGAGAATGATTAATTCTACACTTTTTGACATCCGAGTTCGTTTCGAGTCGTTTTGTTGAGTTCCGTGCTTTTAACGACTTTTCCGCACTCGAGTTCGGTTCTTGCGAATCTCGCTCAAGCTGCTTTGAGTTTCCGTAAGTCCGTTTAACTTTGTTAGACGTGTTGTGAACTTCGGTTTGGTTATTCGATCACGTATCGTGATTTCCGCTTTTGGGCCATTTTGTAATTTCTTGAAAGTTACGGGTATCCGTATCTGTAATTGTTGTCTCGACCCGCTTTCTTGGTCGCGTATGACTAATTATGGTATTACGCTTTCATTTCGAGTCGTTTATGTTGTCCGCGAACTTTTCGCCGTGTTCGTTCCGTGCGTTTGGAAATCGGGTCGCCGAGCCTGGGCGGTATGGATGGCCGGACGGTATGGATCGCCGACGATTGCAGGCACCGCCGGACGGTGCGGCAGAACCGGCGAGCGCACGCTACGGCCGGAAGTCGCGCGCGCTAACCGGGCAGTGTAGCGACGCCGCCGGTGGCCTAGCGACGCCATCGCCCGGGCAGTGGGGTTTCGAGGTTCTCGACTCGGCCAGATCGACAGTAGTGCACGCTTATGCCGAGCGAGCGCGCTAGTCGGCAGCGAGCGCACGCCGGCCGGCTAGCGACGTTACTGCCGGGCGGTTGATCCAAAGGGCTACCGGGCCAGTCGCTAAGCGCGCAGCTTCCGCCGTAGCGCACGCTAGTGGGAGTCGGGTCGGCAGTTTGGTCGGGCAGGTTGGTCGGTGATGCCGGTCGTGTGGGCCCCGGCCGAGGGTGTTCGCCGATCGGCCGATAGCGCACGCTAGTCCGGGAAGGCTAGCGCACGCTAGTCCGCCGATATAAATATGGTGAGCAAATACATTTCACTTCGCTTTTCATTTCCTTCCTTCTCCGTCCGCGAATGGCGATTCATGGGCGACGAAGCCATGTTGTTTAACAACAAAACCATGAAGTTCTGAGACCATAACATCAATCAATCGTCCGTTATCATCCTTTGATCCAAATAATCAAGGTAATCTTCCTTAGAACCCTAATTTCGTGAATTTGGGGATTTTTGCAATTTCGTCCGATTCGTTCCGTGTTGTTGATTAATTCATGATGGGTATGATTAATCTTGGTAGTATTCTTGTGTTTAACATCATTTAATCCATTGTTCTTCGTCGAATCGAAGTATATCTCTTGATTTCCTTCGAGTTGACTTTTTGGGGGATTTGTCCCCGATCTCGTTTTTCATCCGTTTTCGATGGATCGATTATGGTTAAATGATGTTGTTAAACATATTCTATGGATTGAATATCCATAATTCAACTTGGAATTCCGTTTTTGGGTTTTGACGGAACGAATCGTGTTCTTGGCCGTTTTGGGGGAAATCCTTGAACTTTCTTCATTCGTTCTTTGAATTCAACGGCTTTGGGTCGTGTTATGGAATTCATTTCATTGTTATTATTGTCCTTCGTAGTTTATGACGTGAGTTGGCGATCGGTGGAGTCGGCGGGTTCGTAATCGGTTCGTGTCAACCTACTTTGGTCGATTCTCCGCATTGCTCTTATTCGAGGCAAGTACCTTGTCCATACTTTTCTTGTTTCGCGGATATGATGATTGGTGATCGTCTTGGTTTGTTTGTTTGTTTGAAATGAGTTTTCAAAAGATTTGGTTAGCCTCGTTAAAGGCCTCTTTCAAAACCGTGTGTGTTGTGATTGGTGTGGTTCGTGAATAACTATGTGAATTCTATGTATATGCTTGGTGTTCATGTTGCACTTGGTATTGTGTGTGGACGTATATTATTTCATTTCGGTGCGTTGTGGATTGACGTGGTGTTTTGCTAAGTGTTTGATGCCTCTGGGCGAATTGTTTGAATATCCTTGATGTGATATGTTATTTGTGTGAATGTGTGGATATGGTTGAAGGTCTACGGTGGCACATGGCATGTGATCATGTGGCGAGGATGCAACAAGTGATTGATCCAACCGTGAGAGCTCGAGATAATCTACGGTGGCACATGGCATGTGATCATGTGGCCAGGATGCAACAAGCGATTGATCCAACCGTGAGATGTGTGTGATTTGTTTCGCTAGCCGCTCGGGAGGGTCCTTCGAGGCCTCGGGTGGGATGTCGGTGGTATCGTCCGGTCCTAGGCGATGCGCGTGCGTGATTATGTTTCGTTGATTTTTCGTCCGTTGAGGACACGTGATGTTGGGCTTTGACCCTGTAAATTGTTGGTGGTTTCCTATTTGCGAAAACAAAACATTTGGGTTGTGACCCTATTGATTTTTGGAAAGAGAAGGATTTTATAATCCTAAATTGTTTTCTATTAAAACTCTCGATGGCATTTTAAACTGTTTGTAAATTGTTTCCCTTATTTGCGATATTTCGTTTTTGGAAATGTTTACCCAAACTCTTGCCTCGGGAAGTACTTTTCCTTACGTTTGAACCTTTGAGGATTCTGATTATTATTGTTCTTGGAACTTGTATTGTATGGCTCGTATTTTGCACTTGTACTTGCACTAGCAAAACGGTGGAGTTTTGCTAACCCCGAGTATTCGGGGTGGATGTCTATTTTGCATTCTGTTTTGGAGCATAGCACGTGGTCGGCACGAAGGATGATGAAAGATGAACGATACTAATCACACGAGGATCCGTTCTTGTCGTATTGGTCTAGTTGTATTTTCTTTTCCGCCGCAAGATATTTTCCCGTTATGCGGGTGTGGTTGTATTTTGACCCGCGGGCATGAGTTGTATTTGAGTTGTATGTATTTGTTGAAAGACCAAATCGGTCTCATCGAGTCATTTTAGCCTTAAAGGCGAGGTTTAGATGTTTGATTTTAGTTATCGGCTGGTAGATCCTCGAGGAGAGGGTCTACGGCGTGTAATATCCTGAGCGGATTTGGGGGTGTTACGAATGGTATCGGAGCTTAGGTTGTGGAAACCCAGCCGTCGGGTCGATGGTGTCTATTGAGTTTTTGTCTCGTCGGATTTTATCTCGATCGGGTCGTGTCGCGATGCGTCGTGCGAGTTGGTTGGTCGTGATTAGTATCGTGGCAATCATCATCTTCGTGCGACTGTGGTCGTAAGTCTCCCTTCTTTGTGTTGTGCCTCGTGTGACACGAGCTATATTTTTATGATTATTTATTAAGTGACGGAATCCTTTTATGGATTTTGATTTCTTGATACGTGACTATTTGACTCTCATATTTCTTTCATGTGAGGAGTAGTTGCTGGATTGTGCATGTTGGACTGTATTTCATTTTTTTCCCGCTGCGTGAGTTCCTTTGTAATAGCTTTCGATATTTTACCGACTGAATTTTATTTCGAAAACCGATTCTTTAACCGAGTTGTTGGCCTTGACCGTTTTGACGGTAGTTGGGTGTTTTCAAATGATTTTGTGAGTTTTGATAAGTACTACCGTCATCGACCTTTTTGGGTATTTTTGTAATTGGTTTTTAGCCTGGTGGGTTCCGGTGCGGGACCCACGGCGCTATAATGTTCCGTGTATTTACCTGAAATTTTTGGGCATTGTAGCCCATTGAATTATCTTTGAAAACCTTGAGTATCTTCGAAAATAAAATTCGAGACGTACTTTAAATGGATTGTATTTTCAAGGCGCCTACTAGCGCAACTATCTGTTTCAAAATTTTTCTACCTCGAGGACCAAAATGTTTTGAGATATTTTCGATGTTTAGAAACATTTATACTTAGACCCGAGGGTCGGATATTCTGAAAGTTTTTCACTAAAAGAAAGGTGTCCTCATTTTAGTTCAAACGCAAGATGAATTTCAGAGTCTCGAAAATGATGTTTGTTTAACTTTTTGTAAAATGATACTCAAGATCAACTGGTGTTTCCAAACTATTTTCAAAAGGTGGTTTTCGTTTTTAAATCCCATCATTTCGCTTGTGGTCGGAGAAGGTGTGTAAGATGTTGATATTGAATGTTGTCGCCTTGTGATGAATTATGTATTATCGCACTTGTGCGAGCTATTGGAACTGGAGTTTGTATGATTGTGTACATACGTGGTTGTTCCTTGATGTTTTGTAATTGTGCACTGGTCATCATTCGAGTCGTTGATGTCGCCGGACGATGCCGTCGTTATTGTGATATTCATGTGTGTGTTGCCTTACGATGGTAATCGTTGTATGTGTTATGTGTTATGATTTTACATTGTCGAGTGGTTACTTATTCAAGATGCCGAGGGGCCGAGGTCGTGGTCGTGATGATCGGACGCGTGGTCGAGCATGCTTAGGTGATAGTATTGGTATTGGTGTTGCTACTATTTTACGGAGTAGCCACTCGGATGACTCGATTGACTCGGGCGATTCAGCGTGTTACAGATGTGACCCGGACACCGGTGCAAATCGGTGGCTTCGAGAAGTGGTTCGTATGAATCCCCTCGTTTCGTTGGTGCCTTTGCAGATGCTTTAGGTGGGATGGTTGGCTTTTCGGTTGGAAAAGATTTTGAGATAGTTGATTGTCCGGAAGAACGTAAGGTTCCGGTAGCTCAAGATCTTTTCGACAAAGATGCCGCTTGGTGGGAGGCTACTAAGCCTCGAGATCGCGTTGTCACGTGGGCGAGTTCCGAAATTTATGAGAGATGAGTTTTGTCCGAACCGATCAAATCGAGGATTAATGAATTCTTTTCGGCGAAACCGCAGGATGTACCGGTCTCAAGCTATTATTGATTTTAGCAAACGGCTCGGCTATGTGCAAAATCAAGTAAGGACAGAGGAGGACAAGATTTGTCATTTTAGTAGGCGGATGAAGCGGAGATTCGCCAAGACATGGCAGTCTCGCTTGTACTTCCTTGAGAGATTATCAAAATAGGCGTTAGCCTATGAGCTATCCAGTTATCGACCGAGAGTATGTCCGACTCAAGAAACAAAAACCGTTGGGAACTTTTCGTAAAATCGGGAGTGGGCCCTTGAGGTTGGGACTTCTTCTCGTCATCCCAAAATGTTTCCTAGATCGCGTGATCGGAGGAGTAGTACCCTGTAGTGAGTAATGTGAGCACTTGAAGATATGTTGTAACCGTAGTCGAGCGGGCCATCTGCGAAGAATTGTCGTTCACCATTAGTCACTGTTTGAGTGTGGCTGTGGGTCACCGATCCGTACATTGCGAGACGGTAGCTGAGAGGTTTGGGGATCGAGGTTGCATCTCTGCTCCGAAAGGACACGGAGATGCCTAGGGTGGTTTTGAGGATTTCGCGTAGTCCGAATTATTTATGATTGCCCTTGTGGATCGCTTTTGTGTTTATTCTCTGTTTTCTCGACTGTGCGTGTTTTCTTGTAACAAGTACTTTGTGTTTTGTGATTGTTTGGATAATTGACTTGATTGTATTATCTGTTTGATGACGCTCGTCACTTGTTGGTGTTATTATGTCTCTACCGGCGACGTTGTGTTGGTCGTCGTGGAGCGTGTTTTCACACCGTATATTCCGTTGCGTTGTTTGTAACATTTCGCCGTTGGGCGTTAGTTACGCGTTTCTTGCGTATCTCGTTGAGTTTTCCTGGCGGAATATTTCTTCCCCTACTTGTTTTAAGTTTCGGGACGAAACTTCTTTTAAGGAGGGTAGAATGTAATATCCGCAATTTTCGATTTTCGGTAAATTTCTTTTTTCGGCCGAAGTCCGTTGTGACGACTCGCTCATGACCGTTTCGTCATTCTGAGAATGATTAATTCTACACTTTTTGACATCCGAGTTCGTTTCGGAGTCGTTTTGTTGAGTTCCGTGCTTTTAACGACTTTTCCGCACTCGAGTTCGGGTTCTTGCGAATCTCGCTCAAATCTTGCTTCGAGTTTCCGTAAGTCCGTTTAACTTTGTTAGACGTGTTGTGAACTTCTTTGGTTATTCGATCACGTATCGTGATTTCCGCGCTTTGGGCCATTTTGTAATTTCTTGAAAGTTACGTATCCGTATCTGTAATTGTTGTCTCGACCCGTTTCTTGGTCGCGTATGACTAATTATGGTATTACGCTTTCATTTCGAGTCATTTATTTTGTCCGCGAACTTTTCGCCGTGTTCGTGCGTGCGTTTGGAAATCGGTCGTCGAGCCACGGCGGCATGGATCGCCGGACGGTGGCGGGACTGGCCGGACGATTGCGGGCACCGGCCGGACGGGTGCGGCAGAACCGGCGTAGCGCACGCTTCGGCCGGAAGGCGCGCGCGCTAACCGGCAGTGTAGCGACGCCGCCGGTGGTCCAGCGACGCTATCGCCCGGGCAGCTGGGTTTCGAGGTTCTCGACTCGGCCAGATCGGGTAGCGCACGCTACGCCGAGCGTAGCGCGCTAGTCGGCAGCGTAGCGCACGCCGTCGGCCGCTAGCGACGTTACTGCCGGCGATTCAATCCAGGCTACCGGACAGTGGCAAGCGCGCGCAGCTTCCGGCCGTAGCGCACGCTAGTGGGAGTCGGGTCGGCAGTTTGGTCGGGCAGGTTGGTCGGTGATGCCGGTCGTGTGGGCCTGCCGAGGGTGCTCGGCCGATAGCGCACGCTAGTCCGGGAAGGCTCGCGCACGCGAGGCGGGCCAGAATAAATATGGCTGTGCAGTCACATTTCACTTCGTTTTTCATTTCCTTCCTTCTCCGTCCGCGAATGGCGATTCATGGGCGACGAAGCCATGTTGTTTAACAACAAAACCATGAAGTTCTGGAGTCCATAACATCAATCAATCGTCCGTTATCATCCTTTGATCCAGCGAATCAAGGTAATCTTCCTTAGAACCCTAATTTCGTGAATTTGGGGATTTTTGCAATTTCGTCCGATTCGTTCCGTGTTGTTGATTAATTCATGATGGGTATGATTAATCTTGGTAGTATTCTTGTGTTTAACATCATTTAATCCATTGTTCTTCGTCGAATCGAAGTATATTTCTTGATTTCCTTCGAGTTGACTTTTTGGGGGATTTGTCCCCGATCTCGTTTTTCATCCGTTTTCGATGGATCGATTATGGTTAAATGATGTTGTTAAACATATTCTATGGATTGTATATCCATAATTCAACTTGGAATTCCGTTTTTGGGTTTTGACGGAACGAATCGTGTTCTTGGCCGTTTTGGGGGAAATCCTTGAACTTTCGTCATTCGTTCTTTGAATTCAACGGCTTTGGGTCGTGTTATGGAATTCATTTCATTGTTATTATTGTCCTTCGTAGTTTATGACGTGAGTTGGCGATCGGTGGAGTCGGCGGGTTCGTAATCGGTTCGTGTCAACCTACTTTGGTCGATTCTCCGCATTGCTCTTATTCGAGGCAAGTACCTTGTCCATACTTTTCTTGTTTCGCGGATATGATGATTGGTGATCGTCTTGGTTTGTTTGTTTGTTTGAAATGAGTTTTCAAAAGATTTGGTTAGCCTCGTTAAAGGCCTCTTTCAAAACCGTGTGTGTTTTGTGATTGGTGTGGTTCGTGAATAACTATGTGAATTCTATGTATATGCTTGGTGTTCATGTTGCACTTGGTATTGTGTGTGGACGTATATTATTTCATTTCGGTGCGTTGTGGATTGACGTGGTGTTTTGCTAAGTGTTTGATGCCTGCGGCGAATTGTTTGAATATCCTTGATGTGATATGTTATTTGTGTGAATGTGTGGATATGGTTGAAGGTCTACGGTGGCACATGGCATGTGATCATGTGGCGAGGATGCAACAAGTGATTGATCCAACCGTGAGAGCTCGAGATAATCTACGGTGGCACATGGCATGTGATCATGTGGCGAGGATGCAACAAGCGATTGATCCAACCGTGAGATGTGTGTGATTTGTTTCGCTAGCCACTCGGGAGGGTCCTTCGAGGCCTCGGGTGGGATGTCGGTGGTATCGTCCCGGTCCTAGGCGATGCGCGTGCGTGATTATGTTTCGTTGATTTTTCGTCCGTTGAGGACACGTGATGTTGGGCTTTGACCCCGTAAATTGTTGGTGGTTTCCTATTTGCGAAAACAAAACATTTGGGTTGTGACCCTATTGATTTTTGGAAAGAGAATGATTTTATAATCCTAAATTGTTTTCTATTAAAACTCTCGATGGCATTTTAAAGCTGTTTGTAAATTGTTTCCCTTATTTGCGATCTTTCGCTTTGGAAATGTTTACCCAAACTCTTGCCTCGGGAAGTACTTTTCCTTACGTTTGAACCTTTGAGGATTCCTGATTATTATTGTTCTTGGAACTTGTATTGTATGGCTCGTATTTTTGCACTTGTACTTGCACTAGCAAAATAGTGGAGTTTTGCTAACCCCCGAGTATTCGGGGTGGATGTCTATTTTTGCATTCAGGTTTTGGAGCATAGCACAGGGTCGGCACGAAGGATGATGAAAGATGAACGATACTAATCACACGAGGATCCGTTGCTGTCGTATTGGTCTAGTTGTATTTTTCTTTTCCGCTGCAGTATATTTTCCCGTTGTACGGGTGTGGTCAGATTTTGACCTGCGTGGGCATGAGTTGTATTTGAGTTGTATGTATTTGTTGAAAGACCAAATCGGTCTACTGAGTCATTTTAGCCTTAAAGGCGAGGTTTAGATGTTTGATTTTAGTTATCAGCCTGGTAGATCCTCGAGGAGAGGGTCTACGGCGTGTAATATCCCTGAGCGGATTTGGGGGTGTTACAGTTGCTCTGTCCTCAAAACGTCTAACACCACCCGCAAATGATGGGCATGCTCTTCCTCGCTCCTCGAATAAACAAGAATATCGTCGATGAAGACGACGACACACTTATCCAAATACTCGATAAAGACTTTGTTCATCAATTGCATGAACACTGCCGGCGCATTAGTTAACCCGAAAGGCATAACTACAAACTCATAATGTCCGTATCTCGTCCGAAAAGCTGTTTTCGGCACATCGGACTCCCTCACCCGGAGATGATAGTTCCCCGATCTCAAATCAATCTTCGAGAATACCGCGGCTCCCTGCAACTGATCGAACAAGTCATCAATTCTCGGCAAAGGATACTTGTTCTTGATGGTCACTTTGTTTAGTTCGCGATAGTCGATACACAAACGCAGTGAACCATCCTTCTTATGCACAAACAGGACCGGTGTGCCCCAAGGCGATGCGCTCGGTCGAATATAACCCAACTCAAGGAGCTCACTCAACTGCTTCTTCAACTCTGACATCTCTGAAGGTGCCATACGATACGGCGCCTTCGAAATCGGAGCCGCGCCCGGCTCTAACTCTATAGCAAACTCGACCTCATGGTCCGGTGGCAATCCCGGTAACTCGTCAGGAAATACATCAGGAAACTCACTAACGACTGGAATCGACGAAAGCTCGACTCCACTATCCTCCGCCTTCAAGGCATAGCACCAATAACCAGTACATCCCTTTCGCAGAAGACTCATCGCCTTCAAGGCATTAATAACAAACTTCTGGTTTCCCCTCTTTCGCCCCGCGAAAGAGTGCTCGGTGCCATCCTCGGCTAACATAGTGATGATCCTCGTGCGGTAGTTCATGATTGCGCCATGCCGCTCGAGCCAATCATCCCCGAGAATCAAATCCTCACCCTCGATACCCACGACAATAAGATTAGAGAGCCAAGCCCTCTCACAAATAAACACAGAACAGTCCTGGACCTCTCGATCACCGACAATTCTATCACCGCTAGGAAGTTTAACGATGAAAGGCTCGCAAGGTGACAAACAGTCGAGACTCAGACGGCGTACACACTCTATAGAAATGAATGAATGCGTAGCACCCGAATCAAAAAGCACACTGACAGGATGGGAATGGATATGAACGGTACCTGTCGCCACAGTAGCTGCTGGATCATCGGCCCTCCTCATCTCATAGATACGCGGCTGGGCAGAGCCGACACTGGAAGCTCCTCCCATAGCGGGCTGACCCCGACCCCTACTTCGGCCGGCACTCGGAGGTGGCGACAGAGCAAATGAGCCCTGGTTCACACTCGGCTCCATAGGTGCTGGGTGAGAAGAACGGGCGCCGTGAAGCTGTCTGATCTGATCACAAAAGAGGGCCTTGTGGCCCAACTCACCACAAGTATGACAAGTGAACTTCGAACGAGGACACTTCCGGTTCTTATGGCCCTGCACACCGCAGTTAAAGCATGTGGGTTCACGAATGGAGGTTCCGGCGGCACCCCGGAAACTCCCAGAGAAACGAGCCGAACCGCCCGTAGAAATATTTGCAGCCTGAGATTTCTGCTGGCCTCCACTCTTGGGACCAGAAAAATTTCCGACCGACTTCTGCTTCTTATTCTCACTAGATGTCACCGACATATCATAAGCGAGGGCCCTACTCTGATAATACTTCAAAGTAGTGCAGACGAGTCCAGACATATAGTCCCGAATGGACAGTTTCATTCTCCTGGAAAAATGGAAAATTTTGTCGCTCTCTTCGACAACTTGGGTCTTCACATAGCCCAACTCTTTGTTAAAATCAGCAATAGCTTGGGACACGGGAATATCCCGTGGTTGAGCATCATAGAAAGCATGCACTCGAGCCTGTCTGACCGGCCACGGGCAATATTCGGTCTCCATCAATTCTTGAAACTCGGCCCACGAAGCCACATGGTCTTTGGGCCCAACGGCCTCCCACCAATCCGTAGCATCCCCAGTGAGAAAGTACTGGGCAATAGGGACCTTACGATCCTCGGGACAGTTGGTGGCAATGAAGACTTTAGATATCTCCTTGATCCACCCCTCCCAGCCGATCGGGTCTGATGCTCCCGAAAACTGAGGAGGATGCATCTTGATGAAATCTTAGAGCCAACGGTCCGCTCCGCCCCAATTAGCACGGGACTGATTGGGGTTTTGAACCACTTGAGCTATTGCCGCCATTTGGTTTACCATCTGCTGCATAACGGCCGCAATACCGAGGTCGGCGCGCTCCTGAGAAGAAGCATGACTGTGACGGTCACCGGTACTGCCGGCCCCCGAAGAATGCGATGTGGCTGCCCCACCGGTTGCCCCACGTCCTCGGCCGCATCCACGACCACGACCACGACCACGGTTTCCTCCGGCATCCATACTGGTGTTAAGAGATAACAGAAGTATATCGATGATGAGTAAGGGAGGAAAAGCAACTACAATTCGAAAGTGGAAATACAATGCAAGAAACAGAATGGTCGAATAAGAAAACTTACGAGCACTGGAAGTACTGAGATGCTGGCAGCGGTGTGACAATGTGCAAAACAAAACACGACTAGAGCCAAATAACCAACAAGCCTAGGTATCCATAAACCTAGAGGCTCCGATACCATTTTCTGTAACACCCCGAGATATTCGGAGTATATTACAGCGCCGTGGACCCCTACATGGGATCCACCAGGCTACAACAAGAACACACCACTCGACTAACCATCTCGGTTAACGAGGATACACAAATAGATGATAAGACATATAAGGGTACGCCCGGAGCGATCGGCGAAATAGCATCAACCGACAATGTAACAATTTAAAGTAATACAATACGGAGTTCGAAAAGGAAAAACCTAAGTAATCGCGAGTACAATCTATAAGTTTATAAGTGTGGGAAACAACCATATCGAAGTATGCAAAATAAATAAGACGACCCAAATGCACATGTCAACGGCCTTGGCCAGCATCCTCGTACTGTCCCAGTGCCCGCTCGTCTGGAAGAACATAACCTGAAATCCATAACAAGAATTTCCCCAAAACGGGTCCCCAAAGGGGTTAGCAATTACGCTAGTACAAGTATTCAAGGCAAACCAATCGCTTACACATTTCATATTACATGTACCACTATCAATTTCAAAACCAAAACCAGACATGTCTTTTCCGGAAACAAACAGTCAAACAATTTGCCTTGGGAACAGAGTAATATCATAGATCCCGCCCGAGGCCTCTAAGGACCCTCCCGAGCTGGCCATATCATAAAACAAAACACGCACATGCATCGCCTGGGAACAGAGTAATATCATATATCCCGCCCGAGGCCTCTAAGGACCCTCCCGAGCTGGCTAGCTAAACAAACTCATGAATCGAGGACTCAACCCTTTCAATTCCCTCCGTGATCCCGTCGGACCAACCCGAGGTGAGCAAATCACACACAAAATACATTACCATTCCACATTAAGCATAAAGGTTTCCAAAAATACTTGCCTTGAATAATAAACGACGCAACGAATGGAAGGAAAAACACCGGTGACCGTTAGGAGCCGATAATCACGAACCTAACGATACGAAGAACATAATCACAACCAATCCTAAATGAATACGGAATTGGAATACACCCGAAAACCCGCCTACGATTCATGTATATTCGTATAGAAACAACGACGAGGGCGGACCACAACCAAACCCTCCCGATTACAAAATTACTACGAAATATACCATGAATCCGTAGGGAAACCAACAAAATCAACAAGATTAATCATGTACATCATGAATTAATCTAACATACGGAACGAATCGGACGAAACATGAAAACCCCTTCAATTTACCCAAAACAAGGTTTTAGGAGTTTACCTTGAATAATGACGAAGAACACGATTAGAGGTTGATAATATACTCCAAAAACTCGAAGAAGATGATGGCTCGGAGTTACCAAGCTTCAAATCGCCGGAAATGCCAAGAAGATCGCCTAGGAGTCGGATGGGGAGGAGAAGGAGTGAAAATGGCCGAAATCGGTCAACCCCTGGGTTTATAAACCCAGGCCTCGTTACGTACGTTAGCCACCACATGCTTACGTACGTAAGACATTACGCACGTAAGCCATAAGGGCCTTACGACGTAACCAAAAAGGCGTAATCGCTGGACTGAAATACACTAGGGCGTTACGTACGTAACCAAAAGGGTGTTACGTACGTAACCAAAAAGGCAGAATCGTCTGGACCGAAATACACTAGAACGTTACGTACGTAACCAAAAGGGTGTTACGTACGTAACATTCCTTTTTGTGAAGTACAGACCAGAATGAATGAGGGAGGTACCGAAAAAGAATCGAAATATAACGGTGAACAATTCAGGATGGTACGGATGTAAGGGACCTGAAACGACGAACTTACGGGCCGAAGGAAAGCATATTCCCGACTACTCAAAGGTTTGGAAAAACAATCAACAAACGAAATTTTCCCAAAACTTTTGGGAAAATTTACAAAACGGCCCAAACATCCGAAATGTACGACACATGGTCGAAACACCAAACAAAATCTCACAACGCCCATAATAACACGAGATGGATCTTTGGCAGCCCCGAAACGGCGGTTCCGAACGATGATTACGATAATATCCGAAATAACAACGAAAACAACATGAAACATCAAATCGAGTAAAACGAGTCCGAAACAAGCTCGAACGACAAAAAGTTCAATATTAAATATCCTAAAAATGTCAATACGGTTACAAGCGAGTTGTTAAAAACGAAAATGCACTAAAATGAGAATAATAAGAGAAGGGAAAAAAATGCGGATATTACATAATAGATTAATAAAAGATAAAATGAAATAGATGGGATTACAAACTTAGTTCATCATTAGTTATAGAAGATGTATAGGAGATCATAAGATGAATTTACTTATTATGTTGTGTAGATTCGATTTTCCTTAAAAAGACGGTTCCTCTTTCGAATGTCAAAACGCCCCTTATATATTGAATCAATCCACTATATTTCTATGTTGATTGGCTTCAATACATAGCATTAGGTTTTATGAAAATAACTCAAAGAATCATCTAAGGTCTAGAGGTATATTTCTATCTCCTAGAACAACTTAGAGTGAAGGTCATTTGATCTAATCAAACATATTTTCTTTCGAAACAAATGAAGACCATAAATATCGTCATTTATTGGCCAAATAAATAAAGATTGGTAAAACAATTAAAATCACACACAATAATAAGTAATTCATAATAGATATTTATACAAACTTAAATAACATGACTAGCCTTGTTTATAATCCCAACTTAGGTAATTTAGCCCATTAAGGGTTTATTCAACATATTACAAGCTTGAGTGGTCATTATTAATAGTTGAAAAATGGAAAGAATTGATCCTAACTCCCTTAGTAGATAAAGGAGAAAGAAACAATAAACTCCCTCAACAACATAAGCTAAACCACACTTACACAAATCACTCAAGAACACAAGTGTGTTCTTCACACAAAAAGAAAAAGTATTACAAAGTGAGAAAATAATAAGATGAATGATGAATAATGATGGATCTAATGGGTCTATTTATACACCTAAAGTCATTTAATAGTTCCAAAACTCCAGCATTATTACAATAGATCGGATCAATGCCAGCCATCCCCTCAATAATAGATCAAAAGTATAAAAATTAGACAATGATCACAATCTGTCAGGAGTTACGGCCGTAACATTGAGGAGTTACGGCCGTAACATTGAGGAGTTGCGGCCGTAACTATGATGACTTACGACCGTAATATTGAGGAGTTACGGCCATAACATGGCTTCGTAAATTTTCATTTTTGTGAGTTACGTCCATACATGCCCGTATGGAGTTTCAGACTTCATTTTCAGCCCAGAATTTCTTAGACTTTGCGTTTTTTGCCCCAAATCTTCTTCGGACGATAACTTTTGATATTTGACTCTGATTTTGAATCCAGAAAGACTGCCGAACTCATCTCGGAAAGACCTACAACATGAATACATAAAAATTCAATAAATAGAATATTTTATACACATGTTATTTCTTGAGTAAATCAGTAATTCAATCCGATTAAGACTAAATTTACATCTTCATCTGATAAATAATAAAATCATTTAAAGCTAATTAATTCTAAGCAAAAATGAGTAGACTAGCTCAATTATGGGTGAAATATATCGATACAAACCATGGATAAGTATATAAAACTGACACTTATCAACCGAGTTCCTCACCGGGTCGGGTCAAAATGCCATGCCTATGTGAGCCATCTCTTGGTGGTAAATTTTTTCATGTTAGGTGCATTTGTCATGTACTTAATTTATGTATTTAAGATGGTTTAGTTGTTTTACAAGAAGCATATGCTCCTATCCGTGAATCAATAATGTATTTAATTAGACATTAAAATTGAGGAGATATTACATAAAAATAATATGCATCCAACGAAATTTTCAAAAGATGTGACAAATCGTTGGAATTATACTTACAATTTGTTAAATGATAGTTATGAATATCGTATTGCATTGTGCAATTTTTATAATGAAGAACAAGTACTCGTTTGCTTATTGCCAAGTCAATGGGATAAGTGATCTAGTTTAATGGCACTTTTAAAAAAATTTAAAGAGACAACTGAGTCTTTATCCGGTGCTTTATTATCCCACTTCTACACTTGTTGTTGAAAATTGTGTTAAAATTATACTTGTATTCAAGTCTTTAATTAAAGTTCCCGATTTATTTAATTGTATAAAAAAAATAAGAGACAATCGATTAAATATTTCGCATACATTCCTCTGTTTTTTTTAGTTGCTAAACTTTTAGATCCCAAGTTAGAGAGGAATGTTTGCTAAAATTACTTACACTTTACTATAATGCTTTATTTCCTAATCTTATTGCTAATTTTATTCCTCCAAATCCTAGCGATTGTGTTCAAAATGCAAAAAATTCTTTATCTACTCTTTATCGCGAATATGCTTGTAGTTATAGTTGTAGTCTTGATCTTGGTACGGGTTCTTCTTCTCATGATTCACATTCCTCCTGGTAGTAGTAGTATATCTTCTTTTGGTTTTGCTATTCCGGATCTTAGTGAGTGGAATTCCTATCAAGAAGATTTATCCGAAAACGGACAAGGTACCAAAGTAATTCTTATCAAGAACTTGAAAATTATTTAACTACTTGTGATGGGAGATTTAGAACGTGGATCGGATGCTAATAACAATCTTCTTAAGTGGTGGGAAAAAAGGTCTACAATCTTTCCTGTAGTTGCCACGGTCGCAAGGAAGTACTAGTTATCTCCGCCTCAACAGTTTCTGTTGAACAAGCCTTCAGTCTAGGAGGATACATTCTGGATGAATGACGATCTCGATTGATGCCTCAAAATCTTGAAGCCCAAGCATTATTGAATGATTGGGTGAAAGCCGAGTTACGCCAACAAGAACCAAATTATAATGAACAAGAAGACAGCGATACATATGATACCGGATCTAGCAATGATTCGGTTGACTTGGTGATTGAACTATCTCCTTTCCGCCTCCGCTCCGCTCCCTAAGGTAAGTATAAGATAAGTGAACTACGAGGACTTTGATTCCTAAGGTAAGAGGATACGTAGGCAACTTAATCCAAATATTCAAAGTTGAAATTCTTAATTTTAACTTTAAATATTTGAATTAAGCTCAAGTCCATTTTTATTTTTTTCCCCTCCCCCCAAAAAATTTAAAATGAACTACGAGGACTTGGATTTTGATTCCTGAACTCTAAAGTTATAGATATCGGATATGTAGGCGCTTAATTCAAAGATTTACAATTACAAAATTCAGGTTTAAACTTTAAATACTTGAATTAAGCTCAAGTCCATTACCCCATATTTTTTTAAATTAAAATTAAAAATTAAAAAAAATAACCGTGAACCGCCGGTTCCGGTTCGGTTCGGAACCGACGGTTCATGAACCGGTGGTTCAAAAAACCATCGGTTTTGAACCTCCGAACACCTCTAATCTCACCTATGTCGAACAACCAGTTGTGATAATCGACAGAAAGATTATTACATTAAGGAATAAAGAGAGTGCTCGTCAAGGTTCAATGGCGAAATCACACCAAGGATGAAGCTGCTTGGGAGCGTGACGAGGAACTTCGAGCTCGCTACTCCAATTTTCTTAATCGCGGTATGTATACTATTTTCGAGGATGAAATTTTTTCCAACAGGGATATGTTATAATACCCGCTAAATTTAGAAATTTATGAATTATATTTTTATGGTACATATCAAATAATAATTAAATTTTAATTATCAATTTAGCCTATAATTATTTATTAAGCCCAATCATTATAAGTTCAAACTCAATTCAAACATCATTCATACATGTAGTTTAAGTTCATTTAGTCCAAATTAATTAACAAGACAATTCATGCATTTTATATATAGACATATTTTTTTATCTTAGGCCCCAACCAACTCAAAATAATTAAAGTCCAACATCTACCATATTTTTGTTTTTTTGAACAAAACTTCTACCATATTGACCAGGTCTGATATTGACCAAGCCTCATTTATCATAATAAATATTCAGCCCAATACCCCCCCTCCAAAAAAAAAAAAGAAATATTTCCACGGAGAACACACGTTCTCAGGTTGCAGTAGTGGAGTTGAAGAAGTTGGCAGATATTGTAGGGGGGTTTTGATAGGGGGCTTTGAAACTAATCATGTATTGTTGTATAATGTTACACAATATGATATTGGAAGACGAAGGATTCGAAGTGAGTTTAAGAGATACATTCGTCGATCCACGCCCGAACATGCCTGATACTTGGATCGAAAGATGTGATTTACATATTAGAAAAAATAAAGAACTACGAGATAGAAAAGTTCACGACGACCTTCGACAAGATCTTGTGGAGCATTTATGGAACTTGAATAATTAGTTTGTATTTTTTTTAATGTAATGTGTTTTTTTTCTGTAATGTGTGTTTTTTTAAGTAATGAAGTTTATTTTAATTTATATTGTGTATATTTTATTTTATGTAAAAGCAAAAAAAATGGTCGACGGCACCAAAATTTCTGGTGCCAACGGATACGGGCAAAATGTCGTGTCGTGGGCTTTCTGGTGCCATGGAGCTTTTTGATGACGTGACAACACTTTTTTCCCTCGGCACCAGAATGACGGCACGACCGCACCCAGTGCTCTAAATATAAGAGCACAAATATAATAAATGCACTATATTTGATGGTGTTGTTTTTAAATAATGTGTTAATGTTGTTGTTTAGTTGAATAATAACAGTTGTTGTAGTTGTTTAATGTGTTAATCTTTAACGTATTATTTTTGTTGTTGTTTAATTAAATAGAAATACATTAGACGAATACAAAAAACATAACACAAAAAATATAACAAATAAACACTAAAAAAAACATTACACAAAAAACACATAACAAATAAACACTAAAAAAACATAACACAAAAACAAAGAATAGAAAAAACAAAAAAAAAAGGGACAAACCCTCCCTAGGGAGGGTTTGGTTAGTAATATAGAGGGGTCTTAATAACTCCCCCCATTTTTTATTTTAATTTTCTAGAAGCTCCCACTCCCGAGGCTCTAACCTCTAGAGTATTTAATGAGGATTGTTTTGTGATGGACTCTATTTCAGCCTGACCATTATTATAATAACGTTATTTGTCACTTGAGAGGGATGGGATGCCTCGGATGGGACACGTACACACACCCGCGTGGGTGTGTGTGATCGGATGGCTGGCAGTGCACAGCGTGGTGCTGTGCACTGCAGAGGACCCTTGCCCCACTTGAGATTGCCATCAGTTTGGGTTTCTATTCTCAATGACAATGAACTGGAATTTCTGATAAGTGGGTTGTTTTGGTTTATATTCTCAATGACAATGACCTAGAATTTCTCATGAGTGGGTTGTCATATATTGACAGTCATCTCAAAATTAATTGACAATGAGAGAGTTGTAATACCCGGTTGTAATTCAGTCATTATCATTCAGTAATTTCATTCGGTGATTGTCACTCAGTGGATTTTCACTCAATTATAATCATTCATCAATCATGTTCATTCACCGTGTTCACCGTTCGGAAAAACTTCGAGTGGTGTATCGTTATTGTTCATTGTTTCAACTTTCCTCATATGAGTTCGACTTTGTTAGATCACCATTAATTTTTGATAACTCCAAAAATTCTAAATCTTTGCAATATTATAGAGCATCGAGTTAGCTTTCCAATGGTTCAAACGGTGAGTCAATCGGAGTCCGGACGAGAGAGTTATGGTCGTTTTAGCTCAACCGCTCATTGGCCGGTCACTGCCGAACGAACTCGGCCGTGTCGTCCGACACGGCCCGTGCCGTACTCGTCCGGAGAGTGCCGAAGTGTCTGCCTCAGGACCCGACCGTGTCGTGCAGCACGGCGAGTCGAACCCTTCCGGATAAGCGAGCGGCTGCCCGAAGACGCCCGACCGTGTCGCACAGCACGGTCGAGTCATGCCGAGTCATTGCCGGACGGGTCATCGTCGGGAGGCCCTCGGCGCGCGACCGTGTCAAGCGAGGACACGGTCGAGTCACTGTCGACCAAGCTGTCGGCCGGTATGCGACGACCGTGCCCGATCGGCACGGGCCGTGTCCGTGACGATCAACTCCCTATAAATTCATTTTTCATCATTTCACCCATTTTCTTCCTTTTCTTCACCTTCAACCGAGAGTTAAGGCTTGAGGGAGGGTTTTTCCTTCACAAATCATTTGGGTGTTTGATTTTTTCATCTCCTTTCGATCGTGTAGCCGGATAATCAATCTAACGCGTGTTCTTGGATTAAAGCACTTGGATCATCAAGAGGTAATTCCTTCAACACTTTGGACTTCGATTTTGTGTTGAAATAGGATGTTTTGGACGTTATAATCATGATATATGAAGGGATATGTATATGATTATGAGTTTGTATAAGGATTCATTGGATTATTGAGGGTTTATTCAAGAACACTTTGAATATCGAGTTGGAATTGGGGATTTTCGACTAATTGTTGTTATAATCACATTTTGGATATTCATAACGGATTATTGATCGTATTGGAGATGTTTTGTTGGTTTGAAACACTTCTTGGGGATTTTGATATTGGGATATCGAGGTTTGATTGTAAACAATCGGAGTTTGGATACAACGTATTCGATATAATGCCCCAATGAACTTAGTTTAATCGTATCGACGTTTTAAGTTCGTTATATTCGTGTTTAATTCGTATATTGATCGGATTGTCGGTAATTGTATTGAATTAAGGTTGTTCGTGCGACCGACACTTCATTTAGGACGTTGTTCGTGGACGGACATTCTTCATCGGTGTTGAGTAAGTAAATTCTTACTCGGTTAAAAGGATATTCATACCTTTTGTTGTTGATCATTCATAATCATA
Source organism: Orobanche coerulescens (assembly GCA_033398695.1). NCBI lineage: Eukaryota > Viridiplantae > Streptophyta > Magnoliopsida > Lamiales > Orobanchaceae > Orobanche > Orobanche coerulescens. The sequence continues at coordinate 42,026,499 of CM065815.1, read as the reverse complement.
ACTCATTCATCATTGTATTAATCATATTGAGACTTGTAATTGTTGAACAATCACATCATTAACGAGGCAGCGGTTCCAACCATTCCATTAAAACTATCAATCACTTCATTATCACTTTCGTATCGGTGAGTCATTCTTGACTTTGTCGGATTATTATTATTCATTGATATTCATTATGGTCATTCTTGTTCATATGACCTTCTGGGTTCATATTGCGTGGCCGGGTGCGGATGTGTGGAATTTTTAGTCGGGCACGTGATGGCCATGTATTGAGAGTGATACATTGGACTGTGCACACGGTAACGATTACCTCCGTGAGACTAATTAGGTACAAGGACGGGTGTGTCCGGTCATCCGTCTTGTACACTTGCACAGAACACTACGGGCGTACTATGATACTCTTCTTCAGCGTAATTCATAACTAAGGATATTTCATAACTTGATTAAATCATGTTTGTTTATTTTCAACCCTTGAGGATTGTTGTTGTTTAATCGACCCGGTGATTTTGTTTTTCAGGTAATGGCAATGCAAACGATCGGGAATATCATGTTGAGTTAGAGGAGTACTATTTATACTAGTAGGGGGCCCCGATCTTTGATTATTCTTGTTATTGTCCGTTATTTTCAGCTGAGACTTTCATTTGAATACTCCGTTTCATTCGGTGTTGTGTATTTTATCTTCATATAAAATACACTAGTATTGGTATTGTCTGGTGTGTTGTAACTAAACTCCTCGTCGAGTAATTATTGCTATAATGTAGTTCGGTACTACATTTATCTTGTGTAATTCATTCATTTTCATTTGCACGGTGGGTCCTGGTTGGGGATCTACGGCCTTTGTAATATCCGCCTAGTTTGGGGTGTTACGAGTTGGTATCGGAGCGTGGTTTTGAATACTACCTTCCGAGTCATGTCTTATTTGAAATCATCGTCATCGGACTAGTATCATTGGACTTTCGCGTCACGTGTGACTGTGCAAATGCCGAGCCAATCGAATGGAAGAATCTGTAAGATTTCTAACGCCATGGTATAATTTCGGCAATAGTCATTCATTCATCATTCATCAATTAACAATCCTCAAACATCATCATTCATTATGATCGGGACGATCATATTAACTCATTAATCACTTAATTCATTTCAATACTCGATTAATGATCGGGACGATCAAATAAACACATTAATAACATAATTCAATACAATACTCAATTAATGAACATGACGATCATATTAACTCACTAATCACTTAATTCATTCCAATACTCGATTAATGATCGTGACGATCATGTTAACTCATTAATTACTCAATTCATTTCATTACTAAGTTGTCAACTGGATGATCATATTATCAATCTTGTTAAGTTAATCAAGATAATCATTTTAAGAATTTCATCGATAATCATGTAACTTCAGTAAATCATACATATAATCACTAAGTTAGTGCATGTATTCTCATTTTAATCATCTCATGACATATTCATAACGTGCTATTCATGCGGGAAATATAATCATTATGCGACCTTCCTACTTGATATGGAGAGAACTGTCGAGGATGCACGGGGAGAGGCCGCGGTGCGAACCGAAACCCGAGAAATAATCACTGTTGCCGAGAAATCGTGCCCAGGACTCGGCTCGATCAGAAGATGTTCGGGCTGATCCACTTACTTTTATACAGCCATGATGACCCATGTGCGGTTGCTCAATCATCATTGCGCCACTCGCCGGATTAATCGAGAGAACTCTCCGTATGAGCCACCGCTAAGGAAAGTCTTGAACAACAACCTTCATTTATCGGTAAGAAATCAACGGCGTAATCAATCCAAGGCGGTCGGTCATCCTTCAAGAAGCCTCGTGTGAGTCCTATCGTTTCGGCGACCTCTACGGCGCATAATCGTGCGGGATCTCATTCGGCGGCGGTTCGGCCATCACCTATTTCAATTGTGGAACGCCGGGTCATTTCAGCACTGAGTGTCTGAAACCGTCTATCACGTGCTATAATTATGGGAATTTTGGGCATAAGGCCCGTTTTTGCCGAAAGGACTCCAAGTCGGCTCCGGTGGCATCTCAGGCCCCGAAGCAACGGCGTTTGAATCAGTGCTTTGTCATAAATCGTTTAAGATAATGGAAGCAAATAAAGTTGGAGCTCGTATTTATCGGGCGGGAGCGTCGATTCGGGGACCGGCAAGTCCTGCATTCATATGATGAGGAGGATCGACAATCCGGTGGTCGAATGATTTCGGTATACTCGTAATTTTATTTCAACTTGTGTGTACCTTTTGATCTTTGGTACACCGCATTCATTCATTTTCGAATCATGCTTGAATAGACTTATTTCGGGATAGTCCTATTGCTTGTGGACCTCATACCATCGGTCTACCTGACGATGGAAGAATTTTCGGAATCATACCTAAGTAAGCTTAGTAACCGCGATTGGTTGGTGGACCTAATCGTGGTGAATTTATCTTAGGACGATGTAATTTCGGTATTAGTTGGTTTAACCGTCTTGATACTATCCTCAGTATTTGTTAGCGTTTGGTCGCTATCTTTCCGTCGTTGGTTGTCGAATGTCCGCCAGAAAGTAATCCCCGTTGTTCCAGTAGAATTTCTATTATGACGAAAACAGAGAAATTCCGCAATCGAACTATCCAATCATTCATTGTATCATTTTCATCGATTGACCTTTCTAAGGCAATCGAGTTATTCAATCATTTCTTGTATCATTTCCATCGATTGGATTTTCTAAGACAATCGAGTCATTCAATCATTCATTGTATCATTTTCATCGATTGACCTTTCTAAGGCAATCGAGTTATTCAATCATTCCTTGTATCATTTCCATCGATTGACTTTTCTAAGACAATCGAGTCATTCAATCATTCATTGTATCATTTTCATCGATTGGCCTTTCAAAGGCAATCGAGTTATTCAAACATTCTTTGTATCATCTTCATCGATTGGCCTTTCTAAGGCAATCGAGTTGTTCAATCATTATTGGTATCTCTTTTTATCGATTGACCATTCTAGGGCGATCGAAATGTTCAATCACTCGTGGTATCATTGTCATCGATTGACGATGTATTTCCAGACGAGTTATCTGGTTGCCTTCACATAGAGTAAGGGAATTCAGGAGTGAGTTGGAGCCGGTACGTCCCCTTTATCGAAGGCACCGTATCGGATGACCCCGACCAGAATGCAGGAGTTGAAGATTCAACTTGAGGAATAGTTCGAGAAAGGTCATCTCCGACCGATTGCGTCCCCGTGAGGAACACCAGTGTGATCTGTCAAGGAGAAGGATGGCTCGTCTCGTGTGTGTATTAATTGCCAAGAGTTGAACAGGGCAATGATCAAGAGTAGTATCCTTTACTTCGTATTGATGATCTTTTAGATCAACTTCAGGGAGTTTCAGTATTTTCCAAGATCGACTTAAGATCTGGATATCACCAGTTGCGGATTCGAGAGTTGGATATCGCGAGGACAGCGTTTCATACACGCTATGGTCATTATGAGCTCGTAGTTATGCCGTTCGGGCTAACTATTGCACCTGTGGTATTCATGGAGTTAATGAATCGGGTTTTCATCGACTTTTTAGATTAGTTGTTGTTGTCTTCATCGACGACATTTTGATTTATTCTCTTAGCCGAGAGGAACACGAGGTTCATTTTCTTCAGGTTCTCGACGTGTTGAGACGAGAGCAACTTTATGGAAAGTTTTCCAAATGTGAGTTCTGGAGGTCCGAAGTGACCTTCTCGGGCATGTAATTTCGTCTGACAGAGTTCGTATCGACCCTCAGAAGTCAGAGACTATCCGAGATTGGCAACCTCCGAAAGATATTAATTAAAAATCCGATGTTTCCTCGGATTAGCTGGTTAATTATCCAACCCACGACCTGGAACTAGCAGCCGTGGTGTTCGCTTTGAAAATTTGGCGTCGTTACCTTTATGGCGTCACCTTTCAGTTATTCACCAATCACAAGAGTTGAAGGATATATTTACTCACAAGGAGTTAATTATGCGACAGAGGCGGTGGTTGGAACTAATCAAAGATTTTGATATCGAGATCCTTTACCACCCGGGCAAGGCGAACGTTGTCGCCGACGCTTTGAGTCGTAAGTCCGTTCAGGAGCAAATGCTTGCTCGTTTAACGATTCGAGAAGGAGCTTCAGAGAATTCCTTTGAACCGAGATCGAAGCCCGGCTTGCCGAATCTGTGGTCGGCTTTGTATGTTAGAGATTTCATCGTCACTTGAGGAGGTAATCAGAGAGAATTAGAGTTCATACCCTTCATTGTTGCGCATACGTGAAGATGTGGCTCAGGGGAAAGCCCCTGGATTCGTGATCCACGAGGGTGTACTTTTGAGATTTAAGAATCGGATGTGTGTACCGGCGAATGATGAGTTATAAAAAACTCGATTTTGAGAGAAGCTCATGCTACCCCTTATTCTGTTCATCCGGGGTCCAGCAAGATGTATAAGGACTTGAAACAAAATTACTGGTGGAGTAATATAGAGCGAGAAGTCGCAGAAATTGTTTCGAGATGCTTAACCTGTCAACAAGTTAAGATTGAACATCAGCGACCGACGGGTATGCTGAAACCTCTCCCTATTCTAGAGTGGAAGTGAGAAGACATTTCCATGGATTTCATTACGAGTTTGCCGACGAGTCGTCGTGGCATGAATACGATCTGGGTGATTGTGGACCGCTTAACTAAATCAGCTCATTTCCTTGAGATCAAGGATACGTGGGGTCCCGAGAGACTGGCCTAGTTATTCATCAAGGAGATAGTAAGACTGCACGGTACTCTTAAGAGTATCGTTTCCGATCGTGACGGTCGATTTGTGTCTCATTTTTGGAAATCAGTTCATCGTGCTATGGGAACTCAGCTTAATCTCGATCGCCTTTCATCCTCGGTCGACGGACAATCGGAGAGAACTATTCAGACATTAGAAGACATGTTGAGAGCTTGCGTCCTCGATTGGAAGGACGATTGGGAAGCCCAACTACCGTTGATCGAGTTCACGTATAATAATAGTTGGCATGCTTCCATGAAGATAGCACCTTACGAGGCCTGGTACGGTCGTCGTTGTCGATCTCCTTTGTGTTGAGATGACTTGTCAGAATCAATCGGCACTGAGCCCGATATGCTTATAGCCCGGGGGAGAAGGTAGCTTTGATCAAGAGTCGTATGTTGACAGCTCAAAGTCGACAGAAATCATATGCAGATAATCGTCGTCGACCACTAGAGTTCGAGACGGGTGACCATGTTTTGGTCAAGGTATTCCAGAGTCGAGGTATTGTCCGTTTCGGAAAACGGGGGAAGTTGAGCCCAAAATTCATTGAACCGTTTGAAATTTTGGATCGAGTAGGCGTGTTAGCTTATCGATTGGCTTTACCTCCGGCTTTGAGCCGAATTCATAATGTGTTTCATGTCTCTCAGTTGCGGAAGTTTGTTGCCGACCCGAGTCACATACTTCAGTTCGACGAAATCGAGATCGCGGATGAGCATTCGTACGAGGAGCGTCCTGTACGAGTGTTGGAGCGGCGAATCAAACAGTTGAGAAATAAGTCGATTCCTTTGGTCAAGATTCAGTGGTCCAGACTCGGAGTCGAAGAGGCCACTGGGGAAACCGAGGAGAATATGCGGGAGAGTTATCCCGAGTTGTTTGACCCTTAGTTTCGAGGACGAAACTCTTTTTAAGGGGGGGAGTATGTAATACCCGGTTGTAATTCAGTCATTATCATTCAGTAATTTCATTCGGTGATTGTCACTCAGTGGATTTTCACTCAATTATAATCATTCATCAATCATGTTCATTCACCGTGTTCACCGTTCGGAAAAACTTCGAGTGGTGTATCGTTATTGTTCATTGTTTCAACTTTCCTCATATGAGTTCGACTTTGTTAGATCACCATTAATTTTTGGTAACTCCAAAAATTCTAAATCTTTGCAATATTATAGAGAATCGAGTTAGCTTTCCAATGGTTCAAACGGTGAGTCAATCGAGTCCGGACGAGAGAGTTATGGTCGTTTAGCTCAACCGCTCATTGGCGGTCCTTTGCCGAACGAACTCGGCCGTGTCGTCCGACACGGCCCGTGCCGTACTCGTCCGGAGAGTGCGAAGTGTACGCCTCAGGACCCGACCGTGTCGTGCAGCACGGCCAGTCGAACCCTTCCGGATAAGCGAGCCGGTGCCCGGCCACGCCCGACCGTGTCGCTCGCACGGTCGAGTCATGCCGATCATTGTCGGACGGGTCCGTCGGGAGGCCCTCGGCGCGCGACCGTGTCAAGCGAGGACACGGTCGAGTCGCTGTCGGCCAATCGGCCGGTATGCGACACGACCGTGCCGATCGGCACGGGCCGTGTCCGGCAGCGATCAACTCCTATAAATTCATTTTTCACATTTCACCCATTTTTCTTCCTTTTCTTCACCTTCAACCGAGAGTTAAGGCTTGAGGGAGGGTTTTCCTTCACAAATCATTTGGGTGTTTGATTTTTTCATCTCCTTTCGATCGTGTAGCCGGATAATCAATCTAACGCGTGTTCTTCGGATTAAAGCACTTGGATCATCAAGAGGTAATTCCTTCAACACTTTGGACTTCGATTTTGTGTTGAAATAGGATGTTTTGGACGTTATAATCATGATATATGAAGGGATATGTATATGATTATGAGTTTGTATAAGGATTCATTGGATTATTGAGGGTTTATTCAAGAACACTTTGAATATCGAGTTGGAATTGGGGATTTTCGACTAATTTTTGTTATAATCACAAATATGGATATTCATAACGGATTATTGATCGTATTGGAGATGTTTTGTTGGTTTGAAACACTTCTTGGGGATTTTGATATTGGGATATCGAGGTTTGATTGTAAACAATCGGAGTTTGGATACAACGTATTCGATATAATGCCCCAATGAACTTAGTTTAATCGTATCGACGTTTTAAGTTCGTTATATTCGTGTTTAATTCGTATATTGATCGGATTGTCGGTAATTGTATTGAATTAAGGTTGTTCGTGCGACCGACACTTCATTTAGGACGTTGTTCGTGGACGGACATTCTTCATCGGTGTTGAGTAAGTAAATTCTTACTCGGTTAAAAGGATATTCATACCTTTTGTTGTTGATCATTCATAATCATAACTCATTCATCATTGTATTAATCATATTGAGACTTGTAATTGTTGAACAATCACATCATTAACGAGCAGCGGTTCCAACCATTCCATTAAAACTATCAATCACTTTATTATCACTTTCGTATCGGTGAGTCATTCTTGACTTTGTCGGATTATTATTATTCATTGATATTCATTATGGTCATTCTTGTTCATATGACCTTCTGGGTTCATATTGCGTGGCCGGGTGCGGATGTGTGGAATTTTTAGTCGGGCACGTGATGGCCATGTATTGGGAGTGATACATTGGGTGTGCACACTGTAACGATTACCTCCGTGAGACTAATTAGGTACTTGGTCGTGTGTGTCCGGTAATCCGTCTTGTACTCTTTCACATAACACTACGGGCGTACTTTGATGATACTCTTCTTCGTATTTCATAACTAATGTTATTTAATAACTTCGGTTAAATCATGTTTGTGTATTTTCAACCCTTGAGGATTGTTGTTACATTTAAGCGACCCATTTCGGGATTTTGTTTTTCAGGTCATGGCAAGGCAAACGCACGGGAATAGCATGTTGATGTCGAGGAGTCCTAGTGATACTAGTAGGGGGCCCCGATCTTTCAGTTATTCTTGTTATTGTCCGTTATTTTCCGCTGCAGACTTTCATTTGAATACTCCGTTTCATTCAGTGTTGTGTATTTTATCTTCATATAAAATACACTAGTATTCGGTATTGTCCTGGTGTGTTGTAACTAAACTCCTCGTCAGAGTAATTATTGCTGTAATGTAGTTCGGTACTACATTTATCTTGTGTAATTCATTCATTTTCATTTGCCTGGTGGGACCCAGTTGGGGATCTACGGCACTGTAATATCCGCCTAGTTTGGGGTGTTACAAGAGTAGCATAGGATCTTTATTCATTAAGTACAGGACTTGTAATTACTCGATGTGGGATTTGTAAGAGTTATTTCCGAAATATAGGCCTTCTCGGAGTAGACTGGATTATGGGCCGCGGCACACATTTTTCTTCAGCGCTCCCCCCTCCTTCTGTACTCCGGGCCGCGGCACAAGCCATCCGGGCTGCGGCCCCCTGCTATTTTTCACAACTTCGCCAGAACTCACTGTACTCCGCGCCTAGGTGCAGCCCTTCTGTGCCTAGGCCCCCTGGAACTCACTGTACTCCGCGCCTAGGCGCAACCCTTCTGTGCCTAGGCCCCCTGAGACTTTTCTGTCACTTTTTCTGAGTGTGCCTAGGCACACAATTTCTGCGCCTAGGCACACAGGGTCAACTCAGCATTTGGGACCTTTTTTAAGGCAGTTCTTGGCTGCGTTTTTTTCATACTTCTAACCTACACAATAGAGAGAACACATAGAAAGAGAAACAAGAGATAAAAGAAGGAGAAAAAAATACTTGTGTGATTTCCCGAAGGTATATCGATCGGATCATCGTGATTGTTGACAAGAGCTTGGTAGCTATTGGGCAAACTTTTTCACCGGAATAGATCGAGGGTTTGAGTCCGGAAGTTCGTGTATTTTTGTTAGCTTTTTGTGTAAGCTATTTTGGTGTTTTCTTTTCTCGATCTTGTTGTTATTGTTGTATTCCAAATACTTGAAGAACGTTTATTACCGAGTATTTGAAGATTGTATTGTATACCTCTAGTTTGTACTAGGGACGATTGTGTATTGGTTATAGTGGATTTAAGCGGCTTCGGTCCCGTGGTTTTTACTCTCGTCTTGAGGGGTTTTCCACGCTAAAATTGTGTCTCGTTATTTATCGCTTTTGGTATATCATTTATATTATATTGTTGAGTTGTAATTGTTTGCTCTACTCATCGGTAACCACGAAGTTACAATTGAAGAGTGGAAAATTGTCAAACGAGGTTCCGCATTTTTCGTTGTGACGTTACTTTGCCGGTGTTTTTCCCAACAAAGTGGTATCGGAGCCATGGGATTTGTTGTTTCGTGGTTGTTTAGTATCTCAATTGTAAGTTGGAAGCCAACACGAGTAGAATAGTTAATTTGAATGGTTCGAACTACCATGTATGGAAGGGGAAGATGGAAGGCCTTCTATATGTGAATGATTATTATTTACCGGTTTTTAGCAAAGATAAACCGGAAGGCAAGTCCGACGCGGAGTGGACTATTTTGCATCGCCAAGTTTTCGGATATATTCGACAATGGGTTGATGACAATATTTTGAACCATATTAGTGGAGAGAAGGACGCTCGAGAATTGTGACACAAGCTCGAGCAATTGTATGCTCGGAAGATGGGTAATAATAAGTTATTCCTCATTAAACAAATGATGAATTTGAAGTACCGAGACGGGACTCCTCTGTCGGATCACTTGAATGAATTCCAAGGCATCATTAATCAACTTGCCGGAATGGGTATTAAATTCGAAGAGGAGGTGCAAGCTTTGTCGTTACTGGGCACATTGCAGGACACTTGGGAGACGTTTCGCATGTCGTTGTCTATCTCTGCCCTGATGGTGTCATTTCGATGGAACTTACTAAGGGGAACATGTTGAATGAGGAGGTCCGAAGAAAAGCACAGGGATCTTTGTCACAGTCGGATGTTCTTGTTACCGAAAGACGGGGGAGAGGTCAAAGTAGAGGTCCAAGCAATAGAGGGCCACAAAGGAGTAATTCCCGGGGGAAGTATGCCAATATTGAATGTTAACATTGTGGTAAGAAAGGGCATACTAAGAAATTTTGCCGACAATTGAAGAAGGAAAATCGCCAAGTCCGAGAGAATTCTCAAAAGAAGGAGAGCGGTAGTAATGAAAAAGCCTAAGTAAATACTACTACCGAAGAATTCTTTGTTTGTTGTGATTATGATATGGTGAACCTTGCGAGAGATGTTTCGAGTTGGGTGGTCGATAGTGGAGCTACGTGTCATGTTACATCACGTAGAGATTTTTATTCCTCTTATACTCCGGGTGACTATGGTAGAGTCAAGATGGGTAACGATGGGTTATCCAAGATTGTTAGAGTGGGAGACGTGCACTTGAGGTTCGACACTGGTGTGGAACTTGTTTTACGTAATGTAAAACATGTTACGGATATGAGGTTAAATGTGATGTCCGTTGGTTTACTCGATGATGATGGTTATGATAGTGGTTTTGGAAAGGGAGTGTGGAAGCTCACTCGAGGTTCCTTGATTGTCGGTCGAGGAGAAAAGGAAGGGAAATTGTACGTGACACTTCCAAAAGTGACGATTAATTTTGTGAACACAATCGACAATAATGACATGGCCGAGCCATGGCATAAGAGGCTCGGTCCCATGAGCAAGAAAGGGATGGCGCTATTGTCGAAGAAGGAGGCGTTATCCGGGATTCACAAGGTACATCTTAAAAGGTGCTCTCATTGTCTAGCCGGGAAACAAAGGAGAGTTACTTTTAAGAGTCATACTCCTTCACGGAAGGAAAATGTTCTTGATCTTGTTCATTTCGATGTGTGTGGTCCTATGAAGACTAGGACGCTTGGTGGTTGCCGATACTTTGTCACATTCATCGACGATCGCTCGAGGAAGGTGTGGACATACACCTTGAAGACCAAAGATCAAGTGTTAGATGTTTTCAAACAATTTCATGCCTTGGTGGAAAGAGAGACTGGGAAGAAGCTAAAGTGTATTCGGACGGACAATGGTGGAGAATACACTGGCCCGTTGATGAATATTGCCGAGAGCAAGGGATCCGACATCAAAAGACGCCCTCGAAGACTCCACAACTTAATGGCTTGGCGGAGAGAATGAACCGGACTTTAGTCGAGATAGCTCGAAGTTTGCTCTCACATGCCGGATTACCAAAGTCGTTTTGGGGAGAAGCTTTGAACACGATGGTTCATGTGATTAATTTGACGCCGTGTGTTTCTTTGGAGTTTGATGTCCCGGATAAAGTGTGGAGCGGTAAAGACATCTCATACCGCCACTTACGGGTTTTCAGATGTAAAGCCTTTATACACATTCCGAATGATGAGAGGTCGAAGCTTGATTCCAAGACGAAGCCATGTATTTTTATTGGTTACGGGCTTGATGAGTTCGGGTATAGATTGTATGACCCGGTGACAAAAAGGCTTGTTCGTTTAAGAGATGTTGTTTTTGTTGAAGATCAAACAATGAAGGATGTTGAGAATGGAGAGTCGGCTCCACAACATGATTATGATATTATTGATTTGGATCCAATGAACAACATGATGCCGGTGACAATGATGAGTTAGTTCAAGATGACACCGATGGAGTTCATCCTGAGCTTCCCGTGACGAACATGCCATCTTTTGTTCCACATAGACGGTCGACGAGGGACCGTCATCCTTCCACTCGTTATTCAGCCGATGAGTATGTCTTACTTACCGACGAGGGAGAGCCCGAATATTTCACGGAGGCTTTGGAGGATGAGAATAAGAAGGAGTGGATGGATGGCATGCAAGACGAGATGAGCTCGTTTCATGAAAATAATACGTACGAGTTGGTGAAGTTGCCTAAGGCAAGAGAGCTTTGAGAAAGAAATCGGTGTATAGGGTGAAGTCGGAAGAAAATAGTTCACTACCCCGATACAAATCTAGACTCGTAGTTAAGGGCTTCATTCAAAAGAAGGGCATTGATTTTGACGATATTTTTTCTCCGGTTGTGAGGATAGGATCGATTCGGTTGGTCTTTGGTATAGCGGCGAGTCTTGACCATGAGATTGAGCAAATGGATGTCAAGACGGCATTTCTTCATGGAGACCTTGACAAAGAAATTTATATGAAGCAACTGGAAGGGTTTGAGGTCAAGGGAAAAGAGGATTATGTTTGTAGACTCCGAAAGAGTCTATACAGTTTGAAGCAAGCACCACGGGAATGGTATAAGAAGTTTGATTCGGTTATGGGGGAGCAAGGCTACTGGAAGACAACCCTAGACCATTTTGTATTTTTCAAGAAATTTGGAGATGATCATTTTATCATCTTATTGCTTTATGTGGATGACATGTTGATCGTTGGCAAGAATGTCGAAAGGATTGCCAACTTGAAGAAAGAGTTGAACAAGTCTTTTGCCATGAAAGACTTGGGTGCCGCTAAACAAATTCTTGGGATAAGAATTACTCGGGATAGAGAAGCCCGAAAATTACACATGTCACAAGAGCAATATATCGAGAAGGTGCTTAAACGCTTCAACATGGACAAAGCTAAAGTTGTTAGTTCACCTCTTACTAACAATTTTAAATTGACGAGCAAAGATTGCCCTACAATGAAGGAAGAGATTGAGGAAATGGATAAAGTTCCTTATGCCTCGGCGGTCGGGAGTTTGATGTATGCCATGGTATGTACTAGGCCCGACATTGCTCATGCCATGGGAGTGGTGAGCCGGTTTCTATTGAATCCGGGAAAGAAGCATTGAGAAGTCGTAAAGTGGATATTTAGATATTTACGGGGTACTTCCAAATTGGGGATTACATTTGGAAATGGGAAAGCGATGCTTGTTGATTATTTTGATTCGGATATGGCCGGTAATGAAGATAATTCCGGTCATTTGATGATATTTGTAGGGGGAGCCGTGTCATGGCAATCAAGATTGCAAAAGTGCGTTGCCTTGTCTACAATGAAGGCCGAGTATATTGCGGCGGTGGAAGCGTGTAAAGAGCTCTTATGGTTGAAAATATTTTTACGAGAGCTAGGCTTCCGACAACGAAGTTACGTGGTTCTTTGTGATAGTCAAAGTGCGATTCATTTGGCGAAGAATGCGACTTTTCACAAGAGAACAAAACATATCGATGTGAGATATCATTGGATTCGAGATGCATTGGAGGATGGTTTGTTTGAACTTGATAAAGTTCACACCGATGATAATGGTTCTGATATGTTAACTAAGGCGTTGAGTAGAGAGAAGGTTAAAGTATTTTTCTTGATCGCTGGGATGGCGAACTCTTCCTATATTCCGGAAAGGGGGAGATTTGTAAGAGTTATTTCCGAAATATAGTCCTTCTTGGAGTTAACTGGACTTCGGGCCGTGGCACAATCCCTCCGGGCCGCGGCACACATTTTTCTTCAGCGCTCCCCCCTACTTCTGTACTCCGGTCCGCGGCACAAGCCATCCGGGCCGTGGCCCCCTGCTATTTTTCACAACTTCGCCAGAACTCACTGTACTCCGCACCTAGGCGCAGCCCTTCTGTGCCTAGGCCCCCTGGAACTCACTGTACTCCACGTCTAGGCGCAACCCTTCTGTGCCTAGGCCACCTGGGACTTTTCTGTAACTTTTCTGAGTGTGTCTAGGCACACAATTTCTGCGCCTAGGCACACAGGGTCAACTCAGAATTTGGGACCTTTTTTAAGGGAGTTTTTGGCTGCGTTTTTTTCATACTTCTAACCTACACAGTAGAGAGAACATATGTAGGTCACAAGTCGTCCAGGTACAAGTCTAGAGGGGGGGTGAATAGACTTATAGAAACTCTTAAACTCTTTTTTGCGAAGAGTGAGTTTCTTCAGCTGATAGGTAAACAAATGACTTGGAGTCGTTTGTTCTTTAATATATGCGGAAGTCAGCTGATGACGAATAGAAATCAACTAATGAAACACTTAACAATGAATGCAGCAGTTAAAGTATGATGCAATAAAATAGTAAAGAACGCAGGCGATTATAGTGGTCTCAGAGGTGGGGTAATCCTCTACTAATCCACTTTTCTCCAAACCAGTAGGAGATGAATTCACTATAATTCTCAACCAGTGATAAATATTACAGTGATTCAAACAAAACTACAACAGCTTCCAACCAGTGGAAATCCGTGCCGTTGTACCACACTTGACTGTCTTGCACCTCTTGATCCTCGATCCTTGGATGCCTTTACAGTCTCTAACTTCAACCAATGAAGTACCCTGAACTCAGGATTATAGACAAGAGTTTTTGTCTTCTCCAACTAAGAGCTTCTTTAAGTATCAACTTTTAGAACCGCTCTTTTCACGATGCTATAGATTGCTTTTTGATTGCTTGAATGCTTTGATCGCTTAAAAGTATGTTCGCACCGGTGATTGCTCAGTTTCAAATCTTCAGATATATATAGGTCACGATCTCTGAGCTTTTTCCTTGTAGCCGTTGCAAATCTTTTGAACAAATCCGTCCGTTTGAGGGAGACTTCTTTGTTTAATCTTTCTGAACATTGCAAGGCTGGATTCCCATTATTTTAATCTATCTTCCGACCGTTGTGAAGACTCTGCATGTGATGCGCCGAATCTTTTGATTATAAAACGTTTAAAGTCTTCAAGGTGGGTCTGGATAGCTTTTTTAATTCATATCTCTTGCGGGAATCACTCCAATTTGTCTCTTCACGTTGCATGTGACTTTCCGTAATACTTGACTTTCCAATGCATGCTGACATGGACTTGGAGTACTTGGATGACTTCGACTAGGCTGATGAGCAGCTAACATCTCTGCAGTCTGGACCTCTCTGATGTTCACTGTTTGTGACTTATCTGATCAGGTGACTTGTCTGAGGTACCTTGGCTGCAGTCTGGTCAAACTTCTCTGATAAATTGTGTTGACCAGAACTACTCTGACTCGACTCGACTGATCCTCTCTGATGGACTTAGCTGTACTCAGTACTTAGCCTATTTTAGCCTAACTAATTTTTGGCCTACAGAAGATACTCATTTGGTTCTTCTTTACATTTTGCCAAGTTTTATACTTAACATTTGGCCTATGGAAGATACTCATTTGGTTCTTCCTTACATTTTTGCCAAGTAATAAACATTTGATTTTATATTAATGACATCATCAAAATCTAACAAGTATTCCTAACAAATTCCCCCTATTTTGATGATGATAAACAAGTAATCAAATGATCAAGTCTGCACTTAAGTGCAAGACATAAACTAAAGTCAGTCTAGTTTTTGAGACAACTGGGAATTGTCATTCAAAAAGACTGTTATAAAATTAATTTTACAAGTGCATGTCTGAATTTTACATGAAAATTTTAAGTACATAAATCATTACAAGTAAAAATAAGTAAGAATAAGTAAGAGTCATCTGCATCTTCCTCTGCCTCTTCGAATAGGCTGTTTGGCAGGTCTGAAGGGTTTAGCTCCAATTGGTCTTGTTTTGACTGGGGCAAGACCATACTTCCTTTTCACGACAAGGGCTACGAAGGCTTGCTCTTCTTGGGATGAAAATTTGTTCTCAAGACATAGCTTCTTGATTTTCCTTTGTAGCGTAAGTTCATCCAACGCACCTCCTCTTTTCATAGTAGGAGGATCTTTGGCAGTGAATACAGGAATCCTGGGATAGGCATTTTATTTCCCAGCATGTTTCTTCAGAATAGCCCAGAGTTGCGGATGGGCTGCCTCCATGAAATTTATGAAGATTTGCTGTGGGGAGAGATTATCATCCTAGAGTATTTCCCAGATGTAGTAGTCTCTGATAAACTTCTTTCTTGGAGATCCCCACATTTCCAGGGCTTCATATGGAACAAAATCCTCCACAAACCAGAACTCCTTTCCTTCCCACTCTAGAGTAGGCTCAAGACCTCCTCTAGTCCTCCTTTTCTTGCCTTCAGGCTGGTCAGCCTGTTCTGGATCTGATCCTCCCTTCCTTTTCAGGCTTGATGGTCCTTCAATTTGAAGGATATCTTGCCTCTTTTTTGTTCTTAGCTCTGCCCTTATCTCTCCTTGATTACTTCATTCCCCCTGAACTCTATCATCCCCCTTTTTGCCAGCATCAACTAGGGTAGTCAATTGCTGCTCTATTATGCTCATCCAATCAGACATGCCAAATGGCATTCTGTTGTTGGTAGGGGGAGGGGGATGAGGAACTTCTCTCTGCAATAGAGTGTCGATATTTGCATTGATGGATTGAAGGTCAGGAGTGACCTGAGATGCCAGCAGCTCTCCAATTGTGTCTTTCACTATTTGCCTGATCAGCTCAGTCACGGCAGGTGATATCTGAGCTGGTGGAGAGTGCTCTCCTCAGCCTTCTGTAATTGAACCACTGGACTGCAAGCTTCTGTCTGCAGCTGGTACTCCAGATGGGGTCTTCTCTGGGGTCCCTGATCTGGAGTCCTCAGCTAACTCCGCGTCTAGGCTGGTGTACTGAGCAGGTACCATAGTCCTATCTGCAGCTTCTTGTGTCGGCTCTGGCTCCGGCTCCTTTTCTTCTTCTGCCTTCTCTTCCTCTTTCTCCTGTTCCTCCACCTTTTCTTCTTCTTCTTTCTCCTTTTCTTCTTCAATATTTTCCTTTTCTTTTTCCTCATCCTTTTGTGTTTCATTTTCTTTTCCAGCTCCTTCATCTCCTCCATCATCATCATCATTATCATCATCATCATTATTGTCATCATCCTTCCCATCTTTTTCTCCTTCATCATTCTCCTTCTCATCATCATCATCCTCCTTCTCTCCTTCATCTTGATCTACTTCTCCTTCTTCTTCTTCTTCTTCATTCAACTCTTCTGTCTTCTCTACTTCATCAGGTTTATTTTCAACTAAAATCTTTTCTTCCTCTCTGCTCTCCTCCTGCTCTTCTTCTTCATCGTCCAAAACAACAACTTCTTTATTTTCTTCTCCATCTACCTCCTCAATCCTAATTTCCTTTTCAACTACCTCCTCAACAACTTTCTCATAAGATCCATCAAAGATACTAAGCATAATGCAGTGGATGAACTGGTCCATGTTGGTTTTAAAATTGGACATGAACCAGTCCTCCTGAAGGATCAAAATTGTGTCTGATGTTTTACAAAAATCTATCAGCACATCCTCCGTGGCTTGGGGATAATCCCAACCACAAGTGTCAATAAAAGATTGAAGTTTGACAAAAGATAGGGATTTCAAAATTTTCCATTCTTCAAAAACTTCAAGGAACGATTGTTTTAAGGCTAGAGGCTTAACAAGTTGTAGTTGTTCGATGGATAGATTGAAAGTATTATTTTCTAAGAGGTTAAAGATATAGTTGGCTTCAGGGATAGAAATTATTAGACCTGCTTCTTCTTCCTCAGAGATGTAGGCTGGGGTGAGTACAGCCACAATCTGAGTCTCGTGGGTGCCTGGGGCAGGCTGGTCTTCCAGGTGAGTTGGTGACCTGGCTGAGGGGCTGGCAAGATGATCAGACTGCTCTTCCTCACTAAACTGCAGTCTCCTTGGCCTCTTGGGAGAGGGTTCTGGTGATGATTGCATGATAGAAGGTCCTTCAGGGGCTGGTCCCCTTCTCTTAAATCGGACTGCTATGGGAGTGTCGTCGGACTCGGTGTCTGACTCGACTGTAGTTGGGATGTCGGCTGCAGGTCGGTCCGACTCTCCTGACGAATAATATCTTGGATATGGCCTAGTGTCAGGTAGGTCCTTCAGCATCTGGGCTGCTCTCCTTGTGCCTCCCAATTTTCTCAGCTTCTCTTGGTCCAGATGACCAAGTCTTTTGTTGGGATGGAAGGGGTCAGTGCTTCCCTTCGCCATGCCTGTCTTTTCCAGCATCCAACTCAGATGCGTTCCAAACGCCAGCTTTGTTTTAAATCTCTTCTCATCAACAAGCCATTCGGCTTTGTTGACCTCTCGAACGAGTTGCTTGAATATGTAATATGCCCAGTCAATTTCTTCTTCCTGAATTCGTGCTCCCAGCACCATAAATTTTGCCGACGACAGTTGATCATAACTGTCGGCCATCCCCATGATTATTTTGTTGGTTATGTCCAACGCAAAACGATAAACTCTCTTAATCTCATTCCTCTTGGCAGTGAGTTTCAGTTTTTCCGGCAAATTCTCCTCTTTAATCTTCTTCCAGATTTCGGCAGAAGACTGTTTGAGTGCTTCGACGACTATGCCGCGGTGCTTCATACCGAAAACAGTACGGATCGACTCTCGAGATATGTCGACCTGATTTCCTCCGATTGTGCTCCGAATTCCGTCTTGAATTATACAGGCTTCGCAATAGAAGGCGATAACATCCTCCTTGTACAGATGTTGAGGATTGATGTCTAGGAATGGGTAGATCCCATTGAGTTTTATCGCGCGGATTAGGTTAAACACGTCGTAATCCTCCAGATTAGCTTCCAATAAACCTTCAAAATCGACGACCAGCGAGAAAATAATCTGGTCCTTGACCGCCTTCAGATTGACGACTTCGAAGTAGGATGCCATTTCTGCAAACAAAATATTTTAGTGTATTTGGTGTTCAAGGAATTTTTGCTCTGAAAGATCTAGGGTTTCTGGTAAGTGTAAAAGGGTAAAGTAAAGTGTTTTCTTTCCTTATAAAGAAGATGAAAAGACATATGGATTAATTTATAATATATTTGAAACGATGGTATGCCTTTTGAGATTCTTTTGAATTTCAAATTTGAATCGGTGGTCCATTTAAAATTTGACGGTTGGTTTTGATTGGCCACCGTGGAGGTCGATTTAATAAGCGATTGACGTGTGTATTAAAAATGCCACTTGTGAATCGAACATTAATATATTTATATGCCATTTGTGAACCAAAATTAATATAATAATATTATAAATATGGTAGATAATAATTAAATATTCAGAGGTCGGTTTAGAAAACTTAGCTGGTCTGATTTGTTGACTGTTGACCGCTCTGCATCAGGTGAGTTGACTTCTCGCCTGATATTCTGATCAGCTAGGTTGCTTTGTCCGTCCTTCGTCTTCTTGCCTGCATCAGCTAGGATCTGATTCTTCAGCTGGATCCGTCCTTCCTATGAAATGCTTCAGCTTGCTTCAGTACTAGATTCTCAATCTAGTAATCCAAGATCTCTGCTCAGCTCCAAAAATCTTTCTTCTGGCAAGGGTTTGGTAAAGATGTCAGCTATTTGATAGTCTGTGCTGACTCTTTCAACTCTAACCCTTTTGTTAAGCACATGGTCTCTGATGAAGTGGTGCTTAACATCAATGTGCTTAGTCCTTGAGTGCAAAACCGGATTGTTGGTTATTGCAATAGCACTATTGTTGTCACACCAGATAGGAACTTCATTGGCAATAATATTATAATCCCTTAGCTGTTGTCTAATCCATAAAATCTGTGCACAACAGCTACCTGCAGCTAGGTATTCTGACTCTGTAGTGGAGATAGAGTTAGAAACCTGTTTCTTGCTAAACCAGGATATCAGTCTGGTTCCTAGGAATTGACACGTTCCACTAGTGCTCTTCCTGTTGATTTTGCATCCTACGAAATCTGCATCTGAGTATCCTGACAGCTCGAAATTATCATCCTTAGGATACCATAGTCCAACATTGATTGTAGACTTAAGGTATTTTATTATCCTCTTGGCTGCATCTAGGTGTGATTGCTTCGGATTGGACTGGAATCGCGCACAAACTCCTATGGCATAGGATATGTCTGGCCTGCTTGCAGTGAGGTACAGAAGATATCCAATGAGTCCTCTGTAGCGGGTTGAGTCCACTGATATGCCTGCCTCGTCTGCATCCAGATGAGTACTTGTGCTCATAGGAATTCTTGCTGGCTTGGCTGATTCCATTCCATATCTCTTGATCAGATCTTTGGTATACTTAGCTTGGTTGATGAAAATTCCTTTTTCCATCTGCTTAACTTGTAGTCCGAGAAAGAAGTTAAGCTTTCCCATCATACTCATCTCAAATTCTCCTTGCATGAGATTGGAGAATTTCTCGCATAGCTCTGGATTGGTTGATCCGAATATGATGTCATCTACATATATCTGGACTATTAATATGTGGCCTTCGTGCTCTACTCTGAATAGGGTTTTGTCCACTTTCCCTTTGCAAAAACCATTTTTCTCAAGAAACACAGACAATGTTTCATACCACGCTGTAGGTGCTTGCTTAAGTCCATAGAGAGCTTTCAACAGCTTATAGACTTTGTCTCCTTTGACAAAACCTAGAGGTTTCTCTACATAGACTTCTTCTTCTAGGATTACATTTAGAAAAGCACTCTTTACATCCATCTGATATACTTCAAAATCCTTGAATGCAGTATATGCGAGGAATAGTCTGATGGCCTCTAGTCTTGCAACAGGTGCATAGGTTTCATCAAAATCTATTCCTTCACACTGTGCATAACCTTTTGCTACAAGTCTGGCCTTATTCCTAACAACAGTTCCGTCTTCATCACTCTTATTTTTGTACACCCATTTGGTGCCAATAACCTTCTTGTGATCAGGTCTGTCTGTTAGTTCCCAAACTTTGTTTCTCTCCATCTGCTCCAATTCCTCTTGCATGGCATTTATCCAAGAGTAATCTTCTAGGGATTGTAATGTAGATTTAGGTTCTATTAGTTAAATAAATCATGAGAACATAGCCATTCTATTGGTAGGGTTGACTTGTCTTGTCTTAACTCCATCGATCGGCTTTAGATGATTTCTTTGGATTGGGTGATCTTTGAGCCACTTGGGGATGTTGTCCTCTTCGGGTTTGTTCCCCTGTTGGATTGCCACTGGTGGATTTACGCATCAGTGGGTTACAGTGCCGCTGGATCAGCTACCGTCTTGTCATCTGCAGGTTGGTTCTGATCTGCAGATGAGTCTTTGTCAGCTACAGCTGGGTCTTCATCAGCGGCAACTGGATCAGATAGGTTCGGTCATCCTGTCTGATTTGCAGTTGGGTCTTCAGCAGCTACAGTTGGGTCATCAGGCTGGTCTGCAGGTGAGTCCACCATTCCAGTGTCATGTACAATGACTTCTTCAAGGGTCGCTGATTTGAGCTTGTTCTCAATTAGCTCAACTTGCTTCCTGTACTCAATGGTAGATTCATCAAAAACAACATGGGGTGTTTCCTCTACAACTAAGGTTCTTTTATTAAAAACTTTATATGCCTTGCTTCTTTGTGAATATCCCATAAAGAGACCGTCATCAGTTTTAGCATCAAAGGCATTTAGTTGTGTTTTACCGTTGTTGTGGATGAAACACTTACAACTAAAAACATGAAAGTAAGCAACAGTAGGAGTTCTATTATTCCAAACCTCATAGGGAGTTTTGCCATGTCTCCCTACTATCATACTCCTCTCAGGTGTGACAGTGTGTTGATGACTTGACCCAAAACCTTTGGCGAGTCCGCTTCGCAATCATGGACCTTCTTTGCTTCCTTCGTGGTTCTTTCTTCTTTCAAGAACACCATTCTCATTGGGAGTCTGGCTGCAGAGAGCTCATGCTGGATCCCATTCTGATCGCTGTAATCAGTTATCGCCTTGTTGAGAAACTCTCCTCCTCTATCTGATCTGATCTTGATGATGGATAGGGATTTCTCATTCTGGATCCTTCTCAGTAGCTCAGGTAGCTTGGTCAAGGTTTCACTTTTCTTATATAAGAAGATAATCCAAGTGTACCTTGAATAATCATCTACTATTACAAGTGCATGCTTTCGGCCGCTCAGAGTCCTTGGCTTGATAGGACCAAATAGATCCATGTGGAGTAGATATAATATCCTTGTTGTGAGAGTTGTAGGCTGGACTGGCTTGAACGATGCTCTGGTCTGTTTTCCATTCTGACATGCATCACAAAACGCTTCCTTCTTGAATGCTTTATTTGGAAGTCCTCTGACCAGTTTCTGAGAAGTGATCTTGTTGATGGCTTTGAAGTTCAGGTGACATAGTCTTTTGTGCCACAGCCATCCGTTCTCAGCTACTGTCTTGGATAAAAAACAGGAGTTAGGTGTTCCTGTGTTCCAGTCAATCGTATAGACATCTCTCCTTCTGAAACCTTGTAGCTTTACTTCTCCAGATAAGATATCTATCACCATACATTTCCAGAAGGTGAAGACTACTAGGTTCTTCTCGTCACAAAAGTGGCTTATGCTCAGGAGGTTGTACTTGAGCCCTTTGGCATAATGAACTTTGGATATCACAATATTTCCTCGGTGCAGCTCTCCAAAGCCTTTTGTTTGTCCTCTAGAGCTATCTCCAAAGGTTACATCGGGACCTCTTTCTTTGGTGTATTTGGACAGCATCTTCTTGTTCCCGGTCATATGCCTCGAGCATCCAGAATCTACAAACCATTCTTCACCTCTAAAATTTGAGCTTGTGGAGATGTGGTTGTAGTCCTTCCACCTTTTCTGCAATCAGACAAGCAGAGATTTAGGTACCCAAATCTGTGTGGGTCCTTTGGGGTTAGCTGGTTTCCTGGAGAATAGATTTCTCCTTGGATTGTGAAAGTAGTTATTATTATTATGACCCTCATAAGGTGTGTAAGGTCGAGGTCTGAATCTCCTGTTGGGATTGTATACTGGATATTCCTCAAAATTTTGATAGTGTGGGCCATTTCTAAATCTTAGCTGAGACCATTTATTGAATCTTTGAGGTCTCCACACTTGTTCATTTTGGAAATTGGGATAACCTTGAGGTTTCCATCTGCCCCTCCCATTTTGAAATCTGTTTTTAGGGAGTTGTTGGTAATAGTGGGCATGTTGTCTGGGCTGCTGCTTTTGCCTGGGCCATTGCCTAGTCGCCTGTCTAGGTGGCTGCCTTGTGTAACATTTGCGGCTAGACATGTGACTTGGTTATTACATTTTTAAATATCAGTTTATATGTAGGCTCAGTCGAGACAATTGTTTCTCCCTTGATAAACTTTCTTTTAGAACTAGAGGGAGTGTGAGGATCATATCCAAGGCCTGATTTGGAATATAGTGGCCTTTTATTGGTACACAATTCTTCCAGGGTTGAAGACGCCTTCAGGGAGGTTATTTCCTGCGCCTGAGTCTTATTTACCTGTGTCAGCTTAGTAAACTCAGCTTTAGCATGAGCAAGTGCAGCTGATTTTTCTTTAAGTAAAATGGTTAGTCTGTTTATCTCAGCTGTATTAACATCACCCTGGTTTTTAAAGTCAGCTGCAGTTATCTCAACCTTATTCAGATCTAGGCTGATTTTTTCGAAATCATTTTTCAGCTGCCTATTCTCATCTTGCAGCTGAGTCTTCTCTGCTGATACAGTTTGGTGTGCAGATTTGAGTGTTTCAAAATCTTTAAATAACTGATTTAATGATTCGTGCAGATCTATATCTTGTGACATGGCTGAACTGTTATTTGAACCGGTGGGTTTAGAAGTTACCTCTTCATCAGCTAGGTTTGCCATCAGGCAGTCATACTCTTCATCTTCATCAGAAAAGAATACGCTGCTTGATTCGACATGCTCCTAGTCTTCTCCGATGAGGGCCTTTCTTCTATCTTCTTTTCTGCCCACCTCCTTCTTGCTTTCGTCCTTCTTGAACTCAGGACAGTCCATTTGGATGTGTTCGGTCTTCTGACAATTGTAGCACTCTACTTTCCAGCTTCCAGCTTTCTGGTTCCTTCTTGGATTCTCCTTATAATTTTTCTTGTATTTGGAGTAGTTCTTTCTAAAGTTTCTGAATCTTTGCATTATAAAAGCCATTTCTTCCTCAAAATCTAGTGGTTTTGGAGGCTTTACATCAGATAGGCTCTTGGCAGGGGACTCGGCTGCAAATGCTATTCCCTTCTCTGCAGGCTCAGTTGAGGATGAACTTGGAAGCTCGAACTCATAAGCCTTCAGATCAGAGAACAGCTCTTGGATCTTTATCTTATTCAGGTCCTTGGACTCTCTCATGGACACGGCCTTCATGCTCCATTCAGGGTTGAGAGATCTGAGAACCTTCAGTGCCATTTCCCTGTTGCCATAAGTTTTGCCGAGGGAGCTGATCTCATTAATAATCTCAGTGAACCTTGTGTCCACTTGATCTATGGATTCGCCGTTCTTCATTTTGAAATTGTCAAACTTTTGAATGGCGATTGACAATTTATTTTCTCTGATTAGCTCCGTTCCTTCACACATTAAAGCTAATGTGTCCCAGATTTCCTTGGCATTCTTGCAGTTCTTGATCTTGACCATGGTGGATTTGTCAAGAGTCTGATATAATACATCTCTGGCCCGGTTATCAAGATTGGCCAGTTTTCTTTCTTCGGGAGTCAGCTCTGTCCTTTTCTTAGGAATCTTCTCTGGCTTCCCTGCTGCGATCTCCTCTGCTGTGTTTTCCTTCTCGAAGATGAATGGACCATCCTCTATGATGCACCACATGTCGTCATGAATCGAAGATAAGTGTGCCTGCATCCTTATCTTCCACAGATCATACTCGTCAACTGAAAACACAGGGAGTCTAGAATGCATGTGTTCCATTATAAAATGAGAGTAAAGATATATCTTTGATATAGATCTAGTTCGTGAAATAAATGAACCAACCTCTCTGATACCACTTGTAGGTCACAAGTCGTCCAGGTACAAGTCTAGAGGGGGGGTGAATAGACTTGTAGAAACTCTTAAACTTTTTTTTGCGAAGAGTGAGTTTCTTCAGCTGATAGGTAAACAAATGACTTGGAGTCGTTTGTTCTTTAATATATGCGGAAGTCAGCTGATGACGAATAGAAAGCAACTAATGAAACACTTAACAATGAATGCAGCAGTTAAAGTATGATGCAATAAAATAGTAAAGAACGCAGGCGATTATAGTGGTCTCAGAGGTGGGGTAATCCTCTACTAATCCACTTTTCTCCAAACCAGTTGGAGATGAATTCACTATAATTTTCAACCAGTGATAAATATTATAGTGATTCAAACAAAACTACAACAGCTTCCAACCAGTGGAAATCCGTTCCGTTGTACCACACTTTACTGCCTTGCACCTCTTAATCCTCGATCCTTGGATGCCTTTACAGTCTCTAACTTCAACCAGTGAAGTACCCCGAACTCAGGATTATAGACAAGAGTTTTTGTCTTCTCCAACTAAGAGCTTCTTTAAGTATCAACTTTTAGAACCGCTCTTTTCACGATGCTATAGATTGCTTTTTGATTGCTTGAATGCTTTGATCGCTTGAAAGTATGTTCGCACCGGTGATTGCTCAGTTTCAAATCTTCGGATATATATAGGTCACGATCTCTGAGCTTTTTCCTTGTAGCCGTTGCAAATCTTTTGAACAAATCCGTCCGTTGGAGGGAGACTTCTTTGTTTAATCTTTCTGAACGTTGCAAGGCTGGATTCCCATTATTTTAATCTATCTTCCGACCGTTGTGAAGACTCTGCATGTGATGCGCCGAATCTTTTGATTATAAAACGTTTAAAGTCTTCAAGGTGGGTCTGGATAGCTTTTTTAATTCATATCTCTTGCGGGAATCACTCCAATTTGTCTCTTCACGTTGCATGTGACTTTCCGTAATACTTGACTTTCCAACGCATGCTGACGTGGACTTGGAGTACTTGGCTGACTTCGACTAGGCTGATGAGCAGCTAACATCTCTGCAGTCTGGACCTCTCTGATGTTCACTGTTTGTGACTTATCTGATCAGGTGACTTGTCTGAGGTACCTTGGCTGCAGTCTGGTCAAACTTCTCTGATAAATTGTGTTGACCAGAACTACTCTGACTCGACTCGACTAATCCTCTCTGATGGACTTAGCTGTACTCAGTACTTAGCCGATTTTAGCCTAACTAATTTTTGGCCTACAGAAGATACTCATTTGGTTCTTCTTTACATTTTGCCAAGTTTTATACTTAACATATTTGGCCTATGGAAGATACTCATTTGGTTCTTCCTTACATTTTTGCCAAGTAATAAACATTTGATTTTATATTAATGACATCATCAAAATCTAACAAGTATTCCTAACAACATATAGAGAGAGAAACAAGAGAGAAAAGAAGGAGAGAAAAATACTTGTGTGATTTCCCGGAGGTATATCGATCGGATCGTCGTAATTGTTGACAAGAGCTTGGTAGCTATTGGGCAAACTTTTTCACCGGAATAGATCGAGGGTTTGAGTCCGGATGTTCGGGTATTTTTGTTAGTTTTATGTGTAAGCTATTTTGGTGTTTCATTTTCTCGATCTTGTTGTTATTGTTGTATTCCAAATACTTGAAGAACGTTTATTACCGAGTATTTGAAGATTGTGTTGTATACCTCTAGTTTGTACTAGGGACGATTGTGTATTGTGTATTGGTGATAGTGGATTTAAGCGGCTTCGGTCCTGTGGTTTTTACTCTCGTCTTGAGAGGTTTTCCACGCTAAAATTGTGTCTCGTTATTTATCGCTTTTGGTATATCATTTGTATTATATTGTCGAGTTGTAATTGTTTGCTCTACTCATCGGTAACCGCGAATTTACAATTGAAGAGTGAGAAATTGTCAAACGAGATTCCGCATTTTTCGTTGTGACGTTACATTGTCGGTGTTTTTCCCAACAGGATTAATGGTTCAACACGCCCCCTCACGCGTAGCCGATGTCAAGGCTTACAACGTGGACTTTTAACTCGGGTGCGCGGAGCTAGAACATCGTGGGTCGTTTGGCTCGAACGTGTAGAGAGCCTGCTCCGATACCATGCATGTTAAAATCTAGAGTTCCATCTCAAAATCAATTGGCAATGAGAGGGGTAGCCCAAGATCTTTATACATTAAGTGGAAGGCTTGTAAGTACTCGATGTGGGCTTAATGCTTCAACATACCGTGAGTTTCGAACTTCATTGAACGGATACCCAATTAATTATGAACAGGTACATGCTTCGATCCATATCAAAATTTCCATTCACCATAATTTGCAGCAATATAATTTCATTAGTATAGAAGTCTCTATGAATAATAAGCGGCCCAGGCAAACAATATACACATAAGAACATTCTTAATTTATATATACACTAACATACAATATAATCGACGGACAATTTGTGTATGCATTTAGCTTTGTTAAATAAAGTTTTGAGCTCTATAAAATTCATTAATCCACATATCCTGTTATATTTCATGTTTAATTCAAAAGGTGGATTTATAAAATTTAGATGATAATATTTTGCGCTTGATTAAGATCATACTCTGTGGGTTGATTGACTTAGGGGCTGTTTGGCAGTTGCTGAATGATTTATTGCAGAATGGTTGAGAGGCCAGAATGGTTGAGAGGCTCTGTATGGTTGAGTGCAGAATGAAATTTGGTTGTTTGGTAACTGTTCTGAATGGTAACTCTGAATGGTCACAAATTACCATTTTACCCTTCTGTATAAAAGTAGCGATTAAAAATCTCATTTTCCCTCCCCTTGCGTACCAAAACCTCTCCTTTTTATAAATAAAATCCCTAATTTTTATAAATAATTGTGTATAATAATTTTAAATTTAATTCATTTAAAATAATAATAATAATAATAATTATTATGTATAATATTTTTAAATTTAATTCATTTAAAATAATAATAATACTAATTATTATTATTATGTATAATATTTTTAAATTTAATTCATTTGAAATAATAATAATAATTATGCATAATATTTTTTAATTTAATTCATTTAAATAATAATAATAATAATTATGTATAATATTTTTTAATTTAATTCATTTAGAAAATTATAATAATAATTATGTCTAATATTTTTGTATTTAAATTCATTTAAAAAATAATAATAATAATTATAAATAATAATTCTTAATTTAAGAGGAGGTGTAAAGCTGGAAATTATTTGCCTCTTAATGGTTGAGAGAGGGTATGGATGCTTAATGGTTAAGAGGTTATTGTAACCATTAAGAGGTCATATTTTTTTTGCCAAACAGTCCTGACCTCTTAACAATTCAGAGATAGACTCTTAATGTAACCATTACGAGCCAAACAAACAACCCCATACTAATCTTGCTTTCACCAAATGTCTTAAACTGATTTTCATATCAATAGAGGCCAGATGCAAATAAACTATTATTTATTCAGAATCTCTAGAAAGAGTCCAGAAGTTTTGGAAACAATCAGTTGTGTTATTTTATCTGAAAATTTATTTCCGATCTTGACATTGCAAGTCAAAGAATAGTTCTATTCTTTTAATTTATTTTCTTTCATCTGGTACAAGTTTCAGGTTTTGGTGTTTCTGCTAACTTGACAAGGCTAATCTACCTTTTCTACTAAAATAAAGTCGAAGGACACATATCGCCTTGTGAGAATTTTTAATATTTCAAATTCTAAAAATAAAAATAATTATTACGTGGCAACAGTATATTTTAAACTGATAGTTCCCACTAAACCACTACCAAAATTCCTGTGATAATTTTTAAAATTTCGAATTTTAAATAATTATTACCTTGCAACTGTATATCTTAAACTAACAGATCCCACTAAACCACTACCATAATAATAATATGTAATATCCGACTGTAATTCTTCATTTTTATCTGTTGTATTACTCGAGCAATTTGAATATCGTGGATCGTTTCATTCAGTATTATGTTGAGGTGTTATAGATTTGAGCTTCGTATCGTTGTTATTTCACTTCATACTTGATGATTCAATGTTATGGGAGTTACATTTTTGGGCCTTTTCTGGCGGTGTAGCGTACACTACGTAGCAGGATTAACGTACGTTAATCTTGTGCCTTAACGTACGTAATACTTTCTCTGTTGCGTACGCTAAGAGAGAATCTGACATCAGTTGACTTCCGCACGTGAACCTGTTATCCGCTGGCATGCATGTGTATGATGTCTAGCTGTCGTGTCGGTCAGAGTCAACCTTTAATAGCGTACGTAACACCCTTTTAATTAGCGTACGCTAATGGCCTGTGGATTTAAGACAGTAGCCACTGTAAGCCGCTTACGTACATAACATTAACCGGTTAGCGTACGTAAGACTGTTAACGTACGCTAAATTTGTTCGATAGCGTACGTTAAGCCTGTGCAGTCTATTTATAGGACTAGCCTGTTTTTCATTTCTTTTCGGTTTCAACTCGATTTTCTCTCCGTATATTCCCTCTTCTGCCTCCCTAGACCGATATTAACCTCCTCCACCTTGGTTTTGAGTCTTGTAACTTGGATTGGAACTCATTGATTCGAAGTTAGAATATATTCTTGAGCTTGAAGTGTGTTTCTTGTGGTATTGAAAGTTAATCTTCGTTTCTGGAGGTATGTATATGTTTATCCTCTGTATTTTTCGTATATTAATGTTAGTAGTGTAGAATACTTCACTTAGAGTTTAATTAACCAAGTAGAACATGGTTATAATTAAACTTTTTAACACTTCTTGATGAATATGTTAAATGAAGGTTTTGAAATGGATGTGTTCTTGATTCTATGGTGATAGTAACCATGATATAAATGTTATGCTCATCTTGCTGGACGAAGTAACCTCAGTAGAACATAGATAATCATTTAGCTTCTTCATAACTGGGTTTGATCGATGGAATTGTTATCATAAAGTGTTGAAACACCATACTTGATATTCATTTACCTTGAGAAGAACTTGACAATATTGAAGATAGAATGATGTTCTCTTATTCAGAAACCTTAGAAGTTTTAACATCATTATGGTTCAGATTCACAAGTCCATGAGGAATGATAAGAACACCTTGTTGAATGTTAGAAGATTAGTGTGGTAATTCTAAAACCTAAGTTAGGTGATTTCATAAATGATATTAATGGATCTTCGAGTTTTGTAAGGATGGTTTTGATAATCTTCATGAATATGGTGTAATCTCATAACTAATATAACCTTATTATAAGCTTAATATTCAATTTAGATGAGATGTATTGATGAACTTTGTTGTGCAGATTTTTACATTTCAACATTGTAATGTTTTTTGGAAAGTTTAATCAACATAGGATGATATTGACACCATAAGTGGTTGTTTAACATGTTCTTGATAAATTCTTAGTTATGAAGAATCATGCAAACATTCGGTAAATGTCTTGTGAACCGATTTTAAGGTTGAATTGAGATTAAAAGAATTCTTGGTATAAGACTTCGATATTTTGAGATAGCGAAACTATTCTAATGGATTGTAGGGTGTCGTCTTACTAATTCTATATCGATAATCATACGGATATGTTATTGAGTAAAATGTATTTCATTTAAGGTTGATTGTTCGAGTAAACGATATTAGTCGAGGACCGTTCGTTCGTTTCGACAAGGGAGGATTATTCTCGTCTCCGTATTGAGGCAAGTTATCGTGCTTGGTTATAATGATGATTAGATTCTTGTGATGATTATACGTTTCATGTGTATGAAATATTTATTGGCGAATCGTAATTTGATATTGTCCTTGACGTTGTTCCGTTTTTCATCATGGGATTGCATTCCCAAGTATGTCACTTTGAATCGTTGATCTCATTGGTCCTCGTTGTCACTTCGATGAGTTTTCTTGATCCTTAATCGGATATATGATTTAGTGAATTCGTTGTCATGTTGTATCGTGACATATCTGGAATCATATCTGCGTGCTGATTGGTTATTGTGTAGGATTTTTAGCCAGGCACTTATATAGCATACGTGGATGTTTCAGTATTGGACTGTGCACACGAGACGTAGTTCGTGAGGCTAATTAGGTACATTGTCACACGTATATTCTAAATTACGTATACGGGGTGGACATGTACACAAACACATTTCCGGATCGGGCGTACTGTTATGTCCATCTTGAGCCATATTGTTTAATCGTTCGTAGTCCATGTATGATTGGATATGTTCGATGATTTGGGACTGATTGTTCATACGCCCGAGGGGTATGTTCAGTAGTCGGGATGTTTTTTTTGAGATCTAATATATGTGGATTGTATAATGTCGGGACAATCATTTATCATGTATATATGACCCTGTGTTTTGGGCGAAATACTTGTATTGTATTTTAGGTCGAGGCAAAGGCAAGGCACGAGAAGAGCACGGTGACGGCGAGGGGTTCGAGGGATACTAGTTCGGAGGGCCCATGTCTTTTTGTCCGGTTATTATTTCAAACCGTGTAATGTTACTTTAATTCCGCTTTATCTACAGTTGTCTGGTTGTATTTGAAGTATATTCCATCTCCATATGGTTTGTACTTGTATTTTCGGATCCTGTGTATCATAAGGCCGTTGGCCATACTATTAAACTCCTAATCGGAGTAATGACTGTTATTGTGGTTCGGTATCACAAAATAATACTTATTTAATTTGTATTTTGATATCGCCTGGTGGGTCCCGGTGTGGGGATCCACGGCACTGTAATAGCCGCCTTTTGGGGTGTTACAGAACATGGTATCAGAGAGTGTGTTGTTTTCTCTTTAAGATTCGTTGTAGAATGAGCTAGTATCCAAAGACCTTTGTGTCACATGTGACCTGTGCAAGCGCCTGACCCTACGAACCAAATACGGTATGTACTTTTCGAGCCATGATTTAATTACTGGCATGATATTTATATCGGAATGGATCTCGTTGTTGATCTTGTTATTTCGAGGATCTATGGCAGGATTTATCTGATTGATAATTCGAGGTAAATGCTGGGTTGATTATATGATTAAAATTGTTCGACTTGACGTCGATGTAATATTCTGTGTGACAGTAGTGGTGTCGATAATTAATTGTGAACCGTTTTCTTGAATATGTGATTCCTTGTTGCTATTAACTTAGCATGAATTTTGAATAGTATCTTGAACTGTACTTATGGTTATCATTATGATTGATTCTTCAGTATAGTAAGAAATCTGAGAGGTCGTGGCAGAGGGGGACGAGGCCGTGGAAGGGGCCGAATCCCGATACCTCGAGCCAACAGACGCGCGAATGTGGATCATAGTTCCGCAGACAGTGGTTCGCCTTCTAGGGACCAATCACACCATAGTGGACGTGAGGATGCGCATGTCAATCCTTACGTCGTGATGCAGGGCATGATGACTTAGATGACCCAGATGGCTCAATTAATGAAAGCTATGCAGAGGGCCACTACTGGCCAGCAGCAGGGGCCTCATCCTCCACCTCCTATTCTTGGCGGACCCGTGAGTTGAATCATCAGCGACATCTCTCGCCAGCGACCTCCAACCTTTGAAGGCTCCTCTGAGCCTACTGACATTGTGCATTGGATCGAGCATTTTGAGAAATTGTTCGAGATGGTGGACTTCCCGGAGGAGAATCGCGTCTCCGTAGCAGCTTACTATCTTAGCAAGGGCGCTCACACTTGGTGGCTTTCAGTGAGGCCAGTTGATGGTGCTTATACTTGGGAGGAATTTAAAAACCTCATGCTAGACCGTTATTATCCAGGGCCACTCCGTGAGGCCAAGCTGTCGGAATTGCTAAACCTGGACCCATCCGAGGACGATGATGTACTATCTGTCGCCGAGAAATTTCCGGCACTTCTCACTTTCGCCTCGTCTATTGATAAAATCAAATATTTTCTCAAGAGGTTTAAACCCCGAATGAGAATGCAGCTGTTGAATCACCACTGTACGACCCTGCCAGAGTTCATCGAGAAAGCTCTGGAATACGAGCTCACCGCGAAGGAGATTTATAAGAAGCAACCACAACCCAACAACAAAAGATCTCGGAACCAAAACCAGACTGAGAGTAACCGGGGGACATTCAGGAAGCCCCAGTCATTGTCAAACCCTTCTGATTGACCATCCATGGCATCAAAGCCAGCCGGATCGCACTCTCGAGCGGTCCCCCCATCTGTTGTGTGCTATAACTTCGGAGACCAGGGGCACATCAGCTCCAATGCCCAAAGTCGACCGTCGCATACCACACTTGTGGGAAGAATGGGCATCGTACTCGTTTTTGCAGGAATGGACCCGGACGTGAACCAGTAGCGTCTCATGCTCCAAATCAGTCTACTGTCCAGGACCGTGTGCCTCCGTCCGCTTCTTATCAGACTACCGCGGCAAATAGGGGGATGGGTCGTGGGAATCAAAGTGGTACACATAGTGCAGAAGCCGCAAATCCTAGGACCTACGAAATGAAGAAAGCTGACGATCCCAAAGCCAGCACGATTGCAGGTATACTCGAGATCCACTCTCACCCGGTGTGTGTTCTTTTTGACACCGGTGCTTCGCACTTCTTTATATCTACTTCTTGTTTAAGTTGTTTGCCTATAGACCATGTTATCAATTGTGAACCCTATGTGATTGGTCAACCCGGTGGTAGAAGAATTATTGGGAATCGTGAAGTCTAGGACTATCCGATTCGTATGAACGACCGTGAGTGGTTGTCAATTCTGATTGTAGTCGATTTACCTAAGAATGATATAATCTTGGGTATCGATTGGATGGATCGTCATGATGCCATACTTAGTGTCCGCAAGCGGATGGTAACCGTCACTTCTGATGATGGTTTCGAGTGTATTTTTCGAGGTGATAATCCCAGCCGTTCCGCGAGAGTCATCAGCGCTATGAAAGAAGTGAAATTGCTTAATCAGGGGTGTATTGGTTATTGGTGCTACATGACCAAAACAGCAGATCGACCAGTTGAATTGGTCGACATTCCGGTAGTTCGAGACTATCTAGACATATTTCCAGACGAGTTGCCAGGCTTACCTCCACATCGTGAAGTGGAGTTTATTATTGAGTTAGAGCGAGGCACGTCCCCGCTTTCAAAAGCACCGTATCGTATAGATCCGACTGAGATGTAGGAGTTGAAGAATCAGCTTGAGGAGTTGACTAAAAAGGGTTATATTCGACCTAGTGCGTCCCCTTGGGGAGCACCAGTATTATTTGTACGAAAAAAAGACGGATCGCTGTGATTATGTATTGATTACCGTGAGCTGAACAGGGTAACCATCAAAAACAAATATCTGTTGCCTCGTATTGAAGATTTATTGGACCAACTTCAGGGAGCTGCTGTGTTTTCTAAGATCGACTTGAGGTCTGGTTATCATCAGTTGAGGATTCGAGAGTCCGACATTTCGAAGACGGCCTTCCGTACTCGCTATGGACATTATGAGTTCGTGGTGATGCCATTTAGATTAACAAATGCACCAGCTGTATTTATGGAGTTGATGAATCGGGTTTTTATTAACTATCTAGACTGCTTTGCAGTCGTTTTTATTGACGACATTCTGATTTACTCTCGTGACCACGAAGAGCATGGACGTCATCTTCACCAAGTTCTCGATGCATTGAGGCGGCAACAGCTTTATGGGAAGTTTTCTAAATGTGAATTCTGGATGCCTGAAGTAATCTTTCTTGGGCATGTGATATCCGCCGAAGGAGTGAGAGTGGACCCATAGAAGACAGAATCCATTCGAGACTGGCTATCCCCGAAGAACGTGAAGGAAGTTCGTAGTTTCCTCGGCCTAGCAGGTTACTATCGACGGTTCATGGAAGGATTTTCCAAAATTGCGCAACCGATGACTAACCTACTGAGGAAGGATAAGAAGTATTTGTGGTCAGGAGCATGTCAGCAAAGTTTTGATGAGCTTAAGAGTCGATTGATTTCAGCACCTGTTTTGGTTCTACCAAAGGGAACGGAAGGATTCGTGGTGTATAGTGACGCGTCGAGACAGGGCCTTGGATGTGTACTGATGCAAGAAGGAAAAGTGATTGCCTATGCATCGAGATAATTGCGACCCTATGAAGTTAACTATCCGACCCATGACTTGGAGTTAGCAGCCGTGGCGTTTGCTTTGAAAATCTGGCGTCACTATCTGTATGGAGTTACCTGCCAGATCTTTACTGATCACAAGAGCCTGAAGTACATTTTTACTCAGAAAGAGTTGAACATGAGACAAAGAAGGTGGCTAGAATTAATCAAAGATTATGATATCGAGATCCCTTATCATCCCGGCAAGGCAAATGTGGTTGCCGATGCCTTGAGCCATAAGACAGTGCAGGAGCAAATGCTTAGCTGTTTGACAGCTCAGAGGGAACTGCAGTTGGATCTTATGAGGCCAGAAATTAAAGTTTGGTTATAGCGTGTTCAGGGACAACTTTTCACACTTGAGATTTCTTCGTCTATTGATGATATAATCAGATCGAAGCATATTACGGACCCATTCCTATCTCGAGTTCGGGATGAAATAACTTAAGGGAAAGCCCCTGAATTTGTGATCCACGAGGATGGATTGATACGCTTCAGGAATCGAGCGTGTGTACCAGCAGACGAGGAGTTAAGGAACTCTATCATGAGAGAGGCCCATGCTACCCCCTACTCTATTCACCCGGGGTCTAGTAAGATGTATAAGGATTTGAAACAACATTATTGGTGGGGAAATATGAAACGTGAGGTCGGCGAATTCATTTCGAGATGTTTAACCTGTCAGCAGGTTAAAATTGAGCACCAGCGACCCGCAGGAATGCTGAAACCGCTCCCGATTTTCGAGTGGAAATGGGAGGACATATCGATGGATTTTATCACTAGCTTGCCGATGAGTCGTCGAGGAATGAACACGATTTGGGTGACTGTGGATCGGCTGACCAAAGCAGCCCACTTCTTGGAGATTAAGGACACGTGGGGTCTTGAGAGACTGGCCCAGCTTTTTATTAAGGAAATTGTGAGGTTACATGGTACCCCCAAGAGTATTGTATCGGACCTTGACAGGCAATTCATGTCACACTTCCGAAAGGCAGTTCATCATGCAATGGGCACACAGTTGAATTTCAGTACGGCTTTTCATCCACAGACCGATGGTCAGTCCGAGAGAACCATCGAAACTCTAGAGGACATGTTGAGAGCATGTGCTATCGATTGGAAGGATGATTGGGAAGCCCAACTACCTTTGGTGGAATTCACTTATAATAATATTTGGCACGCTTCAATTCAGATGGCACCGTATGAGGCATTATATGGCTGTAATTGTAGGTCCCCTTTGTGTTGGGACGAACTGTCAGAATCTCTGGGTACGGAACCCGATATGTTATTAGCAGCCCGTGAAAAGATCTCTCTGATTAGGAGTCATTTGTTAACGGCTCAAAGTCGACAGAAGCCCTATGCAGACCACCGTCGATGACCGCTTGAGTTCGAGGTTGGTGACCATGTGTTGATGAAAGTGTCTTCTGCTCGAGGTACTTTCCGTTTTGGGAAGAGAGGCAAGTTGAGCCCGAGGTACATTGGGCCGTTTGAGATTTTGGAACGTGTAGGTGATCTGGCCTATCGACTGGC
Source organism: Orobanche coerulescens (assembly GCA_033398695.1). Taxonomy (NCBI): domain Eukaryota; kingdom Viridiplantae; phylum Streptophyta; class Magnoliopsida; order Lamiales; family Orobanchaceae; genus Orobanche; species Orobanche coerulescens. Next base: position 41,990,666 of record CM065815.1, on the reverse strand, counting down.
TTTGCCACCGGCTTTAAGTCGGATTCACAACATGTTTCATGTCTCCCATTTGAGGAAGTACGTTGCTGATCCGAGTCATATACTTCAGTTCGATAAGATCGAATTAGCGGAGGATCATTCGTATGAGGAGCGTCCTGTACAGATACTCGAGAGGAGGATCAAACAATTGCGGAACAAGGCGATTCCTCTACTGAAGGTTCAGTGGTCACAACACGGAGTCGAGGAGGCTACGTGGGAAACCGAGGATAGTATGCGAGTGAGATATCCCGAATTATTTACCCCTTAGTTTTGAGGACGAAACTCCTTTTAAGGGGGGAGTATGTAATATCCGACTGTAATTCTTCATTTTTATCTGTCGTTGTATTACTCGAGCAATTTGAATATCGTGGATCGTTTCATTCAGTATTATGTTGAGGTGTTATAGATTTGAGCTTCGTATCGTCGTTATTTCACTTCATACTTGATGATTCAATGTTATGGGAGAGTTACATTTTTGGGCCTTTTCTTGCGGTGTAGCGTACGCTACGTAGCAGGATTAACGTTCGTTAATCTTGTGCCTTAACGTACGTAATACTTTCTCTGTTGCATACGCTAAGAGAGAATCTGGTATCAATTGACTTCCGCACGTGAACCTGTTATCCGCTGGCATGCATATGTATGATGTCTGGGCTGTCGTGTCGGTCAGAGTCAACCTTTAATAGCGTACGTAACACCCTTTTAATTAGCGTACGCTAATGGCCTGCGGATTCAATACAGTAGCCACTATAAGCCGCTTACATGCGTAACATTAACCGGTTAGCGTATGTAAGACTGTTAACGTACGCTAAATTTGTTCGATAGCGTACGTTAAGCCTGTGTAGTCTATTCATAGGACCAGCCTGTTTTTCATTTCTTTTCAGTTTCAACTCGATTTTTTCTCCGTATATTCCCTCTCCTGCCTCCCTAAACCGATATTAACCTCCTCCACCTTGGTTTTGAGTCTTGTAACTTGGATTGGAACTCATTGATTCGAAGTTAGAAGGTGTTCTTGAGCGTGAAGTGTGTTTCTTGTGGTATTGAGAGTTGTTCTTCATTTCTGGAGGTATGTATATGTTTATCCTCTGTATTTTTCATATATTAATGTTAGTAGTGTAGAATACTCCACTTATAGTTTAATTAACCAAGTAGAACATGGTTATAATTAAACTTTTTAACACTTCTTGATGAATATGTTAAATGAGGGTTTTGAAATGGATGTGTTCTTGATGCTATGGTTATAGTAACCATGATATAAATGTTATGCTCATCTTGCTGGACGAAGTAACCTTAGTAGAACATAGATAATCATTTAGCTTCTTCATAACTGGGTTTGATCGATGGAATTGTTATCATAAAGTGTTAAAACACCATACTTGATATTCATTTACCTTGGGAAGAACTTGACAATATTGAAGATTGAATGATGTTCTCTTATTCAGAAACCTTAGAAGTTTTAACATCATTATGGTTCAAATTCACAAGTCCATGAGGAATGATAAGAACACCTTGTTGAATGTTAGAAGATTAGTGTGGTAATTCTAAAACCTAAGTTAGGTGATTTCATAAATGATATTAATGGATATTCCAGTTTTGTAAGGATGGTTTTGATAATATTCATGAATATGGTGTAATCTCATAACTAATATAACCTTATTATAAGCTTAATATTCAATTTAGATGAGATGTATTGATGAACTTAGTTGTGCAGATTTTTACATTTCAACATTGTAATGTTTTTTGGAAAGTTTAATCAACATAGGATGATATTGACACCATAAGTGGTTGTTTAACATGTTCTTGATAAATTCTTAGTTATGAAGAATCATGCAAACATTCGGTATATATCTTGTGAACCGATTTTAAGGTTGAATTGAGATTAAAAGAATTCTTGGTATAAGACTTCGATATTTTGAGATAGCGAAACTATTCTAATGGATTGTAGGGTGTCGTCTTACTAATTCTATATCGATAATCATACGGATATGTTATTGAGTAAAATGTATTTCGTTTAAGGTTGATTGTTCGAGTAAACAATATTAGTCGAGGACCGTTCGTTCGTTTCGACAAGGGAGGATTATTCTCGTCTCCATATTGAGGCAAGTTATCTTGCTTGGTTATAATGATGATTAGATTCTTGTGATGATTATACATTTCATGTGTATGAAATATTTATTGGCGACTCGTAATTTGATATTGTCCTTGACGTTGTTCCGTTTTACATCATGGGATTGCATTCCCAAGTATGTCACTTTGAATCGTTGATCTCGTTGGTCCTCGTTGTCACTTCGGTGAGTTTTCTTGATCCTTAATCGGATATGTGATTTATTGAATTCGTTGTCATATTGTATTGTGACATATCTGGAATCATATCTGTGTACCGACTGGTTATTGTGTAGGATTTTTAGCCGGGCACTTATATAGTCATACGTGGATGTTTCCGTATTGGACTGTGCACACGAGACGTAGTTCGTGAGGCTAATTAGGTACATTGTCACATGTATATTTTGGATTCCGTATACGGGGTGGACATGTACACGGACACATTTCCGGATCGGGCGTACTGTGATGTCCATCTTGAGCCATATTGTTTAATCGTTCGTAGTCCATGTATGATTGGATATGTTCGATGATTTGGGACTGATTGTTCATACGCCCGAGGAGTATGTTCAGTAGTCAGGATGTTTTTATTTGAGATCTAATATATATGGATTGTATAATGTCGGGAGAATCATTTATCATGTATATTTGACCCTATGTTTTGGGCAAAATACTTGTATTGTATTTTAGGTCGAGGCAAAAGCAAGGCACGGGAAGAGCACGGTGACGGCGAGGGGTTCAAGGGATACCAGTTCGGGGGCCCCATGTCTTTTTGTCCGGTTATTATTTCAAACCGTGTAATGTTACTTTAATTCCACTTTATCTACAGTTGTCTGGATGTATTTGAAGCATATTCCATCTCCATATGGTTTGTACTTGTATTTTCGGATCCTGTGTATCATAAGGCCGTTGGCCATACTATTAAACTCCTAGTCGGAGTAATGACTGTTATTGTGGTTCGGTATCACAAAATAATACTTATTTAATTTGTATTTTTATATCGCCTGGTGGGTCCCGGTGTGGGGATCCACGGCACTGTAATAGCCGCCTTTTGGGGTGTTACATAATAATAATAAATAAATAAAAATAAATCCCTATGAATAAGTAGAAAGACAGGTGTCGATCTGTTACATAATCCGAATTACATGCATGGACTATAAATAAAAATAGATAAGCATATATTTTTTTGACAATTAAAAAATAGAATAATTATTACTTTATATATTTTTTTTTACAATTAAAAAATAGTACTACCTACCAACTGTACATAATCCCACTAAACCACTATCAAAATAATAAATAAATAAATAAAAATAAATAAATAAATATGTATGAATAAATATTACTGCCAAATCCCACTAAATGATTATGAATTTAATGAAATATATTTCAATGCAACATCTGAATGAAACTGCCTACTTTATTAGTGGGATAGGTCAGTTAAGTGTGGGTTAATCGCGTACCCCTTTGCCAGAGTGGTGGAACTGCTCACCCCCACTAACTTGGAGGTTGTAGGTACCTCTGTATACTACAGCTATAAATAACACTTATTTTACCTACAAATTTACTATTACATTACAATTACAATTACTATTACGATACAAAAAGAATAATAAAACAAATATACAGAGCCAAATCAATGCCTCATTTTTTCAGTTTGGTGAAGGATCTGAAGCCATCAACCATGCTATGTGCAATGCGACTTCGTCTGGTGAGAAGTTTTGATGTTTCTGCATACAACAACAAAAATAAAGTTGCAAGCTTTGAATTCATCTTTCAAGACAAGGAGGTTAATATTCAGAATTTACTTTACTTATTAAGATTCTGTTTTAGATTCTTACAATGTTTTGTGTAATATGTTTAAGGGTGATCGAGTGCATGCTTCCGTGAGAGGCCATGCAATGACTTTTTTGAAAGCAAAACCAGTCGAGGGTCATCTTTATGCATTGAAGGATTTCGTTGTACTAGAAAATAAGAGCAAGTTCAAAACAACTGTCCACCCTTATAAGATTAATTTCCTACGGAAAACAAGAATAGAGGAAATATTTGATGAAAAAATTCCTGAAACTATCTACAATCTTAAATCCTTCAATCAGTTAGAAAAGGAAAAGGAAAGTTCTCAGTTTCTTCTTTTTGGTGAGATTTTTTTTGCATTATATATTCATATATTTTTACAGTTTACTATCTAAAATTTTATTAAATTGTAATCTGTTTTGGTTAGATGTGATTGGCAGGATTATTTCATGCCAGCTTCCCCCTGTGGCAACAAAGAGAGAAAAAAGGATGGAGTTCACACTCGAAGATCATGTCAAAAACAATATCAAATGTACACTGTGGGACAACTATGTAGACGACTTACTGCCTTTTGTTGAAGCGGATTCGGAGGAAAATATCATTGTGCTGATTGAATTCGGGAAGGTCTCTATTTTTGGAGGTATTAAAATTAGAAAGCTTTTTTTCGTCAAGTTGCAATTGAAAAATGAACACTAATTTTTTATGTTGATACAGAGCAAGTAAGGGCATGAAATAGCTTTAATGTTACCAAGGTAACAGTGAATGGGGAATCTGTAATACCCCGATTTTTCAGATATATTTTTCATTTATATGTTGGTTATCGTTGATGGATATTTGGGTTGGAGAGCGTTGTGAACGTTTGATGATGTTATTGAATGCGTATATGTATTCATTGTGCCATATGTTTGATTGGTATGTCGAGACATTGGTTGAGGATAGTTGAATATGGCTAGGCACAGCAACGTTAGCGCACGCTATAAGTGTTTCATTAGCGCACGCTACTGAGTACAGGTAGCGCACGCTACGAAGTATTGATAGCGTACGCTAATAGGTTCGGATACGTACGCTAAGGAGGACCCCTAACGTACGTAACGACTTGCTGGGTTAGTTCCGGAAGGTGGCCGACAGGTAGGCCCAGGTTGATTTTTATATTCAGTTAGCGCACGCTAACGCATGTTGGTTAGCGCACGCTAACATCAGATCGCCAATAATGGAATCTTAGATTTCGGCGGGTGGACCCGGCCATGTTCGACGCGTGACCAGATAAGGTCAGCGAGTGTTTGTCGTGTAGATCTAGTGCACGCTAAAACCGTATGATTAGCGCATGCTAATTCCAGATCAGGCAGAGGGAATCTTGTCCTTGTCAGATGCTGTCGGCATGTGGGGGCACGAGTGGTAGGTGAACACTGTAGCAAGTCAACTTCGGATAGCGCACGCTAATATCAAGGATTTGCGTACGCTAGGCAGGATGTTTTACGTACGTTAATGCATGGGCATTACGTACGTAAGCTAGTTTACGAAGCAAGGCAGTAGCCTCTGGACTGCGATAGCGCACGCTAACAAAGTCAGTTAGCGCACGCTAAGGCTGTAACGCACGCTAAACATGAGATGTTAGCGCACGCTAATAATGTTTATTATAAAAGGTGGACAGACGGGTATTGTGAGGCATTTCGTCCATTCTTCTTCCTTCAGTCAGGAGAGAGAGAGTTGGGAGTTATTTGGAATTCCCAAACACTGTATAATGATAGTCTTTAACAAGATTAAGATTGAGAGATTGGATTCAAGCCTTGTTCTTCAAGTTGTTCATGATTCTTTGGATGGAGTTCTAGTGTTCTTCTTCTTGGTTCGTTTAAACCGTAATCTTCGTATTCCTTTGTTAATGGTTCGTTTTTCTTGGATGATTAAATGTGAGGAACATGTTGGATAATCATATAACGATGTTATATGGGATTTTATGGATTTTGATAAGAACTTGAATGTTTCTTCATATTATAAAGATGATGGTTCGTTTAAACCGTTTTGAGATAGATTTACGGATCATGATAATTTCAGTGATCGATTTGGATGAGATGAATCTTGATATGAGGTTGAATTCCGGATTGAATATGTTATGATCATTGTTACCAAGTTGGTTTGATTATTGATATGATTATTGTTCTAGGTTGATTAACCAATAGGTATAATCGTTTTGCCGCGGTGAAAGTCCGTAAATTCCGTCCGATCGAAATTTGAAGAACTCGTAGATGAGGGCGATGAGTTCGGTGTTGGTTTTGTCATGTTGATATCCAGGCAAGTGTTTACTTGTTCGGTTGTAATGTTTTGATGAGTAATTCCATTTACATTTCATAAGTATTTTATGTTGTATTGCATATTGACGAATGTTCAGTGATGTTCTAAAATGATTAGAATGCACAGTTGATGATTGTTGAGATACTTGGACAATCTTGGGAAGATTGTAGTATTCGGATATTGTTGATGTCATTTTGGATATTCTTGGCCTGTGGTATGCATTCCGGAAGGAAGTCCGGATAGAGGTATGTTTTATGGTAATCGTACATAGAGGATTATGTACGAGGAAGTATTCGGTATTGAGGTATTATACGGTATTGTTGTGATACTGGGATTTTTATGGTATTATCGTGATTTTGGGTTTTTGACGAGAATCGTTGGATTACCGGAGGTGGTAAGGTCATCGTTGAGGTTATTATTCTCATGATGCATGGCATGTGAATATTTATGTTTATGTACTTGTGGTTATTTGGCTGGCATTATTGCGGACCCCGTTGTGGGACTTGATTTTCCTGTTTTGAGGACTTTGATGGTTGCGGTCGTGAGGCGAGGATTCCGGACGATACTGGCTATGGCATATTGTTGGGGAATCGTGTATTTTGTTTGTGTATATCATTATTGATGTATGTGTATCTTGGACTGTACTTTTATCCGCTGCGTGAGTTCTTTCAAATGGCTTTCGGCTTTTTGCCAACTGAGTTTGATTTCGAAAACCGATTCCCTTAACCGAGTTTTTTGGCCTTGTTTGTCTTGACGGTAGTTTGTGTTTTCAAATGATTTTGTGAGTTTTGGAAAATACTACCGTCATCGGCCTTTTTGGCATTTTTGTAAATGGTTTTTAGCCTGGTGGGTTCCGGCGCGGGGCCCACGGCGTGTCATATTCCCGGATGGATCTGGGGGTGTTACAAATATGGTATCGGAGCCCAAGGTTTTGTGATAACCGGGCATGTGTGTTATGTGGCTCTACCGGTGTGGTAGTAGCGTGATGTTTGTGATGTTTTGGAACTGTGTGATTTTTGAGTACTGTCGTGGTGATGTGTGGGTTTGGGGATTGTTGGTGTTCCCGAGACCGACGAGGCAGGGAGTGAACGCCGGTGCCGTGGTCATGTGCAATGTGCGGCTCCAATCGGGAAGTGAACGCCGGTGCGAGGCACGTGCAATGTGCGGCTTTCGATGTGGAGTGGAACGCCGGTGATACGTGCATGTGACAAGGAGCGGCTCATGCGCTTTAGGTGAGGAGACACAGCGTCACAAATCCCACAAAACTCGACAGTGCTCTAAACTTGTTGTGGTCTTGGCGGAGACCAATTGTTTTCAAATTGTGATTATTCCCGTTTTGGCATTCTTGTTGTGTCGAGATTTTTGAAATGGTGCCATATGCTAGTATCACGGGAGATCTTCGACTTCACAGACCTGTAAGTATGTTGTTCGGATTATTCGATAATTCTTGGTTATCTTGGTGATTTTGGATTTATATGTTGTTGGCGACAGGTTGCAAGTTTCGAGGACGAAACTTATTTTTAAGGGGGGTAGAGTGTAATACCCCGATTTTTAAGATATATTTTTCGTTTATATGTTGGTTATCGTTGATGGATATTTGGGTTGGAGAGCGTTGTGAACGTTTTATGATGTTATTGAATGCGTATATGTATTCATTGTGCCATATGTTTGATTGGTATGTCGAGACATTGGTTGAGGATAGTTGAATATGGCTAGGCACAGCAACGTTAGCGCACGCTATAAGTGTTTCATTAGCGCACGCTACTGAGTACAGGTAGCGCACGCTACGAAGTATTGATAGCGTACGCTAAGAGGTTCGGTTACGTACGCTAAGGAGGACCCCTAACGTACCTAACGACTTGCTGGGTTAGTTCCGGAAGGTGGCCGACAGGTAGGCCCAGGTTGATTTTTATATTCAGTTAGCGCACGCTAACGCATGTTGGTTAGCGCACGCTAACATCAGATCGCCAATAATGGAATCTTAGATTTCGGCGGGTGGACCCGGCCATGTTCGACGCGTGACCAGATAAGGTCAGCGAGTGTTTGTCGTGTAGATCTAGCGCACGCTAAAACCGTATGATTAGCGCATGCTAATTCCAGATCAGGCAGAGGGAATCTTGTCCTTGTCAGATGCTGTCGGCATGTGGGGGCACGAGTGGTAGGTGAACACTGTAGCAAGTCAACTTCGGATAGCGCACGCTAATATCAAGGATTTGCGTACGCTAGGCAGGATGTTTTACGTACGTTAATGCATGGGCATTACGTACGTAAGCTAGTTTACGAAGCAAGGCAGTAGCCTCTGGACTGCGATAGCGCACGCTAACAAAGTCAGTTAGCGCACGCTAAGGCTGTAACGCACGCTAAACATGAGATGTTAGCGCACGCTAATAATGTTTATTATAAAAGGTGGACAGACGGGTATTGTGAGGCATTTCGTCCATTCTTCTTCCTTCAGTCAGGAGAGAGAGAGTTGGGAGTTATTTGGAATTCCCAAACACTGTATAATGATAGTCTTTAACAAGATTAAGATTGAGAGATTGGATTCAAGCCTTGTTCTTCAAGTTGTTCATGATTCTTTGGATGGAGTTCTAGTGTTCTTCTTCTTGGTTCGTTTAAACCAGGTAATCTTCGTATTCCTTTGTTAATGGTTCGTTTTTCTTGGATGATTAAATGTGAGGAACATGTTGGATAATCATATAACGATGTTATATGGGATTTTATGGATTTTGATAAGAACTTCGAATGTTTCTTCATATTATAAAGATGATGGTTCGTTTAAACCGTTTTGAGATAGATTTCTGGATCATGATAATTTCAGTGATCGATTTGGATGAGATGAATCTTGATATGAGGTTGAATTCCGGATTGAATATGTTATGATCATTGTTACCAAGTTGGTTTGATTATTGATATGATTATTGTTCTAGGTTGATTAACCAATAGGTATAATCGTTTTGCCGCGGTGAAAGGCCGTAGATTCCGTCCAGTCGGGGCTGAAGAACTCGTAGATGAGGGCGATGAGTTCGGTGTTGGTTTTGTCATGTTGATATCCAGGCAAGTGTTTACTTGTTCGGTTGTAATGTTTTGATGAGTAATTCCATTTACATTTCATAAGTATTTTATGTTGTATTGCATATTGACGAATGTTCAGTGATGTTCTAAAATGATTAGAATGCACAGTTGATGATTGTTGAGATACTTGGACAATCTTGGGAAGATTGTAGTATTCGGATATTGTTGATGTCATTTTGGATATTCTTGGCCTGTGGTATGCATTCCGGAAGGAAGTCCGGATAGAGGTATGTTTTATGGTAATCGTACATAGAGGATTATGTACGAGGAAGTATTCGGTATTGAGGTATTATACGGTATTGTTGTGATACTGGGATTTTTATGGTATTATCGTGATTTTGGGTTTTGACGAGAATCGTTGGATTACCGGAGGTGGTAAGGTCATCGTTGAGGTTATTATTCTCATGATGCATGGCATGTGAATATTTATGTTTATGTACTTGTGGTTATTTGTCGGGCATTATTGCTGACCCCGTTGTGGGACTTGTTTTTCAGGTATTGAGGACTTTGATGGTTGCGGTCGTGAGGCGAGGATTCCTGATTTATACGGCTATGGCATATTGTTGGGGAATCGTGTATTTTGTTTGTGTATATCATTATTGATGTATGTGTATCTTGACTGATTTTTATCCATTGCGTGAGTTCTTTCAAATGGCTTTCGGCTTTTTGCCAACTGAGTTTGATTTCGAAAACCGATTCCCTTAACCGAGTTTTTTGGCCTTGTTTGTCTTGACGGTAGTTTGTGTTTTCAAATGATTTTGTGAGTTTTGGAAAATACTACCGTCATCGGCCTTTTTGGCATTTTTGTAAATGGTTTTTAGCCTGGTGGGTTCCGGCGCGGGGCCCACGGCGTGTCATATTCCCGGATGGATCTGGGGGTGTTACAAATATGGTATCGGAGCCCAAGGTTTTGTGATAACCGGGCATGTGTGTTATGTGGCTCTACCGGTGTGGTAGTAGCGTGATGTTTGTGATGTTTTGGAACTGTGTGATTTTTGAGTACTGTCGTGGTGATGTGTGGGTTTGGGGATTGTTGGTGTTCCCGAGACCGACGAGGCAGGGAGTGAACGCCGGTGCCGTGGTCATGTGCAATGTGCGGCTCCAATCGGGAAGTGAACGCCGGTGCGAGGCACGTGCAATGTGCGGCTTTCGATGTGGAGTGGAACGCCGGTGATACGTGCATGTGACAAGGAGCGGCTCATGCGCTTTAGGTGAGGAGACACAGCGTCACAAATCCCACAAAACTCGACAGTGCTCTAAACTTGTTGTGGTCTTGGCGGAGACCAATTGTTTTCAAATTGTGATTATTCCCGTTTTGGCATTCTTGTTGTGTCGAGATTTTTGAAATGGTGCCATATGCTAGTATCACGAGATCTTCGACTTCTGCACTGTAAGTATGTTGTTCGGATTATTCGATAATTCTTGGTTATCTTGGTGATTTTGGATTTATATGTTGTTGGCGACAGGTTGCAAGTTTCGAGGACGAAACTTATTTTTAAGGGGGGTAGAGTGTAATACCCCGATTTTTAAGATATATTTTTCGTTTATATGTTGGTTATCGTTGATGGATATTTGGGTTGGAGAGCGTTGTGAACGTTTTATGATGTTATTGAATGCGTATATGTATTCATTGTGCCATATGTTTGATTGGTATGTCGAGACATTGGTTGAGGATAGTTGAATATGGCTAGGCACAGCAACGTTAGCGCATGCTATAAGTGTTTCATTAGCGCACGCTACTGAGTACAGGTAGCGCACGCTACGAAGTATTGATAGCGTACGCTAAGAGGTTCGGTTACGTACGCTAAGGAGGACCCCTAACGTACCTAACGACTTGCTGGGTTAGTTCGGAAGGTGGCCGGCTGTGCAGGCCCAAAGTTGATTTTTATATTCGCTAGCGCACGCTAACGCATGTTGGTTAGCGCACGCTAACATCAGATCGCCAATAATGGAATCTTAGATTTCGGCGGGTGGACCCGGCCATGTTCGACGCGTGACCAGATAAGGTCAGCGAGTGTTTGTCGTGTAGATCTAGCGCACGCTAAAACCGTATGATTAGCGCATGCTAATTCCAGATCAGGCAGAGGGAATCTTGTCCTTGTCAGATGCTGTCGGCATGTGGGGGCACGAGTGGTAGGTGAACACTGTAGCAAGTCAACTTCGGATAGCGCACGCTAATATCAAGGATTTGCGTACGCTAGGCAGGATGTTTTACGTACGTTAATGCATGGGCATTACGACGTAAGCTAGTTTACGGGCGCAAGGCGAGCCTCGATCGCGATAGCGCACGCTAACAAAGTCGATTAGCGCACGCTAAGGCTGTAACGCACGCTAAACATGAGATGTTAGCGCACGCTAATAATGTTTATTATAAAAGGTGGACAGACGGGTATTGTGAGGCATTTCGTCCATTCTTCTTCCTTCAGTCAGGAGAGAGAGAGTTGGGAGTTATTTGGAATTCCCAAACACTGTATAATGATAGTCTTTAACAAGATTAAGATTGAGAGATCGATTCAAGCCTTGTTCTTCAAGTTGTTCATGATTCTTTGGATGGAGTTCTAGTGTTCTTCTTCTTGGTTCGCTTTAAACCGTAATCTTCGTATTCCTTTGTTAATGGTTCGCTTTTTCTTGGATGATTAAATGTGAGGAACATGTTGGATAATCATATAACGATGTTATATGGGATTTTATGGATTTTGATAAGAACTTCGAATGTTTCTTCATATTATAAAGATGATGGTTCGTTTAAACCGTTTTGAGATAGATTTCTGGATCATGATAATTTCAGTGATCGATTTGGATGAGATGAATCTTGATATGAGGTTGAATTCCGGATTGAATATGTTATGATCATTGTTACCAAGTTGGTTTGATTATTGATATGATTATTGTTCTAGGTTGATTAACCAATAGGTATAATCGCTTTTGCCGCGTGAAAGGCCGTAGATTCCGATCAATGGGTCAAGAACTCGTAGATGAGGGCGATGAGTTCGGTGTTGGTTTTGTCATGTTGATATCCAGGCAAGTGTTTACTTGTTCGGTTGTAATGTTTTGATGAGTAATTCCATTTACATTTCATAAGTATTTTATGTTGTATTGCATATTGACGAATGTTCAGTGATGTTCTAAAATGATTAGAATGCACAGTTGATGATTGTTGAGATACTTGGACAATCTTGGGAAGATTGTAGTATTCGGATATTGTTGATGTCATTTTGGATATTCTTGGCCTGTGGTATGCATTCCGGAAGGAAGTCCGGATAGAGGTATGTTTTATGGTAATCGTACATAGAGGATTATGTACGAGGAAGTATTCGGTATTGAGGTATTATACGGTATTGTTGTGATACTGGGATTTTTATGGTATTATCGTGATTTTGGGTTTTTGACGAGAATCGTTGGATTACCGGAGGTGGTAAGGTCATCGTTGAGGTTATTATTCTCATGATGCATGGCATGTGAATATTTATGTTTATGTACTTGTGGTTATTTGTCGGGCATTATTGCTGACCCCGTTGTGGGACTTGTTTTTCAGGTATTGAGGACTTTGATGGTTGCGGTCGTGAGGCGAGGATTCCGGACGATACTGGCTATGGCATATTGTTGGGGAATCGTGTATTTTGTTTGTGTATATCATTATTGATGTATGTGTATCTTGGACTGTACTTTTATCCGCTGCGTGAGTTCTTTCAAATGGCTTTCGGCTTTTTGCCAACTGAGTTTGATTTCGAAAACCGATTCCCTTAACCGAGTTTTTTGGCCTTGTTTGTCTTGACGGTAGTTTGTGTTTTCAAATGATTTTGTGAGTTTTGGAAAATACTACCGTCATCGGCCTTTTTGGCATTTTTGTAAATGGTTTTTAGCCTGGTGGGTTCCGGCGCGGGGCCCACGGCGTGTAATATTCCCGGATGGATATGGGGGTGTTACAGAATCAAGGATTTTTCAAAACTTTAATGAAGGGTACATCTATGGCTTATAAATTTTTTAATCAACATATTTTTGAATGTTGATTTGGTTTAACTAATGAAATAATTTTGAAATCAGATTGGCCAACTCTGGCTCGGTTTCTGCTTCATTAATAAAATTTGAAAGTATTTCTGCTCCAAATATCTATGATGCTTTCAAAAATACAGAAGTTGATGTCAAAAACTTAGCTGAAATTATTCGATCAGACAAGGATGGCCAGTTTTGGGTATCTGCTACCATAATTCAAGTTGAGAGTATGAAAGACTGGTGCTATTTAGCATGCAGTAAGTGTTCTAAGAAACTGTCACATACCTCTAACATTTTTCAGTGTGCAAAGTGTGGAATGAAAGACCATCGAGGACAATACAAGTATGATTTTAACAGTTCACTTTTCTATTTGAAAAGTTTTTCATTTTTGATCTCCTGTTTCAACCTGCCAATTATATACTACAACTATAAAAACAGGTACAAAATTGAAGTGCTGGTACTCGATGAAAGTGGAAGTGCAAGGTTCATGTTGTGGGATAAGGAGTGCTATGAGTTGATAGGGAAAACAGCACCAGATGTCATGAAATCTAATGTGTGTTGTATTTTACAATTTTATTTATAAAAAAATAAAACATTTCAAAAAACTTACAAATAATATTTTTGGTTTGAATACAGTCAGAGTCATTAGATTCCGTTCCAAAGGAGATTGAAGAGGCCTTGACTGACCGTGTTGGGCTTTTTAAGGTGCAAGTTAGAGAGACAGATCAGAGTCGCAACTCTGTGATCTATAATGTGACCAGGCTTACTGCAGATGAAAAGATTTTATTCGTTTACAATGAGAACTACATTCATAAAAGAGTTTGTGATAATAGTTTTCTATATCAAAAAATTTATAATTATTTTTGTTTATAATGTTTATTTATTTTTTTTAGGAATTGAAGTTGCTATGCCATAATGAAGAAATTGGAGACAACAGAAATATGATCCTCAATTCGAGTGAAAATAACAACGAAGCTGTTGAGGAGGAACATGAAGAACTACAAGAAAAAAAATTAAATATGGAAGTTGCATTGGACGAAGGATTTGGAAAAAGAAGGAAGAAGTGTGTGAAGAAAGAGAAATGAAAAAAAAAGTTAATCTCATTTGAATTATTGCATTATTTTCATTTTCAAAAGTATGTTGGTTTAATAGTAGTTTTAAATTAAAGTTAAGTATGTTTATAAGACTTTATCCAATCAGTTGTTTTATTTGGATTTTAATTTTCTTCGATTGCTTATAATTCCAGCAGACTTTATTCCAGCAAATTATGTTGTAACAATCAATGATTGTTGCATACTAAAAAGCAAATAAGCATGATTGCTATAATTTTATTCTAACAAACTAAAAATCAACAATCAACAATATAAAAATAAAAGTGATATTAAGCTAAATATATTATATTTTAAAAACGAGATAGTTAGTAAAACAATATATTTTAAAAACAAGTCAGGATGATCATTACAATTATATTCTCACAAGTTAAAAATCAACATTATAAACACAAAAGTGATATTCTGTCAACTATATTATACCAAATATATAGTATAAAAATAAAAGTGATATTCTGAAAATATATTATGCATTTCTAATTATCAAAATCTAATATTTCTTAGTTCATTTGCAATTTTCAAAATCTAATGTTTTAGTTAAGTAGTAAAGATCGTGATAAAATTCAGATTTAGATTATTGAAATATGGGGCTCTTCAGTTAATCGTTTCACTTACTTAAAGCCTTTTTTTTATTTTGCCACCCTTAAAAAATTGTTTCTGGCTATATTAAAAATTAAATATAACCGAATATTAACTATATTTGACTAGATAAAACTAAATATTTCCACTATTATGTGATCAGTAATTGAAAAACCGACTGACATTTTCACTTTAAAGACAGATTCGCTTTACAGGTTCGTTTGTTTATATTCATATTTTAATTTCAATGCATATAATATCCTTTTCGTTTCAAAACTGGTATTTCTGCCAAATATATTAGAGTTAAAAAATGAGATAGTTAAACCAGCATATTATACCAAATATATAATATAAAAATAAAAGTGATATTCTGAAAATATATTATGCATTTCTAATTATCAAAATCTAATATTTATTAGTTCATTTGTAATTTTCAAAATCTAATGTTTTAGTTAAGCAGTAAAGATCGTGATAAAATTCAGATTCAGCTTATTGAAATATGGGGCTCTTCACTTAATCGTTTCACTTACCTTAAAGCCATTTTTTATTTTGCCACCCTTAAAAAATTTATTTCTGGCTACATTGAAAATTAAATATAACCAAATATTAACTATAGTTGACTAGGTAAAACTAAATATTTCCACTACTATATGATCAGTTAATTGGAAAACCGACATTTTTCGCTTCCATTTTGTATACTTGAAAAACTAATATTTCCACTTTAAAGACAGATTCGCTTTACAGGTTCGTTTGTTTATGTTCATATTTTAATTTCACTGCATATAATATCCTTTCCGTTTCAAAACTGATATTCGCACAGTTTATTAAAAAAGAAGAATTTGCTACAAGTCTGAATATCTGAAAATTTATTACCTTAATTGGATGTTTTGTGTAACACCCCGATATATTCGGAATAATTACAACGCCGTAAATCCATTATGTAAGAATTTACAAGGCTAATTTGAGAAATACGAAAAAGAATAATAATATCAAAGTACCGTTAAAGTTATATGTCAAACCAGTTCAATAATTCAAATGAGTCCATTATTACAAAACATCCCCAAAATCATCAACAACATACGCGTACTCGAGTACTGAAAAATAACCAGAAAACAAGACAACATGATCCACATCACTGAGCCACTTCATTGTCATGTCGGTACTGTGGTTGCTTCCCCGCTCCTCGACTACCTGAACATCAAAATAAATGTCCACCCCCGAAGGGGTTAGCAATCGATGCTAGTACAAGTATCGTGATACATAAATCAACAATGCATCAAAAACATACAAAACGGACATCCATCATCGGAATCCAACGATGCGAATCCTCACGATTCCATCAACACAATACAAGGTAATCCAACGATCCAGCGTCCTCAGTATAGATCCCCATGATGATCCCGTCGGACCAACGCATGGTGGAAAATCCATCCAGCGATCCAGCGCCCTCAGCATAGATCTCCATGATGATCCCGTCGGACCAACGCATGGTGGACATCCGATCCAACGCCCCCATCATAGATCCTCATGACCCCATCGGATCATTTACAACATAAACAATGCAATTATGCATACACATATGCAAATCAATATGTTTAGCGACATGAACAATCAAGAAATCAATAACGAATACCACGACAATTCAAAGGAGTTAATCTCATGTTCAACAACATGAATAAACCATATGCATGATCAAAATCCGAATATTAACCAATTTCAAAATACGATACTTGCCGCAAAGATGGCAAGAATTTAATACTCCCACGAATGTCACACGTCCGAAGGTCGCCGCCCTTCGATCGATCACCTTGTACAAGGGAATAACAAGGAATTCAATAAACCTCCCAAAACTAATGTACGAGTACCGAACGCCTTAAGTTCTAATTGAGTTATTAATAACGGACAATCGGTTCTTGGTCCTATCGTCCGACGAGTACTAAGTTGGAGAAAAGTCATGTGAATTCAAGAGATCGTAACGGAACATAAAGTCGGTGTCTAAAATTCCAAAGATATTCATCATATTATTATATCCCGTGTTCTATACTCTGATTTCGATTATTAACTCGAACACTTGGTTCGGTTGCTACAACGATATATAACGAGATAATCACGTACAATCTAGTTCTAGGTTAACTCAACTCTATGATTCTTGTTCTTCCGCGGGTAATTCTTCTTATCAAATTCTTCATTCAAAATGATTGTTCCAAATATCCTTACATGGTCCTAATCATCCTCAAGAAGATTAACAACAAGTCTTCTAAGGCAAGAATCTAATAGAACACTGAAGACATTTTACAACCATTCAATGCCTTCGTAGTGGCAAACCTTTCCTGACGGGCTTGCTCTTGGAACATTTCCTTAAGCTGGCCCACCATTTCATAAGCTTCCATGTCCTCGAACTATATCTGCAGCTCCGAGTTCATGGTTGCTAGCATAAGGCATGTCACATCCAAAGAATCATTCATATGCTTACTATAAGCATCTTTTTGAGCTTTGGTGGCGGTTGATTCCGGTTCATCAGGAATTAGGTTTTCTAGAATGTACTACTTCTTTTCAGCTTTGAGAACAATTCTCAAGTTCCTTGACCAATCAAGGTAATTGTAACACCCCCAAGACGTTCGGGGCATATTACAGGGCCGTGGACCCCACACTTTGGAATCCACCAGGCTAACGTACCAAACCGACATTCAACAAAAGACAAACATCATCAACATACACACGAATCCATAATTCAAGACAAGAGACTGAACTCAACAGTACCATTCAATATTAAATCCACCCCAATGGGTACACGACAATAATAAATCCAAAGAATGAAGTACTCAAGTACTTAAGCAAATGACATAGTGAATAAATTTAAAAAGACATGACACCAAACGGACGACTACTGAATAGAATCACTCTTGCCTATCATCCTCGTAAGGCCCGCATGCTCGTTCGCCTCCATGACCTGTACCTGAAATACAAAAGTATTTCCCCCATTTAAGGGGTTGGCGACAACAGCTAGTGCAAGTACAATCCATTTGAACTACCATTCTAATCAGATGAAATATGCGCCAAAAATCAGAAAACATTTATATTCCGGAATATCATGGTGCACAAGCACAAAACACATTTCTACAACAAAACATTTCAAAGTTAACCGTTGGTGCGAGACTCACGACCACTGTGCCCCGCAGAGGCCCCGTCGGACCATACCTCGGTGGTTAACTCTAGTTCGCAATACGCACACACACAGCAATACGTATCCCCAGAGGCCCCATCAGACCATCCCTGGGTGAACATACACATATACATCCACAACATACACGGGAAGCCATAATCCAAATACTAGAATATGCAAACAAATGTAAAGTACTTGCCTTTGAGACATCTTCGACGAAACAGGAACGAACAACGACTACGATTGACCCGGAGGGAACACGACCGTTCCTAAACGAAAGATTAACACAACTCAGTCCTATACGATAACAATAATCTAATGGAATACACCCACAACCCTGATTACAAGTTATGACAACGCACATACAATTGATACGGGCGAGGGTTTTCAGAAAACCTCCCCGAGTCAACAACTCGCGGATTAAACACAACGGAATCGGATTGGGAATCACCCAATAACAATAATCTATAAGGAATATTACAACATAACCAAAAAATTCGATTTTAAACAAGCAAAACCCAAAAAAAAAACCAAAATTGACAAAGTTAGGGTTCTAGACGAAAATACCTTGGATTAAAGTGGATAAGATGGATTAAGATGATGTACTATGTTTGGAACACAATGATCGGTCTATAACTGAACTCCACGGATTACTCTCCACAAATCGCCCCAAAATCGCCGCAATCGCCCAAAGGATGATAAGAGGAGGAAAAATGACGAAAAAGGGGCTGATGTCCTATTTATAACAGGCATGATTAGCGCGCGCTAATCTTCAAAGATAGTGCGCGCTAATGGGGGTCGCCAGAAGTCCAGTAGCTACTGCCCGGTGTCACTAGCGTGCGCTATACAAGTTTAGCGCGTGCTAACAGCTACTCGATAGCGTGCGCTACGAAGGCTTAGCGCGCGCTACCTGATGGTCAGAACTCAGGATTCTGAGTCCAGAATCCTACTACCCAGAACGCTGAAGACGTTAACGCACGCTATAACTACGAGTTAGCGTGCGTTAACTGCACACCGATAGCGCACGCAAGAAATCACGAGTAGCGTGCGCTACTCACGCAAAGCAGCTTATCGTCAATAGCAGCTTCACCGAGGAAGGTACAATCCAAACGCAACGCAAGGCCAGAATCCAGAAACATAAACACAAAATATTCACGACGACGAGGGTAAGCGCTGAAGAAAAATACAATTATGACTACCGGGGAACCCGAAATACGACAAAGAAGATAAAATTCCCTAAACTTATAGGAAATTACAAAACAGCCCAAACGTCCGAAAATCACGATACGACGTCGGATTAACAAACCGAAACTCACAACACGAACAACTCAACCATACGAGCTTATGTAATCAAAGAAACAATGAAAACGAACGAGTTTTACGAGAATCGAACATACATACGGCAAAACATAACATAAAATGGAATTACGTAAAAACATCTCCGACTCGTCCAAATGGAAAAACTCCAAGAACAAAGTAGATTCAAAACGTCGAAACGGTTACAAGCGAGTCGATAAAAATAGACATACACCAAAAATAGAAACTGCTAAAAATGAAAAGGTATGGATATTACATTCTCCCCCTCTAAAAAGAAGTTTTGTCCCGAAACTTAAGAATCAAAAAGCTCGGGGTGTCTCGCACGCATATCCTCCTCCAATTCCCTTGTTGTTTCTTCCACCCCATGCCTCGACCATTGCAATTTAACCAAGGGAATGGTTTTGTGCCGTAATTGTTTGTCACGATGTTCCAAAATCTTCACCGGCCTCTCCTCAAACATAACGTTCTTCTCGATCTCTACGTCCCCGAGGTCAATAACATGAGTCGGGTCCAGAACATACTTCCTCAACTGAGAGACGTGAAATACACTATGCACATGACTCAACGACGAAGGCAATGCCAAACGGTACGCTAACTCGCCAACTCTCTCTAATATCTCGAAAGGTCCAATATACCTTGGACTGAGCTTCCCCTTTTTCCCAAAACGGAAAACTCCCTTTGACGGAGACACTCTCAACAACACATGATCCCCCACCTCAAACTCCAAGGGTCGACGCCTCACATCCGCATAAGAGTTTTGTCGACTCTGAGCCGCTAACATCCTCTATCTAATCAACTCGACTTTCTTTCTCGTCTCCAACACAAGATCCGGCTCAGTGCCTACTAAATCGGACGGTTCGTCCCAACATATCGGTGATCGACATTGTCGGCCATAAAGCGCCTCGTACGGTGCCATCTTAATCGACGCATGCCAGCTATTATTATAAGGAAACTCTATGAGGGACAGATGCTCTTCCCAGTCACTACTCTAGTCTAATGCACACGCGCGTAACATATCTTCAAATGTCTGAATGGTACACTCGGACTGCCCATCGGTCTGAGGATGGAAAGATGTGCTCAAACGCAAACGTGTCCCCAATGCGTTATGTACCGCCTGCCAAAAATGCAACACAAACCGGCCATCTCTGTCTGAAATAATAGTCTTTGGCATACCATGAAGTCTCACGATTTGTGCGATAAAAATACGAGCCAATTTTTCTGGATCCCAAGTATCCTTGATGCCCAGAAAATGTGCCAACTTAGTCAGTCGGTCCACGATCACCCACACCATATTCATTTCGGTCTTCGTCCTTGGCAAATTCGTGACAAAATCCATAGAGATATCTTCCCACTTTCATTCCGGGACGAGAAGTGGTTTTAACAACCCGACTGGCCGCTGATGCTCGATTTTAACATGCTGACAAGTCAAACACTTAGCAATAAACTGAACTACCTCATTTTTCATGTCATTCCTCAAGAAATTCTTTCTCAAATCCTTATACATTTTACTCTAGTCCGGATGGACTGAGTAAGGTGACGCATGAGCCTCTCGCATAATACCCTGTCTCAATTCCAAGTCATTCGGGACACAAAGCCGACCGTGGATTCTCAATACACCATCCTCATGAACCACGAATCCCGGGGCTTTCCCCTTCACCACATTCTCGCAGAGCTGAATAAACATCGGATCTTCCAACTATCTCGATTTAATGTCGTCGACTAGAGACAAAGATATCTCAAGAGTGTGCAACTATCCGGCACTCCCTGGTAGCACAACCTCAATTCTCAACCCCATCAACTCTCGGTGGAGCCCTGGATGGGCCGTGAGTAACTCAAGTGCCCGGAGTGATATCGATTTCCGGCTCAAGGCATCTGCCACCACATTTGCCTTGCCCGGATGATAAAGGATCTCAAGGTCGTAATCCTTAATCAACTCCAACCACCTTCTCTGTCTCATATTCAGTTCCTTCTACGTGAAAATATACTTTAGGCTCTTGTGATTGGTGAAAATCTGACACGACGAGCCATACAAGTAATGATGCCAAATCTTCAATGCAATTACCACTGCGGCCAACTCAAGATCGTGGGTAGGGTAATTTAACTCGTACAGTTTCAATTGACGGGAAGCATAGGCAATCGTCTTCCCATGCTGCATGAGTACACATCTAAGCCCTTGGCCTGAAGCGTCGCTATAAACTGAGAAACCCTCATTACCACTCGGTAAAGCCAAGATGGGAGCGGTTGTCAACTGCTTCTTCAACTCCTCAAAACTCTTCTGCCTCTCGTCCGTCCACACAAACTTCTCTGACTTTTGCAACAACTGGGTAAGCAGTCGAGCGAGCTTAGAGAACCCCTCGACAAACCTATGATAATACCCGGCTAAACCCAGAAAACTATGGACCTCCTTCACGTTCTTGGGCGGCGCCCAATCTAACACTGCCTCTATCTTATGTGGGTCCACACGAACACCCTCGGCGGAGATCACATGGCCGAGAAACATAACTCCGCAACCAAAACTCACACTTTGAGAACTTCGCATAAAGGCGCTGAGTTCTCAAGATCCCCAACACTATATGCAAATGACGTGCATGCTCCTCCTCGCTTCTCGAGTAAATCAGAATATCCTCGATAAAGACGACTACACATTTATCGAGATATTCGATAAAGACTTTATTCATTAACTGCATGAACATGGCTGGGACGTTGGTTAGCCCAAATGGCATAACCACAAACTCGTAGTGGCCGTATCTTGTCTGAAGGACTGTCTTCAGAATATCGGAATCCTTCACTCGGAGCTGGTAATACCCCGATCTCAAAAATCTTCGAAAACACGGTTGCCCCTTGCAACTGGTCAAACAAGTCATCAATCCTCAACAGCGGATACATGTTTTTTATAGTCATTTTATTCAACTCTCGATAATCGATACATAGACGAAGTGACGCATCCTTCTTCTTTACAAACAAGACCGGTGCCCCAAGGCGAAGCGCTCGGTCGGATATAACCCATGTCTAGCAACTCTCCCAACTGTTTCTTTAACTCAAGCATCTCGGCAGGCGCCATGCGGTATGGCATCTTAGAAATCAGTGCCGCACTCGGCTCCAAATCAACAATGAACTCAACCTCACGATCTTGTGGCAAACCCGGTAACTCGTCTGGGAAGACGTCAGGATACTCACTCACTACGGAATAGACGAGAGCTCGACTCCCCCTTCTTCCGATCTCAACTCATAACACCAGTAACCAGTGCAACCCCCTTGAAGGAGTTTCACCACTTTCATGGCACTGATCAGGAATCTCTGACTACCCCGCTTGCATCCCACAAAAGAATGCTCGGTACCGTTAGAGGCTAACATCGAAATGGTTCTCACTCTATAATTCATGATCTCCCCATGTCGATCTAGCCAATCCTCACCAAGAATCAAGTCCTCATCCCTAATTTCTACCACAATCAAATTAGAAGACCAATCCCTCCACGCGATACTCACCGGAAAATCTCTAATCTCACGATCCCCCACGATAATATCTGCACTAGGCAGTTTAACAACAAACGGTTCACATACAACTAGACAATTAATTTGTAGACGACGCACACAATCCAGGGATATGAAAGAATGCGTAGCACCAAAATCGAATAATATGGAAACAGGATGGTCAAGGATGTGAACGGTACCTATAGCCACCGTCGCGTCAGGATCTCCTGCTCGTCTCATCTTATATACACGGGGCGGAACAGACCCGCACTAGAAGCTCCCCCTCTAGAAGGCTGCCCACGTCCTGGACCTCTGCCAAAACTCTGCTGAGGTTGATTAACTGTCGATGTCTGATTCACACTCAGTTCTCTCGTAGCCGGGGCTGACACCTGAGTAACTGGTGTCCGACTCACATCTCCACAAAACTTAGAACGATGCCCATCCGATCGCACGTAAGACACTGAATCGGAGGCCTGTCACACTCAATCATCATGTGTCTGGGATGACCACAGTTAAAGCAAGTAGGACCACGAACGAAAATAGTCGGAGCAGACTTAGGACCATTTCCTCGCCCAAATGAGGGGGACTGATTCCCGAAGACTCGTGAACCAGACTGAGCCTTCTGATACCCGCTAGACTTACCTCCTAAA
The DNA here is from genome assembly GCA_033398695.1 of Orobanche coerulescens. NCBI lineage: Eukaryota > Viridiplantae > Streptophyta > Magnoliopsida > Lamiales > Orobanchaceae > Orobanche > Orobanche coerulescens. The sequence continues at coordinate 41,967,114 of CM065815.1, read as the reverse complement.
AACTGACCAGGGGTCTTCTGTTTCTTACCCTCGGTTGCCATCTCTGTCGCAGAAAACGACATCTCATAAGCCATCGCTTTGTTCTGATAATCCTTCAAAGTTGTGCACCCGAGACCAGACATGTAGTGACGAACCCTCAGCTTCATACGCATATCAAAGTGGCGGATCTTATCTATCTCATCACGAACCTGATTTCTCACATAATGAAGCTGCTGATTGTAGTCCTTGATCGCCTGTGAAATAGGAACATCCTGGGGTTTTGCCTCAAAGAAGGCTCGAATCCTCCCCTCTTTTACCGGCCACGGACAATATTCGTCCTCTATCAACTCTCGGAACTCTTCCCACGTGGCTGCCTGGTCACGTGGTTTCACTGCTTGCCACCACGTCGTCGCCTCCTTGGCGAGGAAGTACTGAGCGATGGGTACCTTCCTCTCCTCGGAGCAGTTAGCCGCCTCGAACACCTTCTCCATCTCGAATAACCAACTCTCCCAACCAGAAGGGTCAGAAGTACCATCAAACTGCGGAGGACGCATACGAATCACGTCCTGAAGTAACTTATCGGTGCCGGAACCAGTAGGTGGAACCGGTTTAGCATTAGCTTGGCCGACCAAGACTGCCTGAGTCGGTAGCGTCATCTGGTTCGCTACTTGTTGTAAAATATTCGCTACTCCGATATTCTCATGAGCATTGCCGAAACTAGCAGACTGATCCTTCTGGCCCTCGGTGTTAAGCGGGACACTGTTTTGACAAATAAGGTATTGCCGAACCGGACCCTGAGCTTTAGGACATGGCCGCCCCACCGCCTGCGCCACGTCCCCTACCGCGTCCGCAACCACGTCCGCAACCGCGTCCGCGTCCTCTACCGGAAGGCATTCTGAAGAAGTAACGGGTAAGTATAATTCAAACGCAATACACAACATGACACTAAGAAAGAAACAGAGCATGATAACATAACGAGTTGAGTTAGTAATAACTTACGAGCACCGGCGTACTAAGATGATGGCGTAGTAGTGATACTGTTCAAAAACGACACTCAACTAGACCTAAATAATCGACAGCCTAACACCCCGAGATATTCGGAATAGTCACAGTGCCGTAAACCCTTTAAGTAAGGATTTACAAAGCTAAATAAAAGAAATTTAAATATAATCCAACCGTACAACTGAAGTTCAAAATACAGAAATGATTCAACTGATCCAATGAGTTAACTTATACAACCATATCGAAAATGACATTATTAAAACACGCGTACTCGAGTACTAAAGTGAACCAAGAAGACAATTCACAATAACAATAAACCTCAACCACATCACTGAGCCATTTCATCGTCATGTCGGTACTGTGGTTGCCTCCCCGCTCCTCGGCTACCTGAACATCAAAACAATGTCCACCCCCGAAGGGGTTAGCAAAACAATGCTAGTACAAGTATCAGAATACATAAATCATCAGTGCATCATAAAACATGCAAAACGGACTTCCGTCATCGGAATACAACGATGTGAATCCTCACGATTCCATCAACACAATACAGGGTAATCCAGCGATCCAGCGCCCTTGGTATAGATACCCATGATGATCCCGTCGGACCAACGCATGGTGCAAAACCCGTCCAACGATCTAGCTCCCTCAGCATAGATCCCCATGATGATCCCGTCGGACCAACACATGGTGGACATTCGATCCAGCGCCCTCAACATAGATCCTCATGACCCCCCTTCGTATCATTTACAATATATACCATGCAATCGTGCATACATATATGCATTTTAATATGTTCATTCATACGAACAATTAACCAAGAAATACCACAAGAAATCAAAGAAATTAATCTCGTACTCGACAATATGAACAAAACCATATGCATGATCAAATTTCCAATATAAACCAACTCAACATATGATACTTGCCTCGAAATTGGAAAGAATGAAATACTCCGACAACTGACACGCATCCGTATGTCACCGCCCCTCGATCTTCCCCTATGCAAGGCTCGGACCTAAGAAATAATAAAGAATTCCTCTCAAGTCGTATGAATGTCTAACAATCCGGTTTACGGTCGAAAGCTCTAAAAATGAATTCTGCCTGAACTACTTAGCGAGCGCTACATACTCCACGTAACGTACACTAAGCCTGCCCGTTAACATATGCAAATAAACAAGTTTAGCATACGCTAGCTGTGTACTGACAGTCCTCTCTGAACAGCTGACTGCCCTGCCTGATGACATAACGTACGTTACGTACCAAACTTAGCGTACATTACTCATTCCCGATAGCGCACGTTAATCTATACATCTTAGCGTACGCTAACCGTGCATGGCAGTTTACTACTGGGCAGAAATTGAGCTAAAGGTGATGAAACTTATGAAATCTTCAGTGATAATACGTGCCAACTCCGTGCATATCATGCTCATACGGTTTGTGAAAGATCTTTATGGATTAAATGACTACGAGACACAAGGATACGTATCATCATTACAACACCATAATTCATCTTGATTTTCAAGAAAATATCCTAAGTTCAATCCATTCCAAGTCCCAAAACATATGATTCCTTTACGTAAAACATAAGAACTAGGTAATCTCCATATACTGGTCATAATTGGTTTGAAGATACATGAATATGCTTAGGAGTCCATACACTAAAAAGGTTCAAAGGATTATATGATGAATAAGTACCAAAACGTCGAAAATATCCTTCTAACACATGATGTTCGACTACATACGTATTTAACTGACTAGATAGTCCCAAATCACGATCAAACGTCCTTCATAATAGTACTTAATGTTGGTGAAGAATCACCTACCTCAAAGTAGTGAAGAACAAGGAGGAACTCGAAGCAATCCAACGCCGAAGGCTTGAACACCAATCTCCAATGATCTAAAATCTTCGACTCGAGCTAGGATGCTGATATGAAGCGTTTAGGATGAAGAGAGTGACTCTCTAAGTCCAAGGATTCGGATGTGGGAAGTGAAAAGGCTGAAAGTACGAAAAAGGATGTTGTCCTATTTATAGAAAGTGATTATTAGCGCGCGCTAGTACATATTCATAGCGTGCGCTAACGGCTTACTGACCTCACTGTACTTAGCATTTAGCGTGCGCTATCCTCATATCAGTAGCGTGCGCTACCGCGTTGACTTGGCTTTTTCCCGAAAGCTATCCAGGTTCATCCCGACATAATCCGACCGAGATCCGCATCCGATCTCACCTACCACCCTGTCTCAATCATGCTGACTACGTGTAGCGCGTGCTAAGGTTCATACATAGCGTGCGCTACGGATCCTAATTAGCGTACGCTATACTTAGTCGATAGCGTGCGCTACATGCACAGAATCACCATTTAGATCACATTCATGAAATCATGCGCTCAACAACACCGGATCATGAAATACGGAGAATAATAATCAGATCAAAATGCAACAATTACAACATCACAAGGTTCAATTACATATCAGAAATCTCGGGTATTACATCCTTCCTCCCTAAAAAGAAGTTTCGTCCCGAAACTTAAGATGAAAACAACTCTGGATATCTAGTCTTCATACTGTCCTCCGTTTCCTAAATGTCCTCTTCAGCTCCATGTCGTGACCATTGTACCTTAACCAAGTGTATTGGTTTATTCCTCAATTGTTTGATCCGACTCTCAAGTATCTTGATTGGTCTCTCTTCGAAGGTGCCGTCATTCTCTATTTCGATCTCATCGAACTCAATGATATGACTGGGATCCGGTACATACCTCCGCAGTTGGGATACGTGAAACACATTGTGAACGTGACTCAGCGATGGCGGTAAGGCCAACCTGTATGCTAAATCCCCAACTCTCTCGAGGATCTCGAATGGTCCGATATATCTCGGACTTAGCTTGCCTTTCCTCCCAAAATGGAAAATTCCACGTGTAGGAGACACCTTCAATAGTACGTGGTCCCCAATGTCAAACTCTAGAGGGCGACGACGCACGTCTGCATAAGACTTCTGTCGGCTCTGGGCAGTCAACAGTCTTTCCCGAATCAAAGCTATTTTCTCTTGAGTCTGAACTATCAATTCTGGTTCCGTCCCGATCAAGTCCGAAGAATCATCCCAGCACAGGGGTGATCGACATCTTCTCCCATACAAAGATTCAAATGGTGCCATCTTAATAGAAGCATGCAAACTATTGTTGTAGGTAAATTCAATCAATGGCAAGTGAACTTCCAATCAGTTGACCAATCCAAAGCACAAGCTCTTAGCATGTCTTCTACTGTTTGTATAGTCCTTTCGGACTGACCGTCCGTCTGAGGATGATAAGCCGTGCTAAAGTTTAGCTCGGTCCCCAAAGCCCTGTGAACTGCCTTCCAGAAGTGCGACACGAAGCGACCATCCCGATCTGAAATAATGGTCTTCGGTGTCCAATGTAATCTGACTATCTCTGCAATAAATACTCGCGCCAATCTCTCGGGTCCCCAAGTATCTTTAATTCCTAGGAAATGAGCCGACTTGGTTAGTCGATCAACTAAAACCCAAATCATGTTCATTCCCGTCTTGGTCCTTGGCATACTGGTGATGAAGTCCATCGAGATATCCTCCCACTTCCACTCAGGGATCGGAAGCGGCTTTAACATTCCGGCAGGTCGCTGATGTTAAATCTTAACCTGCTGACAAGTCAAACACTTCGAAACGTACTCTGCTACGTCCTTCTTCATATTTCCCCACCAGAAGTTTTGTTTTACATCCTTATACATATTACTGCTCCCTGGGTGAATAGAATAAGGCGCGCTGTGAGCTTTCTTCAGAATTGTCTGTCTCAAATCATCATCATCGGGAACGCGAAGTCGACTCTGAAATCTCAAAACTCCATCATCTTGTATCACGAATCCTAGGGCCTTTCCTTTCTTTACTTTGTCACATAATCGAAGGATCAGAGAATCGTTCAACTGCTTAGATTTGATTTCCTCGACTAGTGACGAAGTCAGTTCCATCACATATAGTTGCCCTTGGATTCCTAGGGACCATACTTCAATCCCTTCGCGGATCAGTTCTCGTTGAATGCTGGTTTGGGACGTAAGTGCTTCCAACACTCGAAGAGAAATAGGTTTACGACTCAGTGCATCAACCACTACGTTTGCTTTACCCGGATGATAGAGGATTTCCAAGTCGTAATCCTTGATCAATTCCAGCCACCTTCTCTGCCTCATGTTTAATTCTTTCTGACTAAAGATGTACTTGAGACTCTTATGATCTGTAAAGATCTGACAATGAGTGCCTTACAAATAATGTCGCCAAATTTTCAAAGCAAAGACCACAGCTGCTAGCTCCAGATCATAAGTCGGGTAATTAACTTCGTACAGTTTCAACTGCTGAGAAGCACAGGCAATCACCTTTTCCTTCTGCATCAACACACATCCCAGACCCTGATTTGAAGGATCGCTGTATACCATGAATCCATCAGTCCCATCTGGTAATGCTAATATAGGTGCTGTCGTCAGTCTCTTCTTAAGTTCATCAAAACCAGCCTGGCATTTCTCAACCCATGTGAACCTTTGAGTTTTCTGTAATAGTTGAGTGAGTGGACGAGCAATTTTGGAAAATCCCTCTACAAAACGGCGATAATATCCAGCAAGTCCCAAGAAACTCCGGACTTCTTTCACGTTATTAGGAGCTTCCCATTCCAAGATTGCTTCGACTTTCTTCGGGTCCACCTGAACTCCGTCAGCTGATATCACATGCCCAAGAAAAGTTACTTCCCTAAGCTAGAACTCGCATTTGGAAAGCTTTGCATATAGCTGTTCCTTCCTCAAGGTGCTCAAAACTACACACAAATGCTCGGCATGCTCCTCTATGTCTTTCGAATAGATCAAGATGTCATCAATGAAAACGACCACAAACTTGTCTAGGTATTCTAAGAATACCCGATTCATCAATTGCATAAATACCGCAGGAGCGTTGGTAAGTCCGAATGGCATCACTACAAATTCATAATGCCCGTACCGGGATCTTAAAGCAGACTTCGGTATATCCGATTTCTCAATTCTCAACTGATGGTATCCTGATCGCAAGTCAATCTTCGAGAATACCCTTGCCCCTTGCAATTGATCAAACAAGTCGTCTATCCGAGGTATAGGATACTTGTTCTTGATTGTCACCTTGTTGAGCTCCCTGTAATCAATACATAATCGGAGGGATCCGTCTTTCTTCCGGACAAAGAGAACGGGCGCTCCCCAAAGAGAAATGCTAGGTTGAATATAACCCTTCTGTAATAATTCCTCCAGTTGCTTCTTTAGTTCATACATCTCTGTTGGCGCCATGCGGTATGGTGCTCTGGAAATAGGAGCGGCTCTAGGCTCTAATTCGATAGTGAACTCCATTTCTCTCTGCGGAGGTGACCCAGGTAGTTCGTCAGGAAATACATCTGAGAATTCATTCACAACTGGAATAGATGAGAGCTCTGCTCCTTCCTCTTTCCTCATGGCATAGCACTAAAGTCCATGACATCCCTGCTTCAGTAAATTCACGGCTTTCATTGCTTTGATCAATTTTCCCGAGCTTCCCCGTCTCCATCCTATGAATAAGTGTTCCGATCCGTCAACAGCAATGATAGAAATGACTCTCTTCCGGTAATTCAGAATAGCTCCATATCGGTTGAGCCAATCGTCCCCGAGAATTAAGTCGTCCCCATGTATGTCGACTACAATAAGATTTGATGGCCAATCTCTCCCTCCTATAGACACTGGAAAATCTCTAGCTTCTAGGGTTCCCACAATTTTCTCTCCGCTCGGTAATCCCACAACATAAGGTTCACAATCATACAAGCACGAGATTTTCAAACGATTAAGACAGTTCAAAGATATGAAAGAATGTGTGGCTCCTGAATCGAATAAGACACTAACTGGTTGCAAAAGGATCTGAATTGTACCTGATGCAACATCCGTGTTATGATCGTATGACTTCTTCATCTCGTAAATACGCTGAGGAACGGACCCAGCGCTGGATGCCTCTATTTTCCCAACATTCTGCTGCTGAAAACCGCTTTGCTGCATATGGTTTACACTAGTGTCCTTCGGAACCGGTGCGGAGCGCGAGTACCAAAAGATCGAGTCGCATTTCCACAAAATATTGCGCGATGCCCTCCCTGTCCACACTCGAAACAGGTTACAGCAGGCGCGAAACAGTCACGTCGAACATGCCCCGCCTTGCCACAGTTATAACATTTCTTCCCTGCGTCTGAAATGGTTGGTGCTGCCCGGAACTTCTTTCCACCTCGAGAAGGATGCGGAAGCCTCCTGGATGAATGAAAAGAGGGTTGGCCCCTGCGAGGCCCACTACTCTTATTCTCCGTGAAGTTGCCAGACACCTTCTGCTTCTTTGCTTCTGTTGACTTCTCTACTGCCGCCTCTTTCATATCATAGGCCAATGCTTTTCCTGATACTGTCGCAAGGTGGTACATTCAAATCCGGACATATACTTCTGAATCTCCGGCTTCATCCGCATGTCGGAATGAAAAATCCTCTCTGCCTCGGTTCTGACCAAATGGCGCACATAAGTCAGCTGGTGATTAAAAGTCTTAATCACGTCTGTCACAGATGCCTCCGAATTTTGTGGTGAGAAAAACTCCCGGACTCGGGCCTCTCTAACTGGGCGAGGACAATACTGTGCTTCCATCATTAATTTAAACTCCGTCCAGTCAACATTATGCTCCTCAGGTCGAATGGCCTCCCACCAGTCGAAAGCCTCCCCTGTCAGAAGATACTGGGCGACCGGAACCTTCCTATCATTGGGACAGTTAATCCCTGCAAAGATCTTCTCTAACTCCTTCAGCCAATGATCCCAAGAAAGCGTCTCAGCAGAACCGTCAAATTTCGGAGGGTGTAATTTGACCACTTCAGTAAGCCATTTGTCCCCCCGATTATCCTCGTTCTGCTGCTGTCCCATCGCCGTCTGCATGCGATCAACAACTTGAGCAAACTGGTTTATCTGAGCAACCACCTGTTGAAGCACTCCCGGCAAATTAGGTTCTGCATTGTTATTTGCTGATCCCTATTGTCCTCCGGAATGGGAATCTGTTCGACTAGCGGTTATTTCTGGGGTAGACACCGAATCTTCCTGTCTCACATTTCCGCGTCCGCGTCCACGACCTCCCCTCAACATACTGTAAACACAAACACTCAATATCCAGGGCAACTTTTCTAAAAGAAAGTCCGTCAATATTCACAAAAAGGAATTAAATAAAATGGTAGTAACTGGGACTAGGAGACTTACAACCACGGTCCACACGACGATGCTGGCTCAGTAGTGATGTTACAAAGGACCAATAATCAAATAACGTAAACAGACCCAACTAACCCGACTGCCAAGATATCCATGAATCTTAGCTCCGATACCATATTCTGTAACACCCCGAGATATTCGGAATAGTTATAGTGTCGTAAACCCTTTAAGTAAGGATTTACAAGGCTAAATAAAAGAAATATAAATATAATCCAACCGTACAACTAAAGTTCGAAATACAGAACTGATTCAACTGATCCAATGAGTTAACTTATACAACCATATCGAAAATGACATTATTAAAACACACGTACTCGAGTACTAAAGTGAACCAAGAAGACAATTCACAATAATAATAAACCTCAACCACATCACTGAGCCATTTCATCGTCATGTCGGTACTGTGGTTGCCTCCCCGCTCCTCGGCTACCTGAACATCAAAACAATGTCCACCCCCGAAGGGGTTAGCAAAACAATGCTAGTACAAGTATCATAATACATAAATCATCAGTGCATCATAAAACATGCAAAACGGACTTCCGTCATCGGAATCCAACGATGTGAATCCTCACGATTCCATCAACACAATACAGGTAATCCAAATGATCCAAAGACCATTGGTATAGATCCCCATGATGATCCCGTCGGACCAACGCATGGTGCAAAACCCGTTCAACGATCCAGCGCCCTCAGCATAGATCCCCATGATGATCCCGTCGAACCAACGCATGGTGGACATTCGATCCAGCGCCCTCAGCATAGATCCTCATGACCCCCCTTCGGATCATTTACAATATAAACCATGCAATCGTGCATACATATATGCATTTCAATATGTTCATTCATACGAACAATTAACCAAGAAATACCACAAGAAATCAAAGAAATTAATCTCGTACTCGACAATATGAACAAAGCCATATGCATGATCAAAGTTCCAATATAAACCAACTCAACATATGATACTTGCCTCGAAAATGGCAAGAATGAAATACTCCGATAACAGACACGCGTCCGTATGTCACCGCCCCTCGATCGTCCCCTATGCAAGGCTCGGACCTAAGAAATAATAAAGAATTCCTCTCAAGTCGTACGAATGTCTAACAATCCGGTTTACGGCCGAAAGCTCTAAAAATGAATTCTGCCTGAACTATTTAGCGTGCGCTACGTACTCTACGTAACGTGCGCTAAGCCTGCCCGGTAACATACGCAAATGACCAAGTTTAGCATACGCTAGCTGTGTACTGACAGTCCTCTCTGAACAGCCGACTGCCCTGCCTAATGACATAACGTACGTTACGTACCAAACATAGCGTACGTTACTCATTCCCGATAGCGCACGTTAATCTATACATCTTAGCGTGCGCTAACAGTGCGTGGCAGTTTACTACTGGGCAGAAATTGAGCTAAAGGTGATGAAACTCATGAAATCTTCAGTGATAATACGTGCCAACTCCGTGCATATCATGCTCAGACAGTTTGTGAAAGATCTTTATGGATTGAATGACTACGAGACACAAGGATACGTATCATCATTACAACACCATAATTCATCTTGATCTTCAAGAAAATATCCTAAGTTCAATCCATTCCAAGTCCCAAAACATATGATTCCTTTACGTAAAATATAAGAACTAGGTAATCTCCATATATTGGTCATAATTGGTTTGAAGATACATGAATATGCTTAGGAGTCCATACACTAAAAAGGTTCAAAGGATTATACGATGAATAAGTACCGAAACGTCAAAAATATCCTTCTAACACATGATGTTCGACTACATACGTATTTAACTGACTAGATAGTCCCAAATCATGATCAAACGTCCTTCATAATAGTACTTAATATTGGTGAAGAATCACCTACCTCAAAGTAGTGAAGAACAAGGAGGAACTCGAAGCAATCCAACGCCGAAGGCTTGAACACCAATCTCCAATGATCTATAATCTTCGACTCGAGCTAGGATGCTGATATGAAGGGTTTAGGATGAAGAGAGTGACTCTCTAAGTCCAAGGATTCGGATGTGGGAATTGAAAAGGCTAAAAATACGAAAAAGGATGTTGTCCTATTTATAGAAAGTGGTTATTAGCGCGCGCTAGTCCATATTCATAGCGTGCGCTAACGGCTTACTGACTTCACTGTACTCAGCATTTAGCGTGCGCTATCCTCATATCAGTAGCATGCGCTACCGCGTTGACTTGGGTTTTTCCCGAAAGCCGTCCAGGTTCATCCCGACATAATCCGACCGAGATCCGCAGCCGATCTCACCTACCACCCTATCTTAATCATGTTGACTACGTGTAGCGCGCGCTAAGGTTCATACATAGCGTGTGCTACGGATCCTAATTAGCGTACGCTATACTTAGTCGATAGCGTGCACTACATGCGCAGAATCACCATTTAGATCACATTCATGAAATCATGCGCTCAACAACCCCGGATCATGAAATACGGAGAATAATAATCAGATCAAAATGCAACAATTACAACATTACAAGGTTCAATTACATATCAGAAATCTCGGGTATTACACATAAACCTAAGCTCCGATACCATATTCTGTAACACCCCCAAGACGTTCGGGGTATATTACAGCGTCGTGGACCCCACACTTTGGAATCCACCAGGCAAACGTACCAAACCGACATTCGACAAAAGACAAACATAATCAACATACACACGAATCCATAATTCAAGACAAGAGACTGAACTCAACAGTACCATTCAATATTAAATCCACCCCAATGGGTACACGACAATAATAAATCTAAAGCAAGAAGTACTCAAGTACTTAAGAAAATGACATAATGAATAAATTTAAAAAGACATGACACCAAACGGACAACTACTGAACAGAATCACTCTTGCCCATCATCCTCGTACGGCCCACATGCTCGTTCGCCTCCATGACCACCTGTACCTGAAATACAAAAGTATTTCCCCCATTTAAGGGGTTGGCGACAACAACACTTATTTCTCCAACAAAGCATTTCAAAGTTAACCGTTGGTACGAGACTCGCGGCCACCGTACCCCGCAGAGGCCCCGTCGGACCATCCCTGGGTGGTTAACCCCAGTTCGCGATACGCACATACAGGGCAATACGTATACCCAGAGGCCCCGTCAGACCATCCCTGAGTGAACATACACATATACATCCACAACATACACGGGAAGCCATAATCCAAATACTAGAATATGCAAACAAATGTAAAGTACTTGCCTTTGAGACATCTTCGATGAAACGGGAACGAACAACGACTACTATTGACCCGGAGGGAACACAACCGTTCCTAAATGAAGGATTAACACAAATCAGTCATATACGATAACGATAATCGAATGGAATACACCCACAACCCCGATTACAAGTTATGACAACGCACGTACAATTGATACGGGCGAGGGTTTTCACAAAACCTCCCCGAGTCAACAACTCGCGGATTAAACACAAAGGAATCGGATTGGGAATCACCCAATAACAATAATCTATAAGGAATATTACAACATAACCAAACTTTCGAGTTTAAACAAGCAAAACCCGAAAAAACCCCAAAATTGACAATGTTAGGGTTCTAGACGAAAATGCCTTAGAATAAAATGGAGAAGATGGATTAAGATGATGATGTACTATGTTTGGAACACAATGATCGGTCTATAACTGAACTCCACGGATTACTCTCCACAAATCGCCCCAAAATCACCGGAATCACCCAAAGGATGATAAGAGGAGGAAAAATGACGAAAAAGGGGGTTGTTGTCCTATTTATAACAGGCATGATTAGCACATGCTAATCTTCAAAGATAGCGCACGCTAACGGGGGTCGCCAGCAGTCCAGTAGCTACTGCTCGGTGTCGCTAGCGTGCGCTATACAAGTTTAGCGCGCGCTAACAACTACTCGATAGCGTGCGCTACGAAGGCTTATCGCGCGCTACCTGATAGTCATAACTCAGGATTCTGACTCCAGAATCCTACTGCCCAGAACGCTGAAGACGTTAATACACGCTATAACTATAGGTTAGCGTGTGTTAACTGCACACCGATAGCGCACGCAAGAAATCACGAGTAGCGTGCGCTACTCACGCAACAGTTCAGTACTGCTCAGCGCAGTTCACTGCTGAGAAAGGTACGAATTCGAAACGCAATGCAAGGCCAGAATCCAGAAACATAAACACAAAATATTCACGATGACAAAGCTAAGCGCTGAAGAAAAATACAATTCCGACTACGGGGAACCCGAAATACGACAGAGAAGAAAAAATTCTCTAAACTTATAGGAAATTACAAAACGGCCCAAATGTCCGAACAACTCAACCATACGAACTTATGTAAACAAAGAAACAATGAAAATAAATGAGTTTTACGAGAATCGAACGTACATACGAAAAAACATAACATAACATGGAATTACGTAAAAACATCTCCGAAACTCGTCCAAATAGAAAAACTCCAAGAACAAAGTAGATTCAAAACATCGAAACAGTTACAAGCGAGTCGATAAAAATAGACATACATCAAAAATGAAAACTACTAAAAATGGAAGGTATGGATATTACAGTAATTAGTGCGAGAAAGTTTTTCTTTGTCAAGAATTGATCGCAACGAGTTTGTATTGATTGACGCCATTGATTCTACAATATTAATATGCATAGTTATTCGTGAGATATATTGATTTTAAAATCTAACGATCAAGTAAATGCAAACACAATTTTGGTATGTCCCTCGCAAATAAAAGAAGTTTAGTTTTTATCAATAGAGATGACATCTTATGACAACATGTTAGTCTCAAATATTATGTATCACATACACAATATTAATTATAATATAACGATTAAATAACCACAGACGCAGCTTTGGCATGTCTCCTGTAATTAAAAGATGCTTTAGATTATCATTTGGGATGACATCTTATGTCGCTTTAATTTTATTAATCCCAAATAAGCCATAGGTTCAAAACCGTTTTGTATAACCTATATAAGTCTTAACCATTTAAAACATATGTATAAGCTTGTTTATTCATCTCGCCTCCTTAAGATAAAATCCATACACCCTGCTTTGGCAGACCCATATTAGAAATGGTCGACAGTTTGACGAGTATTTTGAAATGGTTGGCTTTTGAGACTTATGTTCCATATCAATTGATTTAATAAAACTATTTTATCAAAATTGATTATATCGAAATTATTACCATGTATCTCCTACATGAAAATATTTTAATGAGTTTGATTTATTTGGCAATAACGATTATTAAGCAAATAAAATAAATATGATGTATCTCATACAATCATATGCAATGTAAATATGATGCATCTCATACATTCACATGAACAATTAGGTGTGGTGTGGTATAGCCATAAAACCTATTATGATATTCGTTAATATCAATAGGTCGGTTGGTGTAATCTTGGATAACGCCTTTCTTCTTGAATTCCTTGTAAGTTGCTCGTCTCCTTCATCTTCCTTTTATAGCTAGAACTATTCTAAACTATATCTTTACATTTAGTAATAGAAACCTCGAGTTATATTTGATGGGAGTAAGGTGAGAAGATAAATTACAACAAGATAATAAGAAGGCACGACCTACAAGTCGTATTATGAATATTACAACCATAATCGAATCATCAATCTAATTGATCTATTACGGCTATACCAACCACGATGCATTAACTATTAAAGCATTCACAAGCACATATAATATATAAAATGTACCAAATATCGACCATCGATAAGTTATATATTATATAAAATATGCCAAATATCGACAATCGATAAATTATAAATTTCCGAGGGCCAAAACATCAAACCGGGTAAAATGGGAAACAAATTTCCAGGAATATACGAAGAAAACGAGGCCGAAATGGGTCCGGAAGTGGCCTGGACCGCACAGGCCGGGACACACTGGCCGGGACCGCATGGCACACACAGGCCAGGACCAGGCACGGATCGCGATCCGCTCGGCAGACCGCGCGGCAGGGCCTGCAGGAGGTATGAATAAAAAAAAAAATCTTTGAGTATACATCTTATGTATATCATTACTAGTACCTTATGAAATGTATAAATCAAGTAGATCAAATCTATATTTATACAACCTCGAAATCAAAATATCATTATGTTCATATGAAATGTTTAAAAAAAATGCATAATCTTTACATAAATAAATTTATGTTCATATGCACCTCTTAAAATTCATAATCATAACATAAAATTATATGTAGATCAAATCATATATTATTTGATTCTTGGATTATTAGTAGAACTAAATCATCACATGAATCTCCATATATCAAAGAACCATATATGTCAAGATCAAATATATAAATCAAAATATATATATATATATATATATATATATATATATATATATATCACCAGGGAAGAGTTCAAATAGAAACTTTTCCTTAAGTGTTAACTAGGAACTGATTTGAGCCCTTCAATTTTTTCGATCAATGGTTACAATTAATTAGTGATTAATAATTTAGTAAGAGCTTAATTTCTATGCTTAAGGGCATTAGTGTATTTGTATAAATATTTATATACAGTGATTCACGGCTGATTGAGGCCATCTTAATTATCCTTTACACATTGTATTAAATATGGAGATATTTATTTTCTCTCATAATTGGTTATTAACGTTTAAATTAATTGCTTCACCCTTAATTAGTGGGATGCTTCAAATCTTCTTTTTTTAGGGGCCGATGCTTGCTATCTTAAAATTAAATGTGTAGAAATTTGCTATCTTTAAAAAGAAAAACAATAAGAAATAATTAATATTTTAATAAGCAAAGCATAAACAAAATATAAGCAATGTATATATAAATAATATGCTAATAAGCAATACATAAAATAACATATAAGCAATGTATATATCAATAATAAGCACTACATCAATATTAATAAGCAATACATAAATAAAATATAAGCAATGTATATATCAATAATATGTTAATAAGTAATACATAAATAAAAATATAAGCAATGTATATATCAATAATAAGCAATAACATATTATGTTAATAAGCAATACATAAATAAAATATAAGCAATGTATATATCAATAATAAGCAATAACATTTTATTTTCATAAATAATACAAAAATAAAGAAAAAATATTAAGCAATGAATTAACAACATGTTGGATACATGCCATAACTAATACAATAAAAAATAGCATCATGCGATTTAAATAAAAATACCTCAATTTTTAGTTGTACTCCTTGTATAGCGTTTCCACAAATCGCGTCTGGAAAAATTATGGTAAGTTTGATGGTAACACAATTTGACATCCTTAACCTTGTTTGACTAATTTAGGTAATTTTCGGTCAAAGTTATATAGCCTTCCTTATTTTTGAAATAAATCGCATCCATCTATATTGATTCAATAAATGGTTAATATTGGTTCTTAGTTAATATATAAGGGATGGTTTTTATTATAACCCTTCCCTATATCACCATATACATATTAAGATAGGCATCATATATATATATATATATATATATATAGATCGAAACACAAATCTATTAAAATTATATATATCACCATGTATATATATATATACATAGATTAAATTTATATATCATATATATAAACATCATACATTACATATATGAACATCATGTATCAACATATATGAAAATCGAAACAATGAAAATATACTAGTCTCTCTGATACCACTGTTGGGTTTTTATCGAACTAAAAAGATTTATGATCTCATCATATATCAAAATAGAGCAGCATGAGTATAATATAATATGTAAAAACCCTCTGAGGATCCAAGTATATTATCAAAGTACGAAGAACAAGATTGTTACCTATTGTAGCGTGTTTTCCATCGAGTCTTCTAGAGACGTTGCAAGAAGCGAGCGTCCTCTACGGTATCCATACAACGAACAAGTCCCGAGCATCTAACGGATTGCTAGCTCCGATTCAACAAAATATTTCACTTAAATCAATTTGAATATAGGTATGTTCTTGATTATGGTAAGAATAAGAACACCAAGAATTGTATTCAAATGTTCCTGAACTTTGATCCAAAATAACAACTATGAATCTTATTCAATATTTTATTAAAGATCAAACTCACAAGATTATATGAAAATTATATGAGTATTCTAAATACTTTTCTTGATCAAAGAATCAACCTTCAAAGATATGAAGATATATTTTTTATTCTTTTGATTATTCAACTTTTAAATATATCTTCAAGACTTTTGAGAGAGAGAAATATCAAAATCATATTTTTGATTCTCTCTCCACAAATATGTCTTCACTTGTGATTTTGTCTTCTATGAGGGCTATCATAAGACACTCTTATATAGTCCTCAACATGGATAAGGGTTCACCAACCCTTTTACCAACTTTTAATCAACCGGAACAAAGTAGCTGCTCTGCTCGTTTAAGTGTGTGACCCTGTAGGTTCTAATTAATACGGCAATGAGTATATAACAATTTTTACAACTCATAAATCATAAACGGCCTCTAGCTATGTAATACCCGAGATTTCTGTTATGTAATTAGAACTTGTGATATTGTAATGATTGTACTTTTGTCTGAGTACTATTCTCCGTATTTCATAATCCAATGTGTCGATCGTTTAATTTTGTGGTTGTGATTTAAAGATTGTAAATCTGCGCATGTAGCGCACGCTATCAGCTATGTTTAGCGTGCGCTAACGTGGGTTCATAGCGCACGCTACTGAGGGTCCTTAGCGCACGCTATGCGTGGTCAAATTGATTGAGACGTGCGGTAGGTGAGAGCTGGCCGAGGGACCCCTGTCGGATAGTGTCGGGATGTACCTGGATGGTTTTCGGGGAAAAGCCGAGTCAACGCCTTAGCGCACGCTACAGGTATATGCGTAGCGCACGCTAAGTGCTGAGTACAGATTAATCAGTGAGCCGTTAGCGCACGCTACGAACAGGGTCTAGCGCGCGCTAATAGCCATTTATTATAAATAGGACAGTATCCTATTCGTGATTTCAGTTCTCTCTTCTCCCACTACCCGAATTCTTACACTTAGAACATATCTTCCTTCATCCTAAACACTTCATATCAACATCCTAGTTCGTGATTGAAGATCGTACATCGTTGGAGATTGGCGTTCAAGCTTTCGGTGTTGGATTGCTTCAATTTCCTCCGTGTTCTTTACTACCTTGAGGTAGGTGATTCTTCACCAATACTAATAGTGTTCTAAAGGATGTTGATCATGTTCATATAGTCAGTTAGACTCGTTATTAGTCGTACATCGCATGTTAGAAGGATACTTTTGACATATCGGCATTATTTACCGTTTGAACCTTTGGACCATCTTAGTAATCGGACTCCTAAGCGTTTTCAAATCGATTTATGATCAGTAATCAGATATTACCTAGTTCGTATGTTTTAACGTAAGGAATCATATGTTTTGGGACTTGGAATAATCGGAACTTGGTATAATTCTTGAAGATCAAAGATAAGATATGAGGTTGAGATGATTATCCGTATATTTGTACCTCATGATCATGGAACTTCCACAAAACTTATTAGCATGACATGCTTGAGGATGACTTGTTGTATCAACATAGAATTCATGAATTCACCACCGTTCAACCCAGTTTTTTCGTTAGCAGTATTTCTGCCATGCAAGGTTAGCACACGCTAACATATGTGAGTTAACGTGCACTAACGGGGGTCAGTTAACGCACTATACGTACGTAGCGTACGTTATGTATCAGCCGATTCGAACTGTCAGTTCGTAGCTAGCGCACGCTAGTCTTACACGATAGCGTAAGCTAAGAGGCCGGCTTAGCGCACGTTACGAAGAATACGTAGCGCACGCTAAGCAGTCCAGGCAGATTGTTTAGTTTGAGCTTTTCGGCCGTAGACCGAATTGTTAGGCCATCTTTTGATTTGAGATGATTTGTATATCATTCCTTTTGTTAAGGTTCGAGCTTGTTACGTTGATCGAAGGAGGCGGCCTTCGAGTGTGTTGAGATCATCGAGGTGTTTCGTCCTTGCCATTTTCGAGGCAAGTATCATATGTCGAGTTCGATTTATCATGCTTGTGGTTTTGTTCATATTGTTGAATATGAAATGTATTTCTGGAAATTCTCGTGATATTCATTGTTATTTGTTCGTATTGATGAACATATTGAAATGCATATGTGTATGCATAATTGATTGATTATGATATAAATGATCCGAGGGGGGTCATGAGGATCTATGCTGAGGGCGCTGGATCGAATGTCCACCATGCGTTGGTCCGACAGGATCATCATGGGGATCTATGCTGAGGGCGCTGGATCGTTGGACGGGTTTTCCACCATGCGTTGGTCCGACGGGATCATCATGGGGATCTATGCTGAGGGCGCTGGATCGCTGGATTACCTTGTATTGTGTTGATGGAATCGTGAGGATTCGCATCGTTGGATTCCGGTGGCGGAAGTCCGTATTGCATGTTTTATGATGCATTGACGATTTATTGTATGATGATACTTGTACTAGCATTGTTTTGCTAACCCCTTCGGGGGTGGACATTGTTTTGATGTTCAGGTAGCCGAGGAGCGGGGAGGCAACCACAGTACCGACAGGACGATGGAATGGCTCAGTGATGTGGTTGATGTTATTGTATTGTCTTCTTGGTTCGTTTAGTACTCGAGTACGTCTGTATTTAATAAATTCAATTCGATATGGTTGTATAAGTTAACTTATTTGATCGGTTGAATCAAATCTGTATTTGAACTTCAGTTGTTCGATTGTATTGTTTTTCACTTCTTTAAAATTTAGCCTTGTAAATCCTTATCTAAAGGGTTTACGGTGCTGTAGTTATTCCGAATATCTCGGGGTGTTACAGAATATGGTATCGGAGCTAAGATTTATGGATATCTTGGCAGTCGGGTTAGTTGGGTCTATTTATGTTATTTGATTATTGGTCGTTCGTAACATCACTGCTGAGCCAGCATCGTCGTGTGGACCGTGGTTGTAAGTTTCCTAATCTCGGATACTACCGTTTTATTTAAATTCATGTCTTGTAAACATTGATGGATGTACTTTGAGAAAGTTTGTCCTGGATATTGAGTATTTATGTTTACAGTATGTTGAGAGGAGGTCGTGGACGCGGATGCGGTCGTGGACGCGGACGTGGAAATGCGAGGCAAGAAGAGTCGGTATCTACCCAGAGATAGCCGCTAGTCGAACGGATTCCCATTTCGGGGGACAGCAAGGATCGGCAAATAATAATGCAGATCCTAACGTACCGGGAGTGCTTCAGCAGGTGGTTGCCCAGATAAACCAGTTTGCTCAAGTTGTGGATCGCATGCAGACGGCGATGGGACAGCAGCATAACGTGGAAAATCGAGGAGATAGATGGCTTACCGAGGTGGTCAAATTGCATCCTCCGAAATTTGACGGTTCCGCTGAGACGCTTTCGTGGGATCATTGGCTGAAGGAATTGGAAAAGATTTTTGCAGGGATTAACTGTCCCAACGATAGGAAGGTTCCGGTCGCCCAGTATCTTTTGACCGGGGAGGCTTTCGACTGGTGGGAGGCCATTCGACCGGAGGAGCACAATGTTGACTGGACGGAATTCAAATTGATGATGGAGGCACAGTATTGTCCTCGTCCAGTTAGAGAAGCCCGAGTTCGGGAGTTTTTCTCACCTCAAAATTTGGAAGTATCTGTGACGGACGTGATTAAGACTTTTAATCACCAGCTGACTTATGTGCGCCACTTGGTCAGGACCGAGGCGGAGAAGATTTTTCATTTTGACATGCGAATGAAGCCGGAAATTCAGCAGTATATGTCCGGATTTGAATGTACCACCTTGCGACAGTATCAGGACAAGGCGTTAGCCTATGATATGAAGGAGGCAGCAGTAGAGAAATCGACGGAAGCAAAGAAACAGAAGGTATCTGGCAACTTCACGGAGGATAAGAGTAGCGGACCTCGCAAGGGTCAGTCCTCTTTTCATTCATCCAGGAGACCTCCGCATCCTTCTCGAGGTGGAAAGAAGTTCCGGCAAAGACCGATCGCTTGAGACGCAGAAAGAAGTGTTACAAGCGTGGCAAGGCGGGACATGTTCGACGTGATTGTTTCGTACGCTGTGACTGTTTCGAGTGTGGACAGGGAAGGACATCGCGCAACATTTTGTGGGAATGCGACCCGATCTTTTGGTACTCGCACTCCGGCTCTCCGAAGGAGACGAGTGTGAACCAGACGCAGCAAAGTGGATTTCAGCAGCAGAACGCTGGGAAGAGAGAGGCATCCAGTGCTGGGTCCGTTCCTCCGCGCCTGTACGAAATGAGGAAATCTGATGATCAGAACACAGCTATTGCATCAGGTACGATTCAGATCCTTTTGCAACCAGTTAGTGTCTTGTTCGATTCGGGAGCTACGCATTCTTTTATATCTTTGAACTGTGTTAATCGTTTGAAAATCTCGTGCTTGTATAATTGTGAACCTTATGTTGTGGGATTATCGAGCGGAGAGAAAATTGTGGGAACACTAGAAGCTAGGGATTTCCCAGTATCTATAGAAGGAAGAGAGTGGCCATCGAACCTCATTGTAGTCGACATTTACGGTGACGATTTAATTCTCGGAGATGATTGGCTCAACCGTTATGGAGCTGTTCTGAATTACCGAGAGAGAATCATTTCTATCATTGCTGATGACGGATCTGAACACTTATTCCGAGGATGGAGACCAGGAAGCTCGGGAAAATTGATCAAAGCAATGAAAGCCGTGAAATTACTGAAACAGGGATGTCAGGGACTTTGGTGCTATGCCATGAGGAAAAAGGAAGGAGTAGAGCTCTCGTCTATTTCAGTTGTGAATGAGTTCTCAGATGTATTTCCTGACGAACTACCTGGATTACCTCCGCAGAGAGAGGTGGAATTCACTATCGAATTAGAGCCTGGAGCAGCTCCTATTTCCAGAGCACCATACCGCATGGCGCCAACCGAGATGTATGAACTCAAGAAGCAACTGGAGGAATTGTTACAGAAGGGCTATATCCAACCTAGCGTTTCTCCTTGGGGAGCGCCCGTTCTCTTTGTTCGGAAGAAAGACGTATCCCTCCGACTGTGTATTGATTACAGGGAGCTCAACAAGATGACGATCAAGAATAAGTATCCTATACCTCGGATCGACGACTTGTTCGATCAACTGCAAGGGGCTAGGATATTCTCGAAGATTGACTTGCGATCAGGATACCACCAGTTGAGAATTAAGGAATCGGATATACCAAAATCCGCTTTCAGATCCCGGTACGGGCATTATGAGTTTGTAGTAATGCCATTTGGACTTACCAATGCTCCTGCGGTATTCATGCAATTGATGAATCGGGTATTCTTGGAATACTTGGATAAATTTGTGGTTGTCTTCATTGACGACATCCTGATATATTCGAAGGACGCAGAGGAACATGCTGAACATTTACGTGTGGTTTTGAGTACCTTGAGGAAGGAACAGCTGTATGCAAAACTTTCAAAATGCGAGTTCTGGCTTAAGGAAGTAACCTTCCTGGGGCATGTGATATCAGCCGACGGAGTTCAGGTGGACCCGAAGAAAGTCGAAGCAATCTTAGATTGGGAAGCTCCTAAGAACGTGAAAGAAGTCCGAAGCTTCTTAGGACTTGCTGGATATTATCGCCGCTTTGTAGAGGGATTTTCCAAAATTGCTCGTCCGCTCACCCAGCTGTTACAGAAAACTCAAAAGTTCATGTGGAATGAGAAGTGCCAGGCTGGTTTTGACGAACTTAAGAGGAGGCTGACGACAGCACCTATATTAGCGCTGCCAGAGGGAACTGATGGATTCATAGTATACATCGACGCTTCAAATCAGGGTTTGGGTTGTGTGTTGATGCAGAAGGATAAAGTGATTGCTTATGCCTCTCGGCAATTGAAACCGTATGAGATTAATTACCCGACTCATGATCTGGAGCTAGCAGCTGTGGTCTTTGCCTTGAAAATTTGGCGACATTATTTGTACGACACTCATTGTCAGATCTTTACAGATCATAAGAGCCTCAAGTACATTTTCAGTCAGAAAGAATTAAATATGAGGCAGAGAAGGTGGCTGGAATTGATCAAGGATTATGACTTGGAGATTCTCTATCATCCGGGGAAAGCAAACGTAGTAGCCGATGCCTTGAGCCGAAAACCTGTTTCTCTTCGAGTGTTGGAAGCACTTACGTCCCAGACTAGTATTCAACGAGAACTGATTCGCGAGGGGATTGAAGTATGGGCACCAGGAATCCAAGGGCAACTTTGTGTGATGGAGCTAACTTCATCACTAGTCGAGGAGATCAAGTCTAAACAATTGAACGATTCTCTGATCCTTCGATTATGTGACGAAGTAAAGAAAGGAAAAGCCCCATGATTCGTGATACAAGATGATGGAGTTCTGAGATTTCAGAGTCGACTTTGCGTTCCCGAGGATGATGATTTGAGACGGACAATTTTAAAGGAAGCTCATAGCGCGCCCTATTCTATTCACCCAGGCAGTAGTAAGATGTATAAAGATTTAAAGCAAAACTTCTGGTGGGGGAATATGAAGAAGGACATAGCGGAGTACGTTTCGAAGTGTTTGACTTGTTAGCAGGTTAAGATTGAACATCAACGACCTGCCGGGATGTTAAAGCCGCTTCCGATCCCTAAGTGGAAATGGGAGGATATCTCGACTGACTTCATCACTAGCATGCCAAGGACTAGAACGGGAATGAACATGATTTGGGTTGTAGTTGATCTACTAACCAAATTGGCTCATTTCCTGGGAATTAAAGATACATGGGGACCTGAGAGATTGGCACGAGTATTTATTACGGAGATAGTCAGATTGCATGGGACGCCAAAGACCATTATTTCGGATCGAGATGGCCGTTTCGTGTCACATTTATGGAAAGCAGTTCACAGGGCTTTGGGGACTGAGCTCAACTTTAGCACAGCTTATCATCCCCAAACGGATGGTCAGTCTGAAAGAACTATACAGACAGTAGAGGACATGCTTAGAGCTTGTGCATTAGACTGGTCGACTGATTGGGAAGTTCACTTGCCCTTAATCGAGTTCACCTATAATAACAGTTGGCATGCTTCTATTAAGATGGCACCATTTGAAGCTTTGTATGGGAGAAGATGCCGATCGCCCCTGTGTTGGGAGGATTCTTCGGATTTGATCGGGACGGAACCAGAATTGATTATTCAGACTCAAGAGAAGATAGCTTTGATTCGAGAGAGACTGTTGACTGCCCAGAGTCGACAGAAGTCTTATGCAGATGTACGTCGTCGCCCTCTAGAGTTCGACGCTGGGGACCATGTACTATTGAAGGTGTCTCCTACACGAGGGATTTTCCGTTTTGGGAGGAGAGGCATACTTAGTCCGAGATATATCGGACCATTCGAGATCCTCAAGAGAGTTGGAGATATAGCATACAGGTTGGCCTTACCGCCATCGCTGAGTCACGTTCACAATGTGTTTCACGTATCCCAACTGCGGAAGTATGTACCGGACCCCAGTCACGTCATTGATTTCGACGAGATCGAAATAGCCAATGATGGCACCTTCGAAGAGAGACCAATCAAGATACTTGAGAGCCGGATCAAACAATTGAGGAATAAACCAATACACTTGGTTAAAGTACAATGGTCACGACATGGAGTCGAAGAGGCCACATGGGAAACGGAGGACATGATGAAGACTAGATATCCGGAGTTGTTTTCATCTTAAGTTTCGGGACGAAACTTCTTTTTAGGGAGGAAGGATGTAATACCCGAGATTTCTGTTATGTAATTGGAACTTGTGATATTGTAATGATTGTACTTTTGTGTGAGTACTATTCTCCGTATTTCATAATCCAATGTGTCGAGCGTTTAATTTCGTGGTTGTGATTTAAAGATTGTAAATCTGCGCATGTAGCGCACGCTATCAGCTATGTTTAGCGTGCGCTAACGTGGGTTCATAGCGCACGCTACTGAGGGTCCTTAGCGCACACTATGCGCGGTCAAATTGATTGAGACATGCGGTAGGTGAGAGCTGGCCGGGGGACCCCTGTCGGATAGTGTCGGGATGTACCTGGACGGTTTTCGGGGAAAATCCGAGTCAACGCCTTAGCGCACACTACAGGTATATGCGTAGCGCACGCTAAGTGCTGAGTACAGATTAATCAGTGAGCCGTTAGCGCACGCTACGAACAGGGTCTAGCGCGCGCTAATAGCCATTTATTATAAATAGGACAGTATCCTATTCGTGATTTCAGTTCTCTCTTCTCCCACTACCCGAATTCTTACACTTAGAA
Organism: Orobanche coerulescens; assembly: GCA_033398695.1. Classification (NCBI taxonomy): domain Eukaryota; kingdom Viridiplantae; phylum Streptophyta; class Magnoliopsida; order Lamiales; family Orobanchaceae; genus Orobanche; species Orobanche coerulescens. The sequence continues at coordinate 41,942,613 of CM065815.1, read as the reverse complement.
CATATCTTCCTTCATCCTAAACACTTCATATCAACATCCTAGTTCGTGATTGAAGATCGTACATCGTTGGAGATTGGCGTTCAAGCTTTCGGTGTTGGATTGCTTCAATTTCCTCCGTGTTCTTTACTACCTTGAGGTAGGTGATTCTTCACCAATACTAATAGTGTTCTAAAGGATGTTGATCATGTTCATATAGTCAGTTAGACTCGTTATTAGTCGTACATCGCATGTTAGAAGGATACTTTTGACGTATCGGCATTATTTACCGTTTGAACCTTTTGACCATCTTAGTAATCGGACTCCTAAGCGTTTTCAAATCGATTTATGATCAGTAATCGGATATTACCTAGTTCGTATGTTTTAACGTAAGGAATCATATGTTTTGGGACTTGGAATAATCGGAACTTGGTATAATTCTTGAAGATCAAAGATAAGATATGAGGTTGAGATGATTATCTGTATATTTGTACCTCGTGATCATGGAACTTCCACAAAACTTATTAGCATGACATGCTTGAGGATGACTTGTTGTATCAACATAGAATTCATGAATTCACCACCGTTCAACCCAGTTTTTTCGTTAGCAGTATTTCTGCCATGCAAGGTTAGCGCACGCTAACATATGTGAGTTAACGTGCGCTAACGGGGGTCAGTTAACGCACTATACGTACGTAGCGTACGTTATGTATCAGCCGATTCGAACTGTCAGTTCGTAGCTAGCGCACGCTAGTCTTACACGATAGTGTACGCTAAGAGGCCGGCTTAGCGCACGTTACGAAGAATACGTAGCGCACGCTAAGCAGTCCAGGCAGATTGTTTAGTTTGAGCTTTTCGGCCGTAGACCGAATTGTTAGGCCATCGTTCGATTTGAGATGATTTGTATATCATTACTTTTGTTAAGTTCGAGCTTGTTACGTTGATCGAAGGAGGCGGCCTTCGAGTGTGTTGAGATCATCGAGGTGTTTCGTCCTTGCCATTTTCGAGGCAAGTATCATATGTCGAGTTCGATTTATCATGCTTGTGGTTTTGTTCATTCTGTTGAATATGAAATGTATTTCTGGAAATTCTCGTGATATTCATTGTTATTTGTTCGTATTGATGAACATATTGAAATGCATATGTGTATGCATAATTGATTGATTATGATATAAATGATCCGAGGGGGGGTCATGAGGATCTATGCTGAGGGCGCTGGATCGAATGTCCACCATGCGTTGGTCCGACGGGATCATCATGGGGATCTATGCTGAGGGCGCTGGATCGTTGGACGGGTTTTCCACCATGCGTTGGTCCGACGGGATCATCATGGGGATCTATGCTGAGGGCGCTGGATCGCTGGATTACCTTGTATTGTGTTGATGGAATCGTGAGGATTCGCATCGTTGGATTCCGGTGGCGGAAGTCCGTATTGCATGTTTTATGATGCATTGACGATTTATTGTATGATGATACTTGTACTAGCATTGTTTTGCTAACCCCTTCGGGGGTGGACATTGTTTTGATGTTCAGGTAGCCGAGGAGCGGGGAGACAACCACAGTACCGACAGGACGATGGAATTTCTCAGTGATGTGGTTGATGTTATTGTATTGTCTTCTTGGTTCGTTTAGTACTCGAGTACGTCTGTATTTAATAAATTCAATTCGATATGGTTGTATAAGTTAACTTATTTGATCGGTTGAATCAAATCTGTATTTGAACTTCAGTTGTTTGATTGTATTGTTTTTCACTTCTTTAAAATTTAGCCTTGTAAATCCTTATCTAAAGGGTTTATGGCGCTGTAATTATTCCGAATATCTCGGGGTGTTACAAGCTATATATCATGACTACCCGTTTTAAAAGAATTAATTCGACGGAATGAACGAAATCCCATTACTGTATAATATTTAATCCTCTCGTCGCGCGATATCCTAATTAAGCATAAGGTATGGATAAGTAGACCTTATATAGCTTAGTTAATATTCTTTATCTCAATTACAATTGTCCAATTTCAAATATTTATCAATAACTCTTTATTGATAAATTTGAGCATGGCCATGCATTTAAACAATTTAACTTATCAATGGCTCGTGGATATCTTCTCCATTTTATAGGAGGGACAAGTCCCTTCTAGACAAACTACTTCCCTCTGCATAAATCGTACTGTATCTAATCACAAACTGTATGGTCCCTTGTTACAGAAGACGTTGGTATTGTGTTAAAATACGATACTCATTATGTAGGAAACTGTAGTGTCTTTAGGTAATAAGGACTTAAATAATATATAACAATCAGAGGAATTATAATGACTTAATCCATATATAATTCTCTTTGTTAGTCATATCCAATACGATGTCTCTACATGTATCTATGACGTGATATAACATCTCATGTTCATGACCAGTAAACATAGTCATCATATCATCATCATACTAGTAATCATATTACTAGGGATATCTAGAATAAATATTCTTTAATGCTTTAACGAGCTTTACTATCAAGTCACATACTTGATGATCGTAAGCAGAATATTAATTCAATAATATAATCAATATTAAATAATAAATGTCTCCACATTATTATTAAACAGTAGACTTAGAGCATTATACTAACACTTTTTGCTCTTTTGCAACTCGGTATGTAATAATAAATTTTACTGTTGGTATTTATTGATGTTGTTTTAAATTCATAGCCTAGTAAATCCTTACATAAAGGATTTACGATACTGTAATAATTCTGAATATATCAGGGTGTTACAATATGTGACATAAGTTGAAAAACACACACACTTGCAAGTTCCAGCCGTGAGTTCTTGGAGAGGAGAGGAGAAATTGTATTTTCATTTCCTTGTTCATCTTTGAGAGAAAGAAAATGAAGAAGAAAAGAGAAGAAAAATACTGTATCAATTTCTAGCCGTGTTCTTTGAGAACGAATTGATATATTATTTTACCGATCAATATATAACGCGTGATAACATAGAGCCACTCGGCATTTTCAATATTTTGATCATTCATCAAGCTACAGCGAATTAGATTCGTGTTCGTGTTGGTGACCTGAAACGATCAAAGCTTGGCTCGGGAATTTTTCTTCAAGAAGATATTATCAAAGGTCTACGAGGGTATGATCTCTTAATTTTATCTTCGTCATTTTATATTCGTTTATACAATACTTGATCGATCTGTTTTTTAGGGTTCGGTTTTATCTGGTTGGACCAGTTTATTTTCCGCTACGCAACTCGATTTTAATCACTGAATCCCAACATAGTGATGCCTTTATTGTTCTTCCAAGTAGCTATAGGACACTTAGTGAGATATTTAATATCGCATTATGGGCTAAGCGGGACTTCCATACCAAACTAATAGGTTTGCTGAATATTAATAATTTCTTCAATGATTTGCTTGCTTTTCTAGATCAAGGGTTGCGAACACAATTGCTGATTTACTAATAAAGTTTCAAGCATTTATTTCAGTTCAGAATTTGAAAGTCAAAGCTCACCAGCCACAGACTATTGGCGTCAAGCGAAAAAGAAGTTTAGATCCATTAGATCTCTCATTATAAACCCTAATGTCAGTTAGGGGTGGCAGAGTTACCGAGTTTTATACCCTCGACACGCACCCCCTTTTTATGGGTTTCATATGTATTTTCTTTCGCATACTGTTGAGTGTTTACTATCTTCTCGGCTAGTTTCAATAGTTTTCACTTCGACTTATTTTTGTTTCTTCGAGAGCAATAATAAGATTATTTTTGCCTTTATGCAAATATAGTATTCTCACATATGCTTCTCCGTGAGCATTATCATATCAATGTGATTTTACATGATCTCAACATGTGATATCATCAACATGGGATTTATTGAGTAATTATTTTCCAGTGATAGTCTTAATGTCACTTGTCAAATGATCATGCGATATTATCAGCATGGGATTTTCTTTTAATTAATCGGTGATATTTTCTGGTATCAATTTTCTCCATTCCATAAATATGGAGATCAGATAGTATTTCCATCAATTGCTTCTTCTTCGAGAGCAGAATTTGAATAATTGATCAACTACCTCTCCAGAGTATGGTCTATTAGCCATTCTTGCGGTATAACCAATCACGATGGTGATATTTAAATTGCATATATGTAAAATCAGTCATCTTCTGATAATTGAACTCATCACATAGTAGGTACTATAATATTTAAATTGCAGAAAATAAATTCAATAAATGCGCGGCTTTAAACCACTACTTGAATATAAATAATAGAGAGAGATTATATTGTAAAATAATTAACTATTTTTGCCATAGCAGGTCCGTCCAATCAATTCCTTCATGGTCAAAGTATATGGTTTTAGGTAAAATTATTGACTACCATTGCTAGAAGTCAGCAGCAGTACTGCTTGGCCGGTACGTGGTATCATATATACTAGTTTATAAAATTTCATAATGCAAGAATACGTATCCACAAATTCTTTTAGTTTTACTAATTTAAATATGTTAATATGCTCGATAATAATATATTTAAAGGAGTTATAACCACAAACCAATATTGATCCCAAAATGAAGTTCTCGTTGATGAAAAATAAATTACAACTCGAAAAAATAGAAATTACAAAACCCAAAACTGAATTGAAATTACAAAAAATAATGAAAGACAAAACCGTAAACTATTGTCGAGTCGAGGAAATCTCTGTCTTCAAGATGGTATATGCCCCGGTAGTGCTCTCAGTTTTGACGTATCGTCTCCAAAGATAAAACGACAGCGTCTTGGAGGTAGTAGCACCACAAAAACCCACGAGCTCTGACGAACTGAACGAGGTGAGGATGAAGCTAACTATGAAACTATGTATGCCGAAAGTTGTATGATTGTGTATTTTGATTTTTTGCATGTCCTGATGCAAATGAGATGCATGCCTATTTATAGGCCATCTCACACCTGCAGGAAATTAAACATAGCCACTAATGGCTATCATAATACAGACATTCATACTGCATTGATCACAAGAGTTACAAAATTCAAAAGGTAGGATTAACAGAATTCAAAATGTAGCCATTTACTCCTCCTCATCACAGCTGGGAGGTTACTGCCGTCGTTGACTGAATTTGAATAGTCAGGACACACCTGGACTGTATTCAACTCCTTGATCGCTCAAGGGATGTACGTGGACATCCTCATGTGCACATACGAGTCCAACAACATTGTTGAGCTAGTCCAAAAAATCTTTAAGCAAGCCCACGACCAGGCCCAAAGAACAGCCCAAAGACCAATTGCCAAGATCCAAGTCCAAGGCCCAGGTCCACGGTCCACGGCTCGCGGCCATGGCGAGCCGGGCGGCGGAGCGCGCATGTGGGCTTTAAGTCAATCATATGTGCCTTTAATTAATACATATATAATTAAACTCCATATATACTTGAACTATGATAGTTCATTTATCAATGTGGGATAGCCATACTTCATTCCACAATTAAGTGACAAACTTTAATCCACTATTTCTCACTCACCGTTTAGAGTATATGAATATACCACGATCATCTACTCAGAATATAGATCGATCATATGATATTCAATTTTAAAAAATAAAATTAAATTCATTAACGATTCCAACAGTCGTTATGTCGAACATGATCATATTAAGAAAAATTAACTTCTAGTATAATATATGCTTATTATATCTAAGAAATGCTAAATTCGTGTTTAAAATACAAAAATAATTTGTCTTGTTATACTCCCTCCGTCCGCTAACCATGTGCATTGTTTTGACCGGCACTGGTTTTAATATTTCAGTTGACTTAGTTGGTAAGATATGTTATGAGTGGAGTAAGGGGCCCACTTGTGGTTAAAAAATTTGCCAAAAATAAACAATTGACATAGGTTGCGGACGGACGGAAAGGAAAATTGTTGCACATGGGTGGCAGACGGAGGGAGTATTTTTTATTTTCTTCACCTTTGTTGTTGTCTGCCCGTGAATCCTGCCTTTTTTATTCCATTATTTTATTCTCCTTTCTTTATTTTTTCTTTTACTTGTTCTTATATCAATGACGAGGCGTTCAGACCCGTGCGGTGCACACGGATTGTATCTAATTGTTCATTACGTAATGTTTGTGTAAATGGTTGAAGTGTAAGTAAGATGGTGCATCTAATTGAGACGTGTTGCGTAATGTTTAGCTAAATAGTTATAAAATAAGTTGAGTTAAATGAAGCTTAAACGCTTACGGCTCTATCAAAATAAGGTTTAACAAAAATTGGAAATAAAGAATAATCCCCGTGGTCACATTTGCTAAACAGTACCAATTCTAGCCGTGTAAAAATTAACCTGTTGGGATTCAGTGCCTAAATCGAAGGCCTAGCGAAAGCGGTAAAACGAAAATTAATTCGATCCGAATCCTTACGAGGATCCATCGAGCTACGTATATACGAATATTGAAACTAAATACAAGAGATATAAGAAACTCACCCTTGTAGTCCGTTGATTAAATGGATTCCTTCTCTTGAGCTATTACCCAAGCTGGAACTGAATTCCCTACGATCCAATGCGCTCCAAGCACTTGAATGATCCAACGCCGAAAAGACGTCTCTACTTGTCACGCGCTGGAGAAATGACTGGAATGACTAAACCTCGTTATCCTCCAAGGATGCGGCTAGAACAAGGTTGTAGACGCTTTACAAAAAAAAGATTATAACACTCTAAGTGTTGAATCTATAATCTCTCTATCTCACAAATATTTTTCTCCAAGAAAAACTTATGAATGTTTTTTGAAGATGATGATGAATATGTGAAGCCATGGAAAAAATTTTCCTCTCTCCTTACACTTCCAAAAACGTGAGTCTACAATGTGTATCAATGGAGATATAGTCTTCACATTATATTCTCCTCATATTGTAACACCCCCAATCCGCTCAGGGATATTACACGCCGTAGTACCTTTCCTCAAGGATTTACCAGACTGGTAATAACATCGAACATCTAAACAATGCCTTTAAGGCTAAAAAGACTCAGTAGACCGATTTGGTCTTTCAATAAAAACATACAACTCAATCTCAATATATGCCCACGCAGGGGTCAAATACAAAATACTACCCGTACCACGGGGAAGGAATACTGCAGCGGAAATAAAATACAACTAATCCAATACGACAACATACGGGTCCTCATGTGATTAGTATCGTTCATCTTTCATCATCCTTCATGCCGACCCTGTCCATGCTCCCCAAAACCTGAATGCAATACAGACATCCACCCCCTGATTACTCGGGGTTAGCAAAATTCCACTATTTTGCTAGTGCAAGTACAAAGTGCAAAAATACGAGTCATATAATTCAAGTTCCAAGAATAACAATAACCAGGAATCCTCAAAGATTCAAACTTAACGAAAATACTTCCCGAGGCAAGATTTTGGGTAAAGCTTTCCAAATTCGAAAGATCACAAATCAAGAGGACAATTTTTAAAACGGTTTAAAATGCCCTCGGGAGTTTTAACGGAAAACAATTTAGGATTTTCAAATCCCTCTCTTTCCAAAATCAACAGGGGTCACAGCCCAAAGGTTTTGTTTTCACAAATAGAAAACCAACAATAATTTACAGGGTCAAAACCCCACGTCACGTGTCCTCGACGGACATAAAAATTAACACAACATAATCAACAAAGAGACGCATATCTTGGTCGCTCAACCATATCATAAAACAAATCACGCACAGGCATCGCCTAGGACCGGGACGAAGCCACTGATCCCACTCGAGGCCTTTAAGGACCCTCCCGAGCTAGCTAGCGAAACAAACTCGTGAATCCAGAGTAAAGTCATAGATTCCCTCGAGGCCTCGACAGACCCTCCCGAGGTGAGCAAAACATATTCACAAATCATAAACACAACAGCAGGAACACTTGTCACGGCATCTCACGGTTGGATCAATCACTTGTTGTCTCCTGACTATATGATCACATGCCATATGTCACCGTAGGTATTCTTTGGTGCTCACGGTTGGATCAATCACTTGTTGCATCCTGACCACATGATTGTAATACCCGTAATTTCGATTTCTGGTAATTTCTTTTTTTCAGCGAAAGTTCATTTGGATGACTCTCTCATGACCGTTTCGTCATTCCGAGAATGATTAATTCTGCACTTTTTGTCATCCGAGTTCGTTTTGGTGTCGTTTTGTCGAGTTCCGTGCTTTTTGGCGACTTTTCCACACTTGAGTTCGATTCTTGCGAATCTCGTAAGAAACTGCTGTTTCGAGTTTCTCGTAAGTCCGTTTAACTTTGTTAGACGTGTTGTGAACTTTGGTTTGTTTATTCGATCACGTATCGTGATTTTCGGGCGTTTTGGGCCATTTTGTAATTTACCCAAAGTTGTGGGTATCCTCATTCGTATTTGTTGTTTTGACCCTTTTCATAGTCGCGTGCGATTAATTGTTGTATGGTATTTCTTTTCGGATCGATGTTGTTGTCCGAGAGCATTTCGTTGTGTTCGTTTCGTGCGTTTTCGGGAATTCGAGTCATCGAGCCTTGGCGGCTAGGCACTGGCCGGCCACATGCGGCAGGGGCCTGCCAGGCGTGCACGAGCTGCGCGCACAATCCGGTGCTCGTGCGGCCCTGACTGCACATGCACGAGCGAGTGCTCGTGCGTCCCGGCACTTTGTTTGGCGGTGGCGCGCCACGACCGGCGCCACGGCCGCTCGTGCGTGCCTGCTCGTGCGTCCTGGGCAGTATTAATAATGGTCGGGCAGGTCATTTCTTCACCCGCTTTTCATTTCGTTTCTTTTCCTTCCGCAGCTGGAAACTTGGAGAGGTCGAAGACATGATGTTGTTATTCCAATCCATGAAGTTCTTGAGTTTGTAACATCAATCAATAATCCCATAACCTCCTCCGATCTACCGAATCAAGGTTAGATTTCTTGAAAATCTAGTTTTGGGGAAATTGGGGTTTTAGTTGGATTTCGTTCGTTTGATCCGTAATAACTTGGATTATTGATGGATTATTGATTATTAAGTTGTATTCTACCTATTTCCTTGTTATTCCATGGTCGGATCGTATAGATTCGTCGTTTTGGTTGAGTTCTTAATCGACGCCTTGAAGGTGTCCGGTAGAATGTCATAGAGGGGTTTTCGGACGTTCTACGATTATTCCTCCTCGTATGTGTAATACCCTCGCCTTTATTATTGTATTTCATGATTTAAGTTAAGTATTTTCGCACCATATCTGTGATGTTGTAGCAAGTATCGACGAATTATGTTAAGTTGGATTCATGGTCATTCATACTATATTAGTTGTTGGGTGATATTGGGAGAATTCCATTTATGCTTGTTATAGTACTTAACGTACGTTAACCTGTCTTCATAACGTACGCTATGTATGTCACCTTACGTACGTAACATCAATACGTTAACGTCGTGCGTAAGATCCTCCGTGATCGCCTTTGGTAGTGGGGCCGAGGTAGGTGGTCGAGTCGATCGCGACGGCCAAGTCAACGGCTATTACGTGCGTAATAGCTACATGGTTACGCACGTAGCAATTGCGTGTTTTGAGGCAGTAAGATTTGATGAAATTGGTTACGTACGTAATGATCATAAGATTACGTACGTAAGGGCTATAACGTACGTTAACCACGTTCGTTAACGTACGTAATGCCGAGTTCAGATTATAAAAATATGACTTGCCATTCACTTCCTACTCGACCCTTTCCAACCTCCCAACTGAGGAACGATTCCTTTCCCTTCCAACTTCATTTCTAAGCCTTTCTAACTTGTGTTGGAGCTTCAACACTTGATTGGTGACTTGGAGAGTTAGAGATTGAAGTGTATCCCTTGAAGTGTTGGTGTTGTTCTTCATTTTAAGGTTGGTCTTTCTTTAACTCATATCAATTCCATGCTTATGATGATGTTAGTAGATAAATACTTCACATAATGTTAGTTTAAACTAGTGTAAACATGATAAGTTAATGGAATCATGCTCAAACTAAGTGAAGATTAACATTGAAGGTATTAATGTTACTTCTTGATGTAAATAACTTCATAATGTGATTGTGTTGGTAATGATATACATAAAAACCTGATGTATAACATGATAATCGGAAGTTAATTATAGTCTCAACACTAGGAACATGTTAGGGATGATATCCTTAATGATTAAAAGTGAGAAATGTTAAATTTGTCTTGAACATTCTATTGATTCTTGAAGGTAGTATGGAACCATGATTTTTGGCCTCTAAAACCTTAATAAATTGTTGGAAAGATTATATTAATCCTTTGAAGATGATCTTCGCTAGATGGGATGAAGTGACTTCAAAAATTTCAAGTATCCAATGATATAACTAGGCTTTTAATAAATTCTTTAAAGTAAAACAATGAATGTTGATAGAAGGAAGTTGTAATCTTCATATGTTCGAATTTATCGATTTCGTTAAAGGGTGTTAATCACTACATTAATAGGTTGATAATGTTCTTAAGAGAATTGTGTTGAATATGATGATACAAATGCGGTAGATGAGTAGCCGAATTCCATTTCATTAATCCGTGCGTGTTAGAGACGTAAATTAAGATGATGTTCTTAGTTCACTAAAAACTTAAACTTATGTTTCATATAGTAATCAAGTTTTGAATGAATAATGAAGAACGTAATTAAACACAACTTATATCGTAATTGGAAGTGTCGATGATTTGAAAAGATATTTTTACGATATTGCATTGATAATAAACTAGACATCAAGTTTTTGACATTAAGGTTAGAATATGTAATGAACATGATAAACATACGATGATTTGTAATAAGAACATTAAAATGATCAATAGGATAATTGATTTATTCAAGTAAATTTACGAATATTGTTTATGCGATAATACCATTATCGTACGAATGTGTTGTTGAATGAATTATATTTCATTCAAGGTTGCTTGTTCACATGAGTATTGTTAGACGAGGATACCGTTCGTTTGACCATTCAAAGAAGGATTATTCATCTACGGAATTGAGGCAAGTTATCTTGCTTGGTTATAATGATGTGTGGATTCTTATGATGATTATGCATTTCGTGTATATGAAACACTTATAAACTTGTGTCTTGTGACTTGAGGTTGTTCTTAATGATGTCCCGTTTTCATCATGGGATTGTATTCCCAAGTTCGTTACTTTTGGACCCTTGATATTGTTGAGCTTTGTTGACACTTCGGTGAGTTGTTCGATTCCTTGGTAAAAGTGTAATTCGTTGAGTTTCGTTGTCATGTTGTATCGTGACATCTCTGGAGTCATATCTGCGCGCCGATTGGTTATGTGTAGGATTTTTAGCCGAGCACTTGATGATCATGCGTGGAGGTTTTCCGCATTTAGATCGTGCACACGAGACGTAGTTCGTGAGGCTAATTAGGTACATCGTCCCACGTATATTCTGGATTCCGTATACGGGGTGGAGATGTGCACGGACACATTTCCGGATCGGGCGTACTGTGACGTCCGTCTTGAGCCATAGTTTATGGTCGTTCGTATATTTGGTTATGTTCGACAGTTGGGACTGATTGTTTATACGCCTTCGGGGTATATTCAGTAGTCGGTGGTTTTCTTTGAGATCAGTATATATGAATTATATAATGTCATGAGAATCATTATCATGTATAGCTGACCCTGTGGTTTGGGGCGAAATACTTGTATTTCAGGGCGAGGAAAGGGCAAGGCACAGGAGGAGCACAACGGCGACGGAGGAGTCTGAAGTGTGCTATTTCAGGGGCCCCGAGTCTTTTGGTTGTTCGGTTATGTTTTATTGTGACTTTCATTTTATTTTGTGTCGGATGAATGTACTAAAATTTATTAGGTACTGCCCATCGTCATATGGTCTGTACCGAATTTGGATCCTGTGTATGTTTGTTCGTATTTAAAGATATGAATAACTCATACTCCACACCGGGGTTTTGATAAATGTTGTGGTACAGTGCCACGTTGTCAGACTTTAAATGTATATTGGGATATCGCCTGGTGGGTCCCAGTAGGGGTCCACGGCACTGTAATAGCCACTGTTTTTGGGCTGTTACAGAAGATGGTATCAGAGAGTGTTTTTATTTTGAGTCATTGTAGAATCGAAATAGCATCAAGAAACCTTCGTGCCACGTGTAACCTATGCAAGCGCCTGACCCGTCGAATACGGTATGTTCTCATGAACCATAATTTGATTACTGGCATGAGATTGACGATGTATTGGTCTCCTTACTTATCTTGGCATCTTGCTACCATGAGGCAAAAATTCATATGTTTGAGGTGAACCTAAATTAATTATGTGATTGAAATTGTTTCGACTTAATGTTGATATGATACTGAGTGTGTAACACTTGTAGTGCCAGTGATCCTTTACAAACTGCTTTGTTGGATAGGAAATTCCCTGTTGCCATTAACTTAGCATGAATTATGATTGATAAATCGAACTGTACTTGTGACTTGATTCTTTCAGTATGGAAAGAAACCTGAGAGGCCGTGGCAGAGGGGGACGAGGCCGCGGAAGAGGCCGAATTCCGATACCACGAGCTAAGAGACGCGCGAATGTGGAACAGAGTTCCGCAGGCAGTGATTCGCCTTTTAGGGACCAATCACACCACACCGGAGAGAATGCACGTGTCGATCCTTACACTGTGATGCAGGGCATGATGGCCCAGATGACCCAAATGAGTCAGCTGATGGAAGCAATGCACAGGAATACTACCGGTCAACAGTAGGGGCAACAGCCTCCGCCTCTGGTGCCTGGAGGGATCGTGAGCCGGATTATTAGCGACATATCACGTCAGCGACCTCCGACTTTTGAAGGCTCATCTGAGCCTGCTGACATTGTACACTGGATAGAGCATTTCGAGAAACTGTTCGAGATGGTGGAGTGCCCAGAGGAAAATCGAGTTGCTGTGGCAGCCTACTACCTTAGTAAGAGTGCCCATACTTGGTGGCTTTCTGTGAGGCCTGCCGAAGGCGCAAGTACTTGGGAGGAATTCAAGAACCTTATGCTAGATCGTTATTATCCTACACCCCTCCGTGAAGCCAAACTGTCCGAATTACTAAACCCCGACCCATCGGAAGACGAAGATGTGTTAGCGATTGCCGAAAAATTCCAAGCACTTCTCCCTTTTGCTACGTCAGTTGTCCGTTCGGAAGCTGATAAGATCAAATATTTCCTCAAGAGGCTTAAACCCCGAATGAGGATGCAATTACTCAATCACCACTGTACGACCTTACCGGAGTTTATTGAGAAGGCTTTGGAATATGAACTTACTGCGAAAGAGATTTCTAAGAAGCAGCCTCAGTTTTCCAACAAAAGATCCAGGAACCAGACCCAAGGAGACAGTAACCGGGGGGTATTCAAGAAACCCCAGTCTATACCAAATCCTTCTGAGCAGCCACCTATGGCACCGAAACCGGCAGGAACGCACTCTCGGGCAATCATCTCACCTGTCGTGTGTTATAACTGTGGGGACCAGGGGCATATCAGCTTCAAGTGTCCGAAGCCGGCCGTTGCCTGTCACACTTGGGGGAAGAACGGTCATCGTGCTCGCTATTGCCGGGGTGGACTCGGGCGTGCTCGATGGCGTCTCTTGCTCGATGCGGTCTTGCTCAGAACGTGCTCCTCCATCCGCTTCTTACCAGACTACCGGGGCGAACAAAGGGATGGGCCGTGGAAATCAAGTTAGTACACCTGCTTCCGGGGTTGCAAAACCCAAAGTCTACGAGATGAAGAAAGCCGATGATCCCGAAGCCAGCATGATTGCAGGTACTCTCGAGATCCACTCTCAGCCCATTTGTGTTCTTTTTGATACTGGTGCTTCACACTCCTTTTTGTCTAGTTCTTGTTTGAGTCGTTTGCGTTTGAATCATGTTACCGATTGTGAACCTTATGTAATTGGTCTACCTGATGGTAGAAGAATTATTGGGAGTCGTGAAGTACAGAACTGTCCGATTAGTATGAACAACCGTGAGTGGTTGTCCGACTTGATTGTGGTTGATTTACCTAAAGATGATGTAATCTTGGGTATCGACTGGATGGATCATCACGATGCCGTGCTTAGCGTCCGTAAGCGAATGGTGACCGTCACATCGGATGATGGCGTCGAGTGTATTTTTCGGGGTGATAATCCCAATCATTCTGGGAGAGTCATCAGCGCTATAAAGGCTATGAGATTACTGAACCAGGGATGCATTGGTTATTGGTGCTACATGACTAAGACAGCTGACCGGCTAGTTAAATTGATTGATATTCCAGTAGTTCGAGATTATCCAGATGTATTTCCAGACGAGCTTCGGGAATACCCCGGCAATAGAGGTAGAATTCACCATTGAGTTGGAGCCGGGGGCGTCCCGCTTTCGAAAGCACCATATCGTATGGCCCCGATCGAGATGCGGGAGTTGAAAAGACAACTCGAAGAATTAGCGAGAAAGGATATGTTCAACCCGGTGCATCCCCTTGGGGAGCGCGGTGTTATTAAATGCGGAAGAAGGACGGATCGCTGCGTTTGTGTATTGATTACGGGAGTGAACAAAGTAACAATTAAGAACAAATATCCTTTACCTCGCATCGATGATCTATTGGATCAGCTCGAGAGCATTGTATTTTCCAAGATTGACTTGAGGTCGGGTACCACCAATTGCGGATTCGAGAGTCGGCGTCGAGAGCGACTTTTCGCACTCGCTATGGGCATTATGAGTTCGTTGTCATGCCATTCGGACTGACTAATGCACCTGCAGTATTCATGGAATTGATGAATCGGGTTTTTATTAATTATCTGGATCGTTTTGTAGTCGTTTTTATTGACGATATCTTGGTCTACTCTCGTGATCATGAGGAGCATGAGTGTCACCTCCGCCAGGTTCTCGATGCATTAAGGCGAGAACAACTCTATGGAAAATTTTCTAAGTGTGAATTCTGGATGTCTGAAGTTATTTTTCTGGGTCATGTGATATCAGCGGAGGGAGTGAGAGTAGACCCACAAAAGACGGAAGCTATCCGAGACTGGCTACCCCCGAAGAACGTGAAGGAAGTTCATAGTTTTCTGGGTCTAGCAGGCTATTACAGACGATTCGTGGAAGGATTTTCCAAAATTGCTCAACCGATGACTAATCTGTTGAGAAAAGATAAGAAGTACTTGTGGTCGGAAGCATGTCAGCAAAGTTTTGATGAACTCAAAGGTCGATTAATTTCAGCACCTGTTTTAGTACTACCTAGAGGAACGGAAGGATTCGTGGTATATAGCGATGCATCGAGGCAGTGCCTTGGATGCGTGTTAATGCAGGACGAGAAAGTGATCGCCTATGCGTCCAGACAGTTGCGTCCTTACGAGGTTAACTACCCGACTCATGACTTGGAGTTAGCAGCCGTAGTGTTTGCTTTAAAAATCTAGTGCCACTATCTGTATGGATTTGCCTGTCGGATTTTCACGGACCACAAGAGCCTGAAGTATATTTTTACCCAGAAGGAGTTGAATATGAGGTAAAGGAGGTGGTTAGAGCTAATCAAAGACTATGATATCGAGATCCTTTATCATCCAGGCAAGGCAAACGTGGTTGCCGATGCCTTGAGCCGCAAGACGGTGCAGGAGCAGATACTAGCTCGTTTGACCGCCCAGAGGGAGTTGCAATTAGAGTTCATGAGACCAGAGATTGATGTCTGGATACAACGCATTCAGGGACAACTGTGCATGCTTGAGATTTCACCATCCCTTGATGAGACGATCAGGACGAAACAGATGACGGACCCATTCTTATCCAGAGTTCGAGGAGAAATCGATCAGGGGAAGGCCCCTGGATTTGTGGTTCACGAGGATGGACTATTACGCTTTAAAAATCGAGTATGTGTACCAGCAGACGAAGAGTTGAGGAATACTATTCTGAAGGAGGCTCATGCTACCCCGTATTCCATACACCCGGGATCGAACAAAATGTATAAGGATCTGAAGCCGTATTATTGGTGGGGTAACATGAAACGGGAGGTTGCCGAATTCGTTTCGAAATCTTTGACCTGTCAGCAGGTCAAGATTGAGCATCAACGACCAACTGGCCTGATGAAACCGCTTCCGATTCCCGAGTGGAAGTGGGAAGACCTATCGATGGATTTTATTACTAGCTTGCCGACGAGCCGTCGAGGCATGAATACGATTTGGGTGGTTGTGGATCGATTGACTAAATCATCCCACTTCTTGGAGATTAAGGATACTTGGGCCCCTGAGAGATTGGCCCAATTATTCATCAAAGAGATTGTGAGACTGCATGGCACCACTAAGAGTATTGTATCAGATCGAGACGGACGGTTCGTGTCGCACTTCTGGAAGGCGGTTCATCGTGCTATGGGTACACAGTTGAATTTCAGTACGGCTTTTCATCCTCAGACCGACGGTCAGTCTGAGAGGACAATTCAAACTCTAGAAGATATGTTGAGGGCATGTGCTCTCGATTGGAAGCCTGACTGGGAAACCCAACTGCCGTTGGTAGAATTCACATATAATAACAGCTGGCACGCCTCGATCATGATGGCACCTTATGAAGCATTGTATGGTCGTCGTTGTAGGTCCCCTTTGTGCTGGGACGATTTGTCTGAATCTATTGGTACGGAACCTGCTATGTTATTGGCAGCCCGCGAGAAGATTTCCATGATCAAGAGTCGTCTATTAACGGCCCAAAGCCGCCAGAAATCATATGCAGATAATCGTCGATGACCACTCGAGTTTGAGGTTGGTGACCATGTACTAGTCAAAGTATCTCCTACTAGAGGTGTTTTCCAATTCGGGAAGAGAGGCAAATTGAGCCCAAGGTATATTGGTCCGTTTGTGATCCTGGAACGAGTAGGCGACCTAGCCTATCGTTTAGCATTACCACCAGCTTTGAGTCGGATTCACAACGTATTCCATGTATCTCAGTTAAGGAAGTATGTTGCTGATCCAAGTCACGTTATTCAATTCGACGAGGTCGAAATAGCCGACGACCATTCGTACGAAGAACGGCCTGTGCAGATACTTGAGAGAAGAATTAAACAGCTGAGGAACAAGACGATTCCTTTATTAAAAATTCAGTGGTCGAGACATGGAGTCGAGGAAGCTACGTGGGAGACTGAAGATAGCATGTGAGAGAAATACCCCGAACTGTTTACCCCTTAGTTTCGGGGACGAAACTCCTTTTAAGGGGGGGAGTATGTAATACCCTCGCCTTTAATATTGTATTTCATGATTTAAGTTAAGTATTTTCGCACCATATCTGTGATGTTGTAGCAAGTATCGACGAATTATGTTAAGTTGGATTCATGGTCATTCATACTATATTAGTTGTTGGGTGATATTGGGAGAATTCCATTTATGCTTGTTATAGTACTTAACGTACGTTAACCTGTCTTCATAACGTACGCTATGTATGTCGCCTTACGTACGTAACATCAATACGTTAACGTACGTAATGCGGAAGATCCTCCAGCAGTCCGCCTTTCGGCGGGTGGGGCCGAGCGGGGGTAGGTGGTCGGGAGTCGATCGCGACAGCCAAGTCAACGGCTATTACGTACGTAATAGCTACATGGTTACGTACGTAACGAATTGCGTGTTTTGAGGCAGTAAGATTTGATGAAATTGGTTACGTACGTAATGATCATAAGATTACGTACGTAAGGGCTATAACGTACGTTAACCACGTTCGTTAACGTACGTAATGCCGAGTTCAGATTATAAAAGTATGACTTGCCATTCACTTCCTACTCGACCCTTTCCAACCTCCCAACTGAGGAACGATTCCTTTCCCTTCCAACTTCGTTTCTAAGCCTTTCTAACTTGTGTTGGAGCTTCAACACTTGATTGGTGACTTGGAGAGTTAGAGATTGAAGTGTATCCCTTGAAGTGTTGGTGTTGTTCTTCATTTTAAGGTTGGTCTTTCTTTAACTCATATCAATTCCATGCTTATGATGATGTTAGTAGATAAATACTTCACATAATGTTAGTTTAAACTAGTGTAAACATGATAAGTTAATGGAATCATGCTCAAACTAAGTGAAGATTAACATTGAAGGTATTAGTGTTACTTCTTGATGTAAATAACTTCATAATGTGATTGTGTTGGTAATGATATACATAAAAACCTGATGTATAACATGATAATCGGAAGTTAATTATAGTCTCAACACTAGGAACATGTTAGGGATGATATCCTTAATGATTAAAAGTGAGAAATGTTAAATTTGTCTTGAACATTCTATTGATTCTTGAAGGTAGTATGGAACCATGATTTTTGGCCTCTAAAACCTTTGTAATAAATTGTTGGAAAGATTATATTAATCCTTTGAAGATGATCTTCGCTAGATGGGATGAAGTGACTTCAAAAATTTCAAGTATCCAATGATATAACTAGGCTTTTAATAAATTCTTCAAAGTAAAACAATGAATGTTGATAGAAGGAAGTTGTAATCTTCATATGTTCGAATTTATCGATTTCGTTAAAGGGTGTTAATCACTACATTAATAGGTTGATAATGTTCTTAAGAGAATTGTGTTGAATATGATGATACAAATGCGGTAGATGAGTATCCGAATTCCATTTCATTGATCCGTGCGTGTTAGAGACGTAAATTAAGATGATGTTCTTAGTTCACTAAAAACTTAAACTTATGTTTCATATAGTAATCAAGTTTTGAATGAAATCATTGGTAAAATAATGAAGAACGTAATTAAACACAACTTATATCGTAATTGGAAGTGTCGATGATTTGAAAAGATATTTTTACGATATTGCATTGATAATAAACTAGACATCAAGTTTTTGACATTAAGGTTAGAATATGTAATGAACATGATAAACATACGATGATTTGTAATAAGAACATTAAAATGATCAATAGGATAATTGATTTATTCAAGTAAATTTACGAATATTGTTTATGCGATAATACCATTATCATACGAATGTATTGTTGAATGAATTATATTTCATTCAAGGTTGCTTGTTCACGTGAGTATTGTTAGACGAGGATACCGTTCGTTTGACCATTCAAAGAAGGATTATTCATCTACGGAATTGAGGCAAGTTATCTTGCTTGGTTATAATGATGTGTGGATTCTTATGATGATTATGCATTTCGTGTATATGAAACACTTATAAACTTGTGTCTTGTGACTTGAGGTTGTTCTTAATGATGTCCCATTTTCATCATGGGATTGTATTCCCAAGTTCGTTACTTTTGGACCCTTGATATTGTTGAGCTTTGTTGACACTTCGGTGAGTTGTTCGATTCCTTGGTAAAAGTGTAATTTGTTGAGTTTCGTTGTCATGTTGTATCGTGACATCTCTGGAGTCATATCTGCGCGCCGATTGGTTATGTGTAGGATTTTTAGCCGGGCACTTGATGATCATGCGTGGAGGTTTTCCGCATTTAGATCGTGCACACGAGACGTAGTTCGTGAGGCTAATTAGGTACATCGTCCCACGTATATTCTGGATTCCGTATACGGGGTGGACATGTGCACGGACACATTTCCGGATCGGGCGTACTATGACGTCCGTCTTGAGCCACAGTTTATGGTCGTTCGTATATTTGGTTATGTTCGACAGTTGGGACTGATTGTTTATACGCCTTCGGGGTATATTCAGTAGTCGGTGGTTTTCTTTGAGATCAGTATATATGAATTATATAATGTCATGAGAATCATTATCATGTATAGTTGACCCTCTGGTTTGGGGCGAAATACTTGTATTTCAGGGCGAGGAAAGGGCAAGGCACAGGAGGAGCACAACGGCGACGGAGGAGTCTGAAGTGTGCTATTTCGGGGGCCCCGAGTCTTTTGGTTGTTCGGTTATGTTTTATTGTGACTTTCATTTTATTTTGTGTCGGATGAATGTACTAAAGTTTATTAGGTACTGCCCATCGTCATATGGTCTGTACCGAATTTGGATCCTGTGTATGTTTGCTCGTATTTAAAGATATGAATAACTCATACTCCACACCGAGGTTTTGATAAATGTTGTGGTACGGTGCCACGTTGTCAGACTTTAAATGTATATTGGGATATCGCCTGTTGGGTCCCAGTAGGGGTCCACGGCACTGTAATAGCCACTGTTTTTGGGCTGTTACAGAAGATGGTATCAGAGAGTGTGTTTTTATTTTGAGTCATTGTAGAATCGAAATAGCATCAAGAAACCTTCGTGCCACGTGTAACCTGTGCAAGCGCCTGACCCGTCGAATATGGTATGTTCTCATGAACCATAATTTGATTACTGGCATGATATTGACGATGTATTGGTCTCCTTACTTATCTTGGCATCTTGCTACCATGAGGCAAAAATTCATATGTTTGAGGTGAACCTAAATTAATTATGTGATTGAAATTGTTTCGACTTAATGTTGATATGATACTGAGTGTGTAACACTTGTAGTGCCAGTGATCCTTTACAAACTGCTTTGTTGGATAGGAAATTCCCTGTTGCCATTAACTTAGCATGAATTATGATTGATAAATCGAACTATACTTGTGACTTGATTCTTTCAGTATGGAAAGGAACCTGAGAGGCCGTGGCAGAGGGGGACGAGGCCGCGGAAGAGGCCGAATTCCGATACCACGAGCTAAGAGACGCGCGAATGTGGAACAGAGTTCCGCAGGCAGTGATTCGCCTTTTAGGGACCAATCACACCACACCGGAGAGAATGCACGTGTCGATCCTTACACTGTGATGCAGGGCATGATGGCCCTGATGACCCAAATGGGTCAGCTGATAGAAGCAATGCAGAGGAATACTACCGGTCAACAGCAGGGGCAACAGCCTCCGCCTCTGGTGCCTGGCGGGATCGTGAGCCGGATTATTAGCGACATATCACGTCAGCGACCTCCGACTTTTGAAGGCTCATCTGAGCCTGCTGACATTGTACACTGGATAGAGCATTTCGTGAAACTGTTCGAGATGGTGGAGTGCCCAGAGGAAAATCGAGTTGCTGTGGCAGCCTACTACCTTAGTAAGAGTGCCCATACTTGGTGGCTTTCTGTGAGGCCTGCCGAAGGCGAAAGTACTTGGGAGGAATTATAGAACCTTATGCTAGATCGTTATTATCCTACACCCTCCGTGAAGCCAAACCGTCCGAATTACTAAACCCCGACCCATCTAAGACGAAGATGTGTTAGCGATTGCCGAAAAATTCCAAGCACTTCTCCCTTTTGCTACGCGGTTGTCCGTTCGAAGCCGATAAGATCAAATATTTCCTCATGAGGCTTAAACCCCGAATGAGGATGCAATTACTCAATCACCACTGCATTTACCTTACCGGAGTTTATTGAGAAGGCTTTGGAATATGAACTTACTGCGAAAGAGATTTCTAAGAAGCAAATTTCGCTTTCCAACAAAAGATCCAGGAACTGCACCCAAGGAGACAAGAATCGGGGTATTCAAGAAACCCCAGCCTGTACCAAATCCTTCTGAGCAGCCACCTATGGCACCGAAACCGGTAGGAACGCACTCTCGGGCAATCAGCTCACCTGTCGTGTGTTATAACTGTGGGGACCAGGGGCATATCAGCTCCAAGTGTCCGAAGCCGGCCGTTGCCTGTCACACTTGGGGGAAGAACGGTCATCGTGCTCGCTATTGCCGGGGTGGACTCGGGCGTGCTCCAGTAGCGTCTCTTGCTCCAATACAGTCTTCTGTTCAGGAACGTGCTCCTCCATCCGCTTCTTACCAGACTACCGGGGCGAACAAAGGGATGGGCCGTGGAAATCAAGTTGGTACACCTGCTTCCGGGGTTGCAAAACCCAGAGTCTATGAGATGAAGAAAGCCGATGATCCCGAAGCCAACATGATTGCAGGTACTCTCGAGATCCACTCTCAGCCCGTTTGTGTTCTTTTTGACACTGGTGCTTCACACTCCTTTTTGTCTAGTTCTTGTTTGAGTCGTTTGCGTTTGAATCATGTTACCGATTGTGAACCTTATGTAATTGGTCTACCTGATGGTAGAAGAATTATTGGGAGTCGTGAAGTACAGAACTGTCCGATTAGTATGAACAACCGTGAGTGGTTGTCCGACTTGATTGTGGTTGATTTACCTAAAGATGATGTAATCTTGGGTATCGACTGGATGGATCATCACGATGCCGTGCTTAGCGTCCGTAAGCGAATGGTGACCGTCACATCGGATGATGGCGTCGAGTGTATTTTTCGGGGTGATAATCCCAATCATTCTGGGAGAGTCATCAGCGCTATGAAGGCTATGAGATTACTGAACCAGGGATGCATTGGTTATTGGTGCTACATGACTAAGACAGCTGACCGGCTAGTCAAATTGATTGATATTCCAGTAGTTCGAGATTATCCAGATGTATTTCCAGACGAGCTTCTAGGAATACCCCGACAGCGAGAGGTATAATTCACCATTGAGTTGGAGCCAGGGACGTCCCCGCTTTAGAAAGCACCATATCGTATGGCCCCGACTGAGATGCAGGAGTTGAAAAGACAACTCGAAGAATTAACTGAGAAAGGATATGTTCAACCTAGTGCATCCCCTTGGGGAGCGCCGGTGTTATTCGTACGGAAGAAGGACGGATCGCTGCGTTTGTGTATTGATTACCGGGAGCTGAACAAAGTAACAATTAAGAACAAATATCCTTTACCTCGCATCGATGATCTATTGGATCAGCTCCAGGGAGCCGCTGTATTTTCCAAGATTGACTTGAGGTCCGGGTACCACCAATTGCGGATTCGAGAGTCTGACGTCCCGAAGACAGCTTTTCGCACTCGCTATGGGCATTATGAGTTCGTTGTCATGCCATTCGGACTGACTAATGCACCTGCAGTATTCATGGAATTGATGAATCGGGTTTTTATTAATTATCTGGATCGTTTTGTAGTCGTTTTTATTGACGATATCTTGGTCTACTCTCGTGATCATGAGGAGCATGAGTGTCACCTCCGCCAGGTTCTCGATGCATTAAGGCGAGAACAACTCTATGGAAAATTTTCTAAGTGTGAATTTTGGATGTCTGAAGTTATTTTTCTGGGTCATGTGATATCAGCGGAGGGAGTGAGAGTAGACCCACAAAAGACGGAAGCTATCCGAGACTAGCTACCCCCGAAGAACGTGAAGGAAGTTCGTAGTTTTCTGGGTCTAGCAGGCTATTACAGACGGTTCGTGGAAGGATTTTCCAAAATTGCTCAACCGATGACTAATCTGTTGAGAAAAGATAAGAAGTACTTGTGGTCGGAAGCATCTCAGCAAAGTTTTGATGAACTCAAAGGTCGATTAATTTCAGCACCTGTTTTAGTACTACCTAGAGGAACGGAAGGATTCGTGGTATATAGCGATGCATCGAGGTAGGGCCTTGGATGCGTGTTAATGCAGGACGAGAAAGTGATCGCCTATGCGTCCAGACAGTTGCGTCCTTACGAGGCCAACTACCCGACTCATGACTTGGAGTTAGCAGCCATAGTGTTTGCTTTAAAAATCTGGTGCCACTATCTGTATGGATTTGCCTGTCGGATTTTCACGGACCACAAGAGCCTGAAGTATATTTTTACCCAGAAGGAGATGAATATGAGGCAAAGGAGGTGGTTAGAGCTAATCAAAGACTATGATATCGAGATCCTTTATCATCCAGGCAAGGCAAACGTGGTTGCCGATGCCTTGAGCCGCAAGACGGTGCAGGAGCAGATACTAGCTCGTTTGACCGCCCAGAGGGAGTTGCAATTAGAGTTCATGAGACCAGAGATTGAGGTCTGGATACAACGCATTCAGGGACAACTATGCATGCTTGAGATTTCACCATCCCTTGATGAGACGATCAGGACGAAACAGATGACGGACCCATTCTTATCCAGAGTTCGAGGAGAAATCGATCAGGGGAAGGCCCCTGGATTTGTGGTTCACGAGGATGGACTGTTACGCTTTAAAAATCGAGTATGTGTACCAGCAGACGAAGAGTTGAGGAATACTATTCTGAAGGAGGCTCATGCTACCCCGTATTCCATACACCCGGGATCGAACAAAATGTATAAGGATCTGAAGCCGTATTATTGGTGGGGTAACATGAAACGGGAGGTTGCCAAATTCGTTTCGAAATGTTTGACCTATCAGCAGGTCAAGATTGAGCATCAACGACCAGCTGGCCTGATGAAACCGCTTCCGATTCCCGAGTGGAAGTGGGAAGACATATCGATGGATTTTATTACTAGCTTGCCGACGAGCCGACGAGGCATGAATATGATTTGGGTGGTTGTGGATCGATTGACTAAATCAGCCCACTTCTTGGAGATCAAGGATACTTGGGGCCCTGAGAGATTGGCCCAATTATTCATCAAAGAGATTGTGAGACTGCATGGCACCCCTAAGAGTATTGTATCAGATCGGGACGGACGGTTCGTGTTGCACTTCTGGAAGGCGGTTCATCGTGCTATGGGTACACAGTTGAATTTCAGTACGGATTTTCATCCTCAGACCGACGGTCAGTCTGAGAGGACAATTCAAACTCTAGAGGATATGTTGAGGGCATGTGCTCTCGATTGGAAGCCTGACTGGGAAACCCAACTGCCGTTGGTAGAATTCACATATAATAACAGCTGGCACGCCTCGATCATGATGGCACCTTATGAAGCATTGTATGGTCGTCGTTGTAGGTCCCCTTTGTGCTGGGACGATTTGTCTGAATCTATTGGTACGGAACCTGCTATGTTATTGGCAGCCCGCGAGAAGATTTCCCTGATCAAGAGTCGTCTATTAACGGCCCAAAGCCGCCAGAAATCATATGCAGATAATCGTCGATGACCACTCGAGTTTGAGGTTGGTGACCATGTACTAGTCAAAGTATCTCCTACTAGAGGTGTTTTCCGATTCGGGAAGAGAGGCAAATTGAGCCCAAGGTATATTAGTCCGTTTGTGATCCTGGAACGAGTAGGCGACCTAGCCTATCGTTTAGCATTACCACCAGCTGTGAGTCGGATTCACAACGTATTCCATGTATCTCAGTTAAGGAAGTATATTGCTGATCCAAGTCACGTTATTCAATTCGACGAGGTCGAAATAGCCGACGACCATTCGTACGAAGAACGGCCTGTGCAGATACTCGAGAGAAGAATTAAACAGCTGAGGAACAAGACGATTCCCTTATTAAAAATTCAGTGGTCGAGACATGGAGTCGAGGAAGCTACGTGGGAGACTGAAGATAGCATGCGAGAGAAATACCCCGAATCAAGTTACCCCTTAGTTTCGGGGACGAAACTCCTTTTAAGGGGGGGAGTATGTAATACCCTCGCCTTTAATATTGTATTTCATGATTTAAGTTAAGTATTTTCGCACCATAACTGTGATGTTGTAGCAAGTATCGACGAATTATGTTAAGTTGGATTCATGGTCATTCATATTATATTAGTTGTTGGGTGATATTTGGAGAATTCCATTTATGCTTGTTATAGTACTTAACGTACGTTAACCTATCTTCATAACGTACGCTATGTATGTCGCCTTACGTATGTAACATCAATACGTTAACGTACGTAATGCGGAAGATCCTCCAGCAGTCCGCCTTTCGGCGGGTGGGTCCGAGCGGGGGTAGGTGGTCGGGAGTCGATCGCGACAGCCAAGTCAATGGCTATTACGTACGTAATAGCTACATGGTTACGTACGTAACAAATTGCGTGTTTTGAGGCAGTAAGATTTGATGAAATTGGTTACGTACGTAATGATCATAAGATTACGTACGTAAGGGCTATAACATACGTTAACCACGTTCGTTAACGTACGTAATGCCGAGTTCAGATTATAAAAATATGACTTGCCATTCACTTCCTACTCGACCCTTTCCAACCTCCCAACTGAGGAACGATTCCTTTCCCTTCCAACTTCGTTTCTAAGCCTTTCTAACTTGTGTTGGAGCTTCAACACTTGATTGGTGACTTGGAGAGTTAGAGATTGAAGTGTATCCCTTGAAGTGTTGGTGTTGTTCTTCATTTTAAGGTTGGTCTTTCTTTAACTCATATCAATTCCATGCTTATGATGATGTTAGTAGATAAATACTTCACATAATGTTAGTTTAAACTAGTGTAAACATGATAAGTTAATGGAATCATGCTCAAACTAAGTGAAGATTAACATTGAAGGTATTAGTGTTACTTCTTGATGTAAATAACTTCATAATGTGATTGTGTTGGTAATGATATACATAAAAACCTGATGTATAACATGATAATCGGAAGTTAATTATAGTCTCAACACTAGGAACATGTTAGGGATGATATCCTTAATGATTAAAAGTGAGAAATGTTAAATTTGTCTTGAACATTCTATTGATTCTTGAAGGTAGTATGGAACCATGATTTTTGGCCTCTAAAACCTTTGTAATAAATTGTTGGAAAGATTATATTAATCCTTTGAAGATGATCTTCGCTAGATGGGATGAAGTGACTTCAAAAATTTCAAGTATCCAATGATATAACTAGGCTTTTAAAAAATTCTTCAAAGTAAAACAATGAATGTTGATAGAAGGAAGTTGTAATCTTCATATGTTCGAATTTATCGATTTCGTTAAAGGGTGTTAATCACTACATTAATAGGTTGATAATGTTCTTAAGAGAATTGTGTTGAATATGATGATACAAATGCGGTAGATGAGTAGCCGAATTCCATTTCATTGATCCGTGCGTGTTAGAGACGTAAATTAAGATGATGTTCTTAGTTCACTAAAAACTTAAACTTATGTTTCATATAGTAATCAATTTTTGAATGAAATCGTTGGTAAAATAATGAAGAACGTAATTAAACACAACTTATATCGTAATTGGAAGTGTCGATGATTTGAAAAGATATTTTTACGATATTGCATTGATAATAAACTAGACATCAAGTTTTTGACATTAAGGTTAGAATATGTAATGAACATGATAAACATACGATGATTTGTAATAAGAACATTAAAATGATCAATAGGATAATTGATTTATTCAAGTAAATTTACGAATATTCTTTATGTGATAATACCATTATCATACGAATGTGTTGTTGAATGAATTATATTTCATTCAAGGTTGCTTGTTCACGTGAGTATTGTTAGACGAGGATACCGTTCGTTTGACCATTCAAAGAAGGATTATTCATCTACGGAATTGAGGCAAGTTATCTTGCTTGGTTATAATGATGTGTGGATTCTTATGATGATTATGCATTTCGTGTATATGAAACACTTATAAACTTGTGTCTTGTGACTTGAGGTTGTTCTTAATGATGTCCCGTTTTCATCATGGGATTGTATTCCCAAGTTCGTTACTTTTGGACCCTTGATATTGTTGAGCTTTGTTGACACTTCGGTGAGTTGTTCGATTCCTTGGTAAAAGTGTAATTCGTTGAGTTTCGTTGTCATGTTGTATCGTGACATCTCTGGAGTCATATCTGCGTGCCGATTGGTTATGTGTAGGATTTTTAGCCGGGCACTTGATGATCATGCGTGGAGGTTTTCCGCATTTAGATCGTGCACACGAGACGTAGTTCGTGAGGCTAATTAGGTACATCGTCCCACGTATATTCTGGATTCCGTATACGGGGTGGACATGTGCACGGACACATTTCCGGATCGGGCGTACTGTGACGTCCGTCTTGAGCCATAGTTTATGGTCGTTCGTATATTTGGTTATGTTCGACAGTTGGGACTGATTGTTTATACGCCTTCGGAGTATATTCAGTAGTCGGTGGCTTTCTTTGAGATCAGTATATATGAATTATATAATGTCATGAGAATCATTATCATGTATAGCTGACCCTGTGGTTTGGGGCGAAATAATTGTATTTCAGGGCGAGGAAAGGGCAAGGCACAGGAGGAGCACAACGGCGACGGAGGAGTCTGAAGTGTGCTATTTCGGGGCCCCCGAGTCTTTTGTGTAATACCCGTAATTTTGATTCCTGGTAATTTTCTATTTTTGGCGGAAGTCCGTTTTGACAACTCGCTCATGACCGTTTCGTCATTCTGAGAATGATTAATTCTACACTTTTTGTCATCCGAGTTCGTTTCGGTGTTGTTTTGTTGAGTTCTGTGCTTTTTAGCGACTTTTCCGCACTTGAGTTCGATTCTTGCGAATCTCGTCCGAAACTGCTGTTTCGAGTTTCCCGCAAGTCCGTTTAACTTTGTTAGACGTGTTGTGAACTTCCGTTTGGTTATTCGATCATGTATCGTGATTTCCGGGCGTTTTGGGCCATTTTGTAATTTCTTGAAAGTTACGGGTATCCATATCTGTATTTGTCGTCTTGACCCTTTTCTTGGTCGCGTATGATTAATTATTGCATTACGTTTTCATCTCGAGTCGTTGATGTCGTCCGCGAACTTTTCGCCGTGTCCGCCTGCGGCGCTGGAAATCGAGGCGTCGGGTCGTGGCGGCCGAAAGTGGCCGACGGTTATGGATCGCCGGACGAGTGCCGACACCGCCGAGCAGCACGGCAGAACCGGCGAGCGCACGCCACGGCCGGGACGCCGCGCGCTTAGCTCGGCGATGTAGCGCATTGCCGAGTCACCAACAGACGCCATCTGACACGGGCAGGTACTCGAGGTTCTCGACTGGTCGGGTCGGGCGGTAGCGCACGCCATCGCCGGTCGAGCGCCGCGCTAACCGGCAGGGTAGCGCACGCCGCCGACTAGCGACGCTACCGGGATGAGTTGTCGATCCTGGCTACCGGATGTGCCGCTTAGCGCGCGCAGCTTCCGGCCGTAGC
Source organism: Orobanche coerulescens (assembly GCA_033398695.1). Classification (NCBI taxonomy): domain Eukaryota; kingdom Viridiplantae; phylum Streptophyta; class Magnoliopsida; order Lamiales; family Orobanchaceae; genus Orobanche; species Orobanche coerulescens. Next base: position 41,914,008 of record CM065815.1, on the reverse strand, counting down.
GCACGCTAGCGGGGTCGGGCGGTCGAGTCACGGTCGTAATTGGTCGGTGGTGCCGGGTCATGCGGGCCATGGCCGAGAGTGCTCGGCCGACATCGCCGATAGCACACGCTAGGCGGGATGGCTAGCGCACGCTAGTTCCGCCCAAGATAAAAATGACAGACCGACTTTCTCCGTCATTTTTCATTTCATTTCCTTCGATCCGTGGTGGGGTTTCGGAGGAGACGAAACCATGTTGTTGAACAACAAATCCATGAAGTTCTTGAGGTTATATCGTTGATCAATCATCCTATAACATCTTTCGATCCAAATAATCAAGGTTAGATCTTTAGAACCCTACTTTTGGGGAGATTTGGGGATTTTCGTGGTTTTGCCCGATTCATTCGATTTTGATGAGTAATTCATGATGAATATGATTAATCTTGTTGGTACTCTTAGTTTCCTACGGATTCATGGTATATTTCGTGATTTTTACGAAATCGAGAGGGTTTGGTTGTGGTCCGCCCGTTGTCGCTTTTATACGAATATACATGAATCGTAGGTGGGTTTCCGGGCGTATTCCAATTCCGTATTCGTTTAGAATCTGTTGTGATTGTATTCTTGAATCGTTAGGTTCGCTTTCGATGGTTCCTAGCATTCGTCGGTGACCTTCCATTCCGTTCGCGCTGCCGATTATTCAAGGCAAGTATACATTTATGATTGTGCGTTCTCGACTTTGAAAGTAAGAGGAATTGATGGTATGATATGAACGAACCGCTTTTACGGCATTCATAGATATATTGATGGCATATTATGAACGAACCGCTTTTACGGCATTCATATATGTATTATTGGCATGTAACGAACGAACCGCTTTGACGGCATTCCTACATGTAACGGCGTATGATCCGAACGAACCGCTTTCTACGGCATTCACATACGTCATGAGATTTTAGTCATTAGGAATACTAGTCTCGAATTGATGAATTGACGGATTACATTTACTTTATTGTCGAGGAGTATTATGTTTCATATTGTTATACTTGCACTAGCTATTCGACGGCTAACCCTTTATGGGGAAATACCTTTATGTATTTCAGTTCCAGGAGAGAGGACAAAGTGGTATCGGGTCGGCATGAAGATGATGGGCAAGTGTGATACTGTGTCTTGTCTCCGGTTATCTTTTTGGACTCCTCCATTCGGTGTTGTTGTCTTGGAATGGATTTTAAATACTCGAGTATTGTATTTCGTTTCCTTGATGTTCCGGCTGTGTTGCCGAGGTATTGATTCGTGCAGTGATGTATATGGTTTCATTGGTTATGGTTTTGAATACCAGTTGTATCGTCTTTCTTTCCATTGTAGGTAGACCTTCTCGGTCGAGTTTTATAGTTCCGCGTCGGTTTAGCCGTGTGGGTCCCACGGCGGGGCGCTCGGCGCTGTAATATACCCGAATAACTTGGGGTGTTACGAATATGGTATCGAGCTTAGGTTTATGGATACCTAGGTGGCGGTCTTTGGGTCGATTGAGTCGTCATTTGACCACGTATCACTACTCGCCATCATCACGGTGCGACCGGTACTTGTAAGTCCTCTCACTCTTCTTGTATTTTCTTGACCGTTTCATTTTTAGCTTGGTATTCTTTGGAATTGGTCACTTCAAGAAGGTGCGATTTGGATTATACTTCCGCACGTGTGTGCCCTTTAGAATGTTTGATGTAAGGAGAAGAAGTCGTTTCTGTGTTTACGGACGTGAACACTTCCTTGAGATTTTGTTAAATTGCTAATTTCGATATTAGCGTGTATCGTTATTGTGTTGAGACTTTGTTGGAAGTCGCATGTTAGTACCACGGGAGATCTTCGACTTCACGGACTTGTAAGTATGTTGTTTGGATTATTCGATAATTCTTAGTTATCTTGGTGATTTGGATTTATATGTTGGATATCGTTGATGGATATTTGTGCTTGAGAACGTTGTGAACGCGTTTGATAATGTTCTTGAATGCGTATATGTATTCATTGTGCCGTATGATCGCTTTGGTATGTCGATATGTTGGTAGAGAATAGCGGAAAATGGCCGAGTGACTACGTTAGCGCACGCTACAAGGTATGTCTAGCACGCTAAGATATATACTTAGCGTACGCTACGGTGCATACTTAGCGCACGCTAAGAGATTCGGTCACGACGCTAAGGAGGACCCCTAACGACGTAACGACTTGCCGGGTTAATTTCGGAAGGTGGCCGCAGTGTAGGCCTGTGCTGATTTTTTTATATTCGATTAGCGACGCTAACGCATGTTGGTTAGCGCACGCTAACACCAGATCGCCAATAATGGAATCTTAGCTTTGGCGGGTGGACCCGCCATGTTCGACGCGTGATCGAGATAAGGTCAACGAGTGCTTGACGAGTAGACCTAGCAAACTCAAAAACCGTATGATAAGCGAAAGATAATTCCATATCGGTCAAAGGAATCCCGATAATAGCGGATGTTTTCGCCATAATGGGGCACGATACTGTAGCAAGTCAAAGACGATTAGCGCGTTAAGGTCGAAGAATAGCGCACGCCATCGAGCATTTCACCGTATCAAGTCAACGCTGTTAGCGACGCTAATGCATGGGCATTACGACGTTAGATGAATTTCAAGCAATGTAGTAGCTTCGGATCGCCGATAGCGCACGCTATCAAGGAAGGATAGCGCACGCTAGTCATGTAACGCACGCTAAATATAAGGTCTAGCGCGCTAGTGCTGTGTTTTATAGAGAGGATAGACGAGTGCTGAGAGGCATTTTGTCCATTCTCCTTCCTTCAGTCAATAGAGAGAACCTTGGGAAGTACTTGAAGTTCCTAAACATGGAGAGATGATTCTCTTAAACCATTAAGATGGAGAGCTCGGATTTAAGTTTTGTTCTTGATGTTTTTGATGATTCTTGGAATGGAGATCATTATTCTTCCTCGTGGTTCGTCCATACATGGTAGTCCTCGTATCCCTTTGATAGTGGTTCATTTCTTTAAGGATTACTACTTGGGAGGGAGTGTGTTGGGAATCGTGTATTTTGATGTTCGTTTTATTTCGATGAAAATGCATAAATTGGACTGTACTTTTATCCGTTGCGTGAATATTTTGAAATGGCTTTTGGTATATTGCCAACTGAATTTTTATTTCGTAAAACCGATTCCCTAAACTGAGTTTTTTGGCATTTTGACCTTGATCGTTTTGACGGTATTTGGAAAATGATTTTTTTTAGTATTTGAAAAATATTACCGTCATCGGTCTTTTTAACATTTTTGAAATGATGTGGAGAAATTGTGCTTAGCCTGGTAAATCCTTGTGAGAAGGGTTTACGGCGTGTAATATTCCCAGGAGGATCTGGGGTGTTACAATCTTGGTATCATGTGATAATGCTGTACGAGATTTATTGGAATCGTAATAAGAGATTCGGATGTTGATATGATTATTGAGATCTTCTTCATATGACGATAAGGGTTTTGTTCTGATTCTTGAGGTTGTATGAATGACATGATGAAGGAAATGATAACGTGGAGATATATATACCTCGGATATGTTGTTCTGAACGTGATTTCGGATATTTCATGCTCTTTCAGAACTCTTGAATTATCCGAGGTGATGAAAATTTTTTAAGAAGGTTGATGTTTTGAATAGGAATATGGAATATTCATATCTAGAGCTAAACTATGTGTTGGAAATAATATTCGTATAGGAAATACGAATGTGATTATGAGCTTGATGAGACTATTATTCATCTCGGAATTTGGAAGCCCATACGTATGGAGCAAGTATTCAAATCGAATGATTGGATTGTTTGATAACCTTTTTAATATGATTATCTATTGTTTAGAACCAGTCGGATGATTCGAATTGATAACGGTCATAAGTAAATTTTAACGATGGGTTTACGAGAAGGGAACCTCACAATTCGTATTTAAGAATTGAGTTTGGAACATTTAGACCCTTATTATTGGTCCGAATTGGTTGCGATATGATCGTCATACTTCACTCGTATTGTGGACAGGGATTTGTAAGTGTCGGAGTTGGATTGTTCGGATCGTGATTAGTCGAGATATGGTAAAACGATTGAGTTCGTGGTTTGGTGGTATTGATGTTGGTCGTCATCGAACCGGTTAATTATCAATCCTTCGTTTTACAATAAGATATGATGTTTGATCATAGATTATGACTGTTGTGTTGCGGTTAAGGTTGAAGGGTTCGTAGATTAACTTGGTCGGGACTGAGGAACTCGTAAGACGAAATCAACTGAATTGGTAATATTCGATGTATTGATATCGAGGCAAGTTTTATACTTGTACTAATCAATGAGATTAATGTTATCGTGTAAGTGTACGAATGTGTGTATCATTTCGAGACTCGGCCTCTTTATGATTGTATTGATATCAAGGGATTGGTTGACACGACGCCGTCGACAAATTATACCAAATATTACTGTTGTTTGTAAATGGCCGGTTCAAGGCATTACGATACTTGTTGGTGAAGTTGCTATCGATAGCCGGTTCGCGGTATCGATGTATCGATTATTATTGTTCGCGATTAATGTCGTTCTGAGACATCGTTGAATCTTTGTCGTCGAATTGGATCTGTTGCTACGATGTTGCGTTAACCGATTGGGGACGTTTGATATATTCTTTTGTCATCTCCGTTTCGGTGGTCGATTTAAGACATCGGGACATCTATTCTATCGTATTATTGATTATCGATTGACCGTTCTAAGGTAATCGAGGTATTGAATTGGGATTATCGAAGATAATTCCCATCCGTTGTCAAAGATATTCTCATCCGTTGTATCGTTGTTATCGATTGGCCATTCTACGGTAATCGAAGCATTGAATTGGGACTGTCGAGGATAGTTCTCATCCGTTGAATTATTATTGTCGTGTTGGCCGACTCAAGACAGCACATTATTATTCTTGTGAACTCGGTAATTTTGTGATCGTTGAGAGCTGAGGATTTCCCGAATTGTGGTGTTGTGGTTATTGCCGTGTTAATCGGTCCTTAAGGAATTCTGATCCCAGGATGGTCGTTTTGAATATCGTTGGTCGAGTCGATCTTTCCTTATTCGTGTGTCATCGTTCACTTGATGAGTCGTATGATCTATATTGGATGTTTTATCCCTTGAGTTTCGTTGTCATGTTGTATCGTGGCATATCTGGAATCATGTCTGCGAGCCGATTGGTTATGTGTAGGATTTTTAGCCGGGCACTTGATGGTCATACGTGGATGTTTCCGCATTGGACCGTGCACACGAGACGTAGTTCTTGAGGCTAATTAGGTACATTGTCACACGTATATTCTGGATTCTGTATACGGGGCGGACATGTGCACGGACACATTTCCGGATCGGGCGTACTGTGATGTCCCTCTTGAGCTTTATTTGGTTGATCGTTCGTAGTCCATGTTGTATTGGATATGTCCGACGATTTGCGATGGTTGTTCATACGCCGAGGGGTATGTCCGACAATCAGTTGATTTCTTTGAGATCTATTTTGTGATGATTCTGACTTTGGGTACATTCGGCTTTCGTGCCATTATGATGTATCGGTATTTTCCGTTGGAGCCTTCGGGCATTGTGAATTCGTATCTTTTCGGCATTGGTTCGGTTTACCTTCGGGTAATGTATTGTTGTGTTCTATATTGATAACTCGCCATTTGGGCGTAAGTTTTCGGTTCTTGTGTATCTCGTTGAGTTTTTCCTGGCGGAATATTTCTTCTCACTACTCGCTTTAAGTTTCGGGACGAAACTTCTTTTAAGGAGGGTAGAATGTAATACCCGTAATTTTGATTCTGGTAATTTTCTATTTTTGGCGGAAGTCCGTTTTGACAACTCGCTCATGACCGTTTCGTCATTCTGAGAATGATTAATTCTACACTTTTTGTCATCCGAGTTCGTTTCGGTGTTGTTTTGTTGAGTTCTGTGCTTTTTAGCGACTTTTCCGCACTTGAGTTCGATTCTTGCGAATCTCGTCCGAAAGCTATTTGCTTCGAGTTTCCCGCAAGTCCGTTTAACTTTGTTAGACGTGTTGTGAACTTCGGTTTGGTTATTCGATCATGTATCGTGATTTCAGGCGTTTTGGGCCATTTTGTAATTTCTTGAAAGTTACGGGTATCCATATCGTATTTGTCGTCTTGACCCTTTTCTTGGTCGCGTATGATTAATTATTGCATTACGTTTTCATCTCGAGTCGTTGATGTCGCCCGCGAACTTTTCGCCGTGTCCGCCTGTGCGTTTTTGGAAATCGAGGCGTCGGGTCGTGGCCGAAAGTTGGCCGGACGGTTATGGATCGCCGGACGAGTGCCGACATCGCCGAAAGCAGTGCACGGCAGAACCGGCGAGCGCACGCCACGGCCGGACGCAGCGCGCTAGCTCGGCAGTTGTAGCGCACGCTGCCGAGTCACCAACAGACGCTATCTCGGACACAGGCGAGGTACTCGAGGTTCTCGACTCGGTGGTCGGCGGGTAGCGCACGCCATCTTGGTCAGCGCGCGCTAACCGGGCAGGGTAGCGACGCCGCCGCCGACCAGCGACGCACGGGATGAGTTGTCACCCGGTGGCTACCGGACAGTCGGCTAGCGCGCAGAAGCTTCCGTAGCGCACGCTAGCGGGCCGGGGCCGGTCGAGTCACGGTCGGCGGTGGTCGGTGGTGCCGGTCAAGCGGGCCATGGCCGAGAGTGCTCGGCCGACATCGCCGATAAGCGCACGCTAGGCCGGATGGCTAGCGCACGCTAGTTCCGGCCAAGATAAAAATGACAGAGACCGACTTTCTCCGTCATTTTTCATTTCATTTCCCTTCGGTCCGTGGCTGGGGTTTCGGAGGAGACGAAACCATGTTGTTGAACAACAAATCCATGAAGTTCTTGAGGTTATATCGTTGATCAATCATCCTATAACATCTTTCGATCCAGCGAATCAAGATTAGATCTTTAGAACCCTACTTTTGGGGAGATTTGGGGATTTTCGTGGTTTTGCCCGATTCATTCGATTTTGATGAGTAATTCATGATGAATATGATTAATCTTGTTGGTACTCTTAGTTTCCCTACGGATTCATGGTATATTTCGTGATTTTTACGAAATCGAGAGGGTTTGGTTGTGGTCCGCCCTCGTTGTCGTTTTTATACGAATATACATGAATCGTAGGTGGGTTTCCGGGCGTATTCCAATTCCGTATTCGTTTAGAATCTGTTGTGATTGTATTCTTCGAATCGTTAGGTTCGTTTTCGATGGTTCCTAGCATTCGTCGGTGACCTTCCATTCCGTTCGCGGCTGCCGATTATTCAAGGCAAGTATACATTTATGATTGTGCGTTCTCGACTTTGAAAGTAAGAGGAATTGATGGTATGATATGAACGAACCGTTTTTACGGCATTCATAGATATATTGATGGCATATTATGAACGAACCGTTTTTACGGCATTCATATATGTATTATTGGCATGTAACGAACGAACCGTTTTGACGGCATTCCTACATGTAACGGCGTATGATCTGAACGAACCGTTTCTACGGCATTCACGTACGTCATGAGATTTTAGTCATTCCGGAATACTAGTCTCGAATTGATGAATTGACGGATTACATTTACTTTATTGTCGAGGAGTATTATGTTTCATATTGTTATACTTGCACTAGCTATTCGACGGCTAACCCCTTTATGGGGGAAATACCTTTTATGTATTTCAGGTTCCAGGAGAGAGGACAAAGGGTATCGGGTCGGCATGAAGATGATGGGCAAGTGTGATACCGTGTCTTGTCTCGGTTATCTTTTTGGACTCCTCCATTCGGTGTTGTTGTCTTCGGAATGGATTTTAAATACTCGAGTATTGTATTTCAGTTTCCTTGATGTTCCGGCCTGTGTTGCCGAGGTATTGATTCGTGCAGTGATGTATATGGTTTCATTGGTTATGGTTTTGAATACCATTTGTATCGTCTTTCTTTCCATTGTATGTAGACCTTCTCGGTCAAGTTTTATAGTTCCGCGTATGTTTAGCCTTGTGTGTCCCACGGCGGGGCTCACGGCGCTGTAATATACCCTGAATAACTTGGGGGTGTTACATTTTGGTTGTTCGGTTATGTTTTATTGTGACTTTCATTTTATTTTGTGTCGGATGAATGTACTAAAATTTATTAGGTATTGCCCATCGTCATATGGTCTGTACCGAATTTGGATCCTGTGTATGTTTGCTCGTATTTAAAGATATGAATAACTCATACTCCACACCGGGGTTTTGATAAATGTTGTGGTACGGTACCACGTTGTCAGACTTTAAATGTATATTGGGATATCGCCTGGTGGGTCCCGGTAGGGGTCCACGGCACTGTAATAGCCACTGTTTTTGGGCTGTTACAGTATGATCATTGATTTATTAATTATATGTTGTTAGGGTCTAGTTTCTTGTGAAGAAACCAAGTTGAACCCTTCCGTTCGTTGTCGTCTTCCTTTTCGAAAGCATCGGGCGTTTCGAAGCTTTCCGGTTGAGCCGTGTTCGTCGGGATACTTGCGTGCCGATTTTGAGGCAAGTATATTGTCCATACAATTCTTGTTTTATGGATACAATAATTAGTGATCGTCTAAATGTGGTTGTTTGATCGTTTGAATTGAACTTTCAAAAGATTCGGTTTAGCCTTTTTAAAGGCTCACTTTCAAAACGCGTGTGTTTTGTGTGAATTGTGTGGGTTGTAAGCGACTACGTGAATCCTTTGGATATGTTTGGTGTTGATGTTATGCTTGGTAATGCGTGTGTACGTATATGGCTACATTTCGGTGCATTGTGTTTTGACGTGGTGTTTTGCTTAGTGTTTGATGCCTCTGGGTGAATTATTTGGATATCTTTGTTACATTGTGCTATGTGTGTGATTGTGTGGATGTGGGCGGGGTCTGTGGTGGCACGTGGCATGTGATCATGTGGCCAGGATGCAACAAGCGATTGATCCAACCGTGAGAGCCTAAGAAAAACTACGGTGACACATGGCATGTGATCATGTGGTAAGGATGCAACAAGTGATTGATCCAACCGTGAGCGCCAAAGATGTGGTGATTTGTTTAGCTAGCCAGCTCGGGAGGGTCCTTCGAGGCCTCGGGTGGGATTTGTGGCTTCGTCCCGGTCCTAGGAGATGCATGTGTGTGATTTGTTTCGCAAGCCAGCTCGGGAGGGTCCTTCGAGGCCTCGGGTTGGATATGTGGCTTCGTCCCGGTCCTAGGCGATGCGCGTGCGCGATTATGTTTTGTTGATTTATATGTCCGTCAATGACACGAGATGTTGGGCTCTGGCCCTGTGAATTGCTATCGGTTTTCCATTTGCGAAAACAAAACCTTTGGGTTGTGACCCCTGTTGATTTTGGAAAGAGAAGGATTCGGTAATCCTAAATTGCTTTCTATTAAAACTCCCAATGGCATTTTAAACTGTTTTATAAATCATTTCCCGTGATTGGTGATCTTTCGGTTTTAGAATGTTTTACCTAAACTCTTACCTCGGGAAGTATTTTCGTTATGTTTAAATCTTTGAGGATTCCTGATTACTATTGTTCTTGGAACTTGTATTGTACGGCTCGTATTTTTGCACTTGTACTTGCACTAGCAAAATAGTGAAGTTTTGCTAACCCCCGAGTAATCGGGGGTGGATGTCTGTATTGCATTCAGGTTTTGGAGCATAGCACAGGGTCGGCATGAAGTATGATGAAATATGAACGATACTAATCACACGATGACCCGTTTGATGTCATATTGGTTTAGTTGTATTTTATTTCTGCTGCAGTATTCTTTCCCCATTGTACGAGAGTGTGTTGTATTCGACCCCTGCGTGGGCATGTATTGTAATTGAGTTGTATGTATTTATTGAAAGACCAAATCGGTCTACTGAGTCATTTTAGCCTTAAAGGGGTTGTTGAGTTGTTCGGTTTTGTTACCAGCCTGGTAGAACCTTGAGGAAAGGTTCTACGGCGTGTAATATCCCTGAGCGGATTGGGGGTGTTACATAAATGGTATCAGAGCTTTGGTTGTGGAAACCTAGGCTGTCGGGTCAGTGGTGTCTGTTGAGTTTTTGTCTCATCGGATTTTGTCTGACTAAGTCGTGTCGCGACGCGTCGTCTGAGTTGGGTTGTTGTGATTAGTATCGAGGGGCGATCATCATCTTTGTGCGACCTGTGGATGTAAGTCTCCCTTCTTTGTGTTTGTGCCTCGTCTAATGCGAGTTACAGGTATTATGAGTTAATTGATGGAATCCTCTTATGGATTTTGATTTCGTGATATGTGGTTATTTGACTCTCATATTTCATTCATGAATTCCAGAATGGGTTGCCATCTTTGAACTCGATTATCGCACAATAGGTAAGTAATTTTACGAATATATATCGAGCATTTTGTAAACATGGTACATATAAGAATAAATGTTGTTTCAGCATAAGTATTAATTCAGAATACTTGGATAATACAAGCCGTTTTCTGGTGAGTCAGACCAGCTTTTACAGGAAACTGACTGGAACCTGTTCGATGAATTTCTCGAGTGAGTGAGAATTCCAGACTCGGTTTACTATTTTGAACTCTATTATCTCACGACCTGTAAGTTAATTTGAGAATCAATCTCGACTATTTTATATATAAAATACATGTTATTATAAAAGAAGCCTGTATCGTTGGTATTGAGTCAGAATACCTGAACATAATAAGCTATTTTACACTGAGTGAGCCCTGTTCGTATCAGTCATTTCCAGCAACTTGTCTTTTGAAAGTTGATCGAGTTGTCTAACTTGAACACGTATATATTTGAACCTGCAAGTCCAATTTTGACAAAGTTTCATGGAATTTATTGCTGAGATACATATGATCATAAATCAGTTTTTATTTTGATTTTTCACAACTGTTTAGACTCCTGTATTTATCAATATATCACCGAGCCAGATCTATTTTTCGTATGTATCGAACGGGTTGAATACCTTGTAATTGTGTTTAGGGTGGAAAATTTAATAATGATGATTATTAATATTTTTTATATGAGGATCATGAGTTTTCGAAATTGATAATTTTGAAATATTTTCCGTATTAAAATAATACGAAGTTTTTATTCGATCAAATTGATATAAATAACGGTTATACTATAAATATGGCCGAATATATTAAATATTATTTTATATTTAAAATAATATGCTAGAGTTTTAGTAATTAAATTTTTTAAAGTCCGGATCGTCATTTTTGAGAAAAGGGAAAATAAAATTATAAAATTGGGATAGTCATTGATCGTAAAAATCGAATGCGTAATACATTGCTTTTAGTGAGTTATTGATCTTGGGATATAAATACTTTGTCAAGGTGTGTAAATCGAACCTCAGGAACTCTAACGGAATTGCTTTACCGACCGACTACTTAAGGCAAGTTTATACTTATTCAGTTCATAATATTTAATAAATGATTTTGATTTCATTTCATTTATAATTCATATAGCAATGATATTATAAATGTAAATTCTCGGGATGATGGTTTGTATATTGTGCTTTGGTTTGAATTAATTCATAATGTATATGATTTAAATGTTATTGGTGAAGATGGATATGTGAGTTATCTTTGGTCTGTGATATGGAATGTCGAATATCGAGGATAGTTTATCGTGTCGACATTGATGTCGGGATGGTGGTTTTTTGATGTTAATGGACTGTACCCCATTCGAGATTATTCGAATAATTGTGTATTCGTTCAGCGATGTTTGTTCGTGGAAAGGATATTGTCTTCGGCTTTGAGGTAATGTAAGTATTGTTCAGTTATGAGGATAATTATTCTGATGATTTATTGTATATGTTGTACGATGATGTTTCGTATATTGGGATTCATATTGATTGTTTCATTGAGGGATGATGATCCCAGGGTTGATTGTACTGAGATCATTGATCGTGTTGATCGTTAATTGGGGATGATGCCCCCAGGATTGTTGTTTGGATATTGATTGGTCGCGTCGACTTTTCATTATCAGTTTGTCATTGTTCACTTCGGTGAGTCTTTTGATCCGTATTGGATATGTGATTCTTTAAGTTTCGTTGTCATGTTGCATCGTGACATATCTGGAATCATATCTGCGTTCCGATTGGTTATTGTGTAGGATTTTTAGCTGGGCACACTATGGTTATGTGTTGATATTTCCACATTGAACCGTGCACACGAGACGTAGTTCGTGAGGCTAATTAGGTACATTGTCCCACGTATATTATGGATTCCATATACGGGGTGGACATGTGCACTGACACATTTCCGGATCGGGCGTACTGTGATGTCCATCTTTGAGCCATATTGATTGGTCGTTCATCCTCCATTTATGGTAGGGTATGTTCTACGGTTTGCGATTGGTTGTTCATACGCCCGAGGAGTATGTTCAACAGTCGGGGATATTTCTTTGAGATCCTTTGTTGATCGTGTTTGGAGTTTACCATATTGAGGGTATTCTCGGTTATTGTTGATCCTTTATTGATCGTGTTTGGAGTTTACCATGTTGAGGGTATTCTCGGTTATTGTTGATCCTTTATTGATCGTGTTTGGAGTTTACCTTATTGATGGTATTCTCGGTCATTGTTGATCCTCTTTTGATCGTGTTAGAATTTATCATGTTGATGGTATTCTCGATTATTGTGGATCTTTCGTTGGTAGCATTGGAGTTTATCATGTCGATGATATTCTCGGTTGATTTATTGGTTGATCATTGTTATTGATCGTATTAGCGTTCGGAATGTACGTCGATGTTTCGGGACTTGTTGACATTGTTTTGTGTATTATTGGTTTTTATCCAGATTGAGATTTGACGGTGCAATCTAACGGACAGGATTTGGCACAGATGGTTGTAGTTAAGTTCATTTCGTCATTCGAGAATGCGAAATGTGGATTATGGTAAGGATTGATTTGATATGGATTGTGATGGGTTGGTGAGGTTATGACGGTAAGATTACGTTGGTAGTATTCTCACTATGATATTACATCGGTATGTAATTATTTATGATGATGTGATCGTTATCATTGTTGAGTATTGTGGCTGACCCCATCGTGGGCTTTATTTTTAGTTACTCGGAGATCGAGCTAGTAGCGGTCGTGAAAGGATGAGCTGCCCGGGTGATACTGGCTGTGGCATGTATTTGGGAATTGAGTATTCTTTTCTGGTTGTTTTATCTCCGCTACAAATGTGTATTTTGAACTGTGTTTATATCCGCTGTGTGTGTATTTTAAAATGGCTTTTCGGTATTTTTACCAACCCGTGTAGAACTTTCAAAATGGCTTTTTTGGGTATTTCGTAAATTTGGGTTATTTCGCTAAACACTTTTTCCCTAAATTATTTTATCGGTACGTTCAAGTAGTGGCCTAACGTACATTTTGAAACTATTGAATTTTAGCGTTTGGCTTTGAACTTTTAAATGATTTTATTTTGTGACGGTATTTGGAAAATGGATTTTTGAAAATTATTTAAAATATTACCGTCGTTGCCTCTTTAGCATGTTTGAAACGTTTTTGAAAATGAGTTTTAGCCTGGTGGGTTCCGGCGTGGGCCCCACGGCACTGTAATATTCCCGGATAGTTTTGGGGCCTTACATCAGTGACATTGTCGTCCGAGTCTACTCTGTGCAGCACAATGTATCCCTTGCGAACAAATTCTCTTACGAGATGATACTTACTCTCAATGTGTTTGGTGCTATTGTGAAACCTCGGCTCCTTGGCCTGTGCTACAGCTCCGTCGTTGTCACAGTACAGCGGAACAGGTATCTCTGCACATGGTATCACTTGAAGTTCTCCCAGAAAGTTCTTAATCTAGAACCCTTCCTTGGAAGCCTCCGAGGCTGCTTGATACTCAGCCTGACAGGTGGAATCAGCAGTCGCGCTTTGCTTGGCGCTACGCCAAGATACTGCTCCTCCATTAAGAGTAAATATGTATCCAAAAGTAGACATCGAGTCGTCCTTCTGTCCTTGGAAGTCTGAATCAGTGAATCCCACCACATCCAATTCTCCACCGCCATACATAACAACCATGTCTCTAGTCCTTCTTAAGTACTTGAGAACGTTCTTTACGGCAGTCCAATGTTCCCTACCTGAGTTTGCCTGAAACCTACTCACCACGCTTACAGCATGCGCAATGTCAGGTCTCGTACACAACATAGCATATATAAGGCTACCCACGGCCGAAGCATATGGTCTATTACTCATTTCCCTTCGTTGTTCCTCACCTTGAGGACACATCTTCGAGGTGAGTTTTATTCCATGTCGCATCGCAAGGAACCCTCTTTTAGAATCATCCATCTTAAATCGCTTTAAGATCTTATCTATATAGAGGGCTTGCGAAAGACCTATTGTTCTCTTCGCTCTATCCCGGTAAAGCCGAATACCAAGAATATAGGTTGCTTCTCCCAAGTATTTCATGGAGAACTTACTCGAAAGTCATGCTTTCACAGAACTGAGCATTCCCACATCATTTCCTATTAGTAGAATGTCATCCACATATAGTACTAAGAATGCGATCTTGTTCCCACTAACCCTCTAGCACACACAAGGTTCCTCTTCATTTTGCACGAAGTCAAACTCTTTGACCGCCTTGTCAAAACGAAGGTTCCAACTACGCGACGCTTGCTTCAGTCCATAAATGGAACACTGAAGCTTGCACACTTTCTGAATATCGACTTCGGACACAAAGCCTTTAGGCTGCTACATATAGATTTCCTCCTCAAGGAATCCATTAAGGAAAGCCGTCATTACGTCCATTTGCCATATCTCATAATCGTGGTAGGCAGCTATAGCAAGCATCGTGCGAATAAACTTGATCATGGCTACGGGTGAGAAGGTATCGTGGTAATCGATCCCTTCCTTCTGGGTATAACCCTTTGCCACAAGCCTGGCCTTATAGGCGTCAATCTTGCCATCTCCATCAGTCTTTTTCTTGTAGATCCACTTGTTCCCAATAGGCACTATGCCCTCGGGGCGGTCTACTAGAGTCCAGACCTGATTGACATGCATCGAGTCTATCTGAGCTTCCATAGCTTCACGCCATTTCGCGGAGTCTACATCCACCATCGCTTGGTCATAGGTCGTTGGGCGGTCTCTTGGCTATCACTTAGAACCTCATGAAGACCCAGCTACTCCAAGTACACAAGCCCATACCTCTTAGGTAAATGAGACACCCTACTAGACCTACGATGAGGTTGTAATTGTGTTTCAGAAGGTTCGATTCCAGTTTCTTGCAAAGGTGTCTCCCGAGGAGTTTCATTGTATTCTTCCAAAGAAATACTTCTACCTGCTCCGCCTTCCTGAATGAACTCATCTTCAAGGAAGTGTGCTTGTAAAGCAACAACGATCTTTCGATCTTCGGGCATGTAGAATAGATACCCCATCGTCCCAGACGGGAATCCAATGAAACGTCCCTTCGCAGACCTCGCTTCCAACTTCTCCACCTTAGTCTTCTTGACATATGCGGGACATCTCCAAATCCTAATATGATTAAGACTTGGTTTCCTGCCCTCCCACATCTCATGTGGAGCTTTAGGAATGGATTTGGAAGGACATCTGTTCAAGATGTAAGCGGCAGTCAGGAGTGCATACCCCCAAAGGTAAATCGGTAAGTCAGTATAGCCCAGCATGGAACGGACCATGTTCAACAAGGTCCGGTTCCTTCTTTCTGACACACCATTTAACTGAGGAGTACCTGGAGGTGTTAGTTGTGATACTATTCCATGTTCCTTAAGGAACTTGTCAAACTCTATACTCATATACTCGCCACCTCGGTCCGACCGAAGTGTTTTGATATGATTATCAGTTTGTTTCTCGACTAGGGCCTTGAATTCCTGGAATTTCTCAAAGGCCTCGGATTTATGTTTCATTAAGTATGCATAACCATACCTAGTGTGATCATCTATAAACATAATGAAATATTGATATCCGTCACGTGTTGCTTCCAAAGCACCATATACGTCGGTATGGATTAATCCAAGTTTATCAGTGTCTCTTTCAAATGTCCCTGTGAAGGGGGACTTAGTCATTTTGCCTTTAAGGCAAGATTCACAAGTAGGAAAGGGATCTGATCCCAATGGACCCATAAGTCCATCTTTTTCTATTTTGTAAACCTTGGTCTAACCAACATGACCAAGTCTAAGATGCCATTTCAAAACTTGATTGGTTTCATCCCTACCACGTTCCATAGTCATAGTATTCACAACGACTTTGTTACTGAGGTTTAGATGATACAGTCCAATTAACAATGTAGTAGTACCCACTAGTTTATTTCTGAAATAAATTTTTCAGGAACCATCACCAATGAAAAATGAAAAGTCTTTTCGGTCCATGACCGGAATGGGTACAATGTTTTTATGCCCCTTGGGCAAAACAAGTACATCTTCTAAAGTTAGAACAAAACCGGATTCTAAACCCAAAAGAAGTGATCCTATGTCGGTTGCCTCGACACTATGCCCGCGTCTGACAGTGATCATAAATTCTCCAGCTCCAAGCTTCCTACTTTGTTCCAGATCCTGATTCACGGTACAAATATGAGAACTAGAACCAGAATCTAGTATCCAGGAAGTAGAGAATACAGTAACAAAATAATTTGTTTCCAAAACTAAAAGTTCTGTACCTGAAGTGCCATGAAGAATCGGACAGTCTCTAGCCCATTGGCCCATCTCACCGCACTTGAGACAAGCATCCTTGTTCTTCTTGTTCTTCGGAACCATCGGGGCCTTGCCCTTTCCCTTGAAGTCCTTGGCTTGTGGTCCCGTCTGCTTCTTGGTCTTTTTATTCTTGTTCTTAGACCTCCAAGGTCCAGAAGATATCACAAGGGCATACTCCTTCATCTGCAGAGTCTTTATCTGAGACTGAGCGGTCACCAGTTTGTTCATTAGCCCAACTAAGTTACACGCAATCTCATTGCAGTTGAAGTTCATAACAAACTGAGAGAAGGAATCAGGGAGGGACTGTAGGATAAGGTCGGTTTGAAGAGAAGTATCCACTTTAAAATCAAAAGCCTCCAATCTCTCGATCAAGGATATCATTTTGAGGACGTGTTCCCCACCTTCTCACCTTACTTCATCCTTGCACCGAACAGTTGCTTGGATATCTCATATCTAGCAGTTCTGCTGTGCTCACCATAAAGCTCGGTTAAATGAGATAGAATCTGCCTAGCAGAAGTCATTTTCTCATGAGCTCTCTGAAGTTCATTAGACATAGAAGCCATCATGTATGCACGGACTTTTACGTCATCCTTAACCCACTTTTCGTGGTTTTCAATCTCTTCCTGATTGGCTCTGGTCCGCACAGGAGGCGCCGGAATGTCCGTATCCAAGACGTATCCTAGTGCCTCTATATTGAGGACAATCATCAGATTGCAGAGCCAATCCACGAAGTTAGGTCCGATCAAGGTGTTCTTTTCAAGTAGAATTACTAGTGCTTCATTGTCATATTGAGAGTTATGTCTGCATTAAGTACGGCAGATTAATTAGTGACTCGTTTAATTATGATCTGAGTATAGAATTAAGGTCTTTTCTATTCTTATTACCCAGCTCCCACTATTTTTATCGGAATAACACACTCCCATGTGAAATCCGGAAGTATCATTCGCTCTACTTCATAGTGGCGATCGGGTTCTTTATAAATCTTAATAGAGGACAACCGAACAGGTTTCTAGTCTATTAATTTTCATAAAGTGGTGTCCAACACCAACCCATCTAATGGATGATTCGATCTTCTTTTTCCCCTTGTTTATTTCCCTCAACCTATACGGTTTCTATGGTTCGTGAACAAGTTAAGTTTACACCATCGACGCAAATCAGTTTCACAATTGAATCTTATCCGGCAACCTATCAGGTTTCTAGGGATAAAATTTGCTCCAACTGAAGGCATCCAATGCGCTCCCGGTAATTTATCCATCCTCCCCGAACGACTACCCCGATAACTCAGAAGCATAGCACATCCGGTTGGATTTCGATTTCCCGAAAGCTCGATGGAGGGAAGGAAAACCTTGAAACCTTATAAACTTAATAATTTGTCGTGGGAAAATTTTCGCGATTAATGTTACATTTTGCACATTAATTCATTTAAGTGCGTTTGTAGCATTCATACAATATGAACAACCATTCACAACCTAGTTGATACCAACATGTGGTTCATGGACCGTTCCTAGAAAATAAAAACTCCGTCATCTAATTACAAGTCTGCGTCTTGAATCTTCGTCTTCTCGAAACGGATCTTCCTCCAGTCTTCATCATTACATATAAATTTTACATTGAAAATTGTATCCTAGATACAAATATTTCTAGTAAAATATATAGGCTCAAAACGGCCTTTACAACCCAATCGAATAAAACCGAACGATTCAAAATTAAGTCCATGAACCACATTCCCATTCAAAATCATTCATCCAATAAATACTATATAAATGGAAAGCGTAGAGATACATTGATCCAATCAACAATATGAACCGATCCAATCGATTCACACAATCGGTAATATGAAAACATTCAAAATAATTCGGTCAATCACAAATATTCTAATAAATCAATTTTCCCTTATAAAATGAAATGCCATATATCATTTTAATCATATTAAATCCAATTTAAAATGTGGAAAATCAATTTTTAGGAATACACGAAGAAAACAAGCCTGAAATGGGTCCGAAAGGGGCTGGACCGTGCCCGAAAACTCATCGGGCAGCAAGTAGGGCTGCCCAGCAGCCCTGGGCCGCGGCCCCCAGTCCAGAAACCATCATAAGGGCTGAAACAGCCTTGGCCCGCGGCCCAGGGCCCAAGGGGCCGCGACCCCCTTCTTCCGGTCCACTCTCGGGCCGTCCAACGATAATTCGG
Source organism: Orobanche coerulescens (assembly GCA_033398695.1). NCBI lineage: Eukaryota > Viridiplantae > Streptophyta > Magnoliopsida > Lamiales > Orobanchaceae > Orobanche > Orobanche coerulescens. The sequence goes on along the minus strand of CM065815.1, from coordinate 41,895,204 downwards.
GGCTAGTTTTTCGACCGGATATCCAATATCTATCTTTTCCAACATTTATATCTTCAATATAAATCACATTTCCCAGAAATTAAAGATTTATATTTAGACATCAACTTACGAAAAATACAACTAGAACGAACGAAAAACATATACCACGATTATGACTATAAATGATTCCAAATCATTGACCATCTAGTCAAGCATTCCAAATTCCAATATTGTATATACGATGGCAAGACATATGCTCCGATACCACTATTGGGATTCGGTGCCTAAATCGAATCCCCAGCGGAAGCGGTAAAACGAAAATTAATTTGATCCGAATCCCTACGAGGATCGATCGAGCTACGTATATACGAATATTAAAACAAAATACAAGAGATATAAGAAACTCACCCTTGTAGTCCGCTGATTAAATGGATTCCTTCTCTTGAGCTATTCCCCAAGCTTGAAATGAATTCTCTATGATCCAATGTGCTCCAAGCACTTGAATGATCCAACGCCGAAAAAACAACGTCTCTACTTGTCATGCGCCGGAGAAACGACCGGAATGACTAAACCTCATTATCCTACAAGGATACGGCTAGAACAAGGTTGTAGAAGCTTTGCAAAAACAAGATTAAAATACTCTAAGTGTTTAATCTATAATCTCTCTATCTCACAAATATTTTTCTCTAAGAAAAACTTATGAATGTTTTGTGAAGATGATGATGAATATGTGAAGCCTTGAAAAAAACTTTTCCTCTCTCCTTACACATCCAAAAACGTGAGTCTACAATGTGTATCAAGGGAGATATAGTCTTCACATTATATTCTCCTCATATCTTACCAACTCACCTCCCATTTGACGAAATCACCAAAAGTGATATATTGTCCCCTTGAATTGTCACAAAGCTAGTACCCCACCAAGTGAAGACCAAGACAATGGATGGAGTAGGTGACGTGGGGCGGCCATCTAGAAGGAGCTGGACAAGTTCGGTCCGTTTCGGACTCCCGAGAGTCCAAACAGATAAACTCCGATTCCGTTCTGATGAATTTATATCGATTAATTAATCCAATTAATTAATCATATCAAATACATAATAATATAATTAATTTCTCTAAGAAATAATTATATTAATGAATTAAATTAATCACCCAGTGATATATTTAATTCATTAGGCCGTAAATCAATTAATTTAATAAATCGATTTAGACATCCAATGTCCCAATTTAGATATCCAATATCTAATATTCATAATGAGATTATAAGCTCGATTCATTCCGTCGTCAATCCTATTGCGCGACTCGGTAGGTCCGTCTCAGTCAGCAATGGGAGGAACCAAAGAGTAGTAGCACCACCTAGCCAGCCTGGCGGCCTGCACTATACCCCAACTGAGAACGAATGATGGGATCATTCAAGAACCATTTTGTCTTGAATACCAGTATACGTATAAACCCTTCTTTCAAATGTCCCGATCAAGTTATAGGGTCACGGTCAGTCAAACCCTATCTGTACATGACGCTATGCATGCGTTAATGCAAATCGAGATCATCGAGCTCTCGTGTATCCAATACAACTAGCTCCAATGCTTTGGCCAAAGACTTATGATCTCATCTGCCAATAACCGCATAGGACATATAACCCACTCACTAACGGGAGAAAGAATTCTATCTTGGTATTCAGTAGGATCTGCTACTTGCCCATCAAGATGCACGTCGAGGTTGACCCCCGCCTTCCGGTTTATAGGGTCGAACTACTCTAATAAAAATCTTGACGTCACAAGTACATCCTTATTAAATCCTCAAGTCGAATGTTCACGAATACCTATCACAACCTTTCGATTCCGTCATTGACTGTCCCGGAGTGAAATTCGCGTGACGAATCGAGGGTGAGTCGGCTCGAGTATACTAATCCAATTAGCATACCTATAACGTGTGCTACCACTAACCATTAGTGTTCTACAGGCACTCTCCATGTCAAAGAACACGTCATACAAGTCTTCACATAAACTTAACGCCCAGTCAAGTTTCATCGACTTGCGAATAATTAAGTATTTGAGATATAAACCTTTCCAGTGCCGACCCCCTTATCCAATAAGGAGTGGAACGTTTTACTCTCAAATAAACGGACAAGTTTCTATATGTATATTTACGAGTTAGGAATACCAGTAACTGCCAGTAAATAAAGAAACATTCATTTACCTTATGATAATGATTTACATAATTACAAATATCATGCCCTCACTCAACATCCTCTGAGTGGCATTCGAGGGCATACTCCTAACAATCCAACCCGTGAAAATTTGTAAGTCTAAAATACCACTCTTTATACCAAATAATTATCAAAACTTTTGGCTAAATTTAATATTATATTACAATTATCTCTATTTTGGGAGATGAGAAGATCAAATTACAAATGTAAAATTTTACCCTCTAACTTGCAATTACATAGTTGTTTTGAATTACTAAAAACATTGCTTGCAAAATAGTTTATTGTCATGAAAAGTTTGTGATCGAAAAAATTATTTGTCAAAAAAATTCATTATATGGTTGTCGGCCGTTATATTGGTGCAATATCGTGCAAGTACTTTAAGAATTATATATGAATTAGTTTGATATTTTTTAAAGTTACTCAAACCTTGGATTCTCACAATCTGTAAAGTTACTCTAACAGTAAATAATCTTTTTTCGAACGACAGGGAAAACATTATACTGAAAAACATGCTTCTTTCTAAAAAGAACTTATTATAAAATACCCGTCGTCACATCATGCAAATACTTTGCTAGTGCAATAATAATATAAATTCATTTATTTTGAAAACCATATAATACCAATCAATACCAACCATCAAACCACCATGTGTTACAACATTAAATCAAAACAACCATTTCGTCTCATCTCTTTAGTCTATATACTTTATTACATACCCACTAATTCCAATATAGGCTTATAAACAATAGCCTCTTTAATGTAATCATAACATAGTTATTTATATCCCAAAAATCATAACCACAAGAATTTATTCATATTTCTTTCCTTCTTTTACACTCAAATTCAATAACTAATAAAAATTTGTCCATATACCTTAGTCGCCCATTCCAGATTTAGATAGTAATCATACCATTTGAAAGGGTCACTAAGTTCGGATCGGCCCATCAACTTAGAAACCGGATAATCCAAGTCCAATAACAATAATAACCATAAAAACCAGGTTATATAAAACCCCTAATTTGTAGCATCACTTAATTCTAATCTCACAACAGCAAAAACTCCGCCTCTCTTATACCACCTTCAAGAAAAACGCAGCAGCCTTACTACATCCTTATCCTCCAATACCACAGCTAAACTCATCAAACTCGATACACAAATCAAACGCAGCAAAGACCTCTACCTTATTTCCCCAATCTTAAACACAATAACGCAATACTCCATCTCTTCAAGCACAAACCCACAAACTGAATTACCCATTTATACATATCAAACCACAACCGCAGCTATGATCCAAATACAGTGAATGAATCCAATACCTTTTTGTCTTCACTTGTTATTCATAGCATGATGTCGCGGCTAAGATCTTGTGTATAAGGTCTCGGGTATGGTCGTTTGAGTCGTTCATAAGAGTTTTGGGGTTTCGAGCGTTTCAAATAGTTTTTGGTTTCTCTTTGCTCCTTCGTAGCAGTGGTGGCTTCGTGTTTTGGTGGTTTGTTTGCATGTGTTATTTATAGGCTAAATTGAGTGTAGGTTAATGGCAAAGGAAATGAAGGGATGTAAAAATGTTTTTATTGCACAGTATAAACTTTTTTATTCGGGAGTCATTTATATCATACATGAATGTTAACAGGCGCAATAAGTTGGTAGAAAATGAAAGAGGATGAAATTAGTAGCAACCTGCAATTAATCGTGTGGGTTTCAATGCCGCAACACTTCGCATTCCCCAACTTCATTCCTAAACGATTTTGATGGCATGCTTTCTTAATACATTAATCATTAACACTTAACATTAAATAGTGAGGACTGAATCTTTTATGGGAACTCGATTGGACACAAAATTTTATGGAACTCTGAATTGGTTTTTCAAGATTGGTTTTAGAATGTAATGACATGAATCATTAAGACTAAACAATAAATTTAAGGACTGAATCTTTATATATATGAGGCATTCGGACCCGTGCGATGCACCGACTTTATTTTTTGATAAAAAATTGAACTTTTGCCTATGTCTAAAACTCAACTTTTTTAGACAGCCAATAATTCATCGTAAAAGCACATATTAAGATTGTAGTTTAGGCTTGATTTTTAGTGTTAAAACCCTCTTGTTCATGTGTTTAATTCTTCTTGTTCATGTGTTTCTCGTGAGATAGATGTTTCAGCTAAAGTAGTTTTATTCTTTGTTTTCGTTTAGTAAATGCACACTTTATTCCATAATTTTGAGTTTTATGACATAATCCATTGTTTGTATATTTGTATTATAAGTAATAGATCGATAAGTCTAATATTTTAAAATCAAAGAAAAAAAATTAATTAGTTCATGTATGAGATTATTTTTTGAACACGCCGACTTATACAATAAGTAATTAAGGTTTTAAAGTAAATGTAATGACAAATTTTTAATGAAAGCCAAAATAGCATTTCATTCAAAATATTTCATGTGATTCAACCCTTGTATCATAATAATATAATTGTATAAATATTAGTTTTCAGGAAATGATATTTGTTTGTGTTCGCTTTCTCAATATGTTTTAACATAACATAAATATAACGTTCATGTGATATCATGATAAAAAATACGGTTAATACAATGATGAATGAGTTATGATTATTAATGAACAACAACAAAAGGAATGAATATCATTTTAACCGAGTAATAATAAACTTACACAACACCGGTGACAATTATCCTTCCACGAACAACGTCCTAATTGAGATATCAGTCGCTCGAACAACCTTGAATAACACAATCACCAACAATCCGCTCATCATACGAATCAAACACGAATATAACGAACTCAAAACATCGATACGACTAAACCAAGTTCATTGGGGCATTCACTACAACAAAAAGAGGCATTGACAACGTTTTTGTTAACAACGTTTTTAAAAAAAACGTTGTCATTTAGGTTTTCGACAACATTTATTTCAAAAACATTGTAGTATTTATCTTTTGACAACGTTTATAAAAGAAACGTTGTGGTAACGGGAATAGACAATGTTTAATGAACAAACGTTGCAGTATAATACAACGTTTAATCCATTTTTCATTTTTTTTTGTCAATCACATATACACACTTTGACATAACTCAACAGTAAGTAGTTGCTCCTCCGTTTTTTTTTTCAACAAACATCAAAGCCGTCTACTCCATTCCCAACCAGAAACTCCACACCCCGGAGCAGTTATCTGAAAATGGATTCCACCATCAGTCGTTCTCTTCACGCTCCACCATCATCGGTAGCAGGTATACCCATGCGGCGTGCTGCAACAACGAATCCTTGATCGGAATCTCGTGCCGGCTGTCTCCATCGCTGATCGTCGTCGAGTGCACTGGCGCCGCTGTAGACGGAGGAGAATATGGAAGCAAGTCCTTCTAGCTGGTGTAGTTGTTGCTCGGGATGACGATCTTAATATTGATTGTGATCGCTAATGCCTTTTGGTAGTTAAAGAATCTGAAAAATGAGTTCGAATATGGTTGATTTTGTTTCCTGAATAGGATTTTTCTTCTATGTCTTTTCCGTGATTTTCCCACTCTTTTTTTTTTCATGGGTATGCTTTCAGAGAGAGTCGAGAGATCCTCTTTGTCTCTAGTGAATCCCACCACATCCAATTCTCCACCGCCATACATAACAACCATGTCTCTAGTCCTTCTTAAGTACTTGAGAACGTTCTTTACGGCAGTCCAATGTTCCCTACCTGAGTTTGCCTGAAACCTACTCACCACGCTTACAGCATGCGCAATGTCAGGTCTCGTACACAACATAGCATATATAAGGCTACCCACGGCCGAAGCATATGGTCTATTACTCATTTCCCTTCGTTGTTCCTCACCTTGAGGACACATCTTCGATGTGAGTTTTATTCCATGTCGCATCGCAAGGAACCCTCTTTTAGAATCATCCATCTTAAATCGCTTTAAGATCTTATCTATATAGAGGGCTTGCGAAAGACCTATTGTTCTCTTCGCTCTATCCCGGTAAAGTCGAATACCAAGAATATAGGTTGCTTCTCCCAAGTATTTCATGGAGAACTTACTCGAAAGCCATGCTTTCACAGAACTGAGCATTCCCACATCATTTCCTATTAGTAGAATGTCATCCACATATAGTACTAAGAATGCGATCTTGCTCCCACTAACCCTCTTGCACACACAAGGTTCCTCTTCATTTTGCACGAAGTCAAACTCTTTGACCGCCTTGTCAAAACGAAGGTTCCAACTACGCGACGCTTGCTTCAGTCCATAAATGGAACACTGAAGCTTGCACACTTTCTGAATATCGACTTCGGACACAAAGCCTTTAGGCTGCTCCATATAGATTTCCTCCTCGAGGAATCCATTAAGGAAAGCCGTCTTTACGTCCATTTGCCATATCTCATAATCGTGGTAGGCAGCTATAGCAAGCATCGTGCGAACAAACTTGATCATGGCTACGGGTGAGAAGGTATCGTGGTAATCGATCCCTTCCTTCTGAGTATAACCCTTTGCCACAAGCCTGGCCTTATAGGAGTCAATCTTGCCATCTCCATCAGTCTTTTTCTTGTAGATCCACTTGTTCCCAATAGACACTATGCCCTCGGGGCGGTCTACTAGAGTCCAGACCTGATTGACATGCATCGAGTCTATCTCAGCTTCCATAGCTTCACGCCATTTCGCGGAGCCTACATCCACCATCGCTTGGTCATAGGTCGTTGGGCGGTCTCTTAGCTATCACTTGGAACCTCATGAAGACCCAGCTCCTCCAAGTACACAAGCCCATACCTCTTAGGTAAATGATACACCCTACTAGACCTACGATGAGGTTGTACTTGTGTTTCAGAAGGTTCGATTCCAGTTTCTTGCAAAGGTGTCTCCCGAGGAGTTTCATTGTATTCTTCCAAAGAAATACTTCTACCTGCTCCGCCTTCCTGAATGAACTCATCTTCAAGGAAGTGTGCTTGTAAAGCAACAACGATCTTTCGATCTTCGGGCATGTAGAATAGATACCCCATCGTCCCAGACGGGAATCCAATGAAACGTCCCTTCGCGGACCTCGCTTCCAACTTCTCCACCTTAGTCTTCTTGACATATGCGGGACATCTCCAAATCCTAATATGATTAAGACTTGGTTTCCTGCCCTCCCACATCTCATGTGGAGCTTTAGGAATAGATTTGTAAGGACATCTGTTCAAGATGTAAGCGGCAGTCAGGAGTGCATACCCCCACAGGTAAATCGGTAAGTCAGTATAGCCCAGCATGGAACGGACCATGTTCAACAAGGTCCGGTTCCTTCTTTCTGACACACCATTTAACTGAGGAGTACCTGGAGGTGTTAGTTGTGATACTATTCCATGTTCCTTAAGGAACTTGTCAAACTCTATACTCATATACTCGCCACCTCGGTCCGACCGAAGTGTTTTGATATGATTACCAGTTTGTTTCTCGACTAGGGCCTTGAATTCCTGGAATTTCTCAAAGGCCTCGGATTTATGTTTCATTAAGTATGCATAACCATACCTAGTGTGATCATCTATAAACATAATGAAATATTGATATCCGTCACGTGTTGCTTCCAAAGCACCATATACGTCGGTATGGATTAATCCAAGTTTATCAGTGTCTCTTTCAAAAGTCCCTGTGAAGGGGGACTTAGTCATTTTGCCTTTAAGGCAAGATTCACAAGTAGGAAAGGGATCTGATCCCAATGGACCCATAAGTCCATCTTTTTCTATTTTGTAAACCTTGGTCTAACCAACATGACCAAGTCTAAGATGCCATTTCAAAACTTGATTGGTTTCATCCCTACCACGTTTCATAGTCATAGTATTCACAACGACTTTGTTACTGAGGTTTAGATGATACAGTCCAATTAACAATGTAGTAGTACCCACTAGTTTATTTCTGAAATAAATTTTTTAGGAACCATCACCAATGAAAAATGAAAAGTCTTTTCGGTCCATGACCGGAATGGGTACAATGTTTTTATGCCCCTTGGGCAAAACAAGTACATCTTCTAAAGTCAGAACAAAACCGGATTCTAAACCCAAAAGAAGTGATCCTATGTTGGTTGCCTCGACACTATGCCCGCTTCTGACAGTGATCATAAATTCTCCAGCTCCAAGCTTCCTACTTTGTTCCAGATCCTGATTCACGGTACAAATATGAGAACTAGAACCAGAATCTAGTATCCAGGAAGTAGAGAATACAGTAACAAAATAATTTGTTTCCAAAACTAAAAGTTCTGTACCTGAAGTGCCATGAAGAATCGGACAGTCTATAGCCCATTGGCCCATCTCACCGCACTTGAGACAAGCATCCTTGTTCTTCTTGTTCTTCGGAACCATCGGGGCCTTGCCCTTTCCCTTGAAGTCCTTGGCTTGTGGTCCCCTCGCTTCTTGGTCTATTTATTCTTGTTCTTAGACCTCCAAGGTCCGTAAGATATCACAAGGGCATACTCCTTCATCTGCAGAGTCTTTATCCGAGATCGGCGGTCACCAGTTTGTTCATTAGCCCAACTAAGTTACACGCAATCTCATTGCAGTTGAAGATCATAACAAACTGAGAGAAGGAATCAGGGAGGGACTGTAGGATAAGGTCGGTTTGAAGAGAAGTATCCACTTTAAAATCAAAAGCCTCCAATCTCTCGATCAAGGATATCATTTTGAGGGCGTGTTCCCCACCTTCTCACCTTACTTCATCCTTGCACCGAACAGTTGCTTGGATATCTCATATGTAGCAGTTCTGCTGTGCTCACCATAAAGCTCGGTTAAATGAGATAGAATCTGCCTAGCAGAAGTCATTTTCTCATGAGCTCTCTGAAGTTCATTAGACATAGAAGCCATCATGTATGCACGGACTTTTACGTCATCCTTAACCCACTTTTCGTGGTTTTCAATCTCTTCCTGATTGGCTCTGGTCCGCACAGGAGGCGGCGGAATGTCCGTATCCAAGACGTATCCTAGTGCCTCTATACTGAGGACAATCATCATATTGCAGAGCCAATCCACAAAGTTAGGTCCGATCAAGGTGTTCTTTTCAAGTAGAATTACTAGTGCTTCATTGTCATATTGAGAGTTATGTCTGCATTAAGTACGACAGATTAATTAGCGACTCGTTTAATTATGATCTGAGTATAGAATTAAGGTCTTTTCTATTCTTATTACCCAGCTCCCACTATTTTTATCGGAATAACACACTCCCATGTGAAATCCGGAAGTATCATTCGCTCTACTTCATAGTGGCGATCGGGTTCTTTATAAATCTTAATAGAGGACAACCGAACAGGTTTCTAGTCTATTAATTTTCATAAAGTGGTGTCCAACACCAACCCATCTAATGGATGATTCGATCTTCTTTTTCCCCTTGTTTATTTCCCTCAACCTATACGATTTCTATGGTTCGTGAACAAGTTAAGTTTACACCATCGACGCAAATCAGTTTCTTAATTGAATCTTATCCGGCAACCTATCAGGTTTCTAGGGATAAAATTTGCTCCAACCGAAGGCATCCAATGCGCTCCCAGTAATTTATCCATCCTCCCCGAACGACTACCCCGATAACTCATAAGCATAGCACATCCGGTTGGATTTCGATTTCCCGAAAGCTCGATGGAGGGAAGAAAAACTTTTAAACCTTATAAACTTAATAATTTGTCGTGGGAAAATTTTCGCGATTAATGTTACATTTTGCACATTAATTCATTTAAGTGCATTTGTAGCATTCATACAATATGAAAAACCATTCACAACCTAGTTGCTACCAACATGTGGTTCATGGACCGTTCCTAGAAAATAAAAACTCCGTAATCTAATTACAAGTCTTCGTCTTGAATCTTCGTCTTCGCGAAACGGATCTTCCTCCGGTCTTCATCATTACATATAAATTTTACATTGAAAATTGTATCCTAGATACAAATATTTCTAGTAAAATATATAGGCTCAAAACGGCCTTTACAACCCAATCGAATAAAACCGAACGATTCAAAATTAAGTCCATGAACCACATTCCCATTCAAAATCATTCATCCAATAAATACTATATAAATGGAAAGCGTAGAGATACATTGATCCAATCAACAATACGAACCGATCCAATCGATTCACACAATCGGTAATATGAAAACATTCAAAATAATTCGGTCAATCACAAATATTCTAATAAATCAATTTTCCCTTATAAAATGAAATGCCATATATCATTTTAATCATATTAAATCCAATTTAAAATGTGAAAAATCAATTTTTAGGAATACACGAAGAAAACAAGCCTGAAATGGGTCCGAAGAATTTGGGCCGTGCCGAAAACTCATCGGGCGGCAAGTAGGCTGCGCCCAGCCACAGGCCGCGGCCCCCAGTCCCGAAACCATCATAAGGGCTGCAACATCCTTGGGCCGCGGCCCAGGGCTCAAGGGGCCGCGGCCCCCTTCTTCCGGTCCACTCCCGGGCCGTCTAACGATAATTCGGGGCTAGTTTTTCGACCGGATATCCAATATCTATCTTTTCCAACATTTATATCTTCAATATAAATCACATTTCCCAGAAATTAAAGATTTATATTTAGACATCAACTTACGAAAAATACAACTAGAACGAACGAAAAAACATATACCACGATTATGACTATAAATGATTCCAAATCATTCACCATCTAGTCAAGCATTCCAAATTCCAATATTGTATATACGATTGCAAGACATATGCTCCGATACCACTATTGGGATTCGGTGCCTAAATCGAATCCCCAGCCGAAATGGTAAAACGAAAATTAATTCGATCCGAATCCCTACGAGGATCGATCGAGCTACGTATATACGAATATTAAAACAAAATACAAGAGATATAAGAAACTCACCCTTGTAGTCCGCTGATTAAATGGATTCCTTCTCTTGAGCTATTCCCCAAGCTTGAAATGAATTCTCTATGATCCAATGCGCTCCAAGCACTTGAATGATCCAACGCCGAAAAGACAACGTCTCTACTTGTCATGCGCCGGAGAAACGACCGGAATGACTAAACCTCATTATCCTACAAGGATACGGCTAGAACAAGGTTGTAGAAGCTTTGCAAAAACAAGATTAAAATACTCTAAGTGTTTAATCTATAATCTCTCTATCTCACAAATATTTTTCTCTAAGAAAAACTTATGAATGTTTTGTGAAGATGATGATGAATATGTGAAGCCTTGGAAAAAACTTTTCCTCTCTCATTACACATCCAAAAACGTGAGTCTACAATGTGTATCAAGGGAGATATAGTCTTCACATTATATTCTCCTCATATCTTACCAAATCACCTCCCATTTGACAAAATCACCAAAAGTGGTATATTGTCCCCTTGAATTGTCACAAAGCTAGTACCCCACCAAGTGAAGACCAAGACAATGGATGGAGTAGGTGACGTGGGGCGGCCATCTAGAAGGAGCTGGACAAGTTCGGTCCGTTTCGGACTCCCGAGAGTCCAAACAGATAAACTCCGATTCCGTTCCGATGAATTTATATCGATTAATTAATCCAATTAATTAATCATATCAAATACATCATAACATAATTAATTTCTCTAAGAAATAATTATATTCATGAATTAAATGTAACACCCCAAACTAGGCGGACATTACAGTGCCGTGGACCCCCGACTGGGACCCACCAGGCGAATGAAAACGGATGAATTACACAGGGTAAATGTAGTACCGAACCACATTTCAACATCAATTACTCCGATTAGGAGTTTCATACAACACACCCAGGATAAAATAGAATACATGTGTATTTTATGTGACGATAAAATACACAACACTGAATGAAATGAGTATTCAAACGGAATGTCTGCAGCGGAATAAAGGAAACATAAATGACTGAATAAATAACTGAACAGACTGGGGCCCCTTTCTAGTATCATTGGGACTCCTCGCCGTCAACGTGCTCACCCTGCGCCTTTGCCTTGCCATGACCTGAGAAACAATATCCCCAAACGGGGTCAGTTATACAGAACAACAATCCTCGAGAGTTGAATAAACATAATCATATAAATATGTAGTATACACCACATGTTTGATTAAAATGAAGCGGTTAGATTATAACCCAAACTTGTTGAAAACATACGCAATCAAACATGCTGTATGAATCAACTAACGGTACGGCTCAAAGGGTGGCGCCACACTACGCCCGGGATGGAAATGTGTTTGTGCACAAGCCACCAACGAGTATCGATCAAATACCGCGTGGTCTTGTACCTAATCAGTCTCACGAGCAATCGACTCGTGTGCACAGTCCAATGCGAGGCCAACAACCAACACACGACATAAATGTGCCCGACATGAAAATCCTACACATACCAACCGCACGCCAAGATGACCGAATGCCACGATATAACAAAAGTGACATCGAAACGAATAATGACTCACCGAGATAAAATGATGGTGAAATGAATGATAGCACGACAAAATGATTTGGAACCGCTGCCTTGTGATCAAGTGATTAATTGACAATGACAAGTTTTAATACGGTTATCACAATGATGAATGAGTTACGATTATGAATGAACAACAACAAAAGGAAATGAATATCCTTATAACCGAGTAAGAATCAACTTACACAATACGGTGACAATTATCCTTCCACGAACAACGTCCTAATTGAGATATCGGTCGCTCGAACAACCTTGAATTGTACAATATCCAACAACTCGTTCAATATACGAATCAAACACGAATATAACGAACTCAAGACGTCGATACGATTAAACCAAGTTCATTGGGGCATTATATCGAACACTTTGAGGCCAACTACGATTGATTACAACTAAACCTCAACAATACCAACCTCAAATCCCCAAGAAGTGTTTCAAATCCACAAAACATCTCCAATACGATCAATAATCCGTTATGAATATCCAAAAAAACGTGATTATAACAACAATTAAACGAAAACCCCCAATTTCAACTCGATAATCAAAGTGTTCTTGAATAATCCCTCAATAATCCAATGAATCCTTATACAAACTCATAATCATATACATATCCCTTCATATAACATGATTATAACGTCCAAAACATCATATCTCAACACAAAATCGAAATCCAAGGTGTTGAAGAAATTACCTCTTGAAGATCCAACCACTTCGATCCGATGAACACGAGTTAAAACGAGTATCCGAGCTATATGATTGAATGGAATTGAATAAACTCAAGTACTCAAGTGTTTGATTAAGGAAGAATCCCTTTCCCAAGCTCTCTCTCGGACAAAAGGAAGAAGGAAGTGAGAATGAAGAAAATGAGGAAAAAGTGTCCCGGCCAAACCATATATACTGCCGGAAGTTACGGCCGTAACTCGGCCCTCTTACGGCCGTAACTTTACAAGTCAACGGCCTTACGGCCGTAATCGTTCAACTCGTACGGCCGTAACTCGGCTTCGTCCGAAAGCCTGCCGACAGACTTACGGCCAGAATCTGCCTTTTAGTTACGGCGTAACTCGCCACAAAACACCCGCCGACAGCCTTATGGCCGCATCGCACACCTTACGGCGAACTTTCGATGATACGGCCGTATCCGCCAACCTTACGGCGTAACCCGCCTTCGTCAAAAATGGCGGACATCCTTCTGCACAGACGGCCATATCCGGCCAAGCCTTACGGCCGCACTGCCTCGACTTACGGCCGTATGCCGCAACCCTTACGGCCGTAAGTCACCCTTGGTCGGCAACACCCGAAATTTACAAACACCACTTACGGCCGTATCTCACCTTCCTTACGGCCGTAACTCACCTTCGGCCAAAATGCCCGGGCACTGACCTGACCACTTACGGCAATCGCCAGCCTTACGGCCGTACTACCGACTTACGGCCGTATCCCGAACCTTACGGCCGTAACTCGATGGCCGCCAAGGTGAATCAATCCGATAATTCCGATTCCTCGCTACGACTGATGAATGATCCGACATATCATACGGATGTGAAAGTGAACAAGTCTAACACGAGCCAAAGATGATACTCTCAGTACAAGGCTATCAATCACAATGAAAATGATAATACTCCCGTCTCGATCTAAAAACGGAGATAAAATGACGATCGGTAACTGATATACGATTACAACATGCCAACATTGAACGCAAATGAGTGATTCATGAATGATGAGTGATTATTAAAGAGTGAGAATTTCTGAGTGACAATTACAGACTGATAATTACTGAATGAAAATGAATGAATTACAACCGGGTATTATATACTCCCCCCTTAAAATAGTTTCGTCCCCGAAACTAAGGGTCAAACAACTCGGGATGACTCTCCCGCATACTCTCTTCGGTTTCCCAAGTGGCCTCTTTGACTCCGTGTCTGGACCACTGAATCTTGACCAAAGGGATCGTCTTGTTCCTCAACTGTTTGATTTGCCACTCCAACACTCGTACAGGACGCTCCTCGTACGAATGATCATCTGCGATCTCGATTTCGTCAAACTGAAGTATGTGGCTCGGGTCGGCAACATACTTCCGCAACTGAGAGACGTGAAACACATTATGAATTCGGCTCAATGCCGGAGGTAAAGCCAATCGATAAGCCAACTCGCCTACTCGATCCAAAATTTCAAACGGTCCAATGAATCTCGGACTCAACTTCCCCCGTTTTCCGAAACGGAAAATACCTCGACTCGGGGATACTTTGACCAAAATGTGGTCACCCGTCTCGAACTCTAGTGGTCGATTTACGATTATCCGCATAGATTTGCCGACTCGAGATGTCGATACGACTCCCGATTAAAGCTACCTTCTCCGGCGGCTATAAGCATATCGGGCTCGGTGCCGATTGATTCTGACAAGTCATCCCAACACAAAGGAGATCGACAACGACGACCGTATAAGGCCTCGTAAGGTGCCATCTTAATGGAAGCATGCCAGCTATTATTGTATGTGAACTCGATCAATGGTAGTTGGGCTTCCCAATCGTCATTCCAATCGAGGACGCATGCCCTCAACATGTCCTCTAATGTCTGAATAGTCCTCTCTGATTGTCCGTCGGACTGAGGATGAAAGGCGATCGAGATTGAGCTGAGTTCCCATAGCACGATGAACTGATTTCCAAAAATGAGACACAAATCGTCCGTCACGATCGGAAACGATACTCTTAGGAGTACCGTGCAGTCTCACTATTTCCTTGATGAACAACTGAGCCAGTCTCTCAGGACCCCACATATCTTTGATCTCAAGGAAATGAGCTGATTTTGTTAAGCGGTCCACAATCACCCAGATCGTATTCATGCCACGACGACTAGTCGGCAAACTCGTGATGAAATCCATAGAAATGTCTTCCCACTTCCACTCGGGAATAGGAAGAGGTTTCGCATACCCGCCGGCCGCCGATGTTCAATCTTAACTTGTTGACAGGTTAAGCATCTCGAAACAAATTCTGCGACTTCTCGCTTCATATTACTCCACCAGTAATTTTGTCTCAAGTCCTTGTACATCTTGCTGGACCGGATGAACAGAATAAGGGGTAGCATGAGCTTCCTTCAAAATCGAGTTTTTCAACTCGTCATTTGTCAGACGCACAACCGATTCTTAAATCTCAAAAGTCCATCCTCGTGGACCACGAATCGTGGGCTTTCCGAGTCACATCCTCACGGATGCGCATCAATGAAGGGTCGAACTCCGATTCTCTCGGATTGCCTCCTCGAGTGACGATGAAATCTCTAGCATACAAAGTTGTCCCCGAACTCGCCGAAGCTGGACCTAGATCTCGGGTCTAAGGAATTCCCGCCAAGCTCCTTCGAATCTGTTAGACGAGCAAGCATCTGCTCCCGAACGGACTTGCGACTCAAGGCATCGGCGACAACGTCGCCTTGCCCGGTGGTAAAGGATCTCGATATCATAATCTTTGATTAATTCCAACCACTGCCTCTCTGCCGCATATTTAACTCCTTCGAGTAAATATATACTTTAAACTCTTATGGTCGGTGAATATCTCGATGTAACGCCATAAAGATAATGACGCCAAATCTTCAAAGCGAACACCACTACCGCTAGTTCCGTGTCGTGTGTCGGATAATTAACCTCGTAAGGTCTCAATTGCCGTGAAGCATAGGCAATAACCTTTCCATTCTCGCATGAGCACACATCCGAGACCCGTCCGACGCATCACTATAAACCACAAATCCTCCGTCCCTCGCGGCAAGGAAAGTACAGCCGACATTAACCGGCTCTTGAGTTCCTCAAAACTCACGACACGCGTCGGACCACGTGTATTTCTTATCCTTTCGCAAAGGTTCACAATGGTTGAGCAATTTTGGAAAATCCTTCCACAAATCGCCGATAATAACCCGCTAATCCGAGGAAACTCCGGATTTCCTTAACATTCTTCTGAGGTAACCAGTCTCGGATAGCCTCCGTTTCTCGAGGGTCGACTCGAACTCCGTCTCGACGAAATTACATGTCCGAGAAAAGTCACTTCGACATCCGTAACTCGCACTTGGAAAACTTTCCAAAAAGTTGCTCTCGTCTCAACACGCCGAGAACTCGATGAAGATGATCCTCGTGATCCTCTCGCTACGAGAATAAATCAAAATATCGTCGATGAAGACAACAACAACCGATCCAAAAAGTCGATGAAAACCCGATTCATCAATTCCATGAATACCGCAGTGCATTAGTTAGCCCGAACGGCATCACAACGAAATCATAATGACAATATCGTGTTCAAACGCCGTCTCGCGATATCCGACTCTCGAATCCGCAATCGGTGATATCCAGGATCTTAAGTCGATCTTGGAAAATACCGAAGCTCCCGAAGTTGATCTAAAAGATCATCAATACGGGGTAAGGGATACTTATTCTTGATTGTCACTGCTCAACTCCCGATAATCGATACACAAACGAAATGAACCATCCTTCTTCTTGACAAACAACACGGGTGCTCCCCACGAGACGCACTCGGTCGGATATAACCCTTCTCGAACAACTCCTCAAGTTGGTTCTTTAATTCCTGCATTTCGGTCGGGGCCATCCGCACGGTGCCTTTGATATCGGAGACGCACTGTGCTCCAACTCAATCGTGAATTCCACATCTCTCTCGTGGAGGCAACCTGTAACTCGTGCGGAAAACGTCGGCATACTCCTCACTACCGGAATATCCGTCAAGACATCGATGACTTCTCGGTTTTGGTCATATAACACCAATAACCAACACACCGATCGAGTAATCGATCGCTTTCATCAAATTAATGACCTTACGAGCAATGTGGGATTACCTCCTGAAACACACATTCAACCCCATCGCTTGCAATGATAGTGATCATACGCTACGGACACTAATGGTGGCATCATGACGATCCATCCAATCAATACCCAAGATGACGTCGTCCCCAAGAAATCTACTACGATTAGGTCCGCCGCCATACACGACCATGAAACTGAATCGGACAATTCAATCTCACGATTACCGATAATTCGTCTACCGTCAGGTAAACCAATGACATAAGGCTCACAACTAGTAGCACTACCCGCACGTAGTCTACTCAAACATGACTTAAATGAATGAATGCGATGCACGGTATCAAAAAGGGTACACACAGTGGGATAGAATATCGAGTGTACACGAGATCATTCGGGCCTCTGGATCATCGGTCTTTTTCATCTCGTAAATTCGGGCTTGCCCGCCCGAACCAGATGCTCCTGCCTCGATAGCTCTTGGCTCCGCCTTGCTAGCTCCGTCGTCTTAAACGACGCCGACCGAGTGGCTCGATTATGCATCTTTGAATGTCCTGGGCCCGAGATGACGCCGGAGTGGGTTTAGAGTCCCTTCGCAAAACGGGCCCGATGCCCAAGCAATTCCACGCTTATGGCACGTGATACCGCCGGACATTTGGTGCTGAAATGACCTGTTCTTCACGGTTGAAACAGTGACGGCCGAATCGCCGCTCGAGACCGAGATCCGCGGTTTAGATGCCAGGAGGTCGCTCGGAAAAAGTAGAGCCCGCACGTGGTTTCTTGAAAGTGGCACGACTCCGTCAGGTGATTACGGTTCTTAGACTTCTTGCCACAGATGAAGGCCGCCGCTTAGCAATTTCCTTAGCGGTGAAGCTCGTAAGTAAGAGCTTTCTCAATGAATTCGCCAACGTGGTACGCTTATGATTAAGCGATTGCAAAGCATACGAGGTTTCACCTCTTCTTGAAATACTTAATCTTATCCGCCTCGGAATGAATGATAGATGAGGCGAACGGAAGAAGTTCTGAAACTTCTCGGCAATGGCGAGAACATCCTCGTCGATGAGGGGTCGGAGTGAGTAACTCGACACTTGGCCTCTCTCGAGTGGGGCCGGATAGTACCTCTCCATCATGAGAGTTTTGAATCGATCCCATGTACATGATCCTTCGGTGGGCTTCAACGACAACCACCAAGAATGAGCGCTCTTACCTGTAGTAAGCCGCAGAAACTTTGTGTCCTTCGGACACTCCACCATAGCAAACAACTTCTCGAAATGTTCGAGCCAATGAATAATATCTCGGCTGCCTGACGAGCCCTCGAAAGTCGGTGGCCTCTGGCGAGAGATGTCGCCGATGATATTGCTCACATTCCTCTCTTGCCTCTGAGGTGGCGGCGGAGGAGCCTGTTGATTTTGAGTAGTGGAGTTATGCATCGTCTCCATCAGCTGTGCCATCTGGTTCATTTGGGCCATCATGCCCTGCATAAAAGCAAGTGGGTCCACCCGAACACCTTCGGACTGGGCCGTGTCCCGGGTACGACTCCCCGATAGTGAATGATCACGCCCCGGTGAATGAGTGGCGGCATCGCCGCTCGATGAATTGGCATTGTTTCTCGCATTTGCACGTGTGTTCACACGAGCTCTCGGGATTCGGCCCGCACCACGGCCTCGTCCTCCTCGTCCTCTGCCAGCTCTTTCCATACTGAAGTGGAAAGTTACATGATGATTATATCTCTCGCATGAATATCGCATTATGACTATGAGATGAGGTGATGAAAATGAGCATACTCTCTAACACAGTGATTACATGAACGATTAATCGAGGTGACATGATTTCTGATGAAATTATTGAAATGATTATCTTGAACAAGTTAACAAGATTTATTATATGATCTTCCAGATTAACAACCGAGTAATGAAATGAATTGAGTGATTAATGAGTTAAAATGACCGTTCTGGTCAAAATGAAAATGATGTTTGAGGATTGTTAACTGATAAATTATGAATGAATGAAAATTGCCAGAAATTATACCATGGCGATAGAAGTCTTACAGTTCTTTCGGTCTGATTGGCTCGGCATCTGCACAGGTCACACGTGACGCGAAAGTCCAATGATACTAGCCCGATGACGACGATTTCAAATGAGACATGACTCGGAAGGTAGTATTCAAAACCACGCTCCGATACCAACTCTGTAACACCCCAAACTAGCAGGCGGACATTACAGTGCCGTGGACCCCCGACTGGGACCCACCAGGCGAATGAAAACGGATGAATTACACAGGGTAAATGTAGTACCGAACCACATTTCAACATCAATTACTCCGATTAGGAGTTTCATACAACACACCCAGGATAAAATAGAATACATGTGTATTTTATGTGACGATAAAATACACAACACTGAATGAAATGAGTATTCAAACGGAATGTCTGCAGCGGAATAAAGGAAACATAAATGACTGAATAAATAACTGAACAGACTGGGGCCCCTTTCTAGTATCATTGGGACTCCTCGCCGTCAACGTGCTCACCCTGCGCCTTTGCCTTGCCATGACCTGAGAAACAATATCCCCAAACGGGGTCAGTTATACAGAACAACAATCCTCCAGAGTTGAATAAACATAATCATATAAATATGTAGTATACACCACATGTTTGATTAAAATGAAGCGGTTAGATTATAACCCAAACTTGTTGAAAACATACGCAATCAAACATGCTGTATGAATCAACTAACGGTACGGCTCAAAGGGTGGCGCCACACTACGCCCGGGATGGAAATGTGTCCGTGCACAAGCCACCAACGAGTATCGATCAAATACCGCGTGGTCTTGTACCTAATCAGTCTCACGAGCAATCGACTCGTGTGCACAGTCCAATGCGAGGCCAACAACCAACACACGACATAAATGTGCCCGACATGAAAATCCTACACATACCAACCGGCACGCCAGTATGACCCGGAATGCCACGATATAACAAAAGTGACATCGGAAACGAATAATGACTCACCGAGATAAAATGATAGTGAAATGAATGATAGCACGACAAAATGATTTGGAACCGCTGCTCTTGTGACTGAAGTGATTAATTGACAATGACAAGTTTTAATACGGTTATCACAATGATGAATGAGTTACGATTATGAATGAACAACAACAAAAGGAAATGAATATCCTTATAACTGAGTAAGAATCAACTTACACAATACCGGTGACAATTATCCTTCCACGAACAACGTCCTAATTGAGATATCGGTCGCTCGAACAACCTTGAATTGTACAATATCCAACAACTCGTTCAATATACGAATCAAACACGAATATAACGAACTCAAGACGTCGATACGATTAAACCAAGTTCATTGGGGCATTATATCGAACACTTTGAGGCCAACTACGATTGATTACAACTAAACCTCAACAATACCAACCTCAAATCCCCAAGAAGTGTTTCAAATCCACAAAACATCTCCAATACGATCAATAATCCGTTATGAATATCCAAAAAACGTGATTATAACAACAATTAAACGAAAACCCCCAATTTCAACTCGATAATCAAAGTGTTCTTGAATAATCCCTCAATAATCCAATGAATCCTTATACAAATTCATAATCATATACATATCCCTTCATATAACATGATTATAACGTCCAAAACATCATATCTCAACACAAAATCGAAATCCAAGGTGTTGAAGAAATTACCTCTTGAAGATCCAACCACTTCGATCCGATGAACACGAGTTAAAACGAGTATCCGAGCTATATGATTGAATGGAATTGAAGAAACTCAAGTACTCAAGTGTTTGATTAAGGAAGAATCCCTTTCCCAAGCTCTCTCTCGGACAAAAGGAAGAAGGAAGTGAGAATGAAGAAAATGAGGAAAAAGTGTCCCGGCCAAACCATATATATCACGGGAAGTTACGGCCGTAACTCGGCCCTCTTACGGCCGTAACTTTACAAGTCAACGGCCTTACGGCCAGAATCGCTTCAACTCAGACGGCCGTAACTCGCCGTCCGAAAGCTCGCCGACAGACTTACGGCCAGAATCGTTTCCTTAGTTACGGCGTAACTCGCTTCAAAAACACTCATTGACCTTTACGGCCGTACCGCACACCTTACGGCCGTAACTCGATGATACGGCCGTATCCGCCAACCTTACGGGCGTAACCCGCCTTCGTCAAAAATGGCCGGACATCCTTCTCGGCCAGACGGCCGTATCCGCCAAGCCTTACGGCCGTACTCGCCGACTTACGGCCGTATGCCGCAACCCTTACGGCCGTAAGTCACCCTTGGTCGGCAACACCCGAAATTTACGAACACCACTTACGGCCGTATCTCACCTTCCTTACGGCCGTAACTCACCTTCGCCAAAATGCCCGGGCACTCATTGACCACTTACGGCCAGAATCGCCACTTACGGCCGCATCTACCGACTTACGGCCGTATCCTTAACCTTACGGCCGTAACTCGATGCTGGCCAAGGTGAATCAATCCGATAATTCCGATTCCTCGCTACGACTGATGAATGATCCGACATATCATACGGATGTGAAAGTGAACAAGTCTAACACGAGCCAAAGATGATACTCTCAGTACAAGGCTATCAATCACAATGAAAATGATAATACTCCCGTCTCGATCTAAAAACGGAGATAAAATGACGATCGGTAACTGATATACGATTACAACATGCCAACATTGAACGCAAATGAGTGATTCATGAATGATGAGTGATTATTAAAGAGTGAGAATTTCTGAGTGACAATTACAGACTGATAATTACTGAATGAAAATGAATGAATTACAACCGGGTATTACATTAAATTAATCACCTAGTGATATATTTAATTCATTAGGCCGTAAATCAATGTATTTAATAAATCGATTTAGACATCCAATGTCCCAATTTAGATATCCAATATCTAATATTCATAATGAGATTATAAGCTCGATTCATTCCGTGGTCAATCCTATTGCGCGACTCGGTAGGTCCGTCTCAGTCAGCAATGGGAGGAACCAAAGAGTAGTAGCACCATCTAGCCAGCCTGGCGGCCTACAGTATACCCCAACTGATAACGAATGATGGGATCATTCAAGAACCATTTTGTCTTGAATACCAGTATACGTATAAACCCTTCTTTCAAATGTCCCGATCAAGTTATAGGGTCACGGTCAGTCAAACCCTATCTGTACTTGACGCTATGCATGCGTTAATGTAAATCGAGATCATCGAGCTCTCGTGTATCCAATACAACTAGCTCCAATGCTTTGGCCAAAGACTTATGATCTCATCTGCCAATAACCGCATAGGACATATAACCCGCTCACTAACGGGAGAAAGAATTCTATCTTGGTATTCAGTAGGATCTGCTACTTGCCCATCAAGATGCACGTGGAGGTTGACCCCCGCCTTCCGGTTTATAGGGTCAAACTACTCTAATGAAAATCTTGACGTCACAAGCACATCCTTACTAAATCCTCAAGTCGAATGTTCACGAATACCTATCACAACCTTTCAATTCCGTCATTGACTGTCCCGGAGTGAAATTCGCGTGACGAATCGAGGGTGAGTCGGCTTGAGTATACTAATCCAATTAGCATACTTATAACGTGTGCTACCACTAACCATTAGTGTTCTACAGGCACTCTCCATGTCAAAGAACACGTCATACAAGTCTTCACATAAACTTAACGCCCAGTCAAGTTTCATCGACTTGCGAACAATTAAGTATTTGAGCTATAAGCCTTTCCAGTGCCGACCCCCTTATCCAATAAGGAGTGGTACGTTTTGCTCTCAAATACACGGACAAGTTTCTATATGTATATTTACGAGTTAGGAATACCAGTAACTGCCAGTAAATAAAGAAACATTCATTTGCCTTATGATAATGATTTAGATAATTACAAATATCATGCCCTCACTCAACATCCTCTGAGTGGCAATCGAGGGCATACTCCTAACAATCCAACCCGTGAAAATTTGTAAGTCTAAAATACCACTCTTTATACCAAATAATTATCAAAACATTTGGCTAAATTTAATATTATATTACAATTATCTCTATTTTGGGAGATGAGAAGATCAAATTACAAATGTAAAATTTTACCCTCTAACTTGCAATTACATAGTTGTTTTGAATTACTAAAAACATTGCTTGCAAAATAGTTTATTGTCATGAAAAGTTTGTGATCGAAAAAATTATTTGTCAAAAAAATTCATTATATGGTTGTCGGCCGTTATATTGGTGCAATATCGTGCAAGTACTTTAAGAATTATATATGAATTAGTTTGATATTTTTTAAAGTTACTCAAACCTTGGATTCTCACAATCTGTAAAGTTACTCTAACAGTAAATAATATTTTTTCGAACGACAGGGAAAACATTATCTTGAAAAACATGCTTCTTTCTAAAAAGAACTTATTACAAAATACCCGTCCACATCATGCAAATACTTTGCTAGTGCAATAATAATATAAATTCATTTATTTTGAAAACCATATAATACCAATCAATACCAACCATCAAACCACCATGTGTTACAACATTAAATCAAAACAACCATTTTGTCTCATCTCTTTAGTCTATATACTTTATTACATACCCACTAATTCCAATATAGGCTTATAAACAATAGCCTCTTTAATGTAATCATAACATAGTTATTTATATCTAAAAAATCATAACCACAAGAATTTATTCATATTTCTTTCCTTCTTTTACACTCAAATTCAATAACTAATAAAAATTTGTCCATATACCTTAGTCGCCCATTCCGATTTAGATAGTAATCATACCATTTGAAAGGGTCGCTAAGTTCGGATCGGCCCATCAACTTATAAACTGGATAATCCAAGTCCAATAACAATAATAACCATAAAAACCAGGTTATATAAAACCCCTAATTTGTAGCATCACTTAATTCTAATCTCACAACAAAAAACTCCGCCTCTCTTATACCACCTTCAAGAAAAACGCGTGACCTTACTACATCCTTATCCTCCAATACCACAGCTAAACTCATCAAACTCGATACACAAATCAAACGCAGCAAAGACTTCTACCTTATTTCCCCAATCTTAAACACAATAACGCAATACTCCATCTCTTCAAGCACAAACCCACGAACTGAATTACCCATTTATACATATCAAACCACAACCGCAGCTATGATCCAAATACAGTGAATGAATCCAATACCTTTTTGTCTTCACTTGTTATTCATAGCATGATGTCGCGGCTAAGATCTTGTGTATAAGGTCTCGTATGGTCGTTGAGTCGTTCATAAGAGTTTTGGGGTTTCGAGCGTTTCAAACAGTTTTTGGTTTCTCTTTGCTCCTTCGTAGCAGTGGTGGCTTCGTGTTTTGGTGGTTTGTTTGCATGTGTTATTTATAGGCTAAATTGAGTGTAGGTTAATGGCAAAGGAAATGAAGGGATGTAAAAATGTTTTTATTGCACAGTATAAACTTTTTTATTCGGGAGTCATTTATATCATACATGAATGTTAACAGGCGCAATAAGTTGGTAGAAAATGAAAGAGGATGAAATTAGTAGCAACCTGCAATTAATCGTGTGGGTTTCAATGCCGCAACACTTCGCATTCCCCAACTTCATTCCTAAACGATTTTGATGGCATGCTTTCTTAATACATTAATCATTAACACTTAACATTAAATAGTGAGGACTGAATCTTTTATGGGAACTCGATTGGACACAAAATTTTATGGAACTCTGAATTGGTTTTTCAAGATTGGTTTTAGAATGTAATGACATGAATCATTAAGACTAAACAATAAATTTAAGGACTGAATCTTTATATATACGAGGCATTCGGACCAGTGCGATGCACCGACTTTATTTTTGGATAAAAAATTGAACTTCTGCCTATGTCTAAAACTCAACTTTTTTAGACAGCCAATAATTCATCGTAAAAGCACATATTAAGATTGTAGTTTAGGCTTGATTTTTAGTGTCAAAACCCTCTTCTTCATGTGTTTAATTCTTCTTGTTCATGTGTTTCTCGTGAGATAGATGTTTCAGCTAAAGTAGTTTTATTCTTTGTTTTCGTTTAGTAAATGCACACTTTATTCCATAATTTTGAGTTTTATGATATAATCCATTGTTTGTATATTTGTATTATAAGTAATAGATCGATAAGTCTAATATTTTAAAATCAAAGAATAAAAATTAATTAGTTCATGTATGAGATTATTTTTTGAACACGCCGAATTATACAATAAGTAATTAAGGTTTCAAAGTAAATTAATTAGTTCATGTATGAGATTATTTTTTGAACACGCCGACTTATACAATAAGTAATTAAGGTTTCAAAGTAAATGTAATGACAAATTTTTAATGAAAGCCAAAATAGCATTTCATTCAAAATATTTCATGTGATTCAACCCTTGTATCATAATAATATAATTGTATAAATATTAGTTTTGAAATGATATTTGTTTGTGTTCGCTTTCTCAATAGGTTTTAACATAACATAAATATAACGTTCATGTGATATCATGATAAAAAATACGGTTAATACAATGATGAATGAGTTATGATTATTAATGAACAACAACAAACGGAATGAATATCATTTTAACCGAGTAAGAATCATCTTACACAACACCGTGACAATTATCCTTCCACGAACAACGCCCTAATTGAGATATCGCTCGAACAACCTCAATAACACAATCACCAACAATCCGCTCATCATACGAATCAAACACGAATATAACGAACTCAAAACGCCGATACGACTAAACCAAGCTTCATCGCATTCACTACAACAAAAAGAGGCATTGATAACGTTTTTAACAATGTTTTTGAAAAAGCGTTGTCATTTAATTTCGACAACATTTATTTCAAAAACATTGTAGTATTTATCTTTTGACAACGTTTATAAAAGAAACGTTGTGGTAACGGGAATAGACAACGTTTAATGAACAAACATTGCAGTATAATACAACGTTTAATCCATTTTTCATTTTTTTTTGTCAATCACATATACACACTTTGACATAACTCAACAGTAAGCAGCTGCTCCTCCGTTTTTTTTTTTTTTTTCAACAAACATCAAAGCCGTCTACTCCATTCCCAACCAGAAACTCCACACCCCGGAGCAGTTATCTGAAAATGGATTCCACCATCAGTCGTTCTCTTCACGCTCCACCATCATCGGTAGCAGGTATACCCATGCGGCGTGCTGCAACAACGAATCCTTGATCGGAATCTCGTGCCGGCTGTCTCCACCACTGATCGCCGTCGAGTGCACTGGCGCCGCTGTAGACGGAGGAGAATATGGAAGCAAGTCCTTCTAGCTGGTGTAGTTGTTGCTCGGGATGACGATCTTAATATTGATTGTGATCGCTAATGCCTTTTGGTAGTTAAAGAATCTGAAAAATGAGTTCGAATATGGTCGATTTTGTTTCCTGAATAGGATTTTTCTTCTATCTCTTTTCCGTGATTTTCCCCCTCTTTTTTTTTTCGTGGGTATGCTTTCAGAGAGAGTCGAGAGATCCCCTTTTGCTGGTTTTTCTCCAAGATTCATTTGCAGTTGGAGCCAGTGGCTGGATATGGTGAGATCTCTGCCTAGAGTTGGGTTTTGCTAACCGTTGATCGTCATTCATGGTGGTGGCGAAGCCGAATCTGCAGGTATGGTTGAAAGATGAAAAAGGGGAAGCTATTGGTGGTGGTCATCGTGATGGTGTGGCCTAGCTCGGTAGGAGACAACTGTCGAATTGTCGATGATCGTCTTGATTTTGAAGGAGAGATTTTGAGAGTGTTAGAAAGACAGAAAATGGGTTTGATGACAATTGGTTTTCTGGGATTCAACACGGCTGGTCGTGGCTCACGTTTGGAGGCAGACGACCTCTTGCTTTTCTTTCTAAAATCAGTTTCAATTAAAATCGAAACCGTTTATGCAGCGACGTGAGGATTCTGAAAAATAAGAAGAAGATAGAGAGGAAAATGGTGGGTTTCTTTGTAATAATTCAATTTCTATTCATCTTTAAGATGCAACCTTGAAATACTTTTGTTATATTACTCAAATGGCTAGACTCGTGTAGATAACGTGTTATAAAATTGCGTATAGAGAGAGAATTTAGAGAGAGAATGGAAAGAATGATTCTCGATAAGATTTTCGTTAATAACTAAAGTCCTATTTATAGGAAAATTTCAGATGGCACAATCGTGACTACATAATTACATAATTACAGAATAATAATCCTTGCATTTGAGAGCAAACATTTCACTCCTTATGAAGATAAGGAAATAGGCACTGAAAGTGTTTAAGGCTCGAATGCTTAACTAGTTCGCCGGTCGATAAAACTTAACTGGCATTAAGTTTAGACAAGATTTGTATAATGTGTACTTTGATAAGTGTAACACCCCCAAAACCATCCAGGATATTACAGCGCCGTTGATCCCGCACCGGAATCCACCAGGCTAATAACCATTTCAAAAATATTTAAAAACGCCAAAAGGCTGATGACGGTAATATTTTAAATACTCAAATATTTTCAAAAGCATAGTTCTCAAATACCGTCGTCAAATACTATTTGGAAATACAAGGCGAAGTGCCAAATCTCAACAGTTTAAAATGTACATTACGCCACCACTTAAACGCACCGATAAAATAGTTGGGAAAAAGAGTTAACGAAATATCCCAAGTTCGCAAAATGCCAAAGGGCCATTTTGAAAGTACACACGAGTTGGTAAAGATACCGAAAAGCCATTTTAAAATACACACGCAGCGGATAAAAATACAGTTCAAAATACACATTTGCAGCGGAATAAAACAACCAGAAAAGAATACTCAATACTCAAAAACATGCCACAGCCAGTATCACCCGGGAAGCTCACCCCTTCACGACCGCGACTAGCTCGATCTCCGAGTATACCATCAATAAGGTAAACTCCGTGAAAATTTGTAAGTCTAAAATACCACTCTTTATACCAAATAATTATCAAAACATTTGGCTAAATTTAATATTATATTACAATTATCTCTATTTTGGGAGATGAGAAGATCAAATTACAAATGTAAAATTTTACCCTCTAACTTGCAATTACATAGTTGTTTTGAATTACTAAAAACATTGCTTGCAAAATAGTTTATTGTCATGAAAAGTTTGTGATCGAAAAAATTATTTGTCAAAAAAATTCATTATATGGTTGTCGGCCGTTATATTGGTGCAATATCGTGCAAGTACTTTAAGAATTATATATGAATTAGTTTGATATTTTTTAAAGTTACTCAAACCTTGGATTCTCACAATCTGTAAAGTTACTCTTACAGTAAATAATATTTTTTCGAACGACAGGGAAAACATTATACTGAAAAACATGCTTCTTTCTAAAAAGAACTTATTACAAAATACCCGTCGTCACATCATGCAAATACTTTGCTAGTGCAATAATAATATAAATTCATTTATTTTGAAAACCATATAATACCAATCAATACCAACCATCAAACCACCATGTGTTACAACATTAAATCAAAACAACCATTTTGTCTCATCTCTTTAGTCTATATACTTTATTACATACCCACTAATTCCAATATAGGCTTATAAACAATAGCCTCTTTAATGTAATCATAACATAGTTATTTATATCTAAAAAATCGTAACCACAAGAATTTATTCATATTTCTTTCCTTCTTTTACACTCAAATTCAATAACTAATAAAAATTTGTCCATATACCTTAGTCGCCCATTCCAGATTTAGATAGTAATCATACCATTTGAAAGGGTCGCTAAGTTCGGATCGGCCCATCAACTTATAAACTGGATAATCCAAGTCCAATAACAATAATAACCATAAAAACCAGGTTATATAAAACCCCTAATTTGTAGCATCACTTAATTCTAATCTCACAACAGCAAAAACTCCGCCTCTCTTATACCACCTTCAAGAAAAACGCAGCAGCCTTACTACATCCTTATCCTCCAATACCACAGCTAAACTCATCAAACTCGATACACAAATCAAACGCAGCAAAGACTTCTACCTTATTTCCCCAATCTTAAACACAATAACGCAATACTCCATCTCTTCAAGCACAAACCCACGAACTGAATTACCCATTTATACATATCAAACCACAACCGCAGCTATGATCCAAATACAGTGAATGAATCCAATACCTTTTTGTCTTCACTTGTTATTCATAGCATGATGTCGCGGCTAAGATCTTGTGTATAAGGTCTCGGGTATGGTCGTTTGAGTCGTTCATAAGAGTTTTGGGGTTTCGAGCGTTTCAAACAGTTTTTGGTTTCTCTTTGCTCCTTCGTAGCAGTGGTGGCTTCGTGTTTTGGTGGTTTGTTTGCATGTGTTATTTATAGGCTAAATTGAGTGTAGGTTAATGGCAAAGGAAATGAAGGGATGTAAAAATGTTTTTATTGCACAGTATAAACTTTTTTATTCGAGTCATTTATATCATACATGAATGTTAACAAAGTAATAAGTTGGTAGAAAATGAAAGAGGATGAAATTAGTAGCAACCTGCAATTAATCGTGTGGGTTTCAATGCCGCAACACTTCGCATTCCCCAACTTCATTCCTAAACGATTTTGATGGCATGCTTTCTTAATACATTAATCATTAACACTTAACATTAAATAGTGAGGACTGAATCTTTTATGGGAACTCGATTGGACACAAAATTTTATGGAACTCTGAATTGGTTTTTCAAGATTGGTTTTAGAATGTAATGACATGAATCATTAAGACTAAACAATAAATTTAAGGATGAATCTTTATATATACGAGGCATTCGGACCAAAGGCGATGCACCGACTTTATTTTTGGATAAAAAATTGAACTTCTGCCTATGTCTAAAACTCAACTTTTTTAGACAGCCAATAATTCATCGTAAAAGCACATATTAAGATTGTAGTTTAGGCTTGATTTTTAGTGTCAAAACCCTCTTCTTCATGTGTTTAATTCTTCTTGTTCATGTGTTTCTCGTGAGATAGATGTTTCAGCTAAAGTAGTTTTATTCTTTGTTTTCGTTTAGTAAATGCACACTTTATTCCATAATTTTGAGTTTTATGATATAATCCATTGTTTGTATATTTGTATTATAAGTAATAGATCGATAAGTCTAATATTTTAAAATCAAAGAATAAAAATTAATTAGTTCATGTATGAGATTATTTTTTGAACACGCCGACTTATACAATAAGTAATTAAGGTTTCAAAGTAAATTAATTAGTTCATGTATGAGATTATTTTTTGAACGCACCGACTTATACAATAAGTAATTAAGGTTTCAAAGTAAATGTAATGACAAATTTTTAATGAAAGCCAAAATAGCATTTCATTCAAAATATTTCATGTGATTCAACCCTTGTATCATAATAATATAATTGTATAAATATTAGTTTTCAGGAAATGATATTTGTTTGTGTTCGCTTTCTCAATAGGTTTTAACATAACATAAATATAACGTTCATGTGATATCATGATAAAAAATACGGTTAATACAATGATGAATGAGTTATGATTATTAATGAACAACAACAAACGGAATGAATATCATTTTAACCGAGTAAGAATCATCTTACACAACACCGGTGACAATTATCCTTCCACGAACAACGTCCTAATTGAGATATCAGTCGCTCGAACAACCTTGAATAACACAATCACCAACAATCCGTTCATCATACGAATCAAACACGAATATAACGAACTCAAAACGTCGATACGACTAAACCAAGTTCATTGGGGCATTCACTACAACAAAAAGAGGCATTGACAACGTTTTTGTTAACAATGTTTTTAAAAAAACGTTGTCATTTAGGTTTTCGACAACATTTATTTCAAAAACATTGTAGTGTTTATCTTTTGACAACGTTTATAAAAGAAACGTTGTGGTAACGGGAATAGACAACGTTTAATGAAGAAACGTTGCGGTATAATACAACGTTTAATCCATTTTTCATTTTTTTTTGTCAATCACATATACACACTTTGACATAACTCAACAGTAAGCAGCTGCTCCTCCGTTTTTTTTTTTTTTTTTTTCAACAAACATCAAAGCCGTCTACTCCATTCCCAACCAGAAACTCCACACCCCGGAGCAGTTATCTGAAAATGGATTCCACCATCAGTCGTTCTCTTCACGCTCCACCATCATCGGTAGCAGGTATACCCATGCGGCGTGCTGCAACAACGAATCCTTGATCGGAATCTCGTGCCGGCTGTCTCCACCGCTGATCGTCGTCGAGTGCACTGGCGCCGCTGTAGACGGAGGAGAATATGGAAGCAAGTCCTTCTAGCTGGTGTAGTTGTTGCTCGGGATGACGATCTTAATATTGATTGTGATCGCTAATGCCTTTTGGTAGTTAAAGAATCTGAAAAATGAGTTCGAATATGGTCGATTTTGTTTCCTGAATAGGATTTTTCTTCTATCTCTTTTCCGTGATTTTCCCCCTCTTTTTTTTTTCGTGGGTATGCTTTCAGAGAGAGTCGAGAGATCCCCTTTTGCTGGTTTTTCTCCAAGATTCATTTGCAGTTGGAGCCAGTGGCTGGATATGGTGAGATCTCTGCCTAGAGTTGGGTTTTGCTAACCGTTGATCGTCATTCATGGTGGTGGCGAAGCCGAATCTGCAGGTATGGTTGAAAGATGAAAAAGGGGAAGCTATTGGTGGTGGTCATCGTGATGGTGTGGCCTAGCTCGGTAGGAGACAACTGTCGAATTGTCGATGATCGTCTTGATTTTGAAGGAGAGATTTTGAGAGTGTTAGAAAGACAGAAAATGGGTTTGATGACAATTGGTTTTCTGGGATTCAACACGGCTGGTCGTGGCTCACGTTTGGAGGCAGACGACCTCTTGCTTTTCTTTTCTAAAATCAGTTTCAATTAAAATCGAAACCGTTTATGCAGCGACGTGAGGATTCTGAAAAATAAGAAGAAGATAGAGAGGAAAATGGTGGGTTTCTTTGTAATAATTCAATTTCTATACATAAGTTCATCTTTAAGATGCAACCTTAGACCATACTTTTGTTATATTACTCAAATGCATTTAGACTCGTGTAGATAACGTGTTATAAAATTGCGTATAGAGAGAGAATTTAGAGAGAGAATGGAAAGAATGATTCTCGATAAGATTTTCGTTAATAACTAAAGTTCTATTTATAGGAAAATTTCGGATACAATCGTGACTACATAATTACATAATTACGAATAATAATCCTTGCATTTGAGAGCAAACATTTCACTCCTTATGAAGATAAGAAAATAGGCACTGAAAGTGTTTAAGGCTCGAATGCTTAACTAGTTCGCCGGTCGATAAAACTTAACTGGCATTAAGTTTAGACAAGATTTGTATAATGTGTACTTTGATAAGTGTAACACCCCCAAAACCATCCAGGATATTACAGGCCGTTGATCCCGCACCTAATCCACCAGGCTAATAACCATTTCAGAAATATTTAAAAACGCCAAAAGGCTGATGACGGTAATATTTTAAATACTCAAATATTTTCAAAAGCATAGTTCTCAAATACCGTCGTCAAATACTATTTGGAAATACAAGGCGAAGTGCCAAATCTCAACAGTTTAAAATGTACATTACGCCACCACTTAAACGCACCGATAAAATAGTTGGGAAAAAGAGTTAACGAAATATCCCAAGTTCGCAAAATGCCAAAGGGCCATTTTGAAAGTACACACGAGTTGGTAAAGATACCGAAAAGCCATTTTAAAATACACACGCAATGGATAAAAATACGATTCAAAATACACATTTGCGCGGAATAAAACAACCGTAAAAGAATACTCAATACTCAAAACATGCCACACAAGATCACCCTAGTTTCACCCCTTCACGACCGCGACTAGCTCGATCTCCGAGTATACCATCAATAAGGTAAACTCCGTGAAAATTTGTAAGTCTAAAATACCACTCTTTATACCAAATAATTATCAAAACATTTGGCTAAATTTAATATTATATTACAATTATCTCTATTTTGGGAGATGAGAAGATCAAATTACAAATGTAAAATTTTACCCTCTAACTTGCAATTACATAGTTGTTTTGAATTACTAAAAACATTGCTTGCAAAATAGTTTATTGTCATGAAAAGTTTGTGATCGAAAAAATTATTTGTCAAAAAAATTCATTATATGGTTGTCGGCCGTTATATTGGTGCAATATCGTGCAAGTACTTTAAGAATTATATATGAATTAGTTTGATATTTTTTAAAGTTACTCAAACCTTGGATTCTCACAATCTGTAAAGTTACTCTAACAGTAAATAATCTTTTTTCGAACGACAGGGAAAACATTATACTGAAAAACATGCTTCTTTCTAAAAAGAACTTATTACAAAATACCCGTCGTCACATCATGCAAATACTTTGCTAGTGCAATAATAATATAAATTCATTTATTTTGAAAACCATATAATACCAATCAATACCAACCATCAAACCACCATGTGTTACAACATTAAATCAAAACAACCATTTTGTCTCATCTCTTTAGTCTATATACTTTATTACATACCCACTAATTCCAATATAGGCTTATAAACAATAGCCTCTTTAATGTAATCATAACATAGTTATTTATATCTAAAAAATCATAACCACAAGAATTTATTCATATTTCTTTCCTTCTTTTACACTCAAATTCAATAACTAATAAAAATTTGTCCATATACCTTAGTCGCCCATTCCAGATTTAGATAGTAATCATACCATTTGAAAGGGTCGCTAAGTTCGGATCGGCCCATCAACTTATAAACTGGATAATCCAAGTCCAATAACAATAATAACCATAAAAACCAGGTTATATAAAACCCCTAATTTGTAGCATCACTTAA
This sequence comes from Orobanche coerulescens, assembly GCA_033398695.1. Taxonomy (NCBI): domain Eukaryota; kingdom Viridiplantae; phylum Streptophyta; class Magnoliopsida; order Lamiales; family Orobanchaceae; genus Orobanche; species Orobanche coerulescens. Next base: position 41,861,007 of record CM065815.1, on the reverse strand, counting down.
TTCTAATCTCACAACAGCAAAAACTCCGCCTCTCTTATACCACCTTCAAGAAAAACGCAGCAGCCTTACTACATCCTTATCCTCCAATACCACAGCTAAACTCATCAACCTCGATACACAAATCAAACGCAGCAAAGACTTCTACCTTATTTCCCCAATCTTAAACACAATAACGCAATACTCCATCTCTTCAAGCACAAACCCACGAACTGAATTACCCATTTATACATATCAAACCACAACCGCAGCTATGATCCAAATACAGTGAATGAATCCAATACCTTTTGTCTTCACTTGTTATTCATAGCATGATGTCGCGGCTAAGATCTTGTGTATAAGGTCTCGGGTATGGTCGTTTGAGTCGTTCATAAGAGTTTTGGGGTTTCGAGCGTTTCAAACAGCTTTTGGTTTCTCTTTGCTCCTTCGTAGCGATGGTGGCTTCGTGTTTTGGTGGTTTGTTTGCATGTGTTATTTATAGGCTAAATTGAGTGTAGGTTAATGGCAAAGGAAATGAAGGGATGTAAAAATGTTTTTATTGCAAGATAAACTTTTTATTCGGGAGTCATTTATATCATACATGAATGTTAACAGTAATAAGTTGGTAGAAAATGAAAGAGGATGAAATTAGTAGCAACTCGCAATTAATTGTGTGGGTTTCAATGCCGCAACACTTCGCATTCCCAACTTCATTCCTAAACGATTTTGATGGCATGCTTTCTTAATACATTAATCATTAACACTTAACATTAAATAGTGAGGACTGAATCTTTTATGGGAACTCGATTGGACACAAAATTTTATGGAACTCTGAATTGGTTTTTCAAGATTGGTTTTAGAATGTAATGACATGAATCATTAAGACTAAACAATAAATTTAAGGACTGAATCTTTATATATACGAGGCATTCGGACCCGTGCGATGCACCGACTTCATTTTTGGATAAAAAATTGAACTTTTGCCTATGTCTAAAACTCAACTTTTTTAGACAGCCAATAATTCATCGTAAAAGCACATATTAAGATTGTAGTTTAGGCTTGATTTTTAGTGTCAAAACCCTCTTGTTCATGTGTTTAATTCTTCTTGTTCATGTGTTTCTCGTGAGATAGATGTTTCAGCTAAAGTAGTTTTATTCTTTGTTTTCGTTTAGTAAATGCACACTTTATTCCATAATTTTGAGTTTTATGATATAATCCATTGTTTGTATATTTGTATTATAAGTAATAGATCGATAAGTCTCATATTTTAAAATCAAAGAAAAAAAATTAATTAGTTCATGTATGAGATTATTTTTTGAACACGCCGACTTATACAATAAGTAATTAAGGTTTCAAAGTAAATTAATTAGTTCATGTATGAGATTATTTTTTGAACACGCCGACTTATACAATAAGTAATTAAGGTTTCAAAGTAAATGTAATGACAAATTTTTAATGAAAGCCAAAATAGCATTTCATTCAAAATATTTCATGTGATTCAACCCTTGTATCATAATAATATAATTGTATAAATATTAGTTTTCAGGAAATGATATTTGTTTGTGTTCGCTTTCTCAATAGGTTTTAACATAACATAAATATAACGTTCATGTGATATCATGATAAAAAATACGATTAATACAATGATGAATGAGTTATGATTATTAATGAACAACAACAAACGGAATGAATATCATTTTAACCGAGTAAGAATCATCTTACACAACACCGGTGACAATTATCCTTCCACGAACAACGTCCTAATTGAGATATCAGTCGCTCGAACAACCTTGAATAACACAATCACCAACAATCCGTTCATCATACGAATCAAACACGAATATAACGAACTCAAAACGTCGATACGACTAAACCAAGTTCATTGGGCATTCACTACATCAAAAAGAGGCATTGACAACGTTTTTGTTAACAATGTTTTTAAAAAAACGTTGTCATTTAGTTTTTCGACAACATTTATTTCAAAAACATTGTAGTGTTTATCTTTTGACAACGTTTATAAAAGAAACGTTGTGGTAACGGGAATAAACAACGTTTAATGAAGAAACGTTGCAGTATAATACAACGTTTAATCCATTTTTCATTTTTTTTTTGTCAATCACATATACACACTTTGACATAACTCAACAGTAAGCAGCTGCTCCGTTTTTTTTTTTCAACAAACATCAAAGCCGTCTACTCCATTCCCAGCCAGAAACTCCACACCCCGGAGCAGTTATCTGAAAATGGATTCCACCATCAGTCGTTCTCTTCACGCTCCACCATCATCGGTAGCAGGTATACCCATGCGGCGTGCTGCAACAACGAATCCTTGATCGGAATCTCGTGCCGGCTGTCTCCACCGCTGATCGTCGTCGACTGCACTGGCGCCGCTGTAGACGGAGGAGAATATGGAAGCAAGTCCTTCTAGCTGGTGTAGTTGTTGCTCGGGATGACGATCTTAATATTGATTGTGATCGCTAATGCCTTTTGGTAGTTAAAGAATCTGAAAAATGAGTTCGAATATGGTCGATTTTGTTTCCTGAATAGGATTTTTCTTCTATCTCTTTTCCGTGATTTTCCCCCTCTTTTTTTTTTTCGTGGGTATGCTTTCAGAGAGAGTCGAGAGATCCCCTTTTGCTGGTTTTTCTCCAAGATTCATTTGCAGTTGGAGCCAGTGGCTGGATATGGTGAGATCTCTGCCTAGAGTTGGGTTTTGCTAACCGTTGATCGTCATTCATGGTGGTGGCGAAGCCGAATCTGCAGGTATGGTTGAAAGATGAAAAAGGGGAAGCTATTGGTGGTGGTCATCGTGATGGTGTGGCCTAGCTCGGTAGGAGACAACTGTCGAATTGTCGATGATCGTCTTGATTTTGAAGGAGAGATTTTGAGAGTGTTAGAAAGACAGAAAATGGGTTTGATGACAATTGGTTTTCTGGGATTCAACACGGCTGGTCGTGGCTCACGTTTGGAGGCAGACGACCTCTTGCTTTTCTTTCTAAAATCAGTTTCAATTAAAATCGAAACCGTTTATGCAGCGACGTGAGGATTCTGAAAAATAAGAAGAAGATAGAGAGGAAAATGGTGGGTTTCTTTGTAATAATTCAATTTCTATTCATCTTTAAGATGCAACCTTAGACCATACTTTTGTTATATTACTCAAATGGCTAGACTCGTGTAGATAACGTGTTATAAAATTGCGTATAGAGAGAGAATTTAGAGAGAGAATGGAAAGAATGATTCTCGATAAGATTTTCGTTAATAACTAAAGTCCTATTTATAGGAAAATTTCAGATAGCACAATCGTGACTACATAATTACATAATTACAGAATAATAATCCTTGCATTTGAGAGCAAACATTTCACTCCTTATGAAGATAAGGAAATAGGCACTGAAAGTGTTTAAGGCTCGAATGCTTAACTAGTTCGCCGGTCGATAAAACTTAACTGGCATTAAGTTTAGACAAGATTTGTATAATGTGTACTTTGATAAGTGTAACACCCCTAAAACCATCCAGGATATTACAAATGCTGATCCCGCACCTAATCCACTGTGCTAATAACCATTTCAAAAATATTTAAAAACGCCAAAAGGCTGATGACGGTAATATTTTAAATACTCAAATATTTTCAAAAGCATAGTTCTCAAATACCGTCGTCAAATACTATTTGGAAATACAAGGCGAAGTGCCAAATCTCAACAGTTTAAAATGTACATTACGCCACCACTTAAACGCACCGATAAAATAGTTGGGAAAAAGAGTTAACGAAATATCCCAAGTTCGCAAAATGCCAAAGGGCCATTTTGAAAGTACACACGAGTTGGTAAAGATACCGACAAGCCATTTTAAAATACACACGCAATGGATAAAAATACGATTCAAAATACACATTTGCAGTGGAATAAAACAACCAGAAAAGAATACTCAATACTAAAAAACATGCCAAAGCCATTATCACCATGGAAGCTCACCCCTTCACGACCGCGACTAGCTCGATCTCCGAGTATACCATCAATAAGGTAAACCCGTGAAAATTTGTAAGTCTAAAATACCACTCTTTATACCAAATAATTATCAAAACATTTGGCTAAATTTAATATTATATTACAATTATCTCTATTTTGGGAGATGAGAAGATCAAATTACAAATGTAAAATTTTACCCTCTAACTTGCAATTACATAGTTGTTTTGAATTACTAAAAACATTGCTTGCAAAATAGTTTATTGTCATGAAAAGTTTGTGATCGAAAAAATTATTTGTCAAAAAAATTCATTATATGGTTGTCGGCCGTTATATTGGTGCAATATCGTGCAAGTACTTTAAGAATTATATATGAATTAGTTTGATATTTTTTAAAGTTACTCAAACCTTGGATTCTCACAATCTGTAAAGTTACTCTAACAGTAAATAATATTTTTTCGAACGACAGGGAAAACATTATACTGAAAAACATGCTTCTTTCTAAAAAGAACTTATTACAAAATACCCGTCGTCACATCATGCAAATACTTTGCTAGTGCAATAATAATATAAATTCATTTATTTTGAAAACCATATAATACCAATCAATACCAACCATCAAACCACCATGTGTTACAACATTAAATCAAAACAACCATTTTGTCTCATCTCTTTAGTCTATATACTTTATTACATACCCACTAATTCCAATATAGGCTTATAAACAATAGCCTCTTTAATGTAATCATAACATAGTTATTTATATCTAAAAAATCATAACCACAAGAATTTATTCATATTTCTTTCCTTCTTTTACACTCAAATTCAATAACTAATAAAAATTTGTCCATATACCTTAGTCGCCCATTCCAGATTTAGATAGTAATCATACCATTTGAAAGGGTCGCTAAGTTCGGATCGGCCCATCAACTTATAAACTGGATAATCCAAGTCCAATAACAATAATAACCATAAAAACCAGGTTATATAAAACCCCTAATTTGTAGCATCACTTAATTCTAATCTCACAACAGCAAAAACTCCGCCTCTCTTATACCACCTTCAAGAAAAACGCAGCAGCCTTACTACATCCTTATCCTCCAATACCACAGCTAAACTCATCAAACTCGATACACAAATCAAACGCAGCAAAGACTTCTACCTTATTTCCCCAATCTTAAACACAATAACGCAATACTCCATCTCTTCAAGCACAAACCCACGAACTGAATTACCCATTTATACATATCAAACCACAACCGCAGCTATGATCCAAATACAGTGAATGAATCCAATACCTTTTTGTCTTCACTTGTTATTCATAGCATGATGTCGCGGCTAAGATCTTGTGTATAAGGTCTCGGGTATGGTCGTTTGAGTCGTTCATAAGAGTTTTGGGGTTTCGAGCGTTTCAAACAGTTTTTGGTTTCTCTTTGCTCCTTCGTAGCAGTGGTGGCTTCGTGTTTTGGTGGTTTGTTTGCATGTGTTATTTATAGGCTAAATTGAGTGTAGGTTAATGGCAAAGGAAATGAAGGGATGTAAAAATGTTTTTATTGCACAGTATAAACTTTTTTATTCGGGAGTCATTTATATCATACATGAATGTTAACAGGCGCAATAAGTTGGTAGAAAATGAAAGAGGATGAAATTAGTAGCAACCTGCAATTAATCGTGTGGGTTTCAATGCCGCAACACTTCGCATTCCCCAACTTCATTCCTAAACGATTTTGATGGCATGCTTTCTTAATACATTAATCATTAACACTTAACATTAAATAGTGAGGACTGAATCTTTTATGGGAACTCGATTGGACACAAAATTTTATGGAACTCTGAATTGGTTTTTCAAGATTGGTTTTAGAATGTAATGACATGAATCATTAAGACTAAACAATAAATTTAAGGACTGAATCTTTATATATACGAGGCATTCGGACCCGTGCGATGCACCGACTTCATTTTTGGATAAAAAATTGAACTTTTGCCTATGTCTAAAACTCAACTTTTTTAGACAGCCAATAATTCATCGTAAAAGCACATATTAAGATTGTAGTTTAGGCTTGATTTTTAGTGTCAAAACCCTCTTGTTCATGTGTTTAATTCTTCTTGTTCATGTGTTTATCTTGAGATTGATTTTTAAGATAATGTATTTTTTTTCTTTGTTTTCGTTTAGTAAATGCACACTTTATTCCATAATTTTGAGTTTTATGATATAATCCATTGTTTGTATATTTGTATTATAAGTAATAGATCGATAAGTCTCATATTTTAAAATCAAAGAAAAAAAATTAATTAGTTCATGTATGAGATTATTTTTGAACACGCCGACTTATACAATAAGTAATTAAGGTTTCAAAGTAAATTAATTAGTTCATGTATGAGATTATTTTGAACACGCCGACTTATACAATAAGTAATTAAGGTTTCAAAGTAAATGTAATGACAAATTTTTAATGAAAGCCAAAATAGCATTTCATTCAAAATATTTCATGTGATTCAACCCTTGTATCATAATAATATAATTGTATAAATATTAGTTTTCAGGAAATGATATTTGTTTGTGTTCGCTTTCTCAATAGGTTTTAACATAACATAAATATAACGTTCATGTGATATCATGATAAAAAATACGGTTAATACAATGATGAATGAGTTATGATTATTAATGAACAACAACAAACGGAATGAATATCATTTTAACCGAGTAAGAATCATCTTACACAACACCGGTGACAATTATCCTTCCACGAACAACGTCCTAATTGAGATATCGATTCGAACAACCTTGAATAACACAATCACCAACAATCCGCTCATCATACGAATCAAACACGAATATAACGAACTCAAAACGTCGATACGACTAAACCAAGTTCATTGGGCATTCACTACAACAAAAAGAGGATTGACAACGTTTTTGTTAACAATGTTTTTAAAAACGTTGTCATTTAGGTTTTCGACAACATTTATTTCAAAAATATTGTAGTGTTTATCTTTTGACAACGTTTATAAAAGAAACGTTGTAGTAGCAGAATAGACAACGTTTAATGAAGAAACGTTGCGGTATAATACAACGTTTAATCCATTTTTCATTTTTTTTTGTCAATCACATGTACACACTTTGACATAACTCAACAGTAAGCAGCTGCTCCTCCGTTTTTTTTTTTTTTTTTTTAAACAAACATAAAAGCCGTCTACTCCATTCCCAACCAGAAACTCCACACCCCGGAGCAGTTATCTGAAAATGGATTCCACCATCAGTCGTTCTCTTCACGCTCCACCATCATCGGTAGCAGGTATACCCATGCGGCGTGCTGCAACAACGAATCCTTGATCGGAATCTCGTGCCGGCTGTCTCCACCGCTGATCGTCGTCGAGTGCACTGGCGCCGCTGTAGACGGAGGAGAATATGGAAGCAAGTCCTTCTAGCTGGTGTAGTTGTTGCTCGGGATGACGATCTTAATATTGATTGTGATCGCTAATGCCTTTTGGTAGTTAAAGAATCTGAAAAATGAGTTCGAATATGGTCGATTTTGTTTCCTGAATAGGATTTTTCTTCTATCTCTTTTCCGTGATTTTCCCCCTCTTTTTTTTTTCGTGGGTATGCTTTCAGAGAGAGTCGAGAGATCCCCTTTTGCTGGTTTTTCTCCAAGATTCATTTGCAGTTGGAGCCAGTGGCTGGATATGGTGAGATCTCTGCCTAGAGTTGGGTTTTGCTAACCGTTGATCGTCATTCATGGTGGTGGCGAAGCTGAATCTGCAGGTATGGTTGAAAGATGAAAAAGGGGAAGCTATTGGTGGTGGTCATCGTGATGGTGTGGCCTAGCTCGGTAGGAGACAACTGTCGAATTGTCGATGATCGTCTTGATTTTGAAGGAGAGATTTTGAGAGTGTTAGAAAGACAGAAAATGGGTTTGATGACAATTGGTTTTCTGGGATTCAACACGGCTGGTCGTGGCTCACGTTTGGAGGCAGACGACCTCTTGCTTTTCTTTCTAAAATCAGTTTCAATTAAAATCGAAACCGTTTATGCAGCGACGTGAGGATTCTGAAAAATAAGAAGAAGATAGAGAGGAAAATGGTGGGTTTCTTTGTAATAATTCAATTTCTATACATAAGTTCATCTTTAAGATGCAACCTTAGACCATACTTTTGTTATATTACTCAAATGGCTAGACTCGTGTAGATAACGTGTTATAAAATTGCGTATAGAGAGAGAATTTAGAGAGAGAATGGAAAGAATGATTCTCGATAAGATTTTCGTTAATAACTAAAGTCCTATTTATAGGAAAATTTCAGATGGCACAATCGTGACTACATAATTACATAATTACAGAATAATAATCCTTGCATTTGAGAGCAAACATTTCACTCCTTATGAAGATAAGGAAATAGGCACTGAAAGTGTTTAAGGCTCGAATGCTTAACTAGTTCGCCGGTCGATAAAACTTAACTGGCATTAAGTTTAGACAAGATTTGTATAATGTGTACTTTGATAAGTGTAACACCCCCAAAACCATCCAGGATATTACAGCGCCGTTGATCCCGCACCTAATCCACTGTGCTAATAACCATTTCAAAAATATTTAAAAACGCCAAAAGGCTGATGACGGTAATATTTTAAATACTCAAATATTTTCAAAAGCATAGTTCTCAAATACCGTCGTCAAATACTATTTGGAAATACAAGGCGAAGTGCCAAATCTCAACAGTTTAAAATGTACATTACGCCACCACTTAAACGCACCGATAAAATAGTTGGGAAAAAGAGTTAACGAAATATCCCAAGTTCGCAAAATGCCAAAGGGCCATTTTGAAAGTACACACGAGTTGGTAAAGATACCGAAAAGCCATTTTAAAATACACACGCAGCGGATAAAAATACAGTTCAAAATACACATTTGCAGCGGAATAAAACAACCAGAAAAGAATACTCAATACTCAAAAACATGCCACAGCCAGTATCACCCGGGAAGCTCACCCCTTCACGACCGCGACTAGCTCGATCTCCGAGTACCTAAAAATAAAGCCCACGACGGGGTCAGCCACAATACTCAACAATGATATCGATCACATCATCATAAATAATTACATACCAATGTAATAATACTGTAAGAATACTACCAATGTAAACTTACCGTCATAACCTTACCAATCCATGGCAATCCATACCAAATCGATCCTTACCATAATTCACATTTCGCATTCTCAAATGACGAAATGAACTCAACAACAATTATACTGTATTCCAAAAATACCAATAATCCTCAAAACATCATCATAACTCATAAGTGCGGAAATAATCCAATCTGTGCCAAATTCTGTCCGTCGGATTACACAATCAAAACTCAACCTGGATAAACCAATAATACACAACATATCTGTAGATCAACTACCACATGATAATGATAACAAATCCTGAAACATCGACGTACAGTCCGAATGTTCATACGATCAGTAACAATGATCAACCAATACATCAACTGAGAATATCATCGACATGATAACTCCAATATGACCAACAAAGGATCAATGATAACCGAGAATACCCTCAACAAGGTAAACTCTAAACACGATCATCAAAGATCAATAATAGCCGAGAATACCCTCAACAAGGTAAACTCCAAATGATCAACAAAGGACCAACAATATCCGAGAATACCATCAATAAGGTAAACTCCAAATGATCAACAAAGGACCAACAATAACCGAGAATACCATCAACAAGGTAAACTCCAAATGATCAACAATGGTGGATCTCAAAGAAATAACTCCGACTGTCGAACATACACCTCGGGTTTATGAACAACCAGTCGCAAACCGTCGAACATATCCAATCATACATGGACTATGAACGACCAAACAATATGGCTCAAAGATGGACGTCACAGTATGCCCGATCCGGAAATGTGTCCGTGCACATGTCCACCCGTTATACGGAATCCAGGATATACGTGGGACATGTACCTAATTAGCCTCACGAACTACGTCTCGTGTGCACGGTTCAATGCGGAAATATCCACGCATAACCATCATGTGCCCGGCTAAAAAACCTACACAATAACCAATCGGCACGCAGATATGGCTCCAAATATGTCACGATGCAACATGACAACGAAACTCAAAGAATTACATATCCAATAAGGATCAAAAGACTCACCGAAGTGAACAAGACAAACTGACAAAGAAAAGTCGACACGACTAATCAATATCCAAAACAACAATCCTAGGATCATCATCCCCGACAAATGATCAACACAATCAATGATCTCAATACAATCAGCCCTGGGATCATCAACCCTCAATGAAATAATCAATACGAATCCCAATATAGGAAACATCATCGTACAATATATACAACAACTCAACATAATAATTATCTTCATAACTGAACAATACTTACATTACCTCAAAGCCGAAGGCAATATCCTTTCCACGAACCAACATCCCTGAACGAATACAAAGTTATACGAATAATCCCGAAATAGTTATAGTCCATTTATACCAACAAACCACCGTCCCGACATAAATATCGACACGATAACTATCCTCGATATCCGATATTCCATATCACTGACCAAATACAACTCACATCTCCGTATTCACCAATACGTTTAAACCATATACATTATGATTTAACCCAAACCAAAGAATAATATACAAACCATCATCCCGACAATTTATATTTATAATATCATTGCTATATGAATTATAAATAAAATGAAAGCGAAATCATTCATTAAATATTATAACTGAACAAGTATAACTTGCCTCGATACCGATACGACGAAGCTGTTACCAAAATCCATTGCCTTCGTCCACGAGCTCCTCAGCCCCTACCAAAATCAATCTACGAACTCTTCAGCCTTAACAGCAACACAACGATCGTAATCCACGATCAAAACATCACATCCTATTGCAATAACCAATTAACACACATTCGATAAAAATCAATAACCGACATACCCAACCAACAAACTCAACGGTTCAACGAAACCTCGATCATATACATAAAACCAAATAATCCAACTCAACAAATACGAACTCATATCCACAATACAAGCCGTAACTCGATGATCACAAATAACAATCAATAACCGATCAACAAATACAACGGTTCTACAATATCCCGATTAAATAAAAATCCAAACAACCCAAACCAATCAAACACGAACTCAAAACCATAATACGATTCCACAATCCGAAGATCATATCAATAATCAATTTAACCAAATGTCTAAGCATTACCGATTCCAAATTCAATCTTAAATACGATTACAAGTTTCCTCCTTGTACATTCATAATAAAAACCAATTACCGATTATCATCATAAATCTGGACGATCCGATTAATTCAACATTATAGATAACCATATTCCAAAGGTTTCAAATAATTCCATTATCCGAATTGAATACTTGTTCAATACGTATGAATTCTCAAACTCAAAAGTGAATCATAATCTTATCAAACCCGGAACCATATTCATATTCCTATACGAATTTGTACCAAAACACATAGCATAGTTCTAGATATGAATATTCCATATTCATATCTAAAACACCAACACCTCTTACAATATGTTCATCAATTCATATAATCCAAGAGTTCCTTAAGAACACAACTTATTCCGACATCACATTCAAAATCTTCAGCACGGAATAATCCGATGTGTTCTAACATTTAAACAATCCTTATTCACAATTCAAGGTGTATATAATCATGTTCTTCAACATATATACTTCTCATAACATCATGAATCGCAACAAACTACCAAGAACATCGAGAATACTACGATTCCATAATCATAACGACATAATCAAGGCATTTGATCATCAATTCATTATCTTCCCTTAACAAAATTCCCATAATTACCAAGAATCATCACAAAAATATCAATTAAATCACCATCCATACGAAAACGTGTAGAATTTCCCAAGTTCCACTCATTGAGGCATTTCATCGAACACTTTGAAGGCATAGTCCAACTCAATCGTTTATTCGAAGAAATACTCGAATTTGTTCCACAAAACTTCAAGAATAATGAATGATTTCGAGTATACAATCAAGTTCAATCAATAATCTGAAACAAAACGAATCAAATTGGCCAAAATACCAAGAAACCTCAAGAATATCCAAAAACCAAAAGTTTAGGTGTTCTTACCTTCGATCCGGGTGGAAGATGATGTTAATCCATGAATCAAACTTCCAAAACATGTTGCTATAAGAAACGAAGAAAAATGAAAAAATGGCAAGGATGACTCGGTCCAGGCCTTATATAGGCGAGACTGTTAGGAATACTTGTTAGATTTTGATGATGTCATTAATATAAATTCAAATGTTTATTACTTGGCAAAAATGTAAGGAAGAACCAAATGAGTATCTTCCATAGGCCAAATAATGTTAAGTGTAAAAACTTGGAAAAATGTCAAGAAGAACCAAATGAGTATCTGCTATAGGCCAAAAATAAGTTAGGCTGAAAAACGGCTAAGTACTAAAGATCAGATGAGTTCATCAGAGAGGTACAGCCGAGTCAAGTCAGAGTAGTTCTGGTCAACAAAAATCATCAGGGATGTTTGACCAGACTGCAGTCAAGATACCTCAGACAAGTCATCTGATCAGACAAGTCCTAAACAGTGAACATCAGAGAGGTCCAGACTGCAGAGAAGTTAACTGCACATCAACCTAGTCGAGATCAGCCAAGTACTCCAAGTCCACGTCAGCATGCGTTGCAAAGTCAAATATTACGGAAAGTTTCATGCAACGTGAAGAGACAAATTGGAGAGATTCCCGCAAAAGATATGAATTAAATAATTCATCCAGACCCACCTTGAAGACTTTAATCGTATTATAATCAAAATATTTGGCGCCTCACATGCAGAGTCTTCACAACGGTCGGAATATAGATTAAAATATGGGAATCCAGCCTTGCAACGTTCAGAAAAGAATAAACAAAGAAGTCTCCCTCCAACGGACTGATTTGTTACAGAATTGCAACGACTATGAAGAAATGCTCATGGATCAACACCTATATATATCCGAAGATTTGAAGTTGAGCAACAACCGGTGCGAACATACTTTCAAGCGATCAAATCATTCAAGCTATCTAAAAGCGAATACAGCATCGTGAAAAGAGCGGTTCTAAAAAGTTCATACTTGAAGAAGCTCTTAGTTGGAGAAGACAAAAACTCGTGTCTATAATCCTGAGTTCGGGGTACTTCACTGGTTGAAGTTCGAGACTGTAAAGGCATCCAAGGATCGAGGATCAAGAGGTGCAAGGCAGTCAAGTGTGTTACAATGGCACAGATTTCCACTGGTTGGAAGCTGTTGTAGTTTGGTTGAATCACTGTAATATTTATCACTGGTTGAAAATTATAGTGAATTCATCTCCAACTGGTTTGGAGAAAAGTGGATTAGTAGAGGATTACCCCACCTCTGAGACCACTATTATTGCCTGCGTACTTTACTGTTTTATAGCATCATACTTTAACTGCTGCATTCATTGTTAAGTGTTTCATTAGTCGTTTTGTATTCGTCATCGGCTGAATTCCGCACGTATTAAAGAACAAACGACTCCAAGTCATTTGTTTATCTATCAGCTGAAGAAACTTACTCTTTGAGAAAAAGAGTTCAAGAGTTTCAATAAGTCTATTCACCCCCCCTCTAGACTTATTCCTGGATGACTTGTGACCTACAAGTGGTATCGGAGCGGTTGGTTCATTTAATTCACGAACCAGATCTATATCAGAGATATATCTTTACTCTCATTTTATAATGGAACACATGCATTCTAGACTCCCTGTGTTTTCAGTTGACGATTATGATCTTTGGAAGATAAGGATGCAGGCACACTTATCTTCAATCCATGATGACATGTGGTGCATCATAGAGGATGGTCCATTCATCTTCGAGAAGGACAACACTGCAGAGAAGATTGCAGCAGGGAAGCCAGAGAAGATCCCAAAGAAGAGGACAGAGCTGACTCCCGAAGAAAGAAAGCTGGCCAATCTTGATAACCGGGCCAGAGATGTACTATATCAAACTCTTGACAAATCCACCATGGTCAAGATCAAGAATTGCAAGAATGCCAAAGAAATCTGGGACACATTAGCCTTAATGTGTGAAGGAACGGAGTTGATCAAAGAAAACAAGTTGTCAATTGCTATTCAAAATTTTGACAACTTCAAAATGAAGAATGGCGAATCCATAGACCAAGTGGACACAAGGTTCACTGAGATTATCAATGAAATCAACTCCCTCGGAAAATCTTATGGCAACAGGGAGATGGCGCTGAAGGTACTAAGATCTCTCAATCCTGAATGGAGCATGTGTAACACCCCGAGATATTCGGAATAATTACAGCGCCGTAAACCCTTTAAGTAAGGATTTACAAGGCTAATTTAAAGGAAGTGTAAATATAAGACATCAATACTGCGGAAATTCAAGTTTACAAAACCATTCAACTGGTTCAACAAGTAATTAATACAACCATATCGAAATGATATTAATAAGATACGCGTACTCGAGTACTGAAATCAAACAAATCACCAACAACAAACAAACATCACTGAACCCCTTCGTCATCACGTTGGTACTGTGGCTGTTTCCCTGCTCCTCGGCTACCTGAACATCAAAACAAATGTCCACCCCCGAAGGGGTTACCAAAACGATGCTAGTACAAGTATCATTTAAACGAAACAAATATGCATCAACAATACATAACAAGATACACCACACGGACTTCCGCTACCAGAATCCGATAATGCGAATCCACAAGATTCCATTAACACAGCAGGGGTATTCCAATGATCCAGCGCCCTCAGCATAGATCCCAAGATGATCCCGTCGGACCAACACGAGGTGGAAATAACCCGTCCAATGATCCAGCGCCCTCAACCTAGATCCCAAGATGATCCCGTCGGACCAACACGAGGTGGACATCCGATCCAGCGCCCTCAGCATAGATCGTACAACGTACACAAATACAACTCATGCATACACATATGCTAAATCATTATGTTCATCAACATGAACATACAAATACTAGGTAACGAATATCATGACAATTCAACAAATTAATTTCCATGTTCAACAACATGAATAAACCACAAACATGCTCAAAATATCAATTTTAACACATTACGATACTTGCCTCGAAGATGGCAAGAACGAAACACTTCAATGATCTCAACACACTCGAAGGATGCCCCCTTCGATCAATGTAGCAAGCTCGAACCTTAACAAAAGAAATGATATACAAATCATCTCAAGTCTAACGATCGCCTAACAATTTGGTCTACGGCCCAAAAGCTCAAAATATGAAGTCTGCCTGAACCACTTAGCGTACGCTACGTACTCTACGTAGCGTGCGCTAAGCCTGCCTGTTAGCGTACGCTATCGTCTAAGCCTAGCGTACGCTAGCCATAGGCTGACGGTTCTCTCTGACCAGCCGACTGACTCGGCTGATATCATAGCGTACGTTACGTACTAAACGTAGCGTGTGTTAACTTATCCCCGATAGCGCACGTTAATTTACGTATGTTAGCGTGCGCTAACCGTGCATGGCAGATTACTACCGGTAGAAAACTGGATCTAACGGTGATGAACTCATGAATTCTATGGTGATAAAACAAGTCATCCCCGAGCATATCATGCTAATAAGGTTTGTGAAAGTTCTTTACATACTAAATGACTATGAGATACAAAGATACGTATAATCATCACAACACCATAGTTCATCTAGATATTCTAGGGATATCCTGAGTTCAATCCGTTATAAGTCTCAAAACGTATGATCCTTCTATATAAACACATAAGAACTTGAAAATCTCCATATACTGATCACAAATCGGTTTGAAAATGCTTAGGAGTCCATAAACTAAAAAGGTTCAAAGGTTCATACGATGAATAAGTGCCGAAACGTCGAAAATATTCTTCTAACACATGATGATCGATTTTGAATGAAATAACTGACTATTAAAACATGATCAAACGTCCTTTAGAACACTACTAATATTGGTGAAGAATCACCTACCTCAAAGTAGTGAAGAACAAGGAGAAAATCGAAGCAATCCAACGTCGAAGGCTCGAACACCAATCCTCAATGATCTACAATCTTCAATCACAAGCTAGGATGTTGATATGAGGTGTTTAGGATGTAGGAAGTTATACTCTAAGTATAAGAATTCAGATGTGGGAAAAGAAAGGACTGAAAATACGAAAAGGATGTTGTCCTATTTATAGGAAATGGTTATTAGCGCGTGCTAGTCCCTGCTCGTAGCGTGCACTAACGGCTACTGACTTCACTGTACTCAGCACTTAGCGTGCGCTATGCACATACCTATAGCGTGCGCTAAGGCGTTGACTTGGCTTTTCCCGAAAGCCGTCCAGGTTCATCCCGACACAATCCGACCAAGATTCCCGGCCTGATCTCACCTACCACATGTCTCAATCAAATTGACCACGCATAGCGTGCGCTAATGTTCCTTAGTAGCGTGCGCTATGGATCCATGTTAGCATATGCTACACATAGCCGATAGCGTGCACTACATGCGCAGAATTACAATTTTTAAATCACAATCATGAAATCATACGCTCGACAACATCGGATTATGAAATACGGAGAATAATACTCAGACAAAAGTACAATAATTACAATATCACAAGTTCCAAAAATATATCAGAAATCTCATGTATTACATCCTTCCTCCCTAAAAAGAAGTTTCGTCCCGAAACTTAAGATGAAAACAACTCTGGATATCTAGCCTTCATACTGTCCTCCGTTTCCCAAGTGGCCTCTTCGACTCCGTGTCGTGACCATTGTACTTTAACCAAGTGTATTGGTTTATTCCTCAACTGTTTGATCCGACTCTCAAGTATCTTGATTGGTCTCTCTTCGAAGGTGCCGTCATTAGCTATTTCGATCTCATCGAACTCAATGACGTGACTAGGGTCCGGTACATACTTCCGCAATTGGGATACGTGAATCACATTGTGAACGTGACTCAGTGATGGCGGTAAGGCCAACCTGTATGCTAAATCTCCAACCCTCTCGAGGATCTCGAATGGTCCGATATATCTAGGACTAAGCTTGTTTCTCCTCCCAAAACGGAAAATCCCTCGTGTAGGAGACACCTTCAATAGTACATGGTCTCCAGCGTCGAACTCTAGAGGACGACGAAGTACGTCTGCATAAGATTTCTGTCGACTCTGGGCAGTCAACAGTCTTTCTCGAATCAAAGTTATCTTCTCTTGAGTCTGAATTATCAATTTCGGTTCCGTCCCGATCAAATCCGAAGAATCATCCCAACACAGGGGTGATCGGCATCTTCTCCCGTACAAAGCTTCAAATGGTGCCATCTTAATAGAAGCATGCCAACTATTATTGTAAGTGAATTCAATCAATGGCAAATGAACTTCCCAATCAGTTGACCAATCAAAAGCACAGGCTCTAAGCATGTCCTCTACTGTCTGTATAGTCCTTTCGGACTGACCATCCATTTGGGGATGATAAGCCGTGCTAAAGTTGAGCTCAGTCCCCAGAGCCCTGTGAACTGCTTTCCAGAAGTGCGACACGCAATGACCATCTCGATCCGAAATAATGGTCTTCAGCGTCCCATGCAATCTGACTATCTCCGCAATAAACACTCGCGCCAATCTCTCGGGTCCCCATATATCTTTAATCCCTAGGAAATGAGCCGGCTTGGTTAGTCGATCAACTACAACCCAAATCATGTTCATTCCCGTTCTAGTCCTTGGCATACCGGTGATGAAATCCATCGAGATGTCCTCCCATTTCCATTCAGGGATCGGAAGTGGCTTTAACATTCCGGCGGGTCGCTGATGTTCAATCTTAACTTGCTGACATGTCAAACACCTCGAAACATACTCTGCTACGTCCTTCTTCATATTCCCCCACCAGAAGTTTTGTTTTAAATCCTTATACATCTTACTGCTGCCCGGGTGAATGGAATAGGGCGCGCTGTGAGCTTCCTTCAGAATAGTCCGTCTCAAATCATCATCATTGGGAACGCAAAGTCGACTCTAAAATCTCAGAACTCCATCGTCTTGTATCACGAATCCCGGGGCTTTTCCTTTCTTTACTTCGTCACATAATCGAAGTATCAGAGAATCATTCAACTGCTTAGACTTGATCTCCTCGACTAGTGATGAAGTCAGTTCCATCACATAAAGTTGCCCTTGGATTCCTGGTGCCCATACTTCAATCTCCTCGCGGATCAGTTCCCGTTGAATACTGGTTTGGGATGTAAGTGCTTCCAACACTCGAATAGAAACAGGTTTACGGCTCAATGCATCGGCTACTACGTTTGCTTTCCCCGGATGATAGAGAATCTCCAAGTCGTAATCCTTGATCAATTCCAGCCACCTTCTCTGCCTCATGTTTAATTCTTTCTGACTGAAAATGTACTTGAGGCTCTTATGATCGGCAAAGATCTGACAATGAGTGCCGTACAAATAATGTCTCCAAATTTTCAAAGCAAAGACTACAGCTGCTAGCTCCAGATCATGAGTCGGGTAATTAACCTCGTATGGTTTCAACTGCCGAGAAGCATAGGCAATCACCTTATCTCTTTGCATCAACACACATCCCAGACCCTGATTTGAAGCGTCGCTGTACACCATTAATCCATCAGTTCCATCTGGTAATGCTAATATAGGTGCTATCGTCAGTCTCTTCTTAAGTTCATCAAAACCAGCCTGGCATTTCTCATCCCACTTGAACTTTTGAGTTTTCTGTAACAGCTGAGTGAGCGGACGAGCAATTTTGGAAAATCCCTCTACAAAGGGGCGATAATATCCAGCAAGTCCTAAGAAACTCCGGACTTCTTTCACGTTATTAGGGGCTTCCCATTCCAAGATTGCTTCGACTTTCTTCGGGTCCACCTGAACTCCGTCGGCTGATATCACATGCCCAAGGAAAGTTACCTCCCTGAGCCAGAACTCGCATTTTGAAAGCTTTGCATACAGTTGTTCCTTCCTCAAGGTGTTCAAAACCACACGCACATGTTCGGCATGCTCCTCTGCGTCCTTCGAATATATCAAGATGTCATCAATGAAGACGACCACAAATTTATCCAAGTATTCCAAGAATACCCGATTCATCAATTGCATGAATACCGCAGTAGCATTGGTAAGTCCAAACGGCATCACTACGAATTCAGAATGCCCGTACCGGGACCTGAAAGCAGACTTTGGTATATCCGATTCCTTAATCCTCAACTGATGGTATCCTGATCGCAAGTCAATCTTTGAGAATACCCTTGCCCCTTGAAGTTGATCAAACAAGTCGTCGATCCGAGGTATAGGATACTTATTCTTGATCGTCATCTTATTGAGCTCCCTGTAATCAATACACAGTCGGAGGGATCCGTCTTTCTTCCGGACAAAGAGAACGGGCGCTCCCCAAGGAGAAACGCTAGGTTGAATATAGCCCTTCTGTAACAATTCCTCCAGCTGCTTCTTGAGTTCATACATCTCGGTTGGCGCCATGGGGTATGGTGCTATGGAAATAGGAGCTGCTCCAAGCTCTAATTCGATAGTGAATTCCACTTCTGTCTGCGGAGGTAACCCAGGTAGTTCTTCAGGAAATACATCTGAGAACTCATTCACAACTGAAATAGAGGAGAGCTCTACTCCTTCCTCTTTCCTCATGGCATAACACCAAAGTCCATGACATCATTGCTTCAGTAATTTCACGGCTTTCATTGCTTTGATCAATTTTCCCGAGCTTCCTGGTCTCCATCCTCGGAATAAGTGTTCAGATCCGTCATCAGCAATGATAGAAATGACTCTCTCTCGGTAATTCAGAATAGCTCCATAACGGTTGAGCCAATCGTCTCCGAGAATTAAATCGTCACCGTAGATGTCAACTACAATAAGACTCGATGGCCAATCTCTCCCTCCTATAGACACTGGAAAATCTCTAGCCTTTAGGGTTCCCACAATTCTCTCTCCACTCGGCAAACCCACAACATAAGGTTCACAATCAAATAAGCACGAGATTTTTAAACGATTTACACAGTTCAAGGATACAAAAGAATGTGTAGCTCCGGAATCGAATAAAACACTAACTGGTTGCAAAAGGATCTGAATCGTACCTGATGCAACAACAGTGTTCTGATCGTCAGATTTCCTCATCTCGTACAGGCGCGGAGGAATGGACCCAGCACTCGATGTCTCTTTCTTCCCAACGTTCTGTTGCGGAAATCCACTCTGTTGTGTCTGGTTCACACTTACCTCCTTCGGAACTGGCGCTGGAGTGCGAGTACCAAAAGACCTAGTAGCAACTCCACAGAAAGCCGCACGGTGTCCTTCTTGTCCACAATCGTAGCAAGTCACAGAAGATGCAGGGCAGTCACGTCGAATATGCCCTGCTCGACCACAATTGTAGCATTTCTTTGATGCGTCCGGAACTGCTGATGTAGTCCGGAACTTCTTTCCACCTCTGGAAGGATGTGGAGGTTTCCTAGCCGAATAAAAGGAAGACTGGACCTTGCGGGGCCCACCGCTCTTGTTTTCTGAAAAGTTGCCGGTCACCTTCTGCTTCTTTGCCTCCACTGATTTCTCCACCGCCGCCTCTTTCATGTCGTAGGCCAGCGCTTTGTCTTGATACTGTCGCAACGTAGTACACTCGAACCCGGACATGTACTGCTGAATCTCCGGCTTCATCCGCATATCGAAATGAAAAATCTTTTCTGCCTCCGTTCTGACCAAGTGTCGCACACAAGTCAGCTGATGATTAAAAGTTTTGATTACATCTGTCACAGATGCTTCCGAACTCTGTGGTGAGAAAAACTCTCGGATCTTTGCCTCTCTCACTGGACGAGGACAATACTGTGCTTCCATCATTAATTTGAATTCCATCCAATCCGCATTATGATTCTCGGGTCGAATAGCTTCCCACCAATCAAAGGCCTCCCCAGTCAGAAAATACTAGGCAATGGGAACCTTCCGGTCCTCGGGACCGTTAAGACCCGCGAATATCTTCTCTAACTCCTTGAGCCAGTGATCCTAAGTAATTGCCTCAGCAGATCCGTCAAATTTTGGCGGGTGCAATTTGACCACCTCAGCAAGCCATGTGTCTCCCCGGTTATCCTCGTGGTGCTGCTGTCCCATCGCCGTCTACATGCGGTCGACTACCTGGGCGAACTGGTTTATCTGCGCCACCACCTGTTGAAGCACTCCCGGCATGTTAGGATTTGCGTCGTCATTCGCTGACCCTTGTTGCCCTCCAGAATGGGAATCGGTTCGACTAGCTAATAATTCTGGGGTAGTTGCGGAATCCTCCTGTCTCATGTTACCCCGTCCGCGTCCACGACCGCGTCCGCGTCCACGTCCTCCTCTCAACATACTGTAAACACAATTCCTCAATATCCAGGACAAAGTTTACGAAATAAAGCCCGTCAATACTCACAAAACAGTAATTAAGTAAAACGGTAGTATAAGAGATTAGGAGACTTACAACCACGGTCCACATGACGACTTTTGGCGGAACAGTGATGTTACGAACAACTCGTAAATCAATAACATAAACAGACCCAACTTAAAACCCGCCTGCCAAGATATCCATAAATCTTAGCTCCGATACCATATTTTGTAACACCCCGAGATATTCGGAATAATTACAGTGCCGTAAACCCTTTAAGTAAGGATTTACAAGGCTAATTTTAAGGAAGTGTAAATATAAGACATCAATACTGCGGAAATTCAAGTTTACAAAACCATTCAACTGGTTCAACAAGTAATTAATACAACCATATCGAAATGATATTAATAAGACACGCGTACTCGAGTACTGAAATCAAACAAATCACCAACAACAAACAAACATCACTGAACCCCTTCGTCATCACGTCGGTACTGTGGCTGTTTCCCTGCTGTTCGGCTACCTGAACATCAAAACAAATGTCCACCCCCGAAGGGGTTAGCAAAACGATGCTAGTACAAGTATCATTTAAACGAATCAAATATGCATCAACAATACATAACAAGATACACCACACGGACTTCCGCTACCGGAATCCGATAATGCGAATCCACAAGATTCCATTAACACAGCAGGGGTATTCCAATGATCCAGCGCCCTCAGCATAGATCCCAAGATGATCCCGTCGGACCAACACGAGGTGGAAATAACCCGTCCAATGATCCAGCGCCCTCAGCCTAGATCCCAAGATGATCCCGTCGGACCAACACGAGGTGGACATCCGATCCAGCGCCCTCAGCATAGATCGTACAACGTACACAAATACAACTCATGCATACATATATGTCAAATCATTATGTTCATTAACATGAACATACAAATACTAGATAACGAATATCATGACAATTCAACAAATTAATTTCCATGTTCAACAACATGAATAAACCACAAACATGCTCAAAATATCAATTTTAACACATTACGATACTTGCCTCGAAGATGGCAAGAACGAAACAATTCAATGATCTCAACACACTCGAAGGCTGCCCCCTTCGATCAACGTAGCAAGCTCGAACCTTAACAAAAGAAATGATATACAAATCATCTCAAGTCGAACGATCGCCTAACAATTTGGTCTACGGCTCAAAAGCTCAAAATATGCAGTCTGCCTGAACCACTTAGCGTACGCTACGTACTCTACGTAGCGTGTGCTAAGCCTGCCTGTTAGCGTATGCTATCGTCTAAGCCTAGCGTACGCTAGCCATAGGCTGACAGTTCTCTCTGATCAGCCGACTGACTCGGCTGATATCATAGCGTACGTTACGTACTAAACGTAGCGTGCGTTAACTTATCCCCGATAGCGCACGTTAACTTACGTATGTTAGCGTGCGCTAACCGTGCATGGCAGATTACTACCGATAGAAAACTGGATCTAACGGTGATGAACTCATGAATTCTATGGTGATAAAACAAGTCATCCCCGAGCATATCATGCTAATAAGGTTTGTGAAAGTTCTTTACGTACTAAATGACTATGAGATACAAAGATACGTATAATCATCACAACACCATAGTTCATCTAGATCTTCAAGGGATATCCTAAGTTCAATCCGTTATAAGTCTCAAAACGTATGATCCTTCTATATAAACACATAAGAACTTGAAAATCTCCATATACTGATCACAAATCGGTTTGAAAATGCTTAGGAGTCCATAAATACATACGTATAAAATGCTTAGGAGTCCATAAATACGTACTAAATGACTATGAGATACAAAGATACGTATAATCATCACAACACCATAGTTCATCTAGATCTTCAAGGGATATCCTAAGTTCAATCCGTTATAAGTCTCAAAACGTATGATCCTTCTATATAAACACATAAGAACTTGAAAATCTCCATATACTGATCACAAATCGGTTTGAAAATGCTTAGGAGTCCATAAACTAAAAAGGTTCAAAGGTTCATACGATGAATAAGTGCCGAAACGTCGAAAATATCCTTCTAACACATGATGATCGATTTTGAACGAAATAACTGACTATTAAAACATGATCAAACGTCCTTTAGAACACTACTAATATTGGTGAAGAATCACCTACCTCAAAGTAGTGAAGAACAAGGAGAAAATCGAAGCAATCCAATGTCGAAGGCTCGAACACCAATCCTCAATGATCTACA
Source organism: Orobanche coerulescens (assembly GCA_033398695.1). Taxonomy (NCBI): domain Eukaryota; kingdom Viridiplantae; phylum Streptophyta; class Magnoliopsida; order Lamiales; family Orobanchaceae; genus Orobanche; species Orobanche coerulescens. The sequence continues at coordinate 41,837,440 of CM065815.1, read as the reverse complement.
ATCTTCAATCACAAGCTAGGATGTTGATATAAGGTGTTTAGGATGTAGGAAGTTATACTCTAAGTATAAGAATTCGGATGTGGGAAAAGAAAGGACTGAAAATACGAAAAGGATGTTGTCCTATTTATAGGAAATAGTTATTAGCGCGCGCTAGTCCCTGCTCGTAGCGTGCGCTAACGGCTACTGACTTCACTGTACTCAGCACTTAGCGTGCGCTATGCACATACCTGTAGCGTGCGCTAAGGCGTTGACTTGGCTTTTCCCGAAATCCGTCCAGGTTCATCCCGACACAATCCGACCAAGATTCCCGGCCTGATCTCACCTACCACACGTCTCAATCAAATTGACCACGCATAGCGTGCGCTAATGTTACTTAGTAGCGTGCGCTATGGATCCATGTTAGCGTACGTTACACATAGCCGATAGCGTGCGCTACATGCGCAGAATTACAATTTTTAAATCACAATCATGAAATCATACGCTCGACAATATCGGATTATGAAATACGGAGAATAATACTCAGACAAAAGTACAATAATTACAATATCACAAGTTCCAAAAATATATCAGAAATCTCGGGTATTACAACATGAAGGCAGTGGCCATGAGAGAGTCCAAAGATCTTAATAAAATAAAGATCCAAGAGCTGTTCTCTGATCTAAAGGCTTATGAGTTCGAGCTTCCAAGTTCATCCTCAACTGAGCCTGCAGAGAAGGGAATAGCCTTTGCAGCCGAGTCCCCCGCCAAGAGCTTATCTGATGTAAAGCCTCCAAATCCATTAGAATTTGAGGAAGAAATGGCGTTCATAATGCAAAGGTTCAACAACTTCCGGAAAAACTACTCCAAATACAAGAAAAATTATAAGGAGAATCTCAGAAGGAACCAGAAAGGTGGAAGCTGGAAGGTGGAGTGCTACAATTGTCACAAGACAGGACACATTCAGATTGACTGTCCTGAGCTTAAGAAGGACGAGAGCAAGAAGGAGGTGGGCAGAAAAGAAGACAGAAGGAAGGCCCTCATCGGAGAATATCAGGAGCATGTAGAATCTAGCAGCGGATTCTTTTCTGATGATGATGAAGAGTATGACTGTCTGATGGCCAACCTAGCTGATGAAGAGGTAACATCTAAACCCTATGGTTCAAATAATAGTTCAGCCATGTCACAAGATATGGATCTGCACGAATCTGTAAATCAGCTATTTAAAGATTTTGAAACACTCAAATCTGCACACCAATCAGACGTGAGAAGACTCGGTGCAAGATGAGAATAGGCGGTGAAAAATGATTTTGAAAAACTCGGCTAGAACTGAATAAGGTTGAGATAACTGCAGCTGACTTGAAAAACCAGGCTGATGTTAATACAGCTGAGATAAATCGACTAACTGTTTTACTTAAAGAAAAATCAGCTGCACTTGCTCATGTCAAAGCCGAATTTACTAAGCTGACTCAGGCAAATAAGATTCAGGCACAGGAAATAACCTCCCTGAAGGCGTCTTCAACCCTGGAAGAATTGTGTACCAATAAAAGGCCACTATATTCCAGATCAGGCCTTGGATATGATCCTCACACTCCCTCTAGTTCTAAAACCACTTTTATCAAGGGAGAAACAATTGTCCCGACTGCTGAGCCTACATACAAACCGATATTTAAAAACAGGAAACAGCCAAGTCACAAGTCTAGGCTGCAACCAGGTTACACAAGGCAGCCACCTAGACAAGCGACTAGGCAATGACCCAGGCAGAAGCAGCAGCCCAGACAACATGCCCACTATTATCAACAACTCCCTAAAAACAGATTTCAAAATGGGAGGGGCAGGTGGAAACCTCAAGGTTATCCTAATTTCCAAAACGAACAGGTGTGGAGACCTCAAAGATTTAATAAATGGTCTCAGCCAAGGTTTAGAAATGGCCCACACTATCAGTATTTTGAGGAATATCTGGTATACAATCCCAACAGGAGATTCAGACCTCGACCTTACACACCATATAAGGGTAATAATAATAATTTTTATAATCCAAGGAGAAATAAATTCTCCAGGAAACCAACTAACCCTAGAGGACCCACACAGATCTGGGTACCTAAATCTCTGCTTGTTTGATTGCAGAAAAGATGGAAGGGATACAACCACATCTCCACAAACTCAAACTTTGGAGGTGAAGAATGGTTTGTAGATTCCGGTTGCTCGAGGCACATGACCGGGAACAAGAAGATGTTGTCCAAATACACCAAAGAAAGAGGTCCTGATGTAACCTTTGGAGATAGCTCTAGAGGACAAACAAAGGGCTTTGGAGAGCTGCACCGAGGAAATATTGTGATATCCAAAGTTCACTATGTCAAAGGACTCAAGTATAATCTCCTGAGCATAAGCCAGTTTTGCGATGAGAAGAATCTAGTAGTCTTCACCATCTGGAAATGCATGGTGATAGATATCCTATCTGGCGAAGTGAAGCTACAAGAATATAGAAGGAGAGATGTCTACATGATAGATTGGAACACAGGAACACGTAACTCCTGTTTTCCATCCAAGACAGTAGCTGAGAACGGATGGATGTGGCACAAAAGACTATGTCACCTGAACTTCAAAGCCATCAATAAGATTAGTTCTCAGAAGCTGGTCAGAGGACTTCCAGATGAAGCATTCAAGAAGGAAGCTCTTTGTGATGCCTGTCAGAAAGGAAAGCAGACCTGAGCATCATTCAAGCCAGTCCAGCCTACAACCGTCACAACAAGGATATTAGATCTACTACACATGGATCTATTTGGTCCTATCAAACCAAGGACTCTATGCAGCCGAAAGCATGCACTTGTTGTAGTTGATGATTATTCAAGGTACACTTGGATTATCTTCTTGTATAAGAAAAGTGAAACCTTGACCAAGCTACCTGCGCTACTGAGAAGGATCCAGAATGAGAAATCCCTATCCATCATCAAGATCAGATCAGATAGAGGAGGAGAGTTTCTCAACAAGGCGATCACTGATTACAGCGATCAGAATGGGATCCAGTATGAGCTCTCTGCAGCCAGGACTCCCCAGCAGAATGGCGTTGCTGAAAGAAGAAACAGAACCCTGAAGGAAGCAGCAAGGTCTATGATTGCAGAAGCGGACCTGCCCAAGAGGTTTTGGGCTGAAGCTGTCAACATAGCTTGCCATACTCAGAACAGAAGTATGATAGTAGGGAGACATGGCAAAACTCCCTATGAGGTTTGGAATAATAGAACTCCTACTGTTGCTTACTTTCATGTTTTTGGTTGTAAGTGTTTCATCCACAACAACGGTAAAACACAACTAAATGCCTTTGATGCTAAAACTGATGATGGTCTCTTTATGGGATACTCACAAAGAAGCAAGGCATATAAAGTATTTAACAAAAGAACCTTAGTTGTGGAAGAAACACCCCATGTTGTTTTTGATGAATCTACTGTTGAGTACAGGAAGCAAGTTGAGCTAATTGAGAATAAGCTCAAATCAGCATCCCTTGAAGAAGTTATTGTACATGACACTGTAATGGTGGACTCACCTGCAGACCAGCCTGAAGATCCAACTGTAGCTGCTGAAGACCCAACTGCAGATCAGACAGGATCACCAAACCTATCTGATCCAGTTGCCGCTGATGAAGACCCAGCTGTAGCTGATAAATACTCATCTGCAGATCAGACCCAAGCTGCAGATGACAAGACGGTAGCTGACCCAGCTGCAGACCAAGGAGACCAGAACCCAGCTGATGCAGAAAACCACCAGAACAATTCAACAGGGGGAACAGACCCAGAAGAAGACGATATCCCCAAGTGGCTGAAAGATCATCCAATCTAGCAAATCATCGGGAAGCTGACTGATGGAGTTAAGACAAGACAACCAACTCTACCCGCAGGAATGGCTATGTTCTCATGCTTTTTGTCACAGATAGAACCCAAAACAACAGAACAAGCTTTAGAAGATTATTCGTGGATAAATGCCATGCAAGAGGAACTGGAGTAGATGGAAAGAAACAAAGTTTGGGAACTAACAGACAGACCAGATCACAAGAAGGCTATTGGCACCAAATGGGTGTACAAAAACAAGAGTGATGAAGATGGAGCTGTTGTTAGGAATAAAGCCAGACTTGTTGCAAAAGGTTATACACAGTGTGAAGGAATAGATTTTGATGAAACCTATGCACCTGTTGCAAGATTAGAGGCCACCAGACTATTCCTCGCATATGCTGCATTCAAATATTTTGAAGTCTATCAGATGGATGTAAAGAGTGCTTTTCTAAATGGCATTCTAGAAGAAGAAGTCTATGTAGAGCAACCCCCAGGTTTTGTCAAAGGAGACAAAGTCTAAAAGCTGTTGAAGGCTCTATATGGACTTAAGCAAGCACCAAGAGCGTGGTATGAAACACTATCTGTGTTTCTCGAGAAGAATGGTTTTTGCAAAGGAAAAGTGGACAAGACCCTATTCAGAGTGGAGCACGAAGGCCACATATTAATATTTCAGATATATGTAGATGACATCATATTCGTCTCAACCAATCTAGAGCTATGTGAGAAATTCTCCAACCTCATGCAAGGAGAATCCGAGATGAGTATGATGGGAAAGCTTAACTTCTTTCTCGGACTACAAGTTAAGCAGATGGAAAATGGAATTTTCATCAACCAAGCTAAGTATACCAAAGATCTAATCAAGAGATTTGGAATGGAATCAGCCAAGCCAGCAAGAATTCCTATGAGCACGAGTACTCACCAAGATGCAGATGAGGGAGGCATATCAGTGGATTAAACCCACTACAGAGGACTCATTGGATCATTGCTATACCTCACTGCAAGCAGGCCTGACATATCCTATGCCGTAGGAGTTTGTGCGCGATTCCAATCTAAGCCTAAGCAGTCACATCTAGACGCAGCAAAAAGGATAATCAAATACCTCAAGTCTACAGTCAATGCTGGACTTTGGTATCCCAAGGATGATAACTTCGAGCTGTCAGGATATTCAGATGCAGATTTCGCAGGATGCAAAATCAATAGGAAAAGCACTAGTGGAACGTGCCAATTCCTAGGAACCAGACTGATATCCTGGTTTAGCAAGAAGCAGGTTTCTAACTCTATCTCCACCACAGAGTCAGAATACCTAGCTGCAGGTAGCTGTTGTGCACAGATCTTATGGTTCAGACAACAACTGAGGGATTATAATATCATTGCCAATGAAGTCCCTATCTGGTGTCACAACAATAGTGCTATTGCAATAACCAACAATCCGGTTTTGCACTCGAGGACCAAGCACATTGATGTTAAGCACCACTTCATCAGAGATCACGTGCTTAACAAAATATTTAGAGTTGAAAGAGTCAGCACAGACTACCAAATAGCTGACATCTTTATCAAACCTTTGCCAGAAGAAAGGTTTTAGGAGCTGAGCAGAGATCTTGGTCTACTAGATTGGGAATCTAGTACAGAAGCAAGCTGAAGCATATCAGAGGAAGGTCGGACCCAGTTGATTAAAGAAATCAGATCCTAGCTGATGCAGACAAGAGGACGAAGGACGGACAAAGGAACCTAGCTGATCAGAATCTCAAGAGAGAAGTCCAAGGATTCAACTCACCTTACGTCTTTTCATCTTCTTTAAAAGGACGGAAACCCTTCACTTTACCTTTTACGCTTACCAATCTTTCAAACCCTAGATCTACAGAGCAAAGATTCTTGAACTCCAAATACACTAAAAATCTTTCGTTTGCAGAAATGGAATCGTATTTCGAAGGCGTTAACATGAAAGCGGTCAAGGACCAGATTATCTTCTCCCTAGTCGTTGATTTCGAAGGTTTATTGGAAGCAAATCTGGAAAATTATGACATGCTTGACCTAATCCGTTCGATGAAGTTCAATGGGATCTACCCATTCCTGGACATAAGCCCAAAGCACCTCTACAAGGAAGACGTCATCGCCTTCTATCGCGAAGCATATGTGATTCAAGGAGGCATTAGGAGTACTGTTGGCGGAATTCAAGTCGACATTTTGCCGGATTCGATTCGTACAGCCTTTGGTATTAGGCACCGCGGCATACCCGTCGAGGCACTCAAACAGTCAGCAGCCGAAACCTGGAAGAAAATCAAGGCAATTGACCAACCGACGAAGCTAAAACTCACTGCTAAAAGGAGCGAGATTAAAAAGGTATATCGATATGCGTTGGACATTACCAACAAAATTATCATGGGTATGGCCGGCAGTTACGACCAACTGTCATCGGCAAAATTCACAGTGCTGGGAGCACTGATTCAAGATGAGCAGATTGATTGGGCGGATTACATTTTTAGGCAACTTGTTCGCGAGGTCAACAAAGCTGAATGGCTTGTTGACGAGAAGAAATTTAAATCCAAGCTGGCGTTTGGAACGCAGCTGAGTTGGATGTTGGAAAAGATGGGTGTGGTAAAGGGTACTACTGATCCCTTTCACATCAATAAGAGGCTTGGTCACCTGGACCAAGAGACGTTAAGAAAGTTGGGAGGCACAAGGAGAGCAGCCCAGATGTTGAAATAGCTGTCTGACTCAAGGACCTACCCCAGATATGATTTATCAAACGAGTCGGACAAGCCTGCAGATGACAACCGCCCTGCAGCCAAGTCGGACTCCGAGTCAGACAACACTCCAATAGCTGTCCGATTCAAGAGAAGGGGACCAGCCCCTGGAGAGCCATCCATCATGCAGTCATCACCAGAACCATCTCCCAAGAGGCCCAGGAGACTGCAGTTTAGTCAGGAGGAGCAATCAGATCATCATGCCAGTCCTGCAGCCAGGTTGCCTACTCACCTGGAAGACCAGCCTGCTCCAGGCAGCCTGGAAACTCAGATCGTGGCTGTCCTCACTCCAGCATACATTCCAGAGGAGGAAGAAGAAGGTCCAATCATCTCAATTCCTGAAGCTAACTATACTTTTAACCTGCTGGACAACAATGTTTTCAACCTGTCCATTGAACAATTACAGCTTGTTAAACCACAAGCCTTAAAACACTCTTTTGTGAATATTTTTGAAGAGTGGAAGTTTTTAAAATCTCTGTCATTTACGAACCTTAAAACTTATATTGAAACCAGTGGTTGAGAATATCCCCAGGCCACAGAGGATGTACTAATACATTTTTGTAAAGTATCAGACATAGTTTTAATCCTCCAGGAGAATTGGTTCATGTCTCATTTCAAAACCAACATGGACCAATTCATCACTTCTATTATGTACAATATTTTTGATGGTTCACTTGGAGAAGAAGATGAGGAGGTAGAAGAAAAAGAAATTAGAATTGAAGAAGTAAATTGAGAAGGAGATGAAGAAGTCATTGTTATAAATGACGAAGAAGAGGAGCACGAAGAGGAAAGAGAAGTAGAAAACATTTTAGTTGAAAAACAATCTGAGGAGGTTGAGAAAACAGAAAAGTTAATTGATGAAGAAGAAGAAGAAGGAGAAGAGGTAGAACAGGATGATGAAGGAGAGAAGGATGATGATGAAGGTGAAAAAGATGATGAGAATGAAGGGGAAGATAAAAAAAGATGGGAAAAAGGATGATGGTAATTATGATGATGATGAGGATGATGATAAAGATGAAGGAGGAGATAAAGGAGCTGAGAAAGAAAAGGAAAAAGATGCAGATGAAAAGGAAGAAGAGGAGAAGGAATAGGAGCCAGAGAAAGAGCCGGAAGTGGAGGCTGCAGATAGGGCTGGGGCGCCTGCCCGGTATACCAGCCTGGACGCCGAGTTGGCCGAAGACTCCAGATCAGGGACACCAGAAAAGACCCTATCTGGAGTACCAGCTGCTGATAGGAGCCTACAGTCTAGTGGTTCATTTGCAGAAGGCTCAGGCGAGCACTCTCCACCATCGCAGATATCACCTGCGGTGACTGAGCTGATAAGGCAGATAGTGAAGGATACCATTGGAGAGCTGCTTGCATCTCAGGTCACTCCTGACCTCCAATCCATCAATGCCAAGATTGATACTTTGCTGCAGAGGGAAGTCCCTCAGCCTCCTCCCCCTACAAACAACAGAATGCCATTTGGCATGTATGACGGGATGCTGGCAAAAAGGGGGAAGATAGAATACAGGGGGAAGGAAGTATTCAAAAAGAGATAAGGGAGGAGATTAGAACGAAGAAGAGGCAGGATGTCCAGATGATCACTGCTGGGACATCCTCAGCCAAGAGAAAGGGAGGAGCAGAACCAGAAGAACAGGCTGATGATCAGCCTGCAGGCAAGAAAACGAGGACTAGAGGAGGATTTGAACCTACTCTAGAGTGGGAAGGCAAGGAGTTGTGGTATGTTGAAGAATTTATACCAGAAGAAGCTCTACCCATGTGGGGATCTACACGGAAGAAATTCATCAGAGACTACTACATCTGGGAAATACTCCAGGATGATAATCTCACCCCACATCAGATCTTCATCAACTTCATGGAGGAAGCTCACCCACAACTCTGGACTATTCTGAAGAAGCATGCCGAGACATTCAACGCTTATCCCATGATCCCTCAGTTTAGAGCCAAAGAACCACCCACCTTGGAGAAAGGTGGTGCTTTAAATGAACTCGCTCTCCAGAGAAAAATCTAGAAGCTGTGTCTGGAGAACAAGTTTTCATCCCAAGAAGAACAAGACTTTGAAGCTCTTGTTGTAAAGAAGAAGTATGGTCTTGCACCTGTCAAGACAAGACCAATTGGAGCGAAACCCTACAGACCTGCCAAGCAGCCTATTCGAAGAGGCAGAGGAAGAGGCAGATGACTTTCTTTCATTTTGTATTTGTAATAATTTTATTTCTGTACTTGTAAAATTTTCTTGTAATTTCAGACATGTAATCAAGTCAGAAAATTTTATAACAGTCTTTTGAATGACAATCTCCAGTTGTCTCAAAAATTAGACAGATTTTAGTTTGTGTCTTGCACTCAAGTGCAGACTTGTTCATTTGAATATTTCCTTAAAGTTTTGCCATCATCAAAATAGGGGGAATTTGTTAGGAATACTTGTTAGATTTTGATGATGTCATAAATATAAATTCAAATGTTTATTACTTGGCAAAAATGTAAGGAAGAACCAAATGAGTATCTTCCATAGGCCAAATAATGTTAAGTGTAAAAACTTGGCAAAATGTAAAGAAGAACCAAATGAGTATCTTCTATAGGCCAAAAATAAGTTAGGCTGAAAAACGGCTAAGTACTAAAGATCAGCTGAGTTCATCAGAGAGGTACAGCCGAGTCAAGTCAGAGTAGTTCTGGTCAACAAAAATCATTAGGGATGTTTGACCAGACTGCAGTCAAGATACCTCAGACAAGTCATCTGATCAGACAAGTCCTAAACAGTGAACATCAGAGAGGTCCAGACTGCAGAGAAGTTAACTGCACATCATCCTAGTCGAGATCAGCCAAGTACTCCAAGTCCATGTCAGCATGCATTGAAAAGTCAAATATTACGGAAAGTTTCATGCAACATGAAGAGACAAATAGGAGAGATTCCCGTAAAAGATATGAATTAAATAATTCATCCAGACCCACCTTGAAGACTTTAATCATATTATAATCAAAAGATTCGGCGCCTCACATCAGAGTCTTCACAATGGTCGGAAGATAGATTAAAATATGGGAATCCAGCCTTGCAACGTTCAGAAAAGAATAAACAAAGAAGTCTCCCTCCAACGGACTGATTTGTTACAGAATTGCAACGGCTATGAAGAAATGCTCATGGATCAACACCTATATATCCGAAGATTTTAAGTTGAGCAACAACCGGTGCGAACATACTTTCAAGCGATCAAAGCATTCAAGCTATCTAAAAGCGAAATACAGCATCGTGAAAAGAGCTGTTCTAAAAAGTTCATACTTGAAGAAGCTCTTAGTTGGAGAAGACAAAAGCTCGTGTCTATAATCCTGAGTTCGGGGTACTTCACTGGTTGAAGTTCGAGACTATAAAGGCATCCAAGGATCGAGGATCAAGAGGTGCAAGGTAGTCAAGTGTGTTACAACGGCACGGATTTCCACTGGTTGGAAGTTGTTGTAGTTTGGTTGAATCACTGTAATATTTATCACTGGTTGAAAATTATAGTGAATTCATCTCCAACTAGTTTGGAGAAAAGTGGATTAGTAGAGGATTACCCCACCTCTGAGACCACTATTATTGCCTGCGTACTTTACTATTTTATAGCATCATACTTTAACTGCTGCATTCATTGTTAAGTGTTTCATTAGTCGTTTTGTATTCGTCATCAGCTGACTTCCGCATGTATTAAAAAACAAAAGACTCCAAGTCATTTGTTTATCTATCAGCTGAAGAAACTTACTCTTTGAGAAAAAGAGTTCCAGAGTTTCAATAAGTCTATTCACCCCCCCTCTAGACTTATTCCTAGACGACTTGTGACCTATAGAGACCTGCCGACACCCTTACGTACGTAACCGGCAGCTTCCTTACGTACGTAGTCGGCCCTTGAAAATAATCTGCCCAGTTTGGTCGGCATCCTTACGTACGTAACCCCCAGCTTCCTTACGTACGTAATCGGCCTTTACGGCCGTAACCGGCCGCACCCTTACGGCCGTTATCGGTCTGTCCTAGCCCCAGCGAGTCACTGCCGACCGTGCTCCGCCACTACAGGTCCTCTCGGCCACGACTCGGCCAGCCGCCCCGTAACGTACGTAAAACTTAATCCGTTGCGTACGTAATACGTACGTTGACTTGCTACAGTAATATACTCGTATTACGTACGTAATACACCCTGTATAGTGTACGTAAATACATCCGTTGACTCACTCGTCCACATCCACGCCGAAAAATTCCCGACACCGGGCCCACCTATCGATCATATCCGGATCCTGTCCGATTCCTCTTGTTACGTACGTAATGCCTTATGCATAACGTACGTAAAGTGTAGAATTTAGCGTATGTAAGTCCTTGAGCTTAGCGTACGTAATGACCTTCTGTACTTGGCCAAAATCCAATTGTTCCTGTCCGACGTCTAGACATACATAATACAAAGATACGGCATACTGAATACACATACTGTATCAATTAATATTCTCATATGATATTCCCGATATCCAAATTAAAATAACCTGATATACGATATCCTCAAATGTAGTTGTCTACCAAATACGACAATTATGCAAATACGACCGTCTCGGTTCTCAATTTATTTTATCCATATTGTATGGACACCAAGCTATGCAGTATATCTCAGATAAAATAACGCAAAAAATTTATACTGAAAATCCGGGTATTACATACTACCCCCTTAAAATAAGTTTCATCCTCGAAACTTGCAACCTGTCACCAACAACAGATCAATCCAAAATTTCCAAACTCATCACAAAAGCAATCAATCGTCGTCACAAGCGAATAACCAAAACAGTATACTTACAGGTGTGTGAAGCCGATGATCTCCCGTGATACTAGCACACGACTCCCACACAAGGTCTCAACACAATACCAACACACACCAATATCACAAATAGCAATTTGAAAAAGATCTCAAAAATTTTGGAAACTCCAAAAATCAGTTTGACTCAAAAGTCAAAAAAATCATTTTCAAAAGCCACGCTACTACCGTACTGGTAGAGCCACATAACACACAAAACCATGGGTTTCACAAAACCCAAGCTCCGATACCATCTTCTGTAACACCCCCAAAACCATCCGGGATATTACAGCGCCGTGGATCCCGCGCCGGAATCCACCAGGCTAAAAACCATTTCAAAAATATTTAAAAACGCCAAAAGGCCGATGACGGTAATATTTTAAATTCTCAAATATTTTCAAAAGCATAGTTCTCAAATACCATCATCAAATACTATTTTAAAATACAAGGCGAAGTGCCAAATCTCAATAGTTTAAAATGTACGTTAAGCCACCACTTAAACGCACCGATAAAATTGTTGGGAAAAAGAGTTAACGAAATATCCCAAGTTCGCAAAATGCCAAAGGGCCATTTTGAAAGTACACACGAGTTGGTAAAGATACCGAAAAGCCATTTTAAAATACAGACGCATCGGATAAAAATACAGTTCAAATACACATTTGCAGCGGAATAAAACAACCAGAAAAGAATACTCAATACTCAAAAACATGCCACAACCAGTATCACCCGGGAAGCTCACCCCTTCATGACCGCTACTAGCTCGATCTACGAGTACCTAAAAATAAAGCCCACGACGGGGTCAGCCACTATACTCAACAATGATATCGATCACATCATCATAAATAATTACATACCAATGTAATAATACTGTAAGAATACTACCAATGTAAACTTACCGTCATAACCTTACCAATCCATGGCAATCCATACCAAATCGATCCTTACCATAATTCACATTTCGCATTCTCATATGACGAAATGAACTCAACAACAATTATATGGTATTCCAAAAATACCAATAATCCTCAAAACATCATCATAACTCATAAGTGCGGAAATAATCCAATCTGTGCCAAATTCTGTCCGTCGGATTACACAATAAAAACTCAACCTCGAGAAACTAATAATACACAACATATCTGTAGATCAACTACCACATGATAATGATAACAAATCCTGAAACATCGACGTACAATTCGAATGTTCATACGATCAGTAACAATGATCAACCAATACATCAACTGAGAATATCATCGACATGATAACTTCAATATGACCAACAAAGGATCAACGATAACCGAGAATACCCTCAACAAGGTAAACTCTAAACACGATCATCAAAGATCAATAATAACCCAAAATACCCTCAATAAGGTAAACTCCAAATGATCAACAAAGGATCAACAATATCCGAGAATACCATCAACAAGGTAAACTCCAAATGATCAACAAAGGACCAACAATAACCGAGAATACCATCAACAAGGTAAACTCCAAATGATCAACAATAATGGATCTCAAAGAAATAACTCCAACTGTCGAACATACCCCTCGGGCGTATGAACAACCAGTCGCAAACCGTCGAACATATCCAATCACACATGGACTATGAACGACCAAACAATATGGCTCAAAGATGGACGTCACAGTACGCCCGATCCAGAAATGTGTCCGTGCATATCTCCACCCCGTATACGGAATCCAGGATATACGTGGGACATGTACCCAATTGGCCTCACGAATTACGTCTCGTGTGCACGGTTCAATGCAGAAACATCCACGCATAACCATCATGTGCCCGGCTAAAAATCCTACACAATAACTAATCGGCACGCAGATATGACTCCAGATATGTCATGATGCAACATGAGAACGAAACTCAAAGAATTACATATCCAATAAGGACCAAAAGACTCACCGAAGTGAACAAGACAAACTGACAAAGAAAAGTCGACACGACTAATCAATATCCAAAACAACAATCCTGGGATCATCATCCCCGACAAATGATCAACACGATCAACGATCTCAATACAATCAGCCCTCGGATCATCATCCCTCAACGAAATAATCAATACGAATTCCAATATACGAAACATCATCGTACAACATATACAACAACTCAACATAATAATTATCTTCATAACTGAACAATACTTACAGTACCTCAAAGCCGAAGGCAATATCCTTTCCACGAACCAACATCCCTGAACGAATACAAAGTTATACGAATAATCCCGAAATAGGTATAGTCCATTTATACCAACAAACCACCGTCCCGACATAAATATCGACACGATAACTATCCTCGATATCCGATATTCCATATCACTGACCAAATACAACTCACATCTCCGTATTTACCAATACATTTAAACCATATACATATGATTTAACCCAAACCAAAGCATAATATACAAACCATCATCTGGACAATTTATATTTATAATATCATTGCTATATGAATTATAAATGAAATGAAAGCGAAATCATTCATTAAATATTATAACTGAACAAGTATAACTTGCCTCGATACCGATATGATGAAGCTATTACCAAAATCCATTGCCTTCGTCCACGAGCTCCTCAGCCCCGACCAAAATCAATCTACGAACTCTTCAGCCTTAACCGCAACACAACGATCATAATCCACGATCAAAACATCACAACCTATTGTAATAACCGATTAACACACATTCGATAAAAATCAATAACCGCCATACCCTACCAACAAACTCAATGGTTCAACGAAACCTCGATCATATACATAAAACCAAATAATCCAACTCAACAAATACGAACTCATATCCACAATACAAGTCGTAACTCGATGATCACAAATAACAATCAATAACCGATCAATAAACACAATGGTTCTACAATATCCTGATTAAATACAAATCCAAACAACCCAAACCAATCAAACACGAGCTCAAAACCACAATACGATTCCGCAATCCGAAGATCATATCAATAATCAATTTTACCAAATGTCTAAGCATTACCGATTCCAAATTCAATCTTAAATACGATTACAAATTTCCTCCTTGTACATTCATAATAAAATCCAATTACAGATTATCATCATCAATCCGGATGATCCGATTAATTCAACATTATAGATAACCATATTCCAAAGGTTTCAAATAATTCCATTATCCGAATTGAACACTTATTCAATACGTATGAATTCTCAAACTCAAAAGTGAATCATAATCCGATGTGTTCTAATATTTAAACAATCTTTATTCATAATTCAAGGTGTATATAATCATGTTCTTCAACATATATACTTCTCATAACATCATGAATCGCAACAAACTACCAAGAACATCGAGAATACTACGATTCCATAATCATAACAACATAATCAAGGCATTTGATCATCAATTCATTATCTTCCCTTAACAAAATTCCAATAATTACCAAGAATCATCACAACAATATCAATTCAATCACCATTCATATGAAAACGTGTAGAATTTCCCAAGTTCTACTCATTGAGGCATTTCATCGAACACTTTGAAGGCATAGTCCAATTTAATCGTTTATTTGAAGAAATACTCGAATTTGTTCCACAAAACTTCAAGAATAATGAATTATTTCGAGTATACAATCAAGTTCAATCAATAATCTGAAACAAAATGAATCAAATCGGCCAAAATACCAAGAAACCTCAAGAATATCCAAAAACCAAAAGTTTAGGTGTTCTTACCTTCGATCCGGGTGGAAGATGATGTTAATCCATGAATCAAACTTCCAAAACATGTTGCTATAAGATGTTCTTACTCAAATCCATCAATTCTTGCCGAAGGAATCGCGAAGAAACGAAGAAAAACGAAAAATGGCAAGGATGACTCGGTCCAGGCCTTATATAGGCGAGACCTGCCGACACCCTTACGTACGTAACCGGTAGCTTCCTTACGTACGTAGTCGGCCCTTGAAAACAATTTGCACAGTTTGATCGGTATCCTTACGTACATAACCGGCAGCTTCCTTACGTACGTAATTGGCCTTTACGGCCGTAACCGGCCGCATCCTTACGGCCGTTATCGGTCAGTCCGAGCCCCCAGCGAGTCACTGCCGACCGTGCTCAGCCACTACAGGTCCTCTCGGCCACGACTCGACCAGCCATCCCGTAACGTACGTAAAACTTAATTCGTTGTGTACGTAATATGTACATTGACTTGCTACAGCAATATACTCGTATTACGTATGTAATACACCCTGTATAGCGTACGTAAATACATCTATTGACTCACCCGTCCACATCCGCGCCGAAAAATTCCCGACACCGGGCCTACCTGTCGATCATATTCGGATCCTATCCGATTCCTCTTGTTACGTACGTAATGCCTTATGCATAACGTACGTAAAGTGTAGAATTTAGCATACGTAAGTCCTTGAGCTTAGCGTATGTAAGTCCTTGAGCTTAGCGTACATAATGGCCTTCTGTACTTAGCCAAAATCCAACTGTTCATGTCCGACGTCTCGACATTCATAATATAAACATACGGCATACTGAATACACATACTGTATCAATTAATATTCTCATATGATATTCCCGATATCCAAATTAAAACAACCTGATATACGATATCCTCAAATGTAGTTGTCTATCAAATACGACAATTATGCAAATACGACCGTCTCGGTTCTCAATTTATTTTATCTATACTGTATAGACACCAAGCTATGCAGTATATCTCATATAAAATAACGCGAAAAATTTATACTTAAAATCCGGGTATTACACATAGAGAGTGCCTATTTTCGCTAAGGGTTAGTGGAAGCACATGTTATAGGTATACTAATGGGATTAGTATACTCAAACTCAACTCACCTCGATTCGGTCACATGGATTTCACTCTGGGATAGTCAATGGTTGAATCGAAAGGTTGTGATAGGTACACGTGAACCTTTGACTTGAGGATTCAGTAGGAGACGTGCTTGTGAGATTAAGTTCGTCACTAGAGTAGTTCGATCCAACCTCGAAGTGAAACTTAGTGAGCAAGTAGGAGTCTCTATTGTTTATCAAGATAAGATTCTTTCTCATGTAAGCGAGCAGGTGAATGTCCTATGCAGTTAGTGGGAAAAGGGATCACAAGTCTTTGGCCAAAGTATTTGTAGCTAGTTGTATTCGATACATGAGAGCTGGATGATCTCGCTTTGCAATAACAGATGCATAAAGTCAAGTTACAATAGGGTTTGACATTGCCATGACCCTAATACTTGATCGGGGTATATGATTGAAGGATTTACATATACGGTATAGTTTTGGAATGATCCTAACATTTGTTCTCAGTTGGGTTACGGTGCGAGACACTAGGCTGGCTAAGTGTTATCCGCACTCTTTGGTTCCTCTTACTGCCGATTGAGACAGATCTATGGAGTCGCGCACAATGATATTTGATGGACAAATGTGAATTTATGATCTCTTCATTAATATTGGATATTGTCTAATTTGATTTATTAGATAAATCGTTGCGATCTTGTGAATTGAAATTAATTACTGGGTGAGTAATTTAATTCAGAAATTAATTATTTCTTGGAAATGTATAATTTTAATATTATATTTGATATAACTAATTAATTAGATTAATTAGTTAAGTCTAAATACACTTGAGATAAAATAAAGTGTACTTTACGAACTAGATACACGTATGTCTCGTACACGAACCGAGTGGATCAACTCATTTTCTTCTCACCTAACATGGCCTCCTATCTCCCTTTTTGTCTTGGTGTCACCTTTGTCTTGATATGGTGTGAGATTTGGGAGGATTTGTCTACACTTGATGACAAAGGAAGATAAGATAAAGTCTTATCTAATATCTCCACATGAGTGATTTTAAGATAAAAAATCACATCTCCCCCACACTTAAAGATTAACAAAAAAAAAAAGACATGAGCCATTGTAACACCCCCAAAACCGTATGGGAATATTACACGCCGTAGACCCTTTCCACAAGGATCTACCAGGCTAAACATCCATAAACAACCAAATGCTCGCCCGGCCAGGGTTAAACAATATAATAATATAGACCGTTAAGGTCACTTACACATGAATACACGGACCGATGAGGTCACACAACTCCATCAACAGAACTGACTAAAGCAACATTACCCACAGAAGGGTCGAAACACAATACAGCGAAAGACTGGAATCAACTTCTAACAATACAACACAAATCAAAACAACTCTCGACTCTTGATTAGTATCGCAGCTCGTCATCCAGTTGTGCCGATCCTGTGACTGATCCCCCGAACCAACATGTACCTGGATGCAAAACAGACATCCACCCCCCGATTACCCGGGGGTTAGTAAAACTCCACTGTTTTACTAGTGTAAGTATAATACGATACGAAATGCAACAAGTAAATAGCAACTACAAATTTAATACGGAAATCAATTATCAAAATGTTCCCGAGAAGTTTTAGAATTTCGAACTCAAGCAAGAGATATTTGAAAAGGAACACATCATCTCGGGGATTTTTAAAGCAGAAATTCTTTTGGACCTCGAGTCCCAATTTACAAAACCTTTTCGTAAACATTAGGGCCTTGGCCCGATTCTCGTTTCAAAACACACTAGATAAGATATCATTATGAGTCCGAGACCCATATTTAAAATGTTACCCAAACAAGCACTATTACACGATCATTGTTCATACACATCATGTACCGAACTCCGGAGGCCTCGACGGACCTTACCCGGACCACACACACTGTTCGTACACATCATGTACCGAACTCCGGAGGCCTCGACGGACCCTACCCGGCCACAAACATCATTCGTACACATCATGTACCGAACTCCAGAGGCCTCGTCAGACCCTACCTGGATCACACACCTTGTCCGTACACATCATGTACCGAACTCCAGAGGCCTCGTCAGACCCTACCTGGATCACACACCTTGTTCGTACACATCATGTACCGAACTCCAGAGCCCTCGTCAGACCCTACCTGGAACACACACACAAACATCAACACGACACAACTCAAAATCATCAAATGTCAAGCCATTCCACATTACACCGAAATGTACAATCAAGTATGTAACCAAAACAACACAAATATCATGATCATCACATCAACTCAACAATGACCAACCACGCCCGGCACAAACTTAGATGATTTGCACATCCAACACAATTCCACGATGTTAACTAAGTGATGGTATTATCGTTACCATCAATTGTTCGTAATAATCAATTCATACGAAGCATATACACGAAAGTAAACCAATGCATCACAAACATAATACGACGTCCCTATGCACACGACACAATTCGTATAGTAAAGTACTTGCCTTAATAACCGCTACCGAATGTTGTGTCGAGAATTATACTCTCCAACCGGCGATCGCCTCGGAGATCGGGCGACCTAGCCATTGCCGAGCGGTGAGCGAAATCGGCCGACTGAGCCAGCGGCAGCCTAGCCTTAGCCCGGCAGTCAAGATAAATCGGCCAACCGAAGGTCCTAGGACAAGTCTCGGTGCCGAGCAATCGACATCAAAGACGATCGTGTCTCGGTACTTGGCGATCGACTCCTGGCGACCGACTAGCGGACGATCATCTCTCGGCGCCTGGCGACCGACCCTTGGTGACCGACTGATGCCGACCCTCCGCAACTGGCCGATGCCGACCTCTGGTGACCAGCTAGAGACGACTGCCTCATGCCGCTCGAAGCCGATAGTCATCCAGTCGGCAAAGGCCGAGCCTCAGGACTGAACCCACGTGCAGAGCCGAGACAAGATCCGCATATCACGGATCGTTGACCACAGCCTGTCAGCATCCGTCCACCAGCCGACAGGCCCGCCTAAAGGTGTCAGTGGGACCGCATGTGACAATCACTCCGGACGCGTGCTGGCTTCTCATTGGACCGCACAACTGGCTGCCAACAGCTGCCTTGGACTTTAGGCCGACAGCCCATGTGACTTAAGGACGATCGCCCCATTATTATATTGGCCGGCAGACGATCGCCCCATTATTATATTGGCCGGAAGGCGATCGCCCGCCAGGAATCAGGGCACCTCAGCCCCTATATATAGAAGGCTCCCTGCACTTGGACAGCTCTCGGATTCCCATTGGATTATTACACCCGAAAGGCTTCAGAACTTCAATTCCCACGAGATTTCACACAGCACTCGGCTTTCTTCTACTCTTGGCAACAGCTATCTCTTGGTCCTTTCTTCTCTCGGCCTCTCTCATCAAGAAGACGATCGGCAGGGACGAAGAACACCAAGCTTCGCTCAAGAGCTGGATTAACAGAGTCTTTTTACACTCATTGTACTTAGATTCTCACATTAATACTTGTATCCACGAATATTTGTATTAATAACATCTCGCGAGAGCATTCAAGCCGGGGCACCAGTGACCCGTCCTGGCGACCAGGGCAGTCTGGCCCCAGCTGCGAGACGACGGAGTTTGAGTCCATCACCAGGAGCTCGGCCTACCCGACTCCCAGAAGGCAGCCCAGCCGTCTGGCTCCCCCTCGCCAAATAGCCGAGGTCGGCAGCAGCGGAGTCCGGAGATCGGTACACGATCGCCTCGGCTCCCGCTCCCAAAGCCGATCCGCAAGCGACCGAGCCACGGCGATGGCCGCGATGCAACGTCAGATCGACGACATGAAGGCGCTCCTGGAATCCGGGGCAGGCGCCAAGAAGATGATCGCCGAGCCGAGCGAGCCACTCGCGGTCAACATCGAGCTCACCCCCGTGCAGCACAAGATCGCTCCCCCGCAGACACCTTTGTACGAGGGGAGATCGGACCCCGAAATACACCTGAGCAAGTTCAGCATCTACATGACCGGGTGTGGGGCATCTAACGCGACCAGGTGCCGAATGTTCCATATGATGCTGGACGACCTCGCCTACAGGTGGTACACCTCATTGCCACCTCGGTCCATTGGCTCCTTTAACGAGCTGGCGAACGTCTTCACAGCGTACTTCGCCACTAGGGTCGCCCAGCCAGAAGGTCCCCTTCGCGTGATGCAAATCATGCAGGGAGAAGAAGAGTCCGACTCGGACTACATCGACCGAGTAGAGAAGATCATCCTCAACGGCGAGCCCGTAAGCGATGAGATCGCCCTCTACGCGGTCCTAGGAGGATTTCATGGTCTTTCGTCTATGTTCAGGCATCTCACGAAGGACCAACCCGCGACCTACGCGATCTTCCGAGCTAAGGCCGCAGATTTCCTAGCCAGACAAAGGATTCTTCTCAACCTTTGAACAGCGCGATCGGCGCCCGGACGACGATCTCCCGCCCGATCGCCAGTATCAACTTATGAATAATGAGATCGACAGCCGAGCGACGATCACCAGTCTTCTAGCCCGATCGCCGATCACCAAGCTACATCACCAAACCGGAGGACTCGATCGCCATCTACAGTCCACCATTTAACATGACGGACTAAGGCATGAGATCACCTCCACCGCACATCATAAAGCCATGGTCCTGGTAGTCGATGGAACCGGCTGCTTCGGCCATGCAAGGTCCCTTTGGGGCAAGATCGCCCGCCCTTCGTTTAAATACGAGGCCGGCGTAGTCTGAGGGCCCTCCAAAATTAATCAGTGGACCCGATTGCCCGCTCTCAAAGGATCATCATCTAACATGGTGAACCCGGACAATGCGACGTGCCACAACCCCCGTCTCAACGTACACCATCGAGGTTCGCCATCTCCATGGTAGGCCGAGGTGGAAGCAGAGCTAAACAAGCCGCCGGCGTGGAGTTGAATCATCCGACGCTGCCCCGCGCAAGGACTCCTCTAGACCGAGACCGCACGCCCTTCGTTTAAATATGAGGCGAGGCGCAGCCTAACAGAGGACCCTCACAATAAAATGAGTCACGAGACACTCAATGTCTTCGCGCACCAAGACACGGTCATGGAGTCGGTCCATCGAACTCCACGACTGTGCACGATTCCTCAAACAACGAAACCATCAAGTTTCTGAGGGGGATCGGCCAATGTTGTTTTTGCAGGTACAAGACCGAAAGATAGCTAGCCAATCGACCAGATAGCCCAAGTCCGAATCCAAAGTCAGCTCAGCGGATCGCCCATCCTCACCTTACACGATCGCCAGCAAGAACCACCTCGCCCCATGTCTTCAACATCGGAGCAAGCTGGGGGGCAATTGTTTTGTCGAGAATTATACTCTCCGATCGGCAATCGCCTCGGAGATCGGGCGACCTAGCCATTGCCGAGCAGCAGAACTGCCGACCAGCGACCAGGCAGCCTAGCCTTAGCCCGGCAGTCAAGATAAATTGGCCAACCGAAGGTCCCAGGACAAGTCCCGGTGCCGAGCGATCGACATCAAAGACGATCGTCTCTCGGTACTTGGCGATCGACTCCTGGCGACCGACTAGCGGACGATCATCTCTCGGCATCTGGCGACCGACCCTTGGTGACCGACTGATTCGACCCTCCGCAACTGGCCGATGCCGACCTCTTGTGACCAGCTAGAGACGACCGCCTCATGCCGCTCGAAGCCGATAGTCATCCAGTCGGCAAAGGCCGGGCCCCAGGACTGAACCCACATGCAGCGCCGAGACAAGATCCGCATATCACGGATCGTTGACCACAACCTGTCAGCATCCGTCCACCAGCCGACAGGCCCGCCGAAAGGTGTCAGTGGGACCGCATGTGACAATGACTCCGGACGCGTGCTGGCTCCTCATTGGACCGCACAGCTGGCTACCAGCAGCTGCCTTGGACTTTAGGCCGACAGCCCGTGTGACTTAAGGACGATCGCCCCATTATTATATTTGCCGGCAGACGATCGCCCCATTATTATATTGGCCGGAAGGCGATCGCCCGCCAGGAATCAGGGCACCTCAGCCCCTATATATAGAAGGCTCCCTGCACTTGGACAGCTCTCGGATTCCCATCGAATTATTACACCCGAAAGGCTTCAGAACTTCAATTCCCACGAGATTTCACACAGCACTTGGCTTTCTCCTACTCTTGGAAATAGCTATCTTTTGGTCCTTTCTTCTCTCGGCCTCTCTCATCAAGAAGACGATCGGCAGGGACGAAGAACACCAAGCTTCGCTCAAGAGCTGGATTAACAGAGTCTTTTTACACTCATTGTGTAACACCCCCAGATCAAACCGGGAATATTACACTCCGCAGACCCTCTCCGTCAGGATCCACCAGGCTAGACATCAAAACAACACATTACATTACATACCGACGAATCAAAATAACGGACCAACAGACTGATTTGGTCTTTCGTCACTGACTTACAAATCAAAATACATAAACTCATCCATACTCATACCCACGCAAGGGTAAAATACTTGCAACAACGAACAATAAGACAGCGGAAAAGACAATACAATGGACTCCGACTAACTGAACCCAAAACTGGCCTTCGTGTGATTAGTATCATTCGTCTTTCATCATCCCTCATACCGATCCTGTGTCTTGCTCCCGAAAACACGCATGTACTGACACAATCTGGATATCCACCAGCCGTTTACTCGGGGGTTAGCAAAACTCCACTGTTTCGCTAGTGCAAGTATAAAGTGCAAATACGAGCCATACACAACACATTCCGAGAATACAACGAAAGACTTCCCGAGATATATTTAGTTAAAAATAGTTCAAGTCTTGAAAGTAGAAATGAAGCATGTAAGAACTTTGAAAACACTTCCAAATCTCGGGAGTTTTGAAAACATTAGAAATTGAAAAGTTCTTAATTCCTCGAAAGCCATTTAGGGTCACAGCCCCAAAGTTCATTTTCCAAAATATAAATCCGTTAACAAAATACGGGGTCCACGGCCCAACCATTTCGATCACAAAACACAGGGCCAACGACCCGATCATCCACTGCAATTCACAAACAAGGACACATTACACATAACACATTATTCTTATGCCATTCTAGCCAAGCACCAAGACTCGATATATAATGTCTCTCGACCCCGAGCACAAAGCATTGTGATACTCCGGACAATATCACAATTAACGAAAACATCAACATCATCCTCAAGATGAAAAATACACCTGGTAACCTGCGACCGTACCCCTTAGTATCGGCCCCCAGACGCCCCATCGAACGCTCCGGGTGGGAAACCACTTCCGCGGCCGTACCCCTTAGTATCGACCCCCAGACATCCCGTCGGACACTCCGGCTGGAAGTTCAACCATACACGCACCCAAGTCCACTTCCGTGGACGTACCCCTTAGTATCGACCCCCAGACGTCTCGTCGAACGCTCCGGGTGGAAGGAACAACACACACACACACGTTCAAAAATCACAGTTGCAAACCACAAGCCTCGAAGGTCAATCATGGTATATATAGTCGAGGTACCTTACTAGAATGGCCAATTCATCCAACACATGCTCACGACCCAGAACTAATACTATCAACAAGGAAGCACACTATTTCAACAGCACCGAACGGCACAACCAATATCACATAAATTCACATATTCATTGATAACCACATGTCTCCACGTACAGCTTAAACAAGGGATTAAACTTCAAAACTTACCGACGACGTAATCACACATAATGGCATCACACGAAAGTATTGCGATCTTATACTCAACATTAATACACGTATTCAATTAAGCATATTAATTCTCGGAACACACGAGTCGTCTTTAAGAAAACCATGATGGTAAATATACCGATACTTTTGAAAAAGATGGTTATGAATATTTATTTAGAACATATCGACGATTAACAACCATTATATCCACAAAACACGTAATGTATGGGCAAGATACTTGCCTCGATAATCGACACCGGACACTCCTACGAACATGACTCAGTCAGGACACATCGAACACCTACAATTCTCCGGCGAAGACAATGAATACACCCATGATCTAAAAGCTTGAAGAAAGCGACGAACGGAAGGGTTCCGACTCGAATTTTTTGCGAGAAATCTAACCCTAATATCATACCATCGGTAAATTAATGAACGAAAGAGGAAGAATAATCGAAGAACGCCCGAATCCCCTTAGTGACATTTTATCGGACACCTTCAAGGCGTCGATAAGAAACTCAATAAAACGACAAATCTGTTGTTACCCAAAATATTATCCAGAGATAGTATTGCTGGAATGATCGAGTAACAAACAAATGCGAGAACACTTCCGTGAGAAAATAGATAACACAAGATTTGCCGGGGTTGTTAATCCCGGGCTTGAATGCTCTTGCGAGATGTTATTAATAAATATATTGTCGAGTTCAAATATTAATGTTAGAATCTATTACAAGGAGTGTAAAGACTTCTAGTTATCTAGGCTTTAGAGCGCGTAGATTGCCGGAAGAACCAGATAGATAAATCTGTGAGTTCTTGCTTGGAATATATGATGAATGTGTATGAATATCACTATGAATGTATAAGTGGTTGCCAAAAGAGTCTTTGATTCTCTCTTTTGTGTGTATTTTGCACTGAATTCGTAGTTAATTCGCCTCCCCTTGGCCATTGCAGTGAGTTCTCTATTTATAGGGGACAAGGTAGTTGGGATTCCTCAGGCGATCGCGGGCGACCGCCGTTTTCTATATTAAAATAAGATGGCCAATCGTCCCGTCACGTGGGCCTGTTCCCTTTAGGTCCGAGGTCGCTGCTGGTGGCCAGCTGGGCGAACCAATGGGAAGCCAACACGCGTCTTGAGTCGCTGTCCGGGGAGGACCCACTTTGTACCTTTCGGCGGCCTTGTCGGTAGGTGTGGTAGGTGACAGGCTGGGGTCAAAGGTCCTATCTGTCGGTACCCTTTGAAGATCCGCACGTGGGCCACCGTCCAAGATTCGGTCTTCGATGAATTTGACGGTTGCTGGATCCATACGTGGCACGAGATGATCGCCTCTGGTTCGCTCATTAAAGACGATCGTCAGACATCAAAAGACGATCGCTGGGTACCAAAAGACGGTCACCGTATTGTGCCGAACTCTAGGCGTTTGTCCAGAGTATGTTTTCCATGGTTGGCTTCTCTGATCGTGATGCCGATCGCCTATCGAGGCATATTAATCGCTGCACAACAATTGCCCCCCAGCTCGTCTCGATGTTGAAAACACGGGGTGAGGTGGCACTGTTGGCGATCGCCAATGTTTAGCCGATCAGCCGATCTGAATTCAAATCTGGACGATCTCCTTTCGCGCCGGGAGCAGCGGGAAATGAAGGCGGGCTTTCTAAAAGTGGCAGGGACACGCGTCGCGCCGCTGTTGGGGGAGTCCGACGGTTTGTCGGACTTGTCGGCTGGCATGCCCTCGAAAAGACGCGTATGCGGGATTCGAGGGCAGCATTTAATTCGTCCCCACGTGACGGTTGCGATCCAGCCCTCGTGATTTCTCCTATTTGCATTTAGACCCCCGTCTCCATCTATAAAACGGCCAGGGCTTCTTCTCCTTTACTTTTTACACGTCCATGCATCCATAGCCGAAACTCTGCAAAAATTTCTGGAGCTTCTTGTGCCGATCTTCTTCTTTTCTCTAGGTAAGAAAAATCAATCTTATATCTCCCTCTTCTTTTTATAATATGTCGGGAGGACCCAAAACCTTCGAGACCGGAAGTTCTTCCGCCGCCGCAGCGTCGCCTGAGGGGGAGGAGATTCCCGTTGGAGTGGATATGGAGATGGCCGTTGAAGCTATTCGTGCGGGGATTGCACCCGCAGAACTCGAAGAACTTTTCAACGAGGCCGAAGTGGCGAGGACGGCGGCGACGGCGGAGCAGGGGGGCTCGCCGGTGGATGAGGATGATTTGGTGCGGGCGGCCTGGGAACGAGAGAGTAGATTCGGCCCTGCCTATGTGGCTTTCGCTCAGATGATGGAAGCGATCGCCGGACCCTGTCCGGAATTCGACTTCGAAGCCTACTCCGCCGCTCAACCTTATGAACACGTGAAGTGGACGGTTTTTCGGGCCGCCGTCCCGTCTCCGTGGACTCTCAGAAAGATCCGGAGTACGGCGACCTAGAAAGACCTGAGCTGTTGGAGGGCCAAATATCACATCCCCTCTGACGTTTCCTTGCACGTGCCCTCGGAGAATGAACGTGCCGACCAACCGCCCGAGGATATGGTTGCCGTCAGCGAGATGATTATGGAGGCCGGTCTGCGATTTCCTCTGCCATTCGCCGTGTCCTACGTGCTGATCGCTTGGAATTTGGCACCTCTTCAACTGACGCCGAACGCTTGGCTACAGGTGATCTGCACGTTGACATTGTTTGGCGGTCACCGGTTGTTCCGCCTCCTTACTGCGCTGGAGATGAATTATTTGTTTAAACTAGCCGCGCAGAAAGGGTCGATCGGCGGCAATCATATCCAAGGCCGAATGGGGAGAGTGGTCCTCGGTGTGCCAAACAAGACCAGGGGTGACCTGGCTAAATGGTGCTGGGTCGGCGGGGCGTGGCGATCGGCATCGAGTGACAGGCCGAATGAGGAGTTGGATATCTCCACCACTTTCCGGGAGAGGAATCCGAGTAAGGATTTTAACTCTCCCCTTGATTGAGCTTGTCTTGGACTGATCTAATTTTGTTTTCTTTTTGCAGGACCTCTCGTTCCAGCGATCGGCGACCTTCCATTCGATTTCTTGATCGTTTGGGAGCGGATTCGTGCCTTGCCGGACTCCTTTATTGACGTTCGCTCGCTTGGTAACAAAGCCCATCGGTTGGGGGCTCGATTGTTCTGCTTCTCCCGTAACTTGAAAGTTCCAGGTATGAGCTTAAGTGGTGCTTCCTTGCTTGACGATCGTCTCCAGGAGGTCGTATCGTTTAAGTTGTTGTCTAACTTGTTTGTACCTCTTCTTTGACAGAGGTTCATTTTTCCCGATTTGCCGAGCCACCACCAGAGATTGCCATGTCAAACCCGGGACTCATTGGTCGCCTTCACTTGGGTAAACAGACTGGTCGCGTTCCTGCGAAGACGCCTCGCGCTGCTCCGGTGACGAGGCCTGCGGAGGTGCCAGTCACCGAGCCGGTGGTTCAGGGAGAGGAACAGCTTCAGCGCCGCAAGAGGCGGAGGTCGGAGGAGTCCCCGCCGATTTCTGAGGCGGATGTATCCATTCTTGAGCCTCCGGTTGATGCGGCTCCTATCTCTGCCATCCCGATGATGGAGCGATCAGGCCCTAGGCCCTCGGTCCCCGGCTCCCGGTCATATGGTGGCTCGACGAAGAAGGTGGCGATCGCTGAGGCGGAAACCTCTCGGGGCAAGCCTTATTTTGGTCGCGATCCCAAGCTGGTCAACAGGTAAGAAAGGATCAAAATTTTCTGAGTTAGGCATTCTGAGCAAGGTATAGGCTAACTCCTTGGTTTCTTTGGTTTGTGCTGCAGGGTTCGTCTTGCCGACCCGGACGTTGCTCCTATGGTGCTGGACTTTTTGTCGAGCAAGGATCCGCAAACATCTCTCGACATCCCCACTTACATCCAGCAGGCTATCACCTCTCTTCCCAAGGCCTGGACGACCGATCTTGATGCGATCGCTCGTCGTCGATATGGAGATGCCATGCAGGCGACCCTTGCCCTGGCTCTCCAGACGGAGACGATGGCCGTCCAAGCCGCTAGGGATTTTGAGGGACGACCCTCCACTGCTCGTCTCCATAGCAACCTCGAGGCTGCCCGGAACAAAAATATTGAGTTTGCCAACCGGATCCAGTCTATGGAGAAGGAGTATGAGGAGACGGCCAAAAGGGCTAAACAGGACGTTGACCGATTGAAGCAGGAGCTGAGCCGCTCTAACGAGGCTGCCGACCGGTCCCGTAATAAGGAGAAGGAAAACCGCTAGAAGTACGCGGCTTCGCAGGAGGAGGCGGCCGGGCTGCAGGCGATGGTGGATCGGCTCAGCGGTGAGCTGGAGGCGGCGAAGAAGGAGCTGGAGAAGGCCAAGGGTGAGAATGCCGCCAAGGCGGTCGAGCTGGCGGAGGCTGAGAAGACGGCCACGGAATTGAAGGGGCACCTGAAGGCGATCGAGGTCGATCCCTACCTCAACGTTGCGCTCGTCGGCGAATTCGCTTATTACTTGGCCTATGCTGACGCTCTTCGAGCAGCTAAAAAGGCAGGGATCGAGATCGGTCCCTTGATGGAGAGCTTCAAATCTTATGCCCTCGAGCATCCTCTGCACCCGGAGTTCTCCTTGCCGATCCTTGACTTTGTCGACTTCGGGATCGACTTGAGTTGGTATACTGGTAAATTCATTCATCCCGAGGCCGATGGGGGGGCCCAAGCCGATCCGCATCCTGTGGGAGATGACCAGCCGGCGGGGCCTTGAGAGACATTTTTGTTTTCCTCTGTAACTTGTACTTTTTTATTTTCCTTTTGTAATGCCCTCGGGCCCCGTAATGTACGGAACTTGCGTTATGAATAAACTGTTCCTCTTTTCATATTGTCTCTTTACATACAATCGCCTTTGAATGTTTGTGTGCGATATTTACAAGTACGTGTATGATTGCTTTCGACGTTTTGTTCATCCGACCGATTGTCTGAGTGTTGAAAGCATTGATATGTTTTGAATCGGAATTCTTACTTGTAATTTTTGTCGAACGACTCCGATCGTCCTGCGTGTGTTTGAGCGAAGCCGATCGTGTGTGGTTCCTCTTTGTTTGATCGTATTTGGGATTAGCTCGACCCATCTCTGCCCCCCTTGTTTTTGTTCACTTATCGTAAGTAAGGAAACAAAAACTAGTTTGTCTGGCGAGCTATCTTCATTTTGCCGATTCTGAAGAATCATGTACGGTTGGGGTGTTCGATGGACCGACCTCCCTGATCGCTGAAATTCGCGTAGTATGGTTTTCAAATCCGATCAATTTTAAAATTTGTAAAACCTCGAAGTATTTCCAAGGTGTCGAACCCAAGGGAATTGATATGTCGAAAATAAAGGAAGTAACTCTACTCAAAATTTGACTGCTATTTAGGAATCCGAAAATTTTGTTTGTTTCTAATTATCTAACTTCAAAAATCGAAAAATAAAAATTAAATAACAATTAATCCTAAAAATAAAAAATCTAGAACAATAAGATAAGAATTCAAAATATTATGCAAAGAGAGCAAAATAAAGTGAATTATCTAAATCAAGCAAATAAAGCAACTTAGCAAGATAAAATCACAAGCTGAAAGCTAATTGATCCTAGGGTAGTATCGTCTAATTGAGTTCACACAATCCATTCACTTGATTCCTTTTCCCCAAATTTTAATTCAATCCTATAAATAATCACTCAGCCGATCTAGAATTCCGATCAAGGCAACCTAGAAAGATAGTTAATTTAAACCCTTTTCCCGCAAGGCTCAAAGAATTTAAATCACTTAAAAAGCGTCAACTTATTTATCTATGATTTATCTTACTCCACTCAGGTCTTAAGATCAAATCATATTGTGCATCAAGTATTTCCACTAATTAATTAATCCTTCCGGGAAAAATCAATTAGCTAACATGCATCGATTAAGGGCCCTTTAATCTAGCATGAGATTTAACACATCTTGATCACAAGCCTAGGATGAAAGGTAAAAAGGTAATCAAAGGAACATCATGTGAACATCAATTAAAATTACTAACCCTAGAATCAATCAATGGATTTAGCCAGACATAATTGAAATTAAACAAGAAATAGATGGAGAATGCATATTATTAATATGATAAGAGAGATTACAACCCTTCTGGATGAACTCTGAGTCTTCAATCTCCGAAAAAGTAGAAAAACAATAATAATTGCTGCTTTGCAAAAAGTTCTAGGATCCAAGGAAATAAAATTGCAAAAAAATGTCAAAGTGTGCTCAAGATGATGAAAGATGATAAAAGATGATAAAAGATGATAAACTAGGTCTAGCAGGAGGTGTATATAGCCTATGGGAGTTAAATTCCCGATTGGAACTAATCTAGGAAACAAAATCTATCCAAAAGAGTCACAATCCGTCAAAACACGAGAACCCGCGGAGCAGACTATCGGACGCACCTATCGGCCGATAGGCTGGCCCGATAGTTGGTCTGTCGGTCGACTTCACTTGATAGGGCTCGGAACACCTGTCGGACGCACCTATCGGCCGATAGGCTGGCCCGATAGGTGGTCTGACTTTTGCAAAAAAAACCGTTTCTTCCGTCCGTTTGACTCGACTCTCGGTCCTTTGTCTCGTTTTGGGTCCTTTTGGCTCTAAAAACCTGCAAACACACTAAAACCAACCCAAACGCGTAATACGGCTCGACTAATCATAAATAAGCCAAATACGAGCACATTAATCACGAAACGAGATAAAAACCTAGTATAAAATCCTAGAAAAATGTGGTAAAATTACCACTTATCAAACCCCCCCAAACTTGAGCATTGTTCGTCCCGAACAACAAAAAGAAAAGAAAAAGAAAGAAAGAATGTCGTGAATCATCGTGCAACTCATAGTGTTCAACCTAATCAATACTATCCTGTAATTCTCTCTAAATAATACAAGTGTCATAATAGCAAGCTGCACTCAGAATAATGATTCCGCAAAGTAATCAAGTTCAGTCCTAATCACTCGTTCATGAAGAAAATCCAGCTCAAAGATTAACAAAACGTGAGTCAAATCGACCGTCAATATGAAAGGCTAAAATAAACAAGCTAGTTCGTCCCGTTACACAGTCTAGTGGCACAATTTTCACGAGTTTCATAACAAATAAACCTCGGACAGTATTCCCTTATATATGTTCAAGAATTTGATTCGAGTTGACCACTAGGTTAGGATCTCGGGATGTTTCATCGGGGTAATCTTAGGGTGGAACTTCTATTCTCATGTATTAGGAAACCGTTTGACGTAAAAGACACTCATGGGGCACATGGATGCTCCTAGTTACTAAGTTCCGTCTACAGCGGAGAAACAACTCGAATATATAATTTCCGCATGTCCGAATCAAGGTCGCCGTTTTGCACGAGAGTAAGCAATGGGTCACGCGAATACCCCGGTTACTAGGCTCCTATCATTGGCACATGTGAAATATCTAAATCACTAGTCTAATCAGGGTCGTCGTTTTACGCGAGGGTAAACAACGGGTCACGCGAATGCCCCCGGTTACTAGACTTCCCTTCATAGAACAACATTATCTCGAC
Source organism: Orobanche coerulescens (assembly GCA_033398695.1). Lineage (NCBI taxonomy): Eukaryota > Viridiplantae > Streptophyta > Magnoliopsida > Lamiales > Orobanchaceae > Orobanche > Orobanche coerulescens. The sequence goes on along the minus strand of CM065815.1, from coordinate 41,806,081 downwards.
TTTTGGGAAAAACTGACCGACTCTAAACTCAATCTAAGTGCCAACACGACTAAAGAAACAGTACAACTCACTATCCGGAAAATGTAACCAAACGTATTGACGGTGATTTTAAAACAAGTATGTATCGTCTCTTATCTGCCAAGACCTCTACAATCACGAAAAATTTTGGACCTAAATGAATACTATGAAGAACAGAAATAACTGACTACAACTTGACTAAAACTCGATTGTTTCTTCAGAGAGAAAAACAGTGTCGTAACATCAGTATCACACAAATAGAAGCACGAAAAATTCACGAATAAAGAAAAACTAAGACAAGCAAGGCATCAAAGCAAACAACGAAAAGCAAATAAAAGCAAACACGAAAGCAAAAAAAACTACTACGACCTAAAAAATAGAAACTAGCAAACACACCAAACGAAAATGAACATAAAAATCTAAAAACTAAGCAACAAAAGCCAAATCCACGCAACACCAATATGAGAAGCACAAATAAAAACAACGGGCACCAACACAAGCAAATAGTGATACAAGGCATACAAGGTACTCACACGTGCCGAAATTAACAAAGCCGCACTTCTCCCCCCCCCCCCCCCCCACAAACTTATTTCGCATCCCAAAGGAGGAATAAATTTGAAAAGAGAAAGGAGTGGCTTTGTTAACGGAGTACCTGATCACTGTGGCGGAAATGGCGGGTTTGTCGGCCGAGAGCTCCCTTCGTCGGAGCCCTTTCCTTCTCTATGGTTGCCTTAGACTTTCCGGCCTCACACGGCTTCGACTTCTTGCTTTGATTTCCAGCCATTTCAAAGTTCCTACAAAACAACCATCCAATCAATATCCAATAAGCAACTCATAATGCAAACATTCAACGAGTGTCGACATAATCCAATAATCCCACAATATCAACTAAGAGCCCTATAATGTCCAATAAACATCAAAATCATAGACCCGACAGCCATATACTACGATCAACCAATCACACAACCTCCCCCAAACTTCGACTCCCCCATTTCATATTCAAAGGATCAAAATCACAACCCACAATAACAAAACTACACACTACGATCATATTAGGACAAATTCTCTCCAATCCAATCTAATTCATTCAAAATTCGAATCATCATCAACAATTCAACTCATATCAATCCCAATTAACAATTCAATTCAACAAATTTACCCAATTTCAACAAATTCGAAATTAGGGTTCTTCCAATTTGGGGTTTTTTTTTCAAAATTCGTTCAATTTCATCAATTAATCCCCCAATTCGAAGTACCCATGAACAATCAAGCATAGATAACATGTTTCCATCAAGATTCTATCAACAATCGGGCATAAAATTCACAGAACATCAAAGTCTAACAAAAGCCCCCAAAAAGTGGATCCCCAATTCGAAATTCAACAAAACTCCAAAAAGAATCCGTCAAAGTGCTTAAACATGTATATAATTGAAAAACAAGAGGATTAAGTGTCGAAATTAAGTACCTTGATCGAATTTTTAAGGAAGAACAGTAGAGAAAATCACCCCTTGTGTTCTATTCGGCCGATAGGTGTGTGTGTGTGAGAAAAATGGGTGGTTAAGGTGTTTAAAAAGGGGTTATTAAACAACCGGGTCGAAGCGGATACTGGACCGGGTATGTCCTATCGGCCTGGCCTATCGGCCTATAGGCTGGGCCGATAGGTACTACAGAAACTTACGTACCTTACTATCGGGCGGGATATCGGTCGATAGGGTCTGCCTATCGACCACTACTTGTAACATTTAATTTTTTCAATTTTCCTCAGCCTATCGGCCGGGCCTATCGGCCGGGCCTATCGGCCGATAGGCTCGACCGATAGGTTGTTCGTTTAAAAAATTTTTTCAACTTCTTCTATTTCGCAAACTTGGTCCTGTTTTCGCTTGGATATGGCGATTAAAGACCTGCAAGTATCCAAAACTCGGCATGCATGGATTAGAACTTAACAAAACTAGCAAAGCTACTACGAAACTAGAAACTACAAAAATCACGCAAACGAACAATCGAAAACAAACGAATAAAACGAACTAATATACATACGTTGGGTTACCTCCCAACAAGTGCTACGTTTAACGTCTTTAGCTAGACGATACCTCATTCATTCCGGGTCTTCGAGGTAAGTAACATACTTCTCTTCGTGGTGCAACGGCTTGAAATAGTGCTTCATCCGATGTCCGTTCACCATAAACTTGTTCCCATCTTCTTTCATCACGACACATGATCCGTTTTGATTTACTTGAAAGACGGTGTATGGACCAGTCCACTTCGACATCAACTTCCCCGGAAATAGACGAAGCCGAGAAGTGAAAACGAGCACTTCGTCTCCCGGGACGAAGTCCTTCTTCCGAATGCGATCATCGTGAAACTTTTTCGCTCTTTCCTTGTAAATCCTCGCATTTTCGAAAGCCTCGTTTCTCCACTCGTCGATTTCCAGCATCTTCTCCAAGTTACTAGGTCCGAGAGAAGAAGAAACTATCACGGGATAGGACTCGTTCTCGCCCAAGAAGCAATATTGTAAGTGATCCGGCAACGGCTTAAGTTCTAACTTCGGCACCTCGATCGATCGGTCCTCAGCGACAACTCCCCCTTGAACGGGTTTGTTGACATCAAGATAGCATACGTCCCTCTCATTAGATCGAAACTCGTTCGCCTCCAACATTCGAACATACTTTGGCAAATCCTAGGAAATTTCTTCAACATCGGAATGTGAGTAAATGGATTGTGAAATGCAATGCTCCAACAAGTCGGTCGTGGGCGGCATAATAGACTCAATTGCATAACATTCCTCGGGCGCATCCTCGGGCTTCTTCATCGCGTCATCGATGGAAATTTTCATATTTTGATCATTAACCCAGAAGGTAAGATCACCCTCTTGGACGTCGATAAGTGCTCTCCCCGTCGCTAGAAACGGTCTTCCAAAGATCAATGGTTGATTCTCGTCCTCGGGCATATCAAGAACTACGAAATCGGCCGGGAAGACTAAGTGCTGGACTCTAACGAACACATCCTCCACAACTCCCCTCAGATAAGAGATCGACCGGTCCGCCATGAGTAGAGAAATGGTAGTCGGCTTCTTCTCCCCAATCTTCAACCTCTTAAAGATGGATAGAGGCATAAGATTGATGCTTGCCCCGAGATCACACAACACATTACGGAACGTTTGGTCGCCAATCATGCATGTCAAAGTAAAACGTCCCGGATCCTTCTGCTTGAGCGGGAGCTTGTTTTGAATGATAGCGCTACACTCATCTGTCAAATTTATTGTTTCAAACTTCGCCAACTTCCTCTTGCTTGCCACAACGTCTTTCAAGAATTTAACGTACCCCGGCATGTCTCTCAAAGCGTCTAGAAGTGGAATGTTGATATTCACCTTTTGAAACATGTCGATAAACCGTTGAAGCTTTTCATCATATCTCGACTTGGCCAATCGCTGTGGAAATGGAGCTTTTACCTCAAAATCCTTCACATTCGAACCTAAATGAGCCTTTCGACCGATAAGGGGGACGATCGGCTCAATTTCTGGAATTCTCTCTGGGTATCGGGTGGGACTATCGGCCGATAGTCTTGGCAGAAAGGTCTGCTGCGTTTCATCTGCCTTCTCGTTCTCGGCTCCCGTTTTTAGTACATCCTCGTTTCCAGATTTCTCAACTTCAGCCCCATGATTACTTTACCTTGTCCCACTCCGAAGCTCGATTGCGTTGCATTGTTGCGTCTTCGGGTTGGTCTCGGTACTGCTCGGAAAATGGCCCGGCTTATGAATTCCGGCTTGGGCGTTCGCCATTTGACCCATTTGGGTCTCCACCATCGACATCTGCTTTGTCAAGGCTATCACTGAGTTTCCAATAGATGTCGCACTATGCTCGAGAGCCCCGAACCTCTTGTCTGCTTTATAAATAAAATATTTTTGACTCGCCTCTAACCGTTCCAACATCTCTTCCATCGGTGTCTTAGCAATCGGCTCTTGAATAACCCCATTTTTCACGTTAAATCCCGGTGGTGGCTGAAGAGCATTGTTCGGGTTGGCATAGGAGAAATTAGGGTGGTTTCGATTGTTCGGATAATAGTTCCCCCTCCCCCTTGCCAGAAGTTTCCTCCTTGCACGTAATTTACATCCTCCTCAATTGCAATAGGCTCGTTTAGCTCTTCAAAAACTGCATTGACTCCCAAAGTCTTCTTTCTTAGCATCTCAAGCTCTTTTTGTTGTCTTTCAAATTTCGCCTTCAAATCACCGTAGGCGTCCTCGTCACCGGATGGGACCTTTCTTCTCGTCATCTTCCTATCGGTCACCTCCTCGTAATCATTGTTGACCGCTAGCTCGATGAGATTCTTGGCCTCTTCATAATCGTTAGCAAGAAATCCCCGTTTCGAGGAATAGTCCAACTCTCTTCTAGCCTTCCTCGTCAGACCCCGATAAAAACGAATGTAGATTTCCTCCTTGTCAATTCCATGCTGTGGGCATTTGCGAAGTAGCTTCTTAAATCGGATCCATGCCTCGTATAAGTGTTCATCCTCATATTGCTCGAATTGCAAGATATCGTTGATTTGTTTTTGCACCTTCGAGGGAGGATAGAACTGTGCTAAGAACAACCGAGTCATCTCTCTCCAAGTACCAATTTCCTTCCGATCTAGGCTCTTGTACCAATCTAGCGCATCGTGTTCTAAGGAGAACCGGAATAGGCAGAGCTTAATGACATCCGGAGGCACTCCGTTTTGCTTGATGGTGGCACATATGTCCAAAAACGACTCAAGATGAGCGTTTGGATCTTCATTAACTCCTCCTCCGTATGTTTGAGACTTCACCGTAGCGATGAGGGACGGCTTAAGCTCGAAGTTGTTGGCATCAATCTTCCCCCAAGCTCCTTCTTGATAATCGTCCAGCTTCGGTCGAAAGCGGGCATTCAAAGGGATCTTCTCGGGACGGGCGAGTTCTCGTGGTGGGTCAACAATGCCGGCCATGGTATCAACGATAGGTATAGAAATAGTCTCGGTTCTCGCTTCTTGCTTCTTCCTCCTCAAAGACTTCTCGATTTCCGGATCCAAAGGAAATAAGTCCTTTCCTTGGGATCTTGTGATCATGCACCGCCTACAAGGAAGAGAAAACAAGATGTGAGGAAACGAGATCGAATATTAATAATAATAGTATACAACCTAAAGTAACAATCTCTTCTTTTTCGAATTATCCCTTTAAGTTTTCTATCAACTCCCCAAACATGGCGCCAAAAATTGATCGAAATTCGCGTAGTATGGTTTTCAAATCCGATCAATTTTAAAATTTGTAAAACCTCGAACTATTTCCAAGGTGTCGAACCCAAGGGAATTGATATGTCGAAAATAAAGGAAGTAACTCTACTCAAAATTTTACTGCTATTTAGGAATCCGAAAATTTTATTTGTTTCTAATTATCTAACTTCAAAAATCGAAAAATAAAAATTAAATAACAATTAATCCTAAAAATAAAAAATCTAGAACAATAAGATAAGAATTCAAAATATTATGCAAAGAGAGCAAAATAAAGTGAATTATCTAAATCAAGCAAATAAAGCAACTTAGCAAGATAAAATCACAAGCTGAAAGCTAATTGATCCTAGGGTAGTATCGTCTAATTGAGTTCACACAATCCATTCACTTGATTCCTTTTCGCCAAATTTTAATTCAATCCTAGAAATAATCACTCAGCCGATCTAGAATTCCGATCAAGGCAACCTAGAAAGATAGTTAATTTAAACCCTTTTCCCGCAAGGCTCAAAGAATTTAAATCACTTAAAAAGCGTCAACTTATTTATCTATGATTTATCTTACTCCACTCAGGTCTTAAGATCAAATCATATTGTGCATCAAGTATTTCCACTAATTAATTAATCCTTCCGGGCAAAATCAATTAGCTAACATGCATCGATTAAGGGCCCTTTAATCTAGCATGAGATTTAACACATCTTGATCACAAGCCTAGGATGAAAGGTAAAAAGGTAATCAAAGGAACATCATGTGAACATCAATTAAAATTACTAACCCTAGAATCAATCAATGGATTTAGCCAGACATAATTGAAATTAAACAAGAAATAGATGGAGAATGCATATTATTAATATGAGAAGAGAGATTACAACCCTTCTGGATGAACTCCGAGTCTTCAATCTCCGAAAAAGTAGAAAAACAATAATAATTGCTGCTTTGCAAAAAGTTCTAGGATCCAAGGAATTAAAATTGCAAAAAAATGTCAAAGTGTGCTCAAGATGATGAAAGATGATAAAAGATGATAAAAGATGATAAACTAGGTCTAGCAGGAGGTGTATATAGCCTATGGGAGTTAAATTCCCGATTGGAACTAATCTAGGAAACAAAATCTATCCAAAAGAGTCACAATCCGTCAAAACACGAGAACCCGCGGAGCAGACTATCGGACGCACCTATCGGCCGATAGGCTGGCCCGATAGTTGGTCTGTCGGTCGACTTCACTTGATAGGGCTCGGAACACCTGTCGGACGCACCTATCGGCCGATAGGCTGGCCCGATAGGTGGTCTGACTTTTGCAAAAAAAAAACGTTTCTTCCGTCCGTTTGACTCGACTCTCGGTCCTTTGTCTCGTTTTGGGTCCTTTTGGCTCTAAAAACCTGCAAACACACTAAAACCAACCCAAACGCGTAATACGGCTCGACTAATCATAAATAAGCCAAATACGAGCACATTAATCACGAAACGAGATAAAAACCTAGTATAAAATCCTAGAAAAATTTGGTAAAATTACCACTTATCACTCCCCAATCGTGTCTTTGTGTGTGAGGGATATTGTGTATCCCGCGACTCACTTTTTGTGAGGGTCCTCCATTAGGCTACGCCTGCCTTGTGTTTAAAACGAAAGGCGGGCGATCTTGGTCTGGAGAAGTCCTTGCGCGGGTCGTCGTCGGCTTATTCGACTCCACGTCCGCGGCTTGTCAGCTCTACTTCCACCTCGTCCCGCCATGAAGATGGCGACCCTCGACGGTGTACGTTGAGATGGGGGTAGTGACACGTCGTATTGTCCGGGTTCACCATGTTAGATGATGTACCTTGAGGGCGCGCGATCGTGTCTACTGATTATTTTGGAGGGTCCTTCGGCTACGCCGGCCTCGTATTTAAACGAAGGGAGGGCGATCTCAGCCCAAAGGAACCTTGCATGGGCGAAGCTGTCGGTTCCATCGACCTCCAGGACCATGGCTGCATTGATTTTACCTCGGATCGTCATGATCAACGATCGTCGGCGGTATGCGATATGCCTGGTGGGGCGATCGCCAGAATAGATGGGATAGGAAAAAATCTCATTATAGTTCTTGTACATCATTGAAATTGAATACAAAATTTTCATTGGTAGTATTTTTTCAGATGCACGGCGTTCCAGGGGTATTGATCCGGAGTACTGTCAGGATGTTCCAGTTCGTAGGCTCCTTTAGTTAGCCATTTAGATATCCTAAAAGGTCCTTCCCAGTTCAGACCAAAAACGCCTGTGTGGGTTTGAATCTTCTTGAGGACGAGATCGCCCACTTGAAATCTTCTTTCTTTGACCTTTGAATCGAAGAACTTCTCGGCTCTCCTTTTGTGGATTGTGTTCTTCATTTCTGAGGTCAGCCGTCGTTCTTCGAGCATGTCTAGGTCGATTCGTCGGGCCACATCGTTGTCGGTCGTCATCTCCTGTTCGGTTCGATGGCTGAGGACGGCGATCTCCGAAGGAATCACCGCTTCTGTTCCGAAGGCGAGGGCGAATGGGGTTTCGCCGGTTGAATTATGGTTCATCGTTCGGTAGGACCACAAAACATCTAGGAGCTCGCTCGCCCATCGTCCTTGCCTGGATTCGAGTCGCGCTTTAATTGTGTGTTTGAGGATCTTGTTCACAGCCTCTACCTGTCCGTTCGTCTGAGGGTGATAGGGTGCTGAAAACAATCTTTTGATTCCCCATTTCTCACATAATTGCATGACTTCTAAGCCGTCGAACTGCTTTCCGTTGTCGGAGATGATGGCCTGGGGCAGACCGAATCGGCATACGACGTTTCTCCATATAAACTTGATCACTTGCTCTTGGCCGATCTTGTTGAGCGGTTCGGCCTCAGCCCATTTGGTGAAATAGTCGACCACTACGATGGCGAACTTACAGCCCCTGGAGCCGTCGGCAAGGGGCCTATAAGGTCGATGCCCCATTGCGCAAATGGCCAAGGGCTGTATATGGAGGTGAGCTGTTCGGGGGATAGTTTAATGTTGGGGCCCATTATCTGACACCTATGACACGATCTGGCATAGGCGATCGCATCCTTCTGAAGTGATGGCCAGAAAAACCCTTGTCTGGTTGTCTTATGGATGAGGGCTCGCCCGCCCGCATGGTTTCCACAAATCCCGTCATGGATCTCAGCTAAAACGAGCCGACCTTCCTCCGGTGTAATACACTTAAGGAGGGGAAGGCTGAAGGCTCGCTTGTAAAGCCGGTCGTCCAATAGGGTATATCTGGTCGCACGAAGCTGGAGTTGGCGAGCTTTAACACGGTCGTCAGGGACCGTTCCGTCCTTTAAGTATTTGATGAACGGAGTCATCCAGTTCTCCTCGGCGATGGCGACCGTGGTAACCAGGCCTCTGTCGATCGCCGGCCGTGCTGACTTTGTGATTTGTATATTGGAGAAATCGGCTGCCCCATCCGATGATGCTAGCTTGGAAAGTGCATCGGCCTGGGAGTTGTGCTCTCTCGGGACTTGTTCGATTAGCACTTCTTCAAAATTTGTGCACATTTCGGCGACCAGCTCTTGGTATTTGACCATCTGTTCGCCGCGCGCCTCATATTCTCCCTTAACTTGGTTCACGACCAAAAGGGAGTCCATGAAGATATGGAGGCGACGAACATCTAGGGCGAGGGCCAGATCGAGCCCGCCTACCAAGGCTTCGTATTCGGCTTCATTGTTGGTTGCACGAAAGCTGAAACGCACTGCGTTAGTGAAACTTTGTCCTTCGGGACTGATGAGTACAATCCCTGTCCCTGCTCTCGAATTGGTCGCCGAGCCATCCACATATAACTTCCAGGCAGGTCGGCCGACCTGGGTTAGACTGTGAGGGAATGTCAGTTCCACCATGAAGTCAGCCAGAGCTTGGCCTTTGATCGCCATGTGAGGGGCGTAAGTGATACCGTATTAGGCGATCTCCAGCGACCACTTGAGGAGTCGCCCGTTGGTGTCTGGTCGATGTAGGACTTGTCTTAGAGGTAGAGTTGTCAGGACTTCCACTTGATGTTCGAAGAAATAAGCCCTTAGTTTACGGACACTCATGACAAGGGCATAGGCGATCTTCTCCAATGGTGTATAGCGTGTTTCAGCGTCGTGGAGTGCTTGACTAACATAGTAGATCGGCAAGTGGGCTTGTCCCTCCGCTCGCACCAGAACGGCACTTAGTGCGACCTCCGAGGCTGCCAGGTAAAGGAATAGTTTCTCACCGGGGATCGGCTTTGCTAGGATCTGGGGGTTAGATAGATATTCCTTTATTTTGGGGAACCCTATCTGGCTTTCCTTCGTCCATGCGAACTTCTTGTTCTTGATGGTTGCGAAGAAAAGCTTGCTTTTATCGCCGAGCTGTGATATGAAACGGTTGAGGGCGGCTAGACAACCCGTGAGGCGTTGCACCTGCTTGATGTTTCGCGGATCCTGCATGTCAAGGATCGCCTGAATCTTGGTGGGGTTCGCCTCGATCCCCCTTTGGCTCACGATGTGCCCCAGTAATTTCCCGGAGCCTACTCCGAAGTTGCATTTCTTGGGGTTCAGTTTCATGTTGAACTTCTCGAGGATGGCGAACGTCTCAGCGAGATCGTTGAGATGATCCTCTTTCTTGAGGCTTTTGACTACGATATCGTCAATGTAGACCTCCATGGTCTTGCCGATCTGATTAGCGAACATTCTGTTGACTAGTCGCTGGTAGGCCGCCCCTGCGTTTTTCAAGCCGAACGGCATTCGGATCCAAAAGTATATGTCTTTTTCCGTGTGGAAAGATGTGTGTTTTATGTCTTCCTCCGCCATTGGGATTTGATGATATCCGGCGAAGGCATCCATAAATGACATCATTTCGCAACCTGCCGTACTATCGACCAAGTGATCAATATGAGGCATCGAAAAGTGATCTTTTGGACATACCGCGTTGAGGTCGGTGAAGTCAATGCATAACCTCCAGGAACCAGTCGACTTCTTGATGAGTACCGCGTTGGCGACCCATTGTGGTTCGTCTGTAGCTACCCCGATCAACTTGTTGTTGAGTAATTTTTGGACTTGTACATCGAGCGCCGCGTATTTTTTGGGACCGAATTTCCTACGTTTTTGGTGAACAGGTTTCATTGCCGGGTCGATCTTTAGATAGTGGCAAGCGTGCTCAGGACTTATTCCGACCATATCTTCATGCGACCAGGCAAAGACTCCGATGTTCTTTCGTAGCAAATTGATCAGTTCCCCTTTTAGTTCGCGGTCGATGCTCGCGCCGATCTGTACTTCCCGTTCTGGATGGTCCGGATCTATCGTAATGCTTTCCAACTCTTCGACAGGGACAGTCGCCTCTCGTTTGGTACGATCTCCGGACTCGGTCCTTGGATCGATGTCGAGACTTGGCTCGAAACCGATCCTTGGCTCGATGTCGTACGTCAATTGATGAGAGATGGCGTCCCCTGAGTCGGGTTGGTACGATGTGCTCGGCTCGTCGATCTCCATGGGTTGATCGTCGATCGCTTCAATGTTACATATAGTATGGGAAGTATTGAAAGAAGTAACAACATAGGAATAATTCAAACATCTTTTTGCCATTAGCTGATCTCCTTTTACAGTACCGACCGTCCCATCGGCAGTGGGGAATTTGATACAGTAAAAGAAAGACGAAGCGACCGCCTCAAAGGTTTCTAAAAAGGGGCGACCTAGGAACCCATTATAGATGCTGGGTTTATCTATGATTACAAAACTTAGGTTCCTAGTAATCGTAACCTTGGGATCATAAAAGCATATTAGCTCGACGGAGAGCTTGATTCTCCCGTAGGCTTGGACTGTGTTGTCGCCGAACCCTTGGAGCACGGTGTCGAACGGCTTGATGAATTTGACTAAGTTGCCGATTTGGTCTAGGGTGGATTTGAATATGATGTTGCAGAAACTCCCATTGTCGACCAGCACGCAATCGACCGTCTTCCCAAGGATGCAGGCGGAGATCACCAGTGCATCCTGCTTGGGGCACTGCACTCCCTCCCTGTCCTTGTTGGAAAAGGTGATGAGTGCGTCTTTAGAAATAGTCGGCTCCGGAGGAACCACGGTATGGACCCCGGCGAACGCCCTCAGCTCGGCCTTTCGCTTCCTGTTTGACATGGTGGAAACCGGGGAAAGACCCCCGAGGTTTCCATCTCCCGCTTGAAGCATGTTGATCCGACCGCCCGGGTTGATCAGAGGGATCGACTCATCAGAGTACTCCGGCTCATGCTCGATTCTGGCGACCGGATTGGGAGGAGTTCTTTCGTTTGGTCAGCTCTCGCGCCCTCCGGCTCTCTCCGTCCTAGGTTCTGGCTTGGTGATCAAATTGTCCAGTTTGCCTTCCTCAAACAGTCGCCAGAGCTGTCTGAGGAGGTCGCGGCATTGGCTGGTGTTGTGGCCGGGACTCTTATGGTAGGCACAGAATTTGCTACGGTCTAGATGACCGTGGTCCCTTATCGGCTTTGGTTTGGAAAGCCACTCGCGACCCTTGATTGCGTTGAAGATGTGGGTCGGAGATAAGTTGAGGTTGTGGAGAAGGTGGACCTCTACATCCTCGAAGGCTTTGAACTCGCCAGGCGGCTTGGCGACCGCCTTTCTGGGCTTGGCGACCGCCTTCTTCTGGACATGGGATGGCGCCTTTCCTTCTTCGGACGGTCCCTCGCCTAAGCAGAGGGAGAGCATCCTTTGTCTGTCCAGATAATCGGCGGCTCTGCCGTGGAAGATCGAGTAGGTCAGGGGGATATCCTTTGTGAGGTGCCTGAACATGGGCGAGCGTCCTTGGAATCCGCTCATGACTGAGTGGAGAGCGAGCTCGTCGCTGATGGGCTCGCCGGTGAGGACTATCTCGTCTACCCGGTCGATGTAATCTTCATCTGATTCGTCCTTCCCCTGCCTGATTTTCATCACGCGGTGGGGACCTTCTGTCCGAACAACTTTGGCGGCGAAGTACGTCGTGAAGTCGTTCGCCAGCTTTTCAAAGCAATTGATTGAGAGGGGCGGTAGTGAGATGTACCACCTGTGGGCGAGGTCGCCTAGGGTTAATGGGAACATCCAACACTTGGTCGCATCTGACGCTCCGCATCCGGTAATGTAGATCCGGAACTTGCTCAAATGGGTTTCTTGATCCGATCTCCCCTCATATAGAGGTGTTTGTGGGGGATTGATCATTGGTTGGACCGGAGCGAGCTCGATCTGAGCCGTGAGTGGTTCGCTTGGCCCAACGATCGATCTCCTGGCGCCTGCCCCATTTTCCAAGAGCGCCTTCATCTCGTCGAGCTGGCGTTGCATGGCGGCCATCGCCGTCGCCTGACTGCTCGCCGATTGACTCTCAGAGCACGAACCAAGGCGATCGTGCACTGATCCCCTAGCCCCGTGGTGAATGACGAGCTCCCTGCCAGTGGGTTACTTCCTTGGGAGAGCAGGGGCTCGCTGACCGACTTATCTCCTGGGAGTCGGATATGCCAAACTCCTGGTAAAGGATTCAGATTCCGATGTCTCCCGGCTGGGGCCTGAGTGCCCGGGTCGCCATGAGGGAACGCTCCCTAGGCGGCTGAAGACGGAATCGTCTCGCCTCACGAGAGCCTTCTCCTGCGGCTCGGGGCTTTTTGTCGATTTCTCAACATAGGTCCCCTTAAGCTTCCGCTTGCCTGCCCGGCGGATGGCCGATGGAGTGATGGTGGGCGAGTCGTAGGCCTTCCGTCGCTCCCTGAGGATGGCTATAGCCTCCTCAATGCATTCCGATGCAGGCCCGATCGAGTGAGAGGCTTGAACCGTCCCTCGGGGGCAGGAGTGAGAGCCTAGCGTCGCCACGGTCGCCTTCCGCCGTGGGCTGGGATTCGGTCCGGGCCGGAACGAGATTTCCGGCGGATCTTAGGGTGGCTCTCTTGGAGGTCGTTGCAGATGTCATTTTTCTGAAGGCTTTTCTATTGAAGAATAGTGAGTGTTTCTTCAAGTATATGTCCGGAGAACAGTGAGTGTTCTTCAAGACGGTAGGAATAAAAATGAAGGTTTAGATCCCCTTCCTCTAGCGCCAATTATTGTTACCCAAAATATTATCCGGAGATAGTATTGCTGGAATGATCGAGTAACAAACAAATGCGAGAACACTTCCGTGAGAAAATAGATAACACAAGATTTGTCGGGGTTGTTAATCCCGGGCTTGAATGCTCTCGCGAGATGTTATTAATAAATATATTGTCGAGCACAAATATTAATGCTAGAATCTATTACAAGGAGTGTAAAGACTTCTAGTTATCTAGGCTTTAGAGCGCGTAGATTTCCGGAAGAACCAGATAGATAAATCTGTGAGTTCTTGCTTGGAATATATGATGAATGTGTATGAATATCACTATGAATGTATAAGTGGTTTCCAAAAGAGTCTTTGATTCTCTCTTTTGTGTGTATTTTGCACTGAATTCGTAGTTAATTCGCCTCCCCTTGGCCATTGCAGTGAGTTCTCTATTTATAGGGGACAAGGTAGTTGGGATTCCTCAGGCGATCGCGGGCGACCTACGTTTTCTATATTAAAATAAGATGGCCGATCCTCCAGTCACGTGGGCCTGTTCCCTTGAGGTCCGAGGTCGCTGCTGGTGGCCAGCTGGGCGAACCAATGGGAAGCCAACACGCGTCTTGAGTCGCTGCCCGGGGAGGACCCACTTTGTACCTTTCGGTGGCCTTGTCGTTAGGTGTGGTAAGTGACAGGATGGGGTCAGAGGTCCTATCTGTCGGTACCCTTTGAAGATCCGCACGTGGGCCACCATCCAAGATTCGGTCTTCGACGACTTTGACGGATGCTGGATCCATACGTGGCACGAGATGATCGCCTCTGGTTCGCTCATTAAAGACGATCGTCAGACATCAAAAGACGATCGCTGGGTACCAAAAGACGGTCGCCGTATTGTGCCGAACTCTAGGCGTTTGTCCAGAGTATGTTTTCCATGGTTGGCTTCTCTGATCGTGATGCCGATCGCCTATCGAGGCGTATTAATCGCCGCACAACAAAATCCTCGGCGATTCAATCAAGGAACAGCAAGGAATTCGACATAATATTGTTTAACAATCATAAATACATCACAATTCTGAGTTAAAACGGATTAAACGGACAAATCGAACAAAATCCCCAAAACTAGATTTTAAGAAAACTTGCCTTGATTCGCTGGATTGAAGGATGTTACGTGATGATCAATTGATGTTATGAACTCCAAAACTTTGTGGATTCATAGTATAACAACATGTCTTCGACTTCCCAAAGACTCTAGCCGCGGACAGGAAGGATAGGAAATGAAATGAGTGAAAAAAAACGATTGCTCGGCCATATTTATAGGCCTGCCGGACACGGCGCAGCAAACGGCCCAGACAGCGCCGTGTGTCTCGGCCGTGTCTCGGCAAGCTGCCAGTCCTAGCCAACCCGGCGCAGGACACGACGCTCAGCATCGCCGTTTTTAGGGCCGTGTCGCACAGGTCTGGGCAGCCACCTCCAGACAGACCGAAAATTACGTCCGAACCACAACGACGATCCGAACGACCCCGAAACCCGAACCTGAATACGAATCGAAGTTACGGTTACGAAGTACTCGCAAAGACGAATCTAAGAGCTAATAGAACACACGATTCCGACCACCCGAAGGCTCAGAATTCGACAACGGAAGTAATTACCCAAAACTTGGGGAAATTACGAAAATGGCCCAAAACGTCCGAAAATCACGATACGCGATCGAAACACCAAACCAAAGCTCGCAACATGAATAATAACATTAAATGAACTTACGAGAAACTCAAAACAATAGTTTCGGACGAGATTCGCAAGAATCGAACTCAAGTGCGGAAAAGTCGCTAAAAAGCTCGGAACTCAACAAAACAATACCGAAACGAACTCGGATGACAAAAAGTGCAGAATTAATCATTCCCGAAATGACGAAACGGTCATGAGCGAGTCGTCAAAATGGACTCCGGCCGAAAAAGAAATTTACCAAAAATCGAAAATTGCGGATATTACATTCTACCCTCCTTAAAAGAAGTTTCGTCCCGAAACTTAAAACAAGTAGGGAGAAGCAATATCCCGCCAGGAAAACTCAACGAGATACGCAAGGAAACGAGTAACTTACGCCCATCGGCAAAACGTTACAAGCTACGCAAAGGAATATACGGCGTGAAAACACGCTCCACGACGACCAACACAACGTCGCCGTTAGGGATATAACAAAACCAACAAGTGACAAGCGTCATCAAATGGATAATACAATCAAGTCAATTATCCGAACAATCACAAAACACAACGGACAATAATCAATACGATTGACCAACCCAACGATACATCAATCAAAACGCGAGCCAATCGCTGAACAAATACGGAATTCCACCGCCCAAGGGTTGGAAGATCGAAAACGAGACTAATTTTCCAAACTTGGAAAGGTCACAACGATATATAGATCAATTTGGGACAATATCAGAACTCGCTCGAATGACAAAGGTGAGAAACAACACTGTGTCAAGCATCAACGAACACAGTCGAGTCGTTACGGTTGGACGAAATAGAAGAGAAAGAAAGAAAAATGTGGGTATTACATCATATCACCTTTAAAAGAGGTTTCGTCCCGAAACCTAAACAACGAGAACGAAGTGCTGGAATAGCAACCTTCCCGACCATATCCTCTTGGTCCACATCCGATCTTCATGGCCATTAGTATCGTGGTCACAACTGTGTCCTCTGCCCATCGGCATACTAAGCGGATTCCCACTCAATACGATTGCACAACTTCGCAAAATATTATACTAAAGTACCAACTCAGCACGACATATCACATAAGGTAACCAATAACAACTCGAAAAGAAAATCCACGAGGTATCCTTTTAAAGGAAATCTTTTGAAAATCCTTGGATTTGTATGCTATTTAAAATAAACTTTAAAAGTACTTTTGGTACCTCGGGTTGTTTCATCAAAACTTGTAAACAACATACTTTAACCGTCTCATTTGAAATCATTTGAAGTCATCATGCCTCTACGTATCATCATCACCGTTAACAACTAACAAGTTAACCATGCAAGATCATCAAATCATTCTTACATAGTCTAACATTTCCAAATCCGAGTTTGAACTTTACATCGAGTGAGATTTTTCATCTTTCACTATATTTTTTTTGAAAATAAAAATCGCATTGGTTTTTGAAATAAAATATTTTTATGGTGTGAAAGATTTTTGAAAATCATTCACTCGAATTATTTGAAAATACAACAATACGTTAAAAATCATTTTCGAAAATTCTCCCAACACTTCACAAACATCAACGATGGTAATATTTTACAAAATGTCTACATGTACTTTAAAACAACTCTTTCAAATACCATCGAGGTTTTATTTGAGAATCCAAGGCCGGCTTGCCAATTCCAAATAATTTTCAAAGTATACACGGAGCCGCCGATTAATCGAACCGTCAAAACTTTGTGAAGTTTCCAGGAAAGTGTTTTTGAACACACACAACAGACATAATTTATCAATTCATCAAACACAATCAAATATCGCCTAGCAATACGAAAAGTCTTAACACACATTCATGCACAACAGTTGTTATCACTAGACACCACGTAGAGAATACAACTACAGGTGATTGGCCGCAAAAGTTAGACCTAACGGCTATAATGCGGTTCCATAGCGCGCGTTAGGCTCGTATTAAGCCTGTGCTAACTGCTCTAATCACCAACACGATTGCAAACATATAGGAGGTAATACTAGACTCGAAGGTTACAAATAAGCAACAACATACGAGTCTAAATGTCATCGATTCACATAATTATAACATCTCACAAGCAACCATCAAAAGAAAATCATCCTACAAAAACGAAAATTTTACTTCTCAATAAAGAGGACTATCTCAACACATACATACCGATGGACTCAACATTCACGTTACTATTTTAATCATAAAACTGGCACCACTGCTCAACAACGAGAGCATCATCAATACGCATCTTCTGACCAACATTCATGAAACCGAAAAGTTACAAACGAGAGTCACGTCTTGAGTATATTTTGAAGACCTTATTTGAGTTAAAAACTCGAGTTTTGAAAACTTATAGTATGAGATGAGAATGAAATATCGGTAGTTTGAAGTCTAAAAATTTTCGACCTTGAGGTCATCATACAAAAATCAAAATTTTTCCTCCCTTGGAGAACATTTTAAAAATTTACGTGGCTCCCCGGAAGCCTTCGAAACTAAAAATTCCAAGGTTGTTGCTCTTGTAAGAAAAACAGTTCATACAAGGATACATTTGGCCATATCATCTTCATTCTAGCACAAAACGGGAATTAACAAATATATGTCACTTACTCACGATGCACCTTCAAATACTACTACATAACACAGAATCATACAGGCTCGTATAGCTCGTGGTACAACATGTAGTAGGGAGGCTTACATCCACAGATCGCACGAAGATGATGGCTGCACCTTGATACTAATCACGACCGACATCCTGCACGACGCTGGCGTCGCGACATTCGGTCAGACAAAATCTGACAATACAAGACTCAACAACACATAACTCGACCCGACAGCCTAGGTTTCCTCAACCTAAGCTCTGATACCATAAATGTAACACCCCTAGATCAAACCGGGAATATTACACGCCGCAGACCCTCTCCATGAGGATCCACCAGGGTAGACATCAAAACAACACATTACATTACATACCGACGAATCAAAATAACGGACCAACAGACCGATTTGGTCTTTCATCACTGACTTACAAATCAAAATACATAAACTCGTCCAGACTCATACCCACGCAAGGGTAAAATACTTGCAACAACGAACAATAAGACAGCGGAGAAGACAATACAATGGACTCCGACTAACTGAACCCAAAACTGGCCTTCGTGTGATTAGTATCATTCGTCTTTCATCATCCCTCGTACCGATCCTGTGTCTTGTTCCCGAAAACCTGCATGTACCTGGACACAATACAGATATCCACCCCCCGAATACTCGGGGGTTAGCAAAACTCCACTGTTTCGCTAGTGCAAGTATAAAGTGCAAATACGAGCCATACACAACACATTCCGAGAATACAACGAAAGACTTCCCGAGATATATTTAGTTAAAAATAGTTCAAGTCTTGAAAGTAGAAACGAAGCAAGTAAGCACTTTGAAAACACTTCCAAATCTCGGGAGTTTTGAAAACATTAGAAATTGAAAAGTTCTTAATTCCTCGAAAGCCATTTAGGGTCACAGCCCAAAGTTCATTTTCCAAAATATAAATCCGTTAACAAAATACGGGGTCCACGGCCCAACCATTTCGATCACAAAACACAGGGCCAACGACCCGATCATCCACTGCAATTCACTAACAAGGACACATTACACATAACACATTATTCTTATGCCATTCTAGCCAAGCACCAAGACTCGATATATAATGTCTCTCGACCCCGAGCACAAAGCATTGTGATACTCCGGACAATATCACAATTAATGAAAACATCAACATCATCCTCAAGATGAAAAATACACCTGGTAACCCGCGACCGTACCCCTTAGTATCGGCCCCCAGACGCCCCGTCGAACGCTCCGGGTGGGAAACCACTTCCGCGGCCGTACCCCTTAGTATCGACCCCCAGACATCCCGTCGGACACTCCGGGTGGAAGTTCAACCACACACGCACCCAAGTCCACTTCCGTGGCCGTACCCATTAGTATCGACCCCCAGACGTCTCGTCGAATGCTCCGGGTGGAAGGAACAACACACACACACGTTCCAAAATCACAGTTGCAAACCACAAGCCTCGAAGGTCAATCACGGTATATATAGTCAGGTACCTTATTAGAATGGCCACTTCATACAACACATGCTCACGACCCAGAACTAATACTATCAACAAGGAAGCACACTATTTCAACAGCACCGAACGGCACAACCAATATCACATAAATTCACATATTCATCGATAACCACATGTCTCCACGTACAGCTTAAACAAGGGATTAAACTTCAAAACTTACCGACGACGTAATTACACATAATGGCATCACACGAAAGTATTGCGATCTTATACTCAACATTAATACACGTATTCAATTAAGCATATTAATTCTCGGAACACACGAGTCGTCTTTAAGAAAACCATGATGGTAAATATACCGATACTTTTGAAAAAGATGGTTATGAATATTTATTTAGCACATATCGACGATTAACAACCATTATATCCACAAAACACGTAATTTATGGGCAAGATACTTGCCTCGATAATCGACACCGGACACTCCTATGAACACGGCTCAGTCGGGACACATCGAACACCTACAATTCTCCGGTGAAGACAATGAATACACCCACGATCGAAAAGCTTGAAGAAAGCGACGAACGGAAGGGTTCCGACTCGAATTCTTTGCGAGAAATCTGACCCTAATATCATACCATCAGTAAATTAACGAACGAACGAGGAAGAATAATCGAAGAACACCCGAATCCCCTTAGTGACATTTTATCGGACACCTTCAAGGCGTCGATAAGAAACTCAATAAAACGACAAATCCTCGGCAATTCAACCAAGGAACAGCAAGGAATTCGACATAATATTGTTTAACAATCATAAATACATCACTATTCTGAGTTAAAACGGATTAAACGGACAAATCGAACAAAATCCCCAAAACTAGATTTTAAGAAAACTTGCCTTGATTCGCTGGATTGAAGGATGTTACGTGATGATCAATTGATGTTATGAACTCCAAAACTTCGTGGATTCATAGTATAACAACATGTCTTCGACTTCCCAAAGACTCCAGCCGCGGACAGGAAGGATAGGAAATGAAATGAGTGAAAAAACGATCGCTCGGCCATATTTATAGGCTGCACGGACACGGCAGAAGAAACGGCCCGCATAGCCGTGTGTCTCGGCCGTGTCTCGGCAAGATGCCAGTCCTGGCCGACCCGGCGCAGGACACGGCGCTCAGCACCGTTTTCAGGCCGAAAATTACGTCCGAACCACAACGACGATCCGAACGACCCCGAAACCCGAACCTGAATACGAATCGAAGTTACGGTTACGAAGTACTCGCAAATACGAATCTAGGAGCTAATAGAACACACGATTCCGACCACCCGAAGGCTCGGAATTCGACAACGGAAGTAATTACCCAAAACTTTGGGAAATTACGAAAATGGCCCAAAACATCCGAAAATCACGATACGCGATCGAAACACCAAACCAAAGCTCGCAACATGAATAATAACATTAAATGAACTTACGAGAAACTCGAAACAATAGTTTCGGACAGGATTCGCAAGAATCGAACTCAAGTGCGGAAAAGTCGCTAAAAAGCTCGGAACTCAACAAAACGATACCGAAACGAACTCGGATGACAAAAAGTGCAGAATTAATCATTCTCGAAATGACGAAACGGTCATTAGCGAGTCGTCAAAACGGACTTCGGCCGAAAAAGAAATTTACCAAAAATCGAAAATTGCGGATATTACACATTGTACTTAGATTCTCACATTAATACTTGTATACACGAATATTTTTATTAATAACATCTCGCGAGAGCATTCAAGCCCGGGCCTAACAAACCCGGCAAATCTTGTGTTATTCATATTCTCTCGGAAGTGCTCCCGCAAATTTTGTTTGTTGTCCGTTCATTCCAGCAGTATTTAATCTTCGGATAAATATTTTGGGCAACAACACCGAATACTCCGAAGAACACGGTTCGACCGGAAAGCTCGGACCCCGAAGAATACAATGAACGGGCGGGTTCCGACTCGAGTTCTTCACAAGAATTTTGTCCCTAAGTCATATCAATGATAAATCAACAATCGTATGATGAATAATAATCGCACAACGCCCAAACCCCCTCTAAGACCTTTTGTCGGACACCTTCAAGGCGTCGTCAACCAAAACGACGAATCAATACAATCCAACCGTGGAATAACAAGGAAAATGATATAATACATCTAAATAATCATCAATCCATCATTATCCTAAGTTAAATCGGATTAAACGGACAATTCGAACAAAATCCCCAATTTTCCAAAAACTAGATTTTTAGGAAATCTATCCTTGATTCGGTCGATCGGAGGATGTTACGGGATGATTGATTGATGTTAGAAACTCAAGAACTTCTTGGATTGGATGTATGACAACATGCCTCCATGCTCCACAAGTCTCCAACCGTGGAAGAGGAAGAAAGAAGTGAGAAAAATGAGTGAAACCCGACTGCTCTGCCATATTTATACCCCTGCCGGACACGGGGCAGCAAACGGCCCAGACCAGCGCCGGGTGTCTCGGCCGTGTCTCGGCAGGCTGCTGGTCCTGGCCGACCCGGCGCAAGATACGGCGGCCCAGGCGGCGCCGTTTCGAGCCGTTTCGCCTGTGTCCGGCCAGCCATGACTCGGTCGATCCGACGGTCCGAAAAATCCCGAAAGTCAGACCTGAACGTAAACCGAAAGCACAGTTACGAATTACTTGTAAAGACGAATCCGAACACTGAGAGAACACATGATTCCGACCACCCGAAGGCTCGAAATTTGACAATGAAAAGTAATTACCCCAAACTTTGGGAAATTTCGAAAATGGCCCAAAACGTCCGAAAATCACGATACGTGATCGAATAACCAAACCAAAGCTCGCAACATGAAAAATAACATCAAATGAACTTACGAGAAACTCGAACGAACAGTTTCGGACGAGATTCGAAAGAATTGAACTCAAGTGCGGAAAAGTCGCTAAAAAGCACGGAACTCAACAAAACGACACAGAAACGAACTCGGACGTAGAAAAGTGCAGAATTAAACATTCTCAAAATGACGAAACGGTCGCAAGCGGGTCGTCAAAATGGACTTCCGCCGAAAAAGAAAAATTACCAAAAATCGAAAATTGCGGATATTACATACTACCCTCCTTAAAAGAAGTTTCGTCCCGAAACTTAAACCAAGTAGGGAGAAGCAATAACCCGCCAGGAAAACTCGACGAGATACATAAAAATCGAAAACTCGCGTCCAACGGGGAAATGCTGCAAGAAATGCCAAAAGACATACGGCGTGAAAACACGCTCCACGACGACCAACACAACGCCACCGACTATGATTCAAAACAATAATGAGCAATTAACGTCACTTAACATGCACACATTTAATCAAAGAAACGCACGCGACAACAAGCCGCACCCGACTAAAACGGCTATGCGAAAGAAACAAATAGAATATCACGATAGAAATCACTCTGATACTCATCAACAAGAAAATGTCCGACGTCAAAACACAAACAATTCAAGATAACATAAAATGAGAATACCGGATATTACATTCTATCATACAAAAAATAAGTTTCGTCCCGAAACTTAAACTAATGTTATCACAGTGATACGAAACAAAATATAACGACACATAATAAAATACCATGCTCATGACCCCGCGGTCCACTGACACGCCTCCGTAGGTTCAACAACTAAATGAGAACTTACACAAAACAAAATATCATTCAACAAGTTCCAAATGTAAAAGCGTCACAAAATACATCTCTACACGCGAAACAATCCGTGCAGCGAGTACCAAAAACACCATCAATAGACATCACTGGGCCCTCCGGAAGTAGGAATGGAATTCCGGTCCCTTATCATCTTGGCAACAATCTCGCAGTACTGAACTCGATGCCCCTCGTGTCCACAATTATAACAAGTCACTGGCGGTTTCTTACAATGCGCGCGTTCATGGCCTAGAACGTTACAGTTGAAACACCTAGGAGCATTACCAAAACTCAAAGACACCAACTTGGGTCTTTTGGGTTCTCTAACTGACCGAGAAGGTCCCATACTCGGCTGATACGAGGGTTGAGGTGTGGGAATCCCAATTCCCTTACTTCCCGATGCGTCATCGGAAATCTTCTGCTTTTTCGCTACTGATACGGACTCGGTAGACATTGTAGCCATCTCAAACGCCAAGGCTCGATCCTGATAGTCCTTCAAGGTTGTACACATAAAAGGAGCCATACACTGCGGAATCTGAGGTTTCATACGCATATCGAGATAACGAACCTTATCTGCCTCACTTTTCACCTGATCCCGAACATAACACAGCTGTCGATTATAATCGACTATCGTCTGGGATATCGACATGTCTCGGGGCGTAGCCGAGAAAAACTCGACAATCCTACGCTCTTTAACAGGCGGCGGACAATACTCGGCCTCCATGGCAGTTTTGAATTCAGTCCAAGTAGCGGTACAATCACTAGGCGCTACGGCCTCCCACCAGTCTGCAGCTTCCCTGTCGAGTAGGTATTGAGCAATAGGCACTCTTCTCTCATCGGGGCAAGCTGCAACATCAAATTTTCTGTCCAACTGGAAGAGCCAATTCTCCTAGCCTAACGAGTCCAAAGAACCTGCAAAACGGGGCGGGTGCATTCTCATCACATCTCGTAACCAGTTACTAGCTCCGTTATCTTCATCCGGAATCCCGTCTCGGTGTACGGTCTGATTCATATGCGCCAACTGGTCAGTCACCTGACGAAGGATGGTGGCGGTGCCAATATCAACATTACCTCTGGATGATTGCTGCTGATCATGACCACGACTACGACCACGTCCTCGGCCACGGCCTCTCGGCATACTGGATGGACGACCAATAAGAATAACACATCCAAACAAACATCACAACGTCAAGATAAGACAATAAATAGCAGCACGTTAAAACATCAACTCCAAGTCATCACACAGGTGCACGAACTAACACTGTAATTTTAGAACTTCATTCAAAAATAATCCACACAGTCACATCAATAGAGATGTTTGGATTTTACCAAATCAAACACGGTCAAAACCACACACGTATCACAGGGATCAAACACTAACAAAAATAAAATATTTCCGGGGTATTATTCAAATGATAAAATTTTAAAATTCTCAAGTTTGAAAAAAAAATTGGTGAAATGAAATTTTTGAAAACACTTATAATACCTCGGCCGTTTAATCAAAACTATGTATCTCATTATCAAAACTGTTTTGATTGAAGCTATTTGCAAAACAACACGTTGAGGCTTCAATCTTTTCGCTAGACGATATCGTCAAAATGACCTTATCAATATATCATTATCTTTACTAGCGTTA
This sequence comes from Orobanche coerulescens, assembly GCA_033398695.1. NCBI lineage: Eukaryota > Viridiplantae > Streptophyta > Magnoliopsida > Lamiales > Orobanchaceae > Orobanche > Orobanche coerulescens. Next base: position 41,781,752 of record CM065815.1, on the reverse strand, counting down.
TACGGGGTAACAACATGTTACCACGTCATCCATCACTAATATATCAACAGAGATTAAATAATCAAGGGGCATGGGTACAACTGTAATAACAAATTTCTACCGGGTCAGTCAAAAGTTTACAGCCGTAACAACTCTGAGCTTACGGCCGTAATGGAAAACATCTTACGGCCGTAACATCTAGCTGCAGGACTGCAGAATTGTCACAGTAGCCCCCAACACACAAACACATAACATTTCAATTCCGAAAATTAAGGTCGTTTTGCAAAACAAGATTTTTCCAAAAATTTTGATTTCCACAAAAATGCTCAAATCAGTAGCCTTTAAGGAAAAACGTTTTCAAAGCTACCCGTAGCGGGTATAATTACAACAATCCAAAATAGTCGACATTAAAACCACATGCCCAAATGGCAAACAGGGTCGCCAATTCAATCACATACATCTCATGGCATCACGTTTAAATATGCAACAAAACCATTTATCGGAGTTGTAATACCCGTACTTTTATTGACTGTTTAACTTTGTCGTCCTCCTTATGTTGTCGCTCTGTAAATGCTTGGAGATGTTGTTGATATTGTTATTGAGTTTCGTATCTCGTTTGGTTTTTGATCATGTCGTTTAGACCTTGCGGAAATGTTCTGGACCAGAGAATAACACACGCTAGGCCTAGGCTAACGCACGCTAATTCTGCTTGATTAGTGCACGCTAGCTTTGAGCCGTAGCGCGCGCTAAGAGGATCAGTCAGGTCAGAACCAGTATTTCGGACTTCTCTCTGGACTGGCGGATTAACGCACGCTAGGAGTGGTTAGCGCGCGCTATTCGTGGTTAGTAGCGCACGGTAACATCCGTTCGTAGCGCACGCTACCGGGATGGTCAGCAGAGGCAGTGAGGTTGCCAGGTTTTCTGGACTATCAGATAGCGTACGCTAGGCTTGGGCTAGCGCACGCTAAAGCTATTGCATAACGCACGCTAAACCATAGCGGTAGCGCACGCTAAGTTTTGAGCAGGGCGGAGACAGTAAGTTCTGGACTCCAGTACTGGATGCCACATTTTGGACTAGCGCACGCTAGAGACAGACGATTAGCGCACGCTAACGGAGCCGGCAGAAGCCACTGGACTATCCGGTGACTTTGCTAGCGCACGCTAATGAAGGAGGCGTAGCGTGCACTAGACTGGACAGATATATAGATATATGGCAGTTGACTTTATTTTCGTCATTTCTCACCTTCTTCACTCCTTTTCGACGGGAATCACTCGGGAGAGACGATCTTGGGAGATTGGAAGCGGTCTTCCTTCTAACAACAATATATTTGGTTGGAAAACAAGGATTTCACAACATCTAATTCATCCTAACGTCTGAATTAAGGTAAAATCCTTAGAACACTACTTTTGGGAATTTTGGGGTTTTTCGTAGATTCGTCCGATTTATCCATTTTGAAGCTTGAGAACCTTGAGATTATGATGTATCTATACCGTACGCATGCTTTCCTACGATTTTACGATTTGGATTGTGCCGTTTTCGAACTTGTCAGTTTCGGACGATTTTCCAACCTCTAGTTGATTATCCGTATATTTTTATGAATCGTAGACGGGTTTTGGGGGTTTCTTCGTGTAATTCGAATATGGATAATTGATTATCTCATTCCTTGCAAATCGTTTAGGTGCCGGAAGCGCGTTCTTGGACCTACCGAACTCATACCTTTTTCCATTCGATTTGTCGATGTCTCAAAGGCAAGTATATAATTATGATTGTACGTTCTCGACTTTGAAAGTAAGAAATATTGATGGTATGATATGAACGAACCGTTTTTACGGCATTCATAGATATATTGATGGCATGTAATGAACGAACCGTTTCTACGGCATTTCTACATGTAATGGCGTATGATATGAACGAACCGTTTCTACGGCATTCACATACGTCTTGTTGTGGCACTATGAGATTTTAGTTATTCCGGAATACTAGTCTTAAACTGATGAATTGACGGTTACATTTACTTTATTGTCGAGGAGTATTGTGTTTCATACTTGATATACTTGCACTAGCTATTCGACGGCTAACCCCTTTATGGGGGAAATACGTTTCATGTATTTCAGGTTCCAGGAGGACGGACAGGCAGGTATCGGGTCGGCATGAAGATGGTGGGCAAGTGTGATACTGTGTCTTTCTTCCAGTTATGTTATGAGTTTTCCGTTCAGTAATGTTGTACTGGATTGGCTATTGAATACTCGATTATTGTTTTCCATTTTCTTGGATGTTCCGGCATGTGTTTGCCGAAGTATTGAGTCGTGTTGTGATGGCTGTGAATACATTGGTTATGTTTTTGAATACCTTTGTATTGTCTTCATTCTATTGTGTGTAGACCTTCTCGGTCAAAATTTACAGTTCCGCGTATGTTTAGCCTTGTGGGCCCCATGGCGGGGCTTACGGTGCTGTAATATTCCTTGAATAACTTGGGGGTGTTACAGAATATGGTATCAGAGCTTAGGTCTATGGATACCTAGGCTGTCCGTCTTTTGGGTCGAATGAGTCGTCAATTGTCCACAGTATCACTACTCTGCCATCATCACAGTGCGACCGGTACTTGTAAGACCTCTTACTCTTCTGATGTTTCCTTATTCATTATGCTTCTTCTATGGATATTCTTGAGAATCGATCACCTTAATGACGTGCGTTTGAATTGTGCTTACGTACCTTGTGTGTTTTTCAGTATGTCAGCTGGTAGGGGCCGTGGCCGTGGACGAGGAAGAGGTCGTGGCGTGGCTGTTTCCATCAGTTCAGTTGTGGGGTCGACCAACCCCAGTTTGTCGAACTCGGTGCATCCCGACACCGAGAGTCAGCACGACCAGTCAGACGGTCAGGGGAACAACGCGGACGTTGGAGTGGCGAATGCACTTCAACAATTGGCTACTCATATGACTATTTTGGCCCAAACTGTTCAGCTGAATAACCCGAACCCAAACACGGATGCCTTGTTTCAGAATGTAATCCGTATGCACCCTCCACAGTTTGGCGGTGCCACAGACCCGTTAGGATGGGAAGACTGGCTAGCGGAATTAGAGAATATTTTCGAGGCGGTTGATTGCCCCGAGGTGAGGAAAGTACCAATTGCTCAGTATTTCCTCACTAAGGAGGCCGCTACTTGGTGGAAGGTCATCAAGTCACAGGATCGTATTGCCTCGTGGGATGAATTTAAGGAGCTCTTGGAGGCCAAGTTTTGTCCTTGGACGGTACGAGAGAGCCGAATCCGAGCCTTCTTCGAGGCTAAACCACAAGATATTCCCGTTTCGCAGGCGATCGTGGAGTACAACCAACAATTGATCTATGTGAAGGATCAAGTGCGTAACGAGCGTGATAAGATCCATTATTTTGATATGCGGATGAATTTGGACTTACGGCGGTACATGGCCGGATTTGCTTGTACCACACTGAAAGAGTATCAGGACAGAGCTTTAGCCCATGATATGTTGAGCCCCGACAATGATACCGTTGAAGAACCGAAGAAGCAGAAAGTCGCGGGAAATTTTTTTGGATCTAAGGGTGGCAACTTTCAGAAGTCTCAGACGACTAACCGTTTTGCCGGACCGTCGTCACATTCTAATAAAGGGAATAGGGGTTACCGTCCCACTCCGGGTACCTCCAATCGCACGGTGACTTGCTATAATTGTGGTCGTCCAGGCCACTTTAATTCGGAATGCTACTTTCCACCATTAAAGTGTCACACGTGTGGACAGATGGGGCATAGAGCGGTTTATTGTTCCGAGCCGAACCAGACTTTGGATACTCGGGCTTCTGCCCCAACACCACTTGATCAAGGTATTAATCAGCAGCAATCTTTTGGTCAACCTTAGCAGAATTTCGGCAGGGGCCGGGGATGGGGTCAGAATGCTGGAGGGGGGAACTCTAGCGTCGGTTCGGTACAACCACGAGTTTATGAGATGCGTCGAGCAGACGAACCCGACGCGGCGGTGGCTTCAGGTACCATTCATATTCTATCTCATCCAGTCCGTGTACTTTTTGATTTGGGTGCTACACATTCTTTTATTTCCTTGGAGTGTGTACGCCGTTTGAATATAACTTGTTTGACTGCTTGCGATCCCTTCATCGTGAAACGGCCTAGCGGGGATAGAATTGTGGGGAACCGGGAGATTAGAGATTTTCCGGTGATTATATCCGGTATGGAATGGTTATCGAATCTGATTGTAGTTGATATGGAAGGCGAGGATGTAATCCTCGGTGAGGATTGGCTTGATAGTCATCAAGCGATTATGAATTACCGTACCAAGGTTATCACCATGATGACTAAAGACGGATCTGAGTACTCATTTTTGGGGCGTAAGTCGGGACTACCCAAGTTACTTATCAGTTCCATGAAGGCCGTAAAACTTTTGAATAAAGGTTGTACGGGCTATTGGTGTTATGCCTTGAAAATGGAAGGAAACGAAGTCGATCTCTCTTCGATTCCGGTTGTTAATGAGTATCCTGATGTTTTTCCGGATGACCTCCCGACATTACTGCCAGATCGAGAGATAGAATTTACCATGGACTTAGAGCCAGATGCGGCTCCGATTTCTAAAGCACCTTACAGGATGGCACCTTCCGAGATCCAAGAATTGAATAATCAATTGGGAGAACTTCTGGAAAAAGGGTACATCAGACCGAGCGCTTCGCCTTGGGGCGCGCCTGTCCTCTTCGTGAGGAAGAAAGATGGTTCACTACGTTTGTGCATCGACTACCGTGAGCTGAATAAAGTAACCATCAAGAATAAATATCCTTTGCCTCGTATAGACGACCTATTTGATCAATTGCAAGGAGCTGCGGTTTTCTCGAAGATTGATTTAAGATCCGGGTATTATCAACTCAGGGTGAGGGAGTCCGACGTTCCGAAGACGGCGTTTCGGAAGAGGTATGTGCATTATGAATTTGTAGTTATGCCTTTTGGGTTGACGAATGCGCCGGCAGTATTCATGCAGTTAATGAATAAAATATTCATCGAGTACCTCGACAGGTGTGTAGTCGTCTTTATTGACGACATCTTGATCTATTCTCGAGATAAGGAGGAACATGCCCGACACTTGCGTTTGGTTTTAGACATTTTTAGAACCAAGCACCTCTATGCAAAATTCTCGAAATGTGAGTTTTGGTTGGAAGAAGTTGTGTTTCTCGGCCATGTGATTTCGGCCGAAGGGGTTCGTGTAGACCCGCAGAAGGTCGAGGCAGTGCTAGAGTGGGCACCGCCTAAAAATGTTAAGGAAGTTCGTAGTTTTTTGGGCCTTGCTGGGTATTACCGTCGGTTTGTCGAGGGGTTCTCGAATCTCGCTCGACCGCTTACGAAATTACTCCAGAAGACCGAAAAGTTTATTTGGACGGATGAGAGACAACAGAGCTTCGATGAACTGAAGAAACGTTTGACTTCAGTGCCGATTTTAACCTTACCACAAGGTAGTGAGGGCTTTGCAGTTTATAGTGACGCTTCGGGTCAAGGCCTGGGCTGTGTTCTTATGCAGCATGATAAGACAATAGCTTTTGTGTCACGACAATTAAAACCTCATGAGATGAATTATCCTACTCACAATTTAGAGTTGGCCGCAATTGTCTTCGCACTCAAGATTTGGCGGCATTATTTGTATGGTTCACCGTGCCGGATTTATACCGATCACAAGAGTCTGAAGTATATTTTCAGTCAGAAGGAGCTCAATATGAGACAGCGGCGTTGGTTAGAGTTGATAAAGGATTATGATTTGGAAATTCTTTACCACCCCGGGAAAGCCAATGTCGTTGCGGATGCTTTGAGCCGCAAATCGGCATCTCTTCAAATGCTCGAGGTTCTTACATCTCAGAAGAAAATTCGTCAAGATTTAATTGAGCAAGGGATAGAAGTTTGGCTTCAACGAGTACAGGGACAGTTGTGTACTCTCGAAATTACTTCGTCCTTGGTTGATGACATCAAAGGGAAGCAGTGGAGTGACCCGATGATCTCTCAACTGAAGGAAGATGTAATTAAAGGAAAAACTCATGGCTTTATGGTTCACGAGGATAGTATTCTGAGATTTCAGGGCAGACTTTGTGTTCCGAACGATTTAGAGTTGAGGCAGAAAATTCTCCGAGAAGCTCATGCTACGCCTTACTCAATCCACCCCGGGACGAGTAAGATGTACAGAGATTTGAAGCGAAATTTTTGGTGGAATAACATGAAGAAGGATGTTACAGAGTTTGTACTACGGTGCTTGACGTGTCAACAAGTCAAGATTGAACATCAACGACCCGCAGGGTTGTTGAAACCACTTCCCATTCCCGAGTGGAAGTGGGAAGACATCTCTATGGATTTCATCACTGACATGCCGAGATCTCGGGCCGGAATGAATATGATTTGGGTAATTGTCGATCGACTGACCAAGTCTGCACACTTCTTGGGTATTAAGGATACTTGGGGACCAGATAGACTGGCTCGAACCTTTATTGCTGAGATCGTGAGGTTACACGGTGCCCCCAAGACCATTGTTTCTGATCGAGACGGCCGTTTCGTATCGCACTTTTGGCAGGCCGTTCATCAGGCTTTGGGTACTGAGTTGAGATTGAGCACTTCCTTTCATCCTCAGTCGGATGGTCATACAGAGAGGACGATTCAGACGTTGTAAGATATGTTACGGGCTTGTGCCTTAGACTGGAGTAATGATTGGGAGCTTCACTTGCCGTTGATCGAGTTTGCTTACAATAATAGTTGGCATGCGTCGATCAAAATGGCACCCTTCGAGGCACATTATGGTAGGCGATGTAGGTCGCCATTATGTTGGGACGAGGCTTCTGAGCTAGTTGGGACGGAGCCGGATATGTTGATGGAGACTAAGGAAAAGATTTCTATTATCCGGACCGATTCTCGGGCCGCCCGCAGTCGTCGAAATCTTATCTCGATACTCGTCGTCGACCCTTGGAGTTCGAAGTGGGGGATCATGTCTTACTCAAGGTGTCGCCGACCCGTGGAGTTTTCCGCTTTGGGAAAAAGGGGAAACTTAGTCCGAGGTATATCGGACCTTTCGAGATTTTGGATAGAGTTTGCAGATTTAGCTTATCGCTTGGCGTTGCCTCCAGCTTTGAGTCACGTCTATAGTGTTTTTCATGTGTCTCAGTTGAGAAAGTACGTACCGGATCCGAGCCACATCATCGACTACAGTGAGATTGACGTAGCCGAGGATATTACCTTTCCGGAGAGACCCGTGAAGATCCTTGAGCGTCGCGAGAAACAACTTCGGCATAAGACCATTCCACTGGTTAAAGTGCAATGGTCGAGACATGGAGTCGAGGAGGCAACTTGGGAGACGGAAGAGAAGATGCGGGTGGAATACCCCGAACTATTTATTTCTTAAGTTTCGGGACGAAACTTCTTTTTAGAGGGGGAGAATGTAATACCCGTACTTTTTATCGATCGCTTAACTTTGTCGTCCTCCTTATGTTGTCGCTCTGTAAATGCTTGGAGATGTTGTTGATATTGTTATTGAGTTTCGTATCTCGTTTGGTTTTTGATCATGTCGTTTAGACCTTGCGGAAATGTTCTGGACCAGATATATAACGCACGCTAGGCCTAGGCTAACGCACGCTAATTTTGCTTGATTAGCGCACGCTAGCTTTGAGACGTAGCGCTAAGAGGATCGGTCGTGAACCAAGATTTCGGATCGCTCTGGATCGGCGGATTAACGCACGCTAGGAGTTGTTAGCGCGCTATTCGTGGTTAGTAGCGCACGCTAACATCCGTCCCGTAGCGCACGCCACCGGCCGGCCGCCAGAGGCAGTGAGGTTGCCAGGTTTTCTGGACTATCAGATAGCGTACGCTAGGCTTCGGCTAGCGCATGCTAAAGCTATTGCATAACGCAGGCTAAACCATAGCGGTAGCGCACGCTAAGATTTGAGCAGGGCGGAGACAGTAAGTTCTGGACTCCAGTACTGGATGCCACATTTTGGACTAGCGCACGCTAGAGACAGACGATTAGCGCACGCTAACGGAGCCGGCAGAAGCCACTGGACTATCCGGTGACTTCGCTAGCGCACGCTAATGATGGAGGCGTAGCGTGCGCTAGACTGGACAGATATATATATGGCAGTTGACTTTATTTTCGTCATTTCTCACCTTCTTCACTCTTTTTCGACGGGAATCACTCGGGAGAGACGATCTTTGGCGATTGGAAGCGATCTTCCTTCTAACAACAATATATTTGGTTGGAGAACAAGGATTTTACAACATCTAATTCATCCTAATGTCCGAATCAAGGTAAAATCCTTAGAACACTACTTTTGGGAATTTTGGGGTTTTTCGTAGATTCGTCCGATTTATCCGTTTTGAAGCTTGAGAACCTTGAGATTATGATGTATCTATACCGTATGCATGCTTTCCTACGATTTTACGGTTTGGATTGTGCTGTTTTTGGACTTGTGAGTTTTGGACGATTTTCCAACCTCTAATTGATTATCCGTATATTTTTATGAATCGTAGACGGGTTTCGGGGGTTTCTTCGTGTAATTCGAATATGGATAATTGATTATCATATTCCTTGCGAATCGTTTAGGTGCCGGAAGCGCGTTCTTGGACCTACCGAACTCATACCTTTTTCCATTCGATTTGTCGATGTCTCAAAGGCAAGTATATAATTATGATTGTACGTTCTCGACTTTGAAAGTAAGAAATATTGATGGTATGATATGAACGAACCGTTTTTACGGCATTCATAGATATATTGATGGCATATCTTGAACGAACCGTTTTTACGGCATTCATATACGTATTGATGGCATGTAATGAACGAACCGTTTCTACGGCATTTCTACATGTAACGGCGTATGATATGAATGAACCGTTTCTACGGCATTCACATACGTCTTGTTGTGGCACTACGAGATTTTAGTTATTCCGGAATACTAGTCTTAAACTGATGAACTGACGGTTACATTTACTTTATTGTCGAGGAGTATTGTGTTTCATACTTGATATACTTGCACTAGCTATTCGACGGCTAACCCCTTTATGGGGGAAATACGTTTCATGTATTTCAGGTTCCAGGAGGACGGACAGGAAGGTATCGGGTCGGCATGAAGATGGTGGGCAAGTGTGATACTGTGTCTTTCTTCCAATTATGTTATGAGTTTTCCGTTCAGTGATGTTGTACTGGATTAGCTATTGAATACTCGAGTATTGTTTTCCATTTTCTTGGATGTCCCGGCCTGTGTTTGCCGAAGTATTGATTCGTGTTGTGATGTCTGTGAATACATTGGTTATGTTTTTGAATACCTTTGTATTGTCTTCATTCTATTGTGTGTAGACCTTCTCGGTCAAAATTTACAGTTCCGCGTATGTTTAGCCTTGTGGGCCCCATGGCGGGGCTTACGGCGCTGTAATATTCCCTGAATAACTTGGGGGTGTTACAGGAGTGTCTCGCGAACTCTACCATGAAACCCATCAAGGTTCACAACTATCACACCATACCAACCCACATGGTGGTTCAAGGGCCAAACATCAATACATCCAGTTCTATACACATACAGCGTATCTAAGTATCGAATACCACTTCATTACACAACACCGTGTAAATAAAATTATGCACCACAAATATCACACATAAATGAAATCATGAACACAGATATTATGCATAAAAGAGGAGACTTACGTCCACAGGCCGCACGGAGATGACTGTCGCCCACGATACTAATCTCATCCGACAACATATCCAACACGTCGTGACTACGCACAACTCGACTTGTCACCTGACGGCTCGAACGACAAGCCAACACATTACTTGACAAATCACGACTCGGCTCGACCCGACAGCCTAGGTTTCCGCAACCTAAGCTCCGATACCATAAATGTAACACCCCCAAAACAGTATGGGAATATTACACACCGTAGACCCTTTGCACAAGGATCTACCAGGCTAAACATCCATAAACAACCAAATGCTCGCCCGGCTAGGGTCAAACAATATAATAATACAGACCGTTAAGGTCACTTACACATGAATACACGGACCGATGAGGTCACACAACTCCATCAACAGAACTGACTAAAGCAACATTACCCACACAGGGGTCGAAACATAATACAGCGAAAGACTGGAATCAACTTCTAACAATCAAATCAAAACAACTCTCGACTCTTGATTAGTATCGCAGCTCGTCATCCAGTTGTGCCGATCCTGTAACTGCTCCCCCGAACCAGCATGTACCTGGATGCAAAACAGACATCCACCCCCCGATTACTCGGGGGTTAGTAAAACTCCATCGTTTTACTAGTGCAAGTATAATACGATACGAAATGCAACAAGTAAATAGCAAATACAAATTTAATACGGAAATCAATTATCAAAATGTTCCCGAGAAGTTTTAGAATTTCGAACTCAAGCAAGAGATATTTGAAAAGGAGCACATCATCTCGGGGATTTTTAAAGAAGAAATTCTTTTGGACCTCGAGTCCCAATTTACAAAACCTTTTCGTAAACATTAGGACCTTGGCCCGATTCTGGTTTCAAAACACACTAGATAAGATATCATTATGAGTCCGAGACCCATATTTAAAATATTACCCAAACAAGCACTATTACACGATCATTGTTCGTACACATCATGTACCGAACTCCGGAGGCCTCGACGGACCTTACCTGTACCACACACACTGTTCGTACACATCATGTACCGAACTCCGGAGGCCTCGACGGACCCTACCCGGCCACAAACATCGTTCGTACACATCATGTACCGAACTCCAGAGGCCTCGTCAGACCCTACCTGGATCACACACCTTGTCCGTACACATCATGTACCGAACTCCATAGGCCTCGTCAGACCCTACCTGGATCACACACCTTGTTCGTACACATCATGTACCGAACTCTAGAGGCCTCGTCAGACCCTACATGGAACACACACACACACATCAACACGACACAACTCAAAATCATCAAATGTCAAGCCATTCCACATTACACCGAAATGTACAATCAAGTATGTAACCAAAACAACACAAATATCATGATCATCACAACAACTCAACAATGACCAACCACGCCCGGCACAAACTTAGATGATTTGCACATCCAACACAATTCCACGATGTTAACTAAGTGAAGGTATTATCGTTACCATCAATTGTTCGTAATAATCAATTCATACGAAGCATATACACGAAAGTAAACCAATGCATCACAAACATAATACGACGTCCCTATTCACAAGACACAATTCGTATAGTAAAATACTTGCCTTAATAACCGCTACCGAATACTCCGAAGAACACGGTTCGATCGGGAAGCTCGGACCCCGAAGAAGACAATGAACGGATAGGTTCCGACTCGAGTTCTTCACAAGAATTTCGTCCCTAAGTCATATCAATGATAAATCAACAATCGTACGCTGAATAATAATCGCACAACGCCCAAACCCCCCTCTAAGACCTTTTGTCGGACACCTTCAAGGCGTCGACTAAGAACTCAACCAAAACGACGAATCAATACAATCCAACCGTGGAATAACAAGGAAAATGATATAATACATCTAAATAATCATCGATCTATCATAATCCTAAGTTAAATCGGATTAATCGGACAATTCGAACAAAATCCCCAATTTTCCAAAAACTAGATTTTTAGGAAATCTAACCTTGATTCGGTCGATCGGAGGATGTTACAGGATGATTGATTGATGTTAGAAACTCAAGAACTTCGTGGATTGGATGTATGACAACATGCCTCCATGCTCCACAACTGTCCAACCGCGTAAGAGGAAGAAAGAAGTGAGAAAAATGAGTGAAACCCGACTGCTCTGGCATATTTATACCCCTGCCGGACACGGCGCAGCAAACGGCCCAGACCAGCGCCGGGTGTCTCGGCCGTGTCTCGGCAGGCTGCTGGTCCTGGCCGACCCGGCTCAAGACACGGCAGCGCGCCGTTTCAGGCCGTTACGCATGTGTCCGCCACCATGACTCGGTCGATCCGACGGTCCGAAAAATCTCGAAACTTAGACCTGAACGTAAACTAAAAGCACAGTTACGAAGTACTCGTAAAGATGAATCCGAACACTGAGAGAACACATGATTCCGACCACCCGAAGGATCGAAATTCGACAACAGAAAGTAATTACCCCAAACTTTAGGAAATTACGAAAATGGCCCAAAACGTCCGAAAATCACGATACGTGATCGAATAACCAAACCAAAGCTCGCAACATGAAAAATAACATCAAATGAACTTACGAGAAACTCGAACCAACAGTTTCGGACGAGATTCGAAAGAATTGAACTCAAGTGCGGAAAAGTCGCTAAAAAGCACGGAACTCAACAAAACGACACAGAAACGAACTCGGACGTCGAAAAGTGCAGAATTAAACATTCTCAGAATGACGAAACGGTCGCAATCGGGTCGTCAAAACGGACTGCCGCCGAAAAAGAAAAATTACCGAAAATCGAAAATTGCGGATATTACATACTACCCTCCTTAAAAGAAGTTTCGTCCCGAAATTTAAACCAAGTAGGGAGAAGCAATAACCCGCTAGGAAAACTCGACGAGATACATAAAAATCGAAAACTCGCGTCCAACGGCGAAACGCTGCAAGAAATGCCAAAAGACATACGGCGTGAAAACACGCTCCACGACGACCAACACAACGCCATCGACTATGATTCAAAACAATAACGAGCAATTAACGTCACATAACACGCACACATTTAATCAAAGAAACGCACGCGACAACAAGTCGCACCCGACTAAAATGGCTATGCGAAAGAAAACAAATAGAATATCACGATAGAAATCACTCCAATACTCATCAACAAGAAAATGTCCGACGTCAAAACACAAACAATTCAAGATAACATAAAATGAGAACTCCGGATATTACAGCCATGAGCAAAAGAAGAAAAATGAGAGATAATTCTTTAATCATTTTCTTCATCTTAGAGAGGAGAAATATCAAGAATAAATAGAGAGAACATTCCTATAATAATTCCTAGCCATATTTTTGAAGAACGGATTGTTATCAAATTAATCCGGTTAATTATCCAATGCATGGTGAAGTAGAGATACTAAGCACTTTCAGTGTTGGATTTTCCACAAGCTCGTGTGAATTGGATTCGTATTCGTGTTCAAGATCAAGAAGAAATTATCAAAGAACTACGAGAGTTTGATTTTTTTTAAATTCATACTTTGTAGTTATATATTCGTATATACGATGCTTGATTGATCTTGTTCAGGAGTTCGGTTAATTGATTGGATCAATATAATTATTCCGTTGCGCTTTCGATTTTAGGCCCGAATCCCAACAGTGGTATCAAAGAGATGTCTATGCGATCGTATATTCACATTTGGAATGCTGATTAAATATTTTATAATTTGGAATCATAATTATTTTAATCGTTAATGTTTAATTGTTCATTGAAAATATTTCACTATTTTATGTTACAATATAAATCTATTTTTCTTTTGAAAAAGTTATTTATATGTGTACATTAAAAATTAAAAAAATATTATTTGAATTCGGGACGAGAATACGGGCCCAAAAAAGTGGTCGGACCCGACAGCTCGGGCCTGCCTGGAGGCTGCCGGCAGCAAGCTGAGAGCAGGCAACAGCGGAGAGGGGGCTGACCTCTCGGCCAGGGCTTGGAAGCCATGTCGGACCACGGGCTTGGCCCGGGTTCGTATTTCCGACTCTGTTTTTTATATATTCTGTATTTGATAAATTAATTTTTCACAAATTAAATTGGATTTAATTTGACTAAAATATAAATATGGTATTTTATTTTTAAGGGAATTAATTTAATGAAATATTTATTTTAGTTTGGAACAAGTTAAAATTATCATTTGTGTGAATTAATTGGATTAATTCTAATAATTGGATTATTTTATATTGATTGGATCAATATGTATACTATTTAGTACTTATGCTATTACTTTAATGTATTTATTATATTTTATTGAAATAGTTATGTAGTTCATGGACTTAATTTTGGATCTATATTCAATGGAGTTGTAAAGGCCGTTTCGAGCCAATTTATTTTATTAGAAAAATTTGTATAAGATGCAATTTTAATTGATGTAATAAATTATCTATGACTAAGAGCCGAGGACGAACCACCATGAAGATGAAGATTCAAGATATGTAATTTGATTACTGTATTTTAACCGGCTGATGATGACTTGGTACTTAGAAACAGTCCATGAACTGAATGTTGGTAGATGCTAGGTTGCAGATATTTTCATATTGTAGGGCAAATAAACAAACCGACAAACTGCGTTTATAAATGGATTAAAGTGCAATGTCCAACATATAATCGCGTAATACTCCCACTTACAAATAAGTTATAAAGGTTACGAAGTTTCCTACCCTCCGTAAACTCATGAAAAATTGAAATCTAAACCAAAATACTATTCTTCCGAGTATGTGGGGTAGTATTTTTGGGAAAGGGCGATAAATTCCTAGAGTGCATTAGATGCCTTTGGTTATGACAAATCGGACCAATAGAAACCTTATGGGTTGCCGGGTAAGATTCAATTATCAGACTGATATGAGTTGACGGTTTAAACTTAGATCGTTCAGCGAGCCATATATACCGTATGGGTTGAGGGCAAGCGAACTAGGGGTAAAAGAAGATCGAATCATCCATTATATGGGTTGGTGTTGGACACCACTTTATAAAGAATGATAGAATACAAATCGATGGGTTGCCCTCTATTAAACTTTGTAAAGAACTCGATCACCACTATGAAGTCAACCATGACTTCCGGATTCCACATGGGAGTATGTAATGTCGATAAAATAATGGGAGCCAAGTACATTCTATTAAACTTTGTAAAGAACTCGATCACTACTATGAAGTCAACCATGACTTCCGGATGTAACACCCCCAATCCACTTGAGAATATTACAGCGCTGCAGACCCCTCCGTGAGGATCTACCAGGCTAAATACAGAACCAGGCATCAAATTTTTAAATGCGGACAAGGCTAAATAATGAACCATTAGACCGATTTGGTCTTTCACTGCAAACATACAACTTGCATATACAAATTCTTTCAAGACTCATACAACAGAAAATATGACAATAGAAAGGACAATACAAGGAGCTCCGACTAACTGCACCCAGAACTGGCCTTCATGTGATTAGTATCATTTGTCTTCCATCGTCCTTCGTACTGATCCTGTGTGTTACTCCGAAAGAACCTGCACGTACCTGGACGCAATACAGACAACCACCCCCCAATTATTCGGGGGTTAGCAAAACTCCACTGTTTTGCTAGTGCAAGTATAAAGTGCAAATACGAGCTATACACAACATATTCCAAAATAAATAAGAATTTAAAATAGATGACCAGATAATTGTAATAAAAGACTTCCCGAGATAATTCTCTAGAGTAAAACAGTTTGAACCAAGGAAAATGGTAACAAAACCAAAACACGTTCTATAAAAAATATTTTGAAGTCTCGAGAGTTTTGAAAATAGTTTAGATTTAGAAATTCTCATCTTATTGAGAACCACATAGGGACACCGTCCCAAAGATTATTTTTCAAAATACACTCCGGTCACAAAACACGGGTTCCACGACCCAATACCAAAAACATCACCACCAAAAGACGACTCATACACAATACATATTCTGGTGCCATTATAACCAAGTACCATGATTCTGCATATGATGTGTCTCAACAGCGAGAATGACAAAGTTGTGATATTCCGGACATATCACAATTACCGAAAACATCAACACAACACACTCACTGGGCCTATACTGGTATTGTACCTCACGCGAGATACACACCCCAAAGAGACCTCGTCAGGCCTGCTCTGGTTGTATAACCCTACCAAGTGATCCGCAGATACTTAAAGTCTAACTGACCTCAGGGGACCCTTGCTGGTTTTACTTGGCGCATGACCACCGGTCGTATTTTCTGAAACGACCACTTTGTGAAGTCACAGTTCACCAAAATCACATTACCCTGTAATACATCAAATGTAATCAATATTCTTGCTAGAAATGGCCACTCTATTCGACATATACCCACAACTGATGTCACACAACTTCACATACTCACCAATAAGCATATCTATCCACACACACACACACACCCCTCTTGCCAAATGATATAACTTTAAATTCATTAGCATGTAATCACACACAATGGTACCCTACACAAACAAAGACATCCCAATACATCATAATAATACACATTCTCAGAATAACACATTCTTTCACAAACACACAAGTAGATTCTAAAGGAAGCCTCTGTCGAAATATTCTGATTCTTTTGAAAGTTCATTAAAAATATTCTAATTGCACACATAGTCAATTACCAACTATTACAGGTACGAAATACGAAGTGTATAGTCAAGATACTTGCCTCGGAACCACGAGCAATGAAACAATGAACGAACGGGGTTGAGCAGCCCCTGAACTTCCAAGAACAACCAAGAATTCGGCAGCCCTGTGAACACTATGAGAATAACACCACCATGAATCAACAACACTAACCGAAGCCCGAATTGACACTAAGAACAACAATGATCTAAGGGTTTCTCAAAGAAATCACAAATAAAGTTCTGGATGAAATAAAATCGATAAACGAGTTCCCCAATCCAAAGGTCACGAACAAGACAACAAGAATTACTTAACCAATTCATCACCTTCGGATTAAATCAAGGAATCAAGGAAAATCCCTAAAATTGCACAACTAGGGTTCTAAGAAGGAAATACTTCGAACCGGAATGAAAATAAGTTAGATGATGTTGATAACATGAAAAAAATCACCAAGATTATGCTTGATGATGAAGATCGTCCCAGATCGCCCCTGGAACTCGTCCCGACGGCTAGGAACGAAAGAAATAGGGAAATGAAGGAAAGAGAGGCTGTTGTCCAGTATTTATACTGTACAGTTATTAGCATGCGCTAACTAGTATATTTAGCGCGTGCTAACGAGGTCAACTCTACAGCACCTTCTGCCCGAAACACTGTTAGCGTGCGCTAACAATATACATAGCATGCACTAACGAGTCATGTGCCCAGTCCAGTGGCTCTTGGACAGTTCTGCACCTACCAGGCAGCGTGCACTAGAATGAGCAATAATGTGTGCTAAAACAGTCGATAGCGTGCGCTAACTACCAATTTTAGCGTGCGCTATCTAGACCCTAGTCCCAGTCCAGTAGCTCCTGGACTGCCTCCGAACTGTTAGTTAGCGTGCGCTAACTGAAAGATAACGTGCGCTATCAATACAAATAGTGCGCGCTATGAGGAAACGTAGCGTACGCCACACCTGCTACACAACCAAACACGTGTCTAAATCTGGCACGTCCAAACATGACACACCAATCCAAAGACATGGACGGCAACAATCCGCTAAACAGTAGATATTTCAACGAGACCGGAACGAAGATCTCGGGTATTACATTCTACCCCACTAAAAACTAAGTTTCATCCCGAAACTTAAAACATGAAACAATCAACGCAGGGCAACTCTAGATAACACCCGATACCTGTTGCTAACAGCTCACAATAAACCTCATGGACTACTGAATTGCTACAGTACAATTTGCTACGCCAGAGCGATAACGAAATGCAATGAGCAACCTCACTATGGTAGATTAACCCGAACAACACAACGACAAAAACACAAGTCTGACGCTGAACAAGTATGAAATTCCGATACTCTCAAAGACTTGAAAGATATGATACCTAGGAGTGTATTCCGAACCGAACGAACTGAAAAGTAACTTTAACGAACGTTCGTTCGTTAAGGATTCGGTTCATTCGGTTCGTGTTCGTGTTCGATAAAATTGCAAATCACTTGTTCGTGTTCGGTTCGTTAAAATTTCACATATTTCGTGTTCGTTCGTTAGCGTTCGATTGTTCGGTTCGTTTTGATCGTTCGTTTGTTCGTTTATTTTCTAAAATATAAAAAAAAGGACTAAAGTACAAGCAATAATAATTAAAAAAAATGGTATATTTAGGAATTAAGGGTTTTGGAATGGTAGGTTTTATTTTGTATATATATTTATTAATTATTGTAAAATTATTAATAATATTTATTAATTATTGTAAGATTATTAATTATATTTATTAATTATTGTAAAATTATTAATAAATATATAAAGAACTCTTTGTTCGTGAACTGTTCGCGAACTAACGAACATATATTATTTTGTTCGTGTTCAGTTCGTGTATATAACAAACATGTTCGCGAACTGTTCGAATTTGACCGAACCGGACACGAACTAAACGTTGACCGAATATTTTCACAAAATTTTCACGAACGTTCGGTTCGAAATACACCCCTAATGATACCAATACCATCAGTTGAAACTCTAGAAAATTACATAATGGTCCAGACGCTCAATAATCACGATACGAGATCAAACGATAGCAATCGGACATTAATGACCAATCAACCAATGATCGGACAACAATGGTCGAATAACAACGATCAAAACAACAACGATCGAACAACAACTCCGAAGTTCACACCTCAACTCATGACATTAAATGAACTCGTAAGAACTACGAGATGTTCATTTTGCATAGGGATCACATGATGGAACCGAACTCAGAAAAACCATAATGATAAATGGATCAATCCAGAAAAACATCAAAACTCGATCGAATGACAAAAGCGAAGAACAAAACAAGTTCAGAAGTATCAACGAACACAAACGAGTAGAGTTGAAAAATACAGAAGTCAAAAATCCGAGTATTACGATCCACTTCTAATAAAAGAAGTTTGTCCCCGAATTTTAAAACAACGAAAACAAGGTGATAACATAACAAGCAACTGAAAGACAACACCTTTCAAGGACTTCTCAAAGTTGATCCTGATATCGGTGCTGGAATCCGTGCCTAGGTAGACTCGGTAACCAACTGACAAAACTGAATTCTATGTCCCTCATGTCTGCACTTGTAACATGTTATCAGCGGGGAAGAACAACTTGCACGTCCATGCGCCGGCACATTACAGTTGAAACACCTTCTGGCCTTACCAGGAGTCAAAGCTGACAACTTGGAACTCTTAATTCCACTTATTGAACGATGAAGCTTCACGGCAGAAAGATTACGGCGTTGCAATTTAGAAACTCCAGGTCTAGTACTAACCACAATATCATCCAACTTCCTCTGTTTTCTGATCGGTCCAGACAAAACTCAGCTTCCATAAATTCTTGGAACTCTGCCCACATGACGACACGATCCCGAGGTTTAACAGCTTCCCACTAATGAGCGGCATCTTTGTCAAGAAGGTACTGAGCAATAGAAACCTTCTGATCTTAGAGACAATCAATGGCCTCGAATATCTTTTCCAACTGAAGAATCCAACCATCCCAACCCAATACATCCGCCGTACCAACAAATCGAGGACGATTCATACTAACTACCTCTTAGAGCCATAGGTTAGCCCCGATATTCTGAATCGAATATGTGTTACGTTGAACTGCCTGGGTCAAGTGAGTCATCTGTGTCGCTACTTGTTGCAAGATGGTAGCAATACCAAGGCCAACATCATTCTCGGCAACATTCTCTTCGTCTCGTGCCTGATCCTCGTGGCCATCTGTACCACGGTTACGACCACGACATCTGCCTCTCGGCATACTGACAAGTAACCACCTATTGCAACGAAAATCATAATTCATACCTGTAATACCCGAGATTTCTGCTATGTATTTGGAACTTGTGATATTGTAATTGTTGCATTTTGATCTGAGTATTATTCTCCGTATTTCATAATCCGGTGTTGTTGAGCGTATGATTTCATGAATGTGATTTAAAATTGTGATTCTGCGCATGTAGCGCACGCTATCGACTAAGCGTAGCATACGCTAACTTGGATCCATAGCGCACGCTGTGAAGGAACCTTAGCGCACGCTATACGTGGTCAATATGATTGAGACGTGTTGGTAGGTGAGATCAGGCCGGGGATCTTGGTCGGATTATGACGGGATGAACCTTGATGGCTTTCGGGAAAAAGCCAAGTCAACGCGTTAGCGCACGCTACTCATATGTGGATAGCGCACGTTAAAGGCTGAGTACAGTGAAATCAGTAAGTTTCAAATAGCCGTTAGCGCACGCTATGAATATGGACTAGCGCGCGCTAATAACCATTTTCTATATATAAGACAACATCCTTTTTCATATTTTAAGACTTTTCACTTCCCACATCCGAATTCTTGAACTTAGAGAGTCACTCTCTTCATCCTAAACACTTCATATCAGCATCCTAGCTCGAGTTGAAGATTGTAGATCATTGGGGATTGGTGTTCAAGCCTTCGGCGTTGGATTGCTTCGAATTCCTCCTTGTTCTTCACTACTTTGAGGTAGGTAATTTTTCACCAATATTAAGTACTAGTATGGAGGACGTTTTGATCATGATTATCTAGTCAGTTAAATTCGTTAGTAGTCGAACATCATGTGTTAGAAGAATATTTTTGACGTTTCGGCACTTATTCATCGTATGATCCATTGAACCTTTTTAGTATATGGACTCCTAAGCATATTCATGTATCTTCAAAACCGATTATGACCAGTATATGGAGATTACCAAGTTCTTATGCCCTTACATAAAGGAATCATACGTTTTGGGACATGAAATGGATTGGACTTAGGATATTTCTTAAAGATCAAAGATGAATTATGGTGTTGTGATGATTATACGTATCCTTGTATCTCATAGTCATTTAATACGTAAAGATATTTCACAAACCGTATGAGCATGATATGCACGGAGATGGCATGTATTAACACTGAAGATTTCATGAGTTTCATCACATTTAGCTCAAGTTTTCTGCCCAGCAGTAAACTTCCATGCACAGTTAGCGCACGCTATGATAGGCATATTAACGTGCGCTATCGGGAATGAATAATGTGCGCTACGTTTGGTACGCAACGTACGTTATGACATCAGGCAGGACAATCAGCTGATCAGAGAGGGCTGTCTGTACACAGCTAGCGTACGCTAGACTTTATTATTTGGGTACGTTAACGGGCAGGCTTAGCGCACGTTACGTAGAGTACGTAGCGCACGCTAAGTAGTTCAGGCAGAATTCATTTTTAGAGCTTGCGGCCGTAAACCGGATTGTTAGACGTTCGTACGACTTGAGAGGAATTCTTTATTATTTCTTAGGTCCGAGCCTTGCATAAGGGACGATCGAGGGGTGGTGGCATACGGACGCGTGTCATTTGTTGGAGTATTTTATTCTTGCCATTTTCGAGGCAAGTATCATATGTTGGGTTTGATTTATATTGGAACTTTGATCATGCATATGGTTTTGTTCATGTTGTCGAATATGAGATTTATTTCTTTAATTTCTCGTGGTATTCATTGTTAATTGTTCGTATTGATGAACATATTGAAATGCATATATGTATGCATAATTGATTGGTTTATGATATAAATGATCTTAGGGGGTCATGAGGATCTATGCTGAGGGCGATGGATCGAATGTCCACTATGCGTTGGTCCGACGGGATCATCATGGGGATCTATGCTGAGGGCGCTCGATCGCTGTACGAGTTTTCCACCATGCGTTGGTCCGACGGGATTATCGTGGGGATCTATACCAAGGGCGCTGGATCGCTGGATTGCCCTATATTGTGTTGATGGAATCGTGAGGATTCACATCGTTGGATTCCGATGACGGAAGTCCGTTTTGCATGTTTTATGATGCACTGATGATTTATGTATTATGATACTTGTACTAGCATTGTTTTGCTAACCCCTTCGGGGGTGGACATTGTTTTGATGTTCAGGTAACCGAGGAGAGGGGAAGCAACCACAGTACCGACAGGACGATGAAATGGCTCAGTGATGTGGTTGATGTTTATTGTTATTATGATTTGTCTTCTTGGTTCACTTTAGTACTCGAGTACGTGTGTTTTAATAATGTTATTTTCGATATGGTTGTATAAGTTAACTCTTTGGACCAGTTGAACCAGTTCTGTATTTTGAACTTCAGTTGTAAGGTTGAATTATATTTGCATTTCTTTTATTTAGCCTTGTAAATCCTTACTTAAAGGGTTTACAGCGCTGTAATTATTCCGAATATCTCGGGGTGTTACAGAATATGGTATCGGAGCTAAGATTCATGGATATCTTGGCAGTCGGGTTAGTTGGGTCTGTTTGCGTTATTTGATTATTGGTCATTTGTAACATCACTGCTGAGCTGGCATTGTCGTGTGGACCGTGGTTGTAAGTTTACTAATCTCAAATACTACCGTTTTATTTAATTCATGTTTTGTAAACATTGATGGACTTACTTTTAGAAAGATTGCCCTGGATATTGAGTATCTGTGTTTACAGTATGTTGAGGGGAGGTCGTGGACGCGGACGCGGTCGTGGACGCGGACGTGGAAATGTGAGACAAGAAGATTCGGTGTCTACACCAGAAATAACCGCTAGTCGAACGGATTCCCATTCTGGAGGACAACATGGATCAACAAATAATATTGCAGATCCTAATGTGCCGGGAGTGCTTCAGCAGGTGGTTGCTCAGATAAACCAGTTTTCTCAAGTTGTTGATCACATGCAAACGGTGATGGGACAACAGCATAACGTGGATAATCGGGGAGATAAATGGCTTACTGAGGTGATCAAATTGCATCCTCCGAAATTTGACGGTTCTGCTGAGACGCTTTCTTGGGATCACTGGCTGAAAGAGTTAGAGAAGATTTTTGCGGGGATTAACTGTCCCAACGACAGAAAGGTTCCGGTCGCCCAGTATCTTTTGAAGGGGGAGGCTTTCGACTGGTGGGAGGCCATTCGACCTGAGGAGCATAATGTCGACTGGACGGAGTTCAAATTAATGATGGAAGCGCAGTATTGTCCTCGCCCAGTTAGAGAGGCCCGAGTCCGGGAGTTTTTCTCACCACAAAATTCAGAGGCATCTGTGACAGACGTGATTAAGACCTTTAATCACCAGCTGACTTATGTGCGCCACTTGGTCAGGACCGAGGCGGAGAGGATTTTCCATTTTGACATGCGAATGAAGCCGGAAATTCAGCAATATATGTCCGGATTTGAATGTACCACCTTGCGACAGTATCAGGACAAGGCGCTGGCCTATGATATCAAAGAGGCGGCAGTAGAGAAATCAACGGAAGCAAAGAAGCAGTAAATGGCTGGCAACTTCACGGAGAATAAGAGTAGTGGGCCTCGCAGGGGCCAGTCCTCTTTTCATTCATCCAGGAGGCCTACGCATCCTTCTATAGGTGGAAAGAAGTTCCGGCAAAGACCAACCGCTTTGAGACGCAGGAAGAAATGTTATAAGCGTGGCAAAGCGGGCATGTTCGACGTGGACTGCTTTCGCGCTGCTGTGACTGTTTGAAAAGTGCGGACAGGAAGGGCATCGCGCAACATTTTGTGGAAATGCGACTCGATCTTTTGGTACTCGCACTCCTGTACCGGTTCCGAATGACACTAGCAAAGCGGGTTCCAGCAGTAGAATGTTGGGAAAAGAGAGGCATCCAGCGCTGGGTCCGTTCCTCCGCGTATTTACGAGATGAAGAAGTCAAACGATCAGAACAAGGCTGTTGCATCAGGTACGATTCAGATCCTTTTGCAACCAGTTAGTGTCTTATTCGATTCAGGAGCTACGCATTCATTTATATCTTTGAACTGTGTTAATCGTTTGAAAATCTCGTGCTTGTATGATTGTGAACCTTATGTTGTGGGATTACCGAGCGGAGAGAAAATTGTGGTAACCCTAGAAGCTAGAGATTTTCCAGTGTCTATAGGAGGGAGAGATTGGCCATCTAATCTTATTGTAGTTGACATCTACGGTGACGATTTAATTCTCGGAGACGATTGGCTCAATTGTTATGGAGCTATTCTGAATTACCGAAAGAGAGTCATTTCTATCATTGCTGATGACGGATCTGAACACTTATTCCGAGGATGGAGACCGGGAAGCTTGGGAAAATTGATCAAAGCAATGAAAGCCGTGAAATTACTGAAGCAGGGATGTCATGGACTTTGGTGCTATGCCATGAGGAAAGAGGAAGGAGTAGAGCTCTCATCTATTTCAGTTGTGAATGAGTTCTCAGATGTATTTCCTGACGAACTACCTGGGTTACCTCCGCAGAGAGAAGTGGAGTTCACTATCGAATTAGAGCCTGGAGCCGCTCCTATTTCCAGAGCACCATACCGCATGGCGCCAACTGAGATGTATGAACTAAAGAAGCAACTGGAGGAATTATTACAGAAAGGTTATATTCAACCTAGCGTTTCTCCTTGGGGAGCGCCCGTTCTCTTTGTCCGGAAGAAAGACGGATCCCTCCGATTATATATTGATTACAGGGAGCTCAACAAAGTGACAATCAAGAATAAGTATCCTATACCTCGGATCGACGACTTGTTTGATCAACTGCAAGGGGCAAGGGTATTCTCGAAGATTGACTTGCGATCAGGATACCATCAGTTGAAAATTAAGGAATCGGATATACCAAAGTCTGCTTTCAGATCCCGATACGGGCATTATGAATTTGTACTGATGCCATTTGGACTTACCAATGCTCCTGCGGTATTCATGCAATTGATGAATCGGGTATTCTTAGAATACTTCGATAAATTTGTGGTCGTCTTCATTGATGACATCTTGATATATTCGAAGGACACAGAGGAGCATGCCGAACATTTGCGTGTGGTTTTGAGCACCTTGAGGAAGGAACAGTTGTATGCAAAGCTTTTCAAATGCGAGTTCTCGCTTAGGAAAATAACTTTCCTTGGGCATGTGATATCAGCTGACGGAGTTCAGGTGGACCCGAAGAAAGTCGAAGCAATCTTGGAATGGGAAGCTCCTAATAACGTGAAAGAAGTCCGGAGTTTCTTAGGACTTGCTGGATATTATCGCCGTTTTGTAGAGGGATTTTCCAAAATTGCTCGTCCGCTCACTCAGCTGTTACAGAAAACCCAAAAGTTCACGTGGGATGAGAAATGCCAGGCTGGTTTTGATGAACTTAAGAAGAGACTGACGATAGCACCTATATTAGCGTTACCAGATGGAACTGATGGATTCATGGTATACAGCGACGCTTCTAATCAGGGTCTGGGATGTGTGTTGATGCAAAAGGATAAGGTGATTGCCTATGTTTCTCGGCAGTTGAAACCGTACGAGGTTAATTACCCGAGTCATGATCTGGAGCTAGCAGCTGTGGTCTTTGCCTTGAAAATTTGGCGACATTATTTGTACGGCACTCATTGCCAGATCTTTACAGATCATAAGAGCCTCAAGTACATTTTCAGTTAGAAAGAATTAAACATGAGGCAGAGAAGGTGGCTGGAATTGATCAAGGATTACGACTTGGAAATTCTCTATCATCTGTGTAAAGCAAACGTAGTAGCCGATGCATTGAGCCGTAAACCTATTTCTCTTCGAGTGTTGGAAGCACTTACATCCCAAACCGGCATTCAATGGGAACTTATCCGTGAAGGGATTGAAGTATGGGCACCAAGAATCCAAGGGCAACTATATGTGATGGAACTGACTTCATCACTAGTCGAGGAGATCAAATCTAAGCAGTTGAACGATTCTCTGATCCTTCGGTTATGTGACGAAGTAAAGAAAGGAAAAGCCCCATGATTCGTGATACAAGATGATGGAGTTCTGAGATTTCAGAGTCGACTGTGCGTTCCCGATGATGATGATTTGAGACGGACAATTCTGAAGGAAGCTCACAGCGCGCCTTATTCTATTCACCCGGGCAGCAGTAAGATGTATAAGGATCTAAACCAAAACTTCTGGTGGGGGAATATGAAAAAGGACGTAGCAGAGTACGTTTCGAAGTGTTTGACTTGTCAGCAGGTTAAGATTGAACATCAGCGACCTGCCGGAATGTTAAAGCCGCTTTCGATCCCTGAGTGGACGTGGGAGGATATCTCGATGGATTTCATCACTAATATGCAAAGGACCAAAACGGGAATGAACATGATTTGGGTTATAGTTGATCGACTAACCAAGTCGGCTCATTTCCTAGGAATTAAAGATACTTGGGGACCCGAGAGATTGGCGCGAGTATTCATTGCAGAGGTAGTCAGATTGGATGGGACGCCGAAGACCATTATTGCAGATCGAGATGGTCGCTTCGTGTCGCACTTCTGGAAGGCAGTTCACAGGGCTTTGGGGACTGAGCTCAACTTTAGCACGGCTTATCATCCCAAACGGACGGTCAGTCCGAAAGGGCTATACAAATAGTAGAAGACATGCTTAGAGCTTGTGCCTTAGATTAGTCGACTGATTGGGAAGTTCATTTGCCATTGATTGAATTCACCTACAATAATAGTTGGCATGCTTCTATTAAGATGGCACCATTTGATGCTTTGTACGGTAGAAGATGCCGATCACCCCTGTGCTGGGATGATTCTTCGGACTTGATCGGGATGGAACCGGAATTGATAGTTCAGACTCAAGAGAAGATAGCTTTGATTCGAGAAAGACTGTTGACTGCCCAGAGTCGACAGAAGTCTTATGCAGACGTACGTTTTCGCCCTCTAGAGTTCGACATTGGGGACCACGTACTCTTGAAGGTGTCTCCTACACGAGGAATTTTCCGTTTTGGGAGGAAAGGCAAGCTAAGTCCGAGATATATCGGACCATTCGAGATCCTCGAGAGAGTTGGAGAGTTAGCATACAGGTTGGCCTTACCGCCATCGCTGAGTCACGTTCACAATGTATTTCACGTATCCCAACTGCGGAGGTATGTACCGGATCCCAGTCATATCATTGAGTTCGATGAGATCGAGATAGCGAGTGACGGCACCTTCGAAGAGAGACCAATCAAGATACTTGAGAGTCGGATCAAATAATTGAGGAATAAACCAATACACTTGGTTAAAGTACAATGGTCACGACACGGAGTTGAAGAGGCCACTTGGGAAACGGAGGACAGTATGAAGACTAGATATCCAAAGTTGTTTTCATCTTAAGTTTCGGGACGAAACTTCTTTTTAGGGAGGAAGGATGTAATACCCGAGATTTCTGCTATGTATTTGGAACTTGTGATATTGTAATTGTTGCATTTTGATCTGAGTATTATTCTCCGTATTTCATAATCCGGTGTTGTTGAGCGTATGATTTCATGAATGTGATTTAAAATTGTGATTCTGCGCATGTAGCGCACGCTATCGACTAAGCGTAGCATACGCTAACTTGGATCCATAGCGCACGCTGTGAAGGAACCTTAGCGCACGCTATACGTGGTCAATATGATTGAGACGTGTTGGTAGGTGAGATCAGGCCGGGGATCTTGGTCGGATTATGACGAGATGAACCTGGATGGCTTTCGGGAAAAAGCCAAGTCAACGCATTAGTGCACGCTACTCATATGTGGATAGCGCACGCTAAAGGCTGAGTACAGAGAAATCAGTAAGTTTCAAATAGCCGTTAGCGCACGCTATGAATATGGACTAGCGCGCTCTAATAACCATTTTCTATATATAGGACATCATCCTTTTTCATATTTTCAGACTTTTCACTTCCCACATCCGAATTCTTGAACTTAGAGAGTCACTCTCTTCATCCTAAACACTTCATATCAGCATCCTAGCTCGAGTTGAAGATTGTAGATCATTAGGGATTGGTGTTCAAGCCTTCGGCGTTGGATTGCTTCAAATTCCTCCTTGTTCTTCACTACTTTGAGGTAGGTGATTCTTCACTAATATTAAGTACTAGTATGGAGGACGTTTTGATCATGATTATCTAGTCAGTTAAATTCGTTAGTAGTCGAACATCATGTGTTAGAAGGATATTTTGACGTTTCGGCACTTATTCATCGTATGATCCATTGAACCTTTTTAGTATATGGACTCCTAAGCATATTCATGTATCTTCAAAACCGATTATGACCAGTATATGGAGATTACCAAGTTCTTATGCCCTTACATAAAGGAATCATACGTTTTGGGACATGAAATGGATTGGACTTAGGATATTTCTTAAAGATCAAAGATGAATTATGGTGTTGTGATGATTATACGTATCCTTGTATCTCATAGTCATTTAATACGTAAAGATCTTTCACAAACCGTATGAGCATGATATGCACGGAGATGGCATGTATTAACACTGAAGATTTCATGAGTTTCATCACATTTAGCTCAAGTTTTCTGCCCAGCAGTAAACTGCCATGCACAGTTAGCGCACGCTAAGATAGGCATATTAACGTGCGCTATCGGGAATGAATAACGTGCGCTACGTTTGGTACGTAACGTACGTTATGACATCAGGCAGGACAGTCAGCTGATCAGAGAGGGCTGTCTGTACACAGCTAGCGTACGCTAGACTTTATTATTTGCGTACGTTAACGGGCAGGCTTAGCGCACGTTACGTAGAGTACGTAGCGCGCGCTAAGTAGTTCAGGCAGAATTCATTTTTAGAGCTTGCGGCCGTAAACCGGATTGTTAGACGTTCGTACGACTTGAGAGGAATTCTTTATTATTTCTTAGGTCCGAGCCTTGCATAGGGGACGATCGAGGGGCGGTGGCATACGGACGCGTGTCATTTGTTGGAGTATTTCATTCTTGCCATTTTCGAGGCAAGTATCATATGTTGAGTTTGATTTATATTGGAACTTTGATCATGCATATGGTTTTGTTCATGTTGTCGAATATGAGATTTATTTCTTTAATTTCTCGTGGTATTCGTTGTTAATTGTTCGTATTGATGAACATATTGAAATGCATATATGTATGCATAATTGATTGGTTTATGATATAAATGATCCGAGGGGGTCATGAGGATCTATGCTGAGGGCGCTGGATCGAATGTCCACCATGCGTTGGTCCGACGGGATCATCATGGGGATCTATGCTGAGGGTGCTGGATCGCTGAATGGGTTTTCCACCATGCATTGGTCCGACGGGATCATCGTGGGGATCTATACCAAGGGCGCTGGATCGCTGGATTACCCTGTATTGTGTTGATGGAATCATGAGGATTCACATCGTTGGATTCCGATGACGGAAGTCCGTTTTGCATGTTTTATGATGCACTGATGATTTATGTATTATGATACTTGTACTAGCATTGTTTTGCTAACCCCTTCGGGGGTGGACATTGTTTTGATGTTCAGGTAACCGAGGAGCGGGGAAGCAACCACAGTACCGACAGGACGATGAAATGGCTCAGTGATGTGGTTGATGTTTATTGTTATTATGATTTGTCTTCTTGGTTCACTTTAGTACTCGAGTACGTGTGTTTTAATAATGTCATTTTCGATATGGTTGTATAAGTTAACTCTTTGGACCAGTTGAACCAGTTCTGTATTTTGAACTTCAGTTGTAAGGTTGAATTATATTTGCATTTCTTTTATTTAGCCTTGTAAATCCTTACTTAAAGGGTTTACGGCGCTGTAATTATTCTGAATATCTCGGGGTGTTACAATACCCACACGCAACAATTGTCATAAAAGGACAGCACACATAGAATACAGTAACAGGTGATAGGTTTACGACTACAAAAGTTACACCTAATGGCAAAAATACAGTCCCAAATCTTCTACCCAGTTTGTTTAGCATGCGCTACAATCGAGATTAGCGTGCGCTAACTATCTGATTCAGTAGTCTATTTGTGAACACAACCCACGTAGCAATAGAACTGAAGGTTATAAATAAACAACAACATACAAAATCCAAACGCCAACAGTTCACACCACCAACTTAATCACAATCCTGAGCATTATTGCCCAACCAACAATATCATAATCACCACATACCCCCTGACTGAAAATCATGAAAACGAAAAGTTAAAAACGAGGGTCACGTCTTGTATAAATTTGGTAGACCTCATTTCAATTTAAAATCATGTTTTCAAAAATCTATAGTACAAATTGAAAATGAAATATCAATAGCTTGAATTCTCAAAAAAAAATGGCTTTGAGGTCATCATACAGAAATCAAAATTTTCCTCCCTCGGAAGATGTTTTAAAAAAATAAAATCACGTGACTCCCCAAGAAAGTTTTCCAAATTCGAACATCAAAGTTTAAGTTGAGTTCTTCTTACTCGAGTTATCTTTCAAAAATACTTCTCAAACATGACAAATGATCACCGACAGTGACGTTTTATAAAATATCGAAAGTACTTCCAAACATATCTATGTTTATAAAATTCTTCAAAAAGTTATTTGCAAGTACGCCGAAGGGAAAATTCTGAAATTAATTAATAATTGATTTACACGAATCTACGAAGTTTTTAGAAATATTTTCAAATATACGCGCAACCAACACAGTTGTCAATATGAGCACATATGTAGCAATTAGCAACAATTAATTAAACATATCTGGTTCCCCAAACACGTGCCCATCTAACACTCAAATCATCATACTAACCGATACCACTCATGAATATAACCTTAAATTCGGACATACATTGAAGCCATCTATTTGTGTTTCCGACCAACTTTGTCATCAACACGTCTCCTGGAATACCTTATTGTCCATAAACTTCAACAACACATTACACCAAACAAAACTCAATCTTAACAGCATATCTCAATTGCTACACATGTAATATACCACAAGTATTAAATACGGTTTCTATCCGACCTCTCACCTATAAACAAAATCGGGCAACACGAAATATAAAGTATAATATATATGGGGAGACTTACATCCACAGATCGCACGAAGATGATGGTTGCACCTTGATACTAATCACGACCGATATCTCAGACGACGCGTCGCGACACGACTCACTCCGACACAATCCGAGAAGAAAAAAACTCAACAACACACAACTCAATCCTGACGGCCTAGGTTTCCGCAACCTGGCTCTGATACCATATTCTGTAATACCCCCAATCCACTTGGGAATATTACAACGCCAAATACCCCCTCCGTGAGGATCTACCAGGCTAAATACAGAACCAGGCATCAAATTTAAATGCCGACAAGGCTAAATAATGAACCATTAGACCGATTTGGTCTTCTACTACAAACATATAACTTGCATGACAAATTCTTTCACGACTCGTACAACAGAAAATATGAGAGTAGAAAGGACAATACAAGGAACTATGACTAACTGCACCCAGAACTGGCCTTCATGTGATTAGTATCATTTGTCTTCCATCATCCTTCGTACCGATCATGTATTTTGCTCCCCAAGAACCTGCACGTACCTAGACGCAATACAAACATCCACCCCTAATTATTCGGGGGTTAGCAAAACTCCACTGTTTTGCTATTGCAAGTATAAAGTACAAATATGAGATATACACAACATTTTCCAAACCAAATAAGAATTTAAAACAACTGACCAGTTAATTATAATAAAAGACTTCCCGAGATAATTCTCTGGAGTAAAACAGTTTGAACCAAGAAAATGGTAACAAAACCAAAACACGTTTTATAAAATATATTTTATAATCTCGAGAGTTTTGAAAATAGTTTGGATTTAGAAATTCTCATCTTATTGAAAAACACATAGGGACACCGTCCCAAAGATTATTTTCCATAATACACTCCGGTCACGAAACATGGGTTCCACGACCCAATACCAAAAACATCACCACCAAAAGACGATTCATACACAATACTTATTCTGGTGCCATTCCAGCCAAGTACCACGATCCTGCATATGATGTGTCTCAACAACGAGAATGACAACGTTTTGATGCTCCGGACATATCAAAATTACCGAAAACATCAACACAACACACTCACGGGGGCTATACTGGTACTGTACTTCACGCGAGATACACACCCCAAAGAGTCCTCGTCAGGCCTGCTCTGGTTGTATAACCCTACTAAGTGATCCGCAGATACTTGAAGTCTAATGGACCTCAGGGACCCTCGCTGGTTTTACTTGGCGCATGACCACCAGTCGTATTTTCTTGGGAAAACTTTCGGCCGATCCATATTGCAGTCTGGTAGATTGTTGCCCACACGACATCTGAATATAGGCGGGATATACTCTAGAATATCTTGAGGTAGAAATGCAAGAAGATCAAGGAAGAGTACAAGGAGGAGTTCGATCGGCGAAAAAAGGATTTTCTACCACTTCGCTTCAAAGGTATGAATTACCAATTCTACTGCGTAATACGTATATTTAAATTGTTAATTAGTCTGTATAATTAATTAATTGACAAGCCTAAATAGATCCACAATTTTTTTGGTTAGTTTATTAAACCAAATATATTCAACTCATCAATTTCGCTTTCGCTGCATTTTTTATTCCAACAATTGGTATCGGAGCCGGTCTTTAGGTTCTGTTCAATTTAATTAATTTTGTGATTAATTTGCTAGCAATTTAATATATTCATATGGTATGATGTTTGGAATATTTGCTAGAAAATGTTTTGCAAAGAAATATGGTCCAACTATCATGGCTATGTGATATTTTTATTTATTTACGCGTTTTTTTGGTAATTTGGCCCGATTTTGAGGCATGTATATATTTTTCCCATGAGAAAATCCATGGGTAGAATAGGATTTTATTTTTCCTTGTAATGTTTGTTGCAAAATTCGATGTATTTTATTAAGTGTAGAATCATAATCGAGTTGGATACACAAAGTACGAAGGAAAAGAAGTCTGGCACGAAAAGGAGTCATGATTGGACGAGCCGACCGAGACCAGCCTGCTGCCGATCGGGACTCGGCCAAAGACATGCCGCCTCGCCGCGGCGCCGGTCGGGCACTGAGTCCAGCAGTCGGGTCAGCCGTGCAGTGGTCGCAGTTCGGGCCTGGGGCCGAGCAGTCGCGGGTCGGGTCGGGCTTGTCCGGGTAGGTTCGTTCGGTGTATGGTCCTATTCGTTTATCCGCCGTTTGTTGCGTCCGTTGGAGCACAATAATTTGTTTTTAGAAATTTCTTGTGCAATTAATTTTGTATGGAAGAAAGTTTCTAAATTTGGCAATTTTTGTGCCCCAGCCGGGAGGAGGTGACGAGATGCTTGAAGTAGTGGGAGCAAAAGAGCCAATGTTTCTCTCGTTATTCAAAACGAGGAATAAAAGCCATGATAATTGGATTTAATTATCCAGTTTTAATTATTTGTTGGTTTTACTGTTTTGATGTATGACATGTATGAATGTATGCGTGATATGTTTCTTGCATGTTAGGACGAGAAAATTAAAAACCTTATTTTTTCAAAATAGCTAAGAATAATTGATTTTTCAAAATCAAGTTGGCCTCCATAATTAGTTTAAATTGTGAAATAATTAGCATGTGCGTTGACATTAGAGTCTTCCTCTACATCGGATGTGCTGATTATTAGCTCACTAGTTTTAAACTTCAATTAGATAACAAAAAGGTGAATGTTATTTTTTATGATAGGACCTCTCTATCTGTAGGACTATTATTATTAAATAATATTATAAGGTTTGTTAATTATGGTGTTCACTTAGGTGTATTAATTAATAAGCTCCCCATCGGAGTCTATATTAATTTAATACATGGCCAAGAGGAACCAACTATTAATTTTACTTGTCAAAACATATCTTGACTAGATTGTAAAATTAAAGACGTTAAAATCTACTTCAGAAATGTATATGTAATTGTCCACACTAACGTGGCTTGCATGTGCGGTTTTTTCGAGGTGTTGGTTGACTACATATATATTGTGTTTTAAGGTTTTTCAATATAATTTGCGTCGAATTGTGTGATGAATGGTGTTTTAATTTTATTCTCATATGTCTTTCAATCCACTAATTGTTCTTCTCAAAGAAATAAACTTGATGGCACTAACTTTGCCGAATGGAAAAGAAATCTTGACATTGTCCTGACTGCCGAGGAGCATAAATTTGTGTTAACTGAGAAAAGCCCTCTTGAACCAGAACCGGATGCCACTCCTGGAGATTTGGATAAATTCCGAAAATGGAATAAGTCTGATGAGATGGCTCGCTATTACATTTTGGCTTCACTGAAATATGTATTGCAGCATCAGCATCAGACGATGGGCTCAGCCGCGGAGATGATGAAAAATCTCACCGAGATGTTTGGTCATCAGAACCGGGCGGCTAGGCAAAATGCAATCAGGGTGTTGATGACAACCCAAATGTCTGAAGGGTCTCCAGTAAGGGATCATGTTCTGAAAATAATGTCTCATTTGAATGAACTGAGCATACTGGGGGCTACTATCGATGCAGAGTCGCAGGTCGATACTATCTTGGACAGCTTACCAAGAAGCTTTGAGCAGTTCCGCCTTAACTACAATATGAATTGTAGGAAATACACTTTGGCGGAACTTCTGACAGAGTTTCAATCTGCTGAAGGTCTCTTCAAACAAGGTTATCATCAAAATCTTGCGGCAACCGGTGCTACTTCTTCAAAACCCAAATGGGGAAAGAAGAAAAAGCAGGTTGGCCAGAAGTAAGTGGCAACCTTCAAAGCTAAGGGAAAGGTTCCTCCGTCCAAGGCTCCTCAGTCTGAGGCAAACAAAAAGCCGAAGGGCAAATGCTATAAGTGCGGTCTGAAGAGGCATTTCAAGAGTGACTGCCCTAAGAAAGGTACGTCTCATGCACTAGTAGTCCAAACATGTTTGGTTGCCTGTTCTATCACTTCGTGGATAGTGGATTCTGTAATATCCGCGATTTTGATTTCCAGTAATTTTCTTTTTTTCGCGGGAGTCCATTTTACGACTCGCTTCTGAACGTTTCGTCATTCTGAGATTGTTTAATTCTGCACTTTTCGACGTCCGAATTCGTTTCGGTGTCGTTTTGTTGAGTTCCGTGCATTTAGCGACTTTCCGCACTTGAGTTCGATTCTTGCAAATCTCGTCTGAAACTGTTGTTTCGAGTTTCTTGTAAGTTCATTTAATGTTATTATTCATGTTGTGAGCTTTGGTTTGGTATTTCAATCGTGTATCGTGTATTTCGGACGTTTGGGCCATTTTTGTAATTTCCTAAAGTTTGGGGTAATTACTTCCGTTGTCGAATTTCGAGCCTTCGGTTGGTCAGAATCATGTGTTTTATTAGTGCTCGGATTCGTCTCTACGAGTACTTCATAACTGTATCTTCGATTCATATTCAGGTTCGGGTTTCGGGGTCGTCCGGGTCATCAGATCTAGCCACGCCCGAGTCATGGCCGGGCATCTTGGGGCCAGGCCACACCTAGCCGAGTAACGTACGTAAGTGTTCGGCAGTTACGGCCGTAAGTCCTGTTACGTACGTAAGGCCTGAGCGGTAACGTACGTAACACTGCCGACATAATTGGACAGTGAGTTCGGCCATGGCCGGTTACGTACGTAAAGCCATGGCCGGTTACGTACGTAAGCGTCCGGCAGGTCTCGACCTATTTAAGGCCTGGGCACGGGTCACTCGGCCATTTCCACTTTTCTTCTTCGTTTTTCACGATCCTTCAATAGAAATCGATGGTTTTGATCGGAGATCAGTAGTACATCAGTTGGGAAGCTTGAATCATGATTATTAACATCATCTAATCCGTGTTCTTCATCCGAATTAAGGTATTTTGGCTTGAACCCTTGTTTTTGAAGATTTTGGGGATTTTTCTTTTGATTTCAATTCTAATCCGTATTTGATCAATTAATTATTGTATAAACGTTGTTTTGAACTTGTTCTATGAATTGGATACTCGTATCTTTGGTTCGTTCAACCCGAGGGGTGATTTCATTGTTTTGAAGGGTCTTGAACATTTAATGTTCGATTAAATGTTCGAATGAGTTCCCTTTGATAGTTTGTTGGGATTTCCGTTGTTTTCGGCCTTGATTCTCATCGTAATCATGTTTTATTGTTCCTTACGGAGGATTATATGTGCTCGATGATTCCGATGTTGAATTTCGTTGGTGATTGATGATTCGTATGGTGTTTTCCCGTAGTAATATTGGTACTATCGTGTTCTTGATAGTGTTTGGGAGATCGGGGCTATTCGACGGCATTCCATCCATCATCTTGTTACGATCGTGGTTCCTAGGCAAGTACCTTGTCCATACATTTCTTGTTTCGTGTATATGATGATTGGTGATCGTCTTGGTATGTTTGTTTGTTTGTTTGAAATGAGTTTTCAAAAGATTCGGTTTAGCCTCGTTAAGGGCTAACTTGCAAAACGCGTGTGTTTTGTGAATATTGTGCTCCGTGAATGGTTAAGTGAACCCTATGAATTCGCTTGTTGTTGTTGTTATGCTTTGATAATATATTTACATATATTATCTCTTTTCGGTGCGTTGTGATTTGACAATTTTGTCGTGCTTTGCATTTGTTGCCTCTGGGTGAATTGTTTGGATATCCTTGGTGTGATATGTTATTTGTGCATGATTGTTTCGCTAGCCAGTTCGGGAGGGTCCTTCGAGGCCTCGGGTGGGATTTGTGGTGGCGCCCCGGTCCTAGGCGATGCCTGTGCGTGTATGTTTTTTGAATATGTTTGCTCACCCCGGGAGGGTTCGACGGGGCCACGGAGGGAGTCCAATGGTTTTGCCCTGGATTCACGAGTGAAATTTCACGAGTGCGTGTGTATGTTTTGTGAATGTGTTTGCTCACCTCGGGAGGGTTCGATGGGGCCACGGAGGGAGTCCAATGGTTTTGCCCTGGATTCACGAGTGAAACTTCACGAGTGCGTGTGTATGTTTTGTGAATGTGTTTGCTCACCTTAGGAGGGTTCGACGGGGCCAAAGAGGGAGTCCAATGGCTCTGCCCTGGATTCACGAGTGAAACTTCACGAGTGCGTGTGTATGTTTTGTGAATGTGTTTGCTCACCTCGGGAGGGTTCGACGGGGCCACGGAGGGAGACCAATGGTAGAGCCCTGGATTCACGAGTGAAACTTCACGGGTGCGTGTGAACTTTATGTCTGTCGAGAATGCGTGACGTGAGTTTTAACCTTGTGTATACTTGTTGGTTTCATTTGTGAAAACAAAACCTTTGGGCTATGACCCCTGTTGATTTTGGAACGAGAAGGATTCGGTAATCCTAAATTGTTTTCTATTAAAACTCTCGATGTCATTTTAAACTGTTTTATAAATTATTTTCCCTGGATTTGTGATCTTTCGATTTTGGAATGTCTTTCCCAAACTCTTGCCTCGGGAAGTACTTTTCGTTTCGTTTGGATCTTTGAGGATTCCTGGTTATTGTTATTCGTGGAATGTGAATTGTATGACTCGTATTTTGCACTTTTTTCTTGCACTAGCAAAACAGTGGAGTTTTGCTAACCCCCGAGTATTCGGGGGGTGAATGTCTGTTTTTGCATTCAGGTTTTGGGAGCATAACACAGGGTCGGCACGAAGGATGATGAAAGATGATCGATACTAATCACATGAGGAACCGTATGTTGTTGTATTGGTTCACTTGTATTTTATTTCCGCTGCTGTATATTTTTCCCCATTGTACGGGAGCATTTTGTATTCGACCCCTGCGTGGGCATGTATTGAGTTGTATGTATTTATTGAAAGACTAAATCGGTCTACTGAGTCATTTTTAGCCTTAAAGGAATTGTTGAGATGTTCGGCGTTGTTTACCAGCCTGGTAGATCCTTGAGGAAAGGCTCTACGGCGTGTAATATCCTTGAGTGGATTGGGGTTGTTACATAAATGGTATCGGGGATTAGGTTGTGGAAACCTAGGCTGTCGGGTTTAGTGGTGTCTGTTGAGTTTTGCCTCATCGGATTTTACCTGACTGAGTCGTGTCGCGACGCGTCGTCTGAGTCTGTTGGTCGTGATTAGTATCGTGGAGAGATCATCATCTTCGTGTGACTTGTGGATGTAAGTCTACCTTCTTTGTGTTGTGCCTCGTGTGACATGAGCTGCTTGTATGATTATATCGTTGATTGATTGAATCCTTATGTGGATTTTGATTCCGTGATATGTGGGTATTCGATTGTAATATTTTATTTATATGAGGAGCGGTGTCGCTGCTAATGTATTTTCGAACTGTATTTTATCCGCTGCGTGAGTCCTTTCAAAATGACTTTCAGTATTTTGCAAACTGAGTTCTAATTCGTAAAACCGATTCCCTAAATCGAGTTTTGACACTTTGGCCTTGAATTTTTTATGATGGTTTGATAAAGGATTTTGTGAGTTTGGGGCATTCTGGCCTATTGAATTTTTGAAAACCTTGAGCATCTTAGAAAATTAAATTTCGAGGCGTACTTTTAAAACGGATTATTTTCTTGCGGTGTTTTCAAGGTGCTTTCTAGTGCCGCAATATATTTCAAAAATTTTCCAGTTGAGGACCAAAATTATTTTGAGATATTTTCAAGTATTTAGAAATGCTTTGCTTAGACCCGACTGTCAAATATTTCTGAAAGTCTTTCACAAAAAGGGAAGTGTCCTCATTTTATCAAGCACGAGATGGTTTTCAAAGTCTCGATAATGGTGTCTGTGCTACTTTTTGAAGGGTGATACTCAAGATCAACTAGTGTTTCCAAAATCATTTTTTTCAAAGGTGGTTTTCATTTTAAAAACATATCGTTCCTGTTTGCGGTCCGGTAATATTTGTATGATGTTTTTTGGTTATGTGTTGGTTATCATTCGGGCCGTTGAGATTGCCGAACGATATCGTCGTTACTATGATTCTGTGTATGCGGGCTACCTTACGTTGATATGTTGTGTGGAATTGGCATCTCTGGTTTGTTTCTTTGTGATGTTATGTTCCATTGTATTGAGCATTTGTATATTCGGTATGCCGACCCGAGGTGTTTCAACCGTGGTGTGCCGGGGGCATGCACGTACCAATTGTCCTTCTCGCCAGTGACGCATTTCAAGTGTGGACCCGAGAGACACAGGATCCAGTTTTGCGAGTTGGGTTTCGAGTCTTTCGGGGCACGACTTCAGCACAGATATCAGGATCGGCTCTAAGAGGCCCATGGGGAATGTTTCCGTCAGCTGCCTTTGTGTTGTTGCTTTGTTTCCATTATTGTGAGTTGCGGGGACGACCTTCTTTTATAAGAGGTCGAATGTAATACCCGTATTGTTTTGGACTTCTGCATTTCCTCTTTCTCAAGTCTATCGACTCGCTCGTGTTCGTTGATACTTTCTGAACTTGTTCTGTATGTCGGTTTCATTGTTCGAACGAGCCGTGATCTTGTTTTGGGTCGATCTGATTATCGCTGTGACTTTTCCGAGTTCGGTTCGATTCTTGTGAACCTTGTTCGGAAGTAACATATTTTAGTTTCTACTAGTTCTTTTGATGTCTTGAGTTGAAGTGTGA
Source organism: Orobanche coerulescens (assembly GCA_033398695.1). Taxonomy (NCBI): domain Eukaryota; kingdom Viridiplantae; phylum Streptophyta; class Magnoliopsida; order Lamiales; family Orobanchaceae; genus Orobanche; species Orobanche coerulescens. The sequence continues at coordinate 41,742,673 of CM065815.1, read as the reverse complement.
ACTTCGGAGTCATTGTTCGGCCGTTGTCATTCGATCATTGTTGTTCGATCATTGTTATTCGATCATTGTTGTTTGATCGTTGTTGTTTGGTCGTAATTGTTCGATCAGGGTTGTCTGACTGTTGTTGCCTGATCTCGTACCGCGAGGAATTGTCGTTCACTGTTAGTCAGCTGTTTCGAGTGTGGCCAGGTGGGTCATTGAGCCGTGCATTGCGAGACGGTAGCTGAGATATTTGGGGATCGAGGCTGCGTCTCTTCTCCGAAAGGGCACAAAGATGCCTAGTATGCTTTTTGAGGATTTAGGCGTAGTCTGAATTATTTGTGATTGTCCTTGTGGATCGTTTTGTGTTTACTTTCTCTTTTCTCGACTGTGCGTGTTCCTTGTAACAGGTGCTTTGTGTTTTGTGATAGTTCGGATAATCGACTTGATTTTATTATTTGTTTGATGATGCTTGTCTCTTGTTGATTTTATTATGTCTCTACCGGTGGCGTTGTGTTGGTCGTCGTGGAGCGTGTTTTCACGCCGTTTGTTCCTTTGCGTTGCTTGTAACATTTCGCCATTGGGCGTAAGCTACGCGTTTCTTGTGTATCTCGTTGAGTGTTTCCTGGCAGGATATTGCTTCTCCCTATTTGTTTTAAGTTTTGGGACGAAACTTCTTTTAAGGAGGGTAGTATGTAATATCCGCGATTTTGATTTCCAGTAATTTTCTTTTTTTCGCGGGAGCCCATTTTGACGACTCGCTTCTGACTGTTTCGTCATTCTGAGAATGTTTAATTCTTCACTTTTCGACGTCCGAGTTCGTTTCGGTGTCGTTTTGTTGAGTTCCGTGCATTTAGCGACTTTCCGCACTTGAGTTCGATTCTTGCGAATCTCGTCCGAAACTGTTGTTTCGAGTTTCTTGTAAGTTCATTTAATGTTATTATTCATGTTTCGAGCTTTGGTTTGGTGTTTCGATCGTGTATCGTGTATTTCGGACATTTGGGCCATTTTTGTAATTTCCCAAAGTTTTGGGTAATTACTTCTGTTGTCGAATTTCGAGCCTTCGGGTGGTCGGAATCATGTGTTCTCTTAGTGCTCGGATTCATCTTTGCGAGTACTTCGTAACCGTATCTTCGATACATATTCAGGTTCGGGTTTCGGGGTCGTCCGGGTCGTCGGAGCTGGCCACGACCGAGTCATGGCCGGGCATCTTGGGGCTGTGCCACACTGCCGAGTAACGCATTTAAAGTGTCCGAAGCTACGGCCATAAGGCCTGGCCGTAACGACGTTACATCGCCGCAGACCGATGCTGAGTTCGCCCATGGCCGGTTACGTACGTAAGCGTGTGGCAGGTCTCGGCCTATTTAAGGTATGGGCGCGGGTCACTCGTCCATTTCCACTTTTCTTCTTCGTTTTTCACGATCCTTCAATAGAAATCGATGGTTTTGATCGGAGATCAGTAATACATCAGTTGGGAAGCTTGAATCTTGATAATTAACATCATCTAATCCGTGGTCTTCGTCCGAATCAAGGTATTTTGGCTTGAACCCTTGTTTTTGAAGATTTTGGGGATTTTCCTTTTGATTTCGATTCTAATCCGTTTTTGATCAATTAATTGTTGTATAAACGTTGTTTTGAACTTGTTCTATGGATTGGATACTCGTATCTTTGGTTCGTTCGACCCGAGGGGTGATTTCTTTGTTCTTGAAGGGTCTTGAACATTTAATGTTCGATTAAATGTTCGAATGAGTTCCCTATGATAGTTTGTTGGGATTTCCATTGTTTTCGGCCTTGATTCTCGTCGTAATCATGTTTTATTGTTCCTTATGGAGGATTATAGGTGCTCGATGATTCCGATGTTGAATTCCGTTGGTGATTGATGATTCGTGTGGTGTTTTCCCGTAGTAATTTCGGTACTATCGCGTTCTTGATAGTGTTCGGGAGTTCAGGGCTATTCGACCGAATTCCATCCGTCGTCTTGTTACGATCGTGGTTCTTAGGCAAGTACCTTGTCCATACATTTCTTGTTTCGTGGATATGATGATTGGTGATCGTCTTGGTATGTTTGTTTGTTTGTTTGAAATGAGTTTTCAAAAGATTCTGTTTAGCCTCGTTAAGGGCTAACTTGCAAAACGCGTGTGTTTTGTGAATATTGTGCTCCGTGAATGGTTAAGTGAACCCTATGAATTCGCTTGTTGTTGTTATTATGCTTTGATAATATATTTACATATATTATCTCTTTTCGGTGCGTTGTGATTTGACAATTTTCTCGTGCTTTGCGTTTGTTGCCTCTGGGTGAATTGTTTGGATATCCTTGGTGTGATATGTTATTTGTGCATGATTGTTTCGCTAGCCAGCTCGGGAGGGTCCTTAGAGGCCTCGGGTGGGATTTGTGGCTTCGTCCGGGTCCTAGGCAATGCCTGTGCTTGATTGTTTTGCTAGCGAGCTCGGGAGGGTCCTTCGAGGCCTCGGGTGGGATTTGTGGTCGCGCCCCGGTCCTAGGCGATGCCTGTGCGTGTATGTTTTGTGAATGTGTTTGCTCACCTCGGGAGGGTTCGACGGGGCCACGGAGGGAGTCCAGTGGTTTTGCCCTGGATTCACGAGTGAAACTTCACGAGTGCGTGTGTATGTTTTGTGAATGTGTTTGCTCACCTCGGGAGGGTTCGACGGGGCCACGGAGGGAGTCCAATGGTTTTGCCCTGGATTGACAAGTGAAACTTCACGAGTGCGTGTGTATGTTTTGTGAATGTGCTTGCTCACCTCGGGAGGGTTCGATGGGGCCACGAAGGGAGTCCAATGGTAGGGTCCTGGATTCACGAGTGAAATTTCACGGGTGCGTGTGTACTTTATGTCCGTCGAGGACGCGTGATGTGAGTTTTAGCCTTGTGTATACTTGGTTTCATTTTTGAAAACAAAACCTTTGGGCTATGACCCGTGTTGATTTTGGAAAGAGAAGGATTTGGTAATCCTAAATTGTTTTCTATTAAAACTCTCGATGGCATTTTAAACTGTTTTATAAATTGTTTTCCCTGGATTTGTGATCTTTCGGTTTTGGAATGTCTTCCCAAACTCTTGCCTCGGGAAGTACTTTTCGTTTCGTTTGGATATTTGAGGATTCCTGGTTATTGTTATTCGTGGAATGTGAATTGTATGACTCGTATTTTGCACTTTGTTCTTGCACTAGCAAAACAGTGGAGTTTTGCTAACCCCCGAGTATTCGGGTGGATGTCTGTTTTTGCATTCAGGTTTTGGGAGCATAACACAGGGTCGGCACGAAGGATGATGAAATATGATCGATACTAATCACATCCAGTTGTATTTTATTTCCGTTGTAGTATATTTTTCCCCATTGTACGGGAGCATTTTGTATTCGACCCCTGCGTGGGTATTTATTGAGTTGTATGTATTTATTGAAAGACCAAATCGGTCTACTGAATCATTTTAAGCCTTAAAGGCATTGTTGAGATGTTCGACATTGTTTACCAGCCTGGTATATCCTTGAGGAAAGGGTCTACGACGTGTAATATCCCTGAGTGGATTGGGGGTGTTACAGATTCGGGCTCCACTGATCATGTTTGTTATGACTCGCAGGGGTTCCAAGTAACCAAAGTACTTAGTGCAGATGAGATTACTATTAGTTGGGGCGACTATTGCAGGTTGAAGGCTGTTGCAGTGGGAGTCGTGCAGTTAAAAGTTAATGATAGGATTCTAGTCCTAAATAATGTATTATTAGTACCTGATTTTAGAATGAATTTAATTTAAGTTTCTAAATTGCGTTGTGATGGATATTCAGTTTCTTTTGGAGATAATGCAATTATTAAAAGAAATGGTGAATATGTTTGCACGAGTACTTATAATGAAGGACTTTGTATCATTAATGTTGCACAACTCCCTTGCACAATTATAAATCGCTTAATTCTTTGACTAATCCTAATAAAAGAGAAGGACCTTCGAGCATAAATCAAACATATTTGTGACATTTACGATTAGGTCATATTAACCTTAGAAGGATTTAAATATTGGTAAATGATGGCCCATTGGATTCATTCCAGGTTGAGTCATTTCCAATCTGCGAATCCTGTCTGGAAGGGAAACTGACTAAAAGGGCTTTCCAAAGCAAAGGAAATCGTACACAAAATGTATTGGAATTGGTACACACCGATGTAGGTGGTCCAATGAACATCCTGGCTAAGGGTGGTTTCGAATACTTCATCACGTTTATAAATGATTATTCGAGATATGGATACATCTATTTGCTGCGACGTAAGTCTGAATCTTTTGATAAGTTCAAAGAATTCAAGACTGAAACGGAGAAGCATCATGGACAGAGTATCAAGTCACTACGATCTGATCGTGGTGGCGAATATCTTAATGGAGAGTTTTTGGATTTCTTGGCACATGAGGGGATTATTTCCTAGCTCACTACGCCTGGTATACCACAACAAAATGGTGTTGCTGAACGAAGGAATTGTACTTTATTAGAGATGGTTAGGTCAATGATGAGTTATTCTGATTTTGCCTATTTCGTTTTGGGGATATATGCCTTGGAAATAGCGGCGTACATTCTAAACTTGGTGCCTTCGAAATCAGTTCCAAAAACACCCACAGAACTGTGGAATGGGCACAAACCTAATCTGGGACATGTTCGAATTTGGGGTTCACCAGCACACGTGCTGAATAAGAAAGCTGATAAGTTGGCATATCGTACAGAAGTACGAGTATTTGTAGTATATCTGAAGGGAATGAATGGTGGCTTATTCTACAGTCCTAAAGATCAGAAGGTCATTGTTAGCACCAATGCCCGGTTCTTAGAGGAGGACTATGTAATAAGCTACAAGCCTAGGAGTGAGGTCATTCTATAGGAACTTAGGGGCGAGATTTCGATAATACCAATTGTACAAACACCCAGTATACCACATATCGACACTATCGTGGATATGCAAACCAAGGACACGCCTCGTCGTAATGGGAGGGTTGTTCGTCAACTTGATCATTTCATCGGCGTGGGAGCATCTTCGGACCACTCCCCGGACCAGGATGAAATGGATCCATGTACGTATAGGCAGGCAGTTCAAGACAAGGATGCTGAATCCTGGCAAACGGCAATAGAATCTGAAATGGGATCTATGGATTCCAATCAAGTGTGGGAGATAGTAGATCTACCCAATGGGGTAAAACCCATTGGAAGTAAGTGGGTCTAAAAGCATAAGAGAGGATCAAAAGGGAAGGTTGAAACCTTCAAAGCAAGACTTGTTGCGAAAGGTTACACTCAGAAGGAGGGCATCGACTACGATGAGACCTTTTCGCCGGTAGCCATGCTTAAATCGATCCGGATTCTCTTAGCTATAGCTGCGCATTTGGATATGGAGATTTGGTAGATGGATGTCAAGACTGTATTTTTGTACGGGAGTCTTGATAAGGAAATCTATATGCGCCAACCTGAGGCATACATTGCTGAAGAGAGGAGCACTTAGTGTGCAAGCTTAAGAGAGCCATTTATGGTCTCAAGCAAGCATCAAGGTCTTGGAATATGCGATTTGATGAGGTTATTCAATCGTATGGTTTTGAACAGTGTCCTAGTGAGGTTTGTGTATACAAAAAGTGCGATGGAAACATGCTACTGTGTCTTGTATTGTACGTAGATGATATACTTCTAATTAGAAACAATGTGAAGATATTATCAGACGTAAGGTTATGGCTGTCTGAGCAGTTCGATATGAAGGATTTGGGAGAAGCCGGGCACATCCTTGGTATTAAGATCTTTCGAGATTGCAAGAAAAGGATGTTGTGCTTATCTCAAGCATCCTATGTCGATACGGTGCTGAAGCGGTTTAGTATGGAGAATTCCAAGAAAGGTTTCTTACCTTACAGACATGGAATTCAGCTATCTAAGGCTATGTGTCCTAGGACACAGAAGGAGATGGATGACATGAAGCTGGTCCCTTATGCTTTGGCAGTGGGAAGCCTCATGTATGCTATGCTTTGCACTAGGCCTGATATCTGTCATGCTGTAGGCATGGTGGCAAGATACCGGTCGAACCCAGGACCGAGACATTGGATTGCTGTCAAGCATATACTCAAGTACCTGAGAAGGACTAGGGAGCATATGCTTGTATATCAATCGGATACACTTTGTCCTTTGAGTTACACTGACTCAGATTTCAGTTCGGACAAAGAAAAGTCGAAATCAACTTCCGGATATGTTTTGACATTGGGAGGTGGAGCCATCAATTGGACGAGTGTTAAGTAGAAATGCATGGCTCAAGTACTTTCTAAAGGATTTGGGTGTGATTCCTAATTTGCCTAGGAGTATTACACTTTATTGTGATAATACCGGTGCTATTGCAAATTTGAAGGAACCACAGGCCCACAAAGCAAGCAAACATATCAAGTGCAAATATCATCTCTTTCGAGATTTTGTGAAGAGAGGAAAGATTATTGTTTCCAATATAGCATCCGAAGACAACCTAGCTGATCCTTTCACGAAAGGGTTGCCCTCAAAGTCATTTGAAGGGCATGTGGAAGGAATGAGGTTAAGATGTATGACACCTTTGCTTTGAGTATAAGTGGGAGATAGATAGACATAGTCTAGATAGTATACTTCAAAAGCATGCTTTGAGTATAAGTGGGAGATTGTTAGGGTTGTATACATCAAAACATACTTTATGCTTGTATTACCCAATTTCCCGGTCTTTATCTATGAGAATATTTAATTCATTTTATCACATGTTTTGCACATTTATTCACACTATGGTTATGCAAATGTTGTCTAAATTACTTTATATATTAGATGATGTGGTGTGTCGAGTCACACAGAAGATCACATTATCAGTCCCTTATATAGTTGTAATTAGTTCACAACCTATATAACGTTAGACCGTTATGTGAGAGGTTGTAATATATGCTTAAGATTGGTTGGTCTTGACCATTAGCATATATTAGCGTATTCGGTATACATTGAATAGGATCGAGGTGAGATAGATTCTTATGTACTGACTACAAGAAGAACGTACATCTCGGAAAATTATTATTTCATAATTATAGTGATTAATATTTAATTATATATATTTGATATTTATTGCTTTGATTTATCATGGGTGAGAGCCAAAATAATTGACTCAATATGCTCGATATTTTGGGCAACATTATTATTTATATTAGGGGTTTTCTTAGATCTATCCAATTTATCCATTTCGGATCTTGAACTCTTTGAGATTATGATGTATCTACCCCATACCCACGTTTCCCCTATGGTTATATGGATGTTTTTGTACTTTATTCGGATTTGAGAGGGTTTGGATGATTTCCAACCTCTAAGTGATTATCCTTGGAGTTTTGTGAATCGTAGGCGGGTTTCGGGAGTTTCTACATGTGATTTGAGTATAGATTATTAATTATCGTATTCCTTATGAATCGTTTAGGTGCCGGAAGTGCATTCTTGGACCTACCGAACTTGTGTAATTTTCCTTTCGATTCGTGATGTCCGAAAGGCAAGTATATGTTTATGATTGTATATTCTTGACTTTGAAAGTAAGGTATATGTGTAATACCCGGATGTGAATTCATTATTTCTATTCAGTAAATGTCACTCAGAAATTTTTCACTCAGTAATAATCATTCATCAGTCATATTCATTCAACTGTTTTCACCGTTAGGCGTACTTTGGAATCACATATCAGTTGATATTCATCATTCATCATTGTTCGAGATCGAGATGGGAGTATCATCATCATCATCATCATCATGTTTTGGTAATCTGTGTGTGAGGTAGCGCACGCTACGTACCTTAGTTAGCGCACGCTAATTAAGTACAGGTAGCGCACGCTAGGTAATCAGAATTAGCGCACGCTAGCGCAAGTGAGGCAGACAATCCAGAAGGTACTGGCTGATTTGGGAAATTCATAGCGCACGCTATGAGTGGTAAGTAGCGTATGCTAATTGTGCTGTTAACGCACGCTAAGTCACATTAGTGATGCACGCTAACGCGAGCAAGGCATAGTACAGTAGGTCCTGGACTTCAGTTTCTGAGTACCAGACATTAGTTAGCGCACGCTAACAATTTGGTTTAACTCACGCTATCGGGAAGGTGTTAGAGCACGCTACCAAGTTCGAAGCGCACGCTAGCGAGGCAGTCAGAGCTCACTGGACTGCCCAGTAAACCGCTAGCACATGCTAAATATAAGGTCATATCGTGCACTAATCTGGGTTACTATATATGGGACAGTTTGATCCAGATTCGTCATTTTTCATTTTCCTCTCCTCCTTCCGTCGATTTTGGGCGATTTTGGATGTTTTGGAGAGATCTTTTCGAGCTGCATTCACCTATCATCATTTTCAAGCTTCTAAGTCGGATTAATCATCATTCAATCCTTTCCAACACACCAAATCAAGGTAATAACTTCTTAGATCTAGAATTTCGGATTTTGGGTTTTTCCTTCTGATCTCTTCGTGTAAACTTGATACCGTGGCCCTAATTGTGATACGGCTTCGTGCCGCGGATTCAGCCCTAATTGTGATACGGCTACATGCCGTGGCTTCGGCCCTATTCGATATAGCTTCGGGCTATTTTAACTTCAGGTGATTGTGATATTTGACAGCTTCAGCTGAGTGGCTTTCAGGCCTTTGTGATGTCTTGGTAATTTCATTGGAGCCTTCGGGCATTGTGATTCAAAATTAATTCAGTTCTTGTTTGCTTCATCTTCGTGTAATTCATTGTGGTGTTCTGTGTCGCTGATTTGCCGTTGGGCACGTATACTTTAACCTATTGAGCAGGTATTGATCATATGCCGTGGGCATAGTGTTTCACGAATGCTCGGTTCTTACCTTGGTTTGTGAGCATCTCGTATTATTATCATTGTACCGTTTCATTCTGCCTTTGGATGCATATCATGTTATACATGTATTTGATGTTCATTATCTGGATGACTGACCCCGTGGGGGCGGAACAAGTTTTCATTTTTTAGGTGCTTGCGAGGAGAGAGTTGAGACACAGGGGCATGACGTTGGTGATGAGGCATTCGAGCGATACTAGTCCGAGTTGTTCATGTTGGTCAGTCAGTTGGAGTGTTCTCCAGTTTGTCAGTCATTGTCATTATGTATTACCCGAGCAGATGCTCGTAGATGTTGTTGTATTTCATTTTGGCCATGTACGCCCATCGTTGTCGTTGAAATTCCTTATCGGAATATTGGGTAGGATATCATAGTAGGGACTGTGATCTCCCTTGTTGGTTAATTTTAATGTATTTTAGTCATGTTCGCCTGGTGGATCTTCGGGTGTGGGGTCCACGACACTGTAATAACCCATTGGGATTTGGGGGTGTTACAGAAGTGGTATCAGAGCTTTGGGTTGTGAGATACCCTAATATGTGAGTTATGTGGCTCTACCGTCGCGGTAGTAGTGGGGCTGTCAGATTATGACAATCTGGACAGTCGGGTTTTGTGAGTCGTTAAGTTAGTACGGCTGCACGAGTCATTCATTCATTGAGTCGTCATCAGTGAAGACTAGTATCGCAAGACCTCGAAGCTTCGTATGACCTGTGTAAGGACTCGATTCTCTTTATGTTCATACATTCATCATGTCATTAATTATACATGCTTTGTTGAAACATATATGTGATATTAATGTTACGATTGATTCATGGCTAATTGTTTTGGAGCACGTATGACCTGTGTAAGCGATAAGGATCAACTCATTCATCAGTCAACAATCCTTAATCATCATTTTTTATCTTGTCGATCATATTAATTCATTCATCACTCAGTCAATCTCATTGCTCTGTTAATTCATTCATCACTCAGTCAATCTCATTGCTCAATTAATTCATTCATCACTCAGTCAATCTCATTGCTCAGTTAATTCATTCATCACTCAGTCAATATCATTGCTCAATTAATCCATTCATCACTCAGCCAATCTCATTGCTCAGTTAATTCATTCATCACTGAGTCAATCTCATTGCTCAATTAATTCATTCATCACTCAGTCAATCTCATTGCTCAGTTAATTCTTTCATCACTCAGTCAATCTCATTGCTCAGTTAATTCATTCATCACTCAGTCAATCTCATTGCTCAGTTCATTCAATCATCACTCACTCAATCTCATTGCTCAGGTAATTCATTAATCATCCAGTCCATCTCACTGTACAGTTGTTGATCTTGTAGATCGAATTTTCAACCTTGTTAACTTGTTCAAGGTAATCATTTTAGGAATTTCATCAGGTAATCATGTTACCCCATTTGATCTTTCATGCGATCTTATCATATTCCGGCGTCACGTGGACGATCATTTTACCGCATTATTAATGCATTCATTATGTTAGAGCATGTATGCTCATTATCATCATTCCGTAACGTAATCATAATGCGACCTTCATACGGGATCTGTAATTATCATGTGACTTTCCTGCTTTAGTATGGAAAGAGCTGTCAGAGGGACATCGGGCTCCGACGTCCAAGAGATCGTTTTCTAATCATCCTCGTGCTGAGAAAGCATCTTCTTCTCAGACGATGAGTTCGACTGTTGTTTGCTTTAATTTTGATTCAGCAGGGCATGTTAGTACTCGGTGTACGGTGCCAACTATTGTTTATTTTCCGTGTGGGAGGCTGGGGCACCTTCGGAAATACTGCAGGAGTTCTAGTGCCGATAGACCTCGAGAAGGCTCACAAGCCTCAAGGGATTTTGTTACTTCAGCCCGTGCATCATCCAAGGGGTCCTATCAGGCTTCGAGAGCCAGAGGTAAGGACATTCATCACTGGGTTTGAACAAGTTAATTCTTGCTCGGTAATAGGATAATCATTCATTTCATTGTCGTTCATTCATTCATATAATTCATTCATCATATATATCAATCATGTTGAGACTTATAATTATCAAACTAATCATTCATTTCACGAGGAACAACGGTTCCAATCACTTCATGGAGCTATCACTCATTAAGTTATTAATTCACCTCGGTGAGTCATTCTTAATCCTTGTTGGATTTCGATTCATTATCATTCATTTTGATCATTTTGTTCTTGTGACCTTCCGGGATCATATTGAGCGGTAAGTTCAGATTTGAGTCTACCTTGAATCGATGGGATCGAGGAGATCGATGATATGGAAGATATCGATATGGGGTACATTTGAGATGTGGCCTTGTTTTTCGGATGACTGGGTAACTCAGTCCATAATACTGTATCGTTGTTTCGAATCATTTATGGTTGTTCTATTTTTATAAGGATCGTATTTGAGAATCTTGAGATTTTGAGATCATTTGTTGCGTTACTTTGGTATTGTAACCGAGATTTCGTGATTATGTGGGTAATCGTTCATTGAGTTTTGAGACGTCTAGTCATGGGGACTAGGGCATGCGGTTGATATGGTTCCGAGGAATAATTGTACAGTGCTGTTTTCAGATCGTGATGGGTGGTTCATATCCCGAGATATTTACCCTTAGTTTCGGGCACGAAACTCTTTTTAAGGGGGGGGGGGAGTATGTAATACCTGGATGTGAATTCATTATTTCTATTGAGTAAATGTCACTCAGTAATAATCATTCATCAATAATATTCATTCAACTGTGTTCACCGTTAGGCGTACTTTGGAATCGCATATCAGTTGTTATTCATCATTCATCATTGTTCGAGATCGAGATGGGAGTATCATCATCATCATGTTTTGGTAATCTGTGTGTGAGGTAGCGCACGCTACATACCTTAGTTAGTGCACGCTAATTAAGTACATGTAGCGCACGCTAGGTAATCAGAATTAGCGCACGCTAGCGCAAGTGAGGCAGACAATCCAGAAGGTACTGGGCTGATTTAAGAAATTCATAGCGCACGCTACGAGTGGTAAGTTGCGTACGCTAACTGTGCTGCTAACGCATGCTAAGTCACATTAGTAACGCGCGCTAACGCGAGCAAGGCAGAGGACAGTAGGTCATGGACTTCAGTTTTTGAGTACCATACATCAGTTAGCGCACGCTAAGAATTGGGTTTAACACATGCTATCGGTAAGGTGTTAGCGCACGCTACCAAGTTCGAAGCGCACACTAGCGAGGCATCTAGAGCTAACTAGACTGCCCAGTAAACCACTAGCACACGCTAAATATAAGGTCATAGCGTGCGCTAATCTGGGTTACTATATATGGGACAGTTTGATCCAAATTCGTCATTTTTCATTTTCTTCTCCTCCTTCCATCGGTTTTGGGCGAATTTGGATGTTTTGGAGAGATCTTTTCGAGCTGCATTCACCTATCATCATTTTCAAGCTTCTAAGTCGGATTAATCATCATTCAATCCTTTCCAACACACCAAATCAAGGTAATAACTTCTTGGATCTAGAATTTCGAATTTTGGATTTTTCCTTCCGATCTCTTTGTGTAAACTTGATATTATGTTGGAATATATTAGATATGGATTATCTATCTTGGATACTTGTATTCTTATGGATTCATTGGTGTAATTTTCGGAATTTGTGAATCATTGAGAAATTTTTCAAGAAAACCTTGGTGTTGACTTTGGAATTTTTGGGGGTTTCAACTAGATGTTGTTGAAATCCCAATTTAAGTATTCCTATAGGATTATCGATGGTATTAATGAGGTTTTGCTGGATTGAATCATTCATTGGAAGTTGGTTGTCGATATAATTGAGTTTGGGTTGTAAACAATTAAAGATTGTTTACAACGTGTTTGTTAGAATGCCCCAATGAGTTTTGGGTAGTGTTGTATCGACTTTTGAGTTGGTTGTGATCATGCTTGATTCATATATTAAGCGTATTGTTGGTACTTGTGTTATTCAAGGTTGTTCGAGCGGTCGGTTTTCCAATAAGGATGTTGATCGTGGAAGGACTTTCTTGCCTTCGGTTTGAGGCAAGTTTTATACTTGTACTAGTCAATGAGATTAATGTTATCATATATGTGTATGAATGTGTTGTATCAGTCCGAGACTTAGTCTTTTCATAAGTTCATTGATATTAGGGGATCGTTCGATACGATACTCTTCGTCGATTATGCCAAATGGTTATTATTGTTCATTAATGGCCAGTTCAAGGCATTGGGATACTCGTTGTTAATGTTATTGTCGATAGCCAGTTCGCGGTATCGATGTATCGATTGTTGTTGATAATATCGATGTCGATCTAAGACATTGTTGTAATCATTATTATTAATGTTGGCGTCCTATCATTCATGTTATGTTGGACGATTGAAGGCAGTGTCATATTCGTTCTCATCCTCGTCGTCGGTAACCGATTAAAGGTGTTCAATCATTCATTGTATCATTATCATCGATGGGCCATTTTAAGGCAATCGAGGTATTCACTCATTCATCTTATCATTGTTGTCGATTGGCCGTTCTAAGGCAATCGAGGTATTCACTCATTCATCATATCATTGTTGTCGATTGGCCGTTCTAAGGCAATCGAGGTATTCACTCATTCATCACATCGTTGTTATCGACTGACCGTTCTAAGGCAATCGAAGTATTCAATCATTCATTGTATCATCATCATTGGTTGGCCATCCTAAGGCAATCGAGATATTGAATCATCCGCTGCATCATTGGTATCGATTGGTCATTCTAAGGCAATCGAGGTATTGAATTGGGACTGTCGAGGACTGTGCCCATCCGTGAGTTACTGTCGTCGTGTTGGCCGACTCAAGGCAGCACACTATCATTCTTGTGATTTCGGTAATCTTGGGATCGTTTCCGTTTGTGATTATTTGTTTTTGGAGGCTAGCCTCGGCTAGTGCTCGATGGGTAAGTTTGGGGAGTTTGAAACCTTCACGATGGACTTCCCAACACCTACAATCAGTAGGTCAACGGTCACTGGATGATTTCATTATGGGTAAGTTTGGGGAGTTTGAAACCTTCGCGGTTGACTTCCCAACACCTACAGTCAGTAGGTCAACGGTCACTGGGTGATTTCATTATGGGTAAGTTTGGGGAGTTTGAAACCTTCGCGGTTGACTTCCCATCACCTACAGTCAGTAGGTCAATGGTCACTGGGTGATTTCATTATGGGTAAGTTTGGGGAGTTTGAAACCTTCGCGGTTGACTTCCCAACACCTACAATTAGTAGGTCAACGGCCATTGGATGGTTTCACTGTGATACGGCTTCATGCCGTGGCTTCGGCCCTAATTGTGATACGGCTTCGTGCCGCGGCTTTGGCCCTAATTGTGATACGGCTATGTGTCGTGGCTTCGGCCCTATTCGATACAGCTTCGGGCTATTTTAACTTCAGGTGATTGTGATATTTGACAGCTTCGGCTGAGTGGCTTTCAGGCCTTTGTGATGTCTTGGTAATTTCATTGGAGCCTTCGGGCATTGTGATTCATAATTAATTCAGTTCTGGTTTGTTTCATCATCGTGTAATTCATTGTGGTGTTCTGTGTTGCTGATTTGCCATTGGGCACGTATACTTTAACCTGTTGAGCAGGTATTGATCATATGCTATGGTCATAGTGTTTCACGAATGCTCGGTTCTTACCTTTGTTTTTTAGCATCTCATATTATTATCATTGTACCGTTTCATTCTGCCTTTTGATGCATATCATGTTATACATGTATTTGATGTTCATTATCTGGATGGCTGACCCCATGGGGGCGGAACATATTTTCATGTTTTAGGTGCTTGCGAGGAGAGAGTTGAGACACAGGGGCATGACGTTGGCGACGAGGCATTCGAGCGATGCTAGTCCGAGTTGTTCATGTTGGTCAGTCAGTTAGAATGTTCTCCAGTTTGTCAGTCATTGTCATTATGTATTACCCGAGCAGATGCTCGTGGATGTTGTTGTATTTCACTTTGGCCATGTAGGCCCATTGTTGTCGTTGAAATTCCTTATCGGAATATTAGGTAGGATATCATAGTAGGGACTGTGATCTCCCTTGTTGGTTAATTTTAATGTATTTTAGTCATGTTCGCCTGGTGGATCTCCGGGTGTGGGGTCCACGGCACTGTAATAACCCAATGGGATTTGGGGGTGTTACAATATGAATTGTATGATGGTATACATCCACTCTAGGACGGTCCGACGGGTCTTCTGAGGGTTCCGTAGCCTTTGGTGCGGTTCCACGGATAGTTTGGGTTAACCACTCTGGGTCGGACCGACGGGTCCTCTGAGGGTTCCGTTGCCTTTGGTGCGGTTCCACGGTTAATCACGTATGTATTGAATGTGATGCTATGAGATTTAGTTATTCCGGAATACTAGTCTTGAGTTGATCAAATGTTGATTACATTTACTTTATTGTCGAGAAGTATTGTGTTTCATATTCGATATACTTGTACTAGCTATTCGACGGCTAACCCCTTTATGGGGGAAATACCTTTCATGTATTTCAGGATCCTGGTGAGCGGATAGGCACGTACCGGCTCGGCATGAAGATGATGGGCAAGTGTGATGATGTGTCTTGTCACCGGTTATGTTTTGTATTTCCTCCATTCAATGATGTTGTACTTGAATGGTTATGAGTACTCGAGTACTGTTTTTAGTTTCCTTGATGTTTTGGCCTGTGTTGCCATGGGATTGATTCTTGATGTGATGTATTCGGTTTTATTGGATATTGTTATGAGTGCCAACTTCATGGTTCTCCTATTTTATTATGCTTGGACCTTATCAGTCAAAGTTCATGATTCCGCGTGTAAATGGCCTTGTGAGTCCCACGGCGGGGCTTACAGCGCTGTAATATACCCTGAATAACTTTGGGGTGTTACAGAATATGGTATCGGAGCTTAGGTTTATTGATACCTAGGCTGTCGGTCATTTGGGTCGATTAAGTCATCGTTCGTCTACAGTATCACCACTTTGCCATCATCACAGTGCGACCGGTACTTGTAAGTCCTCTTACTGTTCTTGTGTTTTCTTAATCTCTTCGCTTTTAGTTTGGTATTCTTGGGAATCGGTCACTTCTAGGACGTGTGATTTAGATTATACTTACGCACGTGTGCGCCCTTCAGAATGCCTGCTGACAGGGGACAGAGACGAGGACGTGGTCGCGGATGCAGACTCTTCTTTGAGATACTGTCAAAATTGCAAATTGCGATATTGGTGTGTGTTGGTATTATGTTGAGACTTTCTATAAGAGTCGTATGCTAGTATCATGAATGGTCATCGGCTTCACGCACCTGTAAGTATACTATTTCAATTATTCGCTTGTGGCGACGATTGATTGCTCTTGTGATGAGTTTGTAAATTTTGGGTTGATCTATTGTTGGTGACAGGATTGCAAATTTCGAGGACGAAACTTATTTTAAGGGGGTAGTATGTAATATCCGTATTTTTCAGTATAAATTTTTCACATTATTTTATCTGAGATATACTGGATAGCATGGTGTCTATACAGTATAGATAAAATAATTTGATAACTGAGACACTTGTACTTGTATAATTGTCGTAGTTGGTCGACAATTGCATTTGAGGATATCGTGTATCAGGTTGTTTTAATTTTTGATATCGTGTATATCATATGAGAATGTTATTGGGATGAGTATATGTATTCAGTATGTTGAGACGACGGACAGGAACAGTTGGAATTGGCCAAGTATAGCCTGATTTGCGCACACTAATATTCAAGCATAGCGCACGTTGTTGTGCAAGCTTAGCGCATGCTAAAGGATAGACTAGCGCGCGCAAGGCCATGTCAGAAGTAATCCGAGTGTTAGGTAAGGTTGTCGACAGCTTCCAGTTTTCATGCGTCAACGGCATTTGGCGCACACTGAATATAAGGTTAGCGCACGCTAAATGTAGATCGATCAAGAAAATCCCGGCAATCGTGGGTGTTTTCGGCATGTGGTACATAGGCATCTTCGGGGTAGGTGAAGACTGTCGAGTCAACTACGATTAGTGCACGTTACGTATGGAGATAGCGTACGCTAATGAGTCTTTCACTGTAGCAAGTCAACGACCATGTAACGTACGTTATGGCATAGGACTTACGTACGTAAGACATGGCACGAAATGGGACAGTAGCCTCAGGACTGCGATAGCGCACACTAACATAGTCAGTTAGCGCACGCTACGGCCGGTAGAGCACGCTATCTAGTGGAGTAGTGCACGCTATAATGTGAAGTTTAAATATGTGCAGTTGGGCATTGATACTCATTTTCGGCCATTTCTTCCCTTAACCCGATAGAGACTATTCTTGGAGGAGGTTTTGAGGTTCCAAAACACTTGAGTATCATGGAGTTGATCGTTTGTAATGTCATTAAGCTTAGAATCGATTGGAATTGAATTCAACCCATTTCTTCGAAGAAGTAACTAACATTCACTTTGGATTTCGTTTTGGATTGCATTTTGGTGTTCTTGAGTTGATGATTATCATATAAACAAGTTTATATGTATGATTGTGAGATGGATTGCCGAATTATGTTGACCTTGTTGTTGATATATGGACATTGATATGATTCTTCTGGTATAAATTGCGTTGTTCGTCTTATAGAGATATGTTGGTTAATCCTTCTCCTCATTTCGGACGTTGATGTTGATTGTTGATGTTAAGAAACAAGTTATGTGAGTAGGTGATATGATTTTCATATGGTCTTGATGATATACGAATTTCGATTATGAATTTGATGAGAGTATTATCCTTCTTTGAGTATATGTGTTCATACTAGTTGAATGATCGGATGATTGGATTAATTGATAATCTTAATGTATAGTATTGGTGTGAGGTTGATAAATATGAACCAGGGTAAAACATATCATGTTGAATTTACAGTTGAATTCGGAATAGGGTATGCTGTGTAATCCTCGTTATCGGGATAAGTTGATATGATTATTCATGATAATAACCGGTAATTTGTTTTCTATGAATTTACGAATATGAACAAGAAGGAACCTTGTAATTCGTATTTAAAGTTGAAGTTGGAGTCGAGTATGTTAAGATACTTAATTAAATTGATTGTTGATATGACTATCGGATTGTGGAATCGTATTATGGTTATAGGTTCGTGATTATTTGACTTGGGTTGTTCGGATTTGTGTTTAATCGAGATATTGGAGAACCGTTGGGTTTGCTAATCAGTTATATTAATTGTTAATTATGATTATCGAGTTGCGGTTTGTATTGTGGATATGAGTTCGTAATTATTGAGTTGGACTATTTGGTTTTGTCTATGATCAATGTATTATTGAGCCGTTGAGTTGATTGGTTTGTTATATCGAGGGTTGATTATTATCGAATGTGTGTTAATCGATTGTTTCAATAGGTTGTGTTGGGATAACAATACCCAGTATCGAAACAGTTAGGATAAACAATCCATGTATCGAATAGTGGTGATAAGATGTTTTGACAATATGCCAATCCAGCATACAGTAAGCAAACTATATCGAAAAGCTGATCAAAAGTGTCAACCTGTATCGAAGACCTCTCGTAAATCCAGCATACAGTGGAACCTATCATACAGCAAAGAAGTCTCATAAAGACTAAGTATGGAAGCTGTCTCGAATCGAAAATACAGTGATCCTTCCATACAGCTCTCAACAGGACAAGAAGGAATCTTCAGTATTCGCTAGAAGTCAAGTCCCGTTGATAAAGAAGTATTTAAATACTAAAGGATAAAGTATTTAAATACTGTAAGTCAGAAGATCTTCAAATCCCGCTATATCCGGATCTCAGTCAAATGTCTGTTGTCGCAGAATCTTGCCCAACGGATAGATTTCCAACGGATATATTTCAGAAGACTATATATATTTCCAGAGTTTGAAGATCATACTACTACTGAACAACTGCATTACTGAACGACTTACAAACGATCAAGCTTACAAGAAATATTCAGAGCAAAACATATCTCCCAAGCTTTCTGCTTTTCAGATAAAAGAGATATACAGTGCTCAACCCTTGAACAACACATCATCAGCTTATAGCCCAGAAAGTCATAGTTGTTGTTCAACCCTGTTCTATCTTTGAACAAACTTAAATCAGCCCTGTGTGGACTGAGGAATCTTTGCTTCTCCCGAACTGTGTGTGAAGGACTTGCATCGAAGAAGACGAGGCTTCAGAACTGTGTGTGAAGAAGCCAGTCAAAGTGTTAGCTCAAACCAATCTGTGTGAACGGTTGAAAGCTAAGATCTTTATATCAATCTGTGTGAACGATATATTGAGTAAGTGTTGTTATAATCATGTAGTTGTGTACGCAGTAATTATAATAAACTTTTTACTCCTGTGTGGAGGACCAGTGGACATAGAGGGGTTTACCTCGAACCACTTTAAATACTGTGTTATTTACCTTCTGCTTTTACTGTTTTAATTAACTGTGATTATTTAAGTATACACTGCACATCGAGTTGCTGTATCCACAGCAACTTACTGTATTTAAGACTTCCGCTATGCACTCAGATTTAAAATAGTACAGCTTGTTGTTTAAAACACTTTCCAAGCTGTATCTAGTATACTTAGTGGCCAACAAGTGGTATCGGAGTGGTTGATTCTAAAAAGAATCAGTCGTATTTTTAACCGGATCAGATCCAAATCACTCAATTTTTAAAATAGTCTTTTTCATTCCTTTATTCTCACATGGATACATATATGATCAACAAAGTGCCTATGTTCTCTATTAATGAATTTGATGATTGGAGAATCAGGATGGAGGCTCATCTTGCAGCAATGCACGAAGAAATGTTTTTTGTTATACAGGATGGCCCCATTAAGATCATGAAGGTAAATACGGCCGCAATGATTGAAGGCCAAGCCCATGCTGAGATGCTCGAGAAGGAGCGCGAGTAATGGACCACAGATGAAAGAAAGCGCGCCAACCTCGACAATGTTGCAAAGAATGCGTTGTTTTTCACCCTCGACAAAGGCACATTCTCGAAGGTAAAGAGCTGTAAAACAGCCAAGGAAATCTGGGATAAACTCAAGTTGATTTGTGAGGGAATTGAGCTCTCAAAAGAAAATAAAATTTCAAAACTAACTCAGCAATTTGAATCTTTTGAAATGAAACCAACTGAAACACTTGAGGAACTTGACCTCAGATTCACTGGAATTGTTGGTGAACTTGAAGCTTTGGGCAAAATTTATACTCAAAAGGAGAAAAATCTAAAAATTTTCAGATCTCTCCCTGCCCGATGGGACATTAAGACCACAGCTATGCGTGTGTCTTGCAATCTTAATGAAATATCTACTTTTGATCTCTTTTCTGACCTCAAAGCTTCCGAGTACGATATAGACAGGAGAGAGAAAGCTGAAGAATCTCCATCTAGGACTACAGCCTTAGCCGCTGTACCTAAGCATCGACACAGCATGCCCAGCCCATCAAAGCCAAATTACAAAAATGCTGACAGTGACGACGATATCCTGTCACAAAATGAAATGGCGCTCCTCATGCACAAATTCAAAAAGTTCATCAAAAAGTCTGGAAAGACTCCCTACAGGCCCAAGCCTGTTCACAAGGTAAGTACTGAAACTTCCTCTGGTGACGCTAACCTATGCTATAATTGCAGGAAATCAGGACATTATGCAAACAAATGTCCTCATCCCAAAGTTCAAAGGTTGCCGGAAGCCGAGCAACAAGAGAGGGATGAACGAAGACGTTCTTGGAAAAACAAGCTCAAGGCACTGATAGGATAATCAGAAGCCTCTCCCACACCATCCAAATCCGAAGAATGTCTTCAGGTGGTCACTGAAAGTGATTTATCTGACGATAAGTTCGAAGATAAGGCATATATGTGCTTTATGGCAAAGGACATTCCGGAAGACGAAGATATCGATGATGAGGTAAGCTCAACCTCAGCTATTCCAATAAATGCATCGCATACTTTCGAAAACATGATGAATGAATTTAAAAATATTCAAAAAGCCCACGAGACTTTGAAAAATGAAAACATTCAGCTTCGACTTTCCAAGATAGAGATGAAAGAAGAAAACGACTTGCTAAAATGAAATTATGAAAATATGTCTATTGATTGTGAAAACAGCAAGGTCGAGCATGAAAAACTCATGGAGAGCAATCATCAACTTGCTCATGAACTAAGTGAGACTAAGTCTCAAAATGGAAACAAGACAAATGATTTTGTTCTACTTCAAGCTAAATTTAATACTCTCGAGAAACGAGAAAGCGAACTTGAGACTATTCTGAAATCTTTCGATAAATCATCTAAGCGAATGGAAGAAATTCTAAGCACTGGGCAACATACTCATGACAAAGTGGCTTAAGATACAGCTCATTTTCCAACAAAGGGAAAACTAGTATTGTATTCGTCAAGAGCGTGGAACACATTCCTGTATCGGAAGATACTCCTAGCCCTGTGAAGGAACCTGCTGCACCGCGAAAAGAAAAGGTTGCCATTCCGCCCCCGCAATCCTATTCAAGATAGCGGAATCATAAGCCATTCCAACCTGTAAGGCGCATGCAACAGCATGCTCCCCGAGCATATCAACAGCGCCAACAGCCATTCAGAAAGAAGGCTGTATCCAAATACCAAAGGCCCGCACGAAAGTACTTTCAGTACAGCACGCCTAGGTATTGGATACAGGAGACTCAGTATCCATCGAAACATCAAGTGTCCACACAGTATCACTAACAGCGTTGGGAATCCAACTAGAGACCCAGAAGGCAAGTTGTAAGGCCAAAGAAAATGGCTCCACCTCCGAGACGGCATACGTACTGGATTAATAATAATAACCCTAATTTTTACATGCATAATAACTATCATGGATACAGTAACTACGTACATGCCCCACATAGATACCGCAAGTTTGTAACAAATATAACCTATAGTAAACCAATTGCTGTCAGGAAAATTTGGGTACCTAAAGGCACTAACACTCACGGACCCAACAATCAAAGGGGACCTAAATCTACATAATTTATGTGCTCTAGGACATTTTGGAGAAGGACATATGGTACTTCGACAGTGGATGCTCCCGGCACATGACAAGAGATAGAAGCAAGCTATCAGATTTCGTAGAAGGTCGCGGTCCAAAAGTGCGCTTCGGTGATAAATCCAAAGGAAGAACAAGAGGAAAAGGAAACCTTCTTGTCGGAAAATTCAAAGTCATCGATGTAGCTTATTTTGAAGGCTTGCAGTACAATCTACTTAGTATTAGCTAGTTCTGTGACAAACAGTTCTCGGTGAAATTCTATATAGATCACTGTAGAGTCAAGAACATCCTGACCAAAGAAGTTGTGCTCACAGGAAGCAGATCAGGTAATATGTATGTTGCTGACTGGAAGCCTACGAGGTCCACAATTCCTTGTTTTGTTGTCAAAGGCACTGCAAATATAAGCAGGCTATGGCACAAGAGGATGTCACACGTCAACTTCAAGACGATCAACAAGCTCTCAAGACAGGGACTGGTTAGAGGATTGCCAAATGTATCATTCCAAAAAGACAGTGTTTGTGGACCATGTCAAAAAGGCAAGCAAATCAAGTCCACCCTGAAGAGCAAATCCTACCTTTCAACCCACGGAGTGTTGGAGATGCTACACATGGATCTCTACGGTCCTGTAGACCCGGTAAGTTTGGGAGGTAAGAAATACTGTCTTGTTGTTGTTGATGATTACTCCAGGTATGCTTGGACAATTTTCCTAAGCAAGAAGAAGGAAACAACATCAAAGCTGCCCGAGCTCCTAAGAAAGCTTCAAAATGAAAAGGCATTGAGTATCGTGTCCATTCGTTCCGACAGAGGTACAGAATTTACTAACCGCTTTATAGAGCAGTACTGTTCGGATAATGGGATACATCATGAATACTCAGCTGCCCGTACACCTCAACAAAATGGTGTTGCCGAGTGAAAGAATAGGACGCTGAAAGAAGCAACACGAACAATGATTGCCGCAAGCAAGTTGCCACATCGTTTCT
The DNA here is from genome assembly GCA_033398695.1 of Orobanche coerulescens. Lineage (NCBI taxonomy): Eukaryota > Viridiplantae > Streptophyta > Magnoliopsida > Lamiales > Orobanchaceae > Orobanche > Orobanche coerulescens. The sequence goes on along the minus strand of CM065815.1, from coordinate 41,719,909 downwards.
GGGGTGAAGCAACCAATACAACATGCTACTCGAAACCGCTGTATCATCAACAAGCACCACAACAAAACATCATACGAGGTATGGAACAACAAAACTCCATTAGTTTCGTATTTTCACATTTTTGGATGCAGGTGCTATGTGTTGAATAATGGGAAGGATCAACTTAGAACCTTCGATGAGAAGTCGGATGAAGGAATATTTGTAGGATATTCCTCCGTCAGCAAAGCTTACAGGATCTTTAATAAGAGAAAGCTGACGATCAAGGAATCAGTTCATGTAGTGTTTGACGAACCTCACCATGACCCTATAGGAGTAGAAGCTGTTACCCAGAACATCCAACAACTTTCCATCTTAGATCCACCAACTCCCATAGAACTTGTTGTTGACCTAGAAATCAACCCCGCAGCTGTAAGAATCGACGTAGATGAAGCCGATGTTGTACAAGCTGAAGCTATAACTACAGCAACTCTCGATACAGTACGGGACCCTGAATTAGAACCTAACCGAAGATGGTTGAGAGATCACCCACAAGAGCTGATCATTGGAAACATTAATGCTGGTGTTTCAGCCCGTAGGAGAATACAAAGTACACAAGGAAATGTACTATGTGCACAAGAAGAACTAGATACTGAGATATCACCCTTCCCTGAATGGAAATCTCAATCCGAGCTTAGAAGACTCAATATGTGCACTATTACTATATTCATAGCCCAGTCCGAACCTGTTTCTACCATAGAAGCTCTTAATAATTCTCATTGGATAACATCTATGGAAGAAGACCTTAACGGTTTCGAAAGAAACAATATATGGTATCTTGTACCCAGACCTACGCATTTATCAGTTATTGGAACCAAATGGGTATTTAGAAACAAAAAGGATCGAAATGGACTAATTATAAGGAATAAATCAAGGCTAGTCGCACAAGGCTATAGACAGGAAGAAGGCATAGACTACGATGAAATGTTTGCCCCTGTAGCCAGACTAGAAGCCATTAGGATATTTTTTTAGCCTTTGCCGCCCATAAGAGCTTCATTGTATACCAAATGGACGTCAAAAGTGCATTCCTAAATGGAGACCTTGACGAAGAAGTTTATGTTGAACAACCACCAGGGTTTGCCAACACAGACGGCATCGATCTAGTATACAGGCTAAGGAAAGCACTGTATGGACTTAAGCAAGCCCCTAGAGCATGGTATGAGACCCTGTCCCAGTATCTAACCAATAATGGATTTGAGAAAGGTGTTGTGGACAAAACCTTATTCAAAATACAGGAAGGTGATGACCTTCTAATGGTTCAAATATATGTAGATGACATTATATTTGGTTCAACTAACCTTGCTTTATGTCAAAGGTTCACTCATCTCATGCAAAGTAAATTTGAAATGAGTATGATGGGAGAACTTAGTTATTTCCTAGGTTTGCAGGTAAAGCAGTTGCCTACAGGAATTTTCATCAACCAGGAAAAATACAGCAAGGAGCTTCTCAACAAATTTGGAATGAAGACTTCCAAATCATCGTCAACCCCCATGAGAACTTCCGTGCAAATTAGTGCTGATGAAGCCAGAAAGCTGGTTGACCAATCACTCTACAGGAAGCTTATTGGCTCTCTCCTGTACCTAACGGCTAGCAGGCCCGATATCCAGTTTGCTGTAGGAGTGTGTGCGAGATATCAAGTAGCACCCAAGGAATCACACTTCAATACAGCTAAATGAATCCAAGGAACAGTCGATGTAGCACTGTGGTATCCTAAAGAAGGCAGATTCGATTTAGTTGGATACAGCGACTCGGATCTCGGAGGCTGCAAGCTAGATAGGAAGAGTACAAGTGAAACTTGTTACTTTATTGGACCTAGACTTGTTTCTTGGTTCAGTAAGAAGCAATTGGCAAACTCACTGTCCACGGCTGAATCAGAATACTGTGCTGCTGGTAGTTGCTGTATGCAGATCCTTTGGATGCAGCAACAGTTGTCAGATTATGGGATTGAAGCCAAGGAAATGCCAATCATGTGCGATAGCACGAGTGCAATTGCAATAACGCACAATCCTGTATTGCACTCGCGCACTAAGCACATCAACATGAAGCATCATTTCATATGGAATCATGTCGAGAACAAGGATGTTCAGCTAGAAAAGGTTCATACAGATATTAAGTTAGCCGACATCTTCACCAAGCCTCTCGACACAGCAAGATTCAACATGCTTCGACAAGAATTGGGATTGCTACAGCCTGACTCCCTGTAAGTATTTACTGTTTTTACTCAACAATTGAGGGAGAATGCTGTAAGACCCAAGAATACAGTATCCACCATTAATTATCTGTACACTCAGAGCCTTCAATACAGTACTGTTGGAAACAAAGTGATATGAATCATCCTACAGTTGACGTGTGCAATAATTAAGGGGGAATACAGTATGACCCATGAATACATCATTAATCCAAAAATTGTTGTATGGAATTGAAACCTATATGTACCTTGTAAGGGGGAACACTGTATCGTCGCGGATACAGCACATACTATGGGATTTCGATTCATTATATATATTATAATATTTCATTTTAAAAATAATTTTTGTCCACGTGCCCTGTTTCATATCAAATGTCGTTTATATTAAATGCCTTACACGACATCTGGACAATCAAATCTCAAAAGCCGTGATGTTTTCAAATTGTTTAATGTTTAGTACCACCGTTTCAGGCATTAAGGGTAACAACAAATGTCAGAAGTAGGACCCGCTCTTATTTTAAAATTCAATGGATAAGTATACCAGTTACACTCAGTCCATCGTGACCGTTCATTTCAAATGCCGGTCCATCCCTTAAATCTGACCATTCGTTCTCTGAAAACCCTTCTTCGCCGCCTACTATAAAAAAGACTGCAAATGCCATTTGAGACTCTTTACACCTTCTGCATATTTTAAGAGCACTCAAGCAATTCAGCCTACAAGTTTTTTCTGTATTCACTGCATATTCTTCTTGAATCTTTTCATCTTTTCTTAAGATTCATCAATGGCATCCACTCTGAAGAAAGCCTCGAACATCATTGATGGACGGATCTTCTCCAGATCTGTCGTCATCAAGCGAATTCACGCTGAAGCTGATGACGTCGAATCCATGGAGTTCGTCATCACCAGAATCCGTTAGCAAGGCCTTTACTGCCTTGGGAGCCATACCGCCGAGAAATACGACGTCCATTTGGTTGAGGACTTCTACCTCAATGCTGCCGTCTGCTTTCTGTCGCTGGCCCAGAGAGGCCACGTCGCTGACATCACCTCCGTCATTCGCGGAGTGGAGATCTGCGTCAACCAAGAACTTCTCCAGAAAATCTTCAAGCTGTCCGCTGATGGCCTGACTATGGAAGACCTTGAGACTTTTGGGTCTAAAGAGCTGTTAACCGAGTACTATGGCCTATTCACCAGCTCAGCTTCGGTTGAATCAGTTCACACTACCTGTCACAAGAAAAATTTCTGTCTGCCGTTCATGTACTTGCAGGACTTTTGTTGCCGTATCATCGAGAATCGCACAGGTGCCTTTGAGATGTGCATAAATCTTAGGTTTAGGATGATGGTAGCAATTGTGACCCGTGAAAAGGTCAATTGGTGTCAGATTATTCTGAAGCATCTACAGAAAGAGGTGTCAAAACCTGCATCGCAAAAGAAATCATTTGGTTTGTTTCTAAACCACATTTTGACGAAGTGCGGTCTTTCACAATCCGCAGAAGCAAAGAAAATAAGTTCCCGTATCTATTTAGGAGGCGTCAAGCCTTCGGCCTTTAACCAGAGCACCCTGATCGCCAACTGACTATACGTCCGAACAATGCCCTTGTCTGCCGATCCGAGAGACGTTTCTACGAAGTCCCAAAGTGTTGACTCTTTAAAGAAACGAAAAAGATCTCACAGCAAGACACCAGTTGCGGCTGAGAAGCCGAAAAGGAAGCTAAGGAGGCTCACAAAAGCTAAATCTACAGAACCCTCCGAGGATGCTCCTATCGTGGCGCAACCCACTGATCAACTACCCCAGGGCCCAACCCCTGTGGAAGAGATGCCCGCTACTGTATCGACAGAATATCCCAAGCCTTTGGAGGCTACGACGGATACAAGGACATCTGCCAACTCACAAGACTCTAGTGAGTCGGCTGCCTGTTTGGAGCCAACAGCTACCTCTCCTATGCGGGATTCCACACCCATTCAGGATCCACCTTCCTTCGGGGCACCATCCCCTGTAAGGAATCCCTCTCCAATACAGGATCCCACACCTGTAGAGGAACCCCTGCCTACAGCAAACCCAGAAGCTGTATGGAGTCCCTCCCCGGACACAATTATTTCCGAGACTCTGCTTTCCGTGCAGATTGAGCAGTCATACGAGCGATTTCTCCAATGGAAGAATTTTAGACTTGCTCCGTACGAAATCTTGTACAACTGGAGTGAGTGGAGTGATGAAGAGAAGTTCGTCTTGAAAGTGACGGACACCCAAGAAATTGTTGTCCTGATCCAATGGGACAACTTGTTCGTCAAGGAGCTAATTGAGAGTTATCTGCTTGACAAAGATGAAGCCAACAGGAAAGGAAAAGCTTTGTCAATGGAAGCTCCCGACAGTCTAAAATCTGATCCTGATTCCGATGATGATGATGCACTCCAAGCTGGTTTGCGGATAAGTCGAGAGGAAGCCCAAACTAAGAAGGATGAAGGGACATCCACCCATCAATCGTACCATTCGCCACAGCAAGAGAATGTTCCTGATAATGAGGATTCAGGCCCTCATATCGAGGAAGAAGAAAATGTTTCGCAACAGGCACCCGAGCCTGCTGTCACCGCCGAAGAAGAATCACGCGCCTTCCAGCAAGAAGAATCGGTCCCTCTGCCGGAACAGGCGGATTCTGAGAGACATCAGGAGGAATCAGTCCCTCCTGTATCCATGTCTACATAAATTCCTTCGACATAGGAGGATGTCGCACCCCCTGCTGCCGTACCCGAAACAGCTGCTCCCACCACATCAACCGTGGAATCCGACGACGGTACTATACTTGAGGATGTCCAACTCAATTCACGCCCTAACGTGAATTTGAGAAGGTTGAATGGAGTAGAATACTTTGCCCAGCCAGATTCTCCCCGCACTGAAACAAGGAAAGAGCGCTTACGTGCTCTTGGCCTCCAAACCGTATTTATTCAGGACGCAGTCAATGCTGTACACTCAGTAGAAAAGGCTCTGGATTGGATGCACACATCTGCTGTTGAAGAAATGACTGGATTACAGCATGAAGTCTCTCGAGTAGTCGAAGCCTTCAGTGTCTTTCCAGAAGTCTTGAAGCAAGCCCTGAGCAATCTGTAAGAAAAACAGCAGAAGATCCTGCGAGAAGAGCAATCCAAGTTACGTGTGTCCGAGGCCAAAACAGGATCAGCTATGATCGAATCCGGTTCTCAACTGCGAGCTCATGACAAAAACATCAAAGATATGTCGCATGTGCTCTCCTCCCTTGTTGAGAGAATGTCAAAAATTGAGACGAAACAGGATGCCGCTCTGGAGATCCTGGGATGTCTTGATGAAAAGGTATCATACCTTGATGATGCCAAAAAGGGGGAAGAAGCGAGAGAAGCCGCGAGGAGAATGAGGCTTCAGCAAGAAAGAGAGTTCAATGCTACTCAAGACAGCATTACTGCAGAACTAAACAAATTGACTGCACCCGCTCAAGGATACAGGATCTCAGGTTCTCGACCTGAGTTCCATGATCCCAGCATCCCATGGCAAAACATGATCCAAAGGCCTTCTGAAATTCGTATGCCAACCAACCGTCATCCCACTGCTAAAGAAGTGAAGCAATGGAGGAGAAATGAACTGATGAGATATTTTGCAAAACTCGTCAGGGAATCCGCCATCTTCAAAGGATATAAAACCATAGCGGAGGTTGCGGATAAATTTACAAAGTTGTTAGAAGAAGGAAAGCTTCCTCTCCAACAAGAAATGAAGTCCAAACATAGACGAGGAGATCGGATCACCCATCCAGAGGATTGGTTTCTCGCCTTCGACAAGTCATACGATGGTAGAGCAATCTACTTAGATCGAGGCAATGATTCCCTACAGCATTGGTGGCGTGGAACCGAGAACGATCCCGACAAAAGGCCATGGAGACACTCAGATTATAGGAGTTAAATTCCTTGTATTTTTGTTTGTAATTATGTTCTCAAAACAGCAAAATATTGTAATCCTTGTTTAAGTATCAATAAAATATTTGCCTGTCTTGAAAGATTACAACTCGTAATCTAATGTGTTACTGTATGATTACGTAATCTAATTTAATTGCTGAAATTAATCACAAGTATAGAAACTTGTTTAAAAATTAAAGTTGTACGAACTTGTCTGCGAACAGTTCATAGATTCAGTTGTATGCATCTATAAAACAATGTAAGATTGTGCCTGCGCGCCAATCATAAGCTTAAGCTATAAAAACTCTTAGTTGTATCGAACTCGCCTGCGAGCAGTTCATAAATTAGACTAAGTTGCTGAAAGCCAGATCATTCGACAAAAGACCAAGATCTCTGCCCGAAGTCATCAAGAAGGTTATTAGCTTCATGAAGAAGGTTTTGGCATCATCAAGATGGCTTGAAAGATTTAAGTCTTAGCAAATTGTCAAAAAGGGGGAAATTGTTGGGATAACAATACTCGGTATCGAAACAGTTAGGATAAACAATCCCTGTATGGAATAATGGTGATAAGATGTTTTGACAATATGCTAATCCAGCATACAGTAAGAAAACTGTATCGAAAATCTGATCAAAAGTGTCAACCTGAATCAAAGACCTCTCGTAAATCCAGCATACAGTGGAACCTATCATACAGCAAAGAAGTCTCATAAAGACTAAGTATGGAAGCTGTCTCGAATCGAAAATACAGTGATCCTTCCATACAGCTCTCAACAGGACAAGAAGGAATCTTCAGTATTCACTAGAAGTCAAGTCCCGTTGATAAAGAAGTATTTAAATATTAAAGGATAAAGTATTTAAATATTGTAAGTCATAAGATCTTCAAATCTCGCTATATCCGGATCTCAGTCAAATGTCTGTTGTCGCAGAATCTTGCCCAACGGATAGATTTCCAACGGATATATTTCAGAAGACTATATATATCTCCAGAGTTTAAAGATCATACTACTACTGAACAACTGCATTACTGAATGACTTACAAACGATCAAGCTTACAAGAAATATTCAGAGCAAAACATATCTCCCAAGCTTTCTGCTTTTTAGATAAAAGAGATATACAGTGCTCAACCCTTGAACAACACATCATCAGCTTATAGCCCAGAAAGTCATAGCTGTTGTTCAACCCTGTTCTATATTTGAACAAACTTATATCAGCCCTGTGTGGACTGAGGAATCTTTGCTTCTCCCGAACTGTGTGTGAAGGACTTGCATCGAAGAAGACGAAGCTTCAGAACTGTGTGTGAAGAAGCCAGTCAAAGTGTTAGCTCAAACCAATCTGTGTGAACGGTTGAAAGCTAAGATCTTTATATCAATCTGTGTGAACGATATATTGATTAAGTGTTGTTATAATCATGTAGTTGTGTACGCAGTAATTATAATAAACTTTTTACTCCTGTGTGGAGGACCAGTGGACGTAGATGGGTTTACCTCGAACCACTTTAAATACTATGTTATTTACCTTCTGCTTTTACTATTTTAATTAATTGTGATTATTTAAGTATACACTGCACATCGAGTTGCTGTATCTACAGCAACTTACTATATTTAATACTTCCACTATGCAATCAGATTTAAAATAGTATAGCTTGTTGTTTAAAACACTTTCCAAACTATATCCAGTATACTTAGTGGCCAACAGGTTGCAATAATTGATCATTGATTATGACCGTTGTGTTGCAGTTGAGGTTGAAGAGTTCGTAGATTGCTTTTGGTTGGGGCTGAGGAGCTCGTAGACGAGGGCAATGGAAGTGGTAACGGCTTCGTTGTATCGGTATCGAGGAAATTTTATAATTGTTCGGTTTATAATAGTTAATGAATGGTTTCGCTTTCATTTCATTTATAATTCAAATAGCAACAATATTATAAGTGTAAATTGTCGGGATGATTTTGTATATTGTGGTCTAGTTTGGATTAAATCATAAGGTATATGATTTAATTGTTAGGATTCTATGCCTAAAACGAAGGCCCAGCGGAAGAGGTAAAACGAAAATTAATTCGATCTGAATCCCTACGGGGATCGATCAAGCTACATATATACGAATACAAAAGGAAAACAAGGGAAGATTAGAAATCATACCCTCGTAGTCCATTGATTTGAATGGTGTACTCCGAGAAAACGATTCCCCAAGCTTTAAGTGATTTCCCTATGAATCCAATCCGCTCCAAGCTTCTTAGATGATCCAACGCCGAAAACACCGCATCTCTATTTGCCACGCGCTGGAGAAACGAACGGAACGACAACGCCTTGCTATCCTCCAAGGATACGGCTAGAGCAAGGTTGTAGAAGCCTGTATATTAAGATTATTACACTCTAAGTGTTTTAATCTATATCTCTATATATCTCTCTATTTTTACTCCAAGAAAAACGCAAGCTATATGTGTGAAGATGATGAAGACAATTCTTCTCTCTCTAACTCTCAAAACCGTGAGGCTCAAAGTGTAAGTGAGAGTGATGAAGTCTTCACTTCTATATACACATTCAACCACCAAAATCACCTTTCATATTATTATAAGAGATACCATATCTCTTAAGTCTTTGGTCTTCTATTTATAAAATGGAGACAAAGACTAAGAGGAACGTACCCTATATGTACTTGATGCTATGCATGAGTTAATGCAAATCGATATCATCGAGCTCTCGTGTATCCAATACAACTAGATCCAATGCTTTGGCCAAAGACCTATGATCTCATCTGCCAATAACTGCATAGGACATATAAACCGTTCACTAACAGGAGAAAGAATTCTATCTTGGTATTCAGTAGGACCTGCTACTTGCCCGTCAAGATGCACGTCGAGGTTGACCCCCACCTTTCGGTTTTCTGGGTCGAACTATTCTAGTGAAAATATTAACGTCACAAGCACATCCCTACCAAATCCTCAAGTCTAAGGTTCACGAATACCCATCACAACCTTTCGATTCCGTCATTGACTGTCCCGGAGTGAAATCCGTGTGACGAATCGAGGGTGAGTCGGTTCGAGTATGCTAATCCAATTAGCATACCTATAACATGTGCTCCCACTAACCATTAGTGTTCGACAGGCACTCTCCACGTCAAAGAACACGTCATACAAGTCTTCACATAAACTTAACGCCCAGTCAAGTTTCATCGACTTGTGAACGATTAAGTATTTGAGCTATAAACATTTCCAGTGCCGATACCCTTATCAAATAAGGAATGGAATGTTTTGCTCTCAAATACACGGACTAGTTTCTATATATATATATATATATATATATATATATTTATGAGTCAGGAATGCCAGTAACTGCCAATAATAAAGAAACAAACAATTGCCTTATGATAATGATTTACATAATAACAAGTACAATGCCCTCACTCAACATCCTCTGAGTGGCATTCGAGGGCATACTCCTAACAATCTCCCACTTGCACTCAATGCCACACACTATGGTATCTAATACCCATGTTCTCCAGATGACGCTCCAAGCTAGTCTGAGAATGTAACACCCCGAGATATTCAGAGTATATTACAGCGCCGTGGACCCCTACATGGGACCCACCAGGCTACAACAAGAAAAACCCCACTCGACTAACCATCTCGGTTAGCGAGGACACACGTTTTAATAATATGACATATAAAGATACGCCCGGGAGCAACCGGCGATATAAGCATCATCCAACAATGTAACAATTTAAGGTGATACAATACGGAGTTTGAAATGAAAACCTAAGTACTCGCGAGTACAATCTATAAGTTTAAAAACTGTCGGAGCAACCATATCGAAATGGACAAAAGAAATAAGAAGACCCAAGTGCACATGTCAACGACCCTGTCCAACATCCTCAGATCGCCTCTGGGCCGCTCGTCCGGATGATCATACCCTGAAATCCATAACAAGAATTTCCCCATAACGGGTCCCCAGAGGGGTTAGCAATTACGCTAGTACAAGTAATCAAGACAAACCAATCGCTTACACGTTTCATAGTACATGCACCAATATCATTTCAAAAAAAAAAAAACCAGACATGTCTTTTCCGAAAACAAACAGTCAAACAATTTGCCTAGGACCGGGACGAAGCCACGAATCCCACTCGAGGCCTCTAAGGACCCTCCCGAGCTGGCCACTTTATAAAACAAATCACGCACAGGCATCGCCTAGGACCAGGACGCCACCATGAATCCCACCCGAGGCCTCTAAGGACCCTCCCGAGCTGGCTAGCGAAACAAACTCGTGAATCCAGAGTGAAGTTATAGATTCCCGCGAGGCCCCGTCGGACCCTCCCAGGGTGAGCAAAGCACACACAATATACATTACCATTTCACGTTAAGAATAAAGGTTTCCAAAAATACTTGCCTTGAGTAATTGATGACGCAACGAACGGAAAGGATAATCACCGACGAACACTAAGAACCGACGAAACCGAACCTAACGATTTGAAGAACATAATCACAACCAACTCTAGACGAATACGGAAATGGAATACCCCCGAGAACCCGCCTACGATTCATGTATATTCGTACAAAAATAACAACGAGGGCGGACCACAACCAAACCCTCTCGATTCCGTAAAAACCACAAAATATACCATGAATCCATAGGAAAGTTAATGATACTAACAATATTAATCGTATTCATCAAGAATCCACCAACAAAACAGAAAGAATCGGACAAAAACCCTAAAATCCCCAATTATCCAAAAGGTAGGGTTCCAAGAGATATTACCTTGAAGATTTAAGTATTAAGATCAGTAGAACACGCGTTAGATTGAATATCCGGGCTTCACAACCGAAGAAGAATGATGAAAATCAACCCCCAATTGATGAATGATGAGAAGCTCTCCTCCTCTCTCACTCTCTCTCGCGTAAATGGAAGAAGAAGAAGGAAAATGAGCTGCTCTCGCTCAAAACAACACAATTATAGGGTTGACCGCATTGTGTGCCGCAGCTCAGCCGAGGTGTGCCGCGGCACAAGCTCAAAAACTGCTCCCAGGGTTCGGCAGTGTGCCGCGGCACCCGGTACAGTCGAGTTTTGGCCGAAAATGCCATACGAGTGTGCCGCGGCCCGGACGGGTGTGCCGCGCTCGACTGCACTGCCCCGAATCCGACCAGGTGTGCCGCGGCATCGACCGGCAGCAGTGCCGCGGCACCGGATGGGTGTGCCGCGGCACACAGTACAGTCCGCTTGACCAACAACTGGAGAAATGTATGTGCCGCGGCGCACACACCTTGTGCCGCGGCCCACACCCCCTTTGGGTCCCAAAATGATAAAAAATGATCCGGAAAGAGAATAAAAGCGATAGGAATCAATATTTGGGAAACAATAACACGAAATGGATCCACGACAACCCTGAAACGGCGGTTCCGCACGACAACAACGAGAATTAGATCAATAAATGACAGGAAAGATACACTGAAAGATACACGAGGGTTACTACAATCGAGAAATACACCGAAAATGAAAATACAAGGGAAAGAAAAAATACGGATATTACATTCTACCCAACTAAAAATAAGTTTCGTCCCGAAACTTAAGAAACAAACAACTCAGGGTACCTAGCACGCATGCTATCCTCGGTTTCCCAAGTTGCCTCCTCGACACCGTGTCTCGACCACTGCACTTTGACCAAGGGGATGGTCTTATGCCTCAGTCGTTTCTCACGATGCTCCAAAATCTTCAAGGGACGTTCTTCAAAAGTAATATCCTCGGCGACATCAATCTCACCATAATCGATGATGTGACTCGGATCCGGGAGATATTTCCTCAGCTGGGAAACATGGAAAACGCTATGAACATGACTCAGGGTCGGGGGCAATGCCAAACGGTATGCTAACCCACCGACTCGCTCGAGAATCTCGAAGGGTCCAATAAATCTCGGACTAAACTTCCCCTTCTTCCCAAAACGGAAAACTCCTCTCGTCGGCGACACCTTCAGCAAAACGTGGTCTCCCACCTCGAATTCTAAAGGTAGACGACGGACATCGGCATAAGACTTCTGTCGACTCTGGGCAGTTAACATCCATTCCCGAATCAATTCTATCTTCCGCCTCATCTCTAAAACGACATCCGGTTCGGTCCCGACCAAATCGGACGCCTCATTCCAACAAATCGGCGATCGACAACGCCGCCCATAAAGTGCCTCATACGGTGCCATCCGAATCGACGCATGCCAACTATTGTTGTACGTGAATTCGATCAGTGGCAAATGCTCCTCCCAGTCGCTGCTCCAATCGAGAGCGCACGCATGCAACATATCCTCGAACGTCTGGATAGTGCGTTCTGACTGTCCATCCGACTGAGGATGGAAAGAGGTACTCAAACGCAAACGAGTGCCCAATGCTTTATGCACCGCCTGCCAAAAGTGCGATACAAATCGGCCATCACGATCTGAAACAATAGACTTCGGAGTACCGTGAAGCCTCACAATCTGCGCGATAAACACACGAGCTAACTTCTCCGGGCCCCAGTGTCCTTGATGCCCAGAAAATGTGCCGACTTGGTCAGACGATCAACAATCACCCAGACCATATTCATGCCCGGCCTCGACCTCGGCAAACTCGTAATGAAATCCATCGATATATCTTCCCATTTCCATTCCGGAACGGGAAGTGGCTGCAATAACCCAGCCGGCCGCTGATGCTCGATTTTGACCTGCTGACAAGTCAAGCACTTTGCTACAAACTGCGCGACCTCTTCCTTCATATCATTCCACCTAAAATTCCTCCTCAGGTCCTTGTACATCTTACTCGAACCAGGATGAACGGAATAAGGTGTAGCATGGGCCTCACGCAAAATACTCTGTCTCAACTCTGAGTCGTTCGGCACACATAGCCGACTCTGAAATCTCAAAACACCATCCTCGTGAATCACAAATCCAGGAGACTTTCCCTTAAGAACGTTCTCTGGATTTGAGTAATCATCAGGTCCTCTAATTGCTTCAGCTTAATTTCACCGATCAAAGACGACGAAATCTCTAAAGCACAAAGTTGTCCGACAGCTCCAGGCAACAAAACCTCAACATCTAACTCAATCAAAACCCGCCAAAGCTCAGACTGAGACGTAAGGACCTCAAGCGTTCGCAACGCAATCGATTTCCGACTCAAGGCGTCGACCACGACGTTCGCCTTGCCCGGATGATAAAGGATTTCGAGGTCATAATCCTTAATCAGCTCTAACCACCTCCTCTACCTCATATTCAACTCCCGCTGAGTAAATATGTATTTCAGACTTTTATGATCGGTAAAAATCTGACATGTAGAGCCAAAAAGATAGTGACGCCAAATCTTGAGCGCGAAAACAACTGCCGCTAACTCCAAATCATGAGTAGGGTAGTTCAGCTCATACGGCCTCAACTGTCTCGACGCAAAGGCAATGGTCTTGCCGTGCTGCATCAATACGCACCCAAGACCCTGACCCGAAGCATCGCTATAAACGGCGAATCCCTCGTTGCCACATGGCAATGCCAAAACCGGGGCTGAAGTCAAACGCTTCTTCAGTTCCTCAAAACTCAACTGTCTCTCGTCATTCCGCATTTAACTTGTCGGATTTCGGAGCAATCGTAAGTGGCCGAGCTAGTTTTGAGCAACCCTCGAACCTACGGTAGTAGCCACCAAACCCAAGAAACTACGGACCTCCTCACATTCGTAGGCGGTGCCCAATCCAACACCGCCTCAATTTTCGCGGATCCACACGAACTCCCTACCGAAATCACGTGACCTAAAAACATCACTTCCTTCAGCCAGAACTCACATTTCGAGAACTTCGCATAGAGTTGCTCGGTCCTCAAAATGTCTAACACTATCCGCAAATGATGGGCATGCTCTTCCTCATTCCTCGAATAGATAAGAATATCGTCAATGAAGACGACGACACACTTATCCAAATACTCGATAAAGACTTTGTTCATCAATTGCATGAACACCTCCGGCGCATTAGTTAACCCGAAAGGCATAACTACAAACTCATAATGTCCGTATCTCGTCCGAAAAGCTGTTTTCGGCACATCGGACTCCCTCACCCGGAGCTGATAGTACCCCGATCTCAGATCAATCTTCGAGAATACCGCATCTCCCTACAACTGATCGAACAAGTCATCAATTCTCGCAAAGGATACTTGTTCTTGATGGTCACCTTGTTTAGTTCGCGATAGTCGATACAAAAACGTAGTGAACCATCTTTCTTCCGCACAAACTGGACCGGTGCGCCCCAAGGCGAGGCACTCGGTCGAACATACCCCGACTCAAGAAGCTCGCTCAGCTGCTTCTTCAATTCTGTCATCTCTGAAGGTGCCATACGATACGGCGCCTTAGAAATCAGAGCCGCGCCCGGCTCTAACTCTATAGCAAACTCAACCTCACGATCCGGTGGCAATCCCGGTAACTCGTCAGGAAATACATCAGGAAACTCACTAACGACTGGAATCGACGAAAACTCGACTCCACCATCCTCCGCCTTCAGTGCGTAGCACCAATAACCAGTACACCCCTTTCGTAGGAGTCTCATCGCCTTCAAGGCGTTAATAACAAACTTCTGATTTCCCCTCCTTCGCCCCGCGAAGGAGTGCTCGGTGCCATCCTCGGCTAACATGGTGATGATCCTCGTGCGGTAGTTCATGATTGCGCCATGCCTCTCGAGCCAATCATCTCCGAGAATCAAATCCTCACCCTCAATATTAACGACAATAAGATTAGAGAGCCAAGCTCTCTCACAAATAAACACAGAGCAGTCTCGGACCTCCCGATCCCCGCAATCCTATCACCGCTAGGAAGTTTAACGACGAAAGGCTTGCAAGGTGACAAGCAGTCGAGACTCAAACGGCATACACACTCTAGAGAAATGAATGAATGCGTAGCACCCGAATCAAAAAGCACACCGACAGGATGAGAATGGATATAAACGGTACCTGTCGCCACAGTAGCTGCTGGGTCATCGGCCCTCCTCATCTCGTATATACGCGGCTGGGCAGAGCCGACAATGGAAGCTCCTCCTCTAGCGGGCTGACCCCGACCCCTACCTCGACCGGCACTCGGAGGTGGCGGCGGAGCAAATGAGCCCTGGTTCACACTCGGCTCCAAAGGTGCTGGAAAAGAAGCCTGAGCACCAAGAAGCTTTCTTGCCCGCTAACAAAAGAAGGCCTTGTGGCCCGACTGACCACAAGTGTGACAAGTTAGAGGCGGACGAGGACACTCCCGGTTCCGATGGCCCGGCTCGCCGCAGTTAAAGCATTTGGCATCCCCAACGGAGGCACTGGCAGTACCCCGATAGCCCCCAGAGAAACGAGCCGAACTACCTCTAGGAATATTCATAGACTGAGACTTCTGCTGACCTCCACCTCTGTGACCCGAAAAATTTCCGGCGGATTTCTGCTTCTTACTCTCCCGAACCGCCGCACTGCTGTCACCGACATGTCATAGGCAAGAGCTCGACTCTTATAATCCTTCAGGGTAGTACAGACGAGTCCATACATATAGTCCCGAATGGACAGTTTCATCCTCCTAGAAAAATGGAAAATTTTGTCGCTCTCAGCGACAACTTGGGTTTTCACATAGCCCAGCTCTTTGTTGAAATCAGCAATACCTTGGGATACGGGAATATCCCGAGGTTTAGCATCGTAGAAAGCATGGACTCGAGCCTGTCTAACTGGCCACGGGCAATATTCAGTCTCCATCAACTCCTGAAATTCGGCCCACGAAGCAACATGATCTTTGGGCCCAACGGCCTCCCACCAATCCGTAGCGTCCCCCGTGAGAAAGTACTGAGCAATAGGGACCTTACGGTCCTCGGGACAGTTGGTAGCAGTGAAGACTTTAGATATCTCCTTGATCCACCCTTCCCAGCCGATCGGGTCCGAAGCTCCCGAAAACTGAGGAGGATGCATCTTGATGACATCCTGTAGCCAGCGATCCGCTCCGCCCCGATTAGCATGAGCCTGATCGGGGTTCTGGACTACCTGAGCTATAGCCGCCATCTGGTTAACCATTTGCTGCATGACTGCCGCAATACCAAGGTCGGCGCGCTCTTGAGAAGAAGCATGACTGTGACGGTCACCGGTACTGCCGGCTCCCGAAGAATGCGACGTGGCCGCCCCACCGGCTGCCCCACGTCCTCGGCCGCGTCCACGACCATGACCACGACCACGGTTTCCTCCGGCATCCATACTGGTGTTAAGAGGTAACAGAAGTATATTGATGATGAGTAAGGAAGGAAAAAGCAACCACGATTCAAAAAGCGGAAATACTATGCAAGAAAACAAAAGACCGAATAAGAAAACTTACGAGCACTGGAAGTACCGAGATGCTGGCAGCGGTGTGACAATGTGTAAAACAAAACATGACTAGACCCAAATAACCAACAAGCCTAGGTATCCATAAACCTAGGGCTCCGATACCATTTTCTGTAACACCCCGAGATATTCAGAGTATATTACAGCGCCGTGGACCCCTACATGGGACCCACCAGGCTACAACAAGAAAAACCCCACTCGACTAACCATCTCGGTTAGCGAGGACACACGTTTTAATAATATGACATAAAGATACGGCCGGGAGCAACCGGCGATATAAGCATCATCCAACAATGTAACAATTTAAGGTGATACAATACGGAGTTTGAAATGAAAACATAAGTACTCGCGAGTACAATCTATAAGTTTAAAAACTGTGGGAGCAACCATATCGAAATGGACAAAAGAAATAAGAAGACCCAAGTGCACATGTCAACGACCCTGGCCAACATCCTCGTACTGCCCCAGCGCTCGCTCGTCCGGATGATCATACCCTGAAATCCATAACAAGAATTTCCCCATAACGGGTCCCCAGAGGGGTTAGCAATTACGCTAGTACAAGTAATCAAGGCAAACAAATCGCTTACACGTTTCATAGTACATGCACCAATATCATTTCAAAAAAAAAAAAAAACCAGACATGTCTTTTCCGGAAACAAACAGTCAAACAATTTGCCTAGGACCGGGACGAAGCCACGAATCCCACCTGAGGCCTCTAAGGACCCTCCCGAGCTGGCCACTTTATAAAACAAATCACGCACAGGCATCGCCTAGGACCAGGACGCCACCATGAATCCCACCTGAGGCCTCTAAGGACCCTCCCGAGCTGGCTAGCGAAACAAACTCGTGAATCTAGAGTGAAGTCATAGATTCCCCCGAGGCCTCGTCGGACCCTCCCAGGGTGAGCAAAGCACACACAATATACATTACCATTTCACGTTAAGAATAAAGGTTTCCAAAAATACTTGCCTTGAGTAATTGATGACGCAACGAACGGAAAGGATAATCACCGAAGAACGCTAAGAACCGACGGAACCGAACCTAACGATTTGAAGAACTTAATCATAACCAACTCTAGACGAATACGGAAATGGAATACCCCCGAGAACCCGCATACGATTCATGTATATTCGTACAAAAATAACAACGAGGGCGGACCACAACCAAACCCTCTCGATTCCGTAAAAACCACAAAATATACCATGAATCCGTAGGAAAGTTAATGATACTAACAATATTAATCGTATTCATCAAGAATCCTCCAACAAAACGGAAAGAATCGGACAAAAACCCCAAAATCCCCAATTATCCAAAAGGTAGGGTTCCAAGAGATATTACCTTGAAGATTCAAGTATTAAGATCCGTAGAACACGTGTTAGATTGAATATCCGGGCTTCACAACCGAAGAAGAATGATGAAAATCAACCCCCAATTGATGAATGATGAGAAGCTCTCCTCCTCTCTCACTCTCTCTCGCGTAAATGGAAGAAGAAGAAGGAAAATGAGCTGCTCTCGCTCAAAACAACACAATTATAGGGTTGACCGCATTGTGTGCCGCGGCTCAGCCGAGGTGTGCCGTGGCACAAGCTCAAAAACTGCTCCCGGGGTTCGGTAGTGTGCCGCGGCTCAGCCGGCGTGTGCCGCGGCACCCGGTACAGTCGGGTTTTGGCCGAAAATGCCACACGAGTGTGCCGCGGCCCGGACGGGTGTGCCGCGGCACTGACTCGGCACTGTGCCGCGGCACCGGACGGGTGTGCCGCGGCATCGACGGCAAATGTGCCGCGGCATCGATGGGTGTGCCGCGCACACGATACCCGCCGACCAACAACTGGAGAAATGTGTGTGCCGCGGCGCACACACCTTGTGACGCGGCCCACACCCACTTTGGGTCCCAAAATGATAAAAAAATGATCCGGAAAGAGAATAAAAGCGATAAGAATCAAAATTTGGGAAACAATAACACGAAATGGATCCACGACAACCCCGAAACGGCGGTTCCGCACGACAACAACGAGAATTAGATCAATAGATGACAGGAATGATACACTGAAAGATACACGAGGGTTGCTACAATCGAGAAATACACCGAAAATGAAAATACAAGGGAAAGAAAAAATGCAGATATTACAGAGAAAGTGGCTTGGTCAGTAGATCAGCGATGTTGTCGGCTGAGTCTACTCTATGCAGCACAATGTATCCCTTGCGAACAAATTCTCTTACGAGATGATACTTCCTCTCAATGTGGTACTGTTGTGAATCCTCGGCTCCTTGGCCATTGATAAGATTGATATCAATAATAATAATAATAAAACATTAATAATACTAAAAATATATAGAATACTATTTTATAATATTTATATTGATAATAATGATAATTATAATAAAATTCGGTAACAATATATACAATAATAATTATTATTATTTATGTTACAATAACAATAAGAACAGTAATAATAATATATTAGTAATAATAAATACATATAATATTAGAATAATACTCCTACTAATAGACAGTATTAAAAAAATATATACAACAATATTCATTATTATTTATATTACAATAATAAAACAATAATATTAAAAGTACTAAAATAAACAATTATGATAATCATTATAAGATGATAATATTGATAATAATAGTATTAATTGATTAATTATATTTATTCTAAAGTTGAATGAACTGAATTGGACTGAAGTCTGCTTAACTAAATTGAATTAAATTGAACTGAACTATTTTAAAATTAAGTCCAAAAGAACAAAGTATTAGTCATAAAAAGAATACTCAATATAATGGATATGGCAATAAGTTACCTCGTAATTATTGGTTATTTTTGCTAAAGATAAAACACGTCTACTCAATTCAAAATTTTAAATCTCAAAAGAGTGTTATAAATATAACGGTTGTGGATGCCCACTTAATCAGGTCCGTTGATGTATTATAGTAACCCTAACTTGGGTATTATATTGCTTGGACTCCAAGCGATCATTACAGCATATATGACTTTCAACAATATTTTTTTTATGTTACAAGCAAAAGTGTAGCTTTAAATGCCTTAAAATTGGTCAAATTTGATTTAAAGCTACACATTTCCTAACGTTATTATTGATATAAATTAGTGTTACTATAAACTAAATTGAATATATACGCTAACACAAAATTTGGTGTAGCCGTTGCTATTTAAAAAAATGTAACTAAACAATAAAGAAATAGGCGGACTTGCTAAAATATTTTAGGCGGTCCAAATAAATTATTTTCAATTTTCAAGTTTTACCCTATCCTCTCTTCACCTCGCTCCTCACTTTCTCTCTCAACATTCAACTCACTCTATCTCTAAACCTCATCTCGTTCTCCCTCTCTCTATTCAATTCTCTCCGCAAATCCTTTTTTTCTATCTCATGTTCTCTCTTTGTTTAAAACCCTCACCCAGACACACCAACAAGAATAATATGATCCCATCTCCCTCACCGTCTCCAAATATCGCATGAATTTAGATGAGAAGCGATGGGTGGTGGTTCGTGGGGCGCACGACCGCGATGTAGATTAGGGTTTCGTGTTTGGAGGTATCGCATCCCACTTCTCGGTGGTCTCATGGCAGGATGACGTCGGTTAATGAGGTGAGTTGGGTCTGCTGACTTTAGACCTAGGTTTGGTTCAGGGCTGAGAAATGACCATAGTAGCCTGACCAGTAATGGTCTCAGGTGAAAGCTTATTTTTTTTATATTGGCAAGGATTATATGGAAATCAACGGGGTAATGTAAAGGAAATTAGCTTTCATTAGTGGTCAATGTTTCTGGAAATTTATTTTTCCGATTTGAATATGTTTGGGTTCACCGCTGGAACTAGTTGAGGTTAGGTTATGTGAATATTGTTCATGGGATGTAGTATGTGGTCAAACGATTTTGGTTTTGCACCTATGTCATGGTTTATCATTAGATATTTAGATGCAACCATGTCAAGGTTGGATTTGCAGAGCCTAACAGGTATAACTTCCAAACATCTAGTATCACCCTTTTCGGGATGAAGTGGTTTAGCATAATGCTAGCAGTTAGTTTTGTATATGTGTATGTAAACTGTATATAGCATAGTACTTAATTGATGATTATATATTGGAATTTTATTAAACTCGGATAGATTCGGCTACTTTTGTTATTAATGTGCTGCTTCTGTCGAATATTGCAACTGTTGGGATAAACAATCATGTACTTTGTTTTGATAAAGTGCCAACATACAGCAAGATGTCAAGTGCCATCATACAGCAAGTCTTCGCGCTGCCATCATACAACACTAGTACATCTGCCAACATATAGCAAGTAACTGTCCCGAAGATGATCATACTGCTGGACAACATATCCTGTATCTTGCGTTGCCTCAACATACAGTAAAAGGATAAAGTATCATCATACAGCAAGAAGCTCATAAGTCGATATAACACCAAGTATAGAAGATGTCCTGAAATATTCATACAGCATCTTCCATACAGCAACACTAAGATAGCCTACAACGTGGAACCTACAGCTACAGCATTATCAACGCAACAAGTTGGATACAGTAATCAAGCTGTAAAGTGTTGAGATATTCAACACTTATCCGACAAGACTAAAGACTGTTGAAACGGAATCTGCTCTATACGCTAAAGAGAAGCCCCGTATGAAAAGAAGTATTTAAATACTGATTGGATAAAGTATTTAAATACCTGCCGACAGAGATCTTCAGAAAAGGAGCAAAATCCGGATCTTATACTATGCAAGTCAATCAACACGTTGGAATGGACTATTGGCTCAATGGATCTATTCCCAACGAATCTACTCCAAAGGCTATATATACCCCGAAGTTTGAAGATCTGATAGACACGCACATCGCATATACAAGATATACGCGAACAATATCTAAGATCAAGAACTGCAAACTGAGATATACTGAGATACACTCTTGAACATCACAAGAACAGTATATCAAGAGCAATCATATTTCTTCAAGCATACTGCCATTCTTGAGAGAAGAAATATACAAGTGCTCAACCTTGAACAACACATCATCAGCTCAAGCTCTAGAAGTCAAGCTGTTGTCCAAACCCTTGTTCTTACATTCGAAGAAACCATCAGCCATATGTGGACTGAAGAAAGCCTTGCTTTTCCTGAACTATGTGTGACGGATCTGCATTGTAGACGAAGCTTTAGAACTGTGTGTGAAGAACCAAGTCAACTGATAGCTTTGACCAATCTGTGAGAACGGTCGAAAGCAATAGTCTTTGTATCAATCTGTGTGAACGATACAAGGATAGGTTTGATTACAGACACGTAGTTGTGTACGTAGCGTTTATAATAAACATTTTACTCCTGTGTGGAGGACCAGTGGACGTAGAGGGGTTTACTTCGAACCACTTTAAATACTGTGAAATTTACCTAATGCATTTATTGTTTTCATTTACTGTGATTTGTTAAAGTATACTCAAAAACCCTATATGCCCCAAGCCAACAGGAGACAAGCCTAGTTGCTGTATTTACAACAACTTAATTTAACAGACTTCCGCTACGCACTCTTATTTGAAAAACGTACAGCTTGTTGTACTAACATCTTTCCAAGATGTATTCTATATATTTAGTGGCCAACAAGTGGTATCGGAGCGGGTGATTCTAAAAAGAATCAGTCGTATATTTAACCGAATTAGATCCTTAAATCACTTATTTTTTAAAACAGTTTTTATCTTTCCAATATTCTAATATGGATACCTCTATGATCAATAAGGTTCCTATGTTTCTATTAACGAGTTTGACGATTGGAGAATTAGGATGGAGTCTCATATTGTAGCAATGCACGAATAGATGATTTTTGTCATTCAGGATGGCCCCATAAAAATCATGAAGGTACCTGCCGCAACGATTGAAGGCCAAGCTCATGCCGAGATGCTAGAGAAGGAGCACGAGCAATGGACAACTAATGAGCGCAAGCGTGCCAACCTCGACAACATTGCTAAGAATGCGCTATTGTCACTCTCGACAAAGGCACATTCTCAAAGGTAAAGAGCTGTAAGACAGCCAAGGAAATCTGGGATAAACTCAAGATGATTTGTGAGGGAACTGAGCTCTCGAAGGAAAATAAGATTTCAAAACTAACTCAGCAATTTGAATTTTTCGAAATGAAACCAATTGAAACTCTTGAGGAACTTGACCTTAGATTCACTGGCATTGTCGGTGAACTTAAAGCGTTGGGCAAAATTTATACCCAAAAGGGGAAAAACTTAAAAATTTCCAGATCTCTCCCTGCCTAATGGGACATAAAAACCACAGCTATGTGTGTGTCATGTAATCTTAATGACATATCTAGTTTCGATCTCTTCTCTGACCTAAAAGCTTTCGAGTATGACATTGACAGGGGAGAGAAGACCGAAGAGTCACCTGCGAGGACTACAACGTTAGCCGTTGTATCCAACAGGAGACACAACATTCCCAGCACATCCAAATCTGCCTACAAAAATGCTGACAGCGACGATGATATCCTGTCACAAGATGGAATGGCCCTACTCATGCATAAATTCAAGAAATTCATAAAACAGTCTGGAAAGACTCCATACAGGCCCAAGCCATTTAACAAGGTAAATTCAGAATCTTCCCCATCTGGCGATTCTAACCAATGTTATAATTGACAGTGATTCGTCTGATGATGAACTCGAAGATAAAGCATACATGTGCTTTATGGCTAAGGATATTGAAGAAGATGAAGATAGTGACGATAAGGTGAGCTCAACATCTAATATTCCCATTAATGCATCTCATACTTTCGGAAATATGATGAATGAATTCAAAAATATTCAAAAGGCCCATGAGACATTAAAACGAGAAAACATACAGCTCGAAATTTCTAACTTAGAGCTGAAAGATGAAAATGACTTGCTGAGAAATAATTACGAAAATATGTCTATTGATTGCAAAAACAACAAGATCACGATTGAAAAACTCATGGAGAGCAATCATCAACTTACTCATGAACTAAATGAGGCTAAGTCTCACAGTGAAAGCAAGACAAATGATTTCGTTCTGCTCGAAGCCAAAGTAAAAACTATCGAAAAACGAGGAGAACTTGAGACCATCTTGAAATCTTTCGAGAAATCATCTAAAAGGATGGAAGAAATTCTAAGCACCGGGCAACATGCTCACGATAAAAGTGGCTTAGGATATAACTCATACTCCAATAAGGGGAAAACTAGTACTACATTCGTCAGGGGTGTGGAACCCGTTCCTGTATCTGAGGAGATCCTAAGTCCTGTCAAGGTACCTGTTGCACCACGAATAACAAAGGCTGCCATTCTTCCACCACAGTCGTATCACAGACAGCGGAATCCTCAGCTATCCAGACCTGTAAGGTGTAACCAACAGCATGCTCCCCGAGCATATCAAAAGCGCCAACAGCCGTTCAGAAAGAAGGTTGTACCCAAATATCAAAGGCCCGCACGGCAGTACTTTCAACAGTACAGCGCGCCTATATATTGGATACAGGAGCCTTGTTATCCATCAAGAAAGCAGGTCTCCGCACAGTATCAACAACAGCTTTGGGAATCTAATTGGAGACCCGGAAGGCAAGCTGTAAGGCCGAAGAAAATGGCTCCACCTCTAAGACGGAATTCGTACTGGATTAATAATAATAATTACCCTGAATTTTACATGCATAATAATTATCAAGGTTACAACGACTACGTGCCTGCCCCACGTAGACATCGCAAAAACGGACCTAAAATAACTTATAGCAAGCCAATTGCTATTAGGCAAATCTGGGTACCTAAAGGCACTAACATCCATGGACCCAACATCCAAAGAGGACCTAAATCTACTTAATTTCTTTGCCTATAGGACATCTTAGAGAAGGACATCTGGTACTTCGACAGCGGATGTTCTCGGCATATGACAGGAGATAGAAGCAAGCTGTCATATTTTGTAGAAGGTCGCGGTCCAAAAGTGCGATTCGGTGATAAATCCAAAGGGAGAACAAGAGGGAAGGGAACCCTGCTTATAAGAAAATTCAAAATCACAGACGTAGCTTATGTTGAAGGCTTACAGTATAATCTACTTAGTATTAGCCGGTTCTGTGACAAACAGTTCTCGGTGAAATTCTATATAGATCACTGTAGAGTCAAGAACATTCTAACCAAAGAAGTTGTGCTCACAGGAAGCAGATCAGGTAACATGTATATTGCTGACTGGATGCCTATGAGCTCCACAATTCCTTGTTTTGTTGCCAAAGGCACTGTAGATCTAAGCTGGCTATGGCACAAGAGTAATGTCAACTTCAAAATGATCAACAAGCTCGCCAGATAGGGAATGGTTAGAGGTTTGCCCGAAAATCAAATCCTACCTTTACACTCACAGAGTTCTAGAAATGCTACACATGGATCTCTACGGTCCTGTAGACCCAGTAAGTCTGAGAGGTAAGAAATACTATCTCGTTATTGTTGATGATTTTTCCAGGTATGCTTGGACAATCTTCCTGAGCAAGAAGAAGGTAACCACATCAAAGCTGCCCGAGCACCTGGGAAAGCTTAAAAATGAGAAAGGGTTGAGTATCGTGTCCATACATTCCGAAAGAGGTATTAAATTTACTAACCGCTTTATAGAGCAATACTGTTCGGAAAATGGGATACAGCACGAATACTCAGCTGCCCGAACACCTCAACAAAATGGTGTTGCCAAGCGAAAGAACAGGACGCTTAAAGAAGCAGCAAGGACCATGATTGCGACAAGCAAGTTGCCACAGTGTTTCTGGGGTGAAGCCACCAATACAGCGTGCTACACACAAAACCGCTGTATCATCAACAAACATCACAACAAAATAGCATACGATGTATGGAACAACAAAACTCCCTTAGTTTCGTATTTTCACATATTCGGATGCAGGTGTTATGTGTTGAACAATGGGAAAGATCAACTTAGAACCTTCGATGAGAAGTCGGATGAAGGGATATTTGTAGGATATTCCTCTATCAGTAAAGCTTACAGTATCTTTAATAAACGGAAGCTGACAGTTGAGGAATCAGTACATGTAGTGTTCAACGAACCTCACCATGATCCTACAGGAGTAGAAGATCTTACTCAGAATATCCAACAACTCTCCATTAATGACCCTGCAACTCCTATAGAGCCTGTCGTTGACCTAGAAATCAACCCCGCAGATGTAAGAACGGAGATAGTTGAAGCTGATGCTGTACAAGCTGAAGCTGAAACTACAGAAACTCAAAATACAGTACGGGATGCCGAATTAGAACCCAACAGAAGATGGTTGAAATATCACCCACATGAGTTGATCATAGGAAACATTGATGCTGGAGTTTCTACCCGCAGGAGAATACAGGGTACACAATGAAATGTACTACGTGTGCAAGAAGAACCCGAATCTGAGATATCTCCATTTCCTGTATAGAAGTCTCAAGATGAACTTAGAAGACTTAACATGTGCACTATTGTTGTATTCTTAGCTCAATCCCAACCTATTTATACCAAATAAGCTCTAGACAATTCTCACTGGATTACATCTATGGAAGAAGAGCTTAATGGTTTTGAAAGAAACAATGTATGGTATCTAGTAACCAGACCTATGCATCAAGCCGTAATTGGAACTAAATGGGCATTTAGAAACAAAAAGGATGTTATCAGAAACAAATCCCGTCTAGTCGCACAAGGCTACAGACAGGAAGAAGGCATAGACTATGATGAAACATTTGCCCCTGTTGCCAGACTATAAGCTATTAGGATATTTCTAGCCTTTGCCGCCCATAAGAGCTTTATTGTATCAAATGGACGTCAAGAGCGCATTCCTGAATGGATACCTCACCGAAGAAGTCTATGTTGAACAACCACCAGGGTTTGTCAACACAGAAGGCGGAGACCTTGTATACAGGCTAAGGAAAGTACTGTACGGACTTAAGCAAGCACCCAGAGCGTGGTATGAGACTTTGTCCCTGTACCTTACAAATAATGGATTCGAGAAAGGTGTTGTGGACAAGACCCTATTTTAGATACATGAAGATGATGACCTTCTGATGGTTCAGATATACGTGGATGATATTATATTTGGTTCAACTAATCTTGCTTTATGTCAAAGGTTCTATCATATCATGCAAAGTAAATTTGAAATGAGTATGATGGGAGAACTTAGTTATTTCCTAGGATTGTAGGTAACAGTTGCCTACAGGAATTTTCATCAACCAGGAAAAGTACAGCAAAGAGCTTCTCAACAAGTTTGGAATGAATAATTCCAAATCCTCGTCAACCCCCATGAGCACTTCCGTGCAAATTAGTGCTGACGAAGCTGGAAAGCTGGTTGATCAATCACTCTACAGGAAGCTAATTAGCTCACTCATGTACCTAACAGCTAGCAGGCCCGATATCCAGTTTGCTGTAGGAGTGTGTGCTCGGTATCAAGTAGCACCTAAAGAATCACACTTCACAATAGCCAAACGAATCCTAAAGTACATCAAAGGAACAGTCGATGCAGGACTATGGTATCCAAAAGAAGGCGGATTCGATTTGGTTGGCTACAGCAACTCGGATCTCGGAGGTTGCAAGCTAGATAGGAAGAGTACAAGCGGTACTTGTCACTTTCTTAGACCTAGAGTTGTGTCGTGGTTTAGCAAGAAACAATTGGCAAGCTCGTTTTCCACAGTTGAATCAGAATACTATACTGCTGGTAGTTGCTATACGCAGATCCTTTGGATGCAACAACAGCTGTCAGATTATGGAATTGAAGCCAAGGAAACACCGATCATGTGCGATAACACGAGTGCAATTTCAATAACGCACAATCCTGTATTGCACTCGCGTACTAAGCACATTCATATGAAGCATCAGTTCATTAGGAATCATGTTGAGAACAAGGATGTTTGGCTCAAGAAAGTTCATACAGATATCCAGTTAGTCGACATCTTCACCAAACCTCCCAGCACAACAAGATTCTGTATGCTTCGACAAGAATTGGAAATGCTATAGCCCGACTCACTGTAAGTTTTATTGCTTTTACTCAACAATTGAGGGGGAATGCTGTAAGACCCAAGAATACAGTATCTACCATTAATTAACTGTACACTCAGACAATCCGACAGCACTGTAGGAATAATGAGATGAAATCATCCTACAGCTAACGTGGGCATTAATTAAGGGGGAATACAGTACGACCCATGAATACAGTATTAATCCAAATATTGTTGTAAGAATTGAATCATGTATGTACATTTAAGGGGGAACGCTATATTTTCGCGGATACAGCACATACTATGGGAAATCAATTAATGATATTTTATTCTTTTTAAAACAGTTTTTAGTCCACGTGCCCTGTTTTTATATCAAACGTCTTTGCATTTAATGCTTTACACGACATATGGACTCTTTTATTCCAAACGCTGTGATTTTTCAATTAATTTAATAATTTCAAACCACCATTTCGGGCAATAAGGGAAGTCGAAATGTGAGATGTGGGACTCGTTATCATTTCAAAATTGGATAGATAAGATGTACCAGTTACGCTCAGTCCATCCTGTTCGTTCATTTAAAAGACGGTTCCATCCCTTAAATCTGACCGTTCACTGTCTGAAAACCCTAATCTTCCCCCGCCCACTATAAAAGGACTGTTACTTGCTCCCTTTGACTCTTTACACTTTCTGCAAATTAAACGAGTTCTTTGAGCAAACAGCCTACATTATTTACTGCACTTTACTGCATTTTCTTTGCATTTCACTTAATTTCTCTTTAGATCTCACAATGGCATCTTCACAGACCTCTTCCCCATCTCTCAAGAAGAGCGCCACCATCATCGACGGGCGAATCTTCGCCATATTTGTTGTGGTCGAGCGCGTTCATGCTGAAAACGACGACGTTGACTCCATGGAGATTATTGTTTCAAGGATACGTCAGCAAGGCCTCTATCGCCTTGGTAGCCACACTGTTGAGCGCTACGATGAGCAAATGGTCGAGGAATTCTATCTCGATGCCTCTGTTTGTTTCTTCTCTCTGGCAATCCGACATCACTGCCACTGTCCGCGGAGTGGAGATCCGCGTTGACCAGGATATTTTGCAGAGTTTGTATAGACTGCCTTCTGATGGTCTGTATGTGGAGTATCTTGAGACTTTGGGGTCCCAAGAGATCCTCACCGCATATTTGGGGTTGTTCACTGGCTCTGCATCGAACACGAATGTTCATGTATCCTGCCAAAAGAAAAGTTTCTGCTTGCCATTCGTTTATTTAGACAATTTTTGTTGTCGTGTTGTAGAGAACAGTACTGGAGCATTTGAGATGTGCACCAACCTTCGTTTCAGGATGATGGTCGCCATCATGTCTGGAGAAAAGGTCAATTGGTGTTAAATTGTCCTAAAGAAGCTGAGAAGAGGCTTCTAAGCCTGCCACCCAAAAGAAGACCTTTGGTCTTATTCTAAACAACATTCTGACCAAATGCGGTGTGCCGCAAGCAAAAGGAGCCAAAAAGATTGGCCAACGAAAATACGTTAGAGGTAGCAAGCCCTCCGTATTCAACAAAGATGGACTGATTGGGACGAGACCCTTTGTCCGAAATATGCCCCTGTCTGATGGTCCCAGCGACACTACTTTGAAGTCCGGGAGCGAGGAGGCATCAAGGAAGCAGAAAAGATCTCACAGCAAAACTCCCCTTGGTGTCGAGAAGCCGAAAAGGAAGCTAAGGAAGCTTTCCCAAGCCAAAACATCGGCGCAACCTACTGTGTCAAACCCCCAGGACACAACCCCTGCGGAAGAGATAGTTGCTACTGTTCAAACAGTAGATCCCTAACCATTGGCGGCAATGATGGATAAACAGCTATTTGCCAACGTTGAAGGCTCTGGCGAGTCGGCTGCCCATTTGGAGCTAACAGCTGCATCTCCTGCACGGGAACCCACACCCGTAAGGGATCCATTTCCCATCAGGGTACCAACCCCTGTTCGGGATCCATCTCCGATACAGGCTCCCACACCTGTAGAGGAACCCATGCCTATAGTAGATCCATGTACTGTACGCAGTCCCTCCCTCGACACTATAATTAACAACACTCTGCTGTCAGTTCAAATTGAACAGGCCTATGAACGTTTTGTTCAATGGAAATCCTACAGGGTCGCTCCGTACGAAGCTCTGTACAACTGGAGCGAGTGGAGAGAAGAAGAACTATTTGTTCTGGAGGTAACATATTCCCAGAACATCGATGTCCTAATTCAATGGGACAACCTATTCTGCACGGAGCTGATATCGAGCTACTTTATGGAGAAAGCTGACGCTCGATTGAAAGGAAAATCACTGTCCGAAGACAATATTCCTGTTAGCCCTAAAACAGACCATGACTCAGACGACGACGATGCCTTCCAGGCTGGTCTGGGAATGAGCCCTGAGGAAACTAGAGAATAA
Source organism: Orobanche coerulescens (assembly GCA_033398695.1). Classification (NCBI taxonomy): domain Eukaryota; kingdom Viridiplantae; phylum Streptophyta; class Magnoliopsida; order Lamiales; family Orobanchaceae; genus Orobanche; species Orobanche coerulescens. The sequence goes on along the minus strand of CM065815.1, from coordinate 41,690,080 downwards.
GAGTTTTCGAGGATGCAACATCAACAGGGAGAAGGGACCTCGAGCCAACAACAGTTCCCTCCCAAACAACAAGAAACTACCCAGGACACGAAGGAATCAGTCCCTCATGTCGTTGAGGCCACGATAGTTTCTCAACAGGCACTCGATCCTGTAGCCGCATATCATGACGATCAAGCCCGCGCATCCCGCACGAGGAATCAGTCCCTCTGCCGGAGCAGGCGGACGCTAAGAGACAGCAGGAGGATTCAGTCCCTCCTATACCATTGTCAACAGAAGCCCATCCGGAATAGGAGGAATCACTCCCCCTGTTGCCGAGTCCGAACAGGCTGACCAGCCATCAGCCGTGCCCGCAACTGATGCCCCTGCATCATCTCCAACAGTGGAATCCGATGATGGTTTCCTACATGAGGATAGACTACACCAGCCGCACACCAATGTGGCTTTGCGATAGCTCAACGGAGATGAAGACTTTCTAGCACGCCCCAACTCTCCTAGGACAGAAGCCAGGAACGAGCAACTTCATGCTCTCGGCCGCTAAACAGTTTTCTTACAGGATGCTGTGAATGCTCTGCACACTATTGAAAAAGAGATCAACTGGCTGCACGAGTCTGCCATTGACGAAATGACGGGTGTCAAGAGAGAAATCTCCAAAGTGGAAGAAGCCTTCCGCATTTTACCCAGCGTCTTTAGGCAAGCTCTAAATCAACTCCAACAGCGCCAGGAGCAAATTCTCAAGGAAGAACAAGCCAAGCTCCACGTCTCTAAAGCGAAAACTGTATCTGCCCTACAGGAAACAGGCTCCCAGCTTAGAGGACACGATCAAAAGATAGATGATATGTCGATGGTGCTTCAATCCTTAGTGGCTAAACTATCAAGCATGGAGACCAAACAGGATAATGCTATGAAAATCCTAGAACGCCTTGACGAGAAGGTCTCTTATCTTGATGAGGTTAAAAAGGGGGAAGAGTCCCGGGAAGCCGCTAGGTAATGGAGAATAAAAAAAGAGAGAATTTGATGTTGTACTGGAAGACAGCGTCAGTGCTGCAATCAACCGACTGGCCGCACCTGCACACGGATACAGGGTATCTGGTTCTCGTCCAGAGTTCCACGACCCCAACCTTCCATGGAAAAATAATGTGCAAAAGCCATCGGAAATTCATCTGCCAACCAACCGTCAGCCAACAGCTGATGAAGTGAAGCAATGGAGGAAGAATGAAATGATGAGGTATTTTGTCAATCTCATCAGGGAGTCCGCCATCTTCAACAAATGCCGGACACTGGCGGAGGCTGTAGAGGAATTTTCTAAGATGCTAGAAAAAGGAATGCTCCCATTGCAGATTTCAATGAAATCAAAGCATCGGAAAGGAGATCAGATCACTCACTCGGATGACTGGATACTTGCCTTCGACTAATTGGATGAAGGAAGAGCGATCTATCTAGATCGAGGCAAGGATTCACTACAGCATCGGTGGAGAGGAACCGAAAATGATCCCGACAGGAGGCCTTGGAGACATGCTCAATACAGGAGTTAGCATGGAGGACCCTTTTTAGCAATAATTTGTAACAGCATAAAATTCTGTATCTTTATTTCTGTTTTCATTGTAATCTTTGCCCAATATCATTAAAATCTATTTTTGACTTGAAAGATTACAACTCGTAATCTACTACTGTGTTACTGTGTGATTACGAATTCAATTTATATTGCTACAAACATGTATGAAACTTGTTAAGTATAAAAGTTGTAAGAACTTGTCTGCAAACAGTTCATAGGTTAACTTGTATTTAACAGTAGACTACACTGTAAGATTATGCCTGCGCGCCAATCATAAGTTTAAGTTGTAATACACTATCCTGTTAGATGCTATCATTTTAGAACTTGTCTGTGTGCAGTTTACATTTTTAGACTAATTGTTGAAGACCAAAACATTCGACAGAAGACCAAGAAGAAAGCCTCTCTTAATCAATGGTACTTAAGAGATTTTGGCATCAAAGGTTTTGGCATCATCAAGAAGTCTTGGCATTATCAAAAAGGGAGAAATTGTTGGGATAAACAATCATGTACTTTGTTTTGATAAAGTGCCAACATACAGCAAGATGTCAAGTGCCATCATACAGCAAGTCTTTGCGCTGTCATCATACAGCAATAGTACATCTGCCAACATATAGCAAATAGCTGTCCCGAAGATGATCATGTTGCTGGACAACTTATCCTATATCTTGCGTTGCCTCAACATACAGCAAAATGATAAAGTATCATCATACAGCAAGAAGCTCATAAGTCGATATAACATCAAGTATGGAAGCTGTCCTGAAATATTCATACAGCATTTTCCATACAGCAGTACTAAGATAGCCTATAACGTGGAACCTACAGCTACAACATTAACAACGCAACAAGTTGGATACGGTAATCAAGTTGTAAAGTGTTGAGATATTCAACACTCATCCAACAAGAGTGAAGACCGTTGAAACGGAATCTGCTTTATACGCTAAAGACAAGCCCCATTTGAAAAGAAGTATTTAAATACTGACTGGATAAAGTATTTAAATACCAGCAGACAGAGATCATCAGACAAGGAGCAAAATCCGGATCTTGTACTCTACGAGTCAATTAACACATTGGAACGGACTATTGGCTCAACGGATCTATTCCCAATGGATCTATTCCAAAGGCTATATATACCCCGAAGTTTGAAGATATGATACACATGCACAATTTATATGCAAGATATACGCGAACAATATCTAAGATCAAGAACTGCAAACTGAGATATACGGAGATACACTCTTGAACATCACAAGAATAGTATATCAAGAGCAAGCACATTTCTTCAAGCATACTGCCATTTTTTAGAGAAGAAATATGCAAGTGCTCAACCTTGAACAACACATCATCATCTCAAGCTCAAGAAGTCAAGTTGTTGTTCAAACCCTTGTTCTTACATTCGAAGAATCCACCAGCCCTGTGTGGACTGAAGAGAGCCTTGCTTTTCCTGAACTGTGTGTGACGGATCTACATTGTAGACGAAGCTTTGGAACTATGTGTGAAGAACAAAGTCAAGTGATAGCTTTGACCAATTTGTTTGAACAGTTGAAAGCAACAGTCTTTGTATCAATCTGTGTGAATGATACAAGGATAGGTTTGATTATAGACACGTAGTTGTGTACATAGTGTTTATAATAAACATTTTACTCATTTGTGGAGAACCAGTGGACGTAGAGGGGTTTACCTCGAACCACTTTAAATACTGTGTTATTTACCTTCTGCATTTATTGTTTTCATATACTGTGATTTGTTTAAGTATACTCAAAAACCCTATATGCACCAAGCCAACAGGAGACAAGCCTAGTTGCTGTATTTACAGCAACTTACTTTAACAGTCTTCCGCTACGCACTCTTATTGGAAAAACGTACAGCTTCTTGTACTAACATCTTTCCAAGCTGTATTCTGTATACTTAGTGGCCAACAGCAACTACAGTACAACCTCTATAATTTAATACTCGAGAAATTAATAGTTTATCCGGTTCCAACTTGGGACAGTACAAAATTGGACCCCAATCGATAAAATAATAAAATAATTTGAAATCCCAATGTAAATATATTGGTCCCAGCGAAACTATAAATTAATAATTACTAAAATATTCCAAAATTCTAGAATTGTCTAGTAAAAAATGAATCTATAGTCACTTGTTTTTTTGTGAACTTCAAATCTATATTGAGTTCATCTTTAAATCTCCCAATTGCACTTAAGAGTTGAGGCACTGTATTCTCGTATTGCAACAAAAAGTTGTGAAGAGTTGTTGCCGCTTGTAATGCTTCTTTCCGAGTGACCGGTTCCAAAGGTACTGAATCATCATCAACCGAATTTTGAACGGTATCCGTGATAATTTCTTCAATGCTTTGAACCTCGTAACATTCATTATTTTCACCTGGATAATCCAACAACTCATTCACATCCATTTAGAAGCCATAGTTGATGTGATTTTAAAATTTATCATTAGACATTTTATAGTGATCAATCAAGATCTATGTACATTGAACTTGACATGTTCATTAATGTGTGAATGTACATAGGAATTTTGAAGGTCCTTGTTTCTGTTTTATTCAAATAGGTAAAGTGAACGGACATGGAAATTTTGAAGGTCGATGCATTAATTTGAGAGTTGCTCACGAATATAAGCCAACTCTTTAAATTAATAATTTATTAATTTATCGATATAATAATATCTCCCTAAATTAATAAAATATCCCGGTCTCAAAATTATTAATTTATAGAGGTTTTACTGTATAATGGTAGCTTGTTTTATAATTATGTGATGTGCTTGTGCTGGCAGTAGGGTGAATTTGTTGTATGTTTAGATTTGATGGCTTTGTACTGTTTTGTTTGTGTAGATATATTGGCTTTGTGAATCTACATTGTTATGAATAAGTTGTTATGTATATAAAGTTGCTATATAGTCTGATCATATTTGATAAGGATTAGGTGCAGCAATTTAGGTTTATGTTTACCATGTAACACCCCCAAATCCGCTCAGGGATATTACACGTCGTAGACCCTCTCCTCGAGGATCTACCAGGCTGATAACTAAAATCAAACATCTAAACCTCGCCTTTAAGGCTAAAATGACTCAGTAGACCGATTTGGTCTTTCAACAAATACATACAACTCAAATACAACTCATGCCCACGCAGGGGTCAAAATACAACCACACCCGTACAACGGGAAACAAATACTGCAGCGGAAAAGAAAATACAACTAGACCAATACGACATCAACGGATCCTCATGTGATTAGTATCGTTCATCTTTCATCATCCTTCGTGCCGACCCTGTGCTATGCTCCAAAACCTGAATGCAAAAATAGACATCCACCCCCCGAATACTCGGGGGTTAGCAAAACTCCACTGTTTTGCTAGTGCAAGTACAAAGTGCAAATACGAGCCATACAATTCACATTCCACGAATAACAATAACCGAGGATCCTCAAAGATCCAAACGAAACGAAAAGTACTTCCCGAGGCAAGGGTTTGAGAAAACATTTAAAAATCGAAATATCATAAATCAATGGAAGTAATTTATAAAACGGTTTAGAATGCCATCGAGAGTTTTAATAGAAGACAATTTAGGATTATCAAATCCTACTTTTCAAAATCCAAAAGACAAAAGGGGTCACCGCCCTAAAGGTTTACTTTCCGAAAAATGACATTTACCAAACCGTTGGGATTTTAGCCCCAAATCCGTAAAACGACTTTTACAAAACCATTGGGATTTTAGCCCCAAATCTCATCAACTCACAGTACACAAGAACGACCACAAGGTTCGTCTCCCAACATCAAAATCCACAAATAAAGGATTTAAAACAGATAACAAAATACTCTAGAGCCATCCTAGCCAAGTAGGCCAAACGAACAACTTACCTCTTACACACTTCGTCAATGCATGCAATCATGAAAACCGTTCAAAAGCACTCATTTCCGGAAATGCCATTATCAAATCACATTTGAAAAATGCACCACAATTAACCGTCGATCCACACCTCCGTGGACCCCTACCGAGACCCCGTCGGATCTAACCCGTAGTGGTTAAAAGCAAAGCTCGTCGATCCACACCTCCGTGGACCCCTACCGAGACCCCGTCGGATCTAACCCGTAGTGAGCATACACACACACACACGTTACTCATGCAATACTAATATGCTAAGAATGTAAGTTCATTAAGAATACTCACTAGAGATGGTCATTAACTCGACACCATTATCAAACTCTTCAAAAATACAATAACAAGATTAAATACGGAATACACGATTCCATAACTTAAACAATAGGAGTATCATCATAAAATCCTTCAACGTTCAAAATAACCAAATCATAATCAATTCTCAAAACACCGTTCACAAATCACACTCGTTTTGAAAGAAAGCCTTTAACGCGGCCAAACCGAAATCCTTTGAAACTTCATTTCAAATAACCAAACAAACACATCAAGACGACCACCGATCATCATATCCATAAAATAAGAAAAGTATGGGCAAGGTACTTGCCTCAAAATCGGCACGCAAGTATCCCGACGAACACGGCTCAACCGGAAAGCTTCGAAACGCCCAATGCTATCGAAACGGAAGACGACGACGAACGAAAGGGTTCAACACGGTTTCTTCGCAAGAAACACGACCCTAACATCATACAATCAATAAATCATCGATCATACGAGGAAGAATAATCGTAGAACGCCCGAAAACCCCTCTAAGACATTTTACCGGACACCTTCAAGGCGTCGGTCAAGAACTCGACTCAAACAACGAATCGATACGATCCAACCATGGAATAACAAGGGAAAAGATATAAAACATCTAAATAATCATCAATACATCATAATCCTAAGCTAAATCGGATTAAACGGATGAAAACAACCAAAACACCCAATTTCCCCAAAACTAGATTTCTAGGAAATCAATTCGATCAGTAGATCGGAGGATGTTATAGGACGGATGATTGATGATATGAACCTCAAAACTCCATGGATATGTTGTTAAACAACATGGCTTCAAGCTTAGAACACGCCCAGCTGCGGAAGAGGAGAAGAAGAAGGTGAAAAATGGCAAGAAAAACGTCTGTAGGGCCTTTTATAGGGGTTGACTGCCCTGCCGGACACGGCCCGTGCCGATCGGCACGGTCGTGTCACACAGCTGGCCGACAGGGACTCGACCGTGTCCTGCTTGACACGGTCACGGCGCGGAGGGGCCTTCGATAGTGACCCGTCCGACAGCGACTCGGCACGACTCGACCGTGTCCTGGAACACGGTCGGGCGTGTCGGCAGTCGTTTCAGGCTTATCCGGGAGAGTTCGGCACGGGCCGTGTCGGACGACACGGTCGGGTCCTAAGACAGAAACTTCGGCATTTTCCGGACGAGTACGGCACGGGCCGTGTCGGACGACACGGCCGAGTTCGGCCGGCAGTGATCGGCCAATAACGAGCGGGTGAGCTAAAACGACCATAACTCTCTCGTCCGGACTCCGATTGACTCACCGTTTGAACCATTGGAAAGCTAACTCGATGCTCTATAATATTGCAAAGATTTAGAATTTTTGGAGTTACCAAAAATTAATGGTGACTTTACAAAGTCGAACTCCCACGTGAAAAAGTCGATTAAGGACACGAAACTCAATAAAACGACACCGAAATGAACTCGGATGACAAAAAGTGCAGAATTAATCATTCTCGAAATGACGAAAGGTCATGAGCGAGTCGTCAAAACGGACTTCCGCGGAAAAAAGAAAATTACCGAAATTCGAAATTGCGGATATTACATTCTACCCTCCTTAAAAGAAGTTTCGTCCCGAAACTTAAAACAAGTAGGGGGAGCAATATACCCGCCAGGAAAACTCGACGAGATACAAAAAAATAGAAAACTCGCACCCAACGGCGAAACGCTGCAAGAAACGCAAAGAGATATACGGCGTGAAAACACGCTCCACGACGACCAACACAATGTCGCTGTTAGGGATACAATAAAACCAACAAATGACAAGCGTCATCAAACGGATAATATAGTCAAGTCGATTATCCGAACAATCACAAAACACAACGAACGAAAATCAATACGATTGACCAACCTGACGGTTCATCAATCTAAACGCGGGTCAAACGCTGAACAAATATGGAATTCCACCGCCCAAGGGTTGGAAGATCGAAAACGAGACTAATTTCCCAAACTTAAGGGAATTAGGAAGGAGCCTGAACGCTCAACAATCACGAAACGAGGACAAAAACCGAACAAACAAACGACCGAACCACAACGGTCGAGACAACAAAAGCGAACAATCATGTTCGAATCACGAAGAACAATAAAATTCAAACAACAACTCCAAGGTTCACATCTCGACTCGAGACAAACAAGATCCGGTGAAAATAACAAGATGCACACTCGCATAAGATCCACAGGAAAGGGAATAACAATTGAAAAGTCACATCGACGAACGAGTAATTCCGAAATAATACCACCCTCGTTCGATCAACAAAAGCAAGGGGCAGGACAAGCTCAGAAAATGTCAATGAACATAAACGAGTCGACAGAGTCGAAAATACAAAAGTTCAAGATCCAGTCCACTTCGAATAAAAGAACTAGTAGAACCAAAAGATGTTACTTCCGAACAAGGTTCACAAGAATCGAACCGAACTCGGAAAGTTACAAATGATAACCAGATTGACCCAAAACAAGATCACACCTCGTCCGATCAATGAAACCAAATACGTAACAAGTTCGAGTATCAACGAACACGAACGAGTCGATAGAATCGAGAAAGAGAAAATGCAGGAGTCTAAAAACAACACGGGTACTACATTCGACCTCTTATAAAAGAAGGTCGCCCGCAACTCACAACAATAAATCAAGGTGACGACACAACAAGCAACCGATGAAACATCCTTGAAGGCCTCTCAAAGCCGATTCGATACTTGTCTTTGAAGCGCGAACTCCGAAAGTCTCGGTAGCCAATTCACAAAATCGAATTTGGTGTCCTCGAGTCCACACTTGAAATGTGTTACACGAGAAGGACAATTTACACGTGCATGCCCGGCACATCACAATTGAAACGCCTCGGCTCGGCATACCGAAAATACAAATGCTAGATACAATGGGGCATAACGTCGCAAAACAACATAGCGGAGATGCCAACTCAAAGACAACAAAGAATCATAACACATACCATATACAACGATTACCATCATAAAGTAATACACACACAAACACTACAAGAACGACGGTATTGTTCGCGACCTCAACGGCCCGAACGATAACCAGACATAATTACAACCATCATGAAACAATCACACATGTACACAAACGTACAAACTCAAGCTTCAACGGCTCACACCCGTGCGACAACACGCAAATCACCACGAGGCGACAAACAAGAATACCGGTTCACACCTCTCACAGAGGGCTAGTACAACAAATGCATGGCAACGCCGACGTTCATGCCACCAATTCGATCACAATTCGGGGTTAACACCGTAACGAAAGTTCAAAACCATACACGCATTTCCGGTCCGCAAGCAGAATGATAGGTTTTAAAAACAAAAACCACCTATTGAAAACAGTTTGGAAACAACAGTTGATCTTGAGTATCATTTTACAAAAAGTAGTACAAACACCATTATCGAGACTTTGAAAATCATCTTGCGTTTGAACAGAAAATGAGGACACCTTTCCTTTAGTGAAAAACTTTCAAAAATATTCGACCCTTGGGTCTAAGCAACTGCATTTGAAAATATCTCAAAAATATTTTTGGTCCTCAACCGGAAAATTTTTGAAATGTATTGCGGCATTAGAAAACACCTTGAAAACACCGCAAGAAAATAATTCGTTTTAAAAGTACATCTCGAATTTTAATTTTCTATGATACTCAAGGTTTTCAAAAATAATTCAATGGGCTAGAATGCCCAAAATTTCACGTAATTACAAGGAACAATATAGCGCCGTGGGTCCCGCGCCGGAACCCACCAGGCTAAAAACCATTTACAAAAACGCCAAAAAGGCCGATGACGGTAATATTTCAAAAACTCACAGAAGCCATTTAGAAAATAATAAATACCGTCATAAGAATTTCGCCAAAACGATCAAGGCCGTAATGCCAAAAACTTGGTTAAGGAATTGGTTTTCAAAATAAAACTCAGTCGGTAAAATACCGAAAGCCATTACAGAAGAACTCACGCAGCGGATAAAAGAAATAAAGTTATACATTCACAGTCAAGAAACAATACTCATCATACGAACGAAATATTAGAGTCAAATAGTCACGTATCAAGAAATCAAAATCCATAATAGTATACCGTAACTTAACAAATAATAATAAAAATAGCTCGTGTCACACGAGGCTAATCACAATTAATTGAGACTTACATCCACAGGTCGCACGAAGATGATGATCGCCCACGATACTAATCACGACCAAAAAACTCAGACGACGCGTCGCGACACGACTTAGTCAGACATAATCTGACAAGACAAAAACTCGATAGACACCACTGAACCGACAGCCTAGGTTTCCACAACCTAAGCTCCGATACCATTCTGTAACACCCCCAAATCCGCTCAGGGATATTACACGCCGTAGACCCTCTCCTCGAGGATCTACCAGGCTGATAACTAAAATCAAACATCTAAACCTCGCCTTTAAGGCTAAAATGACTCAGTAGACCGATTTGGTCTTTCAACAAATACATACAACTCAAATACAACTCATGCCCACGCAGGGGTCAAAATACAACCACACCCGTACAACGGGAAACAAATACTGCAGCGGAAAAGAAAATACAACTAGACCAATACGACATCAACGGATCCTCGTGTGATTAGTATCGTTCATCTTTCATCATCCTTCGTGCCGACCCTGTGCTATGCTCCAAAACCTGAATGCAAAAATAGACATCCACCCCCCGAATACTCGGGGGTTAGCAAAACTCCACTGTTTTGCTAGTGCAAGTACAAAGTGCAAATACGAGCCATACAATTCACATTCCACGAATAACAATAACCGAGGATCCTCAAAGATCTAAACGAAACGAAAAGTACTTCCTGAGGCAAGGGTTTGAGAAAACATTTAAAAATCTAAATATCATAAATCAATGGAAGTAATTTATAAAACGGTTTAGAATGCCATCGAGAGTTTTAATAGAAGACAATTTAGGATTATCAAATCCTACTTTTCAAAATCCAAAAGACAAAAGGGGTCACCGCCCTAAAGGTTTACTTTCCGAAAAATGACATTTACCAAACCGTTGGGATTTTAGCCCCAAATCCGTAAAACGACTTTTACAAAACCATTGGGATTTTAGCCCCAAATCTCATCAACTCACAGTACACAAGAACGACCACAAGGTTCGTCTCCCAACATCAAAATCCACAAATAAAGGATTTAAAACAGACAACAAAATACTCTAGAGCCATCCTAGCCAAGTAGGCCAAACGAACAACTTACCTCTTACACACTTCGTCAATGCATGCAATCATGAAAACCGTTCAAAAGCACTCATTTCCGGAAATGCCATTATCAAATCACATTTGAAAAATGCACCACAATTAACCGTCGATCCACACCTCCGTGGACCCCTACCGAGACCCCGTCGGATCTAACCCGTAGTGGTTAAAAGCAAAGCTCGTCGATCCACACCTCCGTGGACCCCTACCGAGACCCCGTCGGATCTAACCCGTAGTGAGCATACACACACACACGTTACTCATGCAATACTAATATGCTAAGAATGTAAGTTCATTAAGAATACTCACTAGAGATGGCCATTAACTCGACACCATTATCAAACTCTTCAAAAATACAATAACAAGATTAAATACGGAATACACGATTCCATAACTTAAACAATAGGAGTATCATCATAAAATCCTTCAACGTTCAAAATAACCAAATCATAATCAATTCTCAAAACACCGTTCACAAATCACACTCGTTTTGAAAGAAAGCCTTTAACGCGGCCAAACCGAAATCCTTTGAAACTTCATTTCAAATAACCAAACAAACACATCAAGACGACCACCGATCATCATATCCATAAAATAAGAAAAGTATGGGCAAGGTACTTGCCTCAAAATCGGCACGCAAGTATCCCGACGAACACGGCTCAACCGGAAAGCTTCGAAACGCCCAATGCTATCGAAACGGAAGACGACGACGAACGAAAGGGTTCAACACGGTTTCTTCGCAAGAAACACGACCCTAACATCATACAATCAATAAATCATCGATCATACGAGGAAGAATAATCGTACAACGCCCGAAAACCCCTCTAAGACATTTTACCGGACACCTTCAAGGCGTCGGTCAAGAACTCGACTCAAACAACGAATCGATACGATCCAACCATGGAATAACAAGGGAAAAGATATAAAACATCTAAATAATCATCAATACATCATAATCCTAAGCTAAATCGGATTAAACGGATGAAAACAACCAAAACACCCAATTTCCCCAAAACTAGATTTCTAGGAAATCTGACTGGTCAGTAGATCGGAGGATGTTATAGGACGGATGATTGATGATATGAACCTCAAAACTCCATGGATATGTTGTTAAACAACATGGCTTCAAGCTTAGAACACGCCCAGCTGCGGAAGAGGAGAAGAAGAAGGTGAAAAATGGCAAGAAAAACGTCTGCAGGGCCTTTTATAGGGGTTGATCGCCTGCCGGACACGGCCCGTGCCGATCGGCGCGGTCGTGTCGCACACCTGGCCGACAGGGACTCGACCGTGTCTGCCCGGACACGGTCGCGGCGCGGAGGGGCCTTCGATAGTGACCCGTCCGACAGCGACTCGGCACGACTCGACCGTGTCCTGGAACACGGTCGGGCGTGTCGGCAGTCGTTTCAGGCTTATCCGGGAGAGTTCGGCACGGGCCGTGTCGGACGACACGGTCGGGTCCTGAGACAGAAACTTCGGCATTTTCCGGACGAGTACGGCACGGGCCGTGTCGGACGACACGGCCGAGTTCGGCCGGCAGTGATCGGCCAATAACGAGCGGGTGAGCTAAAACGACCATAACTCTCTCGTCCGGACTCCGATTGACTCACCGTTTGAACCATTGGAAAGCTAACGCGATGCTCTATAATATTGCAAAGATTTAGAATTTTTGGAGTTATCAAAAATTAATGGTGACTTTACAAAGTCGAACTCCCACGTGAAAAAGTCGATTAAGAACACGGAACTCAATAAAACGACACCGAAACGAACTCGGATGACAAAAAGTGCAGAATTAATCATTCTCGAAATGACGAAAGGTCATGAGCGAGTCGTCAAAACGGACTTCCGCCGAAAAAAGAAAATTACCGAAATTCGAAATTGCGGATATTACATACCATTTGTTTCATAGAGAAAAGCAACTCCTTCAGAAGATGATTTCCTCATCAAGAACTTGAATAGACGATCAGATTTATATAAAACCTTCCCCGTTTGTGCAAACTGATATTGCCAATAAGTATGTCCTGTGGATTGTGTAAATTGTGATTTTCATTTTTTAGGATTAAGACTTTGGATTAGAAGTACTTGGATTCAAATTTTAGTAGTAGTTTTTAATGAGTTTTAATTTGAAGATCCTACTCCTAGGGCTCTGTTGTGTCGAGAATTACACTCTCCGACCGACGATCGCCTCGGAGATCGGGCGATCTAGCCATTGCCGAGCAGCCGAGGCAGAACTGCCGACCAGCGACCAGGCGGCCTAGCCTTAGCCCAGCAGTCAAGATAAATCGGCCAACCGAAGGTCCCAGGACAAGTCCCGGTGCCGAGCGATCGACATCAAATACGATCGTCTCTCGGTACTTGGCGACCGACTAGCGGACGATCATCTCCCGGCACTTGCCGACCGACCCTTGGTGACCGACCGATGCCGACCCTCAGCAACTGGCCAATGCCGACCTCTGGTGACCGGCTAGAGACGACCGCCTCATGCCGCTCAAAGCCGATGGTCATCCGGTCGGCAAAGGCCGAGCCTCAGGACAGACACCACGTGCAGAGCCGAGACAAGATCCGCAATTCACGGATCATTGACCACAGCCTGTCAGCATCTTTCCACCGGTAAGCGTGCCCGCCGAAAGTTGTCGGTAGGACCGCATGTGACAGTGACTCCGGACGCGTGCTGGCTCCTCATTGGACCGCACAGCTGCCTGCCAGCATCTACCTTGGACTTTAGGCCGACAGCCCGTGTGATCGCCCCATTATAATATTGGCCGGTAGACGATCGCCCCATTATTATAATGGCCGGAAGGCGATCGCTCGCCAGAAGACAAGGCTCCGCTGCCCCTATATATACAAGGCTCCCTGCACTTGGACTCCTCTCGGATTTTTGCTCACTAAGCTAGCATTATCGCGATTTCAGCATACAACACACAGCACTTGGCTTTCTCCAACTCTTGGCAACAGCTATCTTTCGGTACTTACTTCTCTCGGCCTCTCTCATTAAGCAGACGATCGGCAGGGACGAAGAACACCGAGCCTCGCTCAAGAGCCGGATTAACAGAGTCTTTTTACACTCATTGTATTTAGATTTCTCACATTAATACTTGTATCCACGAATATTTGTATTAATAACATCTCGCGAGAGCATTCAAGCCCGGGCCTAATAAACCCGGCAAATCTTGTGTTTATTCATATACTCTCGGAAGTGCTCCCGCAAATTGTTGTTTGTTGTCCGTTTCCAGCAGTATTTAATCTTCGGATAAATATTTTGGGCAACAACAATTGGCGCTAGAAGGACGGCATCAAACCCTCAAATTTTTATTCCTACCGTCTCGAAGAACACTCACTGTTCTCGGGGCATATACTTGAAGTGACACTCACTGCGCTTCAAAGAAATCTTTCAGAAATCATGTCTTCCGCCTCCGTGTCGTAGAAAGCCGTTGGCCAGCCGGCCAGACGCCTCGTTCCATCCCAGTCCGAGCCACAGCCGATGGTGGAAGGTAGCCGCTGCGGTCAGAGACGCTCGATCCCGTCCCTGGACGGCGGCCCAAGCCTCTCGCTCGATCAGTTCCGAACCAAGGAACAGATCGAAGAGGCCCTGGCCGTCCTTCAAGAGCGACGGAGTGCTCTCGACGCGCCTCCCGCTATCACCCCCTCGGCCATCCGTCGGAAGTCCAAGCGGAAGCTCAAGGCATTACTGGCCGAGCGATCGCCAAGAGGCTCTCGTCCGCAAGAAGAGGCGCTCGCCAGCCGGGGCACCTCTGTTTTCGATCGCCTGGGCAGTGACCCGTCTTGGCGACCGGGGTAGTCCGGCCCCAGCTACGAGACGATGGAGTTTGAGCCCGTCACCAGGAGCTCGGCCTACCCGACTCCAAGAAGGCAGCCCAGCCGTCTGGCTCCCCCTCTCCAAATAGCCGAGGTCGGTAGCAGCGGAATCCGGAGATTGGTACACGATTGCCTCGGCTCCCGCTCCCAAAGCCGATCCGCAAGCGACCGAGCCACGGCGATGGCCGCAATGCAACGTCAGATCGACGACATGAAGGCGCTCCTGGAATCCAGGGCAGGCGCCAAGAAGACGATCGCCGAGCCGAGCGAGCCGCTCACGGTCGACATCGAGCTCGCCCCTGTGCAGCACAAGATCGATCCTCCTCAAACACCTTTGTACGAGGGGAGATCAGACCCCAAAATGCACCTGAGCAAGTTCAACATCTACATGACCGGGTGTGGGGCATCAGACGCGACCAGGTGCCGAATGTTCCCTGTGATGCTAGACGACCTCGCCTACAGGTGGTACACCTTATTGCCACCTCGGTCCATTGGCTCCTTTAACCAGCTGGCGCACGTCTTCACGGAGTACTTTGCCACCAGGGTCGCCCGGCCAGAAGGTCCCCTTCGCATGATGCAAATCAAGCAGGGAGAAGAAGAGTCCGACTCGGACTACATCGACCGAGTAGACGTGATCATCCTCAACGGCGAGCCCGTAAGCGATGAGATCGCCCTCCACACGGTCCTAGCAGGATTCAATGGCTTTTCGCCTATGTTCAGGCATCTTACGAAGAGCCAACCCACAACCTACGCGACCTTCCGAGCAAGAGCCGCAGACTTTCTGGCCAGGCAAAGGTTTCTCCTTAGCCTCTGAGCAGCGCGATCGGTGCCCAAACGACGATCTCCCGCCCGATCGCCGTTATCAACCTATGGATAATGCGATCGGCAGCCGAGCGACGATCACCAGTCTTCCAGCCCGATCTCCGATCATCAAGTTACATCAGCAACCCGGAGGACACGATCGCCATCTACAGTCCAGCATCTAACATGACGGACTAAGGCATAAGATCGCCTCCACCGCACATCATAAAGCCATGGTCCTGGTAGTCGATGGAACCTGCTGCTTCGGCCATGCAAGGTCCCTTTGGGCCAAGATCGCCCTCCCTTCATTTAAATACGAGGCCGGCATAGTCTGAGGGCCCTCCAAAATTAATCAGTGGACACGATCGCCCGCGCTCAAAGGATCATCATCTAACATGGTGAACCCGGACAATGCGACACGTGCCACAACCCCCGTCTCAACGTACACCATCGAGGTTCGCCATCTCCATGGCAGGCCGAGGTGGAAGGAGAGCTAACAAGCCGCGGGCGTGGAGTTGAATCATCCGACGCTGCCCCGCGCAAGGACTCCTCTAGACCGAAACCGCACACCCTTCGTTTAAATACGAGGCGAGGTGCAGCCTAACAGAGGACCCTCATAATAAAGTGAGTCACGAGACACTCAATGTCTTCGCGCACCAAGACACGGTCATGGAGTCGGTCCATCGAACTCCGCGACTGTGCACGATTCATCAGCGACGAAACAATCAAGTTTCTACGAGGGATCGACCAATGTTGTTTTTTGCAGGTACAAGACCGAAAGATAGCTAGCCAATCGACCATGATAGCCCAAGTCCGAATCCTAAGTCAGCTCAACAAGATCGCCCGTCCTCATCCTACACGATCGCCAGCAAGAACCACCTCGCCCCATGTCTTCAACATCGGAGCAAGCTGGGGGGGCAATTGTTGTGTCGAGAATTACACTCTCCGACCGGCGATCGCCTCGGAGATCGAGCGACCTAGCCATTGCCGAGCAGCCGAGGCAGAACTGCCGACCAGGCGGCCTAGCCTTATCCCAGCAATCAAGATAAATCGGCCAACCGAAGGTCCCAGGACAAGTCCCGGTGCCGAGCGATCGACATCAAATACGATCGTCTCTCGGTACTTGGCGACCGACTCCTGGCGACCGACTAGCGGACGATCATCTCCCGGCACTTGCCGACCGACCCTTGGTGACCGACCGATGTCGACCCTCAGCAACTGGCCAATGCCGACCTCTGGTGACCGGCTAGAGACGACCGCCTCATGCCGCTCAAAGACGATGGTCATCCAGTCGGCAAAGGCCGAGCCTCGGGACAGACACCACGTGCAGAGCCGAGACAAGATCCGCAATTCACGGATCATTGACCACAGCCTGTCAGCATCTTTCCACCAGCCGACAGGCCCGCCAAAAGTTGTCAGTAGGACCGCATGTGACAGTGACTCCGGACGCGTGCTGGCTCCTCATTGGACCGCACAGCTGGATGCCAGCATCTACCTTGGACTTTAGGCCGACAGCCCGTGTGATCGCCCCATTATAATATTGGCCGGCAGACGATCGCCCCATTATTATAATGGCCGGAAGGCGATCGCCCACCAGAAGACAAGGCTCCGCTGCCCCTATATATACAAGGCTCCCTGCACTTGGACTCCTCTCGGATTTTTGCTCACTAAGCTAGCATTATCGCGATTTCAGCATACAACACACAGCACTTGGCTTTCTCCAACTCTTGGCAACAGCTATCTTTCGGTACTTACTTCTCTCGGCCTCTCTCATCAAGCAAACGATCGGCAGGGACGAAGAACACCGAGCCTCGCTCAAGAGCCGGATTAACAGAGTCTTTTTACACTCATTGTATTTAGATTTCTCACATTAATGCTTGTATCCACGAATATTTGTATTAATAACATCTCGCGAGAGCATTCAAGCCCGGGCCTAACAAACCCGGCAAATCTTGTGTTTATTCATATACTCTCGGAAGTGCTCCCGCAAATTATTGTTTGTTGTCCGTCTTCAACAGTATTTAATCTTCGGATAAATATTTTGGGCAACAACAGTCCAAATAAGTTATACCTAGTGGAACCTTGACCATTATATGGAAGCCATTATATTGGCTAAAATTATAGTTGGTTTTATATAATTTGGTGAAAGAGCATCTCTCTACAGGATAATTTAAGTCCATGTTTTCTATTGTGTATTTGAATCTGGATATTAAGTTCATGGAATTGGAATTGGTAATTATACAAACTCGAGGGCTTGGAAACCTTGATTCAAACTCCAGGGTTTTATTTGTAGAATTGTTCAGCGCGTGTTGAATTTTTCTCTCTTTTGTGTGGTCTGATGTGTTTCAGTAAGTGTATTTTTGTGTGTGTTTTGGAAGCTAGATTCTTTATTGTCTAATATTCATTATCTAAATGTTTTATGTGCAGGTGTTGTTGCTGATGCGAACAAAGCTATCCAGTTAGACCCTAAAATTACAAAAGCTTATCTACGTAAAGGGTGAGGTCTTCTAAACTTATTTTATGGAATAAGGTGCATCCCCGTGCATCATATTATGGCATTTCGGTCAATAATGATAAAAATGGGAAAACTTGGTTAACTGTAATGCAATTTTTTCCTCTTAGTTTATTGTCAACAGATATTGTTTGACACTTATTATAACAATGCCCTTTTTAAACTCTTCCAGGGGTGGACTCTATTTAAACACCTAATTACAAACAAACTTTATCATCTTTTACGATTACGACTTGTGATAAACTCTTCCAGGGATGGTACAGAAAAAATGGGTATCGTTTGACGCAACTACTTACTGCTCAACATAAGCATCTGATTTCGCTTTTCCAGTACTTAACAAAATTGTGGCTTCTCTCCAATCTTTGAATATTGTAGTAGAATAGGTATGTTAAGATTATTGGGTTAACACATTTGAATGAACTAAATAGTTATTTCTCTTGTCTTTGTATTCCACATATTATATCATAATGTAGTACTGCACAACAAGGCATTTTTATCTTTATTTATTTTGGTAGTCAGCGTCAAGTTCCTGAAAAAGAACTGTTGTGGGAGTACGTCAAGGTGAACTAAGCAACATTTGATTTGTATGTTCCTATTTATATGTTCCTATTTATGCAATATTTATGTGAATTTTTTTTATTTATATGTTCCTTAACTTGCCCTGAAAAATCTCACAACATTTGATTTATTTTTGAAAAGCCATTAGAGACGACCCAAAATCTTGATAGACTGCACAATAGTATTTATGTGAATTTAATTTATTATTTTTTTTGAATTGCTGAAGAACTCGTATACCTTGATAGACTGCACAGCGCATACATTGTATTTAATTTCCTTGTTTTGTAAAATAAAAGTATATAAGCACTTGTGGACTTTTTGTTTTTGTTTAGTTATTGCACATATTTAGCTTCATGAGACGGGAATCACAATTAAAATATTAAAATTAGGCCAAATCCATTATTATCTAGCTAATAAGGAGAATTTGTTGTTCTAAAAGAAGAGGACCTATTTACGCAGTACTTTGTGATTTTCTTGTAGGGCAAGTACATCTTTTCAGAAGATGCTAAAAACTGGGTTCTAAAATCATTGAATGATCAATTTAGGAGCTTCAAAAGTAGGATTAAGTGAGACCATTACTATCCTTATCCTACATATGAGGGGATGGCAAAAAGGCCCGAAGAGGTTCCTCTTTCAGACTGGAAGATTCTTTTAAAATATTAGGGTGATGAAAAAGTTATGGTAATAATTTAAATTCAATTTTCCGTTTTATTCTTTGTTTCGTTGGCAATTTAGTATGAAAAGTAATGACGATAAGTGAATCTGCTGTTGATGTCCTATTTATTGTAGATATTAGATGGCATTGGTTGATAATTTAGATGGCCATGGTTGATAAGTGCAAGTCTACTTATATATTGCTTTTATGTTTGGTGTTGGTATATATTGTTTTACAATTTTACTGAAATTCTAGATGTGCTGCATATTGTTATTTTGTTAATAGGGTAGTTTACTTATGAAGCAGGAATTAAGATAATTTTCTATTATTTTTATTGTTTGTATTTTATGTTTCTGTTGATTATTTGAGGGAAAGACTTGATATTTTTATTTACAGGCCTCAACTTCAACAAGAGATGGATGAAAAACTTGACCAAAAAGTTCGAGAAATGATGAAAATATTGGCTGAGAAGAATCCAGATTTGAACTTAAAGATTGATGACTCTCAAAAATCAGTCGAGGAGTCCTGTGAGGATGACAATGTCACTCCTTGACTGATCTCATCATTTTATATTTATGCTAGCTAAGTGACTCAAGTATTTTTGTTATATTTTTTTATTACGTTGTTCTTAGCTATTAAATAATACTTAAACAAATTGTTGAATGCATTTAAGTTAGATTTTGGATGTTGGGTTATGTAAGTGCATTTGGCTGTTAGATTATGGATTGAATATTTGGCAGTTATGTATTTTGGATGTTGTTATGGTTGACAGCATTTTAATGGTATTGACTGTTTTATGGTAATATCTATTTTCCAATATAATATGTTGCTTTTTACCATGAAAATGTGGGTAAAAACCTGCAAAAATGTAACCATGGACTCTAATTTATAATTCTTCCTGTTGGCAAAATATAAAAATTATGTTGGCAAAGATTAAAAGTGTGTTGGCAAAAGTTAAAACTGTTCATATATAAGTGTAGTCATAGTGTTAAAGTTGTTGGTAAAGATGTCAAAGTGTTTCACAACTTAATATTACATTAGACCTTATGAGTGTCAGCATAGGTCTACAGCTACACAAACATTTGTGTCACTAAATATATAAAAGTGTGGCCTTAAGTCTACAGCAACACAAAATCTAGTGTAGGCACAAATAAGAAAAGTGTTGGCATAAGGGTCTATTGTTACACTTTTTTCACATGTTACCAAAAACAAGAAAAATGTTACCTTAGAACCCTATGGTTGCGGCCGTTTTTGTAACACCTTCAAATTTGGTCAAAGTGTAGCCGTATCCTGTTTTTTTGCCTTCATCAACACTTTTTGGACTTTTGAATACAGTTTTTCAGGTGTTGCTGAAACCCATATATGGTGTAGTGTATTGTACTCTACAAAAGAGACCCTCACCCCCCAGTTGTAATATAGAAGAATTACATTCTCTATTATATTATCTCCTCTCTCTTTTAGTTTACAACACGTTATCAGCACGATACTCTAACAGAAGAATTTTTTTTCCATCTGCTTTCCGAAAGAAAAAAAATGCGAGCAGATTTTCTGCACTATAAGGCCACGCATAATTGCGTTTCCCGCTTCGTTAACCATCGGATCATCCTGAAACTTTGACAGAAACTTCCCAACATATATATATATATATTCAACGGTAGAGATTGGATTTTGTCTAATATTGCTTACTGAATCTGCCGCCGAACAGAAGCAGAGTTTTACGAGGAAGTTTGAAGATCTGACTTCATCCAACACCGACCTGCTGCACTGCCACGCCCGAGTCATTTTTCGGCCAATTATCGAGCCCAGTAGGAAGGTAAATGATTGATTTCCTTTACCACAATAAAATCTTCCTATTTGTTTACCCTTTAAAAGGTTTTAATTATATAGATGCTGCAACTTGGTTTTAATTTGGATTTTCGAAAACTCTTGTTCAATTAATCCAGTTATGAATAAAATTGAAATTTTTCTTCTATAGTAACTTTCCAGTAATTAAGAATATAATCAAGGCCATAATTTTTTTAAAACTACAATGGTTATTTGTTTTTATCTGAGTTTGTTTGATAATATTTTAGTTTTCACGTTGTTGTATATGTGATATAAACCATATTGTCGTATTTATGGTTCCGAAGAACGATTAGTCACATTGTCGTATATGTGACTAAATCACACTGTTGTATGTGTGATTTGTTAGGGTTGTATACTGCAAAGTATACTTTATGCTTTTATTGCCTTGTTTCCCTGTAACTACCTATGAGAATGTTGATTACATCTAATCACATGTTTTGCATATTTATTCACGTTATGGTTATGCAAATGAAATGTCTAATTATTTTATATTGTAGATAATGTGGTGTGTTGGTGTCACATGGAAGATCACATTATCGGTGCCTTATAAAATAATATAATAGTTCACAACCTATATAGTTATTAGAGAAATTATATGAAAGGTTGTAGTGTATGCTTGAGATTAGTTGGTCTTGACTATTAGCATACATTAGCGTATTTGAATATGTTGACCTAGATCGAGGTGAGATAGTGTATTATGTACTGACTGTAAGAAGAACGTAAATCTCGGATAATTATTATTTCTTAATTTTAAGTATATACTATTTTATTGTGTATTTATAATATTTGTTGCTTTGATTTACCATGGGTAAGAATCAAAATGATTGACTCAATAAGCTTCGTATCTTGGGCAATAATATTATTTATATGACAATTATTATTAATAGAAATCGTGTCCCGACTCGTGTAGGTTGATGATGTCCCATTGAGGAGCTCGATTATGATTATTATATTAAACCCTGCAGGTGGATTTAATTCCGATATAATAATAATGTTCGAGTGGTACTACTCTTGGATAAGATATTAATTCATTAAAGCTGTCAGTAGCTTATAATTAATTGATGGACATTCGATATCTTAAATATGAGAAATAATATATTTAAATAAGGAGCCCAATTTCGTAAATTGTGATTTGGGTTGGAAGTGCAATATTAATTCTTTAATGGATTGAATACATATTAATAGACTCAATATATTAGGAAAGATCCTAATATCAAAATTTGAGGTCTATTAGGAGTCTTTTCCTAATCTTCCTTTCTAGTAGTAGTCCAAGGGCCTATAAATAGGGACAACAGGGTTCGGCCGAAATAATACATATTCATACACAATTGAGATAACACTTTAATTCTTGTTGCAAATTGGAATTACTTGAAGAAAAGAAAATCGAGGGTTGTGAGAATTACTTGGTTCGTCCGATCCACTTTTGTCCAAGCAAGATTCGGTAGCTCGTTGCCCACACAACGTCTAAGGTGGATCATACTCTAGAAGGTCTAAAGGTAGAAATACAAGGAGATCAAGACGAATAGCAACCACTACACTTCAAAGGTAATATCCTATGATCTTTGATCTAGATTAGGATATTCGATTACCAACATATTTATTTAATAAATCATAAATAATATTTAAATTGCTTCTTAATCTTAGTAGTTAATTAATTAGCATGCCTAAAAAGATCATGTGCTCGTGGATGCGTAAAACGCTTTTATCAATCTTTCACCAACTTCGCTTCCGCTGCATTTTATTTCCAACAATTGGTATCGGGGCCATATTTTAGGCTTTTGCTATTTTAATTAAATTTAGTGATTAATTGATAGCAATATAAATATTCATGTAATTTGATGTTGGAGTATTTTACTAGATGTATTCTTGGAGAGAATATTATCCAATTATCATGGTTATGTGAATGGTTTATTTATTTATTTTATTATGCAATGGTTGGTTTGGCCTTTTCTTTAGGCATGTAATGGTTTTTCCCGTGAAAAAATCCGCGGGTGGATCTAGAATCTTATTTTTTGTGTAATCTTACTGTAATATCTGCATTTTTTTTATTTTCCCGGTACCTTTTCAATTTTTGTGTTTTTCCTGTTTTGGTGGCTCGTGTGTAACCGTACGTGTATTTCGAGAATACTTAAATTCAGATTTATTGTATTCAATTCCGCTATTGTTGGCTTTTCCGTCGATGTTTGGTCCGATTCTTGTGATTACTGTTGGAACCGTCGTTTTGGGGTTGTCGTATATCTTTTGCATGTTATTATGCGTGTTGTGAACTTCAGTACGTTGTTCCAAGCGTGTTTCATGTGTTCCGGGTGTTTGAATCATTTTTCTCTTGGCAGCCTAACGCACGCTACGATTGTTGATTAGCACGTTAGTCTTTCTTGGTAGCGCACGCTACGCTTGTTCGGTAGCGCGCGCTAGCGGTGAACCTGGCAGTGTTAGTAGCCTTACGCCTACGCCCTCGGAGAGTTGTTCTAGCGCACGCTAATAGTTTGCTCTAGCGCACGCTGCTTTTCGGGTTTAGCGCACGCAGAGTGGCCGGTAGCGCACGCTAACCTAGCAGCCCAGTACTGGGCAGTTTACTTCTGGACTCGGCTGATGTCCAGGTAGCGTACGCTATGGCCCGATAGCGCGCGCTACCGAGGGGCGGTTGCGCACGCTATTTTCTAATAGCGCACGCTAACGGTCCAGAACTATAGGTTTTGGACTGGAGTGTTAGCATTCTGGACCGAGGAATTAATCGATAGCGCAGGCTAACTTGTTAGCGCGCACTAATAAGCTCTGGTTATAAAAACCAGAGGGTTGACCGGGGCAGCTCATTTCTCCCCCTTTTCATTTCTTCTCCGAGAGTTAGGCGAGTGGAGCTTTGAGAGCCTGGATTCGAGCGATCATCATCATCTAGTCAAGATCTCGAGTCTCTAGCACCGATTTATCATCATCTAATCATCCTCCACCTCTTAAGTCAAGGTAAATATCTTAGAACCCTACTTTTTGGGGAAAATTGGGGGTTTTCGCATTTTGGTCCGATTCGTTCTGTTTTGTTGGTTAATCCATGATGAATATGATTAATCTTGTTGATATTCTTAGTTTTCCTACGGATTCATGGTATATTTCGTAGTTTTTGTGTAGTCGAGAGGGTTTGGTTGTGGTCCGCCCTCGTTGCTGTTCCTATTCGAATATACATGAATCGTAGGCGGGTTTTCGGGTGTAATCCATTCCCGTATTCATTTAGAGATGGTTGTAATTGTATTCTTCGAATCGTTAGGTTCGGTTTCGACGGTTCCTAGCGGGTGTGTTTGATCCTTCCCTTCCATTTGTGTCGTCGTCTATTGATCGAGGCAAGTACCCTTATGAACTTACAATCTTGACATGTTAGTTTTGCATGAGAAATTGTGTGTGTGGGTATGCTCACTACGGGTTATATCCGACGGGGTCTCAGTAGGGGTCCACGGAGGTGTGGATCGACGAGCTTTGCTTTTAACCACTACGAGTTAGATCCGATGGGGTCCACGTAGGTGTGGATCGATGGTTAATTGTGGTACATTTTACAAATGTGTTTTGGATTATGGCGTTTCCGGAAATGTGTGTTTCAACTGATGTTTTCTGAATTGCATGCTTTACTATATGTGTAAGGTGTAAGTTGTTCATTTGGTTACTTGTACTAGCGTAATTGCTAACCCCTCTAGGGACCCGTTTTGTGGAAATTCGTTTTATGAATTTCAGGTCAGGTTCTTCGAGACGAACGGGCACTGGACCAGTACGCGGATGACAGCCATGCGTGATGATTGTGCAAAATTGTATCGTTATGGTTTCCTGTCTTTTGATGCGTTTCACCATTTGTAAACTAATAGAAGTACTCGAGTACTTAGGCATTTTGTCCGTTCGGATTGAAGTTTTTTTGTCTATTGTATTTGCGTTGGATAATTGTGTTGTGCTTGACCGGTTGAACCGGGTGGATTATTTTATTTTGCGTCTTTATGATGTGGTGTTATTATGTTTATTCCACCAGTCGATGAGTATGTTTTCGTCATTTAGCCTGGTGGGTTCCATGTAGGGATCCGCGGCGCTGTAATATACCCTGGATATCCTGGTGGTGTTACAGAAAATGGTATCGGAGCACTAGGTTTATGGATACCTAGGTTTGTCGGTTTATTGGGTCTTATTGTGTTTCATTTTGCACATCATCATCACGCTGCCATGATTCTGGTGCTTCTAGTGCCCGTAAGTTTTTCCTCACTCTGTTCCTTATTTCCCTGTATCGCACCTTCGATTTTGGTTTATGATTGTTTATCCTCTCGAACTTACCATCGTATGGATTTTGCCACTTATTTAACATCAGTATGGATGCTGGAAGAGGCCGTGGTCGTGGACGCGGCCGGGGACGTGGTGTTGGGTTTTCTATGCATCGAATACAAAATAATCGGAGTAAAAACGCAGCGGAACAATAAATGTGAAACCCCAATTTAGGATCTCATGCAGTAATTTAATTGTTTAATTAAAGAGTTAATCGAATTACCTTAATCCGATTGAACAATTCTAGATCCGGACAAGAAGCAGATGAATATCTCCTTCCTCTTTTGGCGATCCACACACGAACAATTCCACAAGCCGGATTGCTAGATCCTTACGAATAATATTGATAAATAGTACAACACAAGTTCCTTACTAGAAGGATTGTACTATTGATCAAGATCAACTAAGGGAAGAGGGTTAGACGACCGATTTTGTTCTCCTACAGTATGAGGAAGAGGTCGATTTTTTCTTCTTCTTGGAGAGGGAGGCGTTTTTTTGATTGAGTTCTTATTATGACAACTCCTTGTCATGGATCTCTTATTTATACTAAGTAATCCCTAGATTCAAGAATCTAGTATTTGCTTAGTTGCCCCTCAACTTATTAAATAATACAATATATATAATATCTAATATTATATATATTACTTATTATTAAATCTCCTTATAAATATAATATCCAATATTATATTTATTATTCCCAATTGATATTTATTCCTACTTGTCTATAATTGTCGTACGTGCGACCCAAAAGGCTTATATTATGTTGGCAATTATTTAATACCTTATTAAATAATAAATCATAAGCGGCCTCTAGCAAGACATTATGATTACCCAAATAATATAAGTTAATAGTCCATTAAACCTTTTAACGTGTCAAATCCCTTTGTCACACGATATCATATTTGAACTAAATCATGGAGTCTGTCATACTTATTTATGTTCAAATGCTTTCTTGATCTTAAGTAGACTGATTGAATCAAATGACTCTTCATTTGAGCATGGCCATGCATTTCCTTCAGTACTACTTATCGAGGGGCCCAGCAGATATCTCTCTCCCTTAAGAGAGGGACAAATCCCCATCTTGATTATTCATTGCCCTCTACATGACTCCCACTAATCCCGATCGCTAACCTTTATGATCACCATGTTTCAGATGATGTTGGATTACGTCAAGGCATAGCAGTTATCATGTTGGACTCTATGATAATCTCAGGTTCAAGGATTTATTGACATACTGTTATATTGAGATTCACTTATGATATTTCCATGCAGTGATCTCAATGCGGGTCGGTCCAGTATTAGTTCTCCAACCAATACCCATAATATTGATCCGTACCATACGCATAATCATCCGATGATTATCAATCAAACTTATATTAGTATATAAATCACTTGAGTCTCTACTCAACGCGATTTTACCAGGGACATTTGAATAATCTTATTATTCGTGAATAACTATTATTCGATTATTATAATATTAAAACATGCACACATTATAATAATCAACGAGAAATAAATGATATCAAATAACTTTATTTAAATGTGACAATTACAAATCTAGGCACATCGAATGTCCTAGGGCACTATTCCCAACAATCTCCCACTTGCACTAGGACCATTCATTCACGACTTTTAGTCCTATCGCTCTAGCATGCTCAACATGCTTTCCTTGTGAGAGAGGCTTGGTAAGTGGATCTGCAACATTCTCTTCCGTTGCTACTTTGCATATTGTAATATCTCCTCGTATGACGATCTCTCTGACTAGGTGATATTTTCTGAGTATATGTTTGGAATTATGATGGGACCTAGGCGTGCAATAGCACCATTATTGTCACAATAAAGGCTTATGGGACCCTGGATGGTCGGCACCACTCCTAGTTCGTTAACGAACTTCTTGATCCATACGGCTTCCTTAGCTGCATCCGATGCTGCCAGGTACTCAGTTTCTGTAACAGAATCAGCAACTGTGCTTTGCTTGGAACTCTTCCAACTTACAGCACCTCCATTCAATACAAACACATAACCAGTTTGCGATTTGAAATCGTCTCTGTCGGTTTCGAAACTTGCATCGGCGTAACCTCTTACAGGATCAAGTACTTTCATCGGTTTCCCACCCCTCCATAAACTAGGAAATCATCCTTAGTTCTTCTCAAGTACTTTAGGATGGTTTTCACTGTTGTCCAGTGACTTTCACCTGGATTCGATTGGTATCGACTTGTCATACTAAGGGCAAACGATACATCTGGTCGAGTACAAATCATGGCATACATGATCGATCCAATAGCCGAAGCGTATGGTATCTTGCTCATGCGGGCTCGCTCATCAGGAGTCTTAGGACTCCGAGTCTCACTCAGATGAATGCCATGTGACATTGGCTAGAGTCCTCTCTTAGAGTCTTGCATATTGAACCTCTTCAATATTTTATTTATGTATGTACTTTGACTCAGACCAATCAATCTCTTTGATCTATCTCTATAGATCTTTATCCCAAGAATGTAAGCAGCTTCTCGTAAGTCTTTCATTGAGAAACAACTTCCCAACCAATTCTTGACTGTATGCAAGGTGGGAATGTCATTTCCAATGAGTAATATGTCATCTACATATAAGACTAAGAAAACAACTATTCTCCCACTAACCTTCTTGTACACACAAGGTTCATCTTCATTTTGAATGAACCCAAACTCTTTGACAGTTTCATCAAAACGAAGATTCCAGCTCCGAGAAGCCTGCTTCAACCTATAAATGGATCTTTGAAGCTTGCAAACCTTTTTAGAATTTTTTGGATGAACAAAACCTTCAGGTTGTGTCATGTACACATCCTCGAGTAAGTTTCCATTAAGGAATGCTGTTTTGACATCCATTTGCCATATTTCATAATCATAGTATGCGGTAATGGCAAATAAAATTCTAATTGATTTAAGCATGACTACTCGCGAAAAGGTCTCATCATAGTCAACACCATGAATCTGTCTATAACCTTTTGCCACTAGTATAGCTTTATAGGCTTGCAGATTATCATCCATGTCTTTCTTCTTTTTATAGACCCATTTGCACCCAATGGTTTTAACACCCTCAGGTGGATCTATCAAGTTCCAAACTTGATTGTCATACATGGATTGCATCTCAGACTTCATGGCATCTAGCCATTCCTCGGACTCTGGTCCTGAAGCAGCTTCTGTATAGGTTTTAGGATCATCATCTATGAGCAATGCATCATCATCCTATGTTACGAGATACCATATCTCTCAGGTTCATGTCGCATCCTATCAGATCTGCGTGGGACTTATGTACTTTGAACGGACTCTTCAACTGATTGTTGAGCTTGTTCGGTTTCCATCGGTGAAGCGATGTCTTCTTGTGGTTCTCGAATTTCCTCGAGAATTACTCTTCTCCCACTGTCTCTTTTGGAAATAAATTCCCTTTCTAAGAATACAGCATTTCGAGCAACAAACATTTTGTTCTCTACGGGTTTATAAAAGTAATATCCTTTAGTTTCCTTAGGATATCCCACAAATAAACATCTTTCAGATCTGGCTTCCAGTTTTTCAAACACTTGGCGCCTTACGAACGCTTCGCAACCCCAGATATTTAGAAAAGACAAGTTTGGTCTTTTACCAGTCCATTTCTCAAATGGTGTCTTTTCAACTGCTTTAGATGAAACACGGTTAAGGGTGAATGCTGCTGTTTCTAAGGCATGACCCCAAAATGATAATGAAAGCTCTGTTCGACACATCATGGATCGAACCATATCTAATAAAGTTTGATTCCTCCTCTCGAACACTCCGTTATGCTGAGGTGTTCTGGGAGGAGTAAGTTGTGAAACAATTCCACAACTCCTAAGATGATCATCGAACTCTTGGCTCAAGTATTCGCCACCTCAATCTGATCGAAGGGCTTTAATTATCTTGCCATGTTGATTCTGTACTTCATTCTGGAATATTTTGAACATTTCAAAAGATTCATGTTTATACTTCATAAGATAAACATATCCATATCGGCTAAAATCATCAGTGAATGTAATGAAGTATTGGTATCTGCCTCTGGCATGAGTGCTAAGAGGTCCGCATACATCAGTATGTATTAGGGCTAACATATCACTAGCCCTTTCTCCATGACCGGTGAAATGATTCTTCGTCATCTTGCCCAATAAACAAGATTCGCATGTCCCATATGATTCATAGTCAAAAGAGTCTAAAAGTCCATCATTATGGAGTTTAGAAATGCGTTTCTCATTTATGTAACACCCCGAGATATTCGGAATAATTACAGCGCCGTAAACCCTTTAAGAAAGGATTTACAAGGCTAAATAAAAGAAATGTAAATATAAGACGTCGATACCATGGAAATTCAAGTTTACAAACCGATTCAACTGGTTCAACGAGTAATTAATACAACCATATTGAAAAGATATTAATAATACATTCGTACTCGAGTACTGAAATGAATCAAGAAGACAATCAAAAGCAACGACAAACATCACTGAACCCCTTCGTCGTCACATCGATACTGTGGCTGTTTCCCCGCTCCTCGACTACCTGAACATCAAAACAAATGTCCACCCCCGAAGGGGTTAGCAAAACGATGCTAGTACAAGTATCATATTTAAACAAATCGAATATGCATCAACAATACATAACAGGATACACCACACGGACTTTCGCTACCGGAATCCGACAATGCGAATCCAAAAGATTCCATTACACAACAAGGGTATTCCAATGATCCAGCGCCCTCAGCATAGATCCCAAGATGATCCCGTCGGACCAACACGAGGTGGAAATAACCCGTCCAATGATCCAGCGCCCTCAGCCTAGATCCCAAGATGATCCCGTCGGACCAACACGAGGTGGACATCCGATCCAGCGCCCTCAGCATAGATCGCACAACAAACACAAACATAACTCATGCATACATATATGCCAAATCGTCATGTCCATCAACATGAACATACAAACACTAGATAACGAATATCATGACAATTCAACGAAATAAATATCATGTTCAACAACATGAATAATCACGCATGCTCAAAATACCAATATTAACATATTACGATACTTGCCTCGAAGATGGCAAGAACGAAACACTTCAATGATCTCAACACACTCGAAGGCCGCCTCCTTCGATCAACGTAGCAAGCTCGAACCTTAACAAAAGAAAAGATATACAAATCATCTCAAGTCGAACGATTGCCTAACAATTCGGTCTACGACCCAAAGGCTCAAAATATGCAATCTGCCTAAACCACTTAGCGTACACTACGTACTCTACGTAACGTGCGCTAAGCCTGCCTGTTAGCGTACGCTATCGTCTAAGCCTAGCGTACGCTAGCCATGGACTGACAGTTCTCACTGATCATCTGACCGACTCGGCTGGTATCATAACGTACGTTACGTACCAAACGTAGCATGCGTTAACTTATCCCTGATAGCACACGTTAACTTACATATGTTAGCGTGCGCTAACCGTGCATGGCAGATTACTACTGGCAGAAAACTGGATCTAATGGTGATGAACTCATGAATTCTATGGTGATAATACATGTCATCCCCGTGCACATCATGCTCGTAAGGAGTGTGAACGATCTCTACGGATTAAACGACTACACGATACAAGGGTACGTATTATCATCAACATTCATCTTGATCTCGAGGAAGTATCCTAAGTTCCTTTCGTCCTACGTTCCAAAACGCATGATTCCAATGTGTAAAACATAACAACTTGGTAATTTCCATCTACTGGTCACAAATTAGTTTGAAGCTTCAGAATATGCTAGGAGTTTCAACACAAAAAGGTTCCATGGAATTATACGATGAATAAGTACCGAAACATCAAAATTATCTTCCTAACACATGATGCTCGACTACAACGAATGTAACCAACTAGGCAAACCCAAGACATGATCAAAACGTCCTTCATAATAGTACTTAATATTGGTGAAGAATCACCTACCTCAAAGTAGTGAAGAACAAGGAGGAATTTGAAGCAACCCAACGCCGAAGGCTTGAACACCAATCCCCCAATGGTCTACAATCTTCAACTCGAGCTAGGATGTTAATATGAAGTGTTTAGAATGAAGAGAGTAATACTCTAAGTATAAAGATTCGGATGTGGGAAGAGGAAAGACTGAAAATACGAAAAGGATGTTGTCCTATTTATAGAAAATGGTTATTAGCGCGCGCTAGTCCATGCTCGTAGCGTGCGCTAACGGCTTACTGACTTCACTGTACTCAGCACTTAGCGTGCGCTATTCTCATATCAGTAGCGTGCGCTAAGGCGTTGACGTCGCTTTTCCCGAAAGCCGTCCAGGTTCATCCCGACACAATCCGACCAAGATCCCCGGCCTGATCTCACCTACCACACGTCTCAATCATGCTGACTACGTATAGCGCGCGCTAAGGTCATGCACAGCGTGCGCTATGGATCCAACTTAGCGTACGCTACACATAGTCGATAGCGTGCGCTACATGCGCAGAATCACAATTTTCATCACATTCATGAAATCATACGCTCAACAACATCGGATTATGAAACACGGAGAATAATACTCAGATAAAAGTGCAACAATAACAATGTCACAAGTTCTAAATACATAACAGAAATCTCGGGTATTACATCATTTCTCCCTAAAAAGAAGTTTCGTCCCAAAACTTAAGATAAAAACAACTCTGGATATCTAGTCTTCATAATGTCCTCTGTTTCCCAAGTGGCCTCTTCAACTCCGTGTCGCGACCATTGTACTTTAACCAAGTGTATTGGTTTATTCCTCAATTGTTTGATCCGACTCTCAAGTATCTTGATTGGTCTCTATTCGAAGGTACCATCATTAGCTATCTCGATCTCGTCGAAATCAATGACGTGACTGGGGTCCGGTACATACTTCCGCAATAGGGATACGTGAAACACATTGTGAACGTAACTCAGCGATGGCGGTAAGGCCAACCTGTATGCTAAATCTCCAACTCTCTCGAGGATCTCGAATGGTCCGATATATCTTGGACTAAGCTTGCCTCTCCTCCCGAAACGGAAAATCCCTCGTGTAGGAGACACCTTCAATAGTACGTGGTCCCCAATTTCGAACTCTAGAGGGCAACGACGTACATCTGCATAAGACTTCTGTCGACTCTGGGCAGTCAACAGTCTTTCCCGAATCAAAGCTATCTTCTCTTGAGTCTGAACTATCAATTCCGGTTCCATCCCGATCAAGTCCGAAGAATCATTCCAGCACAAGGGTGATCGGCATCTTCTCCCGTACAAAGCTTCAAATGGTGCCATCTTAATAGAAGCATGCCAACTATTGTTATAGGTGAACTTGATCAAGGGCAAGTGAACTTCCCAATCAGTTGACCAATCCAATGCACAAGCTCTAAGCATGTCTTCTACGGTTTGAATAGTCCTTTCGGACTGACCGTCCGTTTGGGGATGATAAGTTGTACTAAAGTTTAGCTCGGTCCCCAAAGCCCTGTGAACTGCCTTCCAGAAGTGCGACACGAAGCGACCATCTCGATCTGAAATAATGGTCTTCGGCATCCCGTGCAATCTAACTATCTCCGTAGTAAATACTCGCGCCAATCTCTCGGGTCCCCATGTATCTTTAATTCCTAGGAAATGAGCCGACTTGGTTAGTCGATCAACTATAACCCAAATCATGTTCATTCCCGTTCTAGTCCTTGGCATACTGGTGATGAAATCCATCGAGATATCCTCCCACTTCCACTTAGGGATCGGAAGCGACTTTAACATTCCGGCAGGTCGCTGATGTTCAATCTTAACCTGCTGACAATTCAAACACTTCGAAGCGTACTCTGCTACGTCCTTCTTCATATTACCCCACCAGAAGTTTTGTTTAAGATCTTTGTACATCTTACTGCTGCCAGGGTGGATAGAATAAGGTGCACTATGAGCTTCTTTCAGAATTGCCTGTCTCAAATTGCCATCATCGGGAACGCAAAGTCGACTCTGAAACCTCAGAACTCCATCATCTTGTATCAAGAATACTGGGGCTTTTCCCTTCTTTACTTCGTCACATAACCGAAGGATCAGAGAATCGTCCAACTGCTTAGATTTGATCTCCTCGACTAGTGATGAAGTCAGTTCCATCACATATAGTTGCTCTTGGATTCCTGGTGCCCATACTTCAATCCCTTCGCGGATCAGTTCCCGTTGAATGCTGGTTTGGGATGTAAGTGCTTCCAACACTCGAATAGAAACAGGTTTACGGCTCAAAGCATCGGCTACTACGTTTGCTTTCCCCGGATTATAGAGAATCTCCAAGTCGTAATCCTTGATCAATTCCAGCCACCTTCTCTGCCTCATGTTTAATTCTTTCTGACTGAAAATGTACTTGAGGCTCTTATGATCTGTAAAGATCTGACAATGAGTGCCGTACAAATAATGTCTCCAAATTTTAAATGCAAAGACTACAGCTGCTAGCTCCAGATCATGAGTCGGGTAATTAACCTTGTATGGTTTCAACTGCCGAGAAGCATAGGCAATCACCTTATCTCTTTGCATCAACACACATCCCAGACCCTGATTTGAAGCGTCGCTGTACACCATGAATCCATCAGTTCCATCTGGTAATGCTAATATAGGTGCTGTCATCAGTCTCCTCTTAAGTTCATCAAAACCAGTCTGACATTTCCCATCCCACGTGAACTTTTGAGTTTTCTGTAACAGCTGAGTGAGCGGACGAGCAATTTTGGAAAATCCCTCTACAAAGCGGCGATAATATCCAGCAAGTCCTAAGAAACTCCGGACTTCTTTCACGTTATTAGGAGCTTCCCATTCCAAGATTGCTTCGACTTTCTTCGGGTCCACCTGAACTCCGTCAGCTGATATCACATGCCCAAGGAAAGTTACCTCCCTGAGCCAGAACTCGCATTTTGAAAGCTTTGCATACAGCTGTTCCCTCCTCAAGGTGCTCAAAACCACACGCAAATATTCGGCATGCTCCTCTGCGTCCTTCGAATATATCAAGATGTCATCAATGAAGACGACCACAAATTTATCCAAGTATTCCAAGAATACCCGATTCATCAATCGCATGAATACCGCAGGAGCATTGGTAAGTCCAAATGGCATCACTACAAATTCATAATGCCCGTACCGGGATCTAAAAGCAGATTTCGGTATATCCGATTCCTTAATTCTCAATTGATGGTATCCTGATCGCAAGTCAATCTTCGAGAATACCCTTGCCTCTTGCAGTTGATCAAACAAGTCGTCGATCCGAGGTATAGGATACTTATTCTTGATCATCATCTTGTTGAGCTCCCTGTAATCAATACACAGTCGGAGGGATCCGTCTTTCTTCCGGACAAAGATAACGGGCGCTCCCCAAGGAGAAACGCTAGGTTGAATATAGCCCTTCTGTAACAATTCCTCCAGTTGCTTCTTGAGTTCATACATCTCGGTTGGCACCATGCGGTATGGTGCTCTGGAAATAGGAGCTGCTCCAGGCTCTAATTCGATAGTGAATTCCACTTCTCTCTACGGAGGTAACCCAGGTAGTTCGTCAGGAAATACACCTGAGAACTCATTCACAACTGAAATAGACGAGAGCTCTACTCCTTCCTCTTTTCTCATGGCATAGCACCAAAGTCCATGACATCCTTGCTTCAGTAATTTCACGGCTTTCATTGCTTTGATCAATTTTCCCGAGCTCCCCGGTCTCCATCCTCGGAATAAGTGTTCAGATCCGTCATCAGCAATGATAGAAATGACTCTCTCTCGGTAATTCAGAATAGCTCCATAACGGTTGAGCCAATCGTCTCCGAGAATTAAATCGTCACCGTAGATGTCAACTACAATAAGATTCGATGGCCAATCTCTCCCTCCTATAGACACTGGAAAATCTCTAGCCTCTAGGGTTCCCACAATTCTCTCTCTACTCTGCAAACCCACAACATATGGTTCACAATCAAATAAGCACGAGATTTTTAAACGATTTACACAGTTCAATGATATGAAAGAATGTGTAGCTCCGGAATCGAATAAGACACTAACTGGTTGCAAAAGGATCTTAATCGTACCTGATGCAACAGCAGTGTTCTGATCGTTAGATTTCCTCATCTCGTACAGGCGCGGAGGAACGGACCCACCACTAGATGTCTCTCTCTTCCCAACGTTCTGCTGTTGAAATCCACTCTGCTGCGTCTGGTTCACACTTATCTCCTTCGGAACTGGCGCTGGAGTGCGAGTACCAAAAGATCTAGTAGCAACTCCACAGAAAGCTGCACGGTGCCCTTCTTGCCCACAATCGTAACAAGTCACAGAAGATGAGGGACAATCCCATCGAATATGCCCTGCTCGACCACAATTGTAGCATTTCTTTGATGCGTCCGAAACTGCTGATGTAGTCCGGAACTTCTTTCCACCTCTAGAAGGATGTGGAGGTTTCCTAGCCGAATAAAAGGAAGACTGGCCCTTGCGGGGCCCACCACTCTTGTTTTCTGAGAAGTTGCCGGTCACTTTCTGCTTCTTTGCCTCCACCGATTTTTCCACCGCCGCCTCTTTCATGTCGTAGGCCAGCGCTTTGTCTTGATACTGTCGCAATGTAGTGCACTCGAATCCGGACATGTACTGCTGAATCTCCGGCTTCATCCGCATATCGAAATGAAAAATCTTTTCTGCCTCCGTTCTGACCAAGTGTCGCACACAAGTCAGCTGATGATTAAAAGTTTTGATTACATCTGTCACAGATGCTTCTGAACTCTGTGGTGAGAAAAACTCTCGGATCTTTGCCTCTCTAACTGGACGAGGACAATACTGTGCTTCCATCATTTGTTTGAATTCCGTCCAATCCGCATTATGATTCTCGGGTCGAATAGCTTCCCACCAATCAAAGGCCTCCCCAGTCAGAAAATACTGGGCAATGGGAACCTTCCGGTCCTCGGGACAATTAAGACCCGCAAATATCTTCTCTAACTCCTTAAGCCAATGATCCCAAGTAAGTGCCTCAGCAGATCCGTCAAATTTTAGCGGGTGCAATTTGACCACCTCAACAAGCCATCTGTCTCCCCGGTTATCCTCGTGGTGCTGTTGTCCCATCGCCGTCTGCACGCGGTCAACTACCTTGGCGAACTGGTTTAACTGCGCCACCACCTGTTGAAGCACTCCCGGCATGTTAGGATTTGCGTCATCATTCGCTGATCCTTGCTGCCCTCCAGAATGGGAATCGGTTCGACTAGCTGATAATTCTGGGGTAGTCGCGGAATCCTCCTGTCTCATGTTACCCCGTCCGCGTCCACGACCGCGTCCGCCTCCACGTCCTCCTCTCAACATACTGTAAACACAATTCCTCAATATCCTGGACAAAGTTTTCGAAATAAAGCCCGTCAATACTCACAAAACAGTAATTTAATTAAAACGGTAGTATAAGAGATTAGGAGACTTACACCCACGGTCCACATGACGACTTTGGCTGAACAGTGATGTTACGAACGACCCGTAAATCAAATAACGTAAACAGACCCAACTAAAACCCGACTGCCAAGATATCCATGAATCTTAGCTCCGATACCATATTCTGTAACATCCCGAGATATTCGGAATAATTACAGCGCCGTAAACCCTTTAAGAAAGGATTTACAAGGCTAAATAAAAGAAATGTAAATATAAGACGTCGATACCACGGAAATTCAAGTTTACAAACCGATTCAACTGGTTCAATGAGTAATTAATACAACCATATCGAAAAGATATTAATAATACATTCGTACTCGAGTACTGAAATGAATCAAGAAGACAATCAAAAGCAACGACAAACATCACTGAACCCCTTCGTCGTCACATCGCCATCGTGCGCTTTCCCGCTCCTCGGCTACCTGAACATCAAAACAAATGTCCACCCCCGAAGGGGTTAGCAAAACGATGCTAGTACAAGTATCATATTTAAACAAATCGAATATGCATCAACAATACATAACAAGATACACCACACGGACTTCCGCTACTGGAATCCGACAATGCGAATCCAAAAGATTCCATTACACAACAAGGGTATTCCAATGATCCAGCGCCCTCAGCATAGATCCCAAGATGATCCCGTCGGACCAACACGAGGTGGAAATAACCCGTCCAATGATCCAGCGCCCTCAGCCTAGATCCCAAGATAATCCCGTCGGACCAACACGAGGTGGACATCCGATCCAGCGCCCTCAGCATAGATCGCACAACAAACACAAACATAACTCATGCATACATATATGCCAAATCGTCATGTCCATCAACATGAACATACAAACACTAGATAACGAATATCATGACAATTCAACGAAATAAATCTCATGTTCAACAACATGAATAATCACATGCATGCTCAAAATACCAATATTAACATATTACGATACTTGCCTCGAAGATGGCAAGAACGAAACACTTCAATGATCTCAACACACTCGAAGTCCGACTCCTTCGATCAACGTAGCAAGCTCGAACCTTAACAAAAGAAATGATATACAAATCATCTCAAGTCGAACGATTGCCTAACAATTCGGTCTACGGCCCAAAGGCTCAAAATATGCAATCTGCCTAAACCACTTAGCGTACGCTACGTACTCTACGTAACGTGCGCTAAGCCTGCCTGTTAGCGTACGCTATCGTCTAAGCTTAGCGTACGCTAGCCATGGACTGACAGTTCTCACTGATCAGCCGACTGACTTGGCTGGTATCATAATGTACGTTACGTAGCAAACGTAGCCTGCGTTAACTTATCCCTGATAGCGCACGTTAACTTACATATGTTAGCGTGCGCTAACCGTGCATGGCAGATTACTACTGGTAGAAAACTGGATCTAATGGTGATGAACTCATGAATTCTATGGTGATAATACATGTCATCCCCGTGCACATCATGCTCGTAAGGAGTGTGAACGATCTCTACGGATTAAACGACTACACGATACAAGGGTACGTATTATCATCAAAATTCATCTTGATCTCGAGGAAGTATCCTAAGTTCCTTTCGTCCTACGTTCCAAAACGCATGATTCCAATGTGTTAAACATAACAACTTGGTAATTTCCATCTACTGGTCACAAATTGGTTTGAAGCTTCAGAATATGCTAGGAGTTTCAACACAAAAAGGTTCCATGGAATTATATGATGAATAAGTACCGAAACATCGAAATTATCTTCCTAACACATGACGCTCGACTACAACGAATTTAACCAACTAGGTAAACCCAAGACATGATCAAAACGTCCTTCATAATAGTACTTAATATTGGTGAAGAATCACCTACCTCAAAGTAGTGAAGAACAAGGAGGAATTTGAAGCAACCCAACGCCGAAGGCTTGAACACCAATCCCCCAATGGTCTATGATCTTCAACACGAGCTAGGATGTTGATATGAAGTGTTTAGAATGAAGAGAGTAATACTCTAAGTATAAGGATTCGGATGTGGGAAGAGGAAAGACTGAAAATACGAAAAGGATGTTGTCCTATTTATAGAAAATGGTTATTAGCGCGCGCTAGTCCATACTCGTAGCGTGCGCTAACGGCTTACTGACTTCACTGTACTCAGCACTTAGCGTGCGCTATTCTCATATCAGTAGCGTGCGCTAAGGCGTTGACTTGGCTTTTCCCGAAAGCCGTCCAGGTTCATCCCGACACAATCCGACCAAGATCCCCGGCCTGATCTCACCTACCACACGTCTCAATCATGCTGACTATGTATAGCGCACGCTAAGGTCATGCACAGCGTGCGCTATGTATCCAACTTAGCGTACGCTACACATAGTCGATAGCGTGCGCTACATGCGCAGAATCACAATTTTCATCACATTCATGAAATCATACGCTCAACAACATCGGATTATGAAACACGGAGAATAATACTCAGATAAAAGTGCAACAATAACAACGTCACAAGTTCTAAATACATAACAGAAATCTCGGGTATTACAATTTATGTGACCAAGTCGACAATGCCATAAGTAAGTCGGATTAGAATCACTGAGCTTAGGTTTCTTGGATGCAATGTTATAGACTTCCAAATTGTCGGACTCATCTAGATCAATATTGTAAAGGCCAGTATATAACTTTGCAGTACTATAAAGCAAGTCATCAAAGAAAACGAATGATCTTATTCTTAATAAGAAAACTGTAACCTTCACAATCTAATGTAGAAACTGAAATAATATTCCTATTCATAGCAGGAACATAATAGCAATTGTTCAAAACTAACAAAAGCCCATTGGGCAAAACTAGATCATAAGTTCTTACGGCTAGTGCAGCAACTCTTGCTCCATTGCCGACTCTTAGATCTACTTCCCCTTTCTTTAGTTCTCTACTGCTTCTCAACCCCTGCACATTTGTACAAATGTGAGATCCACATCCAGTATCTAATACCCAGGAGTTAGAGGTAGATAAGGTAACTTCTATAACAAATATACATGTGGCAGTCTCACTGCCCTTGGTACGCTTTAGCTCTTCCAAGTAAATCTTGCAATTTCTTTTCCAGTGTCCTAGTTTATTGCAATGATGGCAATTTATATCTTTGGGATATTTAGCCTTGAAACCCGGCCTAGTAGGGTCTTTAGATTTGGCAACTTTTGTCTTACCCCTGCCCTTGCCTTTGTTCTTACAGGATTTCCCTTTGCTGACCATCAACACATGGCTTGGTTTCTTCTTAATATTCTGATCAGCTGTTTTAAGCATCCCATGCATCTCAGCAATAGACTTCTCCATCTCATTCATATTATAGTTCATAATGAACTGACCGAAACTTTCGGGCAATGAGTTTAGGATCACATCCGTGGAGTGCTCCTTAGAAAGTGGAAAACCAAGCCTTTCAAGATGATCAATATATCCTTTCATCTTGAGCACATGAGCGCTGACAGATGTCCCCTCAACCATCTTGCAAGCATACAAGGCTTGAAAGGTCTCATACCTCTCATACCTAGCATGCTTCGAGAAAGTTTCCTTGAGGTGAGCATTTAGCTCATAAGCCTCCATTTCCTCCAGATTCTTCTGAAGTTCTGGACAAATGGTGGCCAACATAAGACAACCGACATCAATGGAATCTACATAATGTTTCTTCCATTTGTTTTTTGTTGCTTTGTTTGCATTGTCAGCTGGCTCATCGGGAATTTCTTCCTCAAGAACATACATCTTTCTTTCTTGCTTGAGAACTATTCTCAGGCTCCGGATCCAATCCAGATAGTTGCTGCCGTTTTCTTTGAGCTTGTCCTTCTCAAGGACAGATCATAGTGAAATGGTGGATGTGTTGTTTGATGCCATTCTACAAAATTCAATATGCAAAATATTTAGTCACACTATTTTATTTCTCGAAAAATACTCCCACTAAAACAAAGTACCCTCAATTTACAACATTTATAATTTTAGTGGGCTAAGATCCCATTTCGCACAATCCTAAACTCAGCTTTGGCATGACGCCTAGAATTGAGCTACTTTAGGTGGATAACTCTTTATCGATTACATCATATGTAACTCTTAGATTATATCATGGAATTTGGCATCGTATGCCCAAGCATGTTATAATCTCATCTTATGCCTTAAGGTTCAAAACTATTTTGATTTCCAAATTCATTAAACGTATAGGTATCACCATTACCTATCCTACCTTACTAAGATAATCCGAGTGCCCAGCTTTGGCATGACCCACTCATGATGATTGAAGTCTTGATAGGTGTTTTTCAAATGAACGGCATTTTAAAATTTTAACGAGGGATTTTTATCCTATGTTAATGTCTATGTTTGCTAGCATACATCTAAACATACATAGCATCACATACATGTATAAATTTAAACATACATCGCATCACATGACAATGAAAGCATAGGACTGTGTATAGCATGACCATAATCCTAACGTGATTTTCATGAGCCAACATGAAAATCACAAAGGTCAATCTAAAGGGTTAAATATGGTCTTCATTGATCTTCCCAACTCTTTGGAACGCCATACGCAATCAATTTGCTCCTCGAGTCCGTCTTTCTCGTCCTTATTGTCTTCATTACATTAATGAAATTTAATACTACACTACTAAATTAAATTACAAGAAGTACAAACGACACGCAGGCCGTAAAATAATAAACAATTTAAATAGACGACTCGCGGGCCGTAAAACCAATTATAATTAAACGACACGCAGGCCGTAAAACCAACCCATAAGAAATTAAATTGTCCAATCACATTGGTCAATTTATGGTCATGCCATACACCACACACATACCATAAATAATTATCAAATAATTAATAAAAGCATGTAATTATAGAAATTAAAATCTTTCTGACAGTAAGACTATAAATAAAATTTTAGTCATCACATGAACAAATCTGGACTTGGCCGAGATGGTTGTCTTTGTGCCCTGGGAACAGGTCCGCTAGGGTTCGAAACCCCGCGGATGCAGTTACAACATTTTGCAACTATTATTACCAAATTTATTTTTATATTAAAAGGGCTTATAAAAAGAACTACTGTAAAAGTTACCAAAAACATGACCCAGCCGAGATGGTAAGTGTTGCGGAAGTAAAGCCTAAAGACTCGGGATCGAATCCCAGTTTTTTGCGGAATTATTTTTGCAATATTTAAGGCAGATTTTTATACCTTTCATAAAAACTCCGCGTATTTTTAGCAAAACAAAAACGCAGCTCACTTGGTAAGTAGCCAGGTGGCTGGCCTGACAACCAGGGTTCGAACCCCTGGGTAATGCGAAATCATTTTTGCTAATTCAAACAGCCCGCGGGTCCAGCCCGACCCGACCCGGACCTGACCCGACCCGTCTTAGAACAGTTCTGGAGCATAAATTCGCAAAAACAGTCCAGAAAATATGTTTTTGACGATCCGATTTAATCAAATTAAACCAGAAAAATTATTTTATAAAATCCATATTTTATAAACATAATCAAGAACATAATTTACACATAAATATGTTCTACACAAATAATTAAATTACATGCAAGTTGGCTCTGATACCAGTGTTGGGTTTTCTATGCATCGAATACAAAATAATCGGAGTAAAAACGCAGCGGACCAATAAATGTGAAAACCCAATTTAGGATCTCATGCAGTAATTTAATTATTTAATTAAAGAGTTAATCGAATTACCTTAATTCGATTGAACAATTCTAGATCCGGACTAGAAGCAGATGAATACCTCCTTCCTCTTTTGGTGATCCACACACGAACAATTCCACAAGACGGATTGCTAGATCCTTACGAATAATATTGATAAATAGTACAACACAAGTTCCTTACTAGAAAGATTGTACTATTGATCAAGATCAACTAAGGGAAGAGGGTTAGACGACCGACTTCGTTCTCCTACAGTATGAGGAAGAGGTCAATTTTTTCTTCTTCTTGGAGAGGGAGGCGTTTTTTTTATTGAGTTCTTATTATGACAACTCCTTGTCATGGATCTCTTATTTATACTAAGTAATCCCTAAATTCAAGAATCTAGTATTTGCTTAGTTGCCCCTCAACTTATTAAATAAAACAATATATATAATATCCAATATTATATATATTACTTATTATTTAATCTCATTATAAATATAATATCCAAAATTATATTTATTATTCCTAGTTGATATTTATTCCTACTTGTCTATAATTGTCGTACGTGCGACCCAAAAGGCTTATATTATGTTGGCAATTATTTAATACCTTATTAAATAATAAATCATAAGCGGCCTCTAGCAAGACATTATGATTACCCAAATAATATAAGTTAATAGTCCATTAAACCTTTTAACGTGTCAAATCCCTTTGTCACGCGATATCATATTTGAACTAAGTCATGGAGTCTGTCATACTTATTTATGTTCAAATGCTTTCTCGATCTTAAGTAGACTGATTGAATCAAATGACTCTTCATTTGAGCATGGCCATGCATTTCCTTCAGCCCTACTTATCGAGGGGCCCAACAGATATCTCTCTCACTTAAGAGAGGGACAAATCCCCATCTTGATTATTCATTGTCCTCTACATGACTCCCACTAATCTCGATGGCTAACCTTTATGATCACCATGTTTCAGATGACGTTGGATTACGTCAAGGCATAGCAGTTATCATGTTGGACTTTATGATAATCTCAGGTTCAAGGATTTATTGACATACTGTTATATTGAGATTCACTTATGATATTTCCATGCAGTGATCTCAATGCGGGTCGGTCCAGTATTAGTTCTCCAACCAATACCCATAAGATTGATATGTACCATACGCATAATCATCCGATGATTATCAATCAAACTTATACTAGTATATAAATCACTTGAGTCTCTACTCAACGCGATTTTCCCAGGGACATTTGAATAATCTTATTATTCGTGAATAACTATTATTCGATTATATAATATTAAAACATGCACACATTATAATAATCAACGAGAAATAAATGATATCAAATAACTTTATTTAAATGTGACAATTACAAATCTAGGAACATCGAATGTCCTAGG
The DNA here is from genome assembly GCA_033398695.1 of Orobanche coerulescens. Taxonomy (NCBI): domain Eukaryota; kingdom Viridiplantae; phylum Streptophyta; class Magnoliopsida; order Lamiales; family Orobanchaceae; genus Orobanche; species Orobanche coerulescens. Next base: position 41,646,194 of record CM065815.1, on the reverse strand, counting down.
GCACTATTCCCAGCACGTGGGGCAGCCGGTGGCGCGGCCACGTCGCATTCTTCGGGAGCCGGTAGTACCGGCGACCGTCATAGCCATACTACTTCTCAGGATGGCGCTGATCTTGGTGTTGCAACGGTAATGTAACAAATGGTGAATCAGATGGCGGCAATAGCTCAGGCGGTTCAAAATCCGAATCTGGCCCATGCTGCTAGGGACGGAGCAGACCGTTGGCTTCAGGATGTAATCAAGATGCATCCTCCTCAGTTTTCGGGAGCTTCAAACCCGATTGACTGGGAGGGGTGGATCAAGGAGATATCCAAGGTTTTCGTCGCCACCAACTGTCCCGAGGACCGCAAGGTCCCTATTGCCCAGTATTTTCTCACTGGGGATGCTACCGACTGATGGGAGGCCATTGAGCCCAGAGACCGCGCTGCTACATGGGATGAGTTTAATAACCTGATAGAGACCGAGTACTATCCGTGGCCGGTCAAACAGGCCCGAGTCCACGCCTTCTTTGATGCTCAGCCTCGGGATATCCCTATTTCCCAGGCCATTGCCGATTACAACCAGGAGTTGGGCTTCGTGAAGGCCCAGGTTAGGGAGGAGAGCGATAAGATTTTCCATTTCTCCAGGCGGATGAAACCATCGATTCGTGATTACATGTCCGGACTCGTTTGCACTACCTTGAAGGAATATCAGAGTAGGGCCCTTGCTTACGATATGTCTGTGACGACGAGTGAGGCGACTCGCAAGAGAAAGAATCAAAAGTCCGCCGGAAATTTTTCGGTCCACAAAGGTGGGGCTCAGTAGAAGTCTCAGTCTGCTAACTTTTTTGCTGGTGGTGGTCCCGCTCGTTCTACTGAAGGTTTTCGTGGAGCTACAGGTACTCCTTCTCGAGATACGAAGTGTTTCAACTGTGGTCGACTGTGCCACATTAGTCGTACATGTTTGAGTCCTTTGCTGACATGTAATCGGTGTGGCCAGCCGGGCCACAAAGCTGTTTTCTGTGCTGAGAGAGAGAAAATCCTTGGTGCCCAGGCTTCCATTCCAGCGCCTACGGAACCAAGCGTGAATCAAGGTTCGTTTGCTCCGCAGTCTCCACCGAGTGCGAACCGAGGGAGAAGCCTGGGTCAGCCCAGCACGGGGAGCTTCCTGTGTCGGCTCCGCCCACCCGCGTGTTTACGAGATGAGGAGGGCCGATGACCCAGCCGCTACCGTTGCCACAGGTATCGTCACATTCATTTGCATCCTGTCAGTGTGCTTTTCAATTCTAGTGCCACGCATTCGTTCGTGTCTTTGGAATGTGTGCGCCGTTTGGGTCTTGATTGCTTGTCGCCATGCGAGCCTTTCATCGTTAAACTTCCTAGCGGTGATAGGATCGTTGGTGACCGTGAGATTCGAGATTGTGCTGTGACTATTTGTGAGAGGGCTTGGCTCTCTAATCTTATTGTTGTGGGAATTGAGGGTGAGGATTTAATTCTTGGGGATGACTGGATCGAACAGCATGGCGCGATCATGAACTACCGTACGAGAATCATCACTATGTTAGCTGAAGACGGCACCGAGCACTCTTTCACAGGGCGAAAGAGGGGAAACCAGAAACTTGTTATTAACGCTTTGAAGGCGATGAGACTTCTGCGGAAGGGGTGTACTGGTTATTGGTGCTATGCCTTGAATGCGGAGAGTCGTGGAGTCGAGATTTCGCCGATTCCAGTTGTTAGTGATTTTCCTGACGTGTTTCCTGACAAGTTACCGGGGTTGCCACCAGACCGTGAGGTTGAGTTTGCTATCGAGTTAGAGCCGGGTGCGGCTCCAATTTCGAAGGCACCGTATCGCATGGCACCTTAAGACATGGCTGAGTTGAAGAAGCAGTTGAGTCAGCTTCTTGAGTCGGGGTATATTCGACCGAGCGCTTCGCCTTGGGGCGCACCGGTTTTGTTTGTGCAGAAGAAGGATGGTCCACTTCGTTTGTGTATCAACTATCGCGAGCTAAACAAGGTGACCATCAAGAACAAGTATCCCCTGCCGAGGATTGATGACTTGTTCGATCAGTTACAGGGAGCTTAGGTATTCTCAAAGATCGACTTGAGATCGGGGTACTACCATCTTCGGGTGAAGGAGTCCGACGTGCCGAAAACAGCTTTTCGGATGAGATACGGACATTATGAGTTTGTAGTTATGCCTTTCGGGTTGACTAACGCACCGGCAGTGTTCATGCAGTTGATGAACAAGGTTTTTATCGAGTATTTAGATAAGTGTGTCGTCGTCTTCATTGCGACATCCTTATTTATTCGAGGAGCGAAGAGGAGCACGCGCCTCATCTTCGAATAGTGTTGGACATTTTGAGGACCGAGTAACTCTATGCAAAGTTCTCGAAATGTGAGTTCTGGCTGAAGGAAGTCATGTTTCTGGGTCACGTGATTTCAGTCGAGGGAGTCCGTGTGGATCCGCAGAAGATCGAGGTAGTGCTAGCTTGGGCACCGCCTAAGAATGTGAAGGAGGTCCGTAGCTTTTTGGGTTTGGCCGGCTACTATCGTAGGTTCGTCGAGGGTTTCTCGAAACTAGCTCGGCCACTTACACAGTTGCTTCAGAAATTCGAAACGTTCGTCTGGAATGACGAGAGGCAGGGGAGTTTTGAGGAGCTGAAGAGGCGTTTAACTTCAGCCCCCGTTTTAACATTACCACGTGGTAACGAGGGTTTTGCTGTGTATAGTGATGCTTCGGGTCAGGTTCTTGGGTGCGTATTGATGCAGCATGGAAAAACCATTGCGTATGTGTCGAGACAGTTAAGGCCGTACGAGCTCAATTACCCTACTCACGATTTGGAGTTAGCGGCGGTTGTCTTTGCACTCAAGATCTGGCGCCACTATCTGTTTGGTTCCGCATGTCAGATTTTTACCGATCATAAAAGTCTGAAGTATATATTTACCCAGTGGGAGTTGAATATAAGGCAGAGGAGGTGGTTAGAGTTGATTAAAGATTATGACCTCGAAATCCTTTATCATCCGGGCAAGGCGAACGTTGTGGCCGACGCCTTGAGTCGGAACCGGTTGCGTTGAGGACACTTTAGATCCTTACGTCTCAGTCTGAGCTTCAGCGGGTTTTGATCGATTTGGATGTTGAGATTTTATTGCCGGGAATGGTCAGTCAACTTTGTGCTCTAGAGATTTCATCGTCGCTGGTCTACAAAATTAAATTAAAGCAGTTCGAGGATCCGATGCTTTCGCAAATTCGGGAGAATGTTCTTAAAAGAAAGTCTCTTGGGTTTGTGATCCACGAGGATGTGGCGTTGAGATTCCAGAGTCAGCTTTGTGTACCAAACAACTTGGAATTGAAACAAAGTATATTACGGGAGGCCCATGCTACGCCTTACTCAGTTCATCCTGGTTCGAGTAAGATGTACAATGACCTGAGGAGGAATTTTTGGTGGAATGATATGAAGGAGGAGGTCACACGGTTCGTAGCGAGATGTTTGACTTGTCAGCATGTCAAAATCGAGCATCAGCGACCGGCTAGATTATTACAGTCACTTCCCGTTCTGGAGTGTAAATGGGAAGATATTTCGATGGACTTCATCACGAACTTGCCGAGATCGAGATCAGGCATGAATATGGTTTGGGTGATTTTGGATCGTCTGACCAAGTCGGCACATTTTCTGGGCATCAAGGATACTTGGGGTCCGAAAAAGTTGGCTCGGATGTTAATTGCTCACATTGTGAGACTTCACGGTACTCCGAAGTCTATTGTGTCGGATCGGGATGGCCGTTTTGTATCGCACTTTTGGCAGGCGGTACATAAAGCACTGGGTACTCGGTTGCGTCTCAGCACTTCTTTTCATCCTCAGTCGGATAGGCAGTCGGAACGCACTATCCAGACGTTTGAAGATATGTTGCGCGCTTGTGCTCTTGATAGGAGCAGTGACTGGGAAGAGCATTTACCATTGATCGAATTCACGTACAACAATAGTTGGCACGCGTCGATTCGAATGGCACCATACGAGGCGTTTTATGGGCGGCGATGTTGATCGCCGATTTGTTGGAACGAGGCATCCGATTTGGTCGGGACTAAACCAGATATCATTACAGAGACGAGACGGAAGGCGGAGTTGATCCGGGAGAGGATGTTGCTGCTCAGAGTTGACAGAAGTCATATGCCGATGTCCGTCATCGACCTTTGGAATTCGAGATGGGAGACCACGTTTTGCTAAAGGTGTCGCCGACAAAGGGAATTTTCGGCTTCGGGAAGAAAGGAAAGTTGAGCCCGAGATTTATTGGACCCTTTGAGATTCTCGAGAGAGTCGGCGAGTTGGCATACCAGTTGGCATTACCTACGGCCTTGAGTCACGTTCATAGTGTTTTCCATGTTTCCCAATTGAGGAAATATGTCCCGAATCCTAGCCACGTCATCGATTATGGTGAGATTGATATCGCTGAGGATATTACTTTCGAGGAGCATCCGATGAAGATCTTAGAGCATCGTGAGAAGCGGATGAGGCACAAGAGCATTCCCTTGGTCAAGGTGCAGTGGTCGAGGCATGCTGTCGAGGAGGCAACTTGGGAAACCGAGGATAGCATGCGTGCTAGGTACCCCGAGTTGTTTGTTTCTTAAGTTTCGGGACGAAACTTATTTTTAGAGGAGTGGAATGTAATATCCGCATTTTTTTTCTTTTCCCCGTACCTTTTCGATTTTTGTGTTTTTCCTATTTTGTGGCTCGTGTGTAACCATACGTGTATTTCGAGAATACTTACTTTTGGATTTATTGTATTCAATTCCGCTATTGTTGGCTTTTCCGTCGCTGTTCGGTCCGATTCTTGTGATTACTGTTAGAACCGTTGTTTTGGGGTTGTCGTATATCTATCGCATGTTATTGTGCGTGTTGTGAACTTCTGTACGTTGTTCCGAGCGTGTTTCAAGTGTTCCGGGTGTTTGAATCGTTTTTCTCTTGGCAGCCTAACCCACGCTATGATTGTTGATTAGCGCGCGCTAGTCTTTCTTGGTAGCGCACGCTACGCTTGTTTGGTAACGCGCGCTAGCAATTCGGGCACAGCAGTGTTAGTATCCTGTTTCTGCCTTTTGCCCTCTGGAGAGTTTTTCTAGCATACGCTAATAGTTTGCTCTAGCGCATGCCACTTTTTGGGTTTAGCGCACCCAGAGTGGCCGGTAGCGCACGCTAACCCAGCAGCCCAGTACTGGGCAGTATACTTCTGGACTCGACTGATGTCCAGGTAGGGCACGCTATGGCGCGATAGCGCGCGCTACTGAGGGGCTGTTAGCGCACGCTATTTTCTAATAGCGCATGCTAACGGTCCAGAACTATAGGTTCTGGACTGGAGTGTTACCATTCTGGACCGAGGAATTAATCGATAGCGCATGCTAACTTGTACATGTTAGCGCGCGCTAATGACCTCTGGTTATAAAAACCAGAGGGTTGACCGGGGCAGCTCATTTCTCCCCCTTTTCATTTCTTCTCCGAGAGTTAGGGGAGTGGAGCTTTGAGAGCCTGGATTCGAGCGATCATCATCATCTAGTCAAGATCTAGAGTCTCTAGCACCGATTTATCATCATCTAATCATCCTCCACCTCTTGAGTCAAGGTAAATATCTTAAAACCCTACTTTTTAGGAAAAATTGGGGGTTTTCGCATTTTAGTCTGATTCGTTCCGTTTTGTTGGTTAATCCATGATGAATATGATTAATCTTGTTGATATTCTTAGTTTTCCTATAGATTCATGGTATATTTCGTAGTTTTTGTGTAGTCGAGAGGGTTTGGTTGTGGTCCGCCCCCGTTGTTGTTCCTATTCGAATATACATGAATCGTAGGCAAGTTTTCAGGTGTATTCCATTTCCGTATTCGTTTAGAGATGGTTGTAATTGTATTCTTCAAATTGTTAGGTTCGGTTTCGCGGGTTCCTAGCGGGTGTGTTTGATCCTTCCCTTCCGTTTGTGTCGCCGTCTATTGATCGAGGCAAGTACCCTTATGAACTTACAATCTTGACATGTTAGTTTTGCATGAGAAATTGTGTGTGGGTATGCTCACTACGGGTTAGATCCGACGGGGTCTCGGTAGGGGTCCACGGAGGTGTGGATCGACGGTTAATTGTGGTGCATTTTATAAATGTATTTTGGATTATGGCGTTTCCGGAAATGTGTATTTCAACTGATGTTTTTTGAATTGCATGCTTGACTATATGTGTAAGGTGTAAGTTGTTCATTTGGTTACTTGTACTAGCATAATTGCTAACCCCTCCGGGGATCTATTTTGGGGAAATTCATTTTATGAATTTCAGGTCAGGTTCTTCGAGACGAACGGGCGCTGGACCAGTACGCAGATGACGGCCATGCGTGATGATTGTGTAAAAGTGTATCTTTATGGTTTCCTGTCTTTTGATGCGTTTCACCAATTGTAAACTAATAGAAGTACTCGAGTACTTAGGCGTTTTGTCCGTTCGGATTGAAGTGTGTTTGTCTATTGTATTTGTGTTGGATAATTGTGTTGTGCTTGACCGGTTGAACCGGGTGGATTATTTTTATTTTGCGTCTTTATGACGTGGTGTTATTATGTTGATTCCGCGAGTCGATGAGTATATTTTGGTCGTTTAGCCTGGTGGGTTCCATGTAGGGATCTGTGGCGCTGTAATATACCCTGGATATCCTGGGGGTGTTACACTTACTGTAAATTCGATGTATTTTATTTTGTATAAAATTATATAATCGGATTCGGAGAAGATGAAGTTACGAAGAAGTAGAGCGTAACTGACACCGGAGGCCGGATGGCGGTGGAACAAAGAAGACGTGGCGCTACTGAAAGAAGACACGGCCGCTGCGAGCATCATCGGCTCGCCGCCAGGGTCGCGGCACTGCTCGGCCGATTGGTCGGGTCGTCCAGTTTTTGGTCCGGTCTGTTTCACCGCCGTTCGTTGTGTCCGCTGGAGAGTCGGGATTTAAAATTAATTTTTTTTTATAATTAATTTTGCATAAAAAGTGAAATTTTAATTTTGGCAATCCATGGCCCGGTCGGGGAAGAGTGACGGGATGCTTGATCCAGTGGGAGAAATCGGGTCGAAGATTTTCTCGAATTCAAATCAAGGAAGAAGACCATGATAATTGGATAATTTAATTATCCATGCTTTATTTTGATTTTTACTATTTTGATGTATGGCATGTATGAATATATGCGTGATATGTTTCTTGCATGTTAGGACGAGAAAATTAAAAATTTTAAGGCTAAAATAACTAAGTTATTAAATTGCTTTATTTTTTAAAATCAAATTTGCCTCCATAATTAATTTAAATTGTGAAGTAATTAGCATGCGCGTTGACATTAGGGTCTTCCTCCATATCGTAAATTGTGGTGTTCACTTAGGTGTATTAATTAATAATTATAAGTTCACTAGTTTTAAATTTCAAATGATAACAAAAGGTAAATATTATTTTTTATGATAAGACCTCTCCATCTGTAGGACTATTATTTAAAAGATAATATTTTAAGGTTGTTAAATTCTGGTGTTCACTTAGGTATATTAATTAATAAGCTTCCCATCGGAATCTATGTTAATTAATACATGGCCAAGATGAACCAACTATTAACTTTACTTGTCATAACGTAAATTGAGTATAAAGTAAAATTAAAGACGTAAAACTCTACTTGAAAAATGTGTGCATAAACGTCCACACGGTCGTGGCTTGCATATGCGGGTTTTTCGAGGTGTTGGTTTCTAGCGTATATGTTATGTTTTGAGGTTTTTCAATATATTTTGCTATGCATTATGTGATGAATGTTTTAATTTTTTATCTCAGATGTCTTTCAATCCCCTTGTTGTAATTCTCAAAGAAAACAAACTAGATGGCACTAACTTTGCTGATTGGAAATGTAATCTTAATTTTGTCCTGACTGCTGAAGAACACAAATTTGTTCTAACTGAGGAATGTCCATTAGAGCCAGATGCGGATTCGACACCCGATGAGGTGAAGGAATTCCGCAAATGGAAGAAATCTAATGAGATGGCTCGCTGTTACATCTTGGCTTCTTTAGCAAATGTATTGCAGTATCAGCACCAGAGCATGGGCATGGCCGCGGAAATGACGAAAAATCTCAGTGAGATGTTTGGTCATCAAAATCGGGCGGCTAGGCAAAATGCTATAAGGGTCTTGATGACGAGCCAAATGCCTGAAGTAACCCCGGTAAGGGATCATGTTCTAAAGATGATTTCTCATCTAAACGAACTTGATATCTTAGGGGCTACCATCGATGTGGAAATGCAGGTCGATATCATCCTAGACAGCTTACCTAGGAGCTTTTAGAAGTTTTGCCTAAACTATAATATGAATCGTAAGGAGTATACCTTGGCGGAATTGCTTACAGAGCTTCAAGATGCAGAAGGTCTCTTCAGGCAAGGGTATCAAGGTCTTGCGTCTACTAGTGTTTCGACTTCTAAACCCAAGTGGTGGAAGAAGAAGAAACAAGTGGGCCAAAAGAAAGTGGAAACTCTCAAGGTAAAGAGCGAGTCTCCTCATCCCGAGGCGAACAAAAATCCAAAGGTAAAGTGCTACAAGTGCGGTCAGAAAGGACATTTCAAAGTGGACTGCTCTGCTCTTAAGAAAGGTATGTCTCGTGTACTAGTAGTCAAAACATGTTTGGCAGCATGTTCTTCTACTTCGTGGATAGTTGAATCAGGCTCCACTGGACATGTTTGCTTTGACTCGCATGGTTTTCCGGTAACCAAGTAGCTTAGTGCGGGCGAGATTACTATCAACTAGGGTGACTATTCCAGGCTTATGGTTGTGGCAGTGGGAGTCGTGTAGTTAAAGATTAATGATAGAATATTGGTCCTCAATAATGTATTATTAGTATCAGATTTTAGAATGAATTTAATTTCGGTTTCTAAATTAAAATGCGATGGTTATTCAGTTTCTTTTGATGATGATGCTGATATTAGGAAAAGAAACGGTGAATATATTTGCAAAGGTATTTTTAGTGATAGACTGTATGTCGTCAATACTGCACAAACTCCCATGCATAAATCACTTAACTCTTTATCTAAATCTAAAAAGAGAAAAGAACCTTTGAGCATAAACCAAATATATCTGTGGCATTTACGGCTAGGTCATGTAAACCTTAGGAGGATTCACAGATTTGTAGATGATGGCCCATTGGATGACCTCCAAGTTGAGTCATTTCCAATTTGTGAATCTTGTCTGGAAGGTAAGATGACCAAAACGGTTTTTAAAACCAAGGGAAACCTTGCTCATAATGTGTTAGAATTGGTTCATACGGATGTATGTGGTCCAATGAATATCCAGGCTATGGGTGGTTTCGAATACTTCATCACGTTTATAGATGATTATTCAAGATATGGATACATCTATTTGATGCGACGTAAGTCTGAAGCCTTTGACAAGTTCAGAGACTTCAAGGCTGAAATGGAGAAGTGCCATGGGAAGAGTATCAAGTCACTATGATCTGATCGTGGTGGCGAATACCTTACTGGAGAGTTTTTGGACTTCTTGGCAAATGAGGGGATTCCATCCCAGCTCACTGCACCGGGAACTCCACAACAAAACGGTATTGCTGAGACAAGGAAAAGAACTCTTTTAGAAATATTTAGATCAATGATGAGTTATTCAGATTCACCTATTTCGTTTTGGGGATACGCCTTGGAAACAGTGGCGTACATTCTAAACCTGGTACCTTCGAAATCAGTTCCAAAAACACCCACAGAACTGTGGAGTGGGTGAAAGCCCAGTCTAGGACATGTTCAGATTTGGGGTACTCTAGAACATGTGCTGAATAAGGAAGATGATAAGTTGGCATCTCGTACAGAAGTACGAGTGTTTGTAGGATATCCTAAGGGAACGAAGGGTCGCTTGTTCTGTAGTCCCCAGGATCAGAAGGTCATTGTTAGCACCAATACCAGATTCTTGGTAGAGGATTATATGATCAGTCACAAGCCCATGAGAGAGATAATTCTGTAAGTGTTGAGGGGCGAGACTCCACCTATACCAATCGTACAAACGCCAACTAACACTGCACCACGTATCAATTCTGAGACTTTTACACCAACTCGGGATTTGCCTCATCATAGTGGGAGGGTTGTTCGTCAACCAGAATAATTCATAGGTATGGAACAGTCTTCGGACTCAATCCCATGTGAAGATGAATCAGATCCCTGGACTTACAAAGAGGCAATCCAGGATAAATATTCTGAGTCCTGGCAAGTAGTAATGGAATAAGAAATGAGATCTATGGATTCCAGTCAAGTGTGGGAGCTAGTAGAACTACCTAATGATGTACAAGCTATTGGGAGTAAGTGGGTCTACAAGCGAAAGAAAGGTGGTGATGGGAAGGTTAAAACCTTCAAAGCGAGGCTTGTTGCGAAAGATTACACTCAGAAATAGGGTATCGATTATGATGAAACCTTCAATCCAGATTATTTTAGCTATAGCTGCGCATTTGGATCTGGAGATTTGGAAAATGGATGTCAAGACTGCATTTTTGAATGGGAGTCTAGACAAGGAAATCTATATGCGCCAACCAGAGGGATTCATTGCCGAGGGAGAAGAGCACTTAGTGCGCAAGCTTAAAAGATCCATTTATGGACTTAAGCAAGCATCTAGATATTGGAACACTCTATTTGACGAGGTTGTCCAGTCATATGGATTTTTCCAATGTCCGAGTGAGAGTTGTGTGTATAAAAAATGCGATGGAAATATGTTGGTGTTTCTTGTACTATATGTAGACGATATCCTTCGGATTTAAAACAACGTGAAGGAGTTGTTGGGCGTACGGGTATGGCTATCTGAGTAGTTTGATATGAAGGATTTGGGTGAAGCAGGACACATCCTTGGAATCAGGATCTTTCGTGATCGGAAGGAAAGGATGTTGTGCTTATCTCAGGCATACTATATCCATACAGTGCTAAAATGGTTTAGCATAGAGAATTCCAAGAATGGTTTTCTACCTTACAGACATGGAATTCAACTATATAAGGATATGTGTCCCAATACATAAAAGGAGATAGATGACATGAAGCTCATCCCTTATGCATCAGTTGTGGAATGTCTCATGTATGTTATGCTTTGTACTAGACCAGATATCTGTCATGCCGTAGGCATGACTGCTAGATATCAATCGAACCCAGGACCAGGACACTGGATTGTTGTCAAGTACATACTCAAGTACCTGAGAAGGACTAGGGAGTATATGATAGTATATCAATCAGACGACCTTTGTCTGATGGGTTATACTGACTCAGATTTTTCATCAAACAAAGAAAAGTCCAAGTCTACTTCGGGTTATGTGTTTAGCCTGGGAGGTGGAGCCATTAGTTGGAGGAGTATGAAGCAGAAATACATCTTGGACTCTACCATAGAAGACGAGTATGTGGCAGTCTCTGAGGTAGCCAAGGAGGCGGTATGGCTCAAGTACTTCCTGCAGGATTTAGATGTGATTCCCGATTTGCCAAAGGGTATTACACTTTATTATGATAATACAGGTGAGTCGCAAATTCGAGGGAACCACGAGCCCACAAGGAAATTAAACATATCAACCGCAAGTACCATATCATACGACACTTCGTAAAGGAAGGAGATGTAGTTGTAGCCAGGGTTGCATCAGAATATAATCTTGCTGATCCTTTCATGAAAGGCCTACCTTCAAAAGATTTTGAAAGACATGTGGAAGGAATGAGATTACAGTGTATGGCAGCATTGCTTTGAGTATAAGTAGGAGAAATGAGAGACTATGTAATATAGTAGTATACTTAAAAAACATGCTTTGAGTATAAGTGGGAGATTGTTATGGTTGTATACTGCAAAGTATACTTTATGCTTGTATTACCTTGTTTCCCTGTAACTACCTATGAGAATATTGATTACATTTAATCACATGTTTTGCATATTTATTCACGTTATGGTTATGCAAATGAAATGTCTAATTATTTTATATTGTAGATAATGTGGTGTGTTGGTGTCACATATAATAGTTCAAAACCTATATAATTATTGGACAAATTATATGAAAGGTTGTAGTGTATGCTTACGATTAGTTGGTCTTGACTATTAGCATACATTAATGTATTTGCATACGTTGAATTGGATCGAGGCGAGATAGTATATTCTGTACTGACTGTAAGAAGAACGTAAATCTCGGATAATTATTATTTCTTAATTCTAAGTATATAATATTTAATTGTGCATTTATAATATTTATTGCTTTGATTTACCATTGGTGATAGTCAAAATGATCGACTCAATAGGCTTCGTATCTTGGGCAATAATATTATTTATATGACAATTATTATTACTAGAAGTCGTGTCCCGACTCGTGCGGGTTGATGATGTCCCCTTGAGAAGCTCGATAATTATTATTATATTAAACCTTGCAGGTGGATTTAATTTCGATATAATAATAAGGTTCGAGTGGTACTACTCTTGGATAAGATATTAATTAATTAAAGCTGTCAGTAGCTTATAATTAATTAATGGACATTCGATATCTTAAACACGAAAAATAATATATTTAAATAAGGAGCCCAATTTCGTAAATTGTGATTTGGGTTGGAAGTGCAATATTAATTCTTTAGTGGGTGGAATTGATATTAATAGAATCAATATATTAGGAAAGGTCCTAATATAGAAATTTGAGGTCTATTAGGAGTCCTTCCGTAATCCTCCTTAAGATCCCTAGTAGTAGTCCAAGAGCCTATAAATAGGGGCAATGGGGTTTGGCCGAAATAATACATATTCATACCAAGAAATTTTCGATTTTTCATCTAAGTGTTTAATTGTGGATCTTGACTTGTGTCTTTGATTCCACAATTGAGATAACACTTTAATTCTTGTTGCAAATCGGAATTACTTGAAGAAAAGAAAATCGAGAGTTGTGAGAATTACTTGGTTGGGACATCTACTTTTGTCCAAGCAAGATTCGGTAGCTCGTTGCCCACACAACGTCTGGGTTAAGGCGGATCATACTCTAGAAGGTCTAAAGGTAGAAATACAAGGAGATCAAGACGAATAGCAACCACTACGCTTCAAAGGTAATATCCTACGATCTCTGATCTAGATTAGGATATTCGATTACCAACATATTTATTTAATAAATAATAAATAATATTTAAATTGCTTATTAATCTTAGTAGTTAATTAATTAGCATGCCTAAATAGATCCTGTGCTCGTGGATGCATAAAATGCTTTTATTAATCTTTCACCAACTTCGCTTCCGCTGTGTTTTATTTCCAACATGATTATGAACACATAGTTGTATATGTGGTTCAATCGAACACACTGTTGTATGTGTGATTCTATAAATTACATTGTAGTACATGTGATTGGTTGTGCAATTTTGAGTGTATAAGTCGCATTGTTGTATATGCGATATATTGAGGCATAAGTAATACTTACATTGTTGCATATGTAATTTGATAATGCTTCACATTGTAGTGAATTTCTTAATTATAAGCCTCTAATATAAATTCTTGAAAGATGTCGAATCTTACAAAGCTTTACTTCAAAGCTCTTGATGTGAGCGGGGATAATTATATGACATGGAGATTGGAAGCAAAATTGCATCTTCAGTCAAACAAACTTGATCATGCTATCAAATAATAAACTACAGTAGCTTCTGAAGATAAGGCGAAAGCCCTAATTTTTCTGCCCCACCATATCCATGATGATTTGAAGGCAGAATATCTTTTTGAAGAAGATCCATTAAATCGATGGATATCGTTAAGAGATAGATTTGATCAACGGACTATGGTCATTCATCCCCAAGCAACTACTGATTGGTTAAACCTGCGATATCAGAATTTCAAAAATGTAAAGGAGTACAATCCTGCCTTGTTCAATATTGTTTCTCGCTTGAGACTTTGTGGAGAAAAAGTAACTGAGCACCAGTTAACTGAGAAGACCCTCTCCACCTTTCACGCAAATAATGTACTTTTGCAGCAACAATATCGTGAAAGGAACTTCAAGAAATACTCTGAACTGGAATAATTTCTTTTTATCTCCATCTTAGTTTATTTTTTTAGTATGTTTTAAATCTTACAAAATTTATGTTTGCATGAGTCATTATCATGGAAAGTCTAGGCCATGAGAGTCGGTTTTGTTTTAGCAAGTTATGAATCTTTGAACATGCTTATGAATATTTTTCTAGTTAATTATTTGAATTTGTTTATGTTTTGTGGTAATGGAATCTTATTTTATGATTAAGGTATGGATGGACACATGGAGAAAAATGATACAGATATGTGTTTGGTGGATAGTGCTTGAGGGCATTTCTTGAGGGCATACTATGTTCAAGCAGATCATTGGCAATTCTTGCGGACATACATTAGAGAAGTACCATCTCGACTTACCTAAGAATTATTTGTGTGTCCCATGTTCACAAGAAAAGCTAATAACTAGACCATCTTTCTTAAAGGTTGAGAATGAATCTCCTGCTTTCTTACAAAGGATAGAAGGTAATATATGTGGTCCTATTCATCTTACTAGTAGACCATTTCAGTATTTCATGGTAATTATTGATGCATCATCTAGGTGGTCACATGTTTGTTTACAGTCAACTAGAAATTTAGCTTTTTCCAATTAATTAGCTCAGATCATAAAGCTTAGAGCTCACTTTCCATATAACCATATCAATTCAATTATATTGGATAATGCGGCTGAATTTACATCACAAACATTCGATAGTTATTGTAAATCTCTAGGCATTGAAGTAGAACATCTTGTTCCGCATGTACATACACAAAATATATTAGCTGAGGCATTCATTAAACGTCTTCAGCTTATAGCTAGACCATTACTCATGCAATCTAGTTTGCCACTTACCGCTTGGGTGTAATATCCGCATTTTTCTTTTCTGATATTTTTCATTTTTGTGTATTTCTTGCTTTTAGTGGCTTGCTTGTAACCGTATTGGTATTTCGAGAATACTTATTTCTAGACTTTTTGCCATCCCAGCTTGTTTCAGACTTGTTTCACTCAATTCCGCGTTTATTGGCTTTTTCGTCGCTACTTGGTACGATTCTCATAATCGTTGTTCGGAACCGCCGTTTCGGGGTTGCCATAAATCCATCTTATGTTGTTATGCATGTTGTGAGCTCCTAATTGATGTTTCGATCGTGTATCATGTGTTTCGGGTGTTTTGAGCCGTTTGATATTTTGTTGCCTAGCGCGCGCGCTATTTTTGTTGTATAGCGCACGCTAGTATCGCTTAGTAGCGCACACTATGTTCATTTTATAGCGCGCGCTAATGACTCAAGCACAGCAGTGGCAGTAAGTTATTTCTGCTCTCTGCTCTCTGGACGAGCAGCTTAGCACACGCTGTGGTCTAGACTTAGCACGCGTTGGGTGTCCGGTAGTGCATGCTAATTCGGCAGTCCAGAATGGGCAGATTGTTTCTGGACTCAGTCTGGTGTTCAAGTAGCGCACGCTATGGCAAGATAGTGCACTATCGAGGGGCCGTTAGTGCACGCTATTTTCTGGTAGCGCACGCTAATGGGCCAGAACCGTAGGTTCTAGACTATTTTTGACTAGGTAGCGCACTAACCATTAATCGTTAGCGCACGCTAAATTCTGTGGTTATATATACCAGAGATTTGACCCAGATTCGTCACTTTATTCATTTCCTCTCCTTCTCCGCGGCCGAGCGATTCCAAGGCGATTTGGAGGCGATTTCCTTCTTCCAATCACCTCAGACATCATTTCCCTTGAGTTCTTGGTGTAGATTCAAAATATCTACTCGTGTTCTTCGTCTTTAATCCAAGGTAATCTACTAAACCATATTTTTGGTAAATTTGGGGGGTTTTGAGTTTTTGTCCGATTCGTTCCGTATTGTTGATTAATCCATGATGTATATGATTAATCTTGGTGGTATTCTTGTTTTCCCTACGAGATCATGGTAAGTTTCGTTGTATTTGTGAAATCGAGAAGATTCGGTTGCGATCCGTCCTCATCATTGTTTTTGTACGAACTTACATGAATCGTAGGTGGATTTTTGGGTGGATTCCATTTCTGTACTCGTTTAGAGATGGTTGTGATTGTATTCTTCGAATCATTAGGTTCGGGTTCGTCGGTTCCTAGCAATTGTGCTTGATTTTACTTTTCGTTCATGTCGTCGTCAATTATTCAAGGCAAGTACTCTTGGAAACTTTTATGCTTAACATGAAATGGTGGTGTATTTGTGTGTGCTTTGCTCACTCCGGGAGGGTCTGACGAGGCCTCAGGGGAATCTATGACTTCACTCTGGATTCACGAGCTTGATTCGCTAGCCAGCTCGAGAGGGTCCTTAGAGGCCTCGAGTGGGATTACTGGCTTCACCCCGGTCCTAGGCGATGCCTGTGCGTGATTTATTTTATGATATGGCCAGCTCGGGAGGGTCCTTAGAGGCCTCGAGTGGGACCAGTGGCTTCACCCCGGTCCTAGGTAAATTGATTATTGACTGTTTGTTTCTGTATTAGACATGTCTGGTTTTGGATTTTGAAATGACCTGTACTATGAAATGTGTAAGCGAATGGTTTGCCTTGATTACTTATACTAGCGTAATTGCTAACCCTTTTGGGGACCCGTTTTGGGGAAATTCTTGTTATGATTTCAGGTTATGTTCAGCCGGACGAGCGGGCGTTGGGACAGTACGAGGATGCTGGCCAGGGTTGCTGACGTGTGCATTTGAGTCTCTTTATTTTCGTTGTCCTTTTCGATATGGTTGTTTTCTAGCTTATAAACTTATAGATAGTACTCACGAGTACTTAGGTATTTTTTGATCGGATTGTGGTTTGTATCATTAAATGCTATTTATGATTGTCGGTGATGTTTATTTCTCCGGTTGTACCGGGCGTTTTATTTAATTTTCGTCTTGGTGATGTGTGTTTCCTCGCTAATCGAGATGGTTAGACGAGTGGTATTTCTTATTTAGCCTGGTGGGTCCCATGTAGGGGCCCACAGCGCTGTAATATACTCTGAATATCTTGGGGATGTTACAAAAAATGGTATCGGAGCGCTGGGCTTGTGGATACCTAGGCTTGTCGGTTAATTAGGTCTAGTCGTGTTTTGTTTTGTTTTGTTTTACACATTGTCACCCCGCTGCCATCATCTCGGTACTTCCAGTGCTCATAAGTATTCCTTACTCGATTCCTTGTTTTCTCTTATCGTGCTTCCGTTTCTTGAACTGTGATTGTTTTTCCTCTCATACTTATCATCCAATTGCTTTTGCTACTCCTTATCTCCAATATGGATGCTGGAAGAGGCCGCGGTAGAGGTCGTGGCCGTGGTCGTGGATGCGGCCGGGGACGTGGGGCAGCCAGTGGGGCGGCCACATCACACTCTTCGGGAGCCGGCAGTAATGATGGACATCAGGGCCGCATTGCCACCCAAGTTGATACAGCGGGCAATGGCGCCGACATTGGTGTTGCAGCTATGATGCAACAAATGGTGAACCAAATGGCTACTATAGCCCAAGCGGTTCAGAACCCGGCTCTAGCTCGTACTGCTCAGGCCGAAACAGATCGCTGGCTTCAGGACGTCATCAAGATGCATCCTTCTCAGTTCTCCGGGGCTTCAGACCCGATCGACTGGGAGAGGTGGATCAAGGAGATGTCTAAAATCTTTGTTGCCACCAACTGCCCTGAGGACTGTAAGGTCCCTATCGCCCAATATTTTCTCACTGGGAAGCTGCTGATTGGTGGGAGGCCATTGATCCTCGGGATCACGTTGCTTCATGGGTCGAGTTCAAAGACCTTATGGAAGCTGAATATTGTTTGTGGCCGGTTCGTCAGGCCCGAGTCCATGCTTTTAATGAAGCTCACCATCGAGATATTCCGGTTTCTCAGGCCATTGAGGATTTCAACCGGGAACTGGGCTATGTGAAGACCCAGATTAAGGAGGAAGATGACAAGATTTGCCACTTATCAAGGTGAATGAAACTGAAGATTCGCGATTACATGTATGGCTCGCCTGCACCACCTTAAAGGTGTAATACCCGTAATTTCGATTTCTGGTAATTTCTTTTTTTCGGCGGAAGTCCATTTTGACGACTTGCTCATGACCATTTCGTCATTCCGAGAATGATTAATTCTGCACTTTTTGTCATTCGACTTCGTTTTGGTGTTGTTTTGTTGAGTTCCGTGCTTTTTGGCGACTTTTCCGCACTTGAGTTCGATTCTTGCGAATTTCGTTCGAAACTGCTGTTTCGAGTTTCCCGTAAGTCCGTTTAACTTTGTTAGACGTGTTGTGAACTTTGGTTTGGTTATTCGATCAAGTATCGTGATTTTCGGGCGTTTTGGGCCATTTTCGTAATTTCTCAAAGTTTGGGGTAATTACTTTCCGTTGTCGAATTTTGAGCCTTCGGGTGGTCGGAATCGTGTGTTCTCTTAGTGCTCGAATTCGTCTTTGTGAGTACTTCGCAACCGTATCTTCGATTCATATTCAGGTTCGGGTTTCGGGGTCGTTCGGGCCGTCGGAGTTGGCCCTGGCAGAGTCATGGCCGGGCAGTCTGGCCCATGCCGGCACTGGCCGAGTTACGGCCGGTAATGATCGGCAGTTACGTACGTAAGGCCGGTTACGTACGTAACACTGCCGGCATTTCTAGGCAGTGAGTCCGACCATGGCCGGTTACGTACGTAAGCCATGGCCGGTTACGTACGTAAGGCGGCCGGCAGGCAGCCTATTTAAGGCCCTGCAGACGGGTTTATCATCATTTTCCTCACCCGATTTCTTCCCTTCCGCGGCTGTAGGTGTGTATATCATGGAGACATGATGTTGTTCTTTCAATCCACGAAGTTCTTGAGTTTCTAACATCAATCAATCATCCCATAACCTCCTCCGATCGACCGAATCAAGGTTAGATTTCTTGAAAATCTAGTTTTGGGAAATTGGGTATTTTGGTTGATTTCGTCCGTTTAATCCGATTTAACTTAGTATTGTGATGTATTGATGATTATTTAGATGTATTATATCATTTCCCTTGTTATTCCATGGTTGGATCGTATCGATTCCTTATTTGGGTCGAGTTCTTGACCGACGCCTCGAAGGTGTCCGGTAAAATGTCTTAGAGGGGTTTTCGGGCGTTCTACGATTATTCTTCCTCGTATGATCGATGATTTATTGATTATATGATGTTAGGGTCGAGTTTCTTGCGAAGAAACCGTATTGAGCCCTTTCGTTGGTTGTCGTCTTCCTTTTCGATAGCATCGGGCATTTCGAAGCTTTCCGGTTGAGCCGTGTTCGTCGGAATACTTGCGTGCCGATTTCGAGGCAAGTACCTTGTCCATACATTTCATGTTTTGTGGATATGATGATTGGTGATCTCCTTGGTATGTTTGTGTGTTTGTTGAAATGAGTTTTTCAAAAGATTCGGCTAGCCTCGTTAAAGGCTCACTTTCAAACGCGTGTGTTTTATAAATTGTGTGGGTTGTAATTGACTATGTGAGTCCTATGGATATGTCTGGTGTTGATGATGCACTTGGTATTCGCGTATGGACGTATATTGTTTCATTTCGGTACATTGTGGTTTGACGTGGTGTTTTGCTAAGTGTTTGATGCCTCTGGGTGAATTGTTCGGATATCCTTGTTGTGATATGTTATTTGAGCTTGATTGTTTCGCTAGCCAGCTCGGGAGGGTCCTTCGAGGCCTCGGGTGGGATTCATGGTAGCGTCCTGGTCCTAGGCGATGCCTGTGCTTGATTGTTTCGCTAGCCAGCTCGGGAGGGTCCTTCGAGGCCTCAGGTGGTATTCATGGTAGCGTCCTGGTCCTAGGCGATGCCTGTGCATGTATGTTTAGTGAATGTATGTTTGCTCACCCTGGGAGGGTCCGACGGGGCCTCGGGGGAATCTATGACATCACTCTGGGTTCACGAGTAAACTTCACGGGTGCGTGTGTACTTTATGTCCGTCGAGGACGCGTGACGTGGGTTTTAACCTTGTGTATTGTTGTTGGTTTCAATTGTGAAAACAAAACATTTGGGTTGTGACCCATGTTGATTTTGGAAAGATAAGGATTCGGTAATCCTAAGTTGTTTTCTATTAAAACTCTCGATGGCATTTTAAACGATTTTATAAATTATTTTCCCTTGATTTGTGACCTTTCGGTTTTAGAATGTTTTACCAAACTCTTGCCTCGGGAAGTGTTTTTCGTTACGTTTGGATCTTTGAGGATTTCCTGGTTATTATTGTCCTTGGAACTTGTATTGTATGGCTCGTATTTGCACTTTGTTCTTGTACTAGCAAAACAGTGGAGTTTTGCTAACCCCCGAGTATTCGGGGGGTGGATGTCTGTTTTTGTATTCAGGTTTGGGAGCATAACACAGGGTCGGCACGAAGGATGATGAAATATGAACGATACTAATCACACGAGGACTCGTTCGATGTCATTGGTTTAGTTATAGTTTATTTTCCGCTGCGGTATTCTTTTCCGTTGTACGGGAGTGTGTTGTATTCGACCCCTGCATGGGCATGTAATGTGTTTGAGTTGTATGTATTTATTGAAAGACCAAATCCGTCTAGTGAGTCATTTTAGCCTTAAAGGCATTGTTGAGATGTTCGATGTTGTTACTAGCCTGGTAGATCCTTGAGGAAAGGTTCTATGGCGTGTAATATCCCTGAACGGATTGGGGGTGTTACAAAAGGACTATCAGAGTAGAGCTCTTGCTTATGATATGTCCTTGACGGATAGTGAGGCGGCTTGCGAAAGTAAGAAGCAGAAGTCTGTCGGTAACTTTTTGGGTCACAAGGGTGGAGTTCAGAGAAATCTCAGTCTGCAAATATTCTTGCGGGCGGTTCGGCTCGTTTCTCTGGGGGCTTTCGAGGTACTACCAGTGCCTCCATTCGTGATGTCAGATGTTTTAACTGTGGCAAGTCGGGCCATAAGAACCGGGAGTGTCCTCGTCCACAGTTGACTTGTCATACTTGTGGTCAGTCGGGACACAAGGCTTTCTTTTGTGAGCGGGTAGGACAGATTCTTGGTGCCCATGCTTCTTTTCCAGCGTCTAGGGAGCCGAGTGTGAATCAGGGGTCGTTCGCCTCGCAGTCTCCGCCGAGTGCCAGTCGAGGGAGAGGTCGGGGTCAGCCCACTAGAGGGGGAGTTTCTAGTGTCGGCTCTGCTCATCCGCGAGTTTATGAGATGAGGAGGGCCGGTGATCCAGCATCCACTGTGGCCATAGATACAGTTCATATTCAGTCTCATCCTCTCAGTGTGCTTTTTGATTCGGGTGCCACGCATTCATTCATCTCTCTGGAGTGTGAACGCCGTTTGAGTCTTTACTGTTTATCGCCTTGTGAGCCTTTCATCGTTAAACTTCCTAGCGGTGATAGGATCATTGGTGATCGAGAGGTCCGAGACTATTCTGTGTTTATTTGTGAGATGGCTTGGCTCTCTAATCTTATTGTTGTGAATATTGAGGGTGAGGATTTGATTCTCGGGGATGATTCGCTCGAGCGGCATGGTGCAATCATGAACTACCGGACGAGAATCATCACCATGTTAGCCGAGGACGGCACCGAGCACTCTTTCACGGGGCGAAAGAGGGGAAACCAAAAGTTCGTAATTAACGCCTTGAAGGCGATGAGACTCCTGCGGAAGGGGTGTACTGGTTATTGGTGTTACACCTTGAAGGCATAGAATGGTGGAGTCGAACTTTCATCGATTCCAATCGTTAGTGAGTTTCCTGATGTTTTCCTGATGAGTTACCAGGGTTGCCACCGAACCGTGAGGTAGAGTTCGCTATCGAGTTAGAACCAGGTGCGGCTCCAATTTCGAAGGCGCCGTATCACATGGCACCTTCAGAGATGGCCGAGTTGAAGAAGCAGTTGAGTGAGCTTCTTGAGTCGGGGTATATTCAACGAAGCACTTCGTCTTGGGGCGCACCGGTCCTATTTGTATGGAAGAAGGATGGTTCGCTGCGTTTATGTATCGACTATCGCGAGCTAAACAAGGTGACCATCAAGAACAAGTATCCCTTGACGAGGATTGATAACTTGTTCGATTAGTTGCAGGGAGTTGTGGTATTCTCGAAGATCGACTTGAGATCAGGGTACTATCAGCTTCGGGTGAAGGAGTCAGATGTTCCGAAAACAGCTTTTCGGACGAGATACGGACATTATGAGTTTGTGGTTATGCCCTTCGGGTTAACTAACGCGCCGGCAATGTTCATGCAGTTGATGAACAAGGTCTTTATCGAGTATTTGGATAAGTGTGTCGTCGTCTTCATTGACGATATCCTTATTTATTCGAGGAACGAGCAGAAGCATGCGCATCATCTGCGTGTGGTGTTAGACATTTTGAGAACCGAGCGACTCTATGCGAAGTTCTCGAAATGTGAGTTCTGGCTGAAGGAAATGATGTTTCTGGGTCACGTGATTTCAGCCGAGGGGATGTGTGTGGATCCACAGAAGATTGAGGCAGTGCTGGATTGGGCACCGCCTAAGAATGTGAAGGAGGTCTGTAGTTTCTTGGGCTTGGATGGATACTATCGTAGGTTCGTCGAGGGGTTTTCGAAACTAGCTCGGCCACTTACTCAGTTGCTCTAGAAATCCGAGAAGTTCGTCTGGAACGACGAGAGACAGTCGAGTTTTGAGGAGCTGAAGAGGCGTTTGACTTCAGCCCCGATTTTAGCATTTGCGTGTGGCAACGAGGGTTTCGGCGTCTATAGCGATGCTTCAGGTCAGGGTCTTGGGTGTGTGTTGATGCAGCACGACAAGACTATTGTGTATGCACCCAGGCAGTTGAAGCCGTATGATCTTAACTACCCTACTCACGATTTGGAGTTAGCGGCAGTTGTATTCGCGCTTAAGATTTGGTGTCACTATCTTTTTGGCTCTGCATGTTAGATTTTTACCGATCATAAAAGTCTGAAGTACATATTCACTCAGCGGGAGTTGAATATGAGGCAGAGGAGGTGGTTGGAGTTGATTAAAGATTATCACCTCGAAATTCTTTATCATCTGGGCAAGGCGAACGTCGTGGCCGACGCCTTGCATCGGAAACCGGTTGCGTTGTGGACGCTTGAGATACTTACGTCTCAATCTGAGCTTCAGTGAGTTTTGATCGGGCTGGGTGTTGAGATTTTATTGCCGGGAGCTGTCGGGCAACTTTGCGCTTTAGAGATTTCATCGTCACTGATCGACGAAATTAAACTGAAGTAATTGGAGGATCCGATGATTACTCAAATCCGAGAGAATTTTCTTAAGGGAAAGTCTCATGGGTTTGTGATTCACGAGGATGATGTGTTGAGATTCCAGAGTCGGCTCTGTGTACCGAACGGCTCGGAATCGAGGCAGAGTATTTTGCGTGAGGCCCATGCTACGCCTTATTCAGTTCATCCTGGTTCGAGTAAGATGTACAAGGACCTAAGGAGGAACTTCTGGTGGAACGACATGAAGGAGGAGGTCACATGGTTTGTAGCGAGATGTTTGACTTGTCAGCAGGACAAAATCGAGCATCAGTGATCGGCTGGATTATTGCAGTCGTTCCCCGTTCCGGAATAGAAATGGGAAGATATTTCGATGGACTTCGTCACGAACTTGCCGAGATCGAAGTCGGGTATGAATATGGTTTGTGTGATTATGGATCGTCTTGCCAAGTCAGCACATTTTATGGTCATCAAGGATACTTGGGGACCGAAGAGGTTGGCTCGTGTGTTTATTCCGCAGATTGTGAGGCTTCATGGTACTCCGAAGTCTATTGTTTCGGATCAGGATGGCCGTTTTGTTTTGCACTTTTGTCAGGCGGTGCATAAGGCATTGGGTACTCGGTTGCGTCTGAGTACTTCTTTTCATCCTCAATCGGATGGGCAGTCGGAATGCACTATCCAGACATTTGAGGATATGTTGCGTGCCTGTGCTCTCGATTGGAGCAGCAATGGGAGGAGCATTTGCCGTTGATCGAGTTCACGTACAACAATAGTTGGCACGCGTCGATCAAGATGGCACCGTATGAGGCGCTTTATGGACGGCGATGTCGATCGCCGATTTGTTGGAACGAGGCATCCAATTTGGTCGGGACCAAACCGGATATCGCCTTGGAGACGAGGCAGAAGGTGGAATTGATTCGGGAAGGATGTTGACTACTCAGAGTCGATAGAAATTCTATGCCGACGTTCGTCGTCGACTTTTGTAATTCGAGGTGTTTCCCAGCTGAGTAAATATGTCTCGGATCCTGGTCACATCATCGACTATGGTGAGATTGATATTACTGAGGATATTACCTTCGAGGAGCATCCCCTGAAGATCTTGGAGCACCGTGAGAAGCGACTGAGGCATAAGACCATTCTTTTGGTCAAGGTGCAGTGGTCGAGGTATGGTTTCGAGGAGGCCACTTGGGAAACTGAGGATAGCATGCGTGCTAGGTACCCCGAGTTGTTTGTTTCTTAAGTTTCAGGACGAAACTTGTTTTTAGAGGGGGAGAATGTAATATCCGCATTTTTTTTGGTATTTTTCATTTTTGCATATTTCTTGCTTTTAGTGGCTCGCTTGTAACCGTATTGGTATTTCGAGAATACTTATTTCTGGACTTTTTACCGTCCAAGCTTGTTTTGTACTTGTTTCACTCAATTCCGTGTTTATTAGCTTTTCCGTTGCTACTTGGTCCGATTCTCGTAATGGTTGTTCGGAACTGCCATTTCGGGGTTGCCGTAAATCCATCTTATATTGTTATGCATGTTGTGAGCTCCTGGTTGATGTTTCGATCGTGTATCGTGTGTTTCGGGTGTTTTGATCCGTTTGGTATTCTGTTGCCTAGCGCGCGCTATTTCTGTTGTATAGCGCATGCTAGTATCGCTTAGTAGCGCACGCTATGTTCGTTTTGTAGCGCGCGCTAACGACTCAATCACAACAGTGGCAGTAAGTTTCTTATGCTCTCTGCTCTCTGGACGAGCAGCTTAGCGCACGCTAAGATTGTACTTTAGCGCACGCTGTGGTCTAGACTTAGCGCGCGCTGGGTGTCCGGTAGCACATGCTAATTCGGCAGTCCAGACTGGGCAGATTGTTTCTGGACTCGGTCTGGTGTTCAGGTAGCGTGCGCTAACGGGCCAGAACCGTAGGTTCTGGACTATTTTTGACTAGGTAGCGCGCGCTAACCATTAATAGTTAGCGCATGCTAAACTCTTTGGTTATATATACCAGAGAGTTGACCTAGATTCGTCACTTTATTCATTTCCTCTCCTCCGCGGCCGAGCCATTCGAAGGTGATTTGGAGGCGATTTCCTTCTTCCAATCACTTCAGAAATCATTTCCCTTGAGTTCTTGGTGTAGATTAACAACATCTACTCGTGTTCTTTGTCCTTAATCCAAGGTAATCTCCTAGAACCCTATTTTTGGGAAATTTAGGGAGTTTTGAGTTTTTGTCTGATTCGTTCCGTATTGTTGATTAATCCATGATGTATATGATTAATCTTGGTGGTATTCTTGTTTTCCCTACGAGTTCTCGAGAGGGTTCGGTTGCGATCCGTCCTCGTAGTTGTTTTTGTACGAACTTACATGAATCGTAGGTGGGTTTTGGGGTGTATTCCATTTCCGTACTCGCTTAGAGATGGTTGTGATTGTATTCTTCGAATTGTTAGGTTCGGGTTCGTCGGTTCCTAGCAATCGTGCTTGATTTTTCTTTCCGTTCGTGTTGTCGTCAATTATTCAAGGCAAGTACTCTTGGAAACTTTTATACTTAACATGAAATGGTGATGTATTTGTGTATGCTTTGCTCACTCTGGGAGGGTCTGACGAGGCCTCGGGGGAATCTGTGACTTCACTCTGGATTCAGGAGCTTGATTCGCTAGCCAGCTCGGGAGGGTCCTTAGAGGCCTCGAGTGGGATCAGTGGCTTCACCCCAGTCCTAGGCGATGCCTGTGCATGATTTCTTTTATGATATGGCCAGCTCAGGAGGGTTCTTAGAGGCCTCGAGTGGGACCAGTGGCTTCAACCCAATCCTAGGCAAATTGATTATTGACTATTTGTTTCCGAAAAAAACATGTCTGGTTTTGGATTTTGAAATGACTTGATGCATGTACTATGAAATGTGTAAGGAAATGGTTTGCCTTGATTACGTGTACTAGCGTAATTGCTAACCTCTTTAGGGACCCGTTTTGGGGAAATTCTTGTTTTGAACTTCAGGTTATATTCAGTCGGACGAGCGGGCGCTGGGACAGTACGAGGATGCTGGACAGGGTTGTTGACGTGTGCATTTGAGTCTCTTTATTTCCGTTGTCCTATTCGATATGGTTGTTTTCTAACTTATAAACTTATAGATAGTACTCGCGAGTACTTAGGCATTTTGCTCGGATTGTGGTTTGTATCATTAAATGCTATTTATGATTGTTGGTGATGTTTATTTCGCCGGTTGTACCGGGCGTTTTATTTAATTTTCGTCTTGGTGATGTGTGTTTTCTCGCTAACCGAGATGATTAGACGAGTGGTATTTCTTATTTAGCCTGGTAGGTCCCATGTAGGGTCCCACGGTGCTGTAATATACTCTGAATATCTTAGGGGTGTTACATTGGGGACATGTCATCCTACATGCTACATCTCTAGTTAGGCTTTGACCTTCTGCTTACCATAGTTTCTCACCTCTACACCTTGTTAGTGGTAGGCAACCTAACATATCACACTTAAGAAAATTTGGGTGTGCAGTTTATGTTCCAATTCCGTCTCCAAAGAGAACAAAAATGGGTCCCCAAAGATGTTTAGGTATTTACATTGGTTTTGTGTCTTCATCTATAATAAAATATCTTGAGTCAATGATAGGGGTGGTATTCACCGCAAGATTTGCAGATTGCCAATTCAATGAGATAGTATTCCTGCTGTTAAGGGGATATAAGCAACAAAATTTGGTTGCCAATGAACATCGTGAATGGTGTAAATTGACATGGCACAGACCTAGCCTGTCTCATCTAGATCCGAGAACTCTACAATGTGAAAATGAGATACTGAAAATGATATATTTGTAGGAAATTGCAAATAAATTGCCTGATGCATTTAATGATGCGGCAAAGGTAACAAAATCGCATGTGCCAGCTATGAGTATGCCAACCAGAATAAATGTTCCAGTTGGACAAGGTCCAACGCCAACGGCAAATGACTCTACTACATGCAGAAGCGTGGTAGATGTAACACCCCCGATATATTCAGGAATATTATAGCGCCGTAAATCCTTTACATAAGAATTTACAAGGCTGAAGAAATGAAAAGACAATAACAGATACCAATATATGAAAGGCGAAATAAAATACAACGATTAAGGCGATACTAAAAATACAAACGTCCAATGAAGAATATTAATACATAACCAAATCTAACATCACAAACGACGACGTACTCGAGTACTTATTAAAACAACACAAACATCAGACAATTAAACCCGGCCGGAACATCACTCTGCACCCTCGTCGTCATGCAGCTCCAGTGGTTGTTTTCCTGCTCTCCTGGATCCTGAACATAAAACAAATGTTCACCCCCTAAGGGGTTAGCACAACGATGCTAGTACAGGTACGATAATTATGCAACAATGATTTATTCAACAATAACCATGACAAGTTTCTCCAACGAGAAATAATGGCAACACATAACACATTACGACAATCTCAACATACTGATCGTATTCCAACGATCCAGTGCACACACCTATAGATTCCCATGATGATCCCGACGGACCAACGCATGGTGGAATTATATGTCCAACGATCCAGCGCACACAGCTATAGATTCCCATGATGATCCCGTCGGACCAACACATGGTGGACAATTAATCACAACACATATGCACATTACAACAAATACATAACCGACATAATACGAATGACTATAATTAGGGTACTTGCCTCGAATTGATGACAAGGATAAAACTTCGACGAATGTCAATACACTCAAAGGTCACCCCTTCGATTAATTACATTGCAAATCTCGAACTTTAAACAGAAGAAATAATATAGAGTTCATCTCACGTCGAATAACTAACGTATGAACATCTGACATCCAAAATTATGGTCGAAAGTTCAACAAAACGTAACCTGTCTGATCTGCATAACGTACGTTACGTACCAACCATAGCATACGTTAAGTATGCTCGTTAGCGTACGTAAGCTATGAAGCCTAGCATACACTAATCATGCATTTGACAGTTCCTCTCTGATCAGACGACTGACTCGTCTGATGATATAACATACATTACGTACCCAACGTAGCGTGAGTTAAGTGTGCCCATTAGCGTATGTAAACTACAGAGCCTAGTGCACTCTAAACATG
This sequence comes from Orobanche coerulescens, assembly GCA_033398695.1. Classification (NCBI taxonomy): domain Eukaryota; kingdom Viridiplantae; phylum Streptophyta; class Magnoliopsida; order Lamiales; family Orobanchaceae; genus Orobanche; species Orobanche coerulescens. The sequence goes on along the minus strand of CM065815.1, from coordinate 41,617,985 downwards.
CATCTGACAGTATCCTCCCTGATCATACGACTGACTCGTCGCATAAAATTCTCAGTTTTTAAAGTACTTTGTCTTCATACATGTTACACTCATGCAAAATTGAATGATCTAACGATGTTCAATGTCTTCCAACTTCAAGGATAATCATATCATCATGATGTCATACTCCAATCTTGATTACAAATTCTCTTACGTAGTTCGAGTCATCTAAGGTTGATACACTTGTTACCAATATCATCAATACATTCAAACTTCATCATAAAGATTAATTAACCAATCCAACTTATAAGAAATGATACAACCTTCGATGATCCTTTTCTTAAGTCCGTTTAGCAAAAGTGATATTCATATGAAGCCTACGATTATTATGGCAACACCATTTATGTACATTAGGCTTCATGCATAATGTACGTAATCCTCTTAGCGCACGCTATCGGTTATCCTTAGCATACGTTAACATTCAATAATAGCTTACTATCTCGTTCTGTACTCGCTTACGTACACTACACCATCAAGTTACGTACGTAAGCAACACCCATTAGCGTACGTTAGTTACATACCTTAGCGTACGTTAACACCCATTGACCCCAAAACTATCTAGGTTCATCCGCGGGTATCTTATCCGGACCCATCGACCAGTTGGCGCATGTGCTAGCCGCCTTGCTCCATTATTGGCTGCCTTACATATGCTACGTTTCATTCGTAGCATACACTAACCTTGGCATATAACGTACATTAGGCTTTCTTCTTAGCGTATGTTATCACGTAATTGCATGTGAAAATTTACATGTTGATATTATCATGCACATGGGTAAGAATACGAGAAAGGTCATACTTCGATTATTGATATCGCAAATTCGAATAATACAGGGTTCAATACAGATGAAATACTCAATAATTAATCCGAATATTACATACTCTCCTTCTAAAAAGGAGTTTCGTCCCAAAACTCAAGACGAAAATAACTCTGGGTATCTGGATTTCATGCTATCCTCCGTCTCCCAAGTGGCTTCTTCCACTCCGTGGCGCGACCACTGAACCTTAACCAAAGCGATCGGTTTATTTCTCAATTGTTTGACTCGACTTTCGAGTATCTTGATCGGTCTCTCTTCAAATGTACCATCCTTAGCGACTTCAATCTCGCCGAAATCAATGACATGACTGGGATCTGGTATATACTTCTGTAACTGGGATACGTGGAACACGTTATGAACATGGCTCAGTGACGGCGGTAATGCCAACCTGTATGCTAACTCTCCAACTCTTTCAAGAATCTCGAACAGCCCGATATACCTCGGACTCAGCTTTCCCTTTCTCCCCAAACGAAATATTCCCCGAGTAGTAGAAACTTTTAAAAGCACGTGATCTCCAATACTGAACTCTAATGGGCGACGACATGTCTGCATAAGATTTCTGCCGACTCTGGGCGGTCAACAGTCTTTTGGGAATCAAGGCTATCTTCTCTCGTGTCTGTACGATCAATTCTGGTTCCGTCCCGATCAAGTCTGATGAATCATCCCAACATAGAGGCGATCTGTATCTCCTCCCGTATAATGCCTCAAACGGTGCCATCTTAATGGAAGGATGCCAATTATTGTTGTAGGTGAATTCAATCAACGGTAGATGAACTTCCCAATCAGTCGACCAATCTAAGGCACAAGCTCTCAGCATGTCTTCCACTGTTTGAATAGTCCTCTCGGACTGTCCGTCTGTCTGTGGATGATAAGTTGTGCTGAAGTTCAATTAGGTTCCCAAGGCTTTATGAACTGTTTTCCAAAAATGAGACACAAAATGACCGTCTCGATCAGAAATAATGGTCTTCGGAGTACCATGCAATCGCACTATCTCTGCAATAAACACTCGTGCCAACTTCTCTGGTCCCCAAGTGTCCTTAATGCCCAGAAAATGAGCCGATTTGGTTAGACGGTCAACCATCACCCAAATTATGTTCATTCTTGTTCTGGACCTCGGCATATTAGTGATAAAGTCCATCGATATGTCCTTCCACTTCCATTCAGGAATTGGTAGTGGTTTCAGCATTCCGGTAGGTCGTTGATGTTTGATCTTAACTTGCTGACAAATTAAGCATTTCGAGACATAATCCGCTACATATTTCTTCATGTTGCCCCACCAGAAATTCTGCTTCAGATCCTTATACATCTTACTGGTGCCCGGGTGGATAGAATAGGGCGTACTGTGAGCTTCCTTCATAATTGTCTGCTTCAAAACATCAACATCGGGAACACAAAGTCGGCTTTGAAATCTCAAAACTCCATCATCATGAATTACGAATCCTTGGGCCTTTCCCTTGCTCACTTCATCACGTAACAGAATCATCATAGGATCATCTAATTGCTTAGATTTGATTTCTTCGGTTAATAATGAAGTTAGTTCCATCACACACAGTTGTCCTTGGACTCTTTGCAACCATATTTCAATTCCTTCGCGAATCAATTCCCGTTGAATGCTGGTCTGGGAGGTGAGAGTCTCCAACATTTGAATAGAAACAGGCTTGCAGCTCAGTGCATCGACCACTACATTTGCTTTGCGTGGATGATAAAGAATCTCCAAGTCGTAGTCCTTAATTAATTCCAGCCATCTCCTCTGCCGCATGTTTAACTCTTTATGACTAAATATATATTTGACTCTTATGATACGTGAAGATCTGACAGTGAGTCTCGTACAAATAATGTCCCCAAATTTTCAAGGCGAAAACTACAGCTGCCAACTCCAAATCATGCGTTGGATAATTTACTTCATAGGGCTTCAACTGTCGTGATGCATAAGCGATAACCTTCTCATTCTGCATCAGTACACACCCGAGTCCTTGGTTTGAAGCTGTTGTTGCCCAAAATATTTATCCGAAGATTAATACTGCTGGAAGACGGACAACAAACAACAATTGCGGGAGCACTTCCGAGAGTAGATAAATAATACAAGATTTGTCGGGTTTGTTAGGCCCGGGCTTGAATGCTCTCGCGAGATGTTATTAATACGAATATTCGTGGATACAAGTATTAATGAGAGAAATCTAAATACAATGAGTGTAAAAAGACTCTGTTAATCCGGCTCTTGAGCGAAGCTCGGTGTTCTTCGTCCCCGCCGATAATCTGCTGGATGAGATAGGCCGGGAGAAGTAAGACCGAAAGATAACTGTTGCCAAGAGTTGGATGTTTGCCAAGTGAGTGTATTTGCTTCTGTGTGGTATGAAAATACGAGAATGCAGAGTGTTTTTCCAAGTGCAGGCTGCCCTCTTTATATAGGGGTTGAGATGCCTTGTTTCCTAGTGGGCGATCGCCTTTTGGCCATTAATGTAATGGGGCGATCGTCCTAAAGGTCACATGGGCTGCCTGCCAAAAGTCCAGAGATCCAGCCGGCAGCCAGCTGAGTGGCCCAATGAGGAGCCGGCACGCGTCGGAAATGCATCACGGAGGTCCCACTTTGTTACTTTCGGCGGACTTTGTCAGTAGGCAGGGTAGGTGACAGGCTGTGGTCACCAGTCTTGTCCGTCAGCTCCTTTCGCACGCCTGGGCCCTGTTGGTAGGTGAGGTAAGTGACAGGTTTGTCAGCGCCTTTTGTGGATCTGCACGTGGGTGCTGTCCTGTTAGCTCGGCCTTGGCCGACTGGATGGCCATCGGCCCAGATCGTCATGATGCGGTCGTCTCTAGCTGGGCACCGAGGATCGTTCTCGGCCAGTCACTAAAGGTCGGCAATGGTCGGTCACCAAGGGTCGGTCGGCAAAGCGCGGAGAGATGATCGTCCATAAGTCGGTCGCCAGAAGTCGGTCGCCGAGTACCGAGAGGCGATCGTATCTGAGGTCGATCGCTCGGCACCGGGACTTGTCCTGGGACCTTCTACCGGGCGATTCATGCTTGTCCGCCGGCTAAGGCTAGGTCGCCCGGTCGCCGGTCGGCGGTTCTTCCTGACGCCGGCGGTGACTCGGTTGCCCGACCTCCTAGGCGATCGCCGGTCGGAAGGTGTTAAATCTTGACACAACAATTGCCCCTGCCTTGCTCCTATGTTGAAGACATGGGGCGAGGTGGTTCTTGGCGATCGTGTAAGGATGAGGACGCGACCTTGTTGAGTGACTTACGATTTCGGACTTGGGCTACCATGGTCGATTGGCTTAGCTATCTTTCGGTCTTGTACCGCAAAAACAACATTGGCCGATCCCCATGGAAACTTGGTGGTTTCGCTTTTGTTTGAGGAATCGTGCACGCCGCGGAGATCGATGGACCGACCCCATGACCGTGTCTTGGTGCGCGAAGACAATGAGTGTCTCGTGACTCACTTTATTATGAGGGTCCTCTGTAGCCGCGCCGCCTCGTATCTAAACGAAGGGCGTGCGGTCTCGGTCTAGAGGAGTCCTTGCGCGGGGCAGCGTCGGATGAATCAACTCCACGCCCGCGGCTTGTTAGCTCTGCTTCCACCTCGGCCAGCCATGGAGATGGCCGACCTCGACGGTGTACGTTGAGACGGGGATTGTGGTATGTGTCCACTGATTAATGTTGGAGAGCCCTCAGACTACGCCGGCCTCGTATTTAAACGAAGGGCGGGCGATCTTGGCCGAAAGGGACCTTGCATGGCCGAAGCAGCCGGTTCCATCGACTGCCAGGACCATGGCTTTATGATGTGCGGTGGAGGCGATCTTATGCCTTAGTCCGTCATGTTATATGCTGGACTGTAGATGGCGATCGTGTCCTCCGGGTTGCGGATGATGTAGCGTGATGATCGGCGATCGGGCCGGAAGACTGGCGATCGTCGCTCGGCTGCCGATCGCTTTATTCGTAGGTCGATATTGGCGATCGGGCGGGAGATCGTCGTCCGGGTGCCGATCGACCGCCACTGGCTAAGAAGAAACCTTTGCTCGGCCGGAAAATCTACGGCTCTAGCCCTAAGGCTGCGTAGGGTCGTAGGTTGGGTCTTCGTGAGATGCCCGAACATAGGCGAAAAACCCCGAAATCCTCCTAGACCGCGAGAGGCGGTCTCATCGCTTATGGGCTCGCCATTGAGGATGATTACGTCTACCCGGTCGATGTAGTCCGAGTCGGACTCTTCTTCTCCCCGCTTGATTTGCATCATGCGGAGGGGACCTTCGGCCAGACGACCACAGTGGCGAAGTACTCCGTGAAGACGTGCGCCACTCGTTAAAGGAGCCAATGGACCGAGGTGGCAATGAAGTGTACCACCGGTGGGCGAGGTCGCCCGGCCGAGGGAACATTCGGCATCCGGTCGCGTCGATGCCCCACACCCGGTCATGTAGATGTTGAACTTCCTCAGTGCACTGGGGTCCGATCGCCTCGTACACGGTGTTTGCGGGGAGCGATCTTGTGCCGCACGGGGCGAGCTCGATGTCGATCGCGAGCGGCTCGCTTGGCCCGGCGATCGTCTTCTTGGCGCCGCCTGATTCCAGGAGCGCCTTCATGTCGCCGAGTTGACGTTGCATCGCAGCCATCGCCGTGGCTTGGTCGCTTGCAGATCGGCTTTGGGAGCAGGAGCCGAGGCGATCGTCTACCGATCTCCGGCTCCGCCGCCGCCGCCTCGGCACTGGCGAGGGGAGCCAGACGCCAGCCGCTTGCAGGGAATAGGGTAGGCCGAGCTTCAGTGACGGACTCAAACTCCGCTGCCTCGTAGCCGGGCCGGATCGCCCCGTAGCTGTGTCGGGTCACCGCCAGGCGATCGAAGATGAGGTGCCCCGCCGGCGAGCGCCTCTTCCCGCGGACGGAGCCTCCCGGCGATTGCTCGGCCGTGACGCCTTGAGCTTCCGCTGACTTCCGGCGGACGGCCGAGGGGGCGATAGCAGAGGCGCGTTGAGAGCACTCCGTCGCTCCCGTAGACGGCCAGGCCCCTTCGATCTGTTCCTTGGTTTGGAACCGATCGAGCGAGAGGTTGGGCCGCCGTCCGTGGACGGATCGAGCGTCTCGATCGCGGCGGCTACCTTCCACCATCGGCCGTGGCTCTGACCGACGGAACAGGGGGTTTGGCCGGGCCGGGGCGGCTTTCTTCGACGCGGAGGCGTAAGACATGACTTCAAGGATTTCTTTGAAGTGCGGTAAGTGTCACTCAGTATCCGCCCGAGAACAAAGGAGTGTTCTTCGGGACGGTAGGTATAAAAAATCGAGGGTTGGATGCCCTCCTTCTAGCGCCAATTGTTGTTGCCCAAAATATTTATCCGAAGATTAATACTGCTGGAAGACGGACAACAAACAACAATTGCGGGAGCACTTCCGAAAGTAGATAAATAATACAAGATTTGCTGGGTTTGTTAGGCCCGGGCTTGAATGCTCTTGCGAGATGTTATTAATACGAATATTCGTGGATACAAGTATTAATGAGAGAAATCTAAATACAATGAGTGTAAAAAGACTCTGTTAATCCGGCTCTTGAGCGAAGCTCGGTGTTCTTCGTCCCCGCCGATAATCTGCTGGATGAGATAGGCCGGGAGAAGTAAGACCGAAAGATAACTGTTCCCAAGAGTTGGATGTTTGCCAAGTGTGTGTATTTGCTTCTGTGTGGTATGAAAATACGAGAATGCAGAGTGTTTTTCCAAGTGCAGGCTGCCCTCTTTATATAGGGGTTGAGATGCCTTGTTTCCTAGTGGGCGATCGCCTTTTGGCCATTAATGTAATGGGGCGATCGTCCTAAAGGTCACATGGGCTGCCTGCCAAAAGTCCAGAGATCCAGTGGCAACACCGAGTGGCCCAATGAGGAGCCGGCACGCGTCCTAAGCATCACAGGAGGTCCCACTTTGTTACTTTCGGCGGACTTTGTCAGTAGGCAGGGTAGGTGACAGGCTGTGGTCACCAGTCTTGTACGTCAGCTCCTTTCGCAGGCCTGGGCCCTGTTGGTAGGTGAGGTAAGTGACAGGTTTGTCAGCGCCTTTTGTGTATCTGCACGTGGGTGCTGTCCTGTTTGCTCGGCCTTGGCCGACTGGATGGCCATCGGCCCAGATCGTCATGATGCGGTCGTCTCTAACTGGGCACCGAGGATCATTCTCGGCCAGTCACTAAAGGTCGGCAATGGTCGGTCACCAAGGGTCGGTCGGCAAAGCGCTGAGAGATGATCGTCCATAAGTCGGTCGCCAAAAATCGGTCGCCGAGTACCGAGAGGCGATCGTATCTGAGGTCGATCGCTCGGCACCGGGACTTGTCCTGGGACCTTCGGCTGGGCGATTCATGCTTGTCTGCCGGGCTAAGGCTAGGTCGCCTGGTCGCTGGTCGGCGGTTCTTCCTCGGACGCTCGGCAGTGACTCGGTTGCCCGACCTCCTAGGCGATCGCCGGTCGGAAGGTGTTAAATCTTGACACAACAGAAGCGTCACTGTAAACTATGAATCCTCCAGTTCCCAATGGGAGTGCTAAAATCAGTGCCGTCGTCAATCTCTTCTTCAATTCATCAAAGCTAGTCTGGCACATCTCGTTCCACTCAAACTATTGGGTTTTCTGCAGTAATCGAGTAAGTGGGTGGGTAATTTTGGAAAACCCTTCCACGAACCGACGATAATACCCTGCAAGTCCTAAGAAACTCCTCACTTCCTTCACATTCTTAGGAGACTTCCAATCCATAACTGCTTCGCTTTTCTAGGGATCTACTCGGACTCCTTCTGCTGATACCACATAACCGAGGAACATTACTTCCTTTAGCCAGAATTCGCACTTAGAAAGTTTGGCATATAACTGTTTGCTTCTCAAGAGATCCAAAACGATCCGTAAGTGTTACACATGCTCTTCCGGGCACTTAGAATAAACCAGAATATCATCAATAAACACAACTACAAATTTATCCAAATACTCTATGAATACTCGATTCATCAATTGCATGAACACAGCAGGTGCATTAGTGAGACCAAACGGCATCACTACAAACTCATAATGTCCGTAGCGAGTTCTGAACGCTGACTTCGGAACATCAGATTCCTTAATCCTCAACTGATGATATCCCGACCTCAGATCGATCTTAGAAAATACTATTTCTCCTTGCAACTGGTCAAACAAATCATCAATCCGTGGTAACGGTTACTTGTTTTTTATCGTCATCTTGTTCAGTTCTTGATAGTCAATATACAATCGAAGCGATCCATCTTTCTTACGGACAAAAAGAACTGGTGTACCCCAGGGCGAAACGCTTGGCTGAATATAGCCTTTGTCCAGTAACTCTTCCAGTTGCTTCTTTAATTCGTACATCTCAGTAGGTGCCATACGATACGGCGCCTTAGAAATTGGTGTAGCTCCTGGTTCCAACTCGATGGTGAATTCCACATCTCGTCGTGGAAGTAGTCCAGGCAATTCGTCAGGAAACACGTCCGGAAATTCGTTCACAACAGGAATGGATGAAAGTTCTACTTTTCCATCTTCCTTCTTCATTGCGTAACACCAGTATCCAGTACAACCCTATTTTAGCAGTTTGACAGCTTTCATTGCTTTGATCATCTTTTCTGAGCTTCATGGTCTCCATCCCTCGAACAATATTTCGGAATCATCTTCAGCTATCATCGAGATAATCCTTTTACGGTAGTTTACAATAGCTCCATATTGATTAAGCCAATCATCTCCGAGAATCAGGTCGTCGCCTTGCATTTCTATCACAATCAAATTTGAGGGCCAATATCTGCCTCCAATTGATATGGGAAAATCTCTAGTTTCCAAATTTCCCACAATTCTCTCCCCACTTGGTAAACCCACAACATAAGGCTCACAATAATAAAAACGAGAAATGTTCAAACGATTTACACAATACAAAGATATAAATGAATGTGTAGCTCCTGTATCGAATAAAACGCTAACTGGTTGTGAAAGGATCTAAACGGTACCTAATGCGATAGCAACATCCTGATCGTCTGCCCTCCTCATCTCATACAGGCATGGGGGAACGAATCCGGCACTCGATGTCCCCTTTCGGTCGAACTGTCCTCTGCCTCATCCTCGACTGAAATTTTGGGGCAGCTGAACACTCTGCTACGTCTGCTGAATACTTGCTTCCTTCTGAGCCGGTTGTGAAGTACGAGTTCCATTAAACTTAGTGACATCCTTGCAAAACATCGCACGATGCCCCTCCTATCCGCAATCATAACATGTCACTGGAGTACGGAAACAATCACGCCAAAGGTGGCCTGGCCGACCACAATTAAAACAGTTCTTGACCACGTCTGTCGGTGTTGATATTCATCTGAAGTTCTTTCCGCTTTTGGATGGGTGTGGAGGTTTCTTGAATGAATGAAGGGATGACTGGGCCTTGCGGGGCCCACTGCTCTTGTGCTCTGTGAAACTACTAGAGACTTTCTGCTTTTTGGATTCTGCAAACTTTTCCATCGCTGCTTATTTGATTTCATATGCCAACGTTTTATCCTGATATTGACGGAGAGTGGTACATTCGAAACCAGACATGTGTCTCTGAATCTCTGGTTTCATTCTCATATCAAAATGGATCATCATTTCTGCATTTGTTCTGACCAGATGTCGAACAAACGCCAGCTGCTGGTTAAACGTCTTAATTGCCTGAGATACTGGCACATCCGAAGGCTGCGCGGAGAAAAACTCTCGAACTTTAGCTTCCCTCACCGGACGATGGCATTACTGAGCTTCCATCATCAATTTAAATTCTCCCCAGTCGGTATCATGATCTATAGGCCGGATGGCTTCCCACCACTCAGACGCTTCCCCTATCAGAAAGTACTGAGCAATAGAGGCTCTCCGGTTGTCTAGGCAATTAATCCGGGCAAAAATTTTCTCTAGTTCCTTTAACCAATGATCCTACGTCGGTGTCTCAGAAAAACCGTCGAATTTGGGTGGTTGCATATTCGCCACCTCCTGTAGCCATCGGTCGCCTCGATTTCCCAAGTCTGGGATGTCTTGCTGTCTTTCTCCATGTTGCAATCCCACTGCCACCTGCATTCGGTCCACGGCCTGAGCAAACTGAGTCATCTGGTTAACCACCTGACGAAGGATGTCGGGAACGGCAAGTTCTGGTTCGTTGTTAATAGATTCTTGTGGCTCGCCTGAGCTGTGGCTAGCCTGATTTGAAGGTGAAGCTTCTCTTTCAGCATTCCTACGTCCGCGTCCACGACCGCGATCACGTCCACGACCTCCTATCAACATACTGTAGGCATAAATACTCAATATACGGGTAACAATATCGTTCTAGTGTTCAAGTATAGAGAGGTATCACATGTAAAGAACGAGATAGAGTTTATGAACTTACAATCACCGCTCGCACGAAGACGTAGGCAGTACAGTGATGTTATCCATGGCTGGTTACTTCAAAAGACATATACGACCCCTATTTTAACCCAACGGCCAAGATATCCATAATCTTAGCTCTGATACCATATTCTGTAACCCCCCCGATATATTCAGGAATATTACAGCTCTGTAAATCCTTTACATAAGAATTTACAAGGCTGAAGAAATGAAAAGACAATAACAGATACCAATATATGAAAGTAACTGAAATAAAATACAACAGTTCTGGGCCAATAATGAAAATACAAACGTCCAATGAAGAATATTAATACATAACCAAATCCAACATCACAAACGACAATGTACTCGAGTACTTATTAAAACAACACAAACATCGGACAATTAAACCCGGCCGGAACATCACTCTGCACCCTCGTCGTCATGCAGCTCCAGTGGTTGTTTTCCTGCCCTCCTGGATCCTGAACATAAAACAAATGTTCACCCCCTAAGGGGTTAGCACAAAGATGCTAGTACAAGTACGATAATTATGCAATAATGATTTATTCAACAATAATCATGACAAGTTTCTCCAACGAGAAATAATAGCAACACATAACACATTACGACAATCTCAACATACTGATGGTATTCCAACGATCCAGCGCACACATCTATATATTTCCATGATGATCCCGTCGGACCAACGCATGGTGGAATTACATGTCCAACGATCCAGCGCACACAGCTATAGATTCCCATGATGATCCCATCGGACCAACACATGGTGGACAATTAATCACAACACATATGCACATTACAACAAATACATAACCGACATAATACGAACGACTATAATTAAGGTACTTGCCTCGAATTGATGACAAGGATAAAACTTTGATGAATGTCAATACACTCGAAGGTCGTCCCTTCGATTAATCACATTACGACAATCTCAACATACTGATGGTATTACAACGATCCAGCACACACATCTATAGATTTCCATGATGATCCCGTCGGACCAACGCATGGTGGAATTACATGTCCAACGATCCAGCGCACACAGCTATAGATTCCCATGATGATCCCATCGGACCAACACATAGTGGACAATTAATCACAACACATATGCACATTACAACAAATACATAACCGACATAATACGAACGACTATAATTAAGGTACTTGCCTCGAATTGATGACAAGGATAAAACTTTGATGAATGTCAATACACTCGAAGGTCGTTCCTTCGATTAATCACGTTGCAAAGCTCAAACCTTAAACAGAAGAAATAATATAGATTTCATCTCACGTCGAATAACTAACGTATGAACATCTAACATCCTAAATTACGGCCGAAAGTTCACCAAAACGTAACCTATCTGATCTGCATAACGTACGTTACGTACTAACCATAGTGTACATTAAGTATGCTCGTTAGCGTACGTATGCTACAAAGCCTAGCGTATGCTAATCATGCATTTGACAGTTCCTCTCTGATCAGACGACTGACTCGTCTGACGATATAACGTACGTTACGTACCCAACGTAGCGTACGTTATGTCTGCCCGTTAGCGTACGTAAGCTACAGAGCCTAGCGCATGCTAAACATGCATCTGACAGTATCCTCCCTGATCATATGACTGACTCGTCACACGAAATTCTTAGTGTTTAACGTACGTTGTCTTCATACATGTTACACTCATGCAAACTTGAATGATCTAATGATGTTCAATGTCCTCCAACTTCAAGGATAAGCATATCATCATGATGTCATACTCCAATCTTGATTACAAATTATCTTACGTAGTTCGGGTAATCTAAGGTTGATACACTTATTACCAATAACATCAATACATTCAAACTTCATCATGAAGATTAATTAACCAATCCAACTTATAAGAAATGATACAACCTTCGATGATCCTTTTCTTAAGTCTGTTTAGCAAAAGTGATATTCATACCAAGCCTACGATTATTATGGCAACACCATTCGATGCGGATTATTAATCTCAGAACACTACTCTTATTGTTTGCCATAACAAGACTCCAACTATAATGTTCTTAACAATGATAACTTAAGCATAACCATCCCAACCTCTAAACATGATGTTTGGTTGTATAAATCATCTATGGAACCTAACATTCACGGTAGTGTGATCATAACATCCTTAAGAACACGAATCCAAGGTTGGAGATAGCATTAACATACCTTACGATGAAGAAAACACCGAGACAATAGGTAGAGTCCAAATCCGGTTGCTTGTGTGCCAATCCAAGATGTTACTCAACTTCAATGATCAAGTATAGATGGTCTAAGGATGTTTATGTAGAAGGGGGAGGCTCTCTCGACTTCAAAGAAGTGGAGGACAAGTGAAGAAAATGTAAACAAATGAAATGGGGTGCTGTCCCATTTATAATGTTTCTGACTTTACGTACGTTAGCCTTCATGCATAACGTACGTAATCCTCTTAGCGCACACTATCTGTTATCTTTATCGTACGTTAATGTTCAATAATAGCTTACTGTCTCGTTCTGTACTCGCTTACGTACGCTACACTATAAAGTTACGTACGTAAGCAACACCCATTAGCGTATGCTAGTTACTTACCTTAGCGTACGTTAACACCCGTTGACCCCAAAACTGTCCAGGTTCATCCGCGGGAATCTTATCCGGACCCATTGACCAGCTGGCGCATGTGCTAGCCGCCTTGCTCCATTATTGGCTGCCTTATGTATGCTACATTTTATTCGTAGTATACGCTAACCTTGGCATATAACGTACGTTAGGCTTTCTTCTTAGCGTACGTTATCACGTAATTGCATGTGAAAATTTACATGTTGATATTATCATGCACATGGATACGAATACAAGAAAGGGCATACTTCGATTATTGATATCGCAAATTCGAATAATACAGGGTTCAATATAGATGAAATACTCAACAATTAATCCGGATATTACAGTAGACCTATAGGTTCAAGGATAGTACTCCTATAAAAAGGAGATCCAATGCAACATCTTGTCCGGATAAAAGCCTGGTAAATACTAGAGCTCCAGAAACAAATAATGAAAATGCAGAAGTTCCCGAATTCACTGAAATGTCTATGATAGCCCCTGATGAGGAGGCACAGGTACCTGAAAATGATGAGATCTCAATTTTTCATACATATTCAGGTGAATTGTGGGACAAAAAAGCATTTGTCATCGATGACATATTTAACTATACAGTAGATATTGAAATATCAAAGGATAATGATGATGACGAACATGAACCATGTAGTGTAAATGAATGTCGACAATAAAAAGATTGGCTAATATGGAAAGATGCTATTCAAGCAGAATTAAATTCTCTAGAGAAAAGTGGTGTGTTGGGACCTATAGTGGAAACACCAAAAGGTGTAAATCCTATCTGGTTCAAATGCGTTTTCGTGAGAAAACAAAATGAGAAAAATGAAGTTAAAAGATACAAAACTCGACTTGTAGCACAAGGATTCTCTAAAATGTAATATCCGCAATTTCGGATTTCCGGTAATTTTATTTTTTCGGCGGAAGTCCGTTTCGACGACTCGCTTGGGACCGTCTCATCATTCTGAGAATGATTAATTCTGCACTTTTTGTCATCCGAGTTCGTTTCGGTGTCGTTTTGTTGAGTTCCGTGCTTTTTGGCGACTTTTCCGCACTTGAGTTCGATTCTTGCGAATCTCGTTGGAAATTACTGTTTCGAGTTTCCCGTAAGTCCGTTTAACTTTGTTAGACGTGTTGTGAACTTCGGTTTGGTTATTCGATCACGTATCGTGATTTTCGAACGTTTTGGGCCATTTTTGTAATTTCCCAAAGTTTGGGGTAATTTCTTTCCGTTGTCGAATTTCGAGCCTTCGGGTGGTCGGAATCATGTGTTCTCTCGGTGTTCGGATTCGTCTTTACGAGTACTTCGTAACCGTGCTTTCGGTTTACGTTGTGTCCGAGTTTCGGATTTTGGTTGATCGGAGCAACGACCGAGTCTGGCTGGCCGGACACATGCGAAATGGCCTGGAAACGGCTGCCCACCGTGTCTTGCGCCGGGTCGGCGGGACCAGCAGCCTGCCGAGACACGGCCGAGACACCCGGCCGATCTGGGCATTATTTGCGCCGTGTCCGTGAGCTATATAAATATGGCAGAGCAGTCGGGTTTTTCTTCATTTTTCTCACTCGTTTCTTCCTCTTCCGCGGCTCGAGCTTTGATGATCATGGAGGGATGTTGTTAGGGGTTAAATCCATGAAGTTTTGAAGTTCATAACATCGATTAATCCTTCCATAACTTGCTCCGATCGACCGAATCAAGGCAAGTTTTCTTAAAATATAGTTTTGGGGATTTTGTTCGTTTTGTCCGTTTAATCCGTTTTAACTCAGAATATTGATGGATTGATGATTGTTAAGCTATATTATATCTAATTCCTTGTTATTAAACGGTTGGATTGCCACGGATTTGTCGTTTTATTGAGTATTTTATCGACGCCTTCAAGGTGTTCGATAAAATGTCACAAAGAGAATTCGAGCGTTCTACCATTATTCTTCCTCGTATGATCGATGATTTATTGATTATATGTTGTTAGGGTCGAATTCTTGTGAAGAACTCGAGTTGGAACCCTTCCGTTCGTTGTCTTCTTCGGGGTCCGAGCTTCCCGGTCGAACCGTGTTCTTCGGAGCGTTTGGTAGCGGTTATTAAGGCAAGTATCTTACTATACGACTTGTATCTTGCGACTAGTAATTATGTATGAGATGTGTGATGATTTTGCTTGCCTTCGTAATTATGTTCCGTTTGAGTTGGTTGTGTTTTCCGTAATTTGAAGGCTTTGCGATAATATTGTTATATTAGTATACGTGTTAGGCGTTGTGCCATTTGTGCAGGATTGCGCCGTACGTATGGGACGGTCGTACACTTGGTTGTGTAATGTAATGTGTACCGAACGTGCGTTATGTTGGATATGTGTCGTTGATTGACGATAGTCGTTGCGAGTGTTGAGATTGTGTTATGTGCAGGTGATGTGCGATTTTGTGGTGATCAATGTGATTGATCAATTGTGCTCATTGTTGTATGTAATGTGAATGTGAATATGAATATGTGTGTGACCGCTAAGTTCACTCGTGTTGGTCCGACGGGACCTACGAGGATTCGTGGCAGTGGACTACGGGGTCAGAACTTAGTGAGGTACTGAGGTCCAATCGTGCTGGTCTGACGAGGCCTACGATAACGCATGGCAGTGGACCATGAGTTTAGGACACAGTACGTCCAACCGGGTGAGCTCGACGGGGCTTACGATGACACGTGGCAGTGGACTACGGTGTCAGGACTGTGTGTGTGGTTGTTGAGATTGATATAGTCCGTGCGGGTTGTTAAGCCTACGGAGACACGTGACAGTGGATCACGGTGTCGGAATTGGTTATGTCTGGTTAATAGTCCGTGCGGGTTGTTGACAGTGGATCACGGTGTCGGAATTGATTATGTTTGTTTAATTGTGCGTGGTGTAGTCCGTGCGGGTTGTTGAACCTACGGAGACACGTGACAGTGGATCATGGTGTCATGAGCATGATTGTTTTCAAATCAAAGTTTTGAAAAGAAAGTTTTAAGAAAGGAATATTGGGCCGAGCCCCATGAGATTTATGAAATGTTTTCGTACTGTGAATTATTGAAATACAATTTGTGATTTGGGTTAAGACCCTAAGATTTTCGAAAGGTTTGAAATTCTAAAAATTCCCGAGATGATAATCTTATTTTCGAATGCTTCATAGTTTACCTTCCCTTGTGAAAACCTCCCGGGAATATTTTGATACTTGATTATTATATTGGATTCACGATTATTATTTGCTTGTTACATTTCGTATGATTTGATACTTGAACTAGTAAAACAGTGGAGTTTTACTAACCCCCGAGTAATCGGGGGTGGATGTCTGTTTTGCGTCCAGGTACATGCAGATTCAGGGGAGCAGTCACAGGATTGGCACAAGAGGATGACGAGCTGCGATACTAATCATGAGTTGAGAGTTGTTTTGATTTTTGTTGTGTTGTCAGAGTTGATTTCAGTCTTCCGCTGTGTTGTATTTCGACCCCTGTGTGGGTAATGTTATTTAAGTCAGTTTTATCGATTGGGTTGTGTGACCTCATCGGTCTGTGTATTCACGTGTAAGTGACCATATCGATCTGTATCATTTTGTTGTTTGACCCTGGCTGGGCAAGCATTTGGTTGTTTATGGATGTTTAGCCTGGTAGATCCTTGTGGAAAGGGTCTACGGCGTGTAATATTCCCATATGGTTTTGGGGGTGTTACATTTATGGTATCAGAGCTTAGGTTGCGGAAACCTAGGCTGTCGGGTCGAGTCAAGTCGTGATTGTCGAGTAAGGTGTTGTCTTGTCGTTCGAGTCGTCGGGTGACAAGTTGAGTCGTGCGTAGTCACAACGTGTCGGTTATGTTGTCGGACGAGATTAGTATCGTGGGCGACCGTCACCTCCGTGCGACCTGTGGATGTAAGTCTCCTCCTTTATGCGTAATACCTGTGTATCTCGATTTTATCTTAGTGAGTTAATTGCGGTGCATAATTTTATTTACACAGTATTGTGTAATATAGTTGTGTTTAATACTTGTGACACATAGTATGTGTATAGAACTGGGCACGTTATTGTTTTATCTTTGAACCACCGGGTGGGGTGGTAGGTTGTGAAAGTTTTAAATCTTAATGGGTTTCGAATAGGTACCGACGGTAGAGTTTGTGAGAAACTCCGATGAATGATTTTGCTGTGTGTTTAAACTTGATACCACGAGATGCATTTGACTGAATTGGCGACCCTGGTTCCCATTTGAGTATATGGTTTTAAATTCGACTGTTTTTGGAATGTTGTAATTTTTGTCCGCTATGGGTAAGTTTGAGAATGTTTCCTGAAGGACTTTACAGTTTGAGAATTTTGTAGAAATCGATTTTTGGAAAATATTTTGGTGGTGCGGTCAAACCATGGTTTATATGGATTTTTAAAATTTGTTAAATTTTGACAAATGGGCCGTGTATTTTCAAATGACACAATCAGGCGATATTTGAAAAATCTGTTTTGAAATACTTCGGACATTGTAAAATATTACCGTCATCGACCTTTTTGGCGTTTTGTAAATGGTTTTTAGCCTGGTGGGTTCCGGCGCGGGACCCATGGCGCTATAATGTTCCGTGTAATTATCTGAAATTTTTGGGCATTCTAGCCCATTGAATTATCTTTGAAAACTTTGAGTACCTTAGAAAATAAATTTCGAGACGTCCTTTTAAAATGAATTATTTTCTTGTGGTACATCCAAGGTGCCACAACATGTTTCAAGATTCTTCTACCTCGAGGACCAAAATGTTTTGAGATATTTTCCAATGTTTTAGAAACACTTTTACTTAGACCCGAGGGTCGAATACTTCCGAAAGTTTTTCACGAAAAGAAATTGTCCTCATTTTTATCGAATGCGAAATAGTTTCCAAAGTCTCGATAACGATGTTTCACGATTGTATTTTTATTGAAGGGTGATACTCAAGATCAATCGGTGTTTCCAAAATTATTTTCAAAAGGAGGTTTTCGTTTTTAAAACCTATCCATTCCCGTTTGAGGGCTGGGTATGTATGTATGATGTTCGCATTGTCGTTATGATGTTTGCTCCCGAGTATGATCGAATTGGTGGCATGAACGTCGAGGCGTTGCCACGCATTTGTTGTACTAGCCCTCTGTGAGAGGTGTGAACGGGTGTTTACTGTTTATCGCCTCGTGGTGATTTGCGTGTTGTCGCACGAGTGTGAGCTGTTGAAGATTGGGTTTGTACGTTTGTGTACATGTGTGATTGTTTCATAATGTTTGTAATTAGGTGTTGGTTATCGTTCGGGCCGTTGAGGTCGCCGAACGATACCGTCGTGATTCTTTGTTGTGCTGAGTTGGCATCTCCGCTATATTGTTTTGCGACTTTATGCCCCATTGTATCTAGCATTTGTATTTTCGGTATGCCGAGCCGAGGTATTTCAACCGTGATGTGCCGGGGCATGCACGTGTAAATTGTCCTTCTCGTCAGTGACGCGTTTCGAGGGACACCGAATTCAGTTTTGCGAATTGGCTATTGAGACTTTCGGAGTTCGCGCTTCAGCACAGATATCAGGATCAACTCTGAGAGACCCATGGGAGATTTTCCTATCGAATGCTTTTTGTGTTGTTACCTTGTTTCCGTTGTTGTGAGTTGCGGGGACGACATTTCTTTTATAAGAGGTCAGATGTAATACCCGTACTATATTTGAATTCTGCAGTTTCTCCTTCTAAATTCTATCGACTTGCACGTGTTCGTCGATACTTTTTGAATTTGTTTGATGTCTCAGTTGTCATCATTCGAACTGGTTGTGACCTTGTTTTAGATCGACCTGTTTGTCATTGTGACCTTTCCGAGTTCGGTTCGATTCTTGTGAACCTTGTTTGGATGTAACATCTTTCACTTTCTACCAGTTCTTTTAATGTCTGGAGTTGAAGTGGGGACTTCGGAGTCATTGTTTGACTGTTGTCATTCGATCATTGTTATTTGATCATTGTTGTTCGATCATTGTTATTTGATCGTTGTTGTTCGATCGTTGTTGTTCGAATGGGGTTGTCTGACTGTTGTTGCCTGATCTCGTACTGCGAAGAATTGTCGTTCACCGTTAGTCAACTGTTTCGAGTGTGGCCAAGTGGGTCACCGAGCGGTGCATTGTGAGACCGTTGCCACGATGTTCGGAAATTGGGTTTTCGTTCCTACTCGGGGAGTGCCTGGTGGTGTCCCGTGATGTAGTTGTGTATCGTACTTCGTGCTGTAATTCGTGTAGTAATTGATATTTGTTGCGTGGACTTTTTGGTTTTGTTTGTATTCTGCCATGATGTTTTATTTTAAGTTTCGGGACGAAACTTATTTTTTAATAGGATAGAATGTAATGTCCGGTATTCTCATTTTCCGTTATCTTGAATTGTTTGTGTTTTGACGTCGGACATTTTCTTATTGATGAGAATCGGAATGATTTCTATCGTGATACTCTATTTGTTTCTATCGCATAGCCGTTTTAGTCGGGTGCAACTTGTTGTAGCGTACGTTTCTTCGATTAAATGTGTGCATGTGATGTGGTATGTGATGCGTCGTTAATTGCTCGTTGTTGTTTGAAACATAGTCGGTGGCGTTGCGTTAGTCGTCGTGGGGCGTGTTTTTACGCCGTATATTCCCTTGCGTTGCTTGTAACGTTTCGCCGTTGGGCACGAATTTTTTTCGGTTCTTGTGTATCTCGTTGAGTTTTCCTGGCGAGATATTGCTTCTCCTACTTGATTTAAGTTTCGGACGAAACTTCTTTTAAGGAGGGTAGAATGTAATATCCGCAATTTGGATTTCCGGTAATTTTATTTTTCGGTGGAAGTCCATTTCACGACTCTCTTGGGACCGTCTCATCATTCGAGAATGATTAATTCGCACTTTTGTCATCCGAGTTCGCTTCGGTGTCGTTTTGTTGAGTTCCGTGCTTTTGGCGACTTTTCCAAGATTGAGTTCGATTCTTGCGAATCTCATTGGAAATTATCGCTTCGAGTTTCCGTAAGTCCGTTTAACTTTGTTAGACGTGTTGTGAACTTCGGTTTGGTTATTCGATCACGTATCGTGATTTTGAACGTTTTGGGCCATTTTCGTAATTTCCCAAAGTTTGGGGTAATTACTTTCCGTTGTCGAATTTCGAGCCTTCGGGTGGTCGGAATCATGTGTTCTCTCGGTGTTCGGATTCGTCTTTATGAGTACTTCGTAACCGTGCTTTGGTTTACGCTCGTGTCCGAGTTTCGGATTTTTCGGACCGTCGAACGACCGAGTCTGGCCGGACCGACAGGCGAACGGCTCGGAAACGGCGCCTGGGCCGTGTCTTGTGCCGGGTCGGCCAGGACCAGCAGCCTGCCGAGACACGGCCGAGACACCCGGCGCTGATCTGGGCCGTTTGCTGCGCCGTGTCCGGCAGGGCTATAAATATGGTAGAGCAGTCGGGTTTTTCTTCATTTTTCTCACTCGTTTCTTCCTCTTCCGCGGTTGGAGCTTTGATGATCATGGAGGGATGTTGTTAGGGGTTAAATCCATGATGTTTTGAAGTTCATAACATCGATTAATCCTTCCATAACTTGCTCCGATCGACCGAATCAAGGCAAGTTTTCTTAAAATATAGTTTTGGGGATTTTGTTCGATTTGTCCGTTTAATCCGTTTTAACTCAGAATATTGATGGATTGATGACTGTTAAGCTATATTATATCTAATTCCTTGTTATTCCATGGTTGGATTGCCACGGATTTGTCGTTTTATTGAGTATTTTATCGACGCCTTGAAGGTGTTCGATAAAATGTCACAAAGAGAATTCGAGCGTTCTACCATTATTCTTCCTCGTATGATCGATGATTTATTGATTATATGTTGTTAGGGTCGAATTCTTGTGAAGAACTCGAGTCGGAACCCTTCCGTTCGTTGTCTTCTTCGGGGTCCGAGCTTCCCGGTCGAACCGTGTTCTTCGGAGCGTTTGGTAGCGGTTATTAAGTCAAGTATCTTACTATACGACTTGTATCTTGCGACTAGTAATTATGTATGAGATGTGTGATGATTTTGCTTGCCTTCGTAATTATGTTCCATTTGAGTTGGTTGTGTTTTCCGTAATTTGAAGGCTTTGCGATAATATTGTTATATTAGTATACGTGTTAGGCGTTGTGCCATTTGTGCAGGATTGCACTGTACGTATGGGACGATCGTACACTTGGTTGTGTAATGTAATGTGTACCGAACGTGTGTTATGTTGGATATGTGTCGTTGATTGACGATAGCCGTTGCGAGTGTTGAGATTGTGTTATGTGCAGGTGATGTACGATTTTGTGGTGATCAATGTGATTGATCAATTGTGCTCATTGTTGTATGTAATGTGAATGTGAATATGAATATGTGTGTGACCGCTAAGTTCACTCGTGTTGGTCCGACGGGACCTACGAGGATTCGTGGCAGTGGACTACGGGGTCAGAACTTAGTGAGGTACTGAGGTCCAATCGTGCTGGTCTGACGAGGCCTACGATAACGCATGGCAGTGGACCATGAGTTTCGGACACGACGCCCAACCGGTGAGCTCGACGGGCTTACGATGACACGTGGCGTGGACTACGGTGTCGGACTGTGTGTGTGGTTGTTGAGATTGATATAGTCCGTGCGGGTTGTTAAGTTTACGGAGACACGTGATGTGGATCACGGTGTCGGAATTGGTTATGTCTGGTTAATAGTCCGTGCGGGTTGTTGAACCTACGGAGACACGTGACAGTGGATCACGGTGTCGGAATTGATTATGTTTGTTTAATTGTGCGTGGTGTAGTCCGTGCGGGTTGTTGAACCTACAGAGACACGTGACAGTGGATCACGGTGTCATGAGCATGATTGTTTTCAAATCAAAGTTTTGAAAAGAAAGTTTTAAGAAAGGAATATTGGGCCGAGCCCCATGAGATTTATGAAATGTTTTCGTACTGTGAATTATTGAAATACAATTTGTGATTTGGGTTAAACCCTAAGATTTTCGAAAGGTTTGAAATTCTAAAAATTCCCGAGATGATAATCTTATTTTCGAATGCTTCATAGTTTACCTTCCCTTGTGAAAACCTCCCGGGAATATTTTGATACTTGATTATTATATTGGATTCACGATTATTATTTGCTTGTTACATTTCGTATGATTTGATACTTGCACTAGTAAAACAAAGGAGTTTACTAACCCCAGTAATCGGGGGTGGATGTCTGCTTAAGGCCCGTACATGCAGATTCAGGGGAGCACACAGGATTGGCACAAGAGGATGACGAGTGCGATACTAATCATGAGTCGAGAGTTGTTTTGATTTTTGTTGTGTTGTCGAGTTGATTTCGGTCTTCCGTCAGATTGTATTTCGACCCCTATGTGGGTAATGTTATTTAAGTCAGTTTTATCGATTGGGTTGTGTGACCTCATCGGTCTGTGTATTCACGTGTAAGTGACCATATCGATCTGTATCATTTTATTGTTTGACCCTGGCTGGGCAAGCATTTGGTTGTTTATGGATGTTTAGCCTGGTAGATCCTTGTGGAAAGGGTCTACGGCGTGTAATATTCCCATATGGTTTTGGGGGTGTTACATAAAAGACCCGCGATTGATTATGAGGAGACATACTGCCCAGTTATGGATGTTATTACTTTTAGATATCTAATTGGTCTTGTAGTTTCTGAAAACCTTGATATGAGGCTCATGGATGTTATAACTGCATATCTATATGGAGACTTGGATACTGACACCTATATGAAAATCCCAGAAGGGTTTAAAATGCCTGAGACAAAGTCAAAATGGATGTGTTCGATAAAATTAAGATGAACACTATATGGGTCAAAACAATCCGGAAGGATGTGGCACAATCGTCTTAGTATATATTTGACTAAGGAAGGCTATAAAAATAGTCAAACTTGCCTTTGTGTCTTCATTATGAAATCTGTAGATGGATTTGCTATAGTAGCAGTATAAGTAGATGATATAAATCTTATCAGGCACTCCAAAGAATTGGAGAAAACTGCTAACTTGAAGAAAGAATTCGAGATGAAAGACTAGGCAAAACAAAACTTTGTCTCGATTTACAAATGAAACGGAATTCCAATGGAATTTTACTCCATCAATCCAGGTATACTGAATGGGTCTTGAAATGGTTTAGAATGGATAAAGCACATCCGCTTAGTACTCCTATGGTTGTAAGGAGTTTGGATTTAGATACAAATCCATTTCGACCAAAGGAAGAAAATGAAGATATTCTTGGTCCTGAAGTCCCATACTTAAGTGCTATTAGAGCACTCTTATATCTTGCACAATGCACTAGACCTGATATTGCATTTGCAGTCAGTTTATTTTCTCGATATGGTTCTGTACCTACAAGAAGACATTAGAACGATATTGAACATATATTGAGATATCTTCGTGGGACAACTGACATCGATTGTTTCATTCTTGTGATTCCACTAACAACTCTCGTCTAGTTGGTTATGCAGACTCATGTTATCTTTTTGACCCCCACAAGGGATGCTCCCAGACAGGTTATGTTTTTATTAATAGCCATGCAGCTATATCATGGAGATCCACAAAGCAAAGTACTGTTGCAACCTCCTCTAACCATGCAGAATTAATTGCACTCCATGAAGCAACAAGAGAAAGTGTGTGGTTGAGATCGATAATTCAACATATCCGAGGACATTGTGGGTTAACCCCAACCACAAATGAACCAACGACTATTTATGAAGATAATGCCACCTGCATTGCTCAAGTAGAAGAAGGGTTTATCAAAGGTGATCGGACCAAGCATCTGCCACCAATATTGTTCTACGCACACAAAGCTTCAACGAAGAAATGTGATAGCTGTAAAACAAGTAAGATCAAACGACAATTTAGCGGACTTGTTCACAAAAGCACTGCCTAAGTCAACGTTTCAGAATTTGGGATATAGGATAGGCATGCGGCGACTCAATCATCAAACCAATTAGTAGTTGTGTCCTTACTTCGTGGGGAGTAATGTTTCGGGTAGCATTTATTCGAAGGGGAGCATTTTTCAGGACTACAACGCGTTGTACTCTTTCTCCTTCAATAAGGTTTTATCCCACTTGATTTTTCTTATCAAGGTTTTAACGAGGCAACATATGCGTGTCCAACACTGTCCTAAGTTCATTGTACTCTTTCTCCTTAGCTATGGTTTTGTCCCACAGGATTTTCCTAATAAGATTTTAATGAGACAATCAACTTAAAAACAGTGGACA
Source organism: Orobanche coerulescens (assembly GCA_033398695.1). NCBI lineage: Eukaryota > Viridiplantae > Streptophyta > Magnoliopsida > Lamiales > Orobanchaceae > Orobanche > Orobanche coerulescens. Next base: position 41,593,990 of record CM065815.1, on the reverse strand, counting down.
TCAAAGGGGGAATTTATTGTCTCTCCCTCAACAAAAAAAAAAATTTTAATCTCAAAAGAGAGAGATGAATCTATTTTTAATTCCGCTAAGAAATTTTACACCGGCTGCTTTCTCTCTCTCTCTCTCTCTCTATATATATATATATATAACCCCTTCGACTCCATGAGTCCTGATTGACATCGAAAGCGCAATCCATCCATCCTCGATAAGGGCCCAAAATTTTTGTGTAGAATATCGCTTCTGCTCTTCTGCTGTCAACGGGTTTCTTGCTTTCGCCACAAAAAATAGGGTTCTAGTCCAACCGCATCAGCAGTAGAAAGTGAAGGGAAGGAAGAGCGATTTGACACAGAATTATATACAGAAAAAGTTGAAAAGCTGCTGGATCTCGCATTTCTTGCAACCCTCTGTTCTTCATTTCTGATAAGATCAAAGTAACTGCCCCCATAATCAACTTGTTTATTGTTTAATCATGTGTTTTCTGTTTTCTATCTGTTGTTTTATGGGGATCCATTTGACTGAATTCATAACTATTTTTTGTTTTCCGCTGCAATATTATAGTAGTAAATTTTGACATCAAGAATGTTATTTTTTTTCTTTCAAGGAATCATTGAAGACTTGAAAATGGTGGAAGTGGAGGAGCAGCAGAGCCCACCTTCAGGTCGTTGTCATGTTTTAGCTTGTCTGTAGCTTAGATGTTGTTCTGGAAACTCTTGTGATCTTGAAAAATTATGTTTTTGTGTTGATTAGTTGTGTTGACGTGATTTGTGCGTACGATGTACAATTTGTTTTTTTACACAAGAAACCATATAAAGGCTTTTTATGCATACAGAGTGTTCGACTGTGTGTCAGTATCATTCTGGTTCATGTCTGATACAACTACTTGCTCAAAAATAAATGCCATTGTGTAATCTTCTCGAAAACCTCTTTTAGGTGTTGAGTTGAATATGTTATATGCCAAAAGAAGTACAATTTTTATTTCACCATTACAGGTCAGATAGATGAGATGGAACTTCCTGTTGAATTCGGTTAGCAATGTTCGATCTATATTTGTTTATTGTTTATGTATTATGTATTTATATGTGTTCTTATATATGGATGATTATGTTTCCTTTTGGTTATCTTATTTATCTTTCGCAAAGTCTAGGTATTGCATATCTGTACATTTATTATTTCTTACTTTTAGTTTTGTTATGGTAGCAAAGATGTCTATGATTCATTCTGTTTTTTCACCTTAAATAATCGACAATGCCCTGCATGAGCATAATCAATTTTGTTCGGAGTGCAACAAATATTGTATGGCTAACTCTTGTCATTTTCCTGAATGATTGCTTCCATTGACAAAATCTTCAAGCTTTCTCTATAGATACCACAATTTTTTAATGTTACTTTTCTTCCCTTTACCTTGTGAGAAACCATTGTTCTGATTAAATATGTGGATAATTTCTATATGATTCAAAAGATTCAATTTTCTAGAGAATAGCCAATAGATATGAATTATCGTCATGAGTCAATAAATTTCTTTTGCGATTTTGAGAGGGAAAACCTTATGAAGTGATAACATGTGCACATGCAGATCGAGATGGTGATGATGATATTGTCGCTGAAGTTGCCTCGGTTGTGCATGGAGAACCTCCCCAAGATGAAAGTGAGCCCCCTAAAGTAGATTCTAACATAGAAGTTCTCCATGAGAAAGTGACAAAGCAAATTATGAAGGAAGGCCATGGTCAGAAGCCATCAAAATATTCGACTTGCTTCTGTAAGTCCATTGAGATAACTTTTGTTGACCTTTTGAACGCACACTGACATCTCAAGCAATGTTTTAAAGGGCGCTTGAGGCGCGCCTCGAGGCCTTTTTTCTTAGTTAAATTTGATTCTTACGCCTCACCCTGCCGAAGCGTCACAGAGGTGTACGCCTTGATGCTAGGCGTTTGAGGCGCAAGAGGCGTGTATGGCGCCATTTTTCTTCGAGTTGACAGATGTAGAGGGCTGTGAGGTGGGAGGAGAACCCGAGAGATGAAGCGGACCAGGCAGCGGCAGAAAAGTGAGGGACGCGGAAGAACAGATCTGGAAGTGGTATGGCAGCTATAGATAGGGTTAAGGAAGTATTAGGGGTAGGAAAATATTACACAACTATATAACTTTTCTTCTACTACTATAATAATATACATATAATACAATATATCTCCACTCCTTCCATATTATAATATAGTATAATATATCTCCAAAAAAGAATTATATGATATATATAAGAGATTGACCGCCTCCTCTTCTTTCCATATTATAATATAATATAATATATCTCTACTGAATTCTTTTATATAATAATGTTATAAATATTATTAAATATTGTATTAAATAGTATTTAATATTTTAAAAATTAACAAATGATAATTAAATATCAAAATTTAGTTAAAATTTTGGTAGACAATGCAATTTAATTTATTAAAAAAGGTAACATAATTTGTACCTTTTTGTGATTTTTACTAGAGAAAAATAAAGTAAGCCCTCATACTATGATATTAGTAACCTAATTTATGTTTTTTTATTTTTTAATAATTTCTATTAATATTATGATTTTTTATGAGATTTTTAGGATTTTTTTTATTTTAATCGAGGCTTATGCTTCAATGCGCCTCAAGGCTTACCATAGTAGTCAATGGCGATTAGCTGCCGCTGAATTCAAATATAGCGACAAGTTTGTAAAAAAGTAACACACACACACACACACACACACACACACACATATATATATATATATATATATATATATATATATAGGCAATAACTAAATTCATTAAAGTGAAAACAAAGTCTAGTTCCATCCTGGATCCACCTCTTTTTCGGAATTTTACTTGCCATAACAAAAAAACTATTTGCAAATTAAAAAAATTGAAGCTAGAATACTACTGAGTTAAAGAATTAAATTAAATGTGTACCAAAAAAAACTGCCTACCTGCTCTGATTTATTTAAAAGAACTGATAAATATTAAATAAAAAATATTATTTAAAAAAATTAATGCAAACAAAACATAGTGCTAAAATATTAAATGAAAACTACCTGCAAAAAAAAATACAGAATCCTAACATACATGAATTATACCAGAAATCTGGAAAGAAAAAGAAGCAACAATTACTAGAAATCTGGAAAGAAGTCTGGAAATCTATACTAAAGAAAAAGAAGCAAGAATTACTAAAGAAAAAAAACCTACTTCAAAAAGCATAGGAGGGGCGGATAACAATCTCTACGGCGGCGGCGAGGAGGACTGAGGAACTGGGCGGCGACGGCGAAGGGGAGAGATGAGTGAACTGGAGTCTGGACTTCGGTGATGAGTACGGGAACAGGAGGAAAATATGTAGGAATGAAAAGAATAATGAAGAGGAAAAAGAAACGGGGGAGCCGGGAGGGATAATTAGGGCTGGGCGCTTTATTATTTCACAAAAAAAAAAAATTAGCGGCCGCTAAGCCCGCTATCGCTAAACTGGTTTAGCGCTAAAACCTGTGGTTCGCGGCCGCTACACAAAAACCCTAGCGTATAGCGGCCGATAGCGATAGGTGGCCGCTTCGCGTCGCTAATCGCTATATCGACTATAGCGGCCGTTTTTTACTGCTATGATGCTTACGCCTCGCTTCATCCGTCCAAAACGCCTCAAACTCACCTCGCACCCTTTAAAACATCGATTTCAAGTCAATGTACTAAGGTTTCGTTCGACTGAACTGAACTGAAATATGTATTAAGAGTGAATAATAATAATAATAAAAAAAAATAATAACACTAATAATAAAAATATAATAAATATTAAAAATAATAAATATAGTAATATAATAATAAAAATAATAAAATAATAAAAATAATAATATATAGTATAATAATAATAATAATATAATTATTACAATCATAATAACAATAATAATAATACTAATAAATATGCCCCAAATGTCTCAAATATCACTAAAGTATCAAATGTCAATTATTGTTTCCAGCTTCACACTACATAATTTCATAAGAATGCACACACTTGGGAATTGGGATACGAATTATACAACATGATGCAAATGGTCAAGGAAGAGCAGATTCACTTATGTTTGAAGACGATCGTAAAGAAGCCATGTCCAAGGTCCGAAATACTTTAGCAAGACAAATTCGACGAGCAAATCGAATGGAGGGTGATCGTGAAGACGACGACGAAGATGGCGTGGAGAAAAATGATGAGGATTTTTAAAAGTGATCAGGACTAGTGTTCTTTTGATGGTTTTTTAATTTTTTTAACATTTTATAATATAATCTTTGATGCAATGATATGCTCTTGAACATTCTCATGACTACTGATGACTTTTGATTCTCACTAGCAATGGACAATGTCAACTGATTATTCTTAGGACCACTGATGATTCTTGTAAATGCTTTTTTTTTTTTTTTTAAATGCCTATTATTACTAATACAACATTATTGTATTACAATAATATTAATGATATTAATAATAATAACGATAATAATAATAACAATGATAATAATGATAAATAATAATAATAGTAATCAACAACAATAAATATTATTATTAATAATAGTAAATATTATTAGTAATAATAATAGTAATCAACAACAGCAACAATAATAATAACAATAATAATAATCAAGATTATTATTATTAATAATAAAAATTATTACTAATAATAAGAAGAAGAACTGAACTGAACTGAATGGACCTCAACTCAACTCAACTGAACTGAATGGAACTGAACTGAACTGAAAAACTAAAAAATAAGTCCAAAAGAACAGGGCCTAAATAACTTATTAGACTGGTATATGAGCCTGAGAAAACCTGGTTTTATTTTTGGAATTCATGGTTAGCCAAGACTTTGTTAAATGATCTTTCTTTCTTGTCAGTTTGAAAGGACATTGACCCTAAATCGGTTTGTTAAGAGATGAGGTTGATCAATGCTTTGGAAGTTTAAGAACTGAAATATGCATTCAAATCTGGTATCTTCTCGGTTATAGGTCAACTTTCTGCTTGAGTCACTGCTACCCACTTTCAACTTTTTGGATGTTGTGTTCTTTGTAAAGTTTGGTTTTAAAATTGTTATTCCAAAAAATTCATTTTGTTGCAAAGGCTGCTATGAAGTATGAACAAAATTTATATGCGCATCAAGAATTAATCTTATATCCCCATTTTACAAACAAACATCACATGTGCATATTTACTTCACATAATAAAGCCGAGTTAGCTTGTTGATGTTGAATCTTGTTGGTTTGATTGAGAAGTTTTCCAGGTCGGTAACTCCTTTGAATTACTATCATTAGTAAAACTAATTTTATCTATTAGAGAGAGAGAGAGAGAGAGAGAGAGAGAGAGAGAGAGAGAGAGAGAGAGAGAGAGGTGCCTATGAAGTCTATTATCAATTGGGCCTGCCATCTACGGCATGGATGGAGGCCTCTCCTTCAGGAGAAATTGTACACATATTATGCTGTTCTATGGAAGAATGCTGGTAGTAATATAGTAGGATAAAAAAAAACTAAACCTTTTTATTATTGGCAGTGCATTACAGGGCATGGACCGAAAGCACTCAACACAAGTTCGGAGATACATGGCAGGAACAACAACCGCTTGAGCTTATAATAGGAAAAGGTATGCACAAGAATTTTGAACAGATTCATTCTAAAGCTGCTAGAATCTAGTTATCAGTTGCTGCAAAAACCTTTCATCCTTTTATTTCCATATGAAACCTGAACTTTTATCTTCTTTCATTTTTTCTAGGAAATAATAAATAAATTACTTGTCCTAAAGACATTGTTGTGCTCTTTGGCTTCTATGGTAGCAGGCTAACCTTGTTATAAACTGTTGTATTCTTCTATTTCAGTGGCCACCATATGAAACTACACTGTGAACTTTATTAGTTGTAGAAGTGTGTAGAATCATATTTCACCTTTTTAGAACCGGCAAAACTTCATTTAGCATTCAATCATAAGTTGCTTATGTTCATAGATATTATTGTGTGGAAACGTGATAGTATTAAGCTTCCATTGTTCTTTACTACAGAGAAAAAGGAAATGGCTGGGTTGGCTATTGGCATTTCCAGTATGAAATCTGGTGAACGCGCACTGTTACGTGTTGGTTGGGAACTAGGCTACGGAAAAGAAGGAAGCTTTTCATTCCCAAATGTTCCCCCAATGGCAGACATCATGTATGAAGTCGAGTTGATTGGTTTTGATGAAACCAAAGAAGTGCGTGTTTTTCTTATATGCTTGATAAAACTTTTTGTGGATTATGTTTTGCAGAAAGAAAAAGTTTTAACGATTTCAGTGGTTCAAATTTGTATAAAAGGGAAAATCCCGCAGTGACATGACGGTCGAGAGAGAGAATTGGTGCAGCAGATAGAAGAAAGATGGATGGGAATGCATTATTCAAGGAGGAAAAACTGGACGAGGCTATGCAACAGTATGAAATGGTAGCAAAAAGCACTCCTATTGAGCTATTTGATTTACTAGTTTTATGTTTTTTTTCCCTTCATTAAGTATTGTTTTTGTTCTCTAGGCTATAGCGTATCTGGTAGATGACTTCATGTTCCAGTTGTTCGGGAAGTACCGTGATATGGCTTTGGCTGTGAAAAATCCTTGCCACCTCAACATGGCAGCATGCCTGATAAAGTGCAAGCGCTATGAGGAAGCCATTGCACAGTGTGGTATTGTACGTGTTTTTTTCTTCCCGACTTCACCCCGAGCATTTTTTCGTTTTATTTATTTACTTTTATTATTTTATTTTATTTTGAGAAAAATCATAGCCATGTTGTTGCGTTCTGTGAGTAACACGTTTTCACATATTTCTAAATTTTGAAAATTAAAACTTTCTATTAATATTGTTGCATAAATGCGTTACAACATATGACGTTAAGTTTCTGATAGGGTGAACATTTATATAGGTATTGGTGGAGGATGAAAACAATGTGAAAGCACTATTTCGACGCGGCAAAGCCAGAGCTGAGCTTGGGCAAACAGATGCGGCACGTGAAGATTTGCTCAAGGCACGTAAATATGACCCAGAAGACAAAGCAATCGCCAAAGAGTTGCGTTTGCTTGCAGAACACGACAAAGCTGTTTATCTGAAACAGAAAGAGCTCTACAAAGGATTGTTTGGACCAAAACCGGACCCAAAACTGAAGTCGAAAAATTTGTTGATTTTAATCTGGCAATGGTTCCTGTGGTTGTTTTATCGCCTTTTCAACCGTCAGAGGCACAAGGCTCACTGATTTTTTGTTTCTCTCTTTTTTAAGAGTTGAGTGACCTATAATATAACCTGCATTTCGTTTGAACTAATAATATGACTACTTCTGCCAGGAGATGTGTTTTTTTTTTCTTACCGAATTATCTCTACTTGTACTTTTATGTCAGATTTTTAGTGTTTGAAAGCGAAGGTTTCAGAATTTGCCTGGTCATTCCATCATCCTCCTGTTTCGGACTTCAAATTATCCTCAACTACCTGTCCAAGTTTCTCCACACCACCTAGGGCTGTGAGTGAACGTAAAAGTTCGATTCGGCTCGCATTATTCAGCTCGAGACTCGATTTGATGATGCAAACTTCAAACTCAAACGTTAAAATAGGGAGTTCGGTTCGATTTGCAAACGGTGTAAAATAGTTCGGCTCGTCATAAATTGACTTTTGTCGATTCATTATAGGTATGGATTTATAAGATTATACTTCCATTGGGCTATTTTATCTCATTTTTTCCTCTCTCATCCGTTTTCATCCTTTGGATTCAATCTCTCGTAAAGGTGTTTAGAGTTTTACTCAAACGGTTCAATCCGATTCGCATAGTTCGGCTCGATTCGAAGCTTTCAAACGTATACTCAAACGTTAATTTCTAAGGTTCGACACTTTCAAACGTGTTCGAACCCAAGGTTCGACAGTTTCAAACGCATACTCAAACGTAGTGAGGTTCGGTATACTTTGATTCGTTAACAACCCTAACACCACCCAAAGACATCTTCAATATTATTAATCCCCTTTCTTCTTTAACTTTTCTACTTTGTTTGATCGTTAGTATCGTGATTTTGGTAAGAAACATTTGTGGACATTCTTGAATTGCTTTCGGTACTGAGGATCTGGAGCCGTTTGTGTTTGTGGTGGCATAAATGGCCAGATGATAGGGCAGTCATGGAACAAGAAAGTTCTATTAACTTGAGGATTTTTATGTTGCAATGAGACGGATATTATTCCATTCAATACTTGTTATATTGTATAAAGATATTGCATTATGTTATATATAGTATATTGTATTATATAAAATATAATATTTTGAATATTAAAGTGAAGGGTAAGCGGGTATCTAAATATCCATTGGGTACCTGATTATCCGATGGACAGTATCCCAATCCAATCCAAATCAAATAGAGCAAGTATGAGAATGCACCCAAAATCCTACCCGACCAGTTGACATTCATAAACTTATGAGCTATAAATTATGGGGCAATTTGCCAAAGGTTCAAAATGAAAATAAAATGACCCAAAATACATTTAATAAATTCTTAATCCAATGTCCAAAATGTAAAATTCACATCATTCATTCAAACACTTTAAGAGCATCTCTAATGTTTAAGGTCTACTTTTACTTAGGTGACATATAAATAGACATTAGTCCGGTACGATATGGATTTTACCATAGAAAAAATAGACATTATCTCTCAAATATACATTAAAAAGTAGAATTTAGTCTCAACTTGGATCTCAAAATAGACTCGGGCGTAGATCCGGTCTATTTTTTCTTTCTCCAACTCATGTAAATGATTGTTTTTACATTGCATTGGAGAAGATTTTTTAGATAAAATGTCTATTATCCTATGTTACATGGTCTATTTTAATAAATAGACTATAGCATTGGAGGTGCTCTAAGTATATATAAACTCAATCCTCTCTCTTTCTTCATCTTCACCATTCTTCTTAGTGTAATTTTATTCACCCTCCTAAAAGAAAATGAACTTACCCTCCGCAATTGGAGGGCGATTTCGAGATATAAAATTAATTTTTTAATTTTTACTTCTTTGTTTTTCTATTTATCGAGATCTTTAATTTGAGCATAATTTTATCAAATAATTTTTCTTATTTTTAAAAATAATTTATTTTTATAAGTTAAAAATCAAATTCTCACTCAAAAGAAAATAAATTTTAGGTAGAAAATTATATATTAAAATTGTAATCAAATTAAAGATCTTGACAAATAAAATAAAATAAGAAGAAATAAAATATTATTTTTTTATGTCTCAAAATCACCTTTCAATCGTGGAGAGTAAGTCCAATCTCTTTTTAACGGGAACAATGTTACCCCCCCCCCCCTCTCTCTCTCTCTCTCTCTCTCTCTCTCTCTCTCTGTTCATTCATCATTAGATTTCTCTGTTCGGAAGTGCGATTATTGATTCGCCAACGTCGATCTACTCAGTGGCGGAGCCACGTTATGCCCTTGGGGGGCCATGGCCCCCCTCAACCTTTTTATGTTATATATATATATATATATTACTTGTGTTCCCTTCTCTAAAAAAATAAGTTTTGACAAGAATTGAACAACATGTTTAATGACAATATAGTGGAGTTGATTATTCTTAGATCGGCATTAGATCCAAGCGTGATGCGCATTTCTTTCAGAATTGATGATATTGGTAAATTGGTACAAAAAATTTATCCAAAAGACTTTGCAGTTTATGAGATGCTAAAATTAAGAACACAATTTGAGCATTTTGATCATTTGCGGCAACTTCCTGATTTTAAAACATTGAAAATTATATATGATTTATGCCAATGGTTGATGAAAAACCAGGAACTCTAAAATATACCTGCTTGTATTTAGAGTTGTGACACTTATTCTCACACTTCCAGTCTCTACAGCTACAATTAAGCGATCCTTTCCAGCTATGAATATTGTTAAGACCATACGTCGCAATAAGATGGAAGATGACTTTCTTAATCATCTTTTCGTAATGTATATTGAGAAGGAAATTGCTAAGAAGTTCAGCGTTGATTCGCTAGTAGATGACTTTCGTGATATGCATGAGAGACATTCTCAATTTTGATTGATCTAAGATGTAATGATTTGTGACGGATTTTTTGATGATGAATATTGATCATTTATTTGATAAAAATATTATATATTTAAATTTTATTATTATTTCAAACACGTATTTAATTTTTTTCACTGTTGGCCCCCTAGGTATCAAGTCCTGGCTCCGCCACTGGATCTACTCATCATTGAGCTCTCTATCTACCCATAAAATTTTATACTTTTTCAACAGTGAATATGGCCAAAAGTCACAAATTACCGACCGTTGTACCTATTCGAGAAATGCCTTATTTCACAGCGTTTCAGCATTATTTTCATCTGAAGAACACTCGAGTAGGTGTGTCGTCCCCTACTCTAGATCCTCGTAAAATTTCACGCCCATCCCATTCTGAGAAGTTGTCTAATCTTGCTTTTTCTACTCAACTTTCTCCAAGTTGTCGCCCTTTCTCCGGTGATTTGCAGGTCCGCAAACGACAATCGACCACCAAATCTGTTTACCCAAAATTGCAGCGTCTTATACAAAAAGAATATGAACTTGGCATTTTTTGGTATAAAACCACAAGATCTTGGTTTATCTAGAGGCGGGCATGGGATGAAATGGGACCGGCCTCGGGTCGTCCCATGTCCCATTCCGTGTAATGCCAATCGGGATGAAATGGGACTTGGTGACTTTGAGATTTCATCCCACACATGTCTTAACCCAGTTTTGACAGGGTGGATGTTAGGAATATGCCCTTTATGCCACTCAGATGATATGAGAGTGAGAGCATTATATTGTGATTATGAACATCAATCGAATAAGGCATTATTTACTGGTATATAAATTGTATATCATTGGCATCATGATTTGATATATGGAATAATTGCCCTTGCATTTGAGAGAATTCCATTCTTTATAATATAAGGAGATAGACACTGGAAGTTTTTCGGCTCGAATGCTTAATTAGTTTGCAAGTCGATAAAACTTAACTGGACATTAATTTTAGACAAGACTCGTATAAGGTGTACTTTGAAAAGTACAATGCATGTCTTCACTAAGTGTTTGTGGGAGCACACATTATAAGTATGCTAATGGGATTAGTATACTCGGACAAGACTCATCTCGATTCGGTCATATGGATTTCACTCCGAGATAGTCAATGACTGAATCGAAAGGTTGTGATAGATATACGTGAACCTTTAACTTAGGGATTCAGTAGGAGATGTGTTTGTGACATTTATTTAGTCACTAGAGTAGTTCGATCCAATCACCAGCTCTGTAATATCCGTACCTTTTTTTATTTTTGGTAGTTTTCATTTTGATGTATTTTCCGTTGTTAGCGACTCGCTTGTAATTGTTTCAACATTTTGAGAATATTTAATTCTGCGTATTTTGGCATCCGAGCATGTTTCGAGGTTATTATACTCGATTTTGTGTTTAGTCATGGTATTTTCCGCTTGTTGACTCGTTTTGTGCGATTGTGGTGCGAAACTGTCGTTTCGGGTTTTGTGTGAGTTTGTTTAACGTTGTTAGACATGTTGTGAGTTTCGGATCGGTTGTTCGTTTCCGTATCGTGATTTTCGGTCGTTTCGGGTCGTTGTGTAATTTCCTAAACGTTTAGGGAATATACTTTCGTGGTCGTATTCCGAACCTCCAGGTAATTGGGATCGTGTTTCCTTTTAGCACTTAGGTTCGTCACTTTGAACTCTTTGTATTGGTGTATGCACTTTTCGCCGATCGTTGCGTTTGGTCTCCGTATCACTTCTGCACAGCTGATGGAGAAGTGTGATTCTGACATGGAGAACTCTTATGTATATTAACTAGTCCTCCTACGTACGCTATGTGATCTCCCTAACGTACGTTAGTCCTCTTTCATAACATACGTTAAGGTCTCCAGGGAACCGGGCAGAGAGCTCTGCCATTCCCTTACGTACGTAATAAAGGACGCATTACGTACGTTAATGATCAACATACTCTAGCTTTTCGAGGCTTACGCACGTTACCATACGCGGGTTTAAATACCCAGGGCTGACCGAAATTCGTCCATTTTTTTCTTTCTTTCTCTTCTCCGCGACGTGGGTGATTCTTAGGCGGTTTTTGGGCAATTGTGACTCTTCAATTTTCTAGCGATCGTATTCCTTGGAGTCTGAGTAAAGATTAGCGACACCAAATCGTCTCTTTCTCCTTTGAATCGAGGTAGTCTTCTAGAACCCTAGATTTTTGGGGAATTAGGGGTTTTCTATGTAAATTCTCCGATTTAGTCGTAATTATGATGGAATTGTGTTGAGTATAGGTTATCTACTTCCGATTCATGTTTTTCCTACGAGATTATTGTTGTATTCTTGGAATTGTTGATAATCGAGAGGGTTTTGGTTGCGATACGCCCTTGTTGAATATGATGTTGGATTAATTATGTCGTAGGCGGGGTTTTCAGGTGTATTTCCATTTAATTTCCAATCGTACTATTTTGATAGTCGTTTTACGAATCATGTAGGTTCGAGATTTCCGAACTCTTCCAATGGTGGTCGTTTACCGTCTCTTTTCAGCCCGTCATGTCTCAAAGGCAAGTAACTCTTACGAATTTACTATCTTAAATGTGCAAAGTGATGTATTTGAGTGTTAGAGCATTTATGTTCACTCCGGAAGGGTCCGATGGGGCCTCGGAGGAATCCACGCATGGTTGGATTCACGAAATTTTGGGTTAACCACTCTGGGAGGGCCTATCGGGGCCTCGGAAGGATTTGCGCATGGTCGGGTCCACAGTTAATCTGGAGAAATTGTATTTTGTGATGTATTGTAGATTTTGCATTTCCGGAATTCATTATCTCGCTTGTTTTCGAAAATCATTGATACATGTGCTTTGATATTGTAAGATGTAAGGATTCGTTTGCGTTACTTGTACTAACTATTCCACGGATAACCCCATTTGGGGGAAATACTTTTCTTGTATTTCAGGTGCGAAGAATGCAATCGGAAGAGTGCCGGGGCAGTACGAGGATGAAGGCTAGGCGTGATACTATGATGTGGTCGCCATGTTTGTTTGTTTTGAGATTGGTTATTGGGATTTTATTTTCTAATTGTCACAAATTGTTAGATGGTACTTGAGTACTATAGGAGAGTTGTTTTTTTTGTGTTGTCAAATACATTAAATTGTTGTCCTATTATGGTTTAAATGTTGTCGTGGGAATTCCATCGGTTGAACCGTTAAATGATGGATGGTTTTGATGTGTTCTGTCATGGATATAGTACAAATTTAGCCTTGTGAGTTCCGTACGGGATTCACGGCGCTGTGACATGCCGTGAATATGTTGGGGGGTGTTACAGAATATGGTATCAGAGCCTAGGTTTATGGATACCTAGGTTGTTGGTCTTTGGGTCTAGTCATGTTGTTGTAAACACAGTATCATCGCGCTGCCATCATCTTAGTACGACTGGTACTCGTAAGATCTCTTAGCTTTTATTGTCTTTACTGTCTTGTCTTCCGATTTCATAATATGGGGAGCCGGTCACTATGACGATTATCTTTCTGAACTGTACTTATGTTTTCCTCTTTTTATATTCCTTAGAATGTCAGCCGGTAGAGGACGCGGTCGAGGACGTGGCGCAGCCGGTGGGGCGGCCATGTCTCTCGATTCGGATGCTGGATCGACTAATCCTACTTTGTCAAATTCAGTTCACCCTAGCACCGATGGTCAGCAGGACCAGACGGCCAGTCTGGGAGATTCCGCAGGGAATAATGCGGTTGTTGGTGTGGCCACTATACTACAGCAACTGGCTAACCAAATGGCACTCCTGACCCAAGCAGTTCAGCTCAATATTCCACCTTCTGTGGAGAATGCTGGGGCAGAGAGATGGCTACATGATGTGATCCGTATGCGCCCTCCTCAGTTCATTAGTGCTACGGATCCGATAGGCTGGGAAGATTGGATCAACGAGATGAACAAAGTTTTTGTGGCGGTAAATTGTCCGGAGGCACGGAAGGTGGCGATTGCATAGTACTTTCTGATGAAGGACGCTGCTAGCTGGTGGCAGTCAGTTGCGCCTCAGGACGGTGAGGTTTCATGGGACGAGTTGAAAGAACTAATGGAGGCCAAGTATTGTCCATGGCCTGTTCAGGAGGCTAGAATTCGAGCCTTTTATGAGGCTAAACCCCAGGACATCCCAGTATATCAGGCGATCATCGAATATAACCAACAACTTAATCATGTCAAGGGGCAAGTGAGGGAAGAGAGAGATAAGATCCGACATTTTGATATGCGGATGAAACACAGAATTCGACATTACATGGCTGGGTTCGCTTCTACTACACTGAAGGAGTATCAGGGCAAAGCTTTGTCCTATGATATGTCCTTCGCGTCTACGGAAATGGACAGTGAGGGTAAGAAGCAGAAGACCTCAGGGAATTTTCGGGTAGTAAGAACAACAACAATGAGAAGTCTCAGTCGGCGAACTACCCATCTGGGAAGTCTCACCGTGCATCTGGAGGCAACCGAAATTTCAGAACTGGTCCTAGTGTATCCAGCTGGAGTGTGATAGGTTTTAACTGTGGCCAGCAGGGCCATATCAGTCGTGATTGTGACCTGCCTCACCTGAAGTGCTATAGTTGCGTCCAGACGGGCCACAGAGCTGCATATTGTACCGAGGGAGAGAAGACTCTTGGAGTTCTGACATCTGTTCCTACGCCTGGAGAACCAAGTGTTAATCAGAAGTCGTCAGCCGATCAGCCGTCTCAGGGTTTTGGTCGGGGACGAGGACGGGGTCAGTCCGTTAGAGGGGGAGCCTCAAGTGCCGGTTCAGTTCAGACACGTGTTTATGAGATGAGGAGAGCGGACGATCCAGAGGCTACTGTGGCTACAGGTACCATTCATGTCCTCTCTCATCTAGTTAGAGTGCTTTTGATTCTGGTGCTTCTCATTCATTCATCTCTTTGGATTGTGTGCGTGGATTGAATATTGTATGTTTGTGTGCCTGCGAACCGTTTGTGTTTAAATTTCCTAGTGGGGATAGAATTGTGGGGGATAGAGAGGTTAGAGATTGTCCAGTGATGATCGCAGATAGAGTGTGGCTTTCGAACTTAATAGTTGTTGATATCGTCAATGAGGATTTGATCCTCGGGGACGACTGGCTTGATAGACATGGTGCGATAATGAATTATCGCACGAGAAGTCTATCTATGTTGGCCGAGGATGGTACCGAGCACTCATTTGTGGGACACCGGAGGAAGGGTCAGAAACTATTAATCAGTGCTATGAAGGCGGCGAAACTCATTAGGGATGGTTGTATATGATATTGGTGTTATGCTACGAGAGTAGAGAACGAGAAGGTTGAATTTTGTTCGATTCCAGTTGTAAACGAGTTTCCAGATGTTTTTTTGGATGACTTGCCAGGACTACCACCGGAGTGGGAGATCGAGTTCATGGTTGATTTAGAACCGAGTGCAGCCCCGATCTCTAAGGCACCGTACTGTATGGCACATTCAGAAATGCAGGAACTGAAGAGTTTGTTAGGGGAATTGTTAGATAAGGGATATATCAGACCTAGCGCCTCGCCTTGGGGTGCGCCGGTCTTGTTTGTGAGGAAGACAGATGGTTCATTGCGTTTATGTATCAATTATCGGGAACTGAACAAGGTGACCATTAAAAATAAATATCCTTTGCCTCGTATCGACGATTTGTTCGATCAGTTACAGGGAGCTATGGTGTTTTCGAAGATCGATTTGAGATCTGGGTACTACCAGCTTCGAGTGAGGGAGTCCGATATCCCTAAGACCGCTTTTCGTACGAGGTATGGGCATTACGAGTTTGTGGTTATGCCGTTCGGACTAACCAACGCGCCAGTAGTATTTATGAAGCTGATGAATATGATATTTATCGAGCATCTCGATAAGTGTGTAGTCATTTTTATAGACGATATCCTAGTTTACTCTCGTGATGACGAGGAACACGCTCAGCACTTGCGACTAGTATTGGAGATTTTGAGATCTCAGCGTCTCTATGCGAAGTTCTCGAAATGTGAGTTTTGGCCGAAGGAGGTTATGTTTCTAGGACATGTGGTTTCAGCTGAAGGGGTCCGTGTAGATCCCCAGAAGATCGAGGCATTATTAGATTACGCACCGCCTAAGAACGTGAAGGAGGTTCGTAGCTTTTTGGGACTTGCTGGGTATTATAGACGGTTCGTGGAGGGGTTCTCTAAACTTGCTCGACCGCTTACTCAGTTACTCCAGAAGTCCGAGAAGTTCGAATGGAATTGTAACACCCCCAAACCACTAGGGAATATTACAGCGCCACAGACCCTCTCCATGAGGATCTACCAGGCTAAATACAGAAAATCACAACAACACAATATATGTTGATATGGCTAAATAACGATCCGTTAGACCGATTTGGTCTTTTACCACAACATACACATCAAACATACATAACTCTTTCTCACAACTCATACCCACGCAGGGGTCAGAATACATCCCATAAGACGGGAAAACACCACAATAGAAAGACAAAACAACAAGACGTTACCAAAATACTCAACACTGGTCTTCACGTGATTAGTATCGTCGTCTTCCATCATTCTTCACACTGACCCAGTGAATAGCTCCCCAAGAACCTGCAAGTACCTGGACGCAATACAGACATCCACCTCCGAATACTCGGGGGTTAGGAAAAATTCACTGTTTTGCTAGTGCAAGTATAAAGTGCCAATACGAGCTATACACAACATACTCCAAGAATATAATAACTTGATTAATTCCACAATTCAGCCCAACAAAGACTTCCCGAGATATTTCATTGGATAAAATAGTTCAAACCGTAAAAAGTTGGAATGAGACATGTACTCTTTGAAAAGCATTTAAAGATTCTCGGGAGCTTTTAGAAAAGCATTTCTGGACTAATGAATTTCAACTTGACAAAACCACATAGGGACACGGGCCAAAGAATTATTTTTGTTCAAAAATGCCAATCTGGTCACAAAACACGGGGTCCACGACCCAATCATCCACATCACATACTCGAGTGAATAACCCAATGGTCACACTCGATGCACAACCAAACTACAATACACGGAAACAATCATAGGGCCCGCATCCTTATGCCAAAAATATCACAACCAAGAAACGAATCATATATGATACTTATACTGGTGCCATTCTAGTCAAGTACCAAGACCCTACATATGACGTATCTCACATCGAAAATTATAGCATTGTGATACTCCGTACATATCACAATTATTGAAAACAACATCATCACAAAATAACAACGGGATCTGTACAGGTACTGCACCTCACGCGAGATACATACCTCTCCCCAAAAAGTCCTCGTCAGGCCTCCCTGGTTGTACAAAGCCTGCCAAGTGGACCGCAGAAGCCTCAGTCTACGGAACCCAGGGGACCCTCGCTGGTTTTACTTAGCACATGACTACAAGTCGTGTTGTAGCAAAATCGGTATAAGCGCCGTTGTGCGGAAGCGTAAATATAAAGTGCGGAGAATAAATCCAACAAGGATTTATAGAGGTTCGGCCAAACGTGCCTACATCCTCTCTCGATGTATCTTTTTCTATAGGATAAAGATCAAAACCTCTGCACCTCTATTCTATCGGTCGAGGGATTACCGTTACAAGCTCGTCTTCTATCGGTCCTAGTAAAACTGTTCTCTTACTTATCTTTTTGTCGGTCCAAGTTAAACCGTTTTCCTTTTCTATTGGACAAGAAATAAACCACTCTAGATTTCTATCGGTACTAGATAAACCTCACTAAGATAGCGATTGCGATTCTAACAATGCCGGATCCTTGATCCTAATAACATCGAATCCAATCGTATCTTTTCTTTTTCCTCTCGTGTATGTGTTGAATGTATAAACACTCAAACTAACAATATAAGCTCAATATCACAACAACAATATAATGTAAATGAATATAAGATCAATGTCTTTATTGCTTGAAGTTGTTGTATGGTTTGATACCAAGGATGTGGTATTTATAGCCTTCTTCATCAAACTAGCCGTTGTTGTAACATCCCCAGGATATCCGAGGTATATTACAGCGCCGTGAATCCCTACATGGGACCCACCAGGCTGAACAAGCATCATACTCATCGACTCACAGAAACAACAGGAAAATACCTCGTCATAAAGACGCCCAACAAAATAATTCACCCGGTTTAACCGGTCAAACATGACACCATAATCCATCACAACATAATAAACAACAATACAATCCCGACAAGTAAAAGTTCTTAAGTACTCGAGTACTTCTATTAGTTTAAAGACCACAAAGGTAAAAGATAGAAAGCAACAAGACACCACTCGTGCACAATCATCACGCACGTCCATCATCCGCATACTGGTCCAGCCCATTGCCTCGATGATCCTGACCTGAAATTCATAAAACGAATTTCCCCAAAACGGGTCCCCAGAGGGGTTAGCAATTACGCTAGTACAAGTAACCAAATGAATGACTTACATCTTACACATATAGTAATGCATGCAATTCAAGAAAACATAGTTCCAAATCACTCATTTCCGGAAGTGCCAATGATCAAACCACATTTGTAAAAATGCACCACAATTAACCGCGGACCCACAGCTTCATGGATCCCTGCCGAGACCCCGTCGGATCTAACCCACAGTGGTTAAAAGCAAGCTCGCGGTTCCACAGCTTCGTGGAGCCCTACCGAGAGCCCGTCGGATCTAACCCGTAGTGAGCATACACACACACACAATTCTCACACAAAACTACTATGTCAAGATTGGAAATTCATAAGGATACTTGCCTCGGTTAATAGACGGTGATATGAACGGAAAGGAAGAGTTGAACACGACCGCAAGGAACCGGCGGAAATGAACCTAACGATTCGAATAACACAATCACAACCAACTCTAGACGATTACGGAAATGGAATACACCCGGAAACCCGCCTACGATTCATGTATATTCGTACCAAAAATAACAACGAGGGCCGACCACAACCAAACCCTCTCGATTCCGTAAAAGTCCACAAAATATCCATGAATCCGTAGGAAAACTAAAGATACTAACAATATTAATCGTATACATCATGAATCCACCAACAAAACGGAATGAATCGGAAGAAAATCCCAAAACCCCCAATTTAATCGAAAATAGGGTTCTAGAAATATTACCTTTGGAGACTCAAGTACTAAGATCCGTAGAACACGCGTTAGATTGATTATCCGGGCCTCACAACCGAAGGAAAATGATGAAAATCGACCCCCGAATGAAGAATGCTGGAGAAGTTCTCCCCCCTTAGACCTCTCTCTCTCGCGCAGGTGAAATGAAGGAGAAAAAAATGGCCGATCTCGTCTAATAAGGACGAGATTGCACAGTTGACCGCTTTGTGTGCCGCGGCAAAGGCCAAAAAATTACTCCTGGTTTTTCGGTGTGTCGCAGCCTGACTGCGTGTGCCGCGGCACCCGCATGCCGGGTTTTGGTCGCAGATGTCACACGGTGTGCCGCGCACCGACGGTGTGCCGCGGCATCGACTGCACCGTGCCGCGGCATCGATGGGTGTGCCGCGGCACACGCATGATCGCTCGACCAACAATTGGAGAAATTTGTGTGCCGCGGCGCACACACCTTGTGCCGCGGCCCACACCCCTTTTGGGTCCCAGAATGATAAAAATGATCCGGAAAGAGAATAAAAACGATAGGAATCAATATTTGGGAACTAATAACACGAGATGGATCCACGGCAACCCCGAAACGGCGGTTCCGCACAACAATAACGAGAAAACAGTTCAACAGTTGACAGGAAGGACACACTGAAAGGTACACGAGGGGCACTACGATCGAGAAATACACCAAAGATGAAAATACAAGGGAAAGAAAAATGCGGATATTACATTCTACCCCTCTAAAAATAAGTTTCGTTCCGAAACTTAAGAAACAAACAACTCGGGGTACCTAGCACGCATGTTATCCTAGGTTTCCCAAGTTGCCTCCTCGACACCGTGTCTCGACCACTGCACCTTGACCAAAGGTATGGTCTTATGCCTCAATCGTTTCTCACGATGCTCCAAAATCTTCAAAGGACGCTCTTCAAAAGTAACATCCTCGGCAACATCAATCTCACCATAATCGATGATGTGACTAGGATCCGGGACATATTTTCTCAGCTGGGAAACATGAAAAACGCTAAGAACATAACTCAAGGCTGGGGGTAACGCTAAACGGTATGCCAACTCACCGACTCGCTCGAGAATCTCAAAGGGTCCAATAAATCTCGGACTCAACTTCCCCTTCTTCCCGAAACGAAAAACTCCCTTCGTCGGCGACACCTTTAGCAAAACGTGGTCTCCCACCTCGAATTCCAAAGGTCGGCGACGGACGTCGGCATACGACTTCTGTCGACTCTGGGCAGTCAACATCCGTTCTCGAATTACTTCTATCTTCCGCCTCGTCTCTAAAACGACGTCCGGCTCGGTCCCGACTAAATCGGACGTCTCATTCCAACAAATTGGTGATCGACATCGCCGCCCATAAAGTGCCTCATACGGTGCCATCCGAATCGACGCGTGCCAACTGTTGTTGTACGTGAATTCGATCAATGGCAAATGTTCCTCCCAATCGCTACTCCAATCGAGGGCACAAGCATGCAATATATCCTCTAATGACTGTATAGTGCGTTCCGATTGTCCATCTGACTGGGGATGAAAAGAGGTACTCAAATGCAAACGGGTACCCAACGCCTTATGCACTGCCTGCCAAAAGTGCGATACGAAACGGCCGTCACGATCCGAAACAATAGACTTCGGAGTACCGTGAAGTCTCACAATCTGCGCGATAAACACACGAGCCAACTTCTCCGGGCCCCAAGTGTCCTTGATGCCCAGAAAATGTGCCGACTTGGTCAGACGATCAACAATCACCCATACCATATTCATGCCCGACCTCGATCTCGGCAAACTCGTAACGAAATCCATCGATATATCTTCCCATTTCCATTCGGAACGGAAGTGATCGTAATAACTCAAATGTCATCGATGCTCGATTTTGACTTGCTGACAAGTCAAACATATCGCTACAAACTGTGCGACCTCCTCCTTCATATCATTCCACCAGAAATTTCTTCTCAGGTCCTTGTACATCTTACTCGAACCAGGATGAACGGAGTAAGGTGTAGTATGGGCCTCCCGCAAAATACTCTGTCTCAACTCTGAGTCGTTCGGCACACAAAGCCGACTCTGGAATCTCAAAATACCATCCTCGTGAATCACAAACCCAGGAGACTTTCCTTTAAGAACGTTCTCTCGGATTTGAGTAATCATCGGATCCTCTGACTGCTTCAGCTTAATTTTATCGATCAAAGATGACGAAATCTCTAAAGCACAAAGTTGCCCGACGGCTCCAGGCAATAAGACTTCAACATCTGACTCGATCAAAGCCCTCCGAAGCTCAGACTGAGATGTAAGGATCTCAAGCATTCGCAACGCCACCGGTTTCCGACTCAAGGCGTCAGCCACGATGTTCGCCTTGCCCGGATGATAAAGGATTTCAAGGTCATAATCCTTAATCAGCTCTAACCACCTCCTCTGCCTCATATTCAACTCTCGCTGAGTAAATATGTATTTCAGACTTTTATGATCGGTAAAAATCTGACATGCAGAGCCGAAAAGATAGTGACGCCAAATCTTGAGCGCGAATACGACTGCCGCTAACTCTAAATCATGAGTAGGGTAGTTAAGCTCGTACGGCCTCAACTGTCTCGATGCATAAGCAATGGTCTTGCCGTGCTGCATCAATACGCACCCAAGACCCTGACCCGAAGCATCGCTATAAATGGCAAAACCCTCGTTGCCACATGGCAACGCCAAAACTGGGGCTGAAGTCAAACGCTTCTTCAGTTCCTCAAAACTAGACTGCCTCTAGTCATTCCAGACGAACTTCTCGGATTTCTGGAGCAACTGCGTAAGTGGCCGAGCCGATTGAGAAACCTCACGAACCTACGGTAGTAGCCACCAAACCCAAGAAACTACGGAGCTCCTTCACATTCTTGGGCGGTGCCCAATCCAACACCGCCTCAATCTTCATGATCCACACGAACCCCCTCGGATGAAATCACGTGACCTAAAAACATCACTTCCTTCAGCCAGAACTCACATTTCGAGAACTTTGCATAGAGTTGCTCGGTCCTCAAAATGTCTAATACTACCCGCAAATGATGGGCATGCTCTTCCTCATTCCTCGAGTAGATAAGAATATCGTCTATGAAGACGACGACACACTTATCCAGACACTCGATAAAGACTTTGTTCATCAACTGCATGAACACCGCCGGCGCATTAGTTAACCCGAAAGGCATAACTACAAACTCATAATGTCCGTATCTCGTCCGAAAAGCTGTTTTCGGCACATCGGATTCTCTCACCCGGAGATGATAGTACCCCGATTTCAAATCAATCTTCGAGAATACCATAGCTCCCTGCAACTGGTCGAACAAGTCATCAATTCTCGGCAAAGGATACTTGTTCTTGATGGTCACCTTGTTTAGTTCGCGATAGTCGATACACAAACGTAGTGCGCCATCCTTCTTCCGCACAAACAGGACCGGTGCGCCCCAAGGCGAGGCACTCGGTCGAACATACCCCGATTCAAGAAGCTCACTCAACTGCTTCTTCAACTCTACCATCTCTGAAGGTGCTATGCGATACGGCGCCTTCGAAATCGGAGCCGCGCCCGGCTCTAACTCTATAGCAAACTCAACCTCACGATCCGGTGGCAATACCGGTAACTCGTCAGGAAATACATCAGGAAACTCATTAACGACTGGAATCGACGAAAGCTCGACTCCACCATCCTCCGCCTTCAAGGCATAGCACCAATAACCGCACACCCTTTCGCAGAGACTCATCGCCTTCAAGGCATTAATGACGACTCGATTTCCCCTCCTTCGCCCCGCGAAGGAGTGCTCGGTGCCATCCTCGGCTAACATGGTGATGATCCTCGTGCGGTAGTTCATGATTGCGCCATGCCGCTCGAGCCAATCATCCCCGAGAATCAAATCCTCACCCTCAATATCCACAATAATAAGATTAGAGGGCCAAGTCCTCTCACAAATAAGTACAGAACAGTCTCGAACCTCCTGATCACCAACGATCCTATCACCACTAGGAAGCTTAACGATGAAGGGTTCACAAGGCATCAAACAGTTGAGACTCAAACGGCGCACACAATTCAAAGATATGAACGAATGCGTAGCACCGGAATCGAAAAGCACACTGACAGGATGAGAAAAAATATAAACGGTACCTGTCGCCATGGTAGCCGCTGGGTCATCGGCTCTCCGCATCTCATAGACACGCGGGTGGGCTGAGCCGACACTGGAAGCTCCCCCCTTAGAGGGCTGACCCCGACCTCTCCCCCGACTAGCACTCGGCGGAGATTGAGGAGCAAACGACCCCTGATTCACACTTGGTTCCCTAGGCGCTAGAATGGAAGCCCGGGCACCAAGGATTTTCTCCCTCTCAGCACAGAAAGCAGCCTTGTGACCCGACTGGCCACACTGATTACACGTCAGCAAAGGGTTCGGACAAATACGACTGATGTGGCCCCGCCGCCACGATTAAAGCATTTCACCTCTCGAGAAGGGGCACTGCAGCCTACGGGAAACCTGAGATCGAGTGGGCCACCACCGTGAAAAGTTAGCAGATCAAATTTCGCCGACCCCCACCTTTGTGGCCCGAAAATTCTGGCGGACTTGCTTACTCTCGCGGGCCGCCTCACTCGCCGTCACTGCATATATCGTAAGCAAGGGCCCTACTCGTAATCTTTCAAGGTCGTACATACGAGCCCCGACATGTAGTCCCGAATAGACAATTTCATCCTTCGAAAATGGAAAATTTTGTCGCTCTCTCGACAACTTGGGTCTTCACATAACCCAACTCCTTGTTAAAATCAGCAATAGCTTGAGATACGGGATATCCCGCGGTTGAGCATCATAAAAGCATGTACCCGAGCCTGTCGACGGCCACGGCAATATTGATCTCCATCAATTCTTGAAACTCACCACGAAGCAACATGATCTTTGGGCCCAACGGCCTCCCACCACCCGTAGGCCCCCGTGTGAGAAAGTATTGAGCAATAGGGACTTTACGGTCCCTGGGACAGCTGGTAGCAGTGAAGACTTTAGGTATCTCCTTGATCCACCCTCCCACCCGATCGGGTCCAAGCTCCCGAACCGAGGAGGATGCATCTTGATGACATCCTGAAGCCAACGGTCCGCTCCGCCCCGATTAGCATGGGCCTGATCCGGGTTCTGAACCGCCTGAGCTATCGCCGCCATTTGGTTCACCATTTGCTGCATAACGGCCGCAATACCGAGATCGGCACGCTCCTGAGAAGAAGCATGGCTATGACGGTTGCCGGTACGCTGGCCTCGAAGATCGTGACGTGGCCGCCCACCGGCCGCCACGCCCCCGGCCGCGTCCACGACCACGATCGCGACCACGACCTCTTCCAAAGATCCATACTGGAGTTAAATAAGTAGCAAAAGCCATACGAGGATCAGTACAAGAAAAGAACAATCACAAGTCGAGAATCAAGGGTACGATACAAGGAATTAATGAACAGAGGAAGGAAAACTTACGGACACTGGTAGTACCGGAATCATGGCAGCGTGACGATGATGTGCAAAACAAAACACCACAAGACCCAATAAACCGACAAGCCTACGTATCCATAAACCTAGAGCTCCGATACCATTTTCTGTAACACCCCCAGGATATCCGAGGTATATTACAGCGCCGTGAATCCCTACATGGGACCCACCAGGCTGAACAAGCATCATACTCATCGACTCACAGAAACAACAGGAAAATACCTCGTCATAAAGACGCCCAACAAAATAATTCACCCGGTTTAACCGGTCAAACATGACACCATAATCCATCACAACATAATAAACAACAATACAATCCTGACAAGTAAAAGTTCTTAAGTACTCGAGTACTTATATTAGTTTAAAGACCACATAGGTAAAAGATAGAAAGCAACAAGACACCACTCGTGCACAATCATCACGCACGGCCATCATCCGCATACTGGTCCAGCGCCCGCTCGTCTCGATGATCCTGACCTGAAATTCATAAAACGAATTTCCCCAAAACGGGTCCCCAGAGGGGTTAGCAATTACGCTAGTACAAGTAACCAAATAAACGACTTACATCTTACACATATAGTAATGCATGCAATTCAAGAAAACATAGTTTCAAATCACTCATTTCCGGAAGTGCCAATGATCAAACCACATTTGTAAAAATGCACCACAATTAACCGCGGACCCACAGCTTCGTGGATCCCTGTCGAGACCCCGTCGGATCTAACCCACAGTGGTTAAAAGAAAGCTAGCGATTCCACAGCTTCGTGGAGCCCTACCGAGACCCCGTCGGATCTAACCCGTAGTGAGCATACACACACACACACAATTCTCACACAAAACTACTATGTCAAGATTGTAAGTTCATAAGGATACTTGCCTCGGTTAATAGACGGTGATATGAACGGAAAGGAAGAGTTGAACACGACCGCAAGGAACCGGCAGAAATGAACCTAACGATTCGAATAACACAATCACAACCAACTCTAGACGATTACGGAAATGGAATACACTCGGAAACCCGCCTACGATTCATGTATATTCGTACCAAAAATAACAACGAGGGCCGACCACAACCAAACACTCTCGATTCCGTAAAAGTCCACAAAATATCCATGAATCCGTAGGAAAACTAAAGATACTAATAATATTAATCGTATACATCATGAATCCACCAACAAAACAGAATGAATCGGAAGAAAATCCCAAAACCCCCAATTTAATCGAAAATAGGGTTCTAGAAATATTACCTTTGGAGACTCAAGTACTAAGATCCGTAGAACACGCGTTAGATTGATTATCCGGGCCTCACAACCGAAGGAAAATGATGAAAATCGGCCCCCGAATGAAGAATACTGGAGAAGTTCTCCCCTCTTAGACCTCTCTCTCTCGCGCAGGTGAAATGAAGGAGAAAAAAATGGCCGATCTCGTCTAATAAGGACGAGATTGCACAGTTGACCGCTTTGTGTGCCGCGGCACCTGGCAAGCCGCGGCACGCCCGGCAGTGTGCCGTGGCACAGTGCCAAAAATTACTCCTGTGTTTCGGCAAGGTGCCGCAGCCACAAGGCAGCCGCGCACCTGCATATCGGGTTTTGGTCGCAGATGTCACACGGTGTGCCGCGCACGACGGTGTGCCGCGGCATCGACTTCGGCACCGTGCCGCGGCATCGGATGGGTGTGCCGCGCACACAGATGCATCGCTCGACCAACAATTGGAGAAATTTGTGTGCCGCGGCGCACACACCTTGTGCCGCGGCCCACACCCCTTTTGGGTCCCAGAATGATAAAAATGATCCGGAAAGAGAATAAAAACGATAGGAATCAATATTTGGGAACTAATAACACGAGATGGATCCACGGCAACCCCGAAACGGTGGTTCCGCACAACAATAACGAGAAAACAGTTCAACAGTTGACAGGAAGGACACACTGAAAGGTACACGAGGGGCACTACGATCGAGAAATACACCAAAGATGAAAATACAAGGGAAAGAAAAATGCGGATATTACAGTTGCTGCCATTTGACTTGCTAGCATGCGCTAGCTCTTCCCCTTAGCGTGCGCTATCGCGAATTTTTGCCTTAGCGTATGTTATGAACTCCTTGTTACATACGTTAATGATTTCCAGTTTTAGACCAGTGGCTTCTGTCCTTCACAGTTAGCGTGCGCTAACACTTTCTTGTAGCGTGCGCTAATCTTGCATCATTGCATGTGTCATATATCCGTTTATACTTTTTGACTTGCATCAGATTCTTCCCAACGGATTGATTGACTTGATTCAAACTGATATTTAGCGTGTGCTAAATATCATCTCTTGCGTGCGCTAAGCTTACTTCACTGCATACGTCATTCTGTGTTTGAATCACTTCACAACGGTAATATGGCCTCGATAGCGTGCGTTAGAAAACATGTGTAGCGTGCGCTATCTTCATCAGATGACTTCACTTCAGGTTACTTCGAACTCGCCTGATCTGCAGAGATGTCCCGTTAGCGTGTGCGAACGTTTGAGTCTTAGCGTGCGCTAAGCTTGTATTTTGTCCAGCTTTTTGCGTCTTCGTCTGCTTCGTTGTTTTGCTTCGCCTCTTTGTTGTTTTGCTTTATTTAGCAACTTAATCATCAAAACACTATTTATGAATATGTGGAATAAATATTCCAACAATCTCCCCCTTTTTGATGATTACAAAACAACCCTTGAATTGGATAAAACATACAAAATAAAAATATATGTATATGTACGTTTCAAAGTTTTCGACTTTGATCGTTTCGTTAGTTTCACCCATTCTTTTTTTTCCTGTCATTTTCGACTACTTCATTTCTCATTTTTCAACTCCTTCGTTTCTCCCCCTTTTTGTATGCTTTCTTCTCTTTTTTGACTTCTTCGATTTTTATTATTTTCTCCTCCTTTTTACTTTTTATTTTTCTCGTCATATCGTTCATGACGCTTTATTCGATTCAACTTCTTCTCCCCCTTTTTGTATTCAGCTAAAAGTGTAAAAAAATATAGAGGATACCAATTATTGAAGTATGCATGATACCAAATGATGAATAAAATTATAGGAAATAACTCCCCCTGAAAATATTATCTCCCCCTTTGTAAAATATTAAAAATTAGATTTTGGGGACCCAACCGATAGTTGGTTTTTCTTTTGAAACATAGACGATATTAGGAATAGACGTTCCTTTGGGAATCCAAATTTTCTTAGTTTTTATCGTCCGTCATGGGCTTTTACAATTTGAAATATGGTGCCCGATTTTCAAACATTTTTCACAGTGGAGTATTTTAAAATTTACGGATTCATTTTTAGAACGCGGTTTGAATCCTAACCCCTCTTTATTTAACTTGTATTTTTGAATAGAGAGCATATTATCAAATTTCTCGTTACCGAGAGAAAATTTCTTCATTAAATTTTTGAGCTCGGTTTGAATTTTAACAAGATCATCCTTCAAAATATTTTCATTTTCAATGCATTTAGAATGATCGATTTCAACAAATTTTTCCTTTTCAAGAATCTTGGAATTTTCAATTTCCAAAGATTTATATTTAGATTTAAGGGATTTAATCTCATTTAAAGCATTTTGATAATCGGTATGTAATAACTCGAATGCTTCAAAAAGTTCGTCGTAAGAGTTACTTACTTGACTTTCGACATCACTATCATCGAATGAGCTTCGTGCCATGAGAGCGAGATTTTGATTGAGATCATCATCTTCATCTTCATCGCTCCATGTTGCTTGATTTGTTCCTTCGTGAGTTGACTCTAACTTTTTCCAAATTTCTTTGGCACTATTACACGAGGAAATATGGTCGAGATCTTCCGGATTTAAGGCACAATAAAGCATTTGCGTTGCCTTACAATTTTGGTGGTCGTTCTCCCAATCCATATCATCATATTCTTCGAAACTTTTTATAGTCCCGTTGGAATTCGTGGGAATTTTCGGACCTAGACATATGATCTTCCAAAGCTCAATATCATAAGCTCGGATGAAGATTGACATCTTCCTTTTCCACTTCATATAATTTGATCCATCGAAGAATGGAGATTGGTCCGACAAAAGATCTTCATTTGGAGCAAATTGAAATGCCATTTGGATCGACTCCTCGGATGTTAAGCCATGTATTTGAGGAACCGCTCCGATACCAATTGTTAGAGCAAAATCGGTATAAGCGCCGTTGTGCGGAATTGTGAATATAAAGTGCGGAAAATAAATCACACAAGCATTTATAGAGATTCGACCAAATGTGCCTACGTCCTCTCTTAATGTATCTTTTTCTATAGGATAAAGATCAAAACCTCTGCACCTCTCTTCTATCGGTCGAGGGATTATCATTACAAGCTCGTCTTCTATCGGTCCGAGTAAAACCATTCTTTTACTTATCTTTTTGTCAGTCCAAGTTAAACCGTTTTCCTTTTCTATTGGACAAGGAATCAACCATTATAGCTTTCTATCGGTACTAGATAAACCTCACTAAGATAGCGATTGCGATTCTAACAATGCTGGATCCTTGATCCTAATAACACCGAATCCAATTGTATCTTTTCTTTTTCCTCTAGTGTATGTGTTGAATGTATAAACACTCAAACTAACAATATAAGCTCAATATCACAACAACAATGTAATGTAAATGAATATAAGATCAATGTCTTGATTGCTTGAAGTTGTTGTATGGTTTGATACCAATGATGTGGTATTTATAGCCTTCTTCATCAAACTAGCCGTTGCTACCATTTGACTTGCTAGCATGCGCTAGCTCTTTCCCTTAGCGTGCGCTATCGCGCATTTTTGCCTTAGCGTACGTTATGAACTCCTTGTTACGTACGTTAATGATTTTCAATTTTAGTCCAGTGGCTTCTGTCCTTCACAGTTAGCGTGCGCTAACACTTTCTTATAGCGTGCGCTAATCTTGCATCATTGCATGCATCATATATCCGTTTATAATTTTTGACTTGCATCAGATTTTTCCCAACGGATTGATTGACTTGATTCAAACTGATATTTAGCGTGTGCTAAATATCATCTCTTGCGTGCGCTAAGCTTACTTCACTACATACGTCATTCTGTGTTTGAATCTCTTCACAACGGTAATATGGCCTCGATAGCATGCGTTAGAAAACATGTGTAGTGTGCGCTATCTTCATCAGATGACTTCACTTCAGGTTACTTCGAACTCGCCTGATCTGCAGAGATGTCCCGTTAGCGTGCGCTAACGTTTGAGTCTCAGCGTGCGCTAAGCTTGTATTTTGTCCAGCTTTTTGCGTCTTCGTCTGCTTCATTGTTTTGCTTTGCCTCTTTGTTGTTTTACTTTGTTTTACAACTTAATCATCAAAATACTATTTATGAATATGTGGAATAAATATTCGAACAAGTCGCACTTTCAGAAATCATCACTTTCCACAACATACTTTCACAAATTCATTCCCCCCGAAGTACATCAAATGTAAATCAAGGTACTTGTTAGAAATGGCCACTATATCCGACACATACTCACATCACACAACATCACATACTCATCAATAATAGACATGTCCACACACACACACACCTCTTTACAAAATGACATAACCTTAAGTCCACTATCGACATAATCACACACAACGATACCATATGCAAAGAAGATATTCCAATGCACAACACTAATACACATTCTCAGAACAGCACATTCGTTCACAAACACACAAGTAGATTTTAAAGAGAGCCTTTATCGAGAATATATCGATTCTTTTATTAGTTCATTAAAAACATTCCGATCGCTCACATAGTCAATTACCAACTATTACAGCATGAAGTGTATAGGCAAGATACTTGCCTTGAGTATTTCGATGATTAAATGAGGTTGGTAAAACTCGGACATGAGATGTCAATCCCCAATTTCTGAACCTAAAGTGATCAATATAACAAGACTTGTATCAGGTCTACTGATTCAAATCACAATAACACGTAGAATTTGAATCCATACTCTTGTAACACCCCCAGGATATCCGAGGTATATTACAGCGCCGTGAATCCCTATATGGGACCCACCAGGCTGAACAGCATCATACACAACGACTCACAGAAACGATAAAATAACACCACGTCACAAAGACGCAAAACAGAAAAATCCACCCGGTTCAACCGGTCAATATAACATCATCATCCAACACCACATAACCACAACAATACAATCTGGACGAACAAGAACTCTTAAGTACTCGAGTACAGCTATTAGTTCGAAAGCCATAAAAGATGAAAGGACAAAAAGACATTAAGACATCCCTTATGCACAATCATCACGCATGGCCATCATCCGTGTACTGGTCCAGCGCCCGCTCGTCCCGATGAACCTGACCTGAAATTCATAAAACGAATTTCCCCAAAACGGGTCCCCAGAGGGGTTAGCAATTACGCTAGTACAAGTAATCAAGGCAAACCAATCGCTTACACATTTCATAGTACATGCGTCAATATCATTTTCTAAAACCAAAACAAGACATGTCTTTTCCGGAAATAAACAGTCAAACAATTTGCCGTGGGAACAGGGCTATACCATTGATCCCGCTCCGTGATCCCTAAGGACCCTCCCGAGCTGGCCATATTATAAAACAAACCACGCACACGCATCGCCTTGGGAACAGGGCTATACCATTGATCCCGCTCCGTGATCCCTAAGGACCCTCCCGAGCCGGGCTAAAACAAGCTCGTGAATCCGTGGCTATACCATCGATTCCCTCCGTGATCCCGTCGGACCCTCCCGAGGTGAGCAATCACACACAATATACATTACTATTTCACGTTAAGCATAAAGGTTTCCAAAAATACTTGCCTCGATTAAATAGATGATAACGCGAACGGAACGGAAGAGTTGAACACGACCGCAAGGGACCGGCGGAAATGAACCTAACGATTTGAATAGCACAATCACAACCACTTCTAAACGATTATGGAAATGGAATACTCCCGGAAACCCGCCTACGATTCATGTATATTCGTATACAAACAACAACGAGGGCGGACCACAACCGAACCCTCTCGATTCCGTAAAAATCACGAAATATACCATGAATCCGTAGGGAAACTAAGAATACCAACAAGAATAATCATATTCATCATGAATCCATCAACGAAACGGAAAGAATCGGACAAAACCCCAAAATCCCCAATTATCCAAAAAGGTAGGGTTTCAAGAGATATTACCTTGAGTGATTCAAGTATTACGATCCGTAGAACACGCGTTAGATTGATTATCCGAGCCTCACAACCGAAAAGAAATGATGAAAATCGACCCCCGGATGAAGAACTCTCTCTCCCTCTATGTCTCTCTCTCGCGATGCTGTGTAAAATGGGGAAGAAAAATGAGCTGCTCGCTCAAGACGACACATTTATAGGGTAACGCAGCAGAACCTATCGGCCGGCCTATCGGCCGATAGGCCCAACCGATAGCCATACGGAATGCCGACAGTAGGGTCTATCGACCCCCCTTATCGGCCGAAAGGCTACTGGAAGTTCGAAGGTGAAGAAATTTACATATCGGCCGGCCTATCGGCCGATAGGCCCAACCGATACCCATACAGAATGCCGGCAGTAGAGTCTATCGGCCCCCCTATCGGCCGAAAGGCTCCTGGGAGTGCTCGGCCAAAAACTGAAACGACCATAACTCTCTCGTCCGGACTCCGATTGACTCACCGTTTGAACCATTGGAAAGCTAACTCGATGTTCTATAATATTGCAAAGATTTATAATTTTTGGAGTCACCAAAAATTAATGGTGATCTAACAAAGTCGAACCCATGTGAGGAAAATTGAAACAACGAACGATAGCGAGAATACAATTCAACAATTGACAGGAAGGACATACTGAAAGATACATGAGGGTCACTATGACCGAGAAATATACCAAAAGTGAAATACAAGGGAAAGAAAAAATACCAGATATTACATTCTACCCCTCTAAAAATAAGTTTCGTCCCGAAACTTAAGAAACAAACAACTCCGGGTACCTAGCACGCATGCTATCCTCGGTTTCCCAAGTTGCCTCCTCGACACCGTGTCTCGACCACTGAACTTTGACCAAAGGGATGGTCTTATGCCTCAGTCGTTTCTCACGATGCTCCAAAATCTTCAAAGGACGCTCCTCAAAAGTAATATCTTCGGCAATATCAACCTCGCCATAATCGATGACGTGACTAGGATCGGAACATATTTCCTCAATCGGGAAACATGAAAAATGCTATGAACATGACTCAAGGCTGGAGGTAACGCCAAACGGTACGCTAATTCACCGACTCGCTCGAGAATCTCAAAGGGTCCAATAAATCTCTGCTCACTTTCCTTTCTTCCCAAAACGAAACTCCCTTCGTCGGCGACACCTTTAGCAAAACGTGGTCTCCCACCTCGAATTCCAAAGGTCGACGACGGACGTCGGCATATGACTTCGCCGACTCGGGCGCCAACATCCGTTCTCGAATTAACTCTATCTTCCGCCTCGTCTCTAAAACGACATCCGGCTCGGTCCCGACTAAATCGGACGCCTCATTCCAACAAATCGGCGATCGACATCGCCGCCATAAAGTGCCTCATACGGTGCCATCCGAATTGACGCGTGCCAACTATTGTTGTACGTGAATTCGATCAATGGCAAATGCTCCTCCCGATCACTACTCCAATCGAGGGCACAAGCACGCAACATGTCCTCGAATGTCCGGATAGTGCTCCGACCGCCCATCCGATCGGGATGAAAAGAGGTACTCAAACGCAACCGGTACCTAACGCCTTATGCACCGCCCGCCGAAGTGCGATACAAACGGCCGTCACGATCCGAAACAATAGACTTGAGTACCGTGAAGTCTCACGATCGCGCAATAAACACACGAGCTAACTTCTCCGGCCCCAAGTGTCCTTGATGCCCAGAAAATGTGCCGACTTGGTCAGGCGATCAACAATCACCCATACCATATTCATGCCCGACCTCGATCTCGGCAAACTCGTAACAAAATCCATCGATATATCTTCCCATTTCCATTCCGAACGGAAGTGACTGCAATAACTTGATCGGCCGATGCTCGATTTTGACACCTTGGCAAGTCAAACATCTCGCCACAACCGTGCGACTTCCTCCTTCATATCATTCCACCGAAGTTCCTCCTCAGTCCTTGTACATCTTACTCGCATCAGATGAACGGAATAAGGTGTAGCATGGGCCTCCCGTAAAATACTCGCCTCAACTCGAGTCGCTCGGCACACAAAGCCGACTCTGGAATCTCAAAACGCCATCCTCGTGAATCACAAACCCGGAGACTTTCCTTTAAGAACGCGTTCTCTCGGATTTGAGTAATCATCGGATCCTCTAATTGCTTGATTTAATTTCATCGATCAAAGACGACGAAATTTCTAAGGCACAAAGTTGCCCGACAGATCCAGCAAAGAAACCTCAACATCTAACCCGATCAAGGCCCGCCAAAGCTCGGGACCGAGGCGTAAGGACCTCAAGCGTTCGCAACGTAATCGGTTCCGACTCAAGGCGTCGGCCACGACATTCGCCTTACCGGATGATAAAGGATTTCGAGGTCATAATCCTTAATCAACTCTAACCACCTCCTCTCGCCTCATATTCAACTCTCGCCGAGTAAATATGTACTTGAGACTTTTATGATCGGTAAAAATCGACATGCAGAGCCGAAAAGGTAGTGACGCCAAATCTTGAGTGCAAAGACAACCGCCGCTAACTCCAAATCGTGAGTAGGGTAGTTAAGCTCATACGGCCTCAATCGTCTCGACAAGATAGGCAATGG
This sequence comes from Orobanche coerulescens, assembly GCA_033398695.1. Classification (NCBI taxonomy): domain Eukaryota; kingdom Viridiplantae; phylum Streptophyta; class Magnoliopsida; order Lamiales; family Orobanchaceae; genus Orobanche; species Orobanche coerulescens. The sequence goes on along the minus strand of CM065815.1, from coordinate 41,559,593 downwards.
TCTTGCCGTGCCGCATCAATACGCACCCAAGACCACGACCAAGCATCGCTAAAAACGGCGAAACCCTCGTTGCCACATGGCAATGCCAAAACCGGGCTGAAGTCAAACGCTTCTTGACTCCTCAAAACTCGATCGCCTCTCATCGGTCCGCATTTAACTTCTCGGATTTCTCGAGCAATCTGTGTAAGTGGTCGAGCTAGTTTTGAGAAACCTCGGCGAACCTACGGTAGTAGCCACCAAACCCAAGAAACTACGGACCTCCTTCACATTTGTGGGCGATGCCCAATCCAACACCGCCTCAATTTTCTGCGGATCTACACGAACCCCTACCGAAATCACGTGACCCAAAACATCACTTCCTTCACCCGAACTCACATTTCGAGAACTTCGCATAGAGTTGCTCGGCCCTCAAAATGTCTAACACTATCCGCAAATGATGGGCATGCTCTTCCTCGTTCCTCGAATAAATAAGAATATCGCCAATGAAGACGACGACACACTTATCCAAATACTCGATAAAGACTTTGTTCATCAATCGCATGAACACCGCCGGCGCGTTAGTTAACCCGAAAGGCATAACTACAAACTCATAATGTCCGTATCTCGTCCGAAAAGCCGTTTCGGCACGCGGACTCTCTCACTCGAGTCGATAGTACCACGATTTTAAATCAATCTTCGAGAATACCGCAGCCTCCTCGCAATTGGTCGAACAAGTCGTCAATCCTCGGCAAAGGATACTTGTTCTTGATGGTCACCTTGTTCGATTCACGATAGTCGATACACAAACGTAGTGAACCATCCTTCTTACGCACAAACAAGACCGTGCGCCCAAGGCGAGGCGCTCGAACATACCCCGACTCAAGAAGTTCACTCAATCGCTTTCTTCAACTCGGCCATCTCTCGAAGGTGCCATGCGATACGGCGCTTCGAAATCGGAGCCGCGCCCGGCTCTAACTCTATAGTAAACTCAACCTCACGATCCGGCGGCAATCCCGCAACTCGTCAGAAATACATCGGGAACTCACTAACGATCGGAATCGATGAAAACTCGACTCCACCATTCTCCGCCTTCAAGGCGTAGCACCAATAACCAAGACATCCTTTTCGCAGAGTTTCACCGCCTTCAAGGCGTTAATAACAAACTGGGTTTCTCTTCGCCCGCGAAAGAGTGTTCAAAGGCCGTCTCGGCTAACATGGTAATGATCCTCGTGCGGTAGTTCATGATTGCACCATGCCGCTCGAGCCAATCATTCCCGAGAATTAAATCCTCGCCTCGATACCCACAACAATAAGATTAGAGAGCCAAGCCCTCTCACAAATAATCACAGAGTCCGGACTTCTCGATCACCGACAATTCTATCACCGCTAGGAAGTTTAACGATGAAAGGCTCACAAGGTGACAAGCGGTGAGACTCAAACGGCGTACACTCTTGAGAAATGAATGAATGCGTAGCACCCGAATCAAAAGCACACCGACAGGATGAGAATGGATATGAACGGCACTGCCGCCACAAGAGCCGCTGGATCATCGCCTCTCCTCATCTCATAGATACGTGGCCGAGCAGAGCCGACATCGAAGCTCCACCCTAGCGGCTGACCCCGACCCCTACCTCGGCCGGCACTCGGTGGAGGCGGCGAGCAAATGAGCCCCGGTTCACACTCGGCTCCATAGGTCCGGGTGAGAAGAACGGCACCGCGAAGCCGTCCGAGCCGATCACAAAGAAGCCTTGTGGCCCGACCGACCACAAGTATGACAAGTTAAAGGCGACGAGACAGTCCCGATTCTTATGACCCGAAAGGCCGCAGCTTAAAGCATGTAAGCTCACGAGCGGGGTTCCGGCGGCACCCGAAAGCTCCTGAGAAACGAGCCGAACCGCCCGTAGAAATATTCGCACTCGAGATTTCGCCGGCCTCCACTCTTGGGACGAGAAAAGTTTCCGACCGACTTCGCTTCTTGCTCTCACGAGCCAAATCACTCGCCGTCCACCGACATATCATAAGCAAGGGCTCGACTCGATAATCCTTCGTGGTAGTACAGACGAGCCTGCATATAGTCCCGAATGGGCGGCTTCATCCTCCGGAAAATGGAAAATTTTGTCGAGCTCTGCGACAACTTGGGTCTTCACATAACCCAACTCTTTGTTGAAATCAGCAATAGCTTGGGATACGGGAATATCCCGAGGTTGAGCATCGTAGAAAGCATGCACTCGAGCCTGTCTGACCGGCCACGGACAATATTCGGTCTCCATCAACTCTTGAAACTCAGCCCACGAAGCAGCATGGTCTTTGGGCCCAACGGCCTCCCACCAGTCCGTAGCGTCCCCAGTGAGAAAATATTGAGCAATAGGGACTTTACGGTCCTCGGGACAGTTGGTAGCAGTGAATACTTTGGATATCTCCTTGATCCACCCTTCCCAGCCGATCGGGTCCGAAGCTCCCGAAAACTGGGGAGGATGCATCTTGATGACATCCTGAAGCCAGCGATCCGCTCCGCCACGATTATCATGGGCATGGTTGGGGTTCTGGACCACATGAGCTATAGCCGCCATCTGGTTTACCATTTGCTGCATTACGGCCGCGATACCTAGATCGGCACGCTCCTAAGAAGAAGCATGGCTATGACGGTCTCCCGATCGCGGCCTCGAAGATCGTGACGTGGCCGCCCCACCGGCCGCCCCACGTCCCCGGCCGCGTCCACGACCACGACCGCGACCACGACCTCTTCCGGCATCCATGCCGGAGTTAAACAAGTAGCAAAAGCCATACGAGGGTAAGTACTAGAGAAGAACAATTACAAGTCGAGAATCAAAGGTACGATACAAGGAAATAATGAATGAGGAAGGAAAACTTACGGACACCGGTAATCTTAATCATGGCAAAGTGACGATGATGTGCAAGACCAAACACCACAAGACCCAATAAACCAACAAGCCTAGGTATCCATAAACCTAGATCTCGATACCATTTTCTGTAACACCCTGTGATATCCGAGGTATATTACAGTGAATCCCTATATGGGACCCACCAGGTGAACAAAGATCATACACAACGACTCACAGAAACGATAAAATAACACCACGTCACAAAGACGCAAAACAGAAAAATCCACCCGGTTCAACCGGTCAATATAACATCATCATCCAACACCACATAACCACAACAATACAATCTGGACGAACAAGAACTCTTAAGTACTCGAGTACAGCTATTAGTTCGAAAGCCATAAAAGATGAAAGGACAAAAAGACATTAAGACATCCCTTATGCACAATCATCACGCATGGCCATCATCCGTAATCGGTCCAGCTTCGTCCCGATGAACCTGACCTGAAATTCATAAAACGAATTTCCCCAAAACGGGTCCCCAGAGGGGTTAGCAATTACGCTAGTACAAGTAATCAAGGCAAACCAATCGCTTACACATTTCATAGTACATGCGTCAATATCATTTTCTAAAACCAAAACAAGACATGTCTTTTCCGGAAATAAACAGTCAAACAATTTGCCGTGGGAACATGGCTATACCATTGATCCCGTTCCGTGATCCCTAAGGACCCTCCCGAGCCATATTATAAAACAAACCACGCACACGCATCGCCTTGGGAATGTGGCTATACCATTGATCCCGCTCCGTGATCCCTAAGGACCCTCCCGAGTCAAGCTAGCGAAAACAAGCTCGTGAATCCGTGGCTATACCATCGATTCCCTCCGTGATCCCGTCGGACCCTCCCGAGGTGAGCAATCACACACAATATACATTACTATTTCACGTTAAGCATAAAGGTTTCCAAAAATACTTGCCTCGATTAAATAGATGATAACGCGAACGAACGGAAGAGTTGAACACGACCGCAAGGGACCGCGGAAATGAACCTAACGATTTGAATAGCACAATCACAACCACTTCTAAACGATTATGGAAATGGAATACTCCCGGAAACCCGCCTACGATTCATGTATATTCGTATACAAACAACAACGAGGGCGGACCACAACCGAACCCTCTCGATTCCGTAAAAATCACGAAATATACCATGAATCCGTATGGAAACTAAGAATACCAACAAGAATAATCATATTCATCATGAATCCATCAACGAAACGGAAAGAATCGGACAAAACCCCAAAATCCCCAATTATCCAAAAAGGTAGGGTTTCAAGAGATATTACCTTGAGTGATTCAAGTATTACGATCCGTAGAACACGCGTTAGATTGATTATCCGAGCCTCACAACCGAAAAGAAATGATGAAAATCGACCCCCGGATGAAGAACTCTCTCTCCCTCTATGTCTCTCTCTCGCAATGCTGTAAAATGGGGAAGAAAATGAGCTGATCGCTCAAGACGACACATTTATAGGGTAACGCAGTGTAACCTATCGCCGCCTATCGGCCGATAAAGCCCAACCGATAGCCATACGGAATGCCGATAAGAGGGTCTATCGACCCCCTTATCGGCCGAAAGGCTACCGGAAGTTCAAGGTGAAGAAATTTACATATCGGCCGCCTATCGGCCGATAGGCCCAACCGATACCCATACGGAATGCCGGCAGAGAGTCTATCGCCCCCTATCGGCCGAAAGGCTCCCGGGAGTGCTCGCCAAAATCAAACGACCATAACTCTCTCGTCCGGACTCCGATTGACTCACCGTTTGAACCATTGGAAAGCTAACTCGATGTTCTATAATATTGCAAAGATTTATAATTTTTGGAGTCACCAAAAATTAATGGTGATCTAACAAAGTCGAACCCATGTGAGGAAAATTGAAACAACGAACGATAGCGAGAATACAATTCAACAATTGACAGGAAGGACATACTGAAAGATACATGAGGGTCACTATGACCGAGAAATATACCAAAAGTGAAATACAAGGGAAAGAAAAAATACCGGATATTACAACTCTAAGGGGATTTTTATCGAGCACCAATCGGGCATTTTGAGTGCAAGAAATGATATAGTTGAAGAATTCAATCTCTACCCTGCTAGAATCGATGAAAACCAGTCAAGAACATCTAAGAATCCAAGAACACCTAAGAATCATCCTAGAAACAAGAACTAATAAGAATCTTTTGGAAGAACTTGAAAAACTTCAAACCACATATCGCGATTCAACCAAGAAATGGACGATTTTTCAAGAACAACCTTGATATCTTGATTATATAATGTTAGGAACATGTTTATGGCTTAATTTTGGAGTTCAATATGGAGGATTTTAGGTGGAGAATGAAGAAAACTCAAAGGAATGCCCTAGAACACTTCAGAAATGAGAGAGAGGGCTATTTATACTCATCTGGACGAATTTTTAGCATTCCAGCACTTTCCGGTCATGTCAGAGGACACGGTCGGGTCATGGGTTGTGTCACCTGTCCAAAAAGTTTTTGCTTTCTAAAATAGTACGACACGGCCCGTGTCAAATGACACGGCCCGTGTCACTATACCAGGTTGAAAGTATAGTCCGCTATTTCGACCATAGCTCCTTTGTCCGGACTCTAATTGACTTGTCGTTTAAACCATCGGAAATCTAAATCAATTATTTACAATGCTGTAAATTTTCAGAATTTTTGGATTTTTCTGGACTTTATGGTGAATGTACAAAGTCGAACCTAAATGTGGAAAGGTTGAAATAGTATGCCGTTTAATACAAAGAAATATCAAAACTCACTTGTATGATGAAAAGTGCTGAACAAATATGTCCAAAATATGTCAATGAATACAAGCGAGTCACTAGAAATGAAAAAAATATAAAAATGAAAAATACGGGTATTACAGGAATGACGAGAGGCAACAAAGTTTCGAGGAACTGAAAAGGCGTTTGACTGCGACACCGTTGTTAGCCTTGCCTCAGGGGAATGGTGCGTTTTTGGTTTATAGTGATGCTTCAGGCCAGGGACTCGAGTGTGTTCTCATGCAGCATGATAGGACTATAGCTTTTGTGTCGCGGCAGTTGAAACCGTACGAAATGAATTACCCTACTCACGACCTGGAGTTGGCTGCAGTGGTGTTTGCACTGAAGATCTGGCGCCACTATCTATACAGTTCTCCGTGCCAGATTTATACCGATCATAAGAGCTTGAAATACATTTTTATCCAGAAAGAACTGAACATGAGACAACATCGTTGGTTAGAACTGATAAGGACTACGACTTGCAAATCTTTTATCATCCGAGGAAAGCCAATGTTGTGGCATACGCGTTGAGTCGAAAACCGATATCACTCCAGATGCTTGAGGTTCTCACACCACAAGCGAGGATTCGACATGAGCTTATTGAACAGGGAATCGAACCGTGGATTTAGAAAGTGCAGGGTCAGTTACGTGCCCTCGAGATTACTTCGTATTTGGTTGATGATATCAAAGGGGAGCAAAGTAATGACCCGATGATCAGTCAGCTGAAGGCGGATACAGAAAAAAGGGAAGCCCCCAGATTTATGGTTCATGAGGACGGCAGTTTGAGGTTTCAAGGGAGGCTATGCATTCTGAATGATTTAGACTTGAGATAGAAAATACTTCGAGAAGCTCATGCTACTCCTTACTGTATCCATCCCGGAATGAGTAAGATGTATAAAGACCTTAAAAGAATTTCTGGTGGAGTAATATGAAAAAGGATGTTACTGAGTTTGTAGCATGATGTTTGACGTGCCAACAAGTCAAGATTGAGCATCAGAGGCCAGCCAGGTTGTTGAAGCCATTTCCTATTCCTGATTGGAAGTGGGAAGACATTTCCATAGATTTTATCACCGGGATGCCGAGGACAAAGACCGGAATGAATATGATTTAGATGATTATCGACTGATTGACTAAATCGGCGCATTTTCTTGGTATTATGGATACTTGGGGATCGGAGAGGTTGGCTCGGGTATTCATAGCGGAGATAGTACGACTACACGGTACGCCTAAGACTATCGTATCTGATCGGGGATGGTCGTTTCGTCTCGTATTTTTGGCAGTCGGTCCATCAAGATTTGGGTACCGAATTGAGATTGGGTACATCTTTCCATCCACAGTCAGACGGTCAGACGGAGCGGACGATTCAGATGTTGGAGGATATGCTGCAGGCTTGTGCCTTAGACTGGAGTAGTGAGTGGGAGTTGCATCTGCCGTTGATCGAGTTTACTTACAATAATAGTTGGCACATATCGATCAAAATGGCACCTTACGAAGCATTATATGGTATACGGTTTAGGTCTCCACTTTGTTGGGATGAGGCCTCAGAGCAAGTGGGAACGGAACCAGACATGTTGATGGAAACTAGAGAGAAGATCTCTATCATTCGAGACAGACTATTGACTGCTTAGAGTCGACAAAAATATTATGCTGATGCTCGTCGTTGACCTTTGGAGTTTGAAGTAGGCGATCCTGTTTTACTCAAAGTATCGCCGATGAGAGGGGTTTCACTTCGGGAAGAAGCGGAAGCTCAGCCCGAGATATATTGGGCCGTTTGAGATTCTTGACAAAGTCGGTGAGCTGGCTTATCGGTTGGCATTACCTCCAACCCTTAGTCATGTTCACAGTGTGTTTCACGTTTCTCAGTTCAGAAAGTACGTTCCAGACCCAAGTCACATCATCGATTATGGAGATATTGAAGTAGTGGAATATGTCACGTTTGAAGAAAAGCCGGTGAAGATCCTCGAGCATCGTGAAAAGCAACTCCGAAATAAAACCATTCTGTTGTTTAAGGTTCAATGGTCAAGGCATGGAATTGAGGAGGCAACTTGGGAAACTGAAGATAGCATGCGCACTAAATATCTAAACCTTTTTACTTCTAAAGTTTCGGGACGAAACTTATTTCTAGAGGGGGAGAATGTAATATCCGTACCTTTTATATTTTTGGTAGTTTCTATTTTGATGTATTTTCCATTGTTAGCGACTCGCTTGTAACCATTTCAACATTTTGAGAATATTTAATTCTGCATATTTTTAGCACTCGAGCATGTTTCGAGGTTATTATACTCGATTTTGTGTTTAGTCATGGTATTTTCCGCTTGTTGACTCGTTTTGTGCGATTGTGATGCGAAACTGTCGTTTCGGGTTTTGTGTGAGTTTTTTTAACGTTGTTAGACATGTTGTGAGTTTCGGCTTGGTTGTTCATTTCCGTATCGTGATTTTCGGTCATTTTGGCTCGTTTTCTAATTTCCTAAAATTTTAGGAAATTTACTTTCATGGTCGTATTCCGAACTTTCGGGTAATCGGGATCGTGTTTCCTTTTAGCACTTAAGTTCGTCACTTTGAACTCTTTGTATTGGTGTATGCACTTTTCGTCGATCATTGCCTTTGGTCTCCGTATCACTTCTGCACAACTGAAGGAGAACTGTGATTCTGACCTGGAGAACTCTTACGTACGTTAACTAGTCCTCCTAACGTACGCTATGTGATCTCCCTAACATACGTTAGTCTTCTTTCATAACGTACGTTAAGGTCTCCAGGGAACCGGGCAGAGATCTCTGCCATTCCCTTACTTACGTAATAAAGGATGCATTACGTACGTTAATGATCTAACGTACGCTAGCTTTTCTTGGCTTACGTACATTACCGTACGCGGGTTTAAATACCCAGGGCTGACCGAAATTCGTCCATTTTTCTCCTTCTTTCTCTTCTCCGCGACATGGGTGATTCTTAGGCGATTTTTGGGCGATTGTGACTCTTCAATCTTCTAGCGATCGTATTCCTTAGAGTTTGAGTAAAGACTTGCGACACCAATTCATATCTTTTGCCTTAGAATCGAGGTAATCTTCTAGAACCCTATATTTTTTGGGAATTGGGGATTTTCTACGTAAATTCTCTGATTTAGTCGTAATTATGATGGAATTGTGTTGAGTATAGATTACCTACTTCTGATTCATGTTTTTCCTACGAGATTATTGCTGTATTCTTGGAATTATTGAGAATCGAGAGGGTTTTGGTTGTGATCCGCCCTCGTTGAATATGATGTTGGATTAATTGTGTCGTAGGCGGGGTTTTCGGTCGTATTTACATTTAGTTTCCAATCATACTATTGTTGATAGTTGTTTTACGGATCATCTAGGTTCGAGATTTCCGAATTCTTCCAACGGTGGTCGTTTACCGTCTCTTTTCAGTCCGTCATGTCTCAAAGGCAAGTAACTCTTACGAATTTACTATCTTAAATGTGCAAAGTGATGTATTTGAGTGTTAGAGCGTTTATGTTCACTCTGGGAGGGTCCGATGGGGCCTCGGAGGAATCCACGCATGGTTGGGTTCACAAACTTTTGGGTTAACCACTCCGGGAGGGTCTATCGGGGCCTCAGAGGGATTCGCGCATGGTCGGGTCCACAGTTAATCGGGAGGAATGATATTTTGTGATGTATTGTAGATTTTGTATTTCCAGAAATCATTATCTGGCTTGTTTTGGAAAATCATTGATGCATGTGCTTTGATATTGTAAGATGTAAGAATTTGCTTGCGTTACTTATACTAGCTATTCCACGGCCAACCCCATTTGGGGAAAATACTTTTCATGTATTTCAGGTGCGAAGAATGCGATCGAAAGAGTGCCGGGGCAGTACAAGGATAAAGGCCAGACGTGATACTGTGATGTGGTCATCGTGTTTGTTTGTTTTGAGATTGGTTATTGGGATTTTATTTTCTAATTGTCACATATTGTTAGATGGTACTCGAGTACTATAAGATAGTTTTTTTTTCTGTTGTCAATTACATTAAATTGTTGTCTTATTATGGTTTAAATGTTGTCGTGGGAATTCCAGCGGTTGAACCATTAAATGATGGATGGTTTTGATATGTTCTGTCATGGATGTAGTACAAATTTAGCCTTGTGAGTTTCAGACGGGATTCACGACGCTGTGACATGCCCTGAATATCTCCGGGGGTGTTATAGGCTTGTGGGTTCAAACTCGAAGTGCGACCTGATGAGCAAATAGCATTCTCTACTAAATACCACGATAAGATTCTTTCTCCTCTAAGTGATCAGGTGGATGTCCTATGCGGCTAGTGGCGAGAAATCATCAGTCTTTGGTCAAAACATTTACAGCTAGTTGTATTTGATACACGCAAGCTCGATGATCTAGGTTTGCACTAAAAATGCATATAGTCAAGTTTCAATACGGATTGACATTGTTGTGACCCTAATACTTAATTAGGACATATGATTGAAGGGTTGATACTTATACGGTATTCATAACGTAAAGGTTTTGGAATGATCCCTATCATTCATTCTCAGTTGGGTCGTGGTGTACGCCAAGCGCTGGCTAGGTGGTGCTAACACTCTTTGGATCCTCCTAATGCTAGATAAGAGGAACCTACAGAGTCGCGACACATGAATAGACAATGAATTATATTTAGCTTATTCTCTCCTGGTGAATACTGGACATTAGATGTCTAATTTAATTTATTAGATAAATTAAATCGGTCTCGTGAATTAAATAAATTACCGGGTAGTTAATTTTATTCATATTATTTCTTAGAGAATTTATATTTAATATAATTAGTTAATTGGATTAATTAAATGTATTAATATTGAAACGTACCAAGGTCCAATGTTTATCTATAGAACTAGATTCACGAGGGTCTGTTTCACGGAAAATAAATTAACCAACATCAATAAACTCACACATGGCCTCCCCACCCCCACCATTGATGGTGTATCATCTCATTTTGTCTTATAGTGAGATATGATGAGATATTTAATTTATTAATTTATACATGGTGTACAGAGAAATCAAAGGCTTTTGTTTTGTAGAGATGGTTTTTTTTTTTTTGATAACTAGGTGATCCCAGCTTAGCCGGACTAATCCTAGTCCCTCAATGAACCCACTCCTAACCCATTGAGAGAAGTAAATCGCGAGTCGCTCGAGCAATTCCAGGGTTCCCAATGCCTTTTCTGTACACTTCTGCGCACAAGGAGAAGCCCTTAACTGATTAACAACGCCTCAGGTTCCCAGCACAGTTCTCGGGAGAACAGCCACTGATTGGTCAGCACCTCCAGGTTCCCAGCAAGGAAATACTCCCACACTGCCGCTTGACGCGAGATTAAACATTGATTAGCGGTTGCTTGAGCTAGCCCCGGGGAGCTAGAGGATCATAAAGAGAAAAAGCTTCCTCTTTCACCTCCTTTGGTGGGGTTAGAACCCAAGACCTCTCCAAAGAAGTGTCTTGGGAGTAGGCGTCCTACCACTGGACCACCAACCCTTCCTCGAGATGGTTTATTTATATCACTTACAACACATCACAAGCGACACAAAAAACATCACATTTGAGTGTAAAGGCCGTGAGCTTTGAAAAGAGATAGAGAGAAATTTTTTCTCAAGTTGTATGCTTATTTTGAAGTGTATTTTGAGAGAAGAAAATATTTATAAAATACTTAGAGTATTTATAAAATAAATATAAGCTAATTTCTATTTACTTCCAACCGTATTCGCCGTGAATAAAAAGATAGAAATTATTCTGGTCATTTTTCGATGCGTGACACGTAGATGCACGGTGTTTTTGGTGCTCGGGATTTTGCGAAAGCTTGGATCATATTTCTTCAATATTTAATCAAAAGACTTCAAGGTATGATTTCTAATTCATGCTTTGATCTATTATATTTGTATATACGATACTTAATCGATCTTGTTCAGATCTATGCGATTGTATAAACGATATTCGCATTTAGAATGCTTGGTTGAATATTTTTATGATTTGGAATTATAATTGTTTTAATCGTTAATGTTTAATTGTTCATTATAAAATTTCTTTTTTCATGATTTTATGTTACAATATAAGACTATTTTTTTAGAAAAACTAATTTTTATGTGTAAATTAAAAATTAAAAAATATTATTTTTAAATTCGGGACGGAAAGACGAGCCAGAAAAGTAGCCGGTCCCGGCAGCAAGCTGCTTGCCCTCGGCAGGCAACAGACGAGAGGGGCTAACCTCTCGGCCAAGGCCCGACTTTCCAACCGGGCTGCGGACTAGGCGTGTGCCGTGTGTTTACGACTTCGTTCTTATTTTAATATTTGGTAAATTAACTTTTCACATTGTAAATTGGATTTAATTTGACTAAAATAAAAATATGGTATTTTTATTTTTAAGAGAATTAATATAATGAAATATTTATTTTTGTCCGGAACAAGTTAAAATTATCGATTGTGTGAATTAATTGGATTAATTCTAATAATTGGATTATTTTATATTGATTGGATCAATATATAATATTTAGTATTCATGCCATTACTTTAATATATTTATTGTATTTTTTATGATGGTGATGTAGCTCATGGATTATTTTATATTGATTGGGTCAATATATAATATTCAGTATTTATGCCATTACTTTAGTGTGCTTATTGTATTTTTTTGTGATGGTGATATAGTTCATGGGTTTACTTTTGAACCTTTATTCGATGGGGTTGTAAAGGCCATTTTGAGCTAATTTATTTTATTAGGAAATTTGTATAGGATGCAATTTTTATTGATGTAATAAATTAAATATGACGAAGAGCCAGGGACGAACCACCATGAAGACGAAGATTCAAGACATGTAATTTGATTACTTGTACTTTTATCGGGTTGATGATGAATCGGTACTTATGATAGGTCCATGAACTGCATATTGGTAGATACTGTAATACCCGAGATTTCTGTTATGTAGTTGGAACTTGTGATATTGTAATGATTGTACTTGATTTGAGTATTATTTTCCGTATTTCATAATCCGATGTTGTCGAGCGTTTAATTCCGTGATTTGGAATTAAAGATTGTAAATCTGCGCATGTAGCGCACGCTATCAGCTATGTTTAGCGTGCGCTAACGTGGGTTCATAGCGCAGGCTACTGAGTGTCCTTAGCGCACGCTATGCACGGTCAAATTGATTGAGACGTGCGGTAGGTGAGAGCTGGCCGGGGGACCCCTGTCGGTTGGTGTCGGGATGTACAGGCGTCTTTCGGGAAGAGCCGAGTCAACGCCTTAGCGCACGCTATGGTATATGCGTAGCGCACGCTAAGTGCCGAGTACTGATTTAGTCCAGTGAGCCGTTAGCGCACGCTACAAGCGTGGTCTAGCGCGCTAATAGCCATTTATTATAAATAGAATGACATCCTATTCGTGATTTCATTCTCTCTTCTCCCATTACCCGAGTTCCTACACTTAGAACATGTCTTCCTTCATCCTAAACATCTCATATCAACATCCCGATTCGTGATTGAAGATCGTTTATCATTGGAAATTGTTGTTCAAGCTTTCGGTGTCGGATTGCTTCATTTTCCTCCGTGTTCTTTACTACTTGAGGTAGGTGATTCTTCACTAATGTTAGTAATGTTCTTAAAGAGGTCCGATCATGCTTAGATAGCCGTTATTTCGTTTATGATCGGTCATCACATGATAGAAGGATACTTTGACGTATCGGCACTATCTATCTTATGAACCTTTGAACCATCTTAGTAGATTGGACTCTAAGCGTTTTCAAATCAATTTATGATCGATGTCGGATATTACCCGGTTGCTACGTTGTACACGTTGGAATCATGTGTTTTGGGACTTGGAATAATCGGAACTTAGAATACTTCCTGAAGATCTTAGAAAAGATATGATATTGAGATGACTATCCGTATATTTGTATTTCACGATCATAAATCTTCCACAAACCTTATTAGCATGATTTGCCCGAAGATAACTTGTATTATCACGGTAGAATTCATGAGTTCTTCACCATTCAACCCAGTTTTCGGGTTGTAGTATTCTGCCATGCAATATTAGCGCACGCTAACACATGTGAGTTAACGTGCGCTATCGGGGTCAGTTAACGCCCGAAACGGACGTAGCGTACGTTATGAGACCAGCCGAGTCAGACTGCCAGACCGTGGCTAGCGCACGCTAGTCTTACACGATAACGCACGCTAACAAGCTCGCTTAGCGCCGCGTTACGTAAATACGTAAGCGCACGCTAAGCGATTGACGATTGTATTTTATGAACTTTTGACCGTGAATCAAATTGTTAAACATTCATGCGACGTGAGATAAATCCTATATCATTTCTTTTGTTAAGGTTTGGCCTCGTTACGTGATTGATTGAGGAGGACGACCGTCGAGTGTTCATTTCCGTGGAAGTATTGTTATTATCTTCAAATCGAGGCAAGTACCTTGATATACGAATTATAATTACGTTGAAATCATTGTTCAAGTATATGAATTATGTCATGAATATCTTTATTTATATTAAATAAATATAGATATTTGTGGATATTTATGTAGTATAAATTGATAGAGTTGAAGTCATGATGAGCAAAGTCTTGATTAATAAAGTTTTAGTTATTGTTTATTCTGCGTATTTTCGTACTGCAGAATAAAATATGTGGATTGATGAACATATTTGATAATTGTGGAAACGATTGATCGTGTGCTTGGTATTTGTAATAATGTGAATACTTGTTATGAGAGCGTCATATCCGGGTACCTACGAGGGCGGGCGTGCACTCCGGCTGTTGTCTGCGCAATGAGCGGCTCCATATGATTGGTGAACACCGGTGGTACTTTATGCGCGAGCAAGGGGCGGCTCCTGTGGGTGTGCACGCCGGCGCGGTGACATGTGCAATGGGCGGCATATATAGTGGATTGTACGCCGGTACAGTGTGCAAGGAGGCGCTGGCAGCTTATTGGTAACGGATATTTGAGTGATAGCTAAGACCCCGTTACCAAATGATTTTCAAATTTAAATCCTTGCAACTTGCTTTTAATGTTGGTCTTGATGTAGACCGCGGATTGTGTTTCTCGGAGTTCGCTCCAACTCGTTTTAAATGTTGGTATCGAGTTAATTAACCAAGGATATTTGACGAGATCTCAGGGTTAATTAACCAGGGTCTTGAGCAGATCTGTCGAATGAGAGGTCGTGCCTTTGATTATCTTGTGTTGATTATTCTGTATTGGGTCGAGGACCCCGTGAGATGTTGAGATTTGATCTCGTGATGATATTATTTGGATTGGGCCGAGAACCCCGTGAGATGTTGTAATGATTCACTTGTGATAGTGTTTTATCATTTGGGTCGAGGACCCGAATAACGTTGTAATGGTTTTCTTGCAAATTGTTTTCCACATCTTTGGGTCAAGGACCCGAGAGCTTTTGAAGTATTTTCTAAAATATATTTCCATCTGATTTTCAAAATCCAAAGAAGGACCGAGTCAATATAAATGTGTTCGAAGGTTCTTATCAAAATACTTTTCATTTTATTAAAAAGGAATTTTCTGACTCCTTGGGCTCGTTTAAAGTTTCATTTGTATTATGTTCTGAACGGAGAAAATGACAATGAGATTATCTTTCACATTGTGTATGTAAAACTATTCGTGTTAACCATTTGAATGTGTGGGTTGTGTTAAGGTTTCACGACTGTTGAGTTTGTGTTATTATTATTCGTATATCTTGTGTGTTATGTACTTGCACTAGCAAAATTCCAGTTTGCTAACCCCCGAGTTTTCGGGGGGTGGGTGCCTGTTATGCGCTCAGGTTTTGGCAGCTCGGGAGCAGTCACAGGATTGGCTGGGAAGGAGATGGAGGACAATGATACTAATCACACCAGAGTTAGAGTCTTTTCTTTTGTTTCATTTTGGTCGGTATTTCTCTGTCGTTCGAGTATTCACCCTTGCATGGGTGTAGTTTTCATTTATTAAATTGAATTGTCGTTCTTTTCTGTGTTCATCTTTATTTTCATCATTGAGATGTAAAGTTCATTTGTTTCTGAATTGTTTAATGACCTTGTCGGTCTGTGTTGTATTTAGATTGACCCCGGTCGGTCAGTCATTTTGTAGTCTAGTAGAGTTTAGCCTTGTAGATCCTTGTAAGAAGGGCCTACGGCGTGTAACATTTCCGGATGTATTCTGGGGGTGTTACAAATATGGTATCGGAGCTTAGGTTGGCGAAAAACCTAGGCCGTTGGGTCAAGTCCATGTCTTGTGTAAGTCGCGCGCGTCAAAGTTGTGATTAGTATCGTGGTTCCAACATCATCTTCAAGCAATCCGTGATGGTAAGCCTTCCGAATTGTAAGTCCCCTTATATACGTATTTGATTATATTGTGCTTAACGTGAACCTAGTATTTGAACTTGTTAGAGATTATATTGTTTTACGATATCACCTGCGTATACGGTTCGAGTGAGAATGGTTATGTAGTATACTTCGGTAGTCGAACATATTTATCGGTTTCTACATTTCAGTAGGATAAATCTTTGAGTGTTAATTTTATCCGCTGCGTGAGTATTTTGAAATGACTCTTGACATTTTGGCATTTTTAGTCTTGCACATTTTAACGGTATTTTTATGACGGTATTTAATATTTTACAAATGATGTTGTAAGTTTTGGAAAATGCTACCGTCATCGGCTTTTGGCATATTTTGAAATGAATTTAAATGGTTTTTAGCACGGTAGGTTCCGGCATTTAATCCCCGGCATGTGATATTTCCGGGCCGAATTACGAACATTTCAAAGTAGTGTTTTAAAATTTTCCTAGCATTGTAAACCTCATGATTTAATGTAGTTGTGTCGAATAGTCACGTATTTTGGTAAAAAGTTCTTTCGAATAAACATTTTGGTAGAAGAGGAAGGATTTTCAAAATTGTGGTATTTGGGACTCAACACTTTTGAAATATTTTAAATCAGTTACAATTCGATTTTCAATTTTCTTGTAAGCATTACTCGAAAATAAATTTTTTAGAGTCATTGTATAAACTTCCTCTTCCAAAACAAAGGACAGTATTTACAAGTTTTGAGCACAACGTGATTCGACTTTTGTTTCAAATTTTTTTTTAAAAAAAAAGAGCATACGCATAATGATCGTCCTGGACGAAGGACTGGAAGTTGATTTCAGAAAATTTCGTACTTTACGATATTACCGTTATTCTAAGGATGCTAATTAAACCTTATGTTGATAATTGTGGTATACCGTACAACCGACTATGTGATAACAATAGACGGTACTATCTGCATTAGCATGACGAGCCCTGGCGGATGTAGACATAATATAGGAAGCGGAAGAGGTGAAGTGGTTCGTACGACAACGATTCATGTTACGGTGAAGGAATATCAAGATCAGACGATAACCTATGAAACCTCCTCAGTGACCGATCCAACGAGCGGAGAAAAGAGACCGAGGACATCTGGAAAATTTTTGGGCGGTGAAGAGATTAAGGTTTTCAAACCCCCACGTCGTTCGAATACGTCATCTTCGCGGTCGAGAATGAGCATCGGGAATCCTCGGCAAAGATCGGTGACTCCGGTAAGAAGAGAGTGTGCTTCAACCGCAACCGCACGGGACATATCCGTGTAATCGTACCTCCCCACTCTTGACTTGTCATCGGTGCGGGTGTGAAGGCCATCGGGAGAAACATTGTGAGATAATTTCCGAATTGGCAAAGAATGCTACTCATCGGTGAGCGAGCAAGTGGACGGAGAATGACCCGAAACCTTATGTCTTCAATGAAGAGCCTATCATAGGCGAATGAAGATTTTGTGCCGTGTTCTAGTCGTTGTCGCTTTCCAACAATCGTGACTTTGATTGTTTTTCATTTTAATTGCTTTTCGTTTCCAACTCCTGCTGTTTTAAGTTTCGTGGCTGACATGTCTTCTTAATACGGGGACACGTAGTAACCGTGCTCTTCTTAGTATTTCCGATGTTAGGAGACTTTCATTGTTGATGATTCATCTGTGATTCTCTTGACAATTTCAAACTACCATGTTCTACGAACCTACCATCATTCGAACGAATTTCAGAACTGATTTGTTAGACTCTTTGAATTATTGTGGTCTATTCACATCTGAACTTAATCTTTGCAGAATTTTGTTCGAAACTATTTGTTCCCATTCGTAGGATTAATATTTCCAATGTGTTATGAACTTGAATACGGTGGGTCGAGCTCGACACGCGATTTTGGTACATTTGAGCCATTTGTGAATTTCCTTAATTCCGTGAGCTTCTACTTCTCCACTCTAACTTCTCGTGTACGCGTATAACTTATTGCCTCAATTGACGTGCCTGATACTTCCTAAGTCCGATCATCGTATTTCTTTTTGAACCTTGCATTCGCGCATCGCTCGTGATATTTTGGGGTTGAGCAAGTAGATACTTTTCCTTGGTTGTTCCACCACTCTACTTTAAGTTTCGGGACGAAACTTCTTTTTAGGGAGGAAGGATGTAATACCCGAGATTTCTGTTATGTAGTTGGAACTTGTGATATTGTAATGATTGTACTTGATTTGAGTATTATTTTCCGTATTTCATAATCCGATGTTGTCGAGCGTTTAATTCCGTGATTTGGAATTAAAGATTGTAAATCTGCGCATGTAGCGCACGCTATCAGCTATGTTTAGCGTGCGCTAACGTGGGTTCATAGCGCAGTTACCGAGTGTCCTTAGCGCACGCTATGCACGGTCAAATTGATTGAGACGTGCGGTAGGTGAGAGGCCGGGACCCCTGTCGGTTGGTGCCGGATGTACCGGACGTCTTTCGGGAAGAGCCGAGTCAACGCCTTAGCGCACGCTATGGTATATGCGTAGCGCACGCTAAGTGCCGAGTACGCTTTAGTTCGGTGAGCCATTAGCGCACGCTACAAGCGGTCTAGCGCGCGCTAATAGCCATTTATTATAAATAGATGACAAAGATCCTATTCGTGATTTGATTCTCTCTTCTCCCATTACCCGAGTTCCTACACTTAGAACATGTCTTCCTTCATCCTAAACATCTCATATCAACATCCTGATTCGTGATTGAAGATCGTTTATCATTGGAAATTGTTGTTCAAGCTTTCGGTGTCGGATTGCTTCATTTTTCTCCGTGTTCTTTACTACTTGAGGTAGGTGATTCTTCACTAATGTTAGTAATGTTCTTAAAGACGTCTGATCATGCTTAGATAGCCAGTTATTTCGTTTATGATCGGTCATCACATGATAGAAGGATACTTTGACGTATCGGCACTATCTATCTTATGAACCTTTGAACCATCTTAGTAGATTGGACTCCTAAGCGTTTTCATATCAATTTATGATCAAGAATCGGATATTACCCGGTTGCTACGTTGTACACGTTGGAATCATGTGTTTTGGGACTTGGAATAATCGGAACTTAGAATACTTCAAGATCTTAGAAAAGATATGATATTGAGATGACTATCCGTATATTTGTATTTCACGATCATAAATCTTCCACAAACCTTATTAGCATGATTTGCCCGAAGATAACTTGTATTATCACGGTAGAATTCATGAGTTCTTCACCATTCAACCCAGTTTTCGGGTTGTAGTATTCGCCATGCAATATTAGCGCACGCTAACACATGTGAGTTAACGTGCGCTATCGGGGTCGATTAACGCCCGAAATGTACGTAGCGACGTTATGAGACCAGCCGAGTCGACCGCCAGACCGTGGCTAGCGCACGCTAGTCTTACACGATAGCGCACGCTAACAAGCCTGCTTAAGCGCACGTTACGTAGAGTACGTAGCGCACGCTAAGCAGTTCAGGCAGATTGTATTTTATGAACTTTTGACCGTGACTCAAATTGTTAAACATTCATGCGACGTGAGATAAATCCTATATCATTTCTTTTGTTAAGGTTTGGCCTCGTTACGTGATTGATAGAGGAGGACGACCGCCGAGTGTTCATTTCCGTGGAAGTATTGTTATTATCTTCAAATCGAGGCAAGTACCTTGATATACGAATTATTATTACGTTGATATCATTGTTGCTGATGTATATGATTTTTGTCATGAATATCTGTATTTATATTATATATATATATATAGATATGTGTGGATATTTATGTAGTATTAATTGATAGAGTTGAAGGCCTGATGTGCAAAGTCTTGATGAATAACGTGTGAGTTATTGTTTATTCTGCGTAGTTGCGCATCGCGATTAAATTATGTGGATTGATGAACCGATTTGATAATTGTGGAAACGATTGATCGTGTGCTTGGTATTTGTAATAATGTGAATACTTGTTATGAGAGACGTCATATCCGGTACCTCGAGGGCGGGCGTGCACTCCTCAGACGCCGCAATGAGCGGCTCCATATGATTGGTGAACACCGGTGTTACTTAATGCGCGAGCAAGGGGCGCTCTGTGGGAGTGAACGCCGGCGCGGTGACATGTGCAATGGGCGGCCAATATAGTGGAGTGAACGCCGGTACAGTGTGTAAGGGAGGCGCCCGGCAGCTTATTGGTAACGGATATTTGAGTGATAGCTAAGACCCGTTACCAAATGATTTTCAAATTTAAATCCTTGCAACTTGCTTTTAATGTTGGTCTTGATGTAGACCGCGGATTGTGTTTCCGGAGTTCGTTCCAACTCGTTTTAAATGTTGGTATCGAGTTAATTAACCAAGGATATTTGACGAGATCTCCGAGGGTTAATTAACCAGGGTCTTGAGCAGGATCTCCGAATGAGAGGTCGTGCCTTTGATTATCTTGTGTTGATTATTCTCGTATTGGGTCGAGGACCCCGTGAGATGTTGAGATTTGATCTCGTGATGATATTATTTGGATTGGGCCGAGAACCCCGTGAGATGTTGTAATGATTCACTTGTGATAGTGTTTTATCATTTGGGTCGAGGACCCCGAATAACGTTGTAATGGTTTTCTTGCAAATTGTTTTCCACATGTCGGGTCAAGGACCCGAGAGCTTTTGAAGTATTTTCTAAAATATATTTCCATCTGATTTTCAAAATCCCAAGATGGCCCGAGTCAATATTAATGTGTTCGAACTTTCTTATCAAAATACTTTTCATTTTATTAAAAAGGGAATTTTCTGACTCCTTGGGCTCGTTTAAAGTTTCATTTGTGTTATGTTCTGTACGGAGAATATGACAATGTGATTATCTTTCACCTTGTGTATGTAATACTATTCGTGTTAACCATTTGAATGTGTGGGTTGTGTTAAGGTTTCACATCGTTGAGTTTGTGTTATTATTATTCGTATATCTTGTGTGTTATGTACTTGCACTAGCAAAATTCCGGTTGCTAACCCCGAGTTTTCGGGGTGGGTGCTGTTATGCGCTCGAGTTTTGGCGGCTCGGGAGCGATCCACAGGATTAGGTGGGAAGGAGATGGAGGACAATGATACTAATCACACCAGAGTTAGAGTCTTTTCTTTTGTTTCATTTTGGTCGGTATTTCTCTGTCGTTCGAGTATTCACCCTTGCATGGGTGTAGTTTTCATTTATTAAATTGAATTGTCGTTCTTTTCTGTGTTCATCTTTATTTTCATCATTGAGATGTAAAGTTCATTTGTTTCCGAATGGTTTAATGACCTTGTCGGTCTGTGTTGTATTTAGATTGACCCCGGTCGGTCAGTCATTTTGTAGTCTAGTAGAGTTTAGCCTTGTAGATCCTTGTAAGAAGGGCCTACGGCGTGTAACATTTCCGGATGTATTCTGGGGGTGTTACAAATATGGTATCGGAGCAGTCCTCTGTAACTATCTCCGGAATCTGGGGACAGTCCTCTGTATGGAATCATTGGGTTATGTCCTGGAGGCGGACATTTTAGGGTTGTATAATGCAAAACATACTTAATTCTTGTATTACCTTATTTCCCTGTAACTATCTATGAGAATATTATTTATATTTAATCACATGTTTTGAATATTTATTAACGTTATGGTTATGCAAAAGTATTGTCTATTTATTTTATATTGTAGATAATGTGGTGTGTTGGTGTCGCACAGAAGATCACATTATCGGTGCCCTATAACATAATGTAATAGTTCACAACCTATATAATTACTAGACAAATTATATGAAAGGTTGTAATGTATGCTTGAGATTGGTTGGTCTTGACTATTAGCATGCATTAGCTTATTTGCATAAGTTTAGTATCTTCTGTACAAACTGTAAGAAGAACGTAAATCTCAGATAATTATTATTTCTTAATTCCAGGTATAAAATATTTAATTGTGTATTTATGATATTTATTGCTTTGATTTACCATGGGTGAGAGTCACAATGATTGACTCAATATGCTTCGTATCTTGGGCAATAATATTATTTATATGACAATTATTATTATAACTAGAAATCGTGTCCCGACATGTGCGGGTTGATGATGTTCCCTTGAATAGCTCAATAATGATTATTATATTAAACCCTGCAAGCGGATTCAATTCCGATATAATAATAAGGTTCGAGTGGTACTACTCTTGGACAAGGAATTAATTAATTAAAGCTGTCAGTAGCTTAAATTAATTAACGGATATTCGATATCTTAAATTCAGGAAATAATATATTTAAATAAGGAGCCCAATTTTATAAATTGAGATTTGAGTTGGAAGTGCATATTATTTCTTTAGTGGATTGAATTGATATTAGTGAACTCATCCATATTAGGAAGGGCATAATATGGAAGGTTGGGTTACACTAGTAGTCATAATCCTAATCCTCCTTAAGATCCCTATAGTAGTCCAAAGCCAATAAATAGTGTAACACCCCAAATCTCATAAGGGATATTACACGCCGCAGAACCTTCACAAGGTGTATCAAGCTAACACATGACACATAATCCACAAAAGAATACCATAAGACACATTTATAATAATAAGTAGGGTCGTGGCCTCGGCCAAAACATTTTAGTTCAATACCAACAAAATAGAGGGCGTTGTAGTTCATTCGCTAAGTCGGTCGTAATTCTTCCAAATGTATTCAATGCCCACGCAGGGGACTTCAACGACATCATTAATCAATAATGGAATAAATATAGTAAAATAAATAACACCGACTCGAGCCTCATCATCATGCTGGGCCATCCTTTGCATGCATGTCCCGTGCCGGCTCCTCAGCTCGCCCGGTACTTGAAATGCATACGACGCATTTCCCCCCATTTAAGGGGTTAGCATTCGAATAGATAGTGCAAGTACAGATTTACATAACATTACATACGAGTACAATCCAACATGAAAAACACATTTGAAAATACTTGAAAGATAATATTCCGGAATATCACATTTTCATCAAAACATGTCCATCGAAGCAATCATAACATCACATTACTCCAACACAATTCCATACTTGCTAAACCGTGGCCATACCTAGAGATGTTAAATGGGCCCGGGCCCGGCGGGCTGGCCCGTTTAACCCTCCAAAAAACCGGGTTAGGCCGATATTTCCTCACCCGTTTAAATCCGGGCTTTTTTGGACCGGACTGTTTAGCCCGAAGCCCGCTAGGGCTAGCCCAAAGCCCAATATATATATATTGTTAATTTCAACTTAAAGTAATACTATATTTATATAACATATATTAATATTATATATATGTAATATATATAATATTATATATAATATATATTATTTCTGTATTTGTTAATATAGTGTAATGCCCGGATAATTATTGTGTATCTATCTTGTAAGAATCAACTTTGTGATGTTATTATTCGGAGGTTGGTTTCCCGTATTTCGTATCCTTATGTTTTGGTATCTCCAGCATTCTGCATGCATGGTTCTGCACATGTTAACGTACGCTATCAGACGTCCATAACGTACGCTAAGACTGCATTATTACGTACGTTATCTGATGTTCTTAACATACGTAAGCTAAGTCAACTTACGATCGGATAAGGGTCGGCGTGTAGGGGCCAAGGAAGGGTCCGGGGAAGATTCGTGTGATATTCCGCGTGAACCTGGACATAGGTGTTGCGTATGCTATGGTGCATGTTTTACGTACGCTAAGGACATGGATATTACGTACGTAAAACCCTTGTGATTACGTACGTAAGGAAATGGCGAAATCAGGCCAGTGAGTTCTGGTCAGACGACTACGTACGTTAAAGTTAGGGTATAACGTATGTTAAGTTTGTTACGTACGTAAGGTTAATTGCATAACGTATGTAATGCCCAGAATTCTATTTATAGACCTCGACCCTATTTCATTTCTCACATCTTCTGAGACGATTCTTGGGAAGCTTAGGCCTTGTAGATTGGTGTTCAAGCTTCCGGTGGTAGAGTTTATTCAAGTTCTTCATTGTTCATCAATTTATTGAGGTATGTGATCCTTCACCAACTAATTTAGCACGATCTTAGTAACGTTTTGGACCTGTTTTGAGTAGACCGAACTAGTTATATTCTTGAGGAGCCTTTCATATGGTTTAAAAGATTAAATTCAATTATTTTCGATTCCTCTTGGTTGTTGTAATCGTTGAGCAAACCTTCTAGTGATTAGACTATTGATTAGTGCATCTTGAGATTGTAAACCCAATCATATCTAGTTTTCGAAGATTATCTTAGTTCATGAGAATGGTATGATTGAACATTTTGGTGAAGAATTAATGGATTGAATTTAAGGATTTATTCGTAGAAGGAGAGGATATTGAAACTAGTGAACAAGTCTTTATGATGATTCATCGAAGTTCGGATATCTTGTTATAATAGAACATGATTAGAATCCTCCTAGGATGAATTCCATGTTATGTTGTAACAATCAACCGAAGGAATTGTGTTGGAACTTAGAAAGTATTCCATTGAGCTATTGCAAGGACGAATAGCGTAGTATCGGTGCAACCAAATTGTGTTAGGGCAGAATAGTCCATCGCCATTATAGGGTGTATCATGCCTTTTGATGATTCATTTAATGATTTAAACGATTATCCGGAACCATTAGTTATACCGACGTTATTGTTCGATGAAGGTTTGCATTCTGGTGAGCCGACCAAGTGAGAGTTCTCCAATTGGATTGAAGACTATTGATAGTATAAATTCTTGTCGCCATTTGTTGAGGCAAGTATCGTATTTTGAAAGTTTGTGAATAGTTGATGAATATGATCATGCATATGGTTTATTCGTGTTGTTGACATGAGATTATTTCATTAAATTGTCATGACATTTGCTATCGATTTAACGTACGTTCATATTGATGAACATGTCGATTTTCTTACATATGTATATGCATAGTTGTGTTATGTGTAAGTTGTGATGATCCGAAGGGATCAAGCGATCTATATTGAGGGCGCTGGATTGGATGTCCACCTCGTGTTGGTCCGACGGGATCATCTTGGGATCTAGGCTGAGGGCGCTGGATCATTGGACGGGTTTTTCCACCTCGTGTTGGTCCGACAGGATCATCTTGGGATCTATGCTGAGGGCGCTGGATCGTTGGAATACCCATGTTGTGTTGATTGAATCTTGTGGATTCGTATTGTTGGATTCCGGTAGCGGAAGTCCGTATTGTGTATGTTTTTATGCATTGTCGTTGCATAATTGTGTGTTCCGATACTTGTACTAGCATTGTTTTGCTAACCCCTTCGGGGGTGGACATCTGTTTTGATGTTCAGGTAGCCGAGGAGCGGGGAAGCAGCTAAAGTACCGTCATGATGATGAAGTGGCTCAGTGATGTTAAATGTTTGTTGTTTTTGTGATTCGTCTTCTTGGTTCATTTTCAGTACTCGAGTACGCGTGTCTTTTTAATATCATTTCGATATGGTTGTAATGGATAAGTTGGAACCGGTTTTGTAATTTGAATTTCGGTGGTATTGTTGGATTATATTCACATTTCTTTTAATCAGCCTTGTAAATCCTTACTTAAAGGGTTTACGGCACTGTAATTATTCCGATTATCTCGGGGTGTTACAGAATATGGCATCAGAGCTAAGATTCATGGATATCTTGGCAGTCGGGTTTAGTTGGGTCTGTTTACGTTATTTGATTTACGGGTCATTCGTAACATCACTGTTCAGCCAAAGTCGTCATGTGGACCGTGGTTGTAAGTCTCCTAATCTCTTATACTACTGTTTTACTTAATTTTTGTCTTGTGAGTATTGACGGGCTTTATTTTTGAAAATTTTGTCCTGGATATTGAGAAATTGTGTTTACAGTATGTTGAGAGGAGGACGTGGATGCGGACGCGGTCGTGGACGCGGACGTGGTAACATGAGACAGGAGGATTCCGCAACTACCCTAGAATTATTGGCTAGTCGAACCGATTCCCATTCTGGAGGACAGCAGGGATCAGCGAATGACGACGCGAATCCTAATATGCCGGGAGTGCTTCAATAGGTGGTGGCTCAGATAAACCAGTTCGCTCAGGTAGTTGACCGTATGCAGACGGCGATGGGACAGCAGCACCACGAGGATAACCGGGGAGACAGATGGCTTGCTGAGGTGGTCAAATTACACCCGCCAGAATTTGACGGATCTGCTGAGGTACTTACTTGGGATCATTGGCTAAAGGAGTTAGAGAAGATATTTGCGGGTATTAACTGTCCCGAGGACCGGAAAGTTCTTATTGCCCAGTATTTTCTGACTGGGGAGGCTTTTGACTGGTGGGAGGCTATTCGACCCGAGAATCATAATGCTGACTGGACGGAATTCTAACTAATGATGGAAGCACAGTTTTGTCCTCGTCCAGTTAGAGAGGCAAAAATCCGAGAGTTTTTCTCACCACAGAGTTCGGAAGCATCTGTGACAGACATAATCAAGACTTTTAACCATCAGCTGACTTGTGTGCGACACTTGGTCAGAACGGAGGCAGAAAAGATTTTTCATTTCGATATGCGGATGAAGCCGGAGATTCAGCAGTACATGTCCGGATTCGAGTGTACTACGTTGCGACAGTATCAAGACAAAGCGCTGGCCTACGACATGAAAGAGGCGGCGGTGGAGAAATCGATGGAGGCAAAGAAGCAGAAAGTGTCCGGCAACTTCTCGGAAAATAAGAGTGGTGGGCCCCGCAAGGGCCAATCTTCATTTTATTAATCTAGGAAACCTCCACATCCTTCTAGAGGTGGAAAGAAGTTCCGGACAACATCAGTAGTTTCGGACGCATCAAAGAAATGCTATAATTGTGGTCGAGCAGGGCATATTCGACGTGATTGCCCCGCATCTTCTGTGACTTGTTTCGATTGTGGGCAAGAAGGGCACCGTGCGGCTTTCTGTGGAGTTGCGACTAGATCATTTGGTACTCGCACTCCAGCGCCAGTTCCGAAGGAGATGAGTGTGAACCAGACGCAGCAGAGTGGATTTCAGCAGCAGAATGTTGGGAAGAGAGAGACATCCAGTGCTGGGTCCGTTCCTCCGCGCCTGTACGAGATGAGGAAATCTGACGATCAGAACACTGCTGTTGCATCAGGTATGATTCAGATCCTTTTGAAACCAATTAGTGTCTTATTCGATTCAGGAGCTACATATTCTTTCATATCATTGAACTGTGTTAATCGTTTGAAAATCTCGTGTTTATTTGATTGTGAACCATATGTTGTGGGTTTGCCGAGCGGAGAGAGAATTGTGGGAACCCTAGAAACTAGAGATTTTCCAGTGTCTATAGGAGGGAGAGATTGGCCATCGAATCTTATTGTAGTTGACATCCATGGTGACGATTTAATTCTCGGAGACGATTGGCTCAACCGTTATGGAGCTATTCTGAATTACCGAAAGAGAGTCATTTATATCATTGCTGATGACGGATCTGAACACTTATTCAGAGGATGGAGACCGAGAAGCTCGGGAAAATTGATCAAAGCGATGAAATCAGTGAAATTACTGAAGCAGGGATGTCATGGACTTTGGTGTTATGCCATGAGGAAAGAGGAAGGAGTAGAGCTCTCATCTATTCCAGTTGTGAATGAATTCTCTGATGTATTCCCTGACGAACTACCTGGGCTACCTCCGCAGAGAGAAGTGGAGTTCAATATCGAATTAGAGCCTGGAGCTGCTCCTATTTCCAGAGCACCATACCGCATGGCGCCAACCGAGATGTATGAACTAAAGAAGCAACTGGAGGAATTATTGCAGAAGGGTTACATTAAACCTAGCGTTTCTCCTTGGGGAGCACCCGTTCTCTTTGTCCGGAAGAAAGATGGAACCCTCTGATTATGTATTGATTACAGGGAGCTAAATAAGGTGACGATCAAGAACAAGTATCCTATACCTTGGATCGATGATTTGTTTGATCAACTGCAAGGGGCAAGAGTATTCTCTAAGATCGACTTGCGATCAGGATATCATCAGCTGAGGATTAAGGAATCGGATATACCAAAATATGCTTTCTGATCCCGGTACGGGCATTATGAATTTGTAGTGATGCCATTCGGACTTACCAATGCTCCTGCGGTATTTATGCAATTGATGAATCGGGTATTCTTAGAATACTTGGATAAGTTCGTGGTCGTTTTCATTGATGACATCTTGATCTATTCGAAAGACCCCGAGGAACATGCTAAGCATTTGCGTATTGTTCTGAGCACCTTGAGGAATGAACAGTTGTATGCGAAACTTTCTATGTTTGAGTTCTGGATTAAGGAAGTGACTTTCCTTGGGCATGTGATATCATCTGACGGAGTTCAAGTAGATCCGAAGAAAGTCGAGGCAATCTTGGAGTGGGAATCTCCAAATAATGTGAAAGAAGTCCGGAGTTTCTTAGGACTTGCTGGATATTATCGCCGTTTCATAGAGGGATTTTCCAAAATTGCTCGTCCGCTCACTCAGCTATTACAGAAAACTCAAAAGTTCGCGTGGAATGAGAAATGCCAGGCTAGTTTTGATGATCTTAAGAGGAGACTGACGACAGCGCCTATACTAGCGTTACCAGATGGAACTGATGGATTCATGGTATACAGCGATGCTTCAAATCAGGGTCTGGGATGTGTGTTGATGCAAAAGGATAGGGTGATTGCCTATGCCTCTTGACAGTTGAAGCCGTACGAAGTTAATTACCCGACTCATGATCTGGAGTTAGCAGCTGTGGTCTTTACTTTGAAAATTTGGCGACATTATTTATACGGCAGTCGTTGTCAGATCTTTATAGATCATAGAAGCCTCAAGTACATTTTCAGTCAGAAAGAATTAAACATGAGGCAGAGAAGGTGGCTAGAATTGATCAAGGATTACGACTTGGAAATTCTCTGTCATTCGGGTAAAGCAAACGTAGTAGCTGATCCATTGAGCTGTAAACCAGTTTCTCTTCGAGTGTTGGAAGCACTTACGTCCCAAACCAGCATTCAACTAGAACTGATCCGCGAAGGGATTGAAGTATGGTCGCCAGGAATCCAAGGGCAACTATATGCGATGGAACTGACTTCGTCACTAGTCGAGGAAATCAAATCTAAGCAGTTGAACGATTCTCTGATCCTTCGGTTATGTGACGAAGTAAAGAAAGTAAAGGCCCCAGGATTCGTGATACAAGATGATGGAGTTCTGAGATTTCAGAGCCGACTTTGTGTTCCCGATGATGATGTTTTGAGACAGACAATTCTGAAGGAAGCTCACAGCGTACCCTATTCTATTCATCCGGGCAGCAGTAAGATGTATAAGGATCTAAAACAAAACTTCTGGTGGGGAAATATGAAGAAGGACGTAGCAGAATACGTTTCGAAGTGTTTGACTTGTCAGCAGGTTAAGATTGAACATCAACGACCTGCCGGAATGCTGAAGCCGCTTACGATCCCTGAGTGGAAGTGGGAGGATATCTCGATGGATTTCATCACCAATATGACAAGGACCAAGACGGGAATGAACATGATTTGGGTTATAGTTGATCGACTAACCAAGTCGGCTCATTTCCTAGGAATTAAGGACACATGGGTACCCGAGAAATTGGCACGAGTATTTATTGCAGAGATAGTCAGATTACATGGGACACCGAAGACTATTATTTCAGATCGAGATGGTCGCTTCGTGTCGCACTTCTGGAAGGCAGTTCACAGGGCTTTGGGGACTGAGCTAAACTTTAGCACGACTTATCATCCTCAAATGGACGGTCAGTCCGAAAGGACTATACAAACAGTAGAAGACATGCTTAGATCTTGTGCTTTGGATTGGTCAACTGATTGGGAAGTTCACTTGCCGTTGATTGAATTCACCTACAACAATAGTTGGCATACTTCTATTAAGATGACACCATTTGAAGCTTTGTACGGGAGAATATACCGATCACCCCTGTGCTGGGATGATTCTTTGGACTTAATCGGGACAGAACCAGAATTGATAGTTCAGACTCAAGAGAAGATAGCTTTGATTCGGGAAAGACTGTTGACTGCCCAGAGTCGACAGAAGTCTTATGCAGACGTGCGTCGTCTCCCACTAGAGTTCGAAATTGGGGACCACGTACTATTGAAGGTGTCTCCTACACGAGGAATTTTCCGTTTGGGAGGAAAGGTAAGCTAAGTCCGAGATATATAGGACCATTTGAGATCCTTGAGAGAGTTGGGGATTTAGCATACAGGTTGGCCTTACCGCCATCACTGAGTCACGTTCACAATGTGTTTCACGTATCCTAATTGCGGAAGTATGTACCAGATCCCAGTCATATCATTGAGTTCGATGAGATCGAGATAGCTAATGACGGCACCTTCGAAGATAAGCCAATCAAGATACTTGAGAGTCGAGTCAAGCAATTGAGGAATAAACCGATCTCCTTGGTAAAAGTTCAGTGGTCTCGGCATGGAGTCAAAGAAGCAACTTGGGAGACGGAAGATAGTATGAAGTCGAGGTACCCGAAATTATTTGCGATTTAAGTTTCGGGCCGAAACTTCTTTTTAGAGGGGTAGTATGTAATGCCCGGATAATTATTGTGTATCTATCTTGTAAGAATCAACTTTGTGATGTTATTATTCGGAGGTTGGTTTCCCGTATTTCGTATCCTTACGTTTTGGTATCTACAGCATTCTGCATGCATGGTTCTGCACGTGTTAACGTACGCTATCAGGCGTCCATAATGTATGCTAAGACTGCAGTATTACGTACGTTATATGATGTTCTTAATGTACGTAAGCTAAGTCAACTTACGATCGGATAAGGGTCGCCGTGTAGGGGCCAAGGAAGGGGCCGGGGAAGATTCGTGTGATATTCCGTGTGAACCTGGACATAGGTGTTACGTACTCTATGGTGCATGTTTTACGTACGCTAAGTACATGGATATTACGTACGTAAAACCCTTGTGATTACGTATGTAAGGAAATGGCGAAATCAGGCCAGTGAGTTCTGGTCAGACCACTACGTACGCTAAAGTTAGGGTATAACGTACATTATGTTTGTTACGTACGCAAGGTTAATTGCATAATGTACGTAATGCCCAGAATTCTATTTATAGACCTCGAACCTATTTCATTTCTCACCTTTCCTTTGGCCGATTTTTCATGTTCTGGAGATCTTTCATCACCTCTTATCCTTCATATCATCTTCTGAGACGATTCTTGGGAAACTTAGGCCTTGTAGATTGGTGTTCAAGCTTCCGGTGGTAGAGTTTATTGAAGTTCTTCATTGTTCATCAATTTATTGAGGTATGTGATCCTTCACCAACTAATTTAGCACGATCTTAGTAATGTTTTGGACCTGTTTTGAGTAGACCGAACCAGTTATCTTCTTGAGGAGCCTTTCATAATTCTTTAAAAGATTAAATTCAACTATTTTCGATTCCTCTTGGTTGTTGTAATCGTTGAGCAAACCTTCTAGTGATTATACTATTGATTAGTGCATCTTGAGATTGTAAACCCAATCATATCTAGTTTTCGAAGATTATCTTAGTTCATGAGAATGGTATGATTGAACGTTTTGGTGAAGAATTAATGGATTGAGTTTAAGGATTTATTCGTAGAAGGAGAGGATATTGAAACTAGTGAACAAGTCTTTATGATGATTCATCGAAGTTCGGATATCTTGTTATAATAGAACATGATTAGAATCCTCCTAGTATGAATTCCATGTTATGTTGTAACAATCAACCGAAGGAATTGTGTTGGAACTTAGAAAGTATTCCATTGAGCTATTGCAAGGACGAATAGCGTAGTATCGGTCCAACCAAATTGTGTTAGGGCAGAATAGTCCATTGCCATTATAGGGTGTATCATGCCTTTTGATGATTCATTTAATGATTTAAACGATTATCCGGAACCGTTAGTTATACCGACGTTATTGTTCGATGAAGGTTTGCATTCCGGTGAGCCGACCAAGTGAGAATTCTCCAATCGGATTGAAGACTATTGATAGTAGAAATTCTTGTCGCCATTTGTTGAGGCAAGTATCGTATTTTGAAAGTTTGTGAATAATTGATGAATTTGATCATGCATATGGTTTATTCGTGTTGTTGACATGAGATTATTTCATTAAATTTTCATGACATTTGCTATCGATTTAACGTACGTTCATATTGATGAACATGTCGATTTTCTTGCATATGTATATGCATAGTTGTGTTATGTGTAAGTTGTGATGATCCGAAGGGATCAAGTGATCTATGCTGAGGGCGCTGGATCGGATATCCACCTCGTGTTGGTCCGACGGGATCATCTTGGGATCTAGGCTGAGGGCGCTGGATCATTGGACGTGTTTTTCCACCTCGTGTTGGTCCGACGGGATCATCTTGGGATCTATGCTGAGGGCGCTGGATCGTTGGAATACCCATGTTGTGTTGATTGAATCTTGTGGATTCGTATTGTTGGATTCCAGTAGTGGAAGTCCGTATTGTGTATGTTTTGATGCATTGTCGTTGCATATTTGTCTGTTTCGATACTTGTACTAGCATTGTTTTGCTAACCCCTTCGGGGGTGGACATTTGTTTTGATGTTCAGGTAGCCGAAGAGCGGGGAAGCAGCCACAGTACCGTCATGACGATGAAGTGGCTCAGTGATGTTAAATGTTTGTTGTTTTTGTGATTTGTCTTCTTGGTTCATTTTCAGTACTCGAGTACGCGTGTCTTTTTAATATCATTTCGATATGGTTGTAATGGATCAGTTGGAACTGGTTTTGTAATTTGAATTTCGGTGGTATTGTTGGATTATATTCACATTTCTTTTAATCAACCTTGTAAATCCTTACTTAAAGGGTTTACGGCACTATAATTATTCCGATTATCTCGGGGTGTTACATATAGTGTGTATATATATACATAAAAGTGTATTTTTTGTTATATTTATTATACTATAGTTGTTACTATATATATAAAATATATTGTTATTGTTTTTTTTGGTTTATGACTTATAAAAAAATAAAAAATAGATTTTTAAATATTTAGCCCGTTTAGCCCGAAGCCCGTTAGGGTTAGGGTTAGGGCCGATATTTTCTAGCCCGTTTAAATCCAGGCTTTTTTGGCCCGGACCGTTTAGCCCGAAGCCCGCTAGGGCTAGCCCGTTTAACATCTCTAGTCGTACCCCTTAGTATCGATCCCAGAGGCCCCGTCGGACCATCCCCATGTGGGAAACCACTTCCGCGGTCGTACCCCTTAGTAGCGACCCCCAGAGGTCCCGTCGGACCGTCCCCAAGTGGAAGAACAACATCAACATACACACGCACACATTTATCACAACTTTCATCAATGTCGAATTTACATTCTATATAATACTATGTAAAGTAAGTACTTGTTTTGAATCACACGACATGAAGAAAATGGTGAAAATGAAGGGTTTCGGTCTAACTCCCTTCAAAGGTCCATTCCTAATACACAATGGCACAATTCAAACTCAATACTATGAGGAACGAAAGGAATCATCCTAATCCTACCCCTTTTGGACAATTTGTCGAACACTACGGGTGCACATTGAATTGAAATTGATCAACGGTGGAATAACGAAATTTCGGTCCTCCAAGTAACAAGGAAACCAAGGATTACGAGCATACTATCAAAATCTAACAACAATATAGGTTAAATCGGATTAAAAAGACAAAATCCCACCAAAACCCCCAAAATCGCAAAACTAGGGTTCTCGGAAACCTTACCTTGATTTGAAGATGAACAGCGGATGATTTGATGCTAGGATGATGATATGATGCTAGAATATACCTCCCCAACAGAGTT
The DNA here is from genome assembly GCA_033398695.1 of Orobanche coerulescens. Classification (NCBI taxonomy): domain Eukaryota; kingdom Viridiplantae; phylum Streptophyta; class Magnoliopsida; order Lamiales; family Orobanchaceae; genus Orobanche; species Orobanche coerulescens. The sequence goes on along the minus strand of CM065815.1, from coordinate 41,525,899 downwards.
TAGGTGAAATCGGATGAACCCTAGACTTGGAAATCACTACCGTCGCGAAGAGAAGAAGAGAAGTGTGAAAAATGAAGAAAAAAGGTCGCTGCCCAGTTTATAAACTGGGCAGGTGTTACGACCGTAACACCTATACCATTACGGCCGTAATGGTATTCATGACCTCACTGCCCAAAATGCTTAATCCCTTTATGGCCTCTACGAAAAGAGCATTACGTCCGTAATGTGCAAGCTCTTACGGCCGTAATGCCTACCATCTTACGGCCAACTCAGCCCTCGACCTCACTTCCCAAAATATACACTACATTACAGCTGCTACAAAAAGGACATTACGGCCGTAATGTATAAATCCTTACGGCTGTAATGCATACGATCTTACGGCCGTAACTCAACCCTGGCAGCAAGTCAGGCTGGTTTGAAACGACTCGCCAACAACCGGAATAAGTGTACAAGTACAACACCCCCAATCCGCTCAGGGATATTACACGCCGTAGAACCTTTCCTCAAGGATCTACCAGACTGGTAACAAAATCGAACAACTCAACAGTGCCTTCAAGGCTAAAAAGACTCAGTAGACCGTTTTGGTCTTTTAATAAATACATACACCTCAATCTCAATACATGCTGACACACGGGTCAAAATACAACACACTCCCGTGCAACGGGGAAAATACTGCAGCGGAAATAAAGTACAGCCAAACCAATACGACATCGTATTGATCCTCAAGTGATTAGTATTGATCATCTTTCGTCATCCTTCGTGCCGACCCTGTGTTATGCTCCCCAAAACCTGAATGCAATACAGACATCCACCCCCCGATTACTCGGGGGTTAGCAAAATCCCACTATTTTGCTAGTGCAAGTACATAATCATACGAAATGTAACGAACAAATAGAAATCATGAATCGGGTACGACAATTAACTTCCAAAGCCTTCCCGAGAGGTTTTATTAATTAGAAAGAAATCAATGAAGTGATTGAAAATAAATTCCTCATCTCGGGGATTTTAAAAGTAGAAACCTTATTGGACCTCAAGTCCCTAGCTGAAAATAACCATTTCACGACGAATGGGTCTCCGCCCAAAATTACTTTCCGTAAAACGACCTTTACCAAAACCGTTGGGATCCTCTCCCAAATCTCATCAAATCACAGTACCAAAGGACAATAGCAAGTCCATTTTCCAACATCAAAACTCCACAATTAAAAGATTAAACACACACGACAAAAATACTCTAGTGCCATCCTAGCCAAGTAAGCCAAATGAACATCTTACCTCTTACACACTTAGTCAATGCATGCAATCATGAAAACATCGGTTGAAACACACATTTCCGGAAACGCCAATAATCCAAAACACATTTATAAAATGCACCACAATTAACCGTCGATCCACGTCTCTGTGGACCCCTACCGAGACCCCATCGGATCTAACCCGTAGTGGTTAAAAGCAAGCTCATCGATCCACGTCTCTGTGGACCCCTACCGAGACCCCGTCGGATCTAACCCGTAGTGAGCATACACACTCACGTTACTCACGCAATACTAATATGCTAAGAATGTAAGCTCATCAAGAATATTTACTAGAGATGGCCACTTACCCAACACCGTTAACATACTCAACACAATACCTCCATCATGAACGATCAATCATAACACAACGACACAATTAATACGGAATACACGATTCCACAACATTAAACCAGCGGGAATATCATTAAAGTCCCCAACATTCAAAATAGTCAAATCAAAATCAGTTCACACGAATCATACTCACGAGGGTAAAACAACCATCGTAAATCCAACATGTAAACTCTATTTGCAGGACACGAATCGTATAAGAAAATACTTGCCTCGAAACCACGATCGAAACGACTAGATGAACGAGATGCGGAGAATCGACCAAAGTGAGGAGACCCGAACCGTCTACAAACCCGCTCCGCCGAACAACAACCCGCGACAATAAACTACGAATGACAACCACAACAATGAAAATGAATTCCAAAGTACGACCCGAAGCCGCCGAATTAAAAGAACAAACGACGGAAGTTCAAGGGTTTCCCCCAAAACAGCCAAGAACACGAATCGACCCGACAAAAACATGAAAATCGAATTCCAACCCGTGGGTTATGATCAACACGAATAGATAACGACAATAGAACCAACAATCTCAGATCGAAATCACGAAATTGAGACAAACCCAAAATATCTAAAATAGGGTTCTAAAACCTTACCTTGATTCGGAGAAGAAAGAAGGTTAGATGATGATGAATACGAAGGAGACCCACCGAGATGATCACTACCATCAAAGGCCGATGAAAGCTCGTCCAAATCCACCCCAAATCGCCAAAAACGCAGCAAGGAAGAAGGGAGGAAGGAAATGACCCGAAATCGGTCAACCCTCAAATATATATACCTGCGCGAAGCTAACGTACGTAAGCCATAAGCCTTAACGTACATTAGTGATGTTACATACGTAAGGAACAAGGCATTACGTACGTATGAGTCATCCAGACTCAACTGTCCGAAAACCTGAACAAGGTAATGTACGTAATGAATGCTGTGTTACGTATGTAAGAGAGGCATCAATAGCGTATGCTACCGATGAAGAATAGCATGCGCTAATCATCTGGCAGTACAGAACAACTGCCAGATGTCATATCCGAAAAGGATCGTGCAACGCGACGAACATGAATCACTACGATCGAACAAGACAAGTAGTACAATAATAAAAACACGAGCTCAAGTTTAAAAGAAACACATGATCCCGATACCCCGAAGGTAGGTAAAAGCGAGTACGAAAACAAGTACCCAAAACTTTGGGAAATTACAAAATGGCGCAAAATGCCCGAAAATCACGATACGTGATCGAATAACCAAATGGAAGTTCACAACACGTCTAACAACATTAAATGAACTTACGAGGAACCCGAAACAATAGTTTCGAATGAGATTCGCAAGAATCGAACTCAAGCGCGGAAAGGTCGCTTAATGACACGGAACTCAAATTCTCAGAATGACGAAACGACCACAAGCGAGTCGTCAAAACATACTCCCGCCAAAAAAGAAAATTATCGGAAATCGAAATTGCGGATATTACATACTACCCTCCTTAAAAGAAGTTTCGTCCCGAAACTTAAAATAAGTAGGGAGGAGCAACATCCCATTAAGAACATCTCAACGAAATTTACAAGAACGCATAGCTTACGCCCATCGGCGAGACGCTACAAGAATGCAAAGGAACATACGGCGTGGAAAGACGCTCAACGACAACCACCACAGTGCCACAAGCAGGGCATAACATAATCCTCAAGTGCTAAGCATCGCCTAACTGATAACGTAATCAAGTCAATTGTCCGGACCATCAAGAGATAAAATGCACCTATTACAAGAAAACACGCACAGTTGAAAAAAAAATAGAAATGAAACATACAACGATCCTCACGGGTAACCATGGAGAACTCCGACCACCCCAAAATTCTCGAAAACCACACCAGGCATCTCCGTGTCACTTCGAAGCAGAGACGCAGACTCGATCCTCCAAACTCTCAGCTATCATCTCACAGTGCACGGCTCGGTGACCCACCTAGCTACGCTCAAAACAGCTGACTAACGGGGAACGATAATTCTCCGCGGTACGAGATCAGGCAACAACAGCCAGACAACCACGATCGAACAACAATGATCGAACAACAACGATCGAACAACAACGATCAAAAAACAATGATCTAGTAACAACGATCGAACAACAACGATCGAAAAACAATGATCGAGCAACAACGATCGAACAACAATGATCGAACAACAACGATCGAATAACAATGATCGAACAACAACGATCGAAAAACAATGATCGAACAACAACGATCGATAAAAATGATCGAGTAACAATGATCGAACAACAATGATCGAACAACAACGATCGATAAACAATGATCGAGTAACAACGATCGAACAACAATGATCGAACAACAGCGATCGAACAACAATGATCGAACAACAACGATCGATAAACAATGATCAAGTAACAACGATCGAACAACAATCGAACAACAACGATCAAAAAACAATGATTGAATGACAACAGTCGAACAGCGACTCCGAAGTTCACACTTCAACTCAAAGTATTAAAAGGACTTGTAGAAACTAAAGGACGTTAATTTCGAGCAAGGTTCACAAGAATCGAACCGAGCTTGGAAAAGTCACAACGATAAACAGATTGATCCGAAACAAGGTCACAGCCCGTTCGAACGATGACCACCGAGATACCGAACAAGTTCAAAAAGTACCAACGAACACGAGCGAGTCGATAGAATCGAGAAAGAGAAAGTGCATAAGTCAAAAATAATATGGGTATTACATCCAACCTCTTATAAAAGAAATGTCGTCCCCGAAACTCACAACAACGAAAGCAATGTGACAACACAACAAGCAACTGACAAAAACGTCTTTCAAAGGCCTCACAAGTCGATCCTGATATTTGCGCTGAGGTTCGTACCACGGAAGGCTCGATAACCAACTCGCCCAAAATTGGATTCTGTGTCTCTCGAGTCCACACCTATAATCTGCTACTGGCGGGGGAGGGCAATTGCACGTACATGCTCCGGCACATTACAGATGAAGCACCTCGACATATCGAAAATACAGCTTCCAGGTACAATGGAATATAACATCGCAAAACCACATACCGAAGATGCCAACTCAGCACAACATATCCACGTAAGGCAACCCACATGTACCAAATCACAGCAACGACGACATACATTCGGCAATTTCAACGGTCCGAACGATAACCAGCACATAATCACAAGACATCATGAAACAATCACAAATGTACTCAATCATACAAACCCAAGCTCTAACAGCTCGCCCAGGTGCGATAACACGCAAATCACCACAAAACGACAATGTTAAAGACTAACATTACACCTCTTACAGAGGGCTAACACAGCAATTTTGTGGCGAAGGACTCAACGCTCACACCACCAATTCAATCACAACTCGGTGGTTAACACCATAACGAAAGTGGGAACATCATACGTACATTCCCGGACCGCAAACAGGAACGATAGGTTTTAAAAATGAAAACCACCTTTTCGAAAACAATTTTGGAAACATCAGTTGATCTTGAGTATCATATTTCGAAAAAGTAATACAAACATCGTTATCGAGACTTTGAAAAACCATCTTGCGTTGGATCAAAATAAGGACACTTTTCTTTTAATTAAAACTATCAGAAATATTCGACATTCGGGTCTAAGCAAATGCGTTTCTAAATTATTGAGAATATCTCAAAATATTTTGGTCCTCAGAGTGGAATAATTTTGAAACAGATAGTTGCGCTAGTAGACGCCTCAAAAATACAATCCATTTAAAAGTACGTCTCGAAAATTATTTTCTAAGATACTCAGGGTTTTTCAGAAATCCAATAGGCCAGAATGCCCAAAATTCACACATGTCGACATTCGCTTAAACACATCATAGTACACGCATCAAATCGTTCAAAATCAAGACAATACATGTCTTTTACCGGAAAACAAACAGTAAAATATCACGGTTGAAAACCGCCTAGGATCGGGGCGAAACCACTGACCGCAATCGAGGCCTCTAAGGACCCTCCCGGAGTGAGCAAATCGAACACATATAAGCATAAAGGTTTCACAAGAATACTTGCAAAACGAGCACATCAATTTGAAAATTATTAGCAGCGACAACACTGATCATATAAACAAAAATATGTGAGTCGAATAAACACATATCACGAGACCAAGAGTCTACATGAAGATTCCATCACTTAACAAATAATCATACAAGTAGCTCGTGTCACACGAGGCACAATACAAAGAAGAAAGACTTACATCCACAGGTCGCACAAAGGTGATGATCGCCCCACGATACTAATCACGACCAACAAACTCAGACGATGCGTCACGACCCTATTCAGTCAGACAAAATCCGACGAGACAAAACTCAACAGTCACAACTGACCCGACAGCCTAGGTTTCCACAACCTAAGCTCCGATACCATTTATGTAACACCCCCAATCCGCTCAGGGATATTACACGCCGTAGAACCTTTCCTCAAGGATCTACCAGGCTGGTAACAAAATCAAACAACTCAACAATGCCTTCAAGGCTAAAAAGACTCAGTAGACAGTTTTGGTCTTTCAATAAATACATACAACTCAATCTCAATACATGCCCACGCAGGGGTCAAAATACAACATACTCCCGTGCAACGGGGAAAATACTGCAGCAGAAATAAAGTACAACCAAACCAATACGACATCGTATGGATCCTCAAGTGATTAGTATAGATCATCTTTCATCATCCTTCGTGCCGACCCTGTGTTATGCTCCCCAAAACCTGAATGCAATATAGACATCCACCCCCGATTACTCGGGGGTTAGCAATATCCCACTATTTTGCTACTACAAGTACATAATCATACGAAATATAACGAACAAAGAGAAATCACGAATCGGGTACGATAATTAACATCCAAAGCCTTCCCGAGAGGTTTTATTAATTAGAAAGAAATCAATGAAGTGCTTGAAAATAAATTCCTCATCTCGGGGATTTTAAAAGTAGAAACCTTATTGGAGCTGAAAATAACCATTTCACGACGAATGGGTCTCGGCCCTGTAAAACGACCTTTACCAAAACCGTTGGGATCTCGTCCCAAATATCATCAAATCACAGTACCAAAGGACAATAGCAAAGTCCGTTTTCCAACATCAAAACTCCACAATGAAAAGATTAAACACACACGACAAAAATACTCTAGTGCCATCCTAGCCAAGTAAGCCAAATGAACATCTTACCTCTTACACACTTAGTCAATGCATGCAATCATGAAAACATCGGTTGAAACACATATTTTTGGAAACGCCAATAATCCAAAACACATTTATAAAATGCCCCACAATTAACCGTCGATCCACGTCTCTGTGGACCCATACCGAGACCCCGTCGGATCTAACCCGTAGTGGTTAAAAGCAAGCTCGTCGATCCACGTCTCTGTGGACCCCTACCGAGACTCCATCGGATCTAACCCATAGTGAGCATACACACACACACGTTACTCATGAAATACTAATATGCTAAGAATGTAAGCTCATCAAGAATACTTACTAGAGATGACCACTTACCCAACACCGTTAACATACTCAACACAATACCTCCATCATGAACGATCAATCATAACACGACACAATTAATACGGAATACACGATTCCACAACATTAAACCAGCGGGAATATCATTAAAGTCCCCAACGTTCAAAATAGTCAAATCAAAATCAATTCACACGAATCATACTCACGAGGGTAAAAAAACCATCATAAATCCAACATGTAAACTCTATTTGCAGGACATGAATCGTATAAGAAAATACTTGCATCGAAGTCGAGATCGAAACGAGACGATGAACGATATGCGGAGAATCGACCAAAGTGAGGATACCCGAACCGTCTATGAACCCGCCGACTCTGCCGAACGACAACCCGCGACAATAAACTACAAACGACAACCAAAACAATTAAAATGGATTCCAAAGTACGACCCAAAGCCGCCGAATTAAAAGAACAAACGACGGAAGTTCAAGGGTTTCCCCCAAAATGGCCAAGACGAATCGACCCGGCAAAAACATGAAAATGGAATTCCAACCAGTGGGTTATGATCAACACGAATAGATAACGAAAATAGAACCAACAATCTCGCATCAAAATCACGAAATAGAGACAAACCCAAAATATCTCAAATAGGGTTCTAAAACCTTACCTTGGTTCGGAGAAGAAAGAAGGTTAGATGATGATGAACACGAAGGAGACCCACCGAGATGATCACTACCATCAAAGGCCGATGAAAGCTCATCCTAATCCACCCCAAATCGCCAAAAACGCAGCAAGGAAGAAGGGAGGAAGGAAATGACCCGAAATCAGTCAACCCTCAAACATATATACGTGCTCGAAGCTAACGTACGTAAGCCATAAGCCTTAACGCACGTTAGTGATGTTACGTACGTAAGGAACAAGGCATTACGTACGTAAGAGTCATCCAGACTCAACTGTCCAAAGACCTGAACAAGGTAACGTACGTAACGAATGATGTGCTACGTACGTAAGAGAGGCATCAATAGCGTACGCTACCGATGAAGAATAGCGTGCGCTAATCATTTGGCAGTACAGAACAGCTGCCAGATGTCATATACGAAAAGGATCGCGGAACGCGACGAACATGAATCACTACGATCGAACAAGACAAGTAGTACAATAATAAAAATACGAGCTCAAGTTTAAAACAAACACACGATCCCGACACCCCGGAGTTAGGTAAAAGCGTGTACGAAAACAAGTACCCAAAACTTTGGGAAATTACAAAATGGCCCAAAATGCCCGAAAATCACGATACGTGATCCAATAACCAATCCGAAGTTCACAACACGTCTAACAACATTAAATGAACTTACGAGGAACCCGAAACAACAGTTTCGAATGAGATTCACAAGAATCGAACTCAAGCGCGGAAAGGTCGCTTAAGGACACGGAACTCAACAAAACGACACCAAAACGAACTCGGATGTCAAAAAGTGCAGAATTAATCATTCTCAGAATGACGAAACGGCAACAAGCGAGTCGTCAAAACATACTCCTGCCAAAAAAAAAGAAAATTACCGGAATTCGAAATTGCGGATATTACAACAAGGGATGAAACCACTGATATACGAAGATCTTTACTGATGAGATAAACATAAAAACCATCACATGCCTCCGGTCATCCGAAACTGGAATAAACGAACATCGGCATCAACGCCTAAAATAATAAGAATTTACAAAACGGCCCAAACATTCGAAAATCTAGATTCGAGACCTGAACAACAATCTCAGAAAGTCGTAACATAACCAGAAATATTAAAGGAACTCGCAAAGGTAACGAAATGCCAGATTAGAACGAAATTACGAGAATCGAGGCTGAACGCGGAAAGTTACACAATAAGTTAAATCCCATAAAAACAACTCCGAAACTCGTCTGGATGGTCATGAATGCAAAACAAAATGGTTTCAGAATACTACAACACTTACAAGCGAGTCGTCCGAAATGAAAAAGGTACTTAAAATAGAAATTAATAAAAATAGAAAGTGCGGATATTACAAATAGGACATGGGGGAGGGGGTTCGGCCGCAACATCACTTCTTACACAAGGGATTTCGATTTTTTCTTCCAAGTATTTTATTGTGGATTTTGAGTTGTGTCTTTGATTCCACAATTGAGATAACACTTTAATTCTTACTATCAATCAGAATTACTTGAATAAAGAAAAATTGAGAGTTATGACGAATAGGTTCGGCCGATCCATCTCCATAGTCAAGCAAGATTCGGTAGCTCGTTGCCCACACAACGTCCGAATTAAGACAGGATCATACTCGAGAAGGTTTTGAGAAAGAAATCAAAGTAGCAACCACTACGCTTCAAGAGGTAAATATCATTTGATCTAGATTAAGATATTAGATTCACAGACAATATTATTTAATAAATAATAAATAGTATTTAAACTGCTTATTAATCTTAGTAGTTAAATAATTAGCATACCTAAATAGATTTTGTCCTCATGGATGCGTAAAATGCTTTATTCAAATGTTATCAACTTTGTTTCCGCTGTATTTTATTTCCAACAATTGGTATGAGAGCCAGAATGTTAGGCTTTTGCTATTTTAATTAATTTTGTTGATTAATTGATAGCAGTTTAAATATTCATGTAATATGATGTTGGAATATTTCGCTAGAGGTTTTCTTGCAGGGAATATAATCTAATTATCATGGTTATATGAATGATTATTTTTTATTATTTATGCTATTGTTGGTTTGGCCCGATTTTTTGGTATGTAATGGTTTTTTCCGTGAAAATATCCACGGATAGGTCTATAATTTTTTGTGTAATTTTGCTATAATTCGATGTACTTTATTTTTTATGAAATTGTAATCGAATTTGAAAAAGACAATCACGAAGAAATAGAGCAGAACCGGACACCGGATCTTTGGGCCAGTGCGGCAGACGGCAGCGGTAAGCGCCGAGCGCCGAGCTGTCGAGGGCCGCGAGCGCACTATTCTAGGTCAGTTTACCGGTTTGTACTGGGTCGTCCAAATTCGTTTCACCGCCGTTCATTGCATCCACCGGAGAGTCGGGATTTTAAAATTGAAATTTTAATGTAATTAATTTTGCATAAAAGTGAAAGTTTTATTTTGGAAATCCATGGCCCGACGGGGGAGGAGTGACGAGATGCTTGATCCAGTGGGAGATATCTGAGTCAAAGATTGGGGAAGAAGACCATGATAATTGGATAATTTTATTATCCTTATATTTATTTTTGGTTTTTACTATTTTGAATGTATGTCATGTATGAATTATACGTGATATATTTTCTTGCATGCTAGGAAGAGAAAATTAAAAACCGTAAGGCTTAAATAACTAAGTGATTAAATTGATTTTTTAAAATAAAATCAAATTGGCCTCTATAATAAATTTAAATTGTGAAGTAATTAGCATGCGCGTGTACATTAGGGTCTTCCTCAATATCGGAGATGCTAATTATAAGTTCACTAATTTTTAAATTACAAATGATAATAAAAGGTAAATATTTTTTCATGATAGGACCTCTCCATTTGTATGACTATTATTTAAAAGATAATATTTTAAGGTTGTTAAATTATTGTGTTCACTTAGGTGTATTAATTAATAAGCTCCCCATCGGAGTCTATGTTATCTAATACATAGCCAAGAGGAACCAACTATTAATTTTACTTGTCATAACGTAAATTGACTAGATAGTAAAATTAAAGATGTAAAACTCTACTTGAAAATGTGTGTGTAAATGACCACATGATCGTGGTTTATATGTGTGGGTTTTTCGAGGTGTTGGTTTCTAGCATATATATTGTGTTTGAGGTTTTTCAATATATTTTGCTATGCATTATGTGATGGATGTTTAATTTTATCTCGGATGTCTTTCAATCTACTTGCTGTAATTCTCAAAGAAACAAACTTGATGGCAAAACATAATCTTAATATTGTCCTAAATGCTGAAGAACACAAGTTTGTTCTAACTGAGGAATTACCATTAGAACCAGATGAGGATTCAACACCAGATAAGGTGATGAAATACCACAAATGGAAGAAATCAGATTAGATGGCTCGTTGTTACATCTTAGCTTCTTTAGCAAAGGTATTGCAGCATCAGCATCAGAGCATGGGCACGGCCGCGGAAATGATGAAAAATCTCGGCGTGATGTTCAGTCATCAGAACCGGGCGGCTAGGCAAAATGCTATGAGGTTCTTGATGACGACCTAAATGCCTGAAGGAACCCCAGTAAGGGATCATGTTCTAAAGATGATTTCTCATCTAAACAAACTTGATATCTTAGGGGCTACTATCGATGCGTAAACACAGGTAGATATCATTGTAGGCAGCTTACCTAGAAGTTTGAGAAGTTCTGCCTAAACTACAACATGAATCATAGGGAATATACTTTGGCGGAATTGCTGACAGAACTTCAAGCTGCATAATGACTCTTCAAACAAGGGTATCAAGTTCATGCGGCAACTGGTGTTTCAACTTTTAAACTCAAGTGGGGGAAGAAGAAGAAACAAGTAGGCCAGAAGCAAGTGGCTGTAATACCCGGTTGTAATTCAGTCATTATCATTCAATAATTTCATTCGGTAATTGTCACTATGTAATTTTTCACTTGTTATAATCATTCATCTGTGTTCCCCGTTCGGAATAACTTCGAGTTGTGTATCGATATTGTTCATTGTTTCAACCTTACTCGGGAATCGAGATAAGAGTATTATCTTGATTGTTATAATTGATTCATTAGTCGATGTTGACGTTGGAGTTCATGTCATTTCTAATCCCACATTGTTCAAATTGTGTTTTGTTGGGCGAACCCTTGTAATCATGGCTAGGAACCACCGTTTTGGGTTTCCGTACTTCCATTTCGTGTTATTGTTTCCCAAATATTGATTCCTATTGCTTTTATTCTCTTCGCGGATCATTTTTCATCATTTTAGGACCCTAGGGGGGTGTGGGCCGCGGCACAAGGAGTGTGCGCCGCGGCACACACATTTTCCAGTTTTGGCCGAGCAGCCTGTACTGTGGGCCGCGGCTCATGCCGGCAGGGCCGCGGCACACTGCCTAGGCACACTCGTCCGGGCCGCGGCACACTCATGTTGCAACTAATCGGCCAACCCGTCTGTACCGTGGGCCGCGGCTCATGCCGACGGGGCCGCGGCACACTGCCGAGTCACTGCCGCGGCACATTCGTCCGGGCCGTGGCACGCTGCCGATCACTGGGGGCAGTTTTGGCCCTGTGCCGCGGCACACTTCGGCCGGGCCGCGGCACACAGTGCAGTCAGCACTATAATTGCGTTTTTTCAGCGAGATCAACTCATTTTTTCCCTTTTCTTCAACCATACGAGAGAGAGGGCTTGAGGGGGGAGACTTCCCATCATCTATCACTTGAGTGTTTGATTTTCTTCATCTCCTTTCGATCGTGAAGCCCGGATAGTCGATCTAACGCGTATTCTTTGGATCAAAGTGCTTGGATCTTCAAGAGGTAATTTTTTTTCAACATCTTGGATTTCGATTTTGTATTGAGATATGATGTTTTGGATGTTAAGATTATGTTGTATGAAGTGATATACGCATGATTATGGATTTGTTTGATTATTCATTGGATTATTGAAGGATTATTCAAGAACACTTTGAATATTGAATTGGATTTGGGGGTTTTCAATTATTGTTGTTGAAATTTCGAATTTGGATATTCATATTGGATTATTAATCGTATGGAAGATGTTTTGTTGGTTTGAAACACTTCTTGGGGATTTGATATTGGTATTATTGAGGTTTGGTTGTAAACAATCGAAGTTTGGCCACAAAGTGTTCGATATAATGCCCTAATGAACTTGGTTTAGTCATATCGACGTTTTGAGTTCGTTATTTTCGTGTTTGATTCGTATGTTGAACGGATTGTTGGTAATTGTGTTATTCAAGGTTGTTCGAGCGACCAATATCTCAATTAGGATGTTGTTCGTGGAAGGATAATTGTCACCGGTGTTGTGTAAGTTGATTCTTACTCGGTTAAAAGGATATTCATTCCTTTTGTTGTTGTTCATTCATAATCATACTCATTCATCATTGTATTAACCGTATTGAGACTTGTAATTGTCGAATAATCACTTCATTCACGAGGAACGACGGTTCCAATCATGTCATTTAGTTATCAATCACGTCACTATTATTTTCATCTCGGTGAGTCATTCTTGGCCTTGTCGAATTATTATTCATTGATGTTCATTGTGGTCATTCTCGTTCATATGACCTTCTGGGTTCATATTGCATGGCCGGGTGTGGTTGTGTGGAATTTTTAGTCGGGCACACGATGGTCATGTATTGGGTTCACCGATACATTGGACCGTGCACACGGTAACGCTTACCTCCGTGAGACTAATTAGGTACAAGGACGGGTGTGTCCGGTCATTCGTCTTGTGCACTTGCACAGAACATTACGGGCGTACTATGATACTCCTCTTTAGCGTAATTCATAACTTAGGATATTTCATAACTTCAGATATATCATGATTGTGTATTTTCAACCCTTCAGGATTGTTGTTCTTTGTAACTGACCCCGTTGGGGGATTTTGTTTTCAGGTCACGGAAAGGCAAAGGCACGGGAAGAGCATGTTGACGGCGAGGAGTCCCAGTGATACTAGTAGAGGCCCCAGTCATTCAGTCATTTCAGTCATTCTTATTTCTCTTCATTTGTATTTTCCGCTGCAAATTCCGTTTGAGATGTTTATTTATTCAGGGTGGTGTATTTTATCTTCACATAAAATACACTAGTATTCTGTATTGTCCTGGTGTATTGTACTTAAACTCCTCATCGGAGTATTTGGTAATATAATTTGGTTCGGTACTACAATTATATTATTTAATTCATCAGTTTTCATTCGCCTGGTGGGTCCCAGTCGGGGGTCCACGGCACTGTAATATCCGCCTAGTTTGGGGTGTTACAGAGTTGGTATCGGAGCGTGGTTTTGAATACTACCCTCCAAGTCATGCCTCGTTGAAATCATCGTTATCAGACTAGTATCATTGGACTTTCGCGTCATGTGTGACCTGTGCAAATGCTGAGCCAATCAGACCGAAAGAACTGTAAGACTTCTAACGCCATGGTATAATTTCTGGCAATAATCACTCATTCATAACTCATCAGTTAACAAGCCTCAATCATTATTTTCATTTTTGACCAGGACGGTCATGTTAACTCATTAATCACTCAATTCATTTCATTACTCAGTTGTTGATCTGGAAGATCATATCATTAATTTTGTTAACTTGTGCAAGATAATCATTTCAATAATTTCATCAGATAATCATGTCACCTCAGTTGATCATTCATGTAATCACTGTGTTAGAGAGTGTATGCTCATTTTCATCATCTCATGTCATAATCATAACGTGATATTCATGCGGGAAATATAATCATCATGTGACTTTCCTACTTCAGTATGGAGAGAGCAAGAAGAGGACGCGGAGTACGAGGCCGTGGTGCAGGCCAAATCCCGAGAGCTCGTGTGAATACACGTGCGAACGCAAGGAATAATGCTAATTCTTCGAGCAGCGACGCTGCCACTCATTCACCTGGACGTGATCATTCACTATCGGGGAGTCGTACATGGGGCGCAGCCCAGTCAGAAGGTGTTCGGGTTTACCCACTCGCTTTTATGCAGGATATGATGGCCCAAATGACTCAGATGGCACAACTAATGGAGACGATGCATAACTCCACTACTCAAAATCAATAGGCTCCTCCGCCTCCATCTCCGAGGCAAGAGAGGAATGTGAGCAGTATCATCGGCGACATCTCTCGCCAAAGGCCACCTACTTTTGAAGGCTCATCTGAGCCAGCGGATATTGTTCATTGGCTCGAACATTTCGAGAAGTTATTCGCTATGGTAGAGTGTCCCGAAGGACACAAAGTTTCAGTTGCGGCTTACTACTTGGGTAAGAGCGCTCATTCTTGGTGGTTATCGTTGAAGCCCACCGACGGATCATGTACTTGGGATCAATTCAAGACTCTCATGATGGAGAGGTATTATCCGGCCCCACTCAGAGAGGCCAAGCTGTCAGAATTACTCACTCCCGACCCCTCAGCAGACGAGGATGTTCTCGCCATTGCTGAGAAATTTCAGGAACTTCTTCCATTCGCCTCATCTATCATTCACTCCGAGGCGGATAAGATCAAGTATTTCAGCAAGAGGCTGAAACCCCGGATGAGACTATAGTTGCTTAATCATCATTGCACCACGTTGGACGAATTCATTGAGAAAACTCTTACCTATGAGCTTACTGCTAAGGAGATTGCTGATCGGTCAAAAACTTATCCTAAAAATAGGAGTTCTTGAGTCGCTGGCAAATATATACGAGGTAGAAGTAGTTTGTGGTAAGTTCTACCAAGGTCTTTTCTCTCGAGGATTGTCCAACAGGGCTTCGTATAATATTTTGTATAGATTGCAAGAAGTAAATACTAAAATATACTAAAATATATTTTTGGGTTTTTAAATATTAACTAAATTAAATGCACTATATTTTAAACCAAACTAATTTTAATAAGACTATTTTATATAAGACTATTTTTACTAGACTATTTTTAATATTACTATTTTTAATACTACCATTTTTAATAAGACTATTTATATTAAGACTATTTTTAACTAGACTATTTTTTAGTAGACTATTTATACTAGACTATTTATATTAAGACTATTTATACTAGATTATTTATACTAGACTATTTTTAACTAGTGAAAATGAATAGACTTAAAATGAGTTGAGAATTTATAAAATCTAGGTGATTACGGGTTCATTAAATTAGGTTTTTAATTAAGTATCGGAATTGATTTATACGGATATAAAAGAAAAAACGAATGTTTATCGAGTAATCAACTTTTCACCTCCGTACTTTCGTAATCAAAGATGTCTTAATCACTGTCACTTTTTTAAGATGTTGATAACAAGATTAACACTTGATAGATTGAAAATATGTGTTTCCAATACACTTAACAATCAATCAAGGAGGTTTCACTAATAGAAATAGGATATGATCAATCTCTATTTAAACCAATTAGTCCTTTCATTTCTCTAACTTGACTATTTTTAGGATAAACGATCGTTCATCGAGTAATCAACTTTTTGTAATATCCGGAGGTAATTTTTTTTTCGTGTTACTGTTGAGTTGTACGTATTCATTTGGAATTGTACAAGTATTGTTGTTTGGACCGATACAATGTATATTGTATTAGAATATTTTGGGATCGAAATATTTATACTGGTCGTCGGTTTGGTTTCGTCGTTTGGTTGTTGCTTGGCGAGTTCAGAATTTTGGCTAAGTATATAGCCATAGCGTACGCTACCTGTGTAGCATTACGTACACTGATTTGTTGCGATTACGTACGTTACGCCCTGAGGTTATGTACGTAATGCGTGATAGGTGGTGGGAAACTTCCTCGTGGTCAACTTTCGGGGCGAGGGTATCTTTGGGGTATCATTTATATATATATATATATATATATATATATATATATATAAATATGTCAACTTTTGAGATTCCCCCCCTCACGTTCCTATCCCTCACCTTACTCCCTCATGCCATATTATATATATATATATATATATATATATATATATAATACATCATCACCACCTATCATCTTCTCCCTCATCTCTCTCTCCCTCTCGCCAGCTCATCTCTCCATCACCTCCCACTCTCTTTTTCTTTTTTTTTTCTTCTTTCTTCTTGCTGCCATCTCCCTCTCTCGCCATCTTCTCTCGTCCTCTCTCCCTTCTCTCCATCTCTTTCTTCTTCCGGCGAGGTGGAGCTTGAGGACGGGCGGCCAGCTTCTCCATTTTTTCCGGCGAGGTAGAGCTCGGCGACGGCGGCTCGCGACCGGAGCTCGGCGGCGGCCCGGTCGGAATTTCCGAATCGGAAGGCGCAAATCCGGTCAGCTGTTCGTCGACATCCGATTCGAACGGAGAATCCGGCCCGGCATTTTTTTCTTCTGGCGAGACGGAGCAGGCACCGGCGATCTTCATGGTTTCCGGCCATGGACGGAGCTCCATTGATTCCGGCGACCGGAAGTGGTTTTTGTCCGGAACGGACGGCGGAACGGAGTTTTGACATTCTTCCGGCGAAGAGTTGCAGACGGAGATGGTGAAAACCGGCCATGGACGGAAACGGACCGGAGTTGGACGAAGTCCGGCGGGTCAATTTTTCCGGCGGTCGATTTCCAGCATGGGAGTTTTTTTCTCTTTCTTCTTTCCGGGACTGGCCGATCGGCTCCTGGTAAGCTTTTTTTTTTGTATGTGTTTAGATGTGTTATATATATATATATATATATATATATATATATATATATATATATATATATATATAGTGTGCAGTGGAGTGTAATATCCACAAATTTTCGAGTTTCGTCATTCGGAGAATATTTAATTCTGCACTTTTTGTCATCCGAGTTCGTTTCGGTGCTGCTTTGTTAAGTTCCGTGCTTTTTAGCGACTTTTCCGCGCTTGAGTTCGGTTCTTGCGAATCTCGTTCGAAACTATCGTTTGGGGTTTTTCTTAAGTTCATTTAACGTTGTTATACGTGTTGTGAGCTTCGGTTTGATTATTCGTTGTCGTATGGTGATTTCGGACATTTGGGCCATTTTTGTAATTTCCCAAAGTTTGGGGTAATTACCTTCCGTTGTCGAATTTCGAGCCTTCGGGTGGTCGGAATCATGTGTCCTACTAGCTCTTAGATTCGTCTTTGTGAGTACTTCGTAACCGTATCTTCGGTTCGTATTCAGGTTCGGGTTTCGGTGTCGTTTTGTTGAATTCAGGATTACTAAACGACTTTTCTAAGTATGAGTTCGACTTTGTTAGATCACCATTAATTTTTGGTAACTCCAAAAATTCTGAATCTTTTCAATATTATAGAGCATCGAGTTAACTTTCCAATGGTTCGAACGGTGAGTCAATCGGAGTCCGGACGAGAGAGTTATGGTCGTTTTAGCTCACCCGCTCGTTATTGGCCGATCACTGCCGGCCGAACTCGGCCGTGTTGTCCGACACGGCCCGTGCCGTACTCGTCCGGATAAGCCAGAAGTCTCTGCCTCAGGACCCGACCGTGTCGCCTGGCACGGCCGAGCCGAACTCTTCCGGATAAGCCGGAACCGACTGCCCAGAGGCCCGACCGTGTTCCAGGACACGGTCGAGTCAATGCCGAGCGCCGCGGACAGGTCACTATCGGTAGGCCCCTCAGCGGCGCGACCGTGTCTAGCAGGACACGGTCGAGTCCCTGCCGGCCAGCTGCGCGCCACGACCGTGTCAGGCGGACACGGTCGAGTCTGTCAGCCTATTTAAGGCCCAGCAGTCGTTTTTTCGCCATTTTTTCTCCTTCTTCTACTTCTCTTCCGCGGCTGAGGTTATCATGGAGAGATGTTGTTGTTCAATAAATCCATGAAGTCTTGGAGTTCATATCATCAATCATCCATCCTATAACATCCTTTGATCGAGCGAATCGGGTCAGATTTTCTAGAAATCTAATTTTGGGGATTTTGGGTATTTTGGTTGTTTTCGTCCGATTAATCCGATTTAACTTGGTATTATGATAAATTGATGATTATTAAGATGTATTACATCTTTTCCCTTGTTATTCCATGGTTGGATCGTATCGATTCGTTGTTTTGGTCGAGTTCTTGATCGACGCCTTGAAGGTGTCCGGTAAAATGTCATAGAGGGTTTTCGGGCGTTCTACGATTATTCTTCCTCGTATGATCGATGATTTATTGATTATATGTTGTTAGGGTCGAATTCTTGTGAAGAACTCGAGTCGGAACCCTTTCATTCGTTGTCTTCTTCGGGGTCCGAGCTTCCCGGTCGAACCGTGTTCTTCGGAGCGTTTGGTAGCGGTTATTAAGGAAAGTATCTTATTATACGACTTGTATCTTGTGAATAGTAATTACGTATGATTTGTATGACGATTTTGCTTGCCTCCGTAAATATGTTCCGTTGAGTTGGTTGTGTTTTCCGAAATTTGAAGGCTTTGTGATAATAGTGATATATTGGTATACGTGTTAGGCGTTGTGCCATTTGTGCAAGATTGCGAGATACATATGAGATGGTTGTACATGTGTTTGTTCAACGTATTGTGTACCGAATGTGTGTTGTGTTGGTTAAGAGTCGTTGTGATGATCATGATGTTTGTGTTGTTTTGGTTTACATGCTTGATTGTACATTTCGGCGTAATGTGGAATGACTTGACATTTAATGATTATGAATTGTGTCGAGTCGATGTGTGTGTGGTCCAGGTAGGGTCTGACGAGGCCTCTGGAGTTCGGTACATGATGTGTACGAACAAAGTGTGTGAACCAGGTAGGGTCTGACGAGGCCTCTGGAGTCCGGTACATGACGTGTACGGACAAGGTGTGTGATCCAGGTAGGGTCTGACGAGGCCTCTGGAGTTCGGTACATGATGTGTACGAACGATGTTGTAGCCGGGTAGGGTCCGTTGAGGCCTCTGGAGTTCGGTAGATGATGTGTACGAACAATGTGTGTAGTCCGGGTAAGGTCCGTCGAGGCCTCCGGAGTTCGGTACATGATGTGTACGAACAGTGATCGTGTAGCAGTGATTGTTCGGGTAACATTTTAAATATGGATCTCGGCCGCATAATGATATATTAATTAGTATGCTTTGAAACGAGAATCGGGCTAAGGCCCTATTGTTTACGAAAAGGTTTTGTAAATTGGGACTCGAGGTCCAAAAGATTTTCTGCTTTAAAAATCCCCGAGATGATGTGTTCCTTTTCAAATATCTCTTACTTGAGTTCGAAATTCTAAAACTTCTCGGGAACATTTTGATAATGGATTTCCGTATTAAATTCGTAGTTGCTTTTTGCTTGTTACATTTCGTATGGTTTGATACTTGCACTAGTAAAACAGTGGAGTTTTACTAACCCCCGAGTAATCGGGGGGTGGATGTCTGTTTTGCGTCCAGGTACAAGGCAGATTCAGGGGAGCAGTCACAGGATTGGCACAAGAGGATGACGAGCTGCGATACTAATCATGAGTCGAGAGTTATTTTGATTTTTGTTGTGTTGTCAGAGTTGATTTCAGTCTTCCGCTGTATTGTATTTTACCCTTGCGTGGGTATGCGTCTGGATGAGCTTATGTATTTTTTTTATTTGTAAGTCAGTGTCGAAACACCAAATCGGTGTATTGGTTCGTTATTTTGATTCGTCGGTATGTAATGTAATGTGTTGCTTAGATGTCTAGCCTGGTGGATCCTCGCGGAGAGGGTCTGCGGCGTGTAATATTCCCGGTTCGATCTGGGGATGTTACATTTATGGTATCGGAGCTTAGGTTGCGGAAACCTAGGCTGTCGGGTCGAGTCAAGTCGTGATTTGTCGAGTAATGTGTTGTCATGTCGTTTGAGTCATCAGGTGACAAGTTGAGTTATGCGTAGTCACAACGTGTCGGTTATGTTGTCGGACGAGATTAGTATCGTGGGCGACCGTCACCTCCGTGCGACCTGTGGATGTAAGTCTCCTCTTTTATGCGAAGTACCTGTGTATCTCGATTTTATCTTAGTGAGTTAATTGCGGTGCATGATTTTCTTTACAGTATTGTGGAATATACTTGTGTTTAGTACTTGTGGCATATAGTATGTGTATAGAACTGGGCACATTATTGTTTTATCTTTGAACCACCGGGTGGTGTGGTATGGTGTGGAAGTTGTAAACCTTGATGGATTTCGAAAAGGTATCGGCGACTGAGTTCGTGGGAAACTCCGAGGAATGGTTTTGTTATATGTTTAAACTAGATGATGTGAGACGTATTCAATTGGATTGTGCATGTTGGACTGTATTTTTTTATCCATTGCGTGAGTTCTTTTGTAATGGCTTTCGGTATTTTACCGATCGAGTTTTATTTTGAAAATCGATTCCCTTAACCGAGTTTTGACATTATGGCCTTGATCGTTTTGGCGAAATTCTTATGACGGTATTTAGTATTTTGTAAATGACTTTTGTGAGTTTTTGAAATATTACCGTCATCGGCCCTTTTGGCGTTTTTGTAAATAGTTTTTATCCTGGTGGGTTCCGGCGCGGGACCCACAACGCTATAATGTTCCGTGTAATTATCTGAGATTTTTGGGCATTCTAGCCCATTGAATTATCTTTGAAAATCTTGAGTATCCTAGAAATAAATTTCGAGACGTACGTTTAAAATGAATTGTTTTCTCATGGTACTTCCAAGGTGCCACGATATGTTTCCGAATTCTTCTACCTCGAGGACCAAAATGTTTTGAGATATTTTTCAATGTTTTATAAACACTTTTACTTAGACCCGAGGGTTGAATATTCTGAAAGTTTTCCACTAAGAGATAGTGTCCTCATTTTTCTCAAATGTGAAATGGTTTTCCAAAGTCTCGATAACGATGTTTCACGTTTGTACTTTTTTGAAAGGTGATACTCAAGATCAACCGGTGTTTTTCTAAATTATTTTCAAAAGGTGGTTTTTATTTCTTGTTTTTTTTTTAAAAACCTATCAATTCCCGTTTGCGTTTGGGAATGTATGTATGATTTTTGCTTTGTCGTTTTGATGTTCCTCCCGAGTATGATCGAATTGGTGGCATGAACGTCGAGGCATTGCCACGCAATTATTGTACTAGCCCTCTGCGACGGGTGTGAACTGGTGTTTACTGTTTATCGCCTCGTGGCGATTTGCGTGTTGTCGCACAAGTGTGAGATGTTGAAGCTTGGGTTTGTACGTTTGTGTGCATGTGTGATTGTTTCATAATGTTTGTAATTATGTGCTGATTATCGTTCGGGCCGTTGATGTCGTCGAACGATACTGTCGTTGTTGTAGTGTTTGTGTGTGTATTACTTTACGATGGTAATCGTTGTATATGATATGTGTTATGATTCTTTATTATGCTGAGTTGGCATCTCCGGTATGTTGTTTTGCGGTGTTATGTTCCATTGTATCTAGCATCTGTATTTTCGATATGCCGAGCCGAGGCATTTCGAACGTATTGTGCCGGGGGCATGTACGTGCCAAATGTCCTTCTCGATGCGCTTTTCAAGTGTGGACCCGAGAGACACAGGGATCCGATTTTGCGAGTTGGGTTCGAGTCTTTCGGGCGCGAACTTCGATAAAGATATGAGGATCGGATCCGAGAGACCCATGGGAGATATTTACGTCGTTTGCTTTTTGTGTTGTCACCTTACTCCGCTTGTTGTGAGTTGCGGGAACGACATTTCTTTTATAAGAGGTCGAATGTAATGCCTGTATCGTTTTGACTTCTGCATTTCCTCTTTCTCAGGTCTATTGACTCGTCGTGTTCGTTGATACTTTATGAACTTGTTCTGTATTTCGGTTTCATCGTTCGAACGAACTGTGATCTTGTTGTGGGTCGATCTGGTTATCGATGTGACTTTTCGGGTTCAGTTCGATTCTTGTGAACCTTGTTCGGGAGTGACCTCATCTGGTTCTATTAGTTCTTTTATTCGAAGTGGATCGGATTTGGAACTCTTGTGTTTTCGACTCTGTCGACTCATTATGTTCGTTGACATTTCTGAGCTTGTCCTGCCCCTTGCTTTTGTTGATCGAACGAGTGTGGTATTGTTTTGGAATAACTCATTTGTCGTTGTGACTTTTCAATCGCTATTCCCTTTCATGTGGATCTTATGGGAATGCACGTATTGTTGTTCTCACCAGATCATCCTGGGAGTTGTTGTTTGAATTTTCTTATCCTTCGTGTTTCGAACATTATTGTTCGATTTTTGTTGTCTCGATCGTTGTGGTTCGATCGTTTGTTTGTTCGGTTTTGTTCTCGTTTCGTGATTGTTGAGCATTCAGGCTCCTTCCTAATTCCCTTAAGTTCGGGAAATTAGTCTCGTTTTCGATCTTCCAACCCTTGGGCGGTGGGATTCCGTATTTGTTCAGCGGTTGGCTCGCGTTTTGATTGATGTACCGTTGGGTTGGTCAATCATATTGATTTTCGTTCGTTGTGTTTTGTGATTGTCGGATAATTGACTTGGCTATATTATCCGTTTGATGACGCTTGTCATTTGTTGGTTTTATTATATCCCTAACGGCGACGTTGTGTTGGTCGCCGTGGAGCGTGTTTTCACGCCGTATATTCCTTTGCGTTGATTGTAACATTTCGCCGTTGGGCGTTAGTTACGCATTCTTGTGTATCTTGTTGAGTTTTTCCTGGCGGAATATTTCTTCCCCCTACTTGTTTTAAGTTTCGGGACGAAACTTCTTTTAAGGAGGGTAGAATGTAATATCCGCAAATTTTTGATTTTCGGTAAATTTCTTTTTTTCGGCCGAAGTCCGTTTTGACGACTCGCTTTTGACCATTTCATCATTCGGAGAATATTTAATTCTGCACTTTTTGTCATCCGAGTTCGTTTCGGTGCTGCTTTGTTGAGTTCCGTGCTTTTTAGCGACTTTTCCGCGCTTGAGTTCGGTTCTTGCGAATCTCGTTCGAAACTGTCGTTTGGGGTTTTTCGTAAGTTCATTTAACGTTGTTATACGTGTTTTGAGCTTCGGTTTGATTATTCGTTGCCGTATGGTGATTTCGGACATTTGGGCCATTTTCGTAATTTCCCAAAGTTTGGGGTAATTACCTTCCGTTGTCGAATTTCGAGCCTTCGGGTGGTCGGAATCGTGTGTCCTACCAGCTCTTAGATTCGTATTTGTGAGTACTTCGTAACCGTATCTTCGGTTCGTATTCAGGTTCGGGTTTCGGTGTCGTTTTGTTAAATTCAGGATTACTAAACGACTTTTCTAAGTATGAGTTCGACTTTGTTAGATCACCATTAATATTTGGTAACTCCAAAAATTCTGAATCTTTGCAATATTATAGAGCATCGAGTTAGCTTTCCAATGGTTCGAACGGTGAGTCAATCGGAGTCCGGACGAGAGAGTTATGGTCGTTTTAGCTCACCCGCTCGTTATTGGCGATCCGCCGGCCGAACTTCGGCCGTGTCGTCCGACACGGACCGTGCCGTACTCGTCCGGATAAGCGAAGTCTCGCCTCAGGACCCGGCCGTGTGTCGCACGGCGAGCCGAACTCTTAGGATAAGCGGAACCGATCGCCAGAGGCCGGCCGTGTTCGGGACACGGTCGAGTCAATGCCGAGCGCCGCGGGACAGTCACTATCGGTAGGCCCCTCGGCGGCGCGACCGTGTCTAGCAGGACACGGTCGAGTCCCTGCCGGCCAGTGCGCGCCACGACCGTGTCAGGCGGACACGGTCGAGTCTGTCGGCTATTTAAGGCCCAAATCGTTTTTTCGCCATTTTTCTCCTTCTTCTACTTCTCTTCCGCGGCTGAGGTTGTTTCTATCATGGAGAGATGTTGTTGTTCAATAAATCCATGAAGTCTTGGAGTTCATATCATCAATCATCCATCCTATAACATCCTTTGATCGAGCGAATCAGGTCAGATTTTCTAGAAATCTAATTTTGGGGATTTTGGGTATTTTGGTTGTTTTCGTCCGATTAATCCGATTTAACTTGGTATTATGATAAATTGATGATTATTAAGATGTATTACATCTTTTCCCTTGTTATTCCATGGTTGGATCGTATCGATTCGTTGTTTTGGTCGAGTTCTTGATCGACGCCTTGAAGGTGTCCGGTAAAATGTCATAGAGGGTTTTCGGGCGTTCTACGATTATTCTTCCTCGTATGATCGATGATTTATTGATTATATGTTGTTAGGGTCGAATTCTTGTGAAGAACTCGAGTCGGAACCCTTTCGTTCGTTGTCTTCTTCGGGGTCCGAGCTTCCCGGTCGAACCGTGTTCTTCGGAGCGTTTGGTAGCGGTTATTAAGGCAAGTATCTTATTATACGACTTGTATCTTGTGAATAGTAATTACGTATGATTTGTATGACGATTTTGCTTGCCTCCGTAAATATGTTCCGTTGAGTTGGTTGTGTTTTCCGAAATTTGAAGGCTTTGTGATAATAGTGATATATTGGTATACGTGTTAGGCGTTGTGCCATTTGTGCAAGATTGCGAGATACATATGAGATGGTTGTACATGTGTTTGTTCAACGTATTGTGTACCGAATGTGTGTTGTGTTGGTTAAGAGTCGTTGTGATGATCATGATGTTTGTGTTGTTTTGGTTTACATGCTTGATTGTACATTTCGGCGTAATGTGGAATGACTTGACATTTAATGATTATGAATTGTGTCGAGTCGATGTGTGTGTGATCCAGGTAGGGTCTGACGAGGCCTCTGGAGTTCGGTACATGATGTGTACGAACAAAGTGTGTGAACCAGGTAGGGTCTGACGAGGCCTCTGGAGTCCGGTACATGACGTGTACGGACAAGGTGTGTGATCCAGGTAGGGTCTGACGAGGCCTCTGGAGTTCGGTACATGATGTGTACGAACGATGTTGTAGCCGGGTAGGGTCCGTTGAGGCCTCCGGAGTTCGGTACATGATGTGTACGAACAATGTGTGTAGTCCGGGTAAGGTCCGTCGAGGCCTCCGGAGTTCGGTACATGATGTGTACGAACAGTGATCGTGTAGCAGTGATTGTTCGGGTAACATTTTAAATATGGATCTCGGCCGCATAATGATATATTAATTAGTATGCTTTGAAACGAGAATCGGGCTAAGGCCCTATTGTTTACGAAAAGGTTTTGTAAATTGGGACTCGAGGTCCAAAAGATTTTACGCTTTAAAAATCCCCGAGTTGATGTGTTCCTTTTCTATTATATATTACTTGAGTTCGATATTCTAAAACGTCTCGGGAACATTTTGATAATGGATTTCCGTATTAAATTCGTAGTTGCTTTTTGCTTGTTACTTTTCGTATGGTTTGATACTTGCACTAGTAAAACAGTGGAGTTTTACTAACTCCCGAAATGTCGGGGGTGGATGTCTGTTTGCGTCAGTGTACAAAGCGATTCGGGAGCGATCCAGGATTGGCACAAGAGGATGACGAGTGCGATACTAATCATGAGTCGAGAGTTATTTTGATTTTTGTTGTGTTGTCGAGTTGATTTCGGTCTTCATTGTATTGTATTTTACCCTTGCGTGGGTATGCGTCTGGATGAGCTTATGTATTTTTTTTATTTGTAAGTCAGTGTCGAAACACCAAATCGGTGTATTGGTTCGTTATTTTGATTCGTCGGTATGTAATGTAATGTGTTGCTTAGATGTCTAGCCTGGTGGATCCTCGCGGAGAGGGTCTGCGGCGTGTAATATTCCCGGTTAGATCTGGGGATGTTACATTTATGGTATCGGAGCTTAGGTTGCGGAAACCTAGGCTGTCGGGTCGAGTCAAGTCGTGATTTGTCGAGTAATGTGTTGTCATGTCGTTTGAGTCATCAGGTGACAAGTTGAGTTGTGCGTAGTCACAACGTGTCGGTTATGTTGTCGGACGAGATTAGTATCGTGGGCGACCGTCACCTCCGTGCGACCTGTGGATGTAAGTCTCCTCTTTTATGCGAAGTACCTGTGTATCTCGATTTTATCTTAGTGAGTTAATTGCGGTGCATGATTTTCTTTACACAGTATTGTGTAATATAATTGTGTTTAGTACTTGTGGCATATAGTATGTGTATAGAACTGGGCACATTATTGTTTTATCTTTGAACCACCGGGTGGTGTGGTATGGTGTGGAAGTTGTAAACCTTGATGGATTTCGAAAAGGTATCGGCGATCGAGTTCGTGGGAAACTCCGAGGAATGGTTTTGTTATATGTTTAAACTAGATCTTTGTGAGACGTATTCAATTGGATTGTGCATGTTGGACTATATTTTTTTAATCCATTGCGTGAGTTCTTTTGTAATGGCTTTCGGTATTTTACCGATCGAGTTTTATTTTGAAAATCGATTCCCTTAACCGAGTTTTGACATTATGGCCTTGATCGTTTTGGCGAAATTCTTATGACGGTATTTAGTATTTTGTAAATGACTTTTGTGAGTTTTGAAATATTACCGTCATCGGCCCTTTAGGCGTTTTTGTAAATAGTTTTTATCTGGTGGGTTCGGCGCGGGACCCACAACGCTATAATGTTCCGTGTAATTATCGAGATTTTTGGGCATTCTAGCCCATTGAATTATCTTTGAAAATCTTGAGTATCCTAGAAATAAATTTCGAGACGTACGTTTAAAATGAATTGTTTTCTCATGGTACTTCCAAGGTGCCACGATATGTTTCGAATTCTTCTACCTCGAGGACCAAAATGTTTTGAGATATTTTTCAATGTTTTATAAACACTTTTACTTAGACCCGAGGGTTGAATATTCGAAAGTTTTCCACTAAGAGATAGTGTCCTCATTTTTCTCAAATGCGAAATGGTTTTCCAAAGTCTCGATAACGATGTTTCACGTTTGTACTTTTTGAAAGGTGATACTCAAGATCAACCGGTGTTTTTCTAAATTATTTTCAAAAGGTGGTTTTTATTTCTTGTTTTTTTAAAAACCTATCAATTCCGTTTGCGTTTGGGAATGTATGTATGATTTTGCTTTGTCGTTTTGATGTTCCTCCCGAGTATGATCGAATTGGTGGCATGAACGTCGAGGCATTGCCACGCAATTATTGTACTAGCCCTCTGCGGTGTGGTAGTGTTCTTGTTTATCGCCTCGTGGCGATTTGCGTGTTGTCGCACGAGTGTGAGATGTTGAAGCTTGGGTTTGTACGTTTGTGTGCATGTGTGATTGTTTCATAATGTTTGTAATTATGTGCGATTATCGTTCGGGCGTTGATGTCGTCGAACGATCTGTCGTTGTTGTAGTGTTTGTGTGTGTATTACTTTACGATGGTAATCGTTGTATATGATATGTGTTATGATTCTTTATTATCTTTGAGTTGGCATCTCGGTATGTTGTTTTGCGGTGTTATGTTCCATTGTATCTAGCATCTGTATTTTCGATATGCCGAGCCGAGGCATTTCGAGCGTATTGTGCGGGGCATGTACGTGCCAAATGTCCTTCGTCGATGCGCTTTTCAAGTGTGGACCCGAGAGACACAGGATCCGGATTTTGCGAGTTGGGTTCCGAGTCTTTCGGGCGCGAACTTCAATAAAGATATGAGGATCGGATCCGAGAGACCCATGGGAGATATTTACATCGTTTGCTTTTTGTGTTGTCACCTTACTCCAGTTGTTGTGAGTTGCGGGAACGACATTTCTTTTATAAGAGGTCGAATGTAATGCCTGTATCGTTTTGATTTCTGCATTTCCTCTTTCTCAGGTCTATTGACTCGTCGTGTTCGTTGATACTTTATGAACTTGTTCTGTATTTCGGTTTCATCGTTCGAACGAACTGTGATCTTGTTGTGGGTCGATCTGGTTATCGATGTGACTTTTCGGGTTCAGTTCGATTCTTGTGAACCTTGTTCGGGAGTGACCTCATCTGGTTCTATTAGTTCTTTTATTCGAAGTGGATCGGATTTGGAACTCTTGTGTTTTCGACTCTGTCGACTCATTATGTTCGTTGACATTTCTGAGCTTGTCCTACCCCTTGCTTTTGTTGATCGAACGAGTGTGGTATTGTTTTGGAATAACTCATTTGTCGTTGTGACTTTTCAATCGCTATTCCCTTTCATGTGGATCTTGTGGGAATGCACGTATTGTTGTTCTCACCAGATCATCATGGGAGTTGTTGTTTGAATTTTCTTATCCTTCGTGTTTCGAACATGATTGTTCGATTTTTGTTGTCTCGATCGTTGTGGTTCGATCGTTTGTTTGTTCGGTTTTGTTCTCGTTTCGTGATTGTTGAGCATTCAGGCTCCTTCCTAATTCCCTTAAGTTCGGGAAATTAGTCTCGTTTTCGATCTTCCAACCCTTGGGCGGTGGGATTCCGTATTTGTTCAGCGGTTGGCTCGCGTTTTGATTGATGTACCGTTGGGTTGGTCAATCATATTGATTTTCGTTCGTTGTGTTTTGTGATTGTCGGATAATTGACTTGGCTATATTATCCGTTTGATGACGCTTGTCATTTGTTGGTTTTATTATATCCCTAACGGCGACGTTGTGTTGGTCGCCGTGGAGCGTGTTTTCACGCCGTATATTCCTTTGCGTTGATTGTAACATTTCGCCGTTGGGCGTTAGTTACGCATTCTTGTGTATCTTGTTGAGTTTTCTGGCGGAATATTTCTTCCCCCTACTTGTTTTAAGTTTCGGGACGAAACTTCTTTTAAGGAGGGTAGAATGTAATATCCGCAAATTTTTGATTTTCGGTAAATTTCTTTTTTTCGGCCGAAGTCCGTTTTGACGACTCGCTTTTGACCGTTTCATCATTCGGAGAATATTTAATTCTGCACTTTTTGTCATCCGAGTTCGTTTCGGTGCTGCTTTGTTGAGTTCCGTGCTTTTTAGCGACTTTTCCGCGCTTGAGTTCGGTTCTTGCGAATCTCGTTCGAAACTGTCGTTTGGGGTTTTTCGTAAGTTCATTTAACGTTGTTATACGTGTTGTGAGCTTCGGTTTGATTATTCGTTGTCGTATGGTGATTTCGGACATTTGGGCCATTTTCGTAATTTCCCAAAGTTTGGGGTAATTACCTTCCGTTGTCGAATTTCGAGCCTTCGGGTGGTCGGAATCGTGTGTCCTACTATCTCTTAGATTCGTATTTGTGAGTACTTAGTAACCGTATCTTCGGTTCGTATTCAGGTTCGGGTTTCGGTGTCGTTTTGTTGAATTCAGGATTACTAAACGACTTTTCTAAGTATGAGTTCGACTTTGTTAGATCACCATTAATTTTTGGTAACTCCAAAAATTCTGAATCTTTGCAATATTATAGAGCATCGAGTTAGCTTTCCAATGGTTCGAACGGTGAGTCAATCGAGTCGGACGAGAGAGTTATGGTCGTTTTAGCTCACCCGCTCGTTATTGGCGATCACTGCCGGCCGAACTTCGGCCGTGTCGTCGACCGCACGGCCCGTGCCGTACTCGTCCGGATAAGCGAAGTCTACGCCTCGAGGACCCGGCCGTGTCGCCACAGCACGGCGAGCCGAACTCTTCGGATAAGCGGAACCGCCCGGAAGGCCGGCCGTGTTCGGGGACACGGTCGAGTCAATGCCGAGCGCCGCGGAGTCACTGCTCGGTAGGCCCCTCGGCGGCGCGGCCGTGTCTAGCGGGACACGGTCGAGTCCTGCCGGCCAGCTGCGCGCCACGGCCGTGTCGGCGGACACGGTCGAGTCTGTCGGCTATTTAAGGCCCAATGATCGTTTTTTCGCCATTTTTTCTCCTTCTTCTACTTCTCTTCCGCGGCTGAGGTTGTTTCTATCATGGAGAGATGTTGTTGTTCAATAAATCCATGAAGTCTTGGAGTTCATATCATCAATCATCCATCCTATAACATCCTTTGATCGAGCGAATCAGGTCAGATTTTCTAGAAATCTAATTTTGGGGATTTTGGGTATTTTGGTTGTTTTCGTCCGATTAATCCGATTTAACTTGGTATTATGATATATTGATGATTATAAAGATGTATTACATCTTTTCCCTTGTTATTCCATGGTTGGATCGTATCGATTCGTTGTTTTGGTCGAGTTCTTGATCGACGCCTTGAAGGTGTCCGGTAAAATGTCATAGAGAGTTTTCGGGCGTTCTACGATTATTCTTCCTCGTATGATCGATGATTTATTGATTATATATTGTTAGGGTCGAATTCTTGTGAAGAACTCGAGTCGGAACCCTTTCGTTCGTTGTCTTCTTCGGGGTCCGAGCTTCCCGGTCGAACCGTGTTCTTCGGAGCATTTGGTAGCGGTTATTAAGGCAAGTATCTTATTATACGACTTGTATCTTGTGAATAGTAATTACGTAAGATTTGTATGACGATTTTGCTTGCCTCCGTAAATTTGTTCCGTTGAGTTGGTTGTGTTTTCCGAAATTTGAAGGCTTTGTGATAATAGTGATATATTGGTATACGTGTTAGGCGTTGTGCCATTTGTGCAGGATTGCGAGATACATATGAGATGGTTGTACATGTGTTTGTTCAACGTATT
Source organism: Orobanche coerulescens (assembly GCA_033398695.1). Classification (NCBI taxonomy): domain Eukaryota; kingdom Viridiplantae; phylum Streptophyta; class Magnoliopsida; order Lamiales; family Orobanchaceae; genus Orobanche; species Orobanche coerulescens. Next base: position 41,494,823 of record CM065815.1, on the reverse strand, counting down.
GTGTACCGAATGTGTGTTGTGTTGGTTAAGAGTCGTTGTGATGATCATGATGTTTGTGTTGTTTTGGTTTACATGCTTGATTGTACATTTCGGCGTAATGTGGAATGACTTGACATTTAATGATTATGAATTGTGTCGAGTCGATGTGTGTGTGATCCAGGTAGGGTCTGACGAGGCCTCTGGAGTTCGGTACATGATGTGTACGAACAAAGTGTGTGAACCGGTAGGGTGCAGCGAGGCCTCTGGAGTCCGGTACATGACGTGTACGGACAAGGTGTGTGATCCAGGTAGGGTCTGACGAGGCCTCTGGAGTTCGGTACATGATGTGTACGAACGATGTTGTAGCCGGGTAGGGTCCGTTGAGGCCTCCGGAGTTCGGTACATGATGTGTACGAACAATGTGTGTAGTCCGGGTAAGGTCCGTCGAGGCCTCCGGAGTTCGGTACATGATGTGTACGAACAGTGATCGTGTAGCAGTGATTGTTCGGGTAGCATTTTAAATATGGATCTCGGCCGCATAATAATATATTAATTAGTATGCTTTGAAACGAGAATCGGGCTAAGGCCCTATTGTTTACGAAAAGGTTTTGTAAATTGGGACTCGAGGTCCAAAAGATTTTCTGCTTTAAAAATCCCCGAGATGATGTGTTCCTTTTCAAATATCTCTTACTTGAGTTCGAAATTCTAAAACTTCTCGGGAACATTTTGATAATGGATTTCCGTATTAAATTCGTAGTTGCTTTTTGCTTGTTACATTTCGTATGGTTTGATACTTGCACTAGTAAAACAGTGGAGTTTTACTAACCCCCGAGTAATCGGGGGGTGGATGTCTGTTTTGCGTCCAGGTACAAGGCAGATTCAGGGGAGCAGTCACAGGATTGGCACAAGAGGATGACGAGCTGCGATACTAATCATGAGTCGAGAGTTATTTTGATTTTTGTTGTGTTGTCAGAGTTGATTTCAGTCTTCCGCTGTATTGTATTTTACCCTTGCGTGGGTATGCGTCTGGATGAGCTTATGTATTTTTTTTATTTGTAAGTCAGTGTCGAAACACCAAATCGGTGTATTGGTTCGTTATTTTGATTCGTCGGTATGTAATGTAATGTGTTGCTTAGATGTCTAGCCTGGTGGATCCTCGCGGAGAGGGTCTGCGGCGTGTAATATTCCCGGTTCGATCTGGGGATGTTACATGGAGTGTGTGTGTTTTATATATATATAATGTGCAGTGGTGTGTGTGTGTTGTATAAGAATATATATATATATATATATATATGTGTGTGTTGTGTATATATATATATAAATTGTATAGTGTGTGCCGTGAAGTGTGTGTGTGTGTGTCTCATGTGGGTATATATATATATATTTATATATATATATATATATATTGTGGGTTGTATTGTATATATATTATTATATATATGTAATATATATATTATATATATACGTATGTATACGGATAAATACGAGTATAGTATGTGTTCGTGTTGGAATCGGAATTATCTATTGTGTTGTTTTCGGTCGATATCGTGTTATCGAATGAATTGTATTTCATTCAAGGTTGTTCGAGTGCTTGTGATTGTCGGAGGACGCGTTGATCGATTCGTGGTAGGACGTTGATCGTGGAAGGACTTTCTCGCCTTCGGTTTGAGGCAAGTTTTATACTTGTACTGGTCAATGAGATTAATGTTATCATGTATGTGTATGAATGTGTGTATCATTTCGAGACTTGGTCTCTTTGTGATTTTGTTGATATCAGGGGATTGTTTGATACGATACCCTTCGGCAAATTATGCCAAATATTATTGTTGTTCGTAAATGGCCGATCCAAGGCATTGCGGTACTTGTTGGTAATATTGTTGTCGATAGCCGGTTCGCGGTATCGACATATCGATTGTTATTGTTGATTGATGTTCCTTTGAGATATTGTTGTTGATAGCCGGTTCGCGGCATCGACGTATCGATTGTTGTTATTGATTGATGTTCCATCAAGATATTTTTTTGTGAATCGTCGTTATTGATATCAGTGTTTTTCTATTGATGTCGTTTTGGCCAATTGAAGGCATTGACGTATTCGATTATCATCTTCGTTATCGGTAACCGATTAAAGGTTCCGAGACATCCGTTGTATAATTGTTATCGGTTGACCGTTCTGAAGGTAATCGATATATTGAATTGGGATTATCAAAGATAATTCCCATCCGTTGTATAATTATTATCGATTGTCCGCTCTAACGGTAATCGATATATTGAATTGGGATTATCAAAGATAATTTCCACCCGTTGTCAAAAAGATAATTCCCATCCGTTGTATAATTGTTATCGATTGGCCATTCTACGATGTCGAAGTATTGAATTGGGATTATCAACGATAATTCCCATCCGTTGAATTATTATTGTCGTGTTGACCGATTCAAGGCAAAGACACTATTATTCTTGTGAACTCGGTAATTTTGTGATCGTTGAAGGTTGAGGATTTCCCGAACTGTTGTGTTGTGATCGTTGCTCGTGTTAGTCGGTCCTCAGGGATTTTGATCCCAGGATGGTTGTTTTGAATATTGTTGGTCGTGTCGATCTTTCATTATTCGTGTGTCATCGTTCACTTGGTGAGTCGTATGATTTGTTTTGGATGTGTTATCCTTTGAGTTTCGTTGTCATGTTGTATCGTGACATATCCGGAATCATATCTGCGTTCCGATTGGTTATTGTGTAGGATTTTTATCCAGGCACATATAGTCATTGGCGGATATTATTCCGCATTGGACTGTGCACACAGGACGTAGTTTTGTGAGGCTAATTAGGTACATTGTCCTACGTATATTCTGGATTCCATATACGGGGCGGACATGTGCACGGACACATTTCCGGATCGGGCGTACTGTGATGTCCATCTTTTGAGCCATAAACTTTGATCGTCCATAGTATTGGATGAGTTTGACGTTTTGTGATTGAGCGTTCATACGCCTGAGGGGTATGTTCGACAGTCATGTTTGTTTCTTTGAGATCTGTATTGTGATGATTTACAGCTTCGGGCTGTTCGGCTTTCAGGCCATCGTGATATTTTGGCAGCTTCGGGCTTTTCGGCTTTCAGGCCATCGTGATATTTTGGCAGCTTCGGCTGAGGGCTTTTAGGCCATTGTGATGTATCGGTATTTCCGTTGGAGCCTTCGGGCATTGCGATCCTTATTTATTTCAGCGTTGGATTGATTTACCTTCGGGTAATGTATTGTTGTGTTCTATATTGATGTTTCGCCGTTGGGCACTTATGTTCTAATCTATTGAGCAGGTATTGATCGTATGCCATGGTCATAGTATTCCACGAATGCTCGATTCTTACTTTGGTTTGTGAGCATCTCGTACTACCATTGTTATCTTGTTTATTACGCCTTTGGATGCATATCATGTTGTGCATGTACTTGATATTCATTATCTTTGGATGGTGACCCAGTGGGTGAACATGTTTTCATGTTTTAGGTGCTTGCGAGGAGAGAGTTGAGACATAGGGGCATGCTGATGGCAACGAGGCATTCGAGCGATACTAGTCCGAGATATTTTGGTGTTCATGTTGGTCAGACAGTTGGAGTACTCCAATTTTATTCAGTCGTTGTCGTTTTGTATTATCCGAGCAAGGCTCGTGTATGTTGTTGTATTTTATTTTGGCCATGTAGGCCCATCCTTGTCGTTGAAATTCCATATCGGAATAGTACGTCGGACGTCATAGTAGGGTCTGTGATTTCCCATTTTAGTCAGTTTGTTGTATTTTAGTCGTGTTCGCCTGGTGGATCACCTGATGTGGGGTCCACGGCACTGTAATAACTTGATGGGATTTGGGGTGTTACGAGAAGATGGTATCGAGACTCTTGGGTTGTGAGATACTGGCTTGTGTGTTATGTGGCTCTACCAAGGCGGTAGTAGCGGGTCGAAAGTTATGACAATGCAGACGATCGGGTTTTGTGAGTCATGATAGTTGGACGACTGTATGAGTCATTCTTTCATCGAGTCGTCGTCAGTGAAGACTAGTATCGCAAGACCTCGAAGCTTCTATGACCTGTGTAAGGACTCTATTCTCTTTTATGTGCATACATTCATTATGTCATTGATTAAACCTGTTTTGTTGACACTTGTATGTGGCGATCGGGTGCGATTGATTTATGATTATTTGCTTTGGAGCATGTGGACTCTGTATCGGCTATGATTAGCGCGATCGATGTGATCGTTTATCTGTTGAGTATGTATACTCGTGTTTTGCGTTGACCTAGCATTCTGGCCGTTGAGACGTATTTGAGCTGTGGTCATGATTGAACGTTATTCTTTCAGTATGGAAAGAGGACGTGACAGAGGGGGTAGAGGCCGCAGAGTGGGCCGACACCCGAAACCTCGTACCAATACTTTGGTGGCTGACGAATCATTTTCGGAGTCGTGCTCGATAACCCACCGATCGTGATTGTGCTTGGAGTGAGTTCAAGACTCTCATGTTAGAGGGGTATTATCTGGCTCCACTTCGTGAAGCCAAGTTGTCGGAGATTTTGAACCCCGAATCCGTCGAGAACGAGGGTGTTATTGTTATTGCTGAGAAGTTTCGACGACTTCTTCAGTTTACTTCATCTGTTATCCGTACTGAGGCGGATAAGATCAAGTATTTTAACAAGAGGTTGAACCCGCGGTTGAGAATGCAGTTGTTCAATCACAATTGTAACTCACTTGGCGAATTCATCGAGAAGGCTCTTGGAGCAGAGCTTTCGATCGAGGAGCTTACTCAGAAGGATCCTTCAGTTTCTTATGGTGAGAGGACTAGGGTGCCGATTCGTTCAGAGGGACATCGAGCTCCGACGTCCAAGAGGTCATTTCCTAGTCGGCTTCGTACTGGGAAAGCATTTTCTTCCCAGGCGACGAGTTCGACTGTTGTTTGTTTTAACTGTGATTCAGCGGGGCATGTGAGTACTCGATGTACGGTGCCAGCTATTATTTATTTTCTGTGTCGGAGGTGGGGACTCCTTCAGAATACTGCATGAGTTCTAGTGCCAGTAGGTCTCGAGAGAGCTCACGGGCCTCGAGAGATTTTATCACTTCAGTCCGTACTTCATCCAAGGGGTCATATCGGGCTTCGAGATCCAGAGGTATGGACACCCGAGGGGGAGTAGCGAGTTCAGATTTGTGTTTTCCTCGAGTCGATGGGATCGAGGAACTCGATGATCTGGAGGATGTTGATTTCGGGTACATTTGAGATGTAACCTTGATTTGTATTTTCCTTGTCTTTCGGATTGATGTTTGACTCGGTCTGTATTTTATTATTGTGGTTGCGAACCATTTATTATTGATCTATCTTGTAATCATTGTATCTGAGAATCTTGACACTTGAGTCATTTGATGTGATTTTCTTTCCTTTTGGTCCTGTACCCGAGATTTTTGTGATGATCTGGGTAATCGTTCATTGTGATTCGAGACATCAAGTCGTGAGGACTTGGGTGCGCGATTGATATGGTCCCGAGGACTATTCATGCGTTGTTATTTTCTTTTTGGTGCGACTTCCTGGCTGGTCTCTGGCGGAGGAGTCATGATTCGGCTAATCTCGCATTTGATTGAGTGTCTTTATCACTTGATTTTTTCGCCTTGTTCAGACACAGGAGACGTGGGGACACGTGCGGTCGGCCCAGTTGCTTAGGCGGAATTGCTCGTATTGAGGAGTATTCCTGGAGATGTTGTTTTCTTATCCTGATGGATAGTCCGTGCCCCGACTTGTGCACCCTGAGTTTCGGGGACGAAACTCTTTTTAAGGGGGGGAGTATGTAATATCCGGGGGTAATTTTTTTTTTCGTGTTACTGTTGAGTTGTACGTATTCATTTGGAATTGTACAAGTGTTGTTGTTTGGACCGATACAATGTATATTGTATTAGAATATTTCGGGATCGAAATATTTATACTGGTCGTCGGTTTGGTTTCGTCGTTTGGTTGTTGCTTGGCGAGTTTGGAATTTTGGCTAAATATATAGCCATAGCGTACGCTACCTGTGTAGCATTACGTACGCTGATTTGTTGCGATTACGTACGTTACGCCCTGAGGTTACGTACGTAATGCGTGATAGGTGGTGGGAAACTTCCTCGTGGTCAACTTTCGGGGCGAGGGTATCTTTGGGGTATCATATATATATATATATATATATATAAATATGTCAACTTTTGAGATTCCCCCCCTCACGTTCCTATCCCTCACCTTACTCCCTCATGCCATATTATATATATATATATATATATATATATATATATATATAATACATCATCACCACCTATCATCTTCTCCCTCATCTCTCTCTCCCTCTCGCCAGCTCATCTCTCCATCACCTCCCACTCTCTTTTTCTTTTTTTTCTTCTTTCTTCTTGCTGCCATCTCCCTCTCTCGCCATCTTCTCTCGTCCTCTCTCCCTTCTCTCCATCTCTTTCTTCTTCCGACAAGGTGGAGCTTGAGGACGGGCGGCCAGCTTCTTCATTTTTTCCGGCGAGGTAGAGCTCGGCGACGGCAGGCGGCTCGCGATCGGAGCTCGGCGGCGGCCTGGTCGGAATTTCCGAATCGGAAGGCTGCAAATCCAGTCGAGCTGTTCGTCGACATCTGATTCGAACGGAGAATCCAGCCGGCATTTTTTTTTTCTTCCGGCGAGACGGAGCAGGCACCGGCGATCTTCATGGTTTCCGGCCATAGACGGAGCTCCATTGATTCCGGCGACCGGAAGTGGTTTTTGTCTGGAACGGACGGCGGAACGGAGTTTTGACATTCTTCCGGCGAAGAGTTGCAGACGGATATGGTGAAAACCAGCCATGGACGGAAACGGACCGGAGTTGGACGAAGTCCGGCGGGTCAATTTTTCCGGCGGTCGATTTCCGGCATGGGAGTTTTTTTCTCTTTCTTCTTTCCGGGACTGGCCGATCGGTTCCTGGTAAGCTTTTTTTTTTGTATGTGTTTAGATGTGTTATATATATATATATATATATAGTGTGCAGTGGAGTGTGTGTGTTGTATGTATATATAATGTGCAGTGGTGTGTGTGTGTTGTATAAGAATATATATATATATATATATGTGTTGTGTATATATATATATAAATTGTATAGTGTGTGCCGTGAAGTGTGTGTGTGTGTGTGTCTCATGTGGGTATATATATATATATATATTTATATATATATATAGATATTGTGGGTTGTATTGTATATATATTATTATATATATATGTAATATATATATTATATATATACGTATGTATACGGATAAATACGAGTATAGTATGTGTTCGTGTTGGAATCAGAATTATCTATTGTGTTGTTTTCGGTCGATATCGTGTTATCGAATGAATTGTATTTCATTCAAGGTTGTTCGAGTGCTTGTGATTGTCGGAGGACGCGTTGATCGATTCGTGGTAGGACGTTGATCGTGGAAGGACTTTCTCGCCTTCGGTTTGAGGCAAGTTTTATACTTGTACTGGTCAATGAGATTAATGTTATCATGTATGTGTATGAATGTGTGTATCATTTCGAGACTTGGTCTCTTTGTGATTTTGTTGATATGAGGGGATTGTTTGATACGATACCCTTCGGCAAATTATGCCAAATATTATTGTTGTTCTTAAATGGCCGATCCAAGGCATTGCGGTACTTGTTGGTAATATTGTTGTCGATAGCCGGTTCGCGGTATCGACATATCGATTGTTATTGTTGATTGATGTTCCTTTGAGATATTGTTGTTGATAGCCGGTTCGCGGCATCGACGTATCGATTGTTGTTATTGATTGATGTTCCATCAAGATATTTTTTGTGAATCGTCGTTATTGATATCAGTGTTTTTCTATTGATGTCGTTTTGGCCAATTGAAGGCATTGACGTATTCGATTATCATCTTCGTTATCGGTAACCGATTAAAGGTGCCGAGACATCCGTTGTATAATTGTTATCGGTTAACCGTTCTGAAGGTAATCGATATATTGAATTGGGATTATCAAAGATAATTCCCATCCGTTGTATAATTATTATCGATTGTCCGCTCTAACGGTAATCGATATATTGAATTGGGATTATCAAAGATAATTTCCACCCGTTGTCAAAAAGATAATTCCCATCCGTTGTATAATTGTTATCGATTGGCCATTCTACGGTAATCGAAGTATTGAATTGGGATTATCAACGATAATTCCCATCCGTTGAATTATTATTGTCGTGTTGACCGATTCAAGGCAGCACACTATTATTCTTGTGAACTCGGTAATTTTGTGATCGTTGAAGGTTGAGGATTTCCCGAACTGTTGTGTTGTGATCGTTGCTCGTGTTAGTCGGTCCTCAGGGATTTTGATCCCAGGATGGTTGTTTTGAATATTGTTGGTCGTGTCGATCTTTCATTATTCGTGTGTCATCGTTCACTTGGTGAGTCGTATGATTTGTTTTGGATGTGTTATCCTTTGAGTTTCGTTGTCATGTTGTATCGTGACATATCCGGAATCATATCTGCGTTCCGATTGGTTATTGTGTAGGATTTTTATCCAGGCACATATAGTCATTGGCGGATATTATTCCGCATTGGACTGTGCACACGGGACGTAGTTTCGTGAGGCTAATTAGGTACATTGTCCTACGTATATTCTGGATTCCATATACGGGGCGGACATGTGCACGGACACATTTCCGGATCGGGCGTACTGTGATGTCCATCTTTTGAGCCATAAACTTTGATCGTCCATAGTATTGGATGAGTTTGACGTTTTGTGATTGAGCGTTCATACGCCTGAGGGGTATGTTCGACAGTCATGTTTATTTCTTTGAGATCTGTATTGTGATGATTTACAGCTTCGGGCTGTTCGGCTTTCAGGCCATCGTGATATTTTGGCAGCTTCGGGCTTTTCGGCTTTCAGGCCATCGTGATATTTTGGCAGCTTCGGCTGAGGGCTTTTAGGCCATTGTGATGTATCGGTATTTCCGTTGGAGCCTTCGGGCATTGTGATCCTTATTTATTTCAGCGTTGGATTGATTTACCTTCGGGTAATGTATTGTTGTGTTCTATATTGATGTTTCGCCGTTGGGCACTTATGTTCTAATCTATTGAGCAGGTATTGATCGTATGCCATGGGCATAGTATTCCACGAATGCTCGATTCTTACTTTGGTTTGTGAGCATCTCGTACTACCATTGTTATCGTTTATTCTGCCTTTGGATGCATATCATGTTGTGCATGTACTTGATATTCATTATACTGGATGACTGACCCCGTGGGGGCGGAACATGTTTTCATGTTTTAGGTGCTTGCGAGGAGAGAGTTGAGACATAGGGGCATGACGATGGCAACGAGGCATTCGAGCGATACTAGTCCGAGATATTTTGGTGTTCATGTTGGTCAGACAGTTGGAGTACTCCAATTTTGTTCAGTCGTTGTCGTTTTGTATTATCCGAGCAAGGCTCGTGTATGTTGTTGTATTTTATTTTGGCCATGTAGGCCCATCCTTGTTGTTGAAATTCCATATCGGAATAGTACGTCGGACGTCATAGTAGGGTCTGTGATTTCCCATTTTAGTCAGTTTGTTGTATTTTAGTCGTGTTCGCCTGGTGGATCACCTGATGTGGGGTCCACGGCACTGTAATAACCCAATGAGATTTGGGGGTGTTACACTTTTCACCTCCGTACTTTCGTAATCAAAGATGTCTTAACCACTTTCGCAATCTTAAGATGTTGATAACAAGATTAACATTTGATAGATTGAAAAGATATATTTCCAATTCACTCAACAATCAATCAAGAAGGTTTCATTAGTAAAAATAGGATATGATCAATCTCTATTTAAACCAATTAGTCCTAAAAATAGTTTAAATCAATCAAATACTCAATATATAACCTAATAGAAATCCTCCTTCCCCTAGGAAGAAAGATTAGCTACTCATTGGTTCATACAAACTAAAATTATAATAGAAATAATTGATATATATAATATATATAGAAACTTTTAATTACTAGAACTTAATGACAATAGATAAAACTTACTTGAATATGATGAATCAAAGTGCAAGAAACAAACTTCAAAATATAACTTCAAACTTGTTTAAAGGTTACAAGCTTACAAAAATTAAAAGTAAAATACTAAGTAAAATACTAAGTGTTTATTGATCAAGCACTTTTCAATTACAAACTAAATGAAAGAAAAACTTCAAACCAAAAATAAAATACAAACTAAAATTGAAAGTTCTAAGGAAAATATATTGCTAAAAGAAAGGAGTATTTCTTAGCAAGAAGATGGGTTTTTAGAATTGGTAATTGGTGATTTTGCAATGGATGAAGATGTCCTTTTATAGGTGATTTTCAAGAATACAATTGATTATTTAATTCAAAATATCTATTGTAATATCATTTTTTTAATTCTTTGTTCACACTTCACCCATGTCTTTGAATTTTCAGATTTTTGACCAAAAAAATATCTTGTGGTTGAGTTCACAAGTTGGTCAAAAGTGGACTAATTTTGCATGGCATCTGCTGAAAAACGGCGATGAAAAACGGCCCAGTTTGCCCCGTGTTGTGCGCCGTTTTGTGGTGACTCGGTCTCTTCCGGAATACGTGCGAGGATACGGCGCTAAATGCCGGCCGTGTGTGAAACGGCCCAAGACACGGCCCTTGTTGCGCCGTATGTGAAACGGCCTACATAACACGGTCCTTTTTGCGCCGTGTTATATGATCGTTTTGCCTTGAAAAATTCCCGTCGTTGGATTTGATCTTGTTTTCCGTCCTTTTTGATGCTTCATGTCAGTAATCTGTAAAATAACCATTTTTAGCTCATGTCTGGACATATATGTAAAATATATATTTTTAATCACAAATCAGTACAATTATGCCCGGAAAAATGAATATTTTGTATATGAATTTTAGATCAATTATGCACTAATCAAATACCCCACACTTAAATTCTTGCTAGTCCCGAGCAAGACTCTTTATTAATCACACACAAAATAAAAATTAAAATAAGACAAAATAAAAAATAAAAAATAATACACACAAATTTAAGAAAAATAATTATATATAAAGATAAAAAGAGATCAAAATGCCATTAATTCACAATAACCAACTTTATACAGTAGATAGAAATGAATCAAGATTCAAAATAAATCTACTAACGATTTTGAAGTTAAAACACAGTTTTTATTTTTGTAATTCCAAAATGCAAGGTTTTCCCCCCAAAAGGTTGATTATTTCTTTCCCACTTGTGACTTCACACGACTCCCTTTAATGGTTGCTCTCGATCACTCGTTTATTTTTCGACTCAATATGAAGAAGAATTTCATTGGCGTCATCAAATATTGTGATTTTTCACGAAATTGAGTGTATTGAAATTCAGCCGCTAATTAATTCAAGTCTGTTCATAAACTACATCCCTTTTAGTGATAGCTTTCACACCATTATTTGCTAACGTGTAGCTCTTTTCACCAACACAATTTCTATCTTTTTTTTAAAAAGGTGATAGCTTTCACACCGTTATTTGCTAACGTGTAGCTCTTTTCACCAATTTTTCTATGAGACGGCAGCTACGCACCAACAATGGTTAGTCCTTTATTTTTCGCAAAATTTTAAGACCCCCAAAATTAGGCAGCTGTTGCTGCTCAACACTTCTCCTTTTTGTCATTTTTTTAGGTGATAGCTTTCACACCGTTATTTGCTAACGTGTAGCTCTTTTCACCAATGACTCCTTTTTTTTTGGAATAGAATTTTTGCAGAAAATTATTTATTAGTTAAGCATGAATAATCAAAAACTCCACAAATAAAGTAAATTTCAGTTCTATTTTTCATCAACCGACTGATTCTTCTTTTCTCAAGGTAACGAATGACTCGATTTTATATGATAACTACAAGGCTTGGAAAGAGAGATTAAGGCTCAAAAATTTTTGGAATATACAATTTTTTACCGGTTAAAACAATTTTAGAAGCTTGTATATAGCTAATTTATTGGTGTTTATGGCCAGATCTAGAAATCTCACAAATAAACAAAATAAATATATATATATATATATATATATATACATAAAAAAAAAAATCAAAGCCAAATAACAAAAATAATCAAATCACACCACAATAATTAAAACATACCACCCCCAAACTTGAAAAAGAAACCGTCCTCGGTTTTTCTAAAAAAAAATGATAATAATAAGCAAGAGAAAAAAAATACTCCCTGTTATGAAAATCGATGCTTGAGCTACGCCTTTTTGGATCTGCATGAAAAGATATACGAGGCAAAACAACAACAAAAAATAATAAAATATACCCGGAAGTATAACACAATTTTTAAGATGCGCTTCAAGAAAGTCCGAAGAGTCGCCTTTCGCTGCCATCAAAGCTTTTATAGTAAAAAAACAAACAAACAATAAAAATTACAGCAATAAAATAACAATACATAAATCGAGCATAGATGCGCGTCAAGAGATCAAGAAGAAACTCCTTAAGCTGCCACCATTTAGCACGATTATTACACACGACAGAAATTAAAAATAACAAGAGGTCTGATATGGGGTATCAAAGGGAGAGGAATGAATCCACTTTTCGTTTTCTCACGGTGAGATCTTCCATCCAGACAATATTAGCTAGAGCTGGATCTGGTTGAGGAACAAATTCAATGAGTTTTTTGATTAGATCTTCTGGTGTTGCTGCAACGACTATGATTCGTTTAGCACGCTCGGAAATAAAACCTTTTTCAGCAGAGTAGTCGATGAAAGATAGTAAACCATCAAAGAAACCATTGACATTAAGCAGACCTATTGGTTTTTGATGAACATTTAGTCGGGCTCACAGTAACCACATGAAAAAGTTCCTCAAGGGTGCCAAAACCACCGGAAGGGTGATAAAGGCGCGAATTATTTGTCATGTGAGTTATGCGATCTTGCATATTCTGAGATCTAAACTCATCTCCAATAGTTTCCCCGGTGATTTTACTTTCAGCCAGAGGTTTTGGAATTACTCCCAACACTCTTACTCCTTCCATATAGGCAGAAGCAGCAGCTCGTCCCATTAATCCTAGACTTCCTCCTCCGTAAATTACATGAATGCATTTTTCTCCTAAAGTACGACCCAAGTTGTGTGCTGCTTCAGTAAAGCATGCATCTTTTCCATAACTAGCTCCACCAAAAATGCAGACTGAGTTAAATCTTTTTGTGGAAGATGATGACTCCATTTTTGAAAAGAATTTTTTTAGAGAGAAAACGAGAAAAGTACAAGTTTGAGGGATGAATAAAAGAAACAAGCACAATGTTTATTTATAGAAGAAAAAGAAGGTAATAATTGTTTAACAAGTTTGTGATTGCGTTGATTGCGCTTCAACTACTCAATAGAATAATGAATGCATTTATCGCGTATCACATTTTTTTATTCAAAAAATCTTACCATACGACAACAATAAAAGATACTCACGTGTATGTACAGTAGTTGTGATTGTGGCTCACATCTTCCTCTGATTTTACGTTCAGAAACGGCTTAAACGCCTTCTATGAGTCGGGGAGAAGCTTCCCATTCAATTTTCTTACAAATTGGCAAACAGGGTCTTTTAACGTCAGATTCCCAAGACGTTGTTCATATCCTGGTTTAAATTTATTCCACAAACATTGAATTCCGTAATATACAAGTCCACTAGGATGCGTTTCAAGAGAAATTTCGATATTATCTAAATTCTCTTTATTCAGACCATCATTAATGAACTGAATTTTATCTTCTTTGTTTGTAGATGGAATTCCTAAAGATCGACATTTTAAATTACAGTTCCATCTAGCACATTTATAGCAAACGGCTAGCATCTTTGCTCGTCGTTTCTTTGCATATGAACTTTTTCCAAGCCCTGGTAAAAATCTAGTCGGTGTTTCTGTGAATTCACCTCCTATTCTTACTTTGGCTTCGATAATGAATCTTATGTCAAAAGGTATGCTTTTATTCATAAGCAACCTCATCCTTTCAAGCCTTGTCTTGTAAATCTTTAAAATTGCATTTTTGCTTAGAAAGGGAAATCTTTTTTCAATTTTATACAATGTTTCTTCCATGATAAAAAAAATTAAAATGAAAAACGATAAAATATCTACAAATATCAGTTGTTTGTGGGAAACTGAAAAATCCGACTTTGATAGTCACAGAGTACCGTTATCCGCCACTTGAATGGACAGAAGAATAAAAGATGCAGAAATAAAGAAAGATAAAATAACAAGATATAAACAAAAGTATACAAAATATTATATTTGGCCTAAAATAATCCCCGGCAACGGCGCCAAAATTTGATCGGTCAAAAACTTATCCTAAAAATAGGAGTTCTTGAGTCGCTCGCAAATATATACGAGGTAGAAGTAGTTTGTGGTAAGTTCTACCAAGGTCTTTTCTCTCGAGGATTGTCCAACAGGGCTTCGTATAATATTTTGTATAGATTGCAAGAAGTAAATACTAAAATATACTAAAATATATTTTTGGGTTTTTAAATATTAACTAAATTAAATGCACTATATTTTAAACCAAACTAATTTTAATAAGACTATTTTATATAAGACTATTTTTACTAGACTATTTTTAATATTATTATTTTTAATACTACTATTTTTAATAAGACTATTTATATTAAGACTATTTTTAACTAGACTATTTTTTAGTAGACTATTTATACTAGACTATTTATATTAAGACTATTTAGACTAGACTATTTATACTAGACTATTTTTAACTAGTGAAAATGAATAGAATTAAAATGAGTTGGGAATTTATAAAATCTAGGGGATTACGGGTTCATTAAATTAGGTTTTTAATTAAGTATCGGAATTGATTTATACGGATATAAAAGAAAAAACGAATGTTTATCGAGTAATCAACTTTTCACCTCCGTACTTTCGTAATCAAAGATGTCTTAATCACTGTCACTTTTTTAAGATGTTGATAACAAGGTTAACACTTGATAGATTGAAAATATGTGTTTTCAATACACTTAACAATCAATCAAGGAGGTTTCACTAGTAGAAATAGGATATGATCAATCTCTATTTAAACCAATTAGTCCTTTCATTTCTCTAACTTGACTATTTTTAGGATAAACGATCGTTCATCGAGTAATCAACTTTTCACCTCCGTACTTTCGTAATCAAAGATGTCTTAACCACTTTCGCAATCTTAAGATGTTGATAACAAGATTAACATTTGATAGATTGAAAAGATATGTTTCCAATTCACTCAACAATCAATCAAGAAGGTTTCATTAGTAAAAATAGGATATGATCAATCTCTATTTAAACCAATTAGTCCTAAAAATAGTTTAAATCAATCAAATACTCAATATATAACCTGTAATATCCGGATTTATTACAGTGTATTTCATCTGTATTCAAACCATGTATTATTTCGGATTGGTGATTTTGATTATTGGAGTATGATATTTAGTGCATTAATATCATTGTACATAAGTATAGCAACTTGCAAAATTGCTCAAACAACCTCGTGATAGCGCACGTTAAGAATGTATCTTAACGCGCGCTATCGGGCCATTATTAGCGCACGCTATGCAGGTATGAGTAACGTGCGCTAAGGACTCAATTATTGAGCGGGGCAGCTGGCTCGTGCGCCAGCGGGACATGGGTCCGGATAAGATTCCCGCTGACGCACCCGAACAAAATCTGAAGTCAACCATTATTAGCGCACGCTAAGGGATGCTTAGTAGCGTGCGCTAACTTATCAATAATGCAGAAAATTATAAATGGGACATCAACCGTGTTGGCTTGCATTTCTTTCGCACTTTCCTCAACCTTGAGAGTTCAGAGAGTTGTAGAAATACTCTTATACACTTAGAACACATATTGTTGATGTTTCTACATTGGTTACCACGTGGAATGTTCATGGAAGTGGAATAGCACCTTGGAAGGGCATACAACCAACCGGAGTTGGATTCTACCTTACGGTTCAGTGATTTCGTCATTTTAAGGTATGTTCAATCTATCTCCAGACTTAGAGTTGGATTCTAACGATTTGGATGCTCATGTTAACAAGATATGGATTTTCATAGATGAATTATCCAAGTATATCATGTTTGGAATAGTGAGTTGAATAAGCCTTGAATACCTTGATTATAATCATCATGATTCGAATCTTAGTACACTGAATATGTGAAGAGAAGCTTCTATCATTGGTTAACCGAATCTAATAGATGATTTCATAGTAATCTTGGACTAGACGTTAACATCCTTATTGTTAGATAAATCTAAAGGTTTGATCATGGAAGGATTTATCTAGTATATGTAGGACGTTTATCAACTTCAGTGGGATAATATGGACTGATATAGAGGTGTTGATATCAACCGTTTAGCTTTTCGTATTGTCGTATGAAGATTTGAAGTCGGAAAAGAATATGGTTTTATATTGGCAGATTGCAGTTTATGAACTTTTGACCGTTAATCGAATTGTTTAACATTCATACGACGTGAGATAAATCCTATATCATTTCTTTTGTTAAGGTTTGGTCTCATTACGCGATTGATTGAGGAGGACGACCTTCGAGTGTTCATTTTCGTGGAAGTATTGTTATTGTCTTCAAATCGAGGCAAGTACCTTAATTGTTTTATGTATTGTTGTTATACATATTGTCGTGCATGTATGTCGTTATTGTGTGTCCACCTCGTGTTGGTCCGACGGGATCATCGGGGGATCTATGCTAGCGTGCGCTGGATCATCGGACGGGTTTTTCCACCACGGGTTGGTCTGACGGGATCATCTTGGGTTCTAGGCAGTGAACGCTGGATCGATGGAACTACCATGTGTATGTATTGATATCATGTTGTGATTATCAGTTGTGTATGTTATGTTTGAGTTTCTCGTAGGAGAAGACTCGTTGGTATTTTGTCGTTTACGTTATCATTATTATTCAGCGTGAGATATGAATAATATGATGTGGTACTTGTACTAGCATCGTTGTGCTAACCCCTTCGGGGGTGAACATTTTGTTTGTGTTCAGGA
Organism: Orobanche coerulescens; assembly: GCA_033398695.1. NCBI lineage: Eukaryota > Viridiplantae > Streptophyta > Magnoliopsida > Lamiales > Orobanchaceae > Orobanche > Orobanche coerulescens. The sequence goes on along the minus strand of CM065815.1, from coordinate 41,477,857 downwards.
TCCAGGAGAGCTGGGAAACAACCACTGGAACAGTATGACGACGAGGGTGCAGAGTGATGTCCCGACCGGGTTTACTTATCTGTTGTTTATTCGTTATTTCAATAAGTACTCGAGTACGAAGTCGGTTGTGATATTTTGAATTTGGTGATATATTATTAAGTTTTGTTGAACAATTGTACTATTCCTGTATTGGGTCAGAACTGATGTACTGTAATTCCGTTATTTCCATTTATTAGTACCTTTTTATACTTGTTCAATTCTTCAGCCTTGTAAATCCTTACGTAAAGGATTTACGGCGCTGTAATATTCCCGAATATATCGGGGGTGTTACAGAATATGGTATCAGAGATAAGATTATGGATATCTTGGCCGTTGGGTTAAACTAGGGGTCATTTATGTCTTTTGGGGTAACCGGCCGTGAATGAAATCACTGCACTGCCTACGTCTTCATGCGAACAGTGGTTGTAAGTTCCTAAAACCCTATCTCGTTCTTTGCATATTGTATCTCTTTATACTCGGATATTAGAACGATGTTGTTTTCTGTATATTGAGTATTTATGCTTACAGTATGTTGAGAGGCGGACGTGGACGTGGTCACGGTCGTGGACGCGGACGAAGAAATGCCGAAAGGGAGGCGTCGCCTTCTAACCAGGCCAGTCATAGCTCCGGCGAGCCGCAGCAATCTATTAATAATGAACCAGATCCTGCTGTACCAGAGATCCTTCGTCGGGTGGTGAACCAGATGACTGGTTCGCCTGTGTCGTGGACCGAATGCAAGTGGCGGTGGGACTACGGCAGGGGAGAGAGACGGCAAGGGATCCCAGATATGGGAAATCGAGGTGACCGGTGGTCGCAAGAAGTGGCAAAGATGCAACCACCCAAATTCGACGGTATTTCCGAGACTCCCACCGGGATCATTGGTTAAAGGAGCTGGAGAAAATCTTTGCCGAATCAACCGCCTGACGACCGGAAAGCCTCTATCGCTCAATATTTTCCGATAGGAAGCGTCCGAATGGTGGGAAGCCATCCGGCTGTAGACCATGACGCCGATTGACAGAGTTTAGAATGATGATGGAAGCTCGATTGCCTCGTCCCCGTGAGGGAAGCCAAAGTTCGGGAGTTTTTCTCCGCTCGCCTTTCCGATGTGCCGATCCTGTGCGATCAAGACGTTTAACCAACGGTGGCATTTGTTCGACATCCGGTCGTAATGGATGCGTAAATGATGATCCATTTCGATATGAGAATGAAACCAGAAGTTCAGAGGTACATGTCCGGATTTGAATGTACCACACTCCGCCAATACCAGGATAAGGCGTTGGCATATGAGATCAAGGAAGCAGCCATGGAGAAATTTGCGGAAACCAAGAAACAGAAAGTCTCTGGTACTTTTACAGAGCACAAGAACAGTGGGGCCCGTAAGGCCCAGTCGTCCTTTCACTCTTTCAGGAAACCTCCGCACCCAGCTAGGAGCGGAAAGAACTTCGGGGCGACATCAACTCTTACTGATGTTACCAGGAAATGCTTTAACTGCGCCCAGACGGGGCACTATCGACGGAATTGCCCCCTTCCTGCCGTGATTTGTTTTGATTGTGGACGAGAGGGACATCGGGCGGTGTTTTGTGAAGAGGCTGCAAAGTCTTTTAGAGCCCGTACACCACAGCCAGTCCAGAAGGAGGCCAGTATTCCATGACGCGGCAAAGTGTTCGATGCCTCGGAATTTGGCCGCGGGCAGGCAGAGGACAATGGGACCGAAAGGGGACATCGAGTGCCGGATCTGCTCCCACGTCTGCACGAGATGAGGAGGACAGACGATCGATGTCTTTGTCGCATCGTGCATCGTCCAGATCCTTTCCACCAGCTAGTGTTTTATTTGATCTGGAGCTACACATTCTTTCATATCCTTGTCTTGTGTAAATCGTTTGAATATTTCCGGTTTTCATGCTTGTGAACCTTATGTGGTTGGGTTACCGAGTGGAGAAAGGATTGTCGGAAACTTAGAAACTAGAAATTTCCTGTATCATTTGGAGGCAGAGAGTGGCTCTCAAATCGATCATGATAGAAATGCAAGGAGATGACACGATACTCGGAGACGATTGGCTTAATCGGTGCGGAGCAATTGTAAACTATCTAAGGAGGAATATCTCGCTGATCGCCGACGATGGTTCCGAGATTTTGTTTGAGGATGGAAACCGGGAAGCTCAGGAAAGTTGATCAAGGCGATGAAAGTGTCAAATTGTTGAAACAAGGTCATGACTGCATCGGTGTTACGCAATGAAGAAAGAAGACGAAATGGTGGAACTTTCATCTATTCTGTTGTGAACGAATTTCCAGATGTATTTCCGATGAATTACCCGGGCTACCTCCACGAAGGGATGTAGAATTTACTATTGAGTGGAACACGGAGCAACACCAATTTCTAAGGCGCCGTATCGTATGGCACCTACCGAGATGTACGAATCAAGAAGCAGTGGAGGAGTTCTTGGGCAAGGGCTATATTCACCAAGCGTTTCACCCCGGGAGCGCCGCTTCTTTTGTCCGAAAGAAGGATGGATCGCTCATTGTGTATTGACTATCGAGAGTGAACAAGATGACGATTAAGAACAAGTATCCGTTGCCACGGATTGATGATTTGTTTGACCAATTGCAAGGAGCAACGGTGATTTTCTAAGATCGATCCGAGATCAGGATACCATCAACCGAGGATTAAGGAGTCCGATGTTCCGAAATCAGCGTTCGTAACTCGCTACGGGCATTATGAGTTTGTAGTGATGCCGTTTGGTCTCACTAACGCACTGCTATATTTATGCAATTAATGAACCGTGTGTTCATTGAATTTTGGATAAATTTGTGGTCGTGTTTATTGATGACATTCGGTGTATTCTAAGAGTCCTAAGAACATGCCCGGATTTGCGGATTGTATTGGAACTCTTGAGAAACGAGCAATTGTACGCCAAACTTTCTAAATGTGAATTCGGATAAAGGAAGTAATGTTCCTCGGCCATGTGGTGTCACTAAAGGAGTCCGAGTAGATCCTCGAAGATCGAAGCAATATTGGATTGGAAGCCTCCAAAGAACGTGAAAGAGGTCCAAGCTTCTTAGGACTTGTTGGATATTACCGTCGATTCGTGGAAGGGTTTTCTAAAATCTCCCGCCCACTTACTCGACTTTCGCAGTAAAACTCAAAAGTTTGAGTGGAGCAGTCGTGTCAGACTAGTTTTGATGAGTTAAAGAAGAAATTGACAACGGCACCGATTCCATCACTTCCGCGGGGAACTGAAGGATTCATAGTTTATAGTGATGCTTCGAACCAAGGACTTGGGTGCGTGTTGATGCAGAATGATAAGGTGATCGCTTATGCGTCGCGACAACTGAAACCTTATGAAGTGAGTTACCCGACACATGATTTGGAACTAGCAGCAGTGGTTTTTGCCTTGAAGATTTGGAGGCATTATCTCAGACGGACTCACCGCCGATCTTTACGGATCATAAGAGTCTCAAGTACATATTCAGTCAGAAAGAGTTGAATATGCGGCAAAGAAGATGGTTGGAACTGATTAAGGACTATGACTTGGAGATTTTATATCATCCAGGCAAAGCGAATGTAGTGGCCGATGCACTTAGACGCAAGCCTGTCTCTATTCAGATGCTGGAGACACTGACCTCCCAACTTAGCCTTCAGCGAGAGATGATTCGTGAAGGGATTGAAGTGTGGTTACAGAGAGTCCAGTGGACAATCGCGGCGTGATGGAGATAACTTCGTCATTAACCGAAGAAATCAAATCTAGACAGGCAGATGATCCTCTGATGATTCGGTTGCATGACGAAGTGATCAAAGGAAAGGCCCCCGGATTCATAATTCATGACGATGGAATTTTGAGATTTCAGGACCGACTCTGCATTCCCGATGTTGATGTTCTGAAACAGACGATTATGAAGGAAGCTCATAGTTCGCCCTATTCTATCCACCCGGGCACCAAGAAATGTATAAGGACTTGAAGCGAATTTACGGTGGGGCAACATGAAGAAAGACGTAGCGGACTATGTTTCAAATGCTTGACTTGTCGGTTAAGATCGAGCATCAACGGCCTGCTGGAATGTTGAAGCCGCTCCCGATCCCTGAATGGAAGTGGGAGGACATATCAATGGACTTTATCACTAATATGCCGAAAACCAGGACAGGAATGAACATGATTTGGGTGATAGTTGATCGTTTAACCAAATCGGCTCATTTTCTAGGCATTAAGGATACGTGGGGACCAGAGAGGTTGGCACGAGTCTTTATTTCAGAGATAGTTCGATTGCATGGTACGCCGAAGACCATTGTTTCTGATCGAGACGGCCGTTTTGTGTCTCACTTTTGGAAGGCAGTTCATAAGGCCTTGGGGACCGAATTGAACTTCAGTACAGCTTATCACCCGCAGTCTGATGGACAATCTGAGAGAACTATACAAACGGTGGAAGATATGCTAAGGGCCTGTGCCTTAGATTGGTCAAACGATTGGGAAGTTCATCTACCATTGATTGAATTTACTTACAACAATAGTTGGCATGCTTCCATTAAGATGGCACCGTTTGAGGCATTATACGGAAGGAGATGCAGATCGCCCTTATGTTGGGACGATTCATCGGACTTGATCGGAACATAACGAGAGTTGATCGAGCTGACTCGATAGTAGATAGCATTGATTCGTTAAAGGCCGTTGACCGCCCAGAGTCGCGAGAATCCTATGCGGACGCACGCCGCCCATTGGAGTTCGCACGAGATCACGTACTTCAAGGTTTCTCCTACCCGGGAATCTTTTGTTTCGGTAGGAAAGGAAAGCCGAGTCCGAGATATATCGGACCATTTGAGATCCTCGAGAGAGTTGGGAGTTAGCCTCAGATTAGCATTACCGCCGTCATTGTGTCATGTTCATAACGTGTTCCACGTATCCCGATTGCGGAGATATATACGAGATCCCACCATATCATCGATTTGGCGAGATCGAAGTCGAGCGAGATGGGACGTTTGAAGAAAGACTACCAAGATACTCGAGAGTCGAGTTAAGCAACTGAGGAACAAGTCAATCGTTTTGGTCAAAGTTCAGTGGTCACGTCATGGAACGGAAAAAGCCACTTGGGAAACGGAAGCTGATATGAAGTTTAGATATCCCGAGTTATTTTCGTCTTGAGTTTCGGGACGAAACTCCTTTTTAGTAGGAGAGTATGTAATATCCGGATTTATTACAGTGTATTTCATCTGTATTCAAACCATGTATTATTTCGGATTGGTGATTTTGATTATTGGAGTATGATATTTAGTGCATTAATATCATTGTACATAAGTATAGCAACTTGCAAAATTGCTCAAACAACCTCGTGATAGCGCACGTTAAGAATGTATCTTAACGCGCGCTTATCGGCCATTATTAGCGCACGCTATGCGGGTATGAGTAACGTGTGCTAAGGACTCAATTATTGAGCGGGCGGTGGCTCGTGCGCCAATGGACATGGGTCCGGATAAGATTCCCGCTGACGCACCCGGACAAAATCTGAAGTCAACCATTATTAGCGCACGCTAAGGGATGCTTAGTAGCGTGCGCTAACTTATCAATAATGCAGAAAATTATAAATGGGACATCAACCGTGTTGGCTTGCATTTCTTTCGCACTTTCCTCAACCTTGAGAGTTCAGAGAGTTGTAGAAATACTCTTATACACTTAGAACACATATTGTTGATGTTTCTACATTGGTTACCACGTGGAATGTTCATGGAAGTGGAATAGCACCTTGGAAGGGCATACAACCAACCGGAGTTGGATTCTACCTTACGGTTCAGTGATTTCGTCATTTTAAGGTATGTTCAATCTATCTCCAGACTTAGAGTTGGATTCTAACGATTTGGATGCTCATGTTAACAAGATATGGATTTTCATAGATGAATTATCCAAGTATATCATGTTTGGAATAGTGAGTTGAATAAGCCTTGAATACCTTGATTATAATCATCATGATTCGAATCTTAGTACACTGAATATGTGAAGAGAAGCTTCTATCATTGGTTAACCGAATCTAATAGATGATTTCATAGTAATCTTGGACTAGACGTTAACATCCTTATTGTTAGATAAATCTAAAGGTTTGATCATGGAAGGATTTATCTAGTATATGTAGGACGTTTATCAACTTCAGTGGGATAATATGGACTGATATAGAGGTGTTGATATCAACCGTTTAGCTTTTCGTATTGTCGTATGAAGATTTGAAGTCGGAAAAGAATATGGTTTTATATTGGCAGATTGCAGTTTATGAACTTTTGACCGTTAATCGAATTGTTTAACATTCATACGACGTGAGATAAATCCTATATCATTTCTTTTGTTAAGGTTTGGTCTCATTACGCGATTGATTGAGGAGGACGACCTTCGAGTGTTCATTTTCGTGGAAGTATTGTTATTGTCTTCAAATCGAGGCAAGTACCTTAATTGTTTTATGTATTGTTGTTATACATATTGTCGTGCATGTATGTCGTTATTGTGTGTCCACCTCGTGTTGGTCCGACGGGATCATCGGGGGATCTATGCTAGCGCATACTGGATCATCGGACGGGTTTTTCCACCACGGGTTGGTCCGACGATCATCGTGGGTTCTAGGCGGAACGCATTTGGATCGATGGAACTACCATGTGTATGTATTGATATCATGTTGTGATTATCAGTTGTGTATGTTATGTTTGAGTTTCTCGTAGGAGAAGACTCGTTGGTATTTTGTCGTTTACGTTATCATTATTATTCACCGTGAGATATGAATAATATGATGTGGTACTTGTACTAGCATCGTTGTGCTAACCCCTTCGGGGGTGAACATTTTGTTTGTGTTCAGGATCCAGGAGAGATGGGAAACAACCACTGGAACAGTATGACGACGAGGGTGCAGAGTGATGTCCCGACCGGGTTTACTTATCTGTTATTTATTCGTTATTTCAATAAGTACTCGAGTACGAAGTCGGTTGTGATATTTTGAATTTGGTGATATATTATTAAGTTTTGTTGAACAATTGTACTATTCCTGTATTGGGTCAGAACTGATGTACTGTAATTCCGTTATTTCCATTTATTAGTACCTTTTTATACTTGTTCAATTCTTCAGCCTTGTAAATCCTTACGTAAAGGATTTACGGCGCTGTAATATTCCCGAATATATCGGGGGTGTTACATAACCTAATAGAAATCCCCCTTCCCCTAGGAAGAAAGATTAGCTACTCATTGGTTCATACAAACTAAAATTATAATAGAAATAATTGATATATATAATATATATAGAAACTTTTAATTACTAGAACTTAATGACAATAGATAAAACTTACTTGAATATGATGAATCAAAGTGCAAGAAACACACTTCAAAATTTAACTTCAAACTTGTTTAAAGGTTACAAGCTTACAAAAATTGAAAGTAAAATACTAAGTAAAATACTAAGTGCTTATTGATCAAGCACTTTTCAATTACAAACTAAATGAAAGAAAAACTTCAAACCAAATATAAAATACAAAATAAAATTGAAAGTTCTAAGGAAAATATATTGCTAAAAGAAAGGAGTATTTCTTAGCAAGAAGATGGGTTTTTAGAATTGGTAATTGGTGATTTTGCAATGGATGAAGATATCCTTTTATAGGTGATTTTCAAGAATACAATTGATTATTTAATTCAAAATATCTATTGTAATATCATTTTTTAATTCTTTGTTCACACTTCACCCATGTCTTTGAATTTTCAGATTTTTGACCAAAAAAATATCTTGTGGTTGAGTTCACAAGTTGGTCAAAAGTGGACTAATTTTGCATGGCATCTGCTGAAAAACGGCGATGAAAAACGTCCCAGTTTGCCCCGTGTTGTGCGCCGTTTTGTGGTGACTCGGTCTCTTCCGGAATACGCGCGAGGACACGGCGCTAAATGTCGGCCGTGTGTGAAACGGCCCAAGACACGGCCCTTGTTGCGCCGTATGTGAAACGGCCTATCCTTTTTGCGCCGTGTTATATGGTCGTTTTGCCTTGAAAAATTCCCGTCGTTGGATTTGATCTTGTTTTCCGTCCTCTTTGATGTTTCATGTCAGTAATCTGTAAAATAACCATTTTTAGCTCATGTTTGGACATATATGTAAAATATATATTTTTAATCACAAATCAGTACAATTATGCCCGGAAAAATGAATATTTTGTATATGAATTTTAGATCAATTATGCACTAATCAAATACCCCACACTTAAATTCTTGCTAGTCCCGAGCAAGACTCTTTATTAATCACACACAAAATAAAAATTAAAATAAGACAAAATAAAAAATAAAAAATAATACACACAAATTTAAGAAAAATAATTATATATAAAGATAAAAAGAGATCAAGATGCCATTAATACACAATAACCAACTTTATATAGTAGATAGAAATGAATCAAGATTCAAAATAAATCTACTAACGATTTTGAAGTTAAAACACGGTTTTTATTTTTGTAATTCCAAAATGCATGGTTTTCCCCCCAAAAGGTTGATTATTTCTTTCCCACTCGTGACTTCACACGACTCCCTTTAATGGTTGCTCTCGATCACTCGTTTATTTTTCTACTCAATATGAAGAAGAATTTCATTGGCGTCATCAAATATTGTGATTTTTCACGAAATTGAGTGTATTGAAATTCAGCCGCTAATTAATTCAAGTCTGTTCATAAACTACATCCCTTTTAGTGATAGCTTTCACACCATTATTTGCTAACGTGTAGCTCTTTTCACCAACACAATTTCTATCTTTTTTTTTTTAAAGGTGATAGCTTTCACACTGTTATTTGCTAAAGTGTAGCTCTTTTCACCAATTTTTCTATGAGACGGCAGCTACGCACCAACAATGGTTAGTCCTTTATTTTTCGCAAAATTTTAAGACCCCAAAATTAGGCAGCTGTTGCTGCTCAACACTTCTCCTTTTTGTCATTTTTTTAGGTGATATCTTTCACACCGTTATTTGCTAACGTGTAGCTCTTTTCACCAATGACTCCTTTTTTTTTGGAATAGAATTTTTGCAGAAAATCATTTATTAGTTAAGCATGCAAAATCAAAAACTCCACAAATAAAGTAAATTTCAGTTCTATTTTTCATCAACCGACTGATTCTTCTTTTCTCAAGGTAACGAATGAGTCGATTTTATATGATAACTACAAGGCTTGGAAAGAGAGATTAAGGCTCAAAAAATTTTGGAATATACAATTTTTTACCGGTTAAAATAATTTTAGAAGCTTGTATATAGCTAATTTATTGGTGTTTATGGCCAGATCTAGAAATCTCACAAATAAACAAAATAAATATATATATATATATATATATATATATATACATAAAAAAAAATCAAAGCCAAATAACAAAAATAATCAAATCACACCACAATAATTAAAACATACCACCCCCAAACTTGAAAAAGAAACCGTCCTCGGTTTTTCTAAAAAAAAAAATGATAATAATAAGCAAGAGAAAAAAATACTCCCTGTTATGAAAATCGATGCTTGAGCTACGCCTTTTTGGATCTGCATGAAAAGATATACGAGGCAAAACAACAACAAAAAATAATAAAATATACCCGGAAGTATAACACAATTTTTAAGATGCGCTTCAAGAAAGTCCGAAGAGTCGGCTTACGCTGCCATCAAAGCTTTTATAGTAAAAAAACAAACAATAAAAATTACAGCAATAAAATAACAATACATAAATCGCGCATAGATGCGCGTCAAGAGATCAAGAAGAAACTCCTTAAGCTGCCACCATTTAGCACGATTATTACACACGACAGAAATTAAAAATAACAAGAGGTCTGATATGGGGTATCAAAGGGAGAGGAATGAATCCACTTTTCGTTTTCTCACGGTGAGATCTTCCATCCAGACAATATTAGCTAGAGCTGGATCTGGTTGAGGAACAAATTCAATGAGTTTTTTGGTTAGATCTTCTGGTGTTGTTGCAACGACTATGATTCGTTTAGCACGCTCGGAAATAAAACCTTTTTCAGCAGAGTAGTCGATGAAAGATAGTAAACCATCAAAGAAACCATTGACATTAAGCAGACCTATTGGTTTTTGATGAACATTTAGCTGGGCTCTGGTAACCACATGAAAAAGTTCCTCAAGGGTGCCAAAACCACCGGGAAGAGTGATAAAGGCGCCAGAATTATTTGTCATGTGAGTTATGTGATCTTGCACATTTACAGATCTAAACTCATCTCCAATAGTTGCCCCGGTGATTTTACTTTCAGCCAGAGGTTTTGGAATTACTCCCAACACTCTTACTCCTTCCATATAGGCAGAAGCAGCAGCTCGTCCCATTAATCCTAGACTTCCTCCTCCGTAAACTACATGAATGCATTTTTCTCCTAAAGTACGACCCAAGTTGTCTGCTGCTTCAGTAAAGCATGCATCTTTTCCATAACTAGCTCCACCAAAAATGCAGACTGAGTTAAATCTTTTTGTGGAAGATGATGACTCCATTTTTGAAAAGAATTTTTTTAGAGAGAAAAAGAGAAAAGTACAAGTTTGAGGGATGAATAAAAGAAACAAGCACAATGTTTATTTATAGAAGAAAAAGAAGGTAATAATTGTTTAACAAGTTTGTGATTGCGTTGATTGCGCTTCAACTACTCAATAGAATAATGAATGCATTTATCGCGTATCACATTTTTTTATTCATAAAATCTTACCATACGACAAAAATAAAAGATACTCACGTGTATGTACAGTAGTTGTGATTGTGGCTCACATCTTTCTCTGATTTTACGTTCAGAAACGGCTTAAACGCCTTCTATGAGTCGGGGAGAAGCTTCCCATCCAATTTTCTTACAAATTGGCAAATAGGGTCTTTTAACGTCAGATTCCCAAGACGTTGTTCATATTCTGGTTTAAATTTATTCCACAAACATTGAATTCCATAATATACAAGTCCACTAGGATGCGTGTCAAGAGAAATTTCGATATTATCTAAATTCTCTTTATTCAGACCATCATTAATGAACTGAATTTTATCTTCTCTGTCTGTAGATGGAATTCCTAAAGATCGACATTTTAAATTACAGTTCCATCTAGCACATTTATAGCAAACGGCTAGCATCTTTGCTCGTCGTTTCTTTGCATATGAACTTTTTCCAAGCCCTGGTAAAAATTTAGTCGGTGTTTCTGTGAATTCACCTCCTATTCTTACTTTGGCTTCGATAATGAATCTTATGTCAAAAGGTATGCTTTTATTCATAAGCAACCTCATCCTTTCAAGCCTTGTCTTGTAAATCTTTAAAATTGCATTTTTGCTTAGAAAGGGAAATCTTTTTTCAATTTTATACAATGTTTCTTCCATGACAAAAAAAATTAAAATGAAAAACGATAAAATATCTACAAATATCAGTTGTTTGTGGGAAACTGAAAAATCCGACTTTGATAGTCACAGAGTACCGTTATCCGCTACTTGAATGGACAAAAGAATAAAAGATGCAGAAATAAAGAAAGATAAAATAACAAGATATAAACAAAAGTATACAAAAAATTATATTTGGCCTAAAACAATCCCCGGCAACGGCGCCAAAATTTGATCGGTCAAAAACTTATCCTAAAAATAGGAGTTCTTGAGTCGCTCGCAAATATATACGAGGTAGAAGTAGTTTGTGGTAAGTTCTACCAAGGTCTTTTCTCTCGAGGATTGTCCAACAGGGCTTCGTATAATATTTTATATAGATTGCAAGAAGTAAATACTAAAATATACTAAAATATATTTTTGGGTTTTTAAATATTAACTAAATTAAGTGCACTATATTTTAAACCAAACTAATTTTAATAAGACTATTTTATATAAGACTATTTTTACTAGACTATTTTTAATATTACTATTTTTAATACTACTATTTTTAATAAGACTATTTATATTAAGACTATTTTTAAATAGACTATTTTTTAGTAGACTATTTATACTAGACTATTTATATTAAGACTATTTATACTAGACTATTTTTAACTAGTGAAAATGAATAGAATTAAAATGAGTTCGGAATTTATAAAATCTAGGGGATTACGGGTTCATTAAATTAGGTTTTTAATTAAGTATCGGAATTGATTTATACGGATATAAAAGAAAAACGAATGTTTATCGAGTAATCAACTTTTCACCTCCGTACTTTCGTAATCAAAGATGTCTTAATCACTGTCACTTTTTTAAGATGTTGATAACAAGATTAACACTTGATAGATTGAAAATATGTGTTTCCAATACACTTAACAATCAATCAAGGAGGTTTCACTAGTAGAAATAGGATATGGTCAATCTCTATTTAAACCAATTAGTCCTTTCATTTCTCTAACTTGACTATTTTTAGGATAAACGATCGTTCATCGAGTAATCAACTTTTCACCTCCGTACTTTCGTAATCAAAGATGTCTTAACCACTTTCGCAATCTTAAGATGTTGATAACAAGATTAACATTTGACAGATTGAAAAGATATGTTTCCAATTCACTCAACAATCAATCAAGAAGGTTTCACTAGTAAAAATAGGATATGATCAATCTCTATTTAAACCAATTAGTCCTAAAAATAGTTTAAATCAATCAAATACTCAATATATAACCTAATAGAAATCCGCCTTCCCCTAGGAAGAAAGATTAGCTACTCATTGGTTCATACAAACTAAAATTATAATAGAAATAATTGATATATATAATATATATAGAAACTTTTAATTACTAGAACTTAATGACAATAGATAAAACTTACTTGAATATGATGAATCAAAGTGCAAGAAACAAACTTCAAAATATAACTTCAAACTTGTTTAAAGGTTACAAGCTTACAAAAATTGAAAGTAAAATACTAAGTAAAATACTAAGTGCTTATTGATCAAGCACTTTTCAATTACAAACTAAATGAAAGAAAAACTTCAAACCAAAAATAAAATACAAACTAAAATTGAAAGTTCTAAGGAAAATATATTGCTAAAAGAAAGGAGTATTTCTTAGCAAGAAGATGGGTTTTTAGAATTGGTAATTGGTGATTTTGCAATGAATGTAGATGTCCTTTTATAGGTAATTTTCAAGAATACAATTGATTATTTAATTCAAAATATCTATTGTAATATCATTTTTTAATTATTTGTTCACACTTCACCCATGTCTTTGAATTTTCAGATTTTTGACCAAAAAAATATCTTGTGGTTGAGTTCACAAGTTGGTCAAAAGTGGACTAATTTTGCATGGCATCTGCTGAAAAACGGCGATGAAAAACGGCCCAGTTTGCCCCGTGTTGTGCGCCATTTTGTGGTGACTCGGTCTCTTCCGGAATACGCGCGAGGACACGGCGCTAAATGCCGGCCGTGTGTGAAACGGCCCAAGACACGGCCCTTGTTGCGCCGTATGTGAAACGGCCTACATAACACGGTCCTTTTTGTGCCGTGTTATATGGTCGTTTTGCCTTGAAAAATTCCCGTCGTTGGATTTGATCTTGTTTTCCGTCCTTTTTGATGCTTCATGTCAGTAATCTGTAAAATAACCATTTTTAGCTCATGTTTGGACATATCTGTAAAATATATATTTTTAATCACAAATCAGTACAATTATGCCCGGAAAAATGAATATTTTGTATATGAATTTTAGATCAATTATGCACTAATCAATTGCTAAGCAACAACCTTCATCTGCTAGCAAGAAGTCCAAGAACCGTAATCAGTCTGACGGCAGTCAGGCCACTTTCAAGAAACCTCGGGTGGGCTCTACTTTTTCTGAGTGACCTCCTGTGACGCCTAAACCTGTGGAATCTCAGTCACGAGCGGCCAGTTCGGCCATCACCTATTTTAACTGTGGGGATCTTGGTCATCTCAGCACCAAGTGTCCGAGTCAGACTATCACGTGTCATAACTGTGGAATTGCTAGGCATAAGGCCCGTTTTTGCCGTAGGGACTCCAAACCTACTCCGACGTCATCTCAGGCCCTGAAACTATAACACCCCCAGATCAAACCGGGAATATTACACGCCGCAGACCCTCTCCGTGAGGATCCACCAGGCTAGACATCAAAACAACACATTACATTACATACCGACGAATCAAAATAACGGACCAACAGACCGATTTGGTCTTTCGTCACTGACTTACAAATCAAAATACATAAACTCATCCAGACTCATACCCACGCAAGGGTAAAATACTTGCAACAACGAACAATAAGACAGCGGAAAAGACAATACAATGGACTCGACTAATCGAACCCAAAAGCGCCTTCGTGTGATTAGTATCATTCGTCTTTCATCATCCCTCGTACCGATCCTGTGTCTTGCTCCCGAAAACTTGCATGTACCTGGACACAATACAGATATCCACCCCCCGATTACTCGGGGGTTAGCAAAACTCCACTGTTTCGCTAGTGCAAGTATAAAGTGCAAATACGAGACATACACAACACATTCCAAGAATACAACGAAAGACTTCCCGAGGTATATTTAGTTAAAAATAGTTCAAGTCTTGAAAGTAGAAACGAAGTAAGTAAGCACTTTGAAAACACTTCCAAATCTCGGGAGTTTTGAAAACATTTGAAATTGAAAAGTTCTTAATTCCTCGAATGTCATTTAGGATCACAGCCCCAAAGTTCTTTTTCCAAAATATAAATCCGTTAACAAAATACGGGGTCCACGGCCCAACCATTTCGATCACGAAACACAGGGCCAACTGTAACACCCCAAACTAGGCGGATATTACAGTGCCGTAGATCCCCAACTGGGACCCACCAGGCAAATGAAAATGAATGAATTACATAGGATAAATGTAGTACCGAACCACATTACAACAATAATTACTCCGATGAGGAGTTTAGTTACAACACACCAGACAATATCAATACTAGTGTATTTTATATGAAGATAAAATACACAACACTGAATGAAACGGAGTATCCAAATGAAAGTCTGCAGCGGAAAATAAAGGACAATAACATGAATAACTGAAAGATCGGGGCCCCCTACTAGTATCACTGGGACACCTCGACATCAACATGCTATTCCCGTGCTTTTGCCTTGCCATGACCTGAAAACAAAATATCCCCAAACGGGTCGATTAAATGAACAACAATCCTCCAGAGTTGAATAAACACAATCATATAATATGTAGTATAAACCACAAGTTCGATCAAAATGAAACGGTTAGACTATAACCCAATCTTGTTGAAAACATACGCAATCAAACATGCTATATGAATCAACTAACAGTATGGCTCAAAGGGTGGCGCCACACTACGCCCGGGATGGAAATGTGTCCATGCACAAGCCACCAACGAGTATCGATCGAATACACGCGTGGTCTTGTGCCTAATCAGTCTCACGAAGCAATCGACTCGTGTGCACAGTCCAATGTGAGGTCAACAACCAACACACGACATAAATGTGCCCGACATGAAAATCCTACACATACCAACCGGCACGCCAGTATGACCCGGAATGCCACGATATAACAAAAGTGACATCGAAAATGAATAATGACTCACCGAGATGGAATGATAGTGAAGTAAATGACAGCTCAATGAAATGATTGGAACCGCTGCTCCTTATGATCAAGTGATTAATTGACAATAACAAGTTTTGATACGGTTAATACAATGATGAATGAGTTATGATTATGAATGAACAACAACAAAAGGGATGAATATCCTTTTAACCGAGTAAGAATTAACTTACACAATACCGGTGACAATTATCCTTCCACGAACAATCTCCTAATTGAGATATCGGTCGCTCGAACAACCTTGAATTATACAATATCCAACAACCCGTTCAATATACGAATCAAACACGAATATAACGAACTCAAAACATCGATACGATTAAACCAAGTCCATTGAGGCATTAAATCAAACACGTTGCGTCCAAACTCCGATTGTTTACAATCAAACCTCAAAAACCAATATCAAATCCCCCAAGAAGGGTTTCAAACCAACAAAACATCTTTAATACGATTAATAATCCAAAACGAATATCCAAAAACGTGATTATAACGACAATTAATCGAAAACCCCCAATTTCAACTCGATAATCAAAGTGTTCTTGAATAATCCTTCAATAATCCAATGAATCCTTATACAAACTCATAATCATATACATATCCCTTCATATAACATGATTATAACGTCCAAAACATCATATCTCAACACAAAATCGAAATCCAAGGTGTTGAAGAAATTACCTCTTGAAGATCCAATCACTATGAATCGAAGAACACGCGATAGATCGATGATCCGAGCTTCACAATCGAATGAAAATGATTAAAAACCACACTCAAGTGATAGGTGAAGAGAATTCTCTCCCTCAAGCCTCTCTCTCTCTCTCGTATGAAGGTGGAAGAAATGGAAGGAATGAGTTGAAATGCTGAAAAAACGAAAATATAGGGGTTGACTGCCCTGTCGGACACGGCCCGTGCCGATCGGCACGGCCGCGGCACGCAACTGGCCGGCAGGGACTCGACCGTGTCCTGCTTGACATGGTCGCGGCGCGAAGGGGCCTACCGATAGTGACCTGCCGATAGTGACTCGGCATTGACTCGACCGTGTCCTGGAACACGGTCGGGCGTCTGGGCAGTCGGTTCTGGCTTATCCGGAAGAGTTTGACTCGGCCGTGCCAGACGACACGGTCGAGTCCTGTGGGCAGAGACTTCGGCATTTCCGGACGAGTACAGCACGGGCCATGTCGGACGACACGGCCGAGTTCGGTCGGCAGTGATCGGCCAATAACTGAAAAATGAGCGGGTGAGCTAAAACGACCATAACTCTCTCGTCCGGACTCCGATTGACTCACCGTTTGAACCATTGGAAATCAAACTCGATTCTCTATAATATTGCAAAGATTCAGAATTTTTGGAGTTACCAAAAATTAATGGTGATCTAACAAAGTCGAACTCATATGTGGAAAGTTGAAACAATGGACAATAACGATACACAACTCGAAGTTTTTCCGAACGGTGAACACGGGTGAATGAACATGATTGATGAATGATTATAAATGATTGAAAATGTAACACCCCAAACTAGGCGGATATTACAGTGCCGTGAATCCCCGACTGGGACCCACCAGGCGAATGAAAATGATGAATTACATAATATAATTGTAGTACCGAACCACATTATATTACCAAATACTCCGATGAGGAGTTTAAGTACATTACACCAGGACAAAACAGAATACTAGTATATTTTATATGAAGATAAAATACACCACCCTGAATAAATAAACATCTCAAACGGAATTTGCAGCGGAAAAAATACAAATGACGGAATGACTGAAATGACTGAAAATGACTGAAAATGACTGAACAAACGGAATGACTGGGGCCCCCTACTAGTATCACTGGGACTCGTCGATGTCAACATGCTCTTCCCGTGCCTTTGCCTTGCCGTGACCTGAAAACAAAATCCCCCAACGGGGTCAGTTACACAGAACAACAATCCTCAAGAGTTGAAATTACACAATCATGAATTAACTGAAGTTATGAAATATCCTTAGTTATGAATTACGCTGAAGAGGAGTATCATAGTACGCCCGTAATGTTCTGTGCAAGTGTACAAGACGAATGATCGGACACACCCATCCTTGTACCTAATTAGTCTCACGGAGGTAAGCGTTACCGTGTGCACGGTCCGATGTATCGGTGAACCCAATACATGACCATCGTGTGCCCGACTAAAAATTCCACACATCCACACCCGACCACGCAATATGAACCCGGAAGGTCACATGAACGAGAATGACCATGATGATTATCAATGAATAATAATTAGACAAGGCCAAGATGACTCACCGATATGAAAATAATAGTGACGTGATTGATGACCCAATGAAATGATTTGGAACCGCTGCTCGTGAATGAAATGATTATTCGACAATTACAAGTCTCAAAATGATTAATATTATGATGAATGAATTATGATTATGAGCAATCAACAACAAAAGGAATGAGTATCCTTTTAACCGAGTAAGGTTTAACTTACACAACAACGATGAAGAATGTCCGTCCACGAACAACGTCCTAACCAAGATACCGGTCGCTCGAACAACCTTGAATAACAATAATTACCAACAATCGTTCAATACACGCATCAAACAACAAAACACGACTAACCCAAAGGTCGAAACAATGATAATCAAACTCATAGGGCATTCCAACGAATACATAACCAACCACACAACTCCGGAAATATCCAATCCCGAATATGTCGAAACCCACACCAAAAATGAGTATTTCGAACTAACAAAACACTTCAATGATATCAATAATCCATTAGGAATCCATAATTCATGATTACAACAACATCGATCGGAAAATCCCCAATTAACCGAAGTCAACCCCAAGGGTTCTTGAAATAATTCCGAAAATAACCATTAAATCCGTAGGAATACATTTATCCAAGGTAGATAATCCATATCTAACATATTCCAATGATAATCCAAGCTTACACGAAGAAATCGGAAGGAAAAACCCAAAAATCCGAAATTCTAGATCCAAGAAATTAATACCTTTGATTCGATGTTTGGAGATGATGAAGTGATGATTATTCCAACTCAAAGACTTGAAGATGATGATTGATGATTACACCTTGAAGGATACTCTCAAAATCGCCCAAATCGCCAAGAACCGACGAGAGAAAGAGATTAGAATGATAAATGACGAACTCTGACTAAACTGTCCAATTTATAGTCAGTCCAGGTTAGCGTGCGCTAGCCCTTGTGCGTAGCGTGCGCTAACGAGTAATTTGGGTAGTCCAGTACCCACTGTCCGAACACGGTAGCGCGCGCTACGTACCTTTTTGTAGCGTGCGCTACGGCCATACTACTAGCGTACGTTAATACTCATAGTTAGCGTGCGCTAACGAATAATTTGATGCCCAGTACTGGAGTCCAGAAACTGCCTGCTCTCTGATCTGACCTCGATAGCGTGCGCTACAACCATCATTTAGCGTGCGCTATACAATCGGTTGCGTACGCTAAAAACAACACATAGCGTGCGCTATGAATTAATCCAATGCGCCCAAAGAGCCACTGGACTCAACTCGACCGTCCTTAGCGCGCTACACCACATATTAGCATGCGCTACTACAACTCACTAGCGCGCGCTACTTCCCATTTATAGCGTGCGCTACTTATAACTCACTGCAGTCCGGTACCTTACGGATCGCAGCCTGTGGTAACCTTAGCGTGCGCTAAAGATGAGTGGTAGCGTGCGCTACCTATACCCAATTAGCGTACTCTAAAAAGAGTACGTAGCGTGCGCTACTCCTCACGCATACTCGCAACGAAAATGACAATGACGATAAACACGGACGAAACCCCAATCGATTAGTGATGAATGACGATTGATACACGATACAATTACTCGAATGATGAATACCATGACTGAATCTGAGTGACAAATGATCAATAATGAATGAAATTATCGAGTATCGCCATCGAATGATAAATACCGGATGATAATTATCAATTACAACCGGGTATTACATACACCCCCCCTTAAAAGAGTTTCGTCCCCGAAACTAAGGGTCAAACAACTCGGGATAACTCTCCCGCATACTATCCTCGGTTTCCCAAGTAGCCTCTTCGACTCCGTGTCTAGACCACTGAATTTTAACCAAAGGAATCGTCTTATTCCTCAACTGTTTGATTCGTCGTTCTAACACTCGCATAGGACGTTCCTCATATGAATGATCGTCGGCGATCTCGATTTCGTCGAACTGAAGTATGTGACTCGGGTCAGCAACATACTTCCGCAACTGAGTGACGTGAAACACATTATGAATTCGGCTCAACGCCGGAGGTAAAGCCAATCGATAAGCTAACTCGCCTACTCGATCCAAAATCTGAAACGGTCCAATGAATCTCGGACTCAACTTACCCCTCTTCCCAAAACGGAAGATACCACGACTCGGGGATACCTTGACCAACACATGGTCACCAGCCTCGAACTCTAATGGTCGATTTACGGTTATCCGCATATGATTTCGGCCGACTCACATTGCCAACAAACGACTCCTGATCAAAGTTACCTTCTCACGGGCGGCTATAAGCATATCGGGCTCGATGCCGATTGATTCTGATAAGTCGTCCCAACACAACGGAGATCGACAACGACGACCATACAAGGCCTCGTAAGGTGCCATCTTGATCGAAGCATGCCAACTATTATTATACGTGAACTCGATCAATGGTAGTTGGGCTTCCCAATCGTCTTTCCAATCGAGGACGCATGCCCTCAACATGTCCTCTAATGTCTGAATGGTCCTCTCTGATTGTCCGTCGGACTGAGGATGAAAAGCGGTACTGAGATTAAGCTGAGTCCCCATAGCACGATGAACTGATTTCCAAAAATGCGACACAAACCGTCCGTCACGATCGGAAACGATACTTTTAGGAGTACCGTGCAGTCTGACTATCTCTTTGATGAACAGTTGAGCAAGTCTCTCGGGACCCCATGTCTCCTTGATCTCAAGGAAATGAGCTGATTTAGTTAAGCGGTCCACGATCACCCAGATCTTATTCATGCCACGACAACTCGTCGGCAAACTCGTGATGAAATCCATAGAAATGTCTTCCCACTTCCATTCGGGAATAGGAAGAGGTTTCAGCATACCCGCCGGTCGATGATGTTCAATCTTTACTTGTTGACAGGTTAAGCATCTCGAAACAAATTCTGCGACTTCTCACTTCATATTACTCCACCAGTAATTTTGTTTCAAGTCCTTGTACATCTTGCTAGACCCCGGATGAACAGAATAAGGGGTAGCATGAGCTTCTTTCAAAATCGAGTTTTTCAACTCGTCATTTGCCGGTACACACAACCGATTCTTAAACCTCAAAAGTCCATCCTCGTGGACCACAAATCCAGGGGCTTTCCCCTGAGCCACATCCTCTCGGATGCGCAACAATGATGGGTGCGAACCCTGATTCTCTCGAATTGCCTCCTCGAGTGATGATGAAATCTCTAACATACAAAGCTGCCCCTGAACTCGCTGAAGCCAGACCTCGATCTCGGGTCTAAGGAATTCCTGCTGAAGCTCCTTCTGAACGGTTAAACGGGCAATCATCTGCTCCTGAACGGACTTACGACTCAGGGCATCGGCGACAACGTTCGCCTTGCCCGGGTGGTAGAGGATCTCAATATCATAATCTTTGATTAATTCCAACCACCGTCTCTGACGCATATTTAACTCCTTCTAAGTAAATATATACTTTAAACTCTTATGATCGGTGAATATCTGACAGGTAACACCATAAAGATAATGACGCCAAATTTTCAAAGCGAACACCACTACGCTAGCTCCGTGTCGTGGGTCGGATAATTAACCTCGTAAGGTCTCAATTGCCGTGAAGCATAGGCACAACTTTCCTGTTATGCATGAGTACACATCCGAGACCCGTCTGACGCATCACTATAGACCACAAATCCTTCCGTCCCTCGCGGCAAGGAAAGTACAAAGCCGACATTAACCGGCTCTTGAGTTCCTCAAAACTCCGTTGACACGCGTCGGACCACGTGTATTTCTTATCCTTCCGCAAAAGGTTCGTTAAGGGTTGAGCGATTCTAGAAAATCCCTCTACAAATCGCCGATAATAACCCGCTAATCCGAGGAAACTTCGGATTTCCTTAACGTTCTTCGGAGGTAGCTAATCTCGAATAGCCTCCGTCTTTTGAGGGTCGACACGAACTCCGTCTGATGAAATTACATGTCCGAGAAAAGTCACTTCGGATATCCAGAACTCACATTTGGAAAACTTCCCATAAAGTTGTTCTCGTCTCAACACGTCGAGCACTTGATGAAGGTGAAACTCGTGTTCCTCCCGGTCACGAGAATAAATCAAAATGTCATCGATGAAGACAACAACAAACTGATCCAAAAAGTCGATGAAAACCCGATTCATTAACTCCATGAATACCGCAGGTGCATTAGTCAATCCGAACGGCATAACCACAAACTCATAATGACCATAGCGTGTTCGAAACGCCGTCCTCGCGATGTCCGATTCTCGGATCCGCAACTGATGATATTCAGACCTTAAGTCGATCTTGGAGAATACTGAAGCTCCCTGAAGTTGATCTAAGAGATCATCAATACGGGGTAAGGGATACTTATTCTTGATCGTCACCCTGTTCAACTCCCGATAATCAATACATAAGCGGAATGAACCATCCTTCTTCTTGACAAACAACACTGGTGCTCCCCACGGGGACGCACTCGGTCGGATATAACATTTCTCGAACAACTCCTCAAGTTGGTTCTTTAATTCCTGCATTTCGGTCGGGGCCATCCGGTACGGTGCCTTCGATATCGGGGACGCATTGTGCTCCAACTCAATCGTGAATTCCACATCCTCTCGTGGAGGCAAACTGTAACTCGTCTGAAAAACATCGGCATATTCCTCACTACCGGAATATCCGTCAACATTATCGATGATTTCTGTTTTGGTCATAAAGCACCAATAACCAACACACCCCGATTGAGTAACCTTACCGCTTTCATCAAATTAATGACTTTACTGTAATGGGGATTACCTCCCGAAACACACATTCAACCCCATCGTTCAAATGATAGTGACCATACGCTTACGGACACTAATGATGGCATCATGACGATCCATCCAATCAATACCCAAGATGATGCCGCCCTCGGCAAATCTACCACGATTAGGTCCGCCGCCATACACGACCATGAAATCGAATCGACAATTACGAATTTCACGACACGATAATTCGCCTACCATCGGGTAGGCCATTGACATAAGGCTCACAACTAGTAGCACTACCTGCACGTAGTCTACTCAAGCATGACTCGAAATGAATGAATGCGATGCACCAAGATCAAAAAGGGTACACACAGTTGAGATAGAATATCGAGTGTACCCGAGATCATTCGGGCCTGGATCATCGGTCTTCTTTATCTCATAAATCCGGCTTGCTAGTCCCGCACCGACGCTCCTGTCACGGCTAAAAGCTCCACCTTTAGTCGCTCCTGTCGTTTTAAACGACGCTGATTGAGTGGCCTGATTCTGAACGGCTGACTGCTTAGGTGCCTGAGATGACGTCTGAGTAGGTTTGGAGTCCCTACGGCAAAAACGGGCCTTATGCCCAGCAATCCCACAATTATGACACGTGATAGTCTGTCGAGGACACTTGGTACTGAGGTGACCAAGCTCCCCACAGTTAAAACAGGTGATGGCCGAACTGGCCGCTCGAGACTGAGATTCCGCGGGTTTAGACGACACAGGAGGTCGCTCAGAAAAAGCAGAGCCCGCACGGGGTTTCTTGAAAGTTGTCTGACCGCCTTCAGACTGATTACGATTCTTCGATTTCTTGCTAGCAGACGAAGGTTGCTGCTTAGCAATTTCCTTAGCAGTAAGCTCGTAGGTGAGAGCTTTCTCAATGAATTCGGCCAACGTGGTGCAATTATGATTAAGTAACTGAAGTCTCATACGGGGTTTCAGCCTCTTGCTGAAATACTTGATCTTATCCGCCTCTGAATGAATGATGGATGAGGCGAAAGGAAGAAGTTCCTGAAATTTCTCGGCAATGGCGAGAACATCCTCGTCTGTTGAGGGGTCGGGGGTGAGCAATTCTGACAGCTTGGCCTCTCTGAGTGGGGCCGGATAATACCTCTTCATCATGAGAGTCTTGAACTGATCCCAAGTACAAGATCCTTCGGTGGGCTTCAACGATAACCACCAAGAATGTGCGCTCTACCTGTAGTAAGCCGCAACGAAACTTTGTGTCCCTGACACTCTACCATAGCAAACAACTTCTCGAAATGCTTGAGCCAATGAATGATATCTCGGCCGCACGAGCCCTCAAAAGTAGGTGGCCTCCGCGAGAGATATCGCCGATGATATTACTCACATTCCTCTCTTGCCTCCGAGGTGGCGGCGAGGAGCTCGCTGATTTTGATTGACGGAGTTATGCATCGTCTCCATCAATCGAGCCATCCGGGTCATTTGGGCCATCATGCCCCGCATAAAAGCGAGTGGGTCAACCCGAACACCCTCGACCGAGCCGTGTCCTGTACGACTCCCGATAGTGAATGATCGCGTCCTGTGTGAATGAGTGGCGCTGGCCGCCGCTCGATGAATTAGCATTATTCCTCGCGTTTGCACGTGTATTCACACGAGCTCTGGATTCGCCCGCCCACGGCCTCGTCCTCCACATCCTCTCGCCACCTTTCCATATCAAGTGGAAAGTCATATGATGATTATATATCTCGCATGAGTATCACATTATGATTATATTATGAAATGATGAAAATGAGCATACGCACTCAAATACAATGATTACATGAATGATTAATTGACGTGACATGATTATCTCGATGAAGTTATCAAATGATTATCTTGAATGAGTTAACAAGATTAATGATTCGATCTTCCCGATCAACAATCGAACAATGAAATGAATTGATCGCTTAATGAGTTAACTCGACCGTCCCCGTCAAAATGACAATGATGATTGAGGATTGTTAATCGATGAATTATGAATGAATGATTAATGCCGTAAATTATACCATGGCATTAGAAATCTTACGCTTCTTGGTCCGATTGGCTCGGCATTTGCACAGTCACACGTGACGCGAAAGTCCAATGATACTAGTCCGATGACGATGATTTCAAACGAGACATGACTTGGAGGGTAGTATTCAAAACCACGCTCCGATACCAACTCGTAACACCCCAAACTAGGCGGATATTACAAGGCCGTGAATCCCCGATCGGGACCCACTGTGCAAATGAAAATGATGAATTAAATAATATAATTGTAGTACCGAACCACATTATATTACCAAATACTCCGATGAGGAGTTTAAGTACATTACACCAGACAAACAGAATACTAGTATATTTTATATGAAGATAAAATACACCACCACGAATAAATAAACATCTCAAACGGAATTTGCAATGAAAAAATACAAATGACGGAATGATCAAATGATCAAAATGATCGAAAATGATCGAACAAACGGAATGATCGGGGCCCCTACTAGTATCATCGGACTCGCCGCCGTCAACATGCTCTTCCGTGCCTTTGCCTTGCCGTGACTAAAACAAAATCCCAACGGGCCGATTACAAAGAACAACAATCCTCAAGAGTTGAAATTACACAATCATGAATTAATCAAGTTATGAAATATCCTTAGTTATGAATTACGCCAAGAGGAGTATCATAGTACGCCCGTAATGTTCTCGCAAGTGTACAAGACGAATGACCGGACACACCCGTCCTTGTACCTAATTAGTCTCACGGAGGTAAGCGTTACCGTGTGCACGGTCCGATGTATCGGTGAACCCAATACATGACCATCGTGTGCCCGACTAAAAATTCCACACAGCCACACCCGGCCACGCAATATGAACCCGGAAGGTCACATGAACGAGAATGACCATGATGATTATCAATGAATAATAATTAGACAAGGCCAAGATGACTCACCGATATGAAAATAATAGTGACGTGATTGATGACCCAATGAAATGATTTGGAACCGTCGTTCCTCGTGAATGAAATGATTATTCGACAATTACAAGTCTCAAAATGATTAATATTATGATAAATGAATTATGATTATGTGCAATCAACAACAAAAGGAATGATTATCCTTTTAACCGAGTAAGGTTTAACTTACACAACAACGATGAAGAATGTCCGTCCACGAACAACGTCCTAACCAAGATACCGGTCGCTCGAACAACCTTGAATAACAATAATTACCAACAATCGTTCAATACACGCATCAAACAACAAAACACGACTAACCCAAAGGTTGAAACAACGATAATCAAACTCATAGGGCATTCCAACGAATACATAACCAACCACACAACTCCGGAAATATCCAATCCCGAATATGTCGAAACCCACACCAAAAATGAGTATTTCGAACTAACAAAACACTTCAATGATATCAATAATCCATTAGGAATCCATAATTCATGATTACAACAACATCGATCGGAAAATCCCCAATTAACCGAAGTCAACCCCAAGGGTTCTTGAAATAATTCCGAAAATAACCATTAAATCCGTAGGAATACATTTATCCAAGGTAGATAATCCATATCTAACATATTCCAATGATAATCCAAGCTTACACGAAGAAATCGGAAGGAAAAACCCAAAAATCCAAAATTCTAGATCCAAGAAATTAATACCTTTGATTCGATGTTTGGAGATGATGAAGTGATGATTATTCCAACTCAAAGACTTGAAGATGATGATTGATGATTACACCTTGAAGGATACTCTCAAAATCGCCCAAATCGCCAAGAACCGACGAGAGAAAGAGATTAGAATGATAAATGACGAACTCTGACTAAACTGTCCAATTTATAGTCAGTCCAGGTTAGCGTGCGCTAGCCCTTGTGCGTAGCGTGCGCTAACGAGTAATTTGGGTAGTCCAGTACCCACTGTCCGAACACGGTAGCGCGCGCTACGTACCTTTTTGTAGCGTGCGCTACGGCCATACTACTAGCGTACGTTAATACTCATAGTTAGCGTGCGCTAACGAATAATTTGATGCCCGATCGGAGTCCGTAAACCGCCGCTCTCTCGATTCGACTCGATAGCGTGCGCTACAACCATCATTTAGCGTGCGCTATACAATCGGTTGCGTACGCTAAAAACAACACATAGCGTGCGCTATGAATTAATCCAATGCAGTCCAGTAGCCACTGGACTCAACCTGATCTGTCCTTAGCGCGCGCTACACCACATATTAGCATGCGCTACTACAACTCACTAGCGCGCGCTACTTACCATTCGTAGCGTGCGCTACTTATAACTCACCTGCAGTCGAGTACCTTCTGGACTGCAGCCAGGGTAACCTTAGCGTGCGCTAAAGATGAGTGGTAGCGTGCGCTACCTATACCCAATTAGCGTACGCTAAAAGGAGTACGTAGCGTGCGCTACTCCTCACGCACAGCTCGCAACAAAAATGACAATGACGATAAACACGGCACGAAACCCCAATCAGATTAGTGATGAATGACGATTGATACACGATACAATTACTCTGAATGATGAATACCATGACTGAATCTGAGTGACAAATGATCAATAATGAATGAAATTACTGAGTATCAGTTACTGAATGATAAATACTGGATGATAATTACTGAATTACAACCGGGTATTACATACACCCCCCCTTAAAAGAGTTTCGTCCCCGAAACTAAGGGTCAAACAACTCGGGATAACTCTCCCGCATACTATCCTCGGTTTCCCAAGTAGCCTCTTCGACTCCGTGTCTAGACCACTGAATTTTAACCAAAGGAATCGTCTTATTTCTCAACTGTTTGATTCGTCGTTCTAACACTCGCATAGGACGCTCCTCATATGAATGATCGTCGGCGATCTCGATTTCGTCGAACTGAAGTATGTGACTCGGGTCAGCAACATACTTCCGCAACTGAGAGACGTGAAACACATTATGAATTCGTCTCAACGCCGGAGGTAAGGCCAATCGATAAGCTAACTCGCCTACTCGATCTAAAATCTCAAACGGTCCAATGAATCTCGGACTCAACTTACCCCTCTTCCCAAAACGGAAGATACCACGACTCGGGGATACCTTGACCAACACATGGTCACCAGCCTCGAACTCTAATGGTCGACGACGGTTATCTACATATGATTTCTGTCGACTCTGCACTGTCAACAAACGACTCCTGATCAAAGTTACCTTCTCACGGGCGGCTATAAGCATATCGGGCTCGATGCCGATTGATTCTGATAAGTCGTCCCAACACAACGGAGATCGACAACGACGACCATACAAGGCCTCGTAAGGTGCCATCTTGATCGAAGCATGCCAACTATTATTATACGTGAACTCGATCAATGGTAGTTGGGCTTCCCAATCGTCTTTCCAATCGAGGACGCATGCCCTCAACATGTCCTCTAATGTCTGAATGGTCCTCTCTGATTGTCCGTCGGACTGAGGATGAAAAGCGGCATCGAGATTAAGCCGAGTCCCCATAGCACGATGAATCGATTTCCAAAATGCGACACAAACCGTCCGTCATGATCGGAAACGATACTTTTAGGAGTACCGTGCGATCGACTATCTCTTTGATGAACAGTTGAGCAAGTCTCTGGGACCCCATGTCTCCTTGATCTCAAGGAAATGAGCTGATTTAGTTAAGCGGTCCACGATCACCTGCATCGTATTCATGCCACGACAACTCGTCCGGCAAACTCGTGATGAAATCCATAGAAATGTCTTCCCACTTCCATTCGGGAATAGGAAGAGGTTTCAAAGATACCCGGCCGATGATGTTCAATCTTTACTTGTTGATGAGTTAAGCATCTCGAAACAAATTCTCGCGACTTCTCGCTCATATTACTCCACCAAGAATTTTGTTTCAAGTCCTTGTACATCTTGCTAGACCCCGGATGAACAATAAGGGGTAGCATGAGCTTCTTTCAAAATCGAGTTTTTCAACTCGTCATTTGCAGTACACACAACCGATTCTTAAACCTCAAAAGTCCATCCTCGTGGACCACAAATGTGGGCTTTCCGAGCCACATCCTCTCGGATGCGCAACAATGATGGGTCCAACCCCGATTCTCTCGAATTGCCTCCTCGAGTGATGATGAAATCTCTAACATACAAAGCCGCCCTGAACTCGCCGGCTGCACTCGATCTCGGGTCTAAGGAATTCCTTCTGAAGCTCCTTCTGAACGGTTAAACGGGCAATCATCTGCTCCTGAACGGACTTACGACTCAAGGCATCGGCGACAACGTTCGCCTTGCCCGGGTGGTAGAGGATCTCAATATCATAATCTTTGATTAATTCCAACCACCGTCTCTGACGCATATTTAACTCCTTCTAAGTAAATATATACTTTAAACTCTTATGATCGGTGAATATCTGATAGGTAACACCATAAAGATAATGACGCCAAATTTTCAAAGCGAACACCACGGCTGCTAGCTCCAGGTCGTGGGTCGGATAATTAACCTCGTAAGGTCTCAATTGCCGTGAAGCATAGCAATAACTTTCCCGTTATGCATGAGTACACATCCGAGACCCTATATGGACGCATCACTATAGACCACAAATCCTTCCGTCCCCTGCGGCAAGGAAAGTACAGGTGCTGACATTAACCGGCTCTTGAGTTCCTCAAAACTCCGTTGACACGCGTCGGACCACGTGTATTTCTTATCCTTCCGCAAAAGGTTCGTTAAGGGTTGAGCGATTCTAGAAAATCCCTCTACAAATCGCCGATAATAACCCGCTAATCCGAGGAAACTTCGGATTTCCTTAACGTTCTTCGGAGGTAGCCAATCTCGAATAGCCTCCGTCTTCTGAGGGTCGACACGAACTCCGTCTGATGAAATTACATGTCCGAGAAAAGTCACTGGATATCCGTAACTCACATTTGGAAAACTTCCCATAAAGTTGTTCTCGTCTCAACACGTCGAGCACTTGATGAAGGTGAAACTCGTGTTCCTCCCGGTCACGAGAATAAATCAAAATGTCATCGATGAAGACAACAACAAACTGATCCAAAAAGTCGATGAAAACCCGATTCATTAACTCCATGAATACCGCAGGTGCATTAGTCAATCCGAACGGCATAACCACAAACTCATAATGACCATAGCGTGTTCGAAACGCCGTCCTCGCGATGTCGGATTCTCGGATCCGCAACTGATGATATCCGCCTTAAGTCGATCTTGGAGAATATCAAGCTCCCGAAGTTGATCTAAGAGATCATCAATACGGGTAAGGGATACTTATTCTTGATCGTCACCTGTTCAACTCCCGATAATCAATACATAAGCGGAATGAACCATCCTTCTTCTTGACAAACAACACCGGTGCTCCCCACGGGACGCACTTGGTCGGATATAACCTTTCTCGAACAACTCCTCAAGTTGGTTCTTTAATTCCCGCATTTCGGTCGGGCCATCCGGACGGTGCCTTCGATATCGGGACGCACTGTGCTCCAACTCAATCGTGAATTCCACATCCTCTCGTGGAGGCAAACCGTAACTCGTCTGGAAAAACATCGCATATTCCTCACTACCGGAATATCCGTCAACATTATCGATGATTTCGGTTTTGGTCATAAAGCACCAATAACCAACACACCCCGATTGAGTAACCTTACCGCTTTCATCAAATTAATGACTTTACTGCAATAATGGGATTACCTCCCGAAACACACATTCAACCCCATCGTCCAAATGATAGTGACCATACGCTACGGACACTAATGATGGCATCATGACGATCCATCCAATCAATACCCAAGATGATGTCGCCTCGACAAATCTACCACGATTAGGTCCACGCCATACACGACCATGAAACCGAATCGACAATTCGAATTTCACGACACGATAATTCGTCTACCATCGTAGGCCAATGACATAAGGCTCACAACTAGTAGCACTACCTGCACGTAGTCTACTCAAGCATGACTCGGAAATGAATGAATGCGATGCACCAAAGATCAAAAAGGGTACACACAGTTGAGATAGAATATCGAGTGTACACGAGATCATTCGGCCTCTGGATCATCGGTCTTCTTTATCTCATAAATCCGGGCTTGCTAGTCCGTGCACCGACGCCTCCTGTCACGCTAAAAGCTCCACCTTTAGTCGCTCCCGCTGCTTTAAACGACGCTGATTGAGTGGCCTCGATTCTCAATGGTTGATCGCTTAGGTGCCCGAGATGACGCTCGAGTAGGTTTGGAGTCCCTACGGCAAAACGGGCCTTATGCCCGCAATCCCACAATTATGACACGTGATAGTCTGCCGAGGACACTTGGTACCGAGGTGACCAAGCTCCCATAGTTAAACAGGTGATGGCCGAACCGCCGCTCGAGACCGTGATTCCGCGGTTTAGACGACACAGAGGTCGCTCGAAAAGCAGAGCCCGCACGGGGTTTCTTGAAAGTTGTCCACCGCCTTCGATCGATTACGATTCTTCGATTTCTTGCTAGCGCACGAAGGTTGCCGCTTAGCAATTTCCTTAGCAAGAAGCTCGTAGGTGAGAGCTTTCAATGAATTCAGCAACGTGGTGCAATTATGATTAAGTAATCAAGTCTCATACGTGGTTTCACCTCTTGTCGAAATACTTGATCTTATCCGCCTCTGAATGAATGATGGATGAGGCGAAAGGAAGAAGTTCTGAAATTTCTCGGCAATGGCGAGAACATCCTCGTCTGTTGAGGGCCTGGGGTGAGCAATCGACAGCCTGGCCTCTCCGAGTGGGGCCGGATAATACCTCTTCATCATGAGAGTCTTGAATCGATCCCAAGTACAAGATCCTTCGGTGGGCTTCAACGATAACCACCAAGAATGTGCGCTCTTACCTGTAGTAAGCCGCAACAAACTTTGTGTCCCTCGGGACACTCTACCATAGCAAACAACTTCTCGAAATGCTCGAGCCAATGAATGATATCCGCCGCCAGACGAGCCCTCAAAAGTAGGTGGCCTTCCGGCGAGAGATATCGCCGATGATATTACTCACATTCCTCTCTTGCCTCGAGGTGGCGGCGGAGGAGCTCGCTGATTTTGATTGACGGAGTTATGCATCGTCTCCATCAATCGAGCCATCCGGTCATTTGGGCCATCATGCCCGCATAAAAGCGAGTGGGTCAACCCGAACACCTCTCGACCGAGCCGTGTCCTGTACGACTCCCGATAGTGAATGATCGCGTCTGTGTGAATGAGTGGCGCTGTCGCCGCCGATGAATTAGCATTATTCCTCGCGTTTGCACGTGTATTCACACGAGCTCGTGATTCGCCCGCTCCACGGCCTCGTCCTCCACGCCCTATGCCAGCCCTTTCCATATCAAGTGGAAAGTCATATGATGATTATATATCTCGCATGAGTATCACATTATGATTATATTATGAAATGATGAAAATGAGCAAACGCACTCAAATACAGCGATTACATGAATGATTAATTGACGTGACATGATTATCTAATGAAGTTACTCAAATGATAATCTTGAATGAGTTAACAAGAATAATGATTCGATCTTACAGATCAACAACTCAACAAAGAAATGAATTGGTGATTAATGAGTTAACTGACCATCTGGTCAAAATGACAATGATGATTGAGGATTGTTAACTGATGAATTATGAATGAATGATTAATGCCAGAAATTATACCATGGCATTAGAAATCTTACAGTTCTTGGTCTGATTGGCTCGGCATTTGCACAGGTCACACGTGACGCAAAAGTCCAATGATACTAGTCCGATGACGATGATTTCAAACGAGACATGACTTGGAGGGTAGTATTCAAAACCACGCTCCGATACCAACTCTGTAACACCCCAAACTAGGCGGATATTACAGTGCCGTGAATCCCCGACTGGGACCCACCAGGCGAATGAAAATGATGAATTAAATAATATAATTGTAGTACCGAACCACATTATATTACCAAATACTCCGATGAGGAGTTTAAGTACATTACACCAAGACAAAACAAAATACTAGTATATTTTATATGAAGATAAAATACACCACCCTGAATAAATAAACATCTCAAACGGAATTTGCAGCGGAAAAAAAATACAAATGACGGAATGACTGAAATGACTGAAAATGACTGAAAATGACTGAACAAACGGAATGACTGGGGCCCCCTACTAGTATCACTGGGACTTGTCGCCGTCAACATGCTCTTCCCGTGCCTTTGCCTTGCCGTGACCTGAAAACAAAATCCCAACGAAGTCGATTTACGAACAACAATCCTCAAGAGTTGAAATTACACAATCATGAATTAGCTGAAGTTATGAAATATCCTTAGTTATGAATTACGCTGAAGAGGAGTATCATAGTACGCCCGTAATGTTCTGTGCAAGTGTACAAGACGAATGACCGGACACACCCGTCCTTGTACCTAATTAGTCTCACGGAGGTAAGCGTTACCGTGTGCATGGTCCGATGTATCGGTGAACCCAATACATGACCATCGTGTGCCCGACTAAAAATTCCACACAGCCACACCCGGCCACGCAATATGAACCCGGAAGGTCACATGAACGAGAATGACCATGATGATTATCAATGAATAATAATTAGACAAGGCCAAGATGACTCACCGATATGAAAATAATAGTGACGTGATTGATGACCCAATGAAATGATTTGGAACCGCTGCTCGTGAATGAAATGATTATTCGACAATTACAAGTCTCAAAATGATTAATATTATGATGAATGAATTATGATTATGAGCAATCAACAACAAAAGGAATGATTATCCTTTTAACCGAGTAAGGTTTAACTTACACAACAACGATGAAGAATGTCCGTCCACGAACAACGTCCTAACCAAGATACCGGTCGCTCGAACAACCTTGAATAACAATAATTACCAACAATCGTTCAATACACGCATCAAACAACAAAACACGACTAACCCAAAGGTCGAAACAACGATAATCAAACTCATAGGGCATTCCAACGAATACATAACCAACCACACAACTCCGGAAATATCCAATCCCGAATATGTCGAAACCCACACCAAAAATGAGTATTTCGAACTAACAAAACACTTCAATGATATCAATAATCCATTAGGAATCCATAATTCATGATTACAACAACATCGATCGGAAAATCCCCAATTAACCGAAGTCAACCCCAAGGGTTCTTGAAATAATTCCGAAAATAACCGTTAAATCCGTAGGAATACATTTATCCAAGGTAGATAATCCATATCTAACATATTCCAATGATAATCCAAGCTTACACGAAGAAATCGGAAGGAAAAACCCAAAAATCCGAAATTCTAGATCCAAGAAATTAATACCTTCGATTCGATGTTTGGAGATGATGAAGTGATGATTATTCCAACTCAAAGACTTGAAGATGATGATTGATGATTACACCTTGAAGGATACTTTCAAAATCGCCCAAATCGCCAAGAACCGACGAGAGAAAGAGATTAGAATGATAAATGACGAACTCTGACTAAACTGTCCAATTTATAGTCAGTCCAGGTTAGCGTGCGCTAGCCCTTGTGCATAGCGTGCGCTAACGAGTAATTTGGGTAGTCCAGTACCCACTGTCCGAACACGGTAGCGTGCGCTACGTACCTTTTTGTAGCGTGCGCTACGGCCATACTACTAGCGTACGTTAATACTCATAGTTAGCGTGCGCTAACGAATAATTTGATGCCCAGTACTGGAGTCCAGAAACTGCCTGCTCTCTGATCTGACCTCGATAGCGTGCGCTACAACCATCATTTAGCGTGCGCTATACAATCGGTTGCGTACGCTAAAAACAACACATAGCGTGCGCTATGAATTAATCCAATGCAGTCCAGTAGCCACTGGACTCAACCTGATCTGTCCTTAGTGCGCTCTACACCACATATTAGCGTGCGCTACTACAACTCACTAGCGCGCGCTACTTACCATTCGTAGCGTGCGCTACTTATAACTCACCTGCAGTCCAGTACCTTCTGGACTGCAGCCAGGGTAACCTTAGCGTGCGCTAAAGATGAGTGGTAGCGTGCGCTACCTATACCCAATTAGCGTACGCTAAAAGGAGTACGTAGCGTGCGCTACTCCTCACGCACAGCTCGCAACGAAAATGACAATGACGATAAACACGGCACGAAACCCCAATCAGATTAGTGATGAATGACGATTGATACACGATACAATTATTCTGAATGATGAATACCATGACTGAATCTGAGTGACAAATGATCAATAATGAATGAAATTACTGAGTATCAGTTACTGAATGATAAATACTGGATGATAATTACTGAATTACAACCGGGTATTACAGAAAATACACTGAGTGACAATCACCGAATGAAATTACTGAATGATAATGACTGAATTACAACCGGGTATTACATACACCCCCCTTAAAAGAGTTTCGTCCCCAAAACTAAGGGTCAAACAACTCGGGATAACTCTCCCGCATACTATCCTCGGTTTCCCAAGTAGCCTCTTCGACTCCGTGTCTAGAACACTGAATCTTGACCAAAGGAATCGACTTATTCTCAACTGTTTGATTCGCCGGTCTAAGACTCGTATAGGGCGCTCCTCATATGAATGGTCGTCGGAGATTATCTGCATATGATTTCGGTCGACTCTGAGCGGTCAACAAACGACTACTGATCAAAGCTACCTTCTCACGGGCAGCTATAAGCATATCGGGCTCGGTGCCGATTGATTCTGATAGGTCGTCCCAACACAACGGGGATCGACAACGACGACCATACAAGGCGTCGCAAGGTTCCATCTTAATCGAAGCATGCCATCTATTATTATACGTGAATTCGATCAATGGTAGTTGGGCTTCCCAATCGTCTTTCCAATCGAGGACGCATGCCCTCAACATGTCCTCTAATGTCTGAATAGTCCTCTCTGATTGTCCGTCGGACTGAGGATGAAAGGCAGTACTGAGATTAAGCTGATTTCCCATAGCACGATGAACTGATTTCCAAAAATGGGATACAAATCGTCCGTCATGATCGGAAACGATACTCTTAGGAGTACCGTGCAGTCTCACTATCTCTTTGATGAACAACTGAGCCAGTCTCTCAGGACCCCACGTATCCTTGATCTCAAGGAAATGAGTTGATTTAGTTAAGCGGTCCACAATCACCCAGATCGCATTCATGCCACGATGACTCGTCGGCAAACTCATGATGAAATCCATAGAAATGTCTTCCCACTTCCATTCCGGAATAGGGAGAGGTTTTCAGCATACCCGCCGGTCGCTGATGTTCAATCTTAACTTGTTGATAGGTTAAGCATCTCGAAACAAATTCTACGACTTATCGCTTCATATTACTCCACCAGTAATTTTGTTTCAAGTCCTTGTACATCTTGCTGGACCCCGGATGAACAGAATAAGGGGTAGCATGAGCTTCTCTCAAAATAGAATTTTTCAACTCGTCATTCGCCGGTACGCACAACCGGTTCTTAAACCTCAAAAGTCCATCCTCGTGGATCACGAATCCAGGGGCTTTCTCCTGAGCCACATCTTCACGAATGCGCAACAATGAAGGGTCTGAACTCTGATTCTCTCTGATTACCTCCTCAAGTGACGATGAAATCTCTAACATACAAAGCTGTCCCTGAACTCGCCGGCTGCACTCGACCTCGGGTCTAAGGAATTCTGCCAAGCTCCTTCTGAACTGTTAAACGAGCAAGCATCTACTCCTGAACGGACTTACGACTCAAGGCGTCGGCGACAACGTTCACCTTGCCCAGGTGGTAAAGGATCTCGATATCAAAATCTTTGATTAGTTCCAACCACCGCCTCTGTCGCATATTTAACTCCTTGTGAGTAAATATATACTTCAACTCTTGTGATTGGTGAAGATCTGACAGGTGATGCCATAAAGGTAACGACGCCAAATTTCCAACGCGAAAACCACGGTTGCTAGCTCCGGCCGTGGGTTGGATAATTAACCAGCTAATCCGAGGAAACATCGTATTTACTTAATATCTTTCGGAGGTTGCCAATATCGAATAGTCTCCGTCTTCTGAGGGTCGACACGAACTCTGTCAGATGAAATTACATGCCCGAGAAAGTCACTTCGGACCTCCAGAACTCACATTTGGAAAACATTCCATAAAGTTGCTCTCGTCTCAACACGTCGAGAACCTGATGAAGATGAACCTCGTGTTCCTCTCGGCTACGAGAATAAATCAAAATGTCGTCGATGAAGACAACAACAAACTGATCCAAAAAGTCGATGAAAACCCGATTCATTAACTCCATGAATACCGCAGGTGCAATAGTTAGCCCGAACGGCATAACTACGAACTCATAATGACCATAGCGTGTACGAAATGCTGTCCTCGCGATATCCGACTCTCGAATCCGCAACTGGTGATATCCAGATCTTAAGTCGATCCTGGAAAATACTAAGGCTCCCTGAAGTTGATCTAAAAGATCATCAATACGGGGTAAGGGATACTACTCTTGATCATCACCCTGTTCAACTCCTGGTAATTAATACACACACGAGACGAGCCATCCTTCTCCTTGACAGATCACACTGGTGCTCCTCACGGGGACGCAATCGGTCGGAGATAACCTTTCTCGAACTACTCCTCAAGTTGAATCTTCAACTCCTGCATTCAGTCGGGCCATCCGATACGGTGCCTTCGATAAAGGGGACGTACCGGCTCCAACTCACTCCTGAATTTCCCTACTCTATGTGAAGGCAACCAGATAACTCGTCTGGAAATACATCGTCAATCTATGACAATGATACCACGAATGTTTGAACATTTCGATTGCCCTAGAATGGTCAATCGATAAAAAGAGATACCAATAATGATTGAACAACTCGATTGCCTTAGAAAGGCCAATCGATGAAGATGATACAATGAATGTTTGAATAACTCGATTGCCTTTGAAAGGCCAATCGATGAAAATGATACAATTAATGATTGAATGACTCGATTGTCTTAGAAAGGCCAATCAATGGAAATGATGCAATGAATGATTGAATAACTCGATTGCCCTAGAAAGGCCAATCGATGAAAATGATACAATGAATGATGGAATGACTCGATTGTCTTAGAAAGGCCAATCGATGGAAATGATACAATGAATGATTGAGTAACTCGATTGCCCTAGAAAGGCCAATCGATGAAAATGATACAATGAATGATTGAATAACTCGATTGCCTTAGAAAGGCCAATCGATGGAAATGATACAAGGAATGATTGAATAACTCGATTGCCTTAGAAAGGCCAATCGATGAAAATGATACAATGAATGATTGAATAGTTCGATTGCGGAATTTCTCTGCTTTCGTCTATAATAATACTTCTTCTGGAACAACGGGGATTACTTCCTTGAAGCACACATTCGACAACTAACGACGGAAAGATAGCGACCAAACGCTAACAAACACTGAGGATAGTATCAAGACGATCAAACCAACTAATACCGAAAATTACATCGTCCTAAGATAAATTCACCACGATTAGATCCATCAACCAATCGCGGTCATTAAGCTTAATTCGGTATGATTCCGAAAATTCTTCCATCGTCAGGCAGACCGATGGTATGAGGTCCACAAGCAATAGGACTATCCCGAAATAAGTCTATTCAAGCATGATTCAAAAATGAATGAATGCGGTGTACCAGCATCAAAAGGTACACACAAGTTGAAATAAAATTACGAGTATACCTAAGATCATTCGGGCCTCTGGATCATCGGTCTTCTTCATCTCATAAATTCGGGGCTTGCCGGCCCCCGAACCAGACACTCCCGTCTGATAGCTCTTGGCTCCGCCTTTGTTAGCTCCTGTCGTCTTAAATGACGCTGACTGAGTGGCCTGAGTCTGCACCTTAGAATGTCCTGGGGCCTGAGATAACGCCGGAGTGGGTTTAGAGTCCCTTCGGCAAAAACGGGCCCTATGCCCAGCAATTCCACAGTTATGGCACGTGACAAACTGCCTCTGGCACTTGGTGCTGACATGGCCCGGTTCTCCACAATTAAAACAGATGATGGCCGAACTGGCCGCTCGAGATTGAGATCCCGCACGATTATGCACCATAGGAGGTCGATCATAAATGATAGGACTCACACGAGCCTTCTTGAAGGTTGACTGACCACCTTCGGATTGATTACGCTTCGTTGATTTCTTGCTGACAGATGAAGGTTGTTGTTCAGTACTTTCCTTAGCAGCTGGCTCATACGGGAGAGTTCTCTCGATTAATCCGGCCAGAGTGGCGCAATGATGATTGAGCAACTGCACATGGGTCATCATGGCCTGCATGAAAGTGAGTGGATTAACCCGAACATCTTCTGATCGAGCCGAGTCCTGGGCACGATTTCGACAATGTAGTGATTATTTCTCGGGTTTCGGCCACTGCGCCTCTTCCGTGCATCCTGACGACTCTCTCCATCTTGAAGTAGGAAGGTCGCATAATGATTATATTTCCCGCATGATTATCACGTTATGATTACGTCATGAGATGATGAAAATGAGTATACATGCTCTAACTTAGTGATTATATGAATGATTTACTGAAGTGACATGATTATCTGATGAAATTCTTGAAATGATTATTTTTAATAACTTAACAAGATTAATAATATGATCATCCAAATCGACAGCTGAGTAATGAAATGAATTGAGTAATTAATGAATTAACATGATCATCCTGATCAATAACTGAGTAATGAAATGAATTAAGTGATTAATGAGTTAACATGATCGTCCTAATCACAATGAATGATGATGTTTGAGGATTGTTAAATGATGAATGATGAATGAATGACTATTGCCAGAAATTATACCATGGCGTTAGAAATCTTACGCTTCTTCCATCGATTGGCTCGGCATTTGCACAGGTCACACGTGACGCGAAAGTCCAATGATACTAGTCTGATGACGATGATTTCAAATGAGACATGACTCGGAAGGTAGTATTCAAAACCACGCTCTGATACCAACTCTGTAACACCCCAAACTAGGCGGATATTACAGTGTCGTAGATCCCCAACTGGGACCCACCAGGCAAATGAAAATGAATGAATTACATAGCATGAATGTAGTACCGAACCACATTACAACAATAATTACTCCGATGAGGAGTTTAGTTACAACACACCAGGACAATACCGAATACTAGTGTATTTTATATGAAGATAAAATACACAACACTGAATGAAACGGAGTATCCAAATGAAAGTCTGCAGCGGAAAATAAAGGACAATAACATGAATAACTGAAAGATCGGGGCCCCCTACTAGTATCACTGGGACTCCTCGACATCAACATGCTATTCCCGTGCTTTTGCCTTGCCATGACCTGAAAACAAAATATCCCCAAACGGGGTCAGTTAAACAGAACAACAATCCTCCAGAGTTGAATAAACACAATCATATAATATGTAGTATAAACCACAAGTTCGATCAAAATGAAACGGTTAGATTATAACCCAATCTTGTTGAAAACATACGCAATCAAACATGCTATATGAATCAACTAACAGTACGGCTCAAAGGGTGGCGCCACACTACGCCCGGGATGGAAATGTGTTCGTGCACAAGCCACCAACGAGTATCGATCGAATACACGCGTGGTCTTGTGCCTAATCAGTCTCACGAAGCAATCGACTCGTGTGCACAGTCCAATGTGAGGTTAACAACCAACACACGACATAAATGTGCCCGACATGAAAATCCTACACATACCAACCGGCATGCCAGTATGACCCGGAATGCCACGATATAACAAAAGTGACATCGAAAATGAATAATGACTCACCGAGATGGAATGATAGTGAAGTAAATGACAGCTCAATGAAATGATTGGAACCGTCGTTCCTTATGACTGAAGTGATTAATTGACAATAACAAGTTTTGATACGGTTAATACAATGATGAATGAGTTATGATTATGAATGAACAACAACAAAAGGGATGAATATCCTTTTAACCGAGTAAGAATTAACTTACACAATACCGGTGACAATTATCCTTCCACGAACAACGTCCTAATTGAGATATCGGTCGCTCGAACAACCTTGAATTATACAATATCCAACAACCCGTTCAATATACGAATCAAACACGAATATAACGAACTCAAAACGTCGATACGATTAAACCAAGTCCATTGAGGCATTAAATCAAACACGTTGCGTCCAAACTCCGATTGTTTACAATCAATCCTCAAAAACCAATATCAAATCCCCCAAGAAGTGTTTCAAACCAACAAAACATCTTCAATACGATTAATAATCTAAAACGAATATCCAAAAACGTGATTATAACGACAATTAATCGAAAACCCCCAATTTCAACTCGATAATCAAAGTGTTCTTGAATAATCCTTCAATAATCCAATGAATCCTTATACAAACTCATAATCATATACATATCCCTTCATATAACATGATTATAACGTCCAAAACATCATATCTCAACACAAAATCGAAATCCAAGGTGTTGAAGAAATTACCTCTTGAAGATCCAATCAGTATGATTCGAAGAAGACGCGATAGATCGATGATCCGAGCTTCACAACCGAATGAAAATGATTAAAAACCACACTCAAGTGATAGGTGAAGAGAATTCTCTCCCTAAAGCCTCTCTCTCTCGTATGAAGGTGGAAGAAATGGAAGGAATGAGCTGAAATGCTAAAAAAACGAAAATATAGGGGTTGACTGCCCTGTCGGACACGGCCCGTGCCGATCGGCACGGCCGCGGCGCGCAACTGGCCAGCAGGGACTCGACCGTGTCCTGCTTCACACGGTCGCGGCGCGAAGGGGCCTACCGATAGTGACCTGCCGACAGTGACTCGGCATTGACTCGACCGTGTCCTGGAACACGGTCGGGCATCTGGGCAGTCGGTTCTGGCTTATCCGGAAGAGTTTGACTCGGCCATGCCAGACGACACGGTCGAGTCCTGTGGGCAGAGACTTCGGCATTTCCGGACGAGTACAGCACGGGCCGTGTCGGACGACACGGCCGAGTTCGGTAGGCAGTGATCGGCCAATAACTGAAAAATGAGCGGGTGAGCTAAAACGACCATAACTCTCTCATCCGGACTCCGATTGACTCACCGTTTGAACCATTGGAAAGCTAACTCGATGCTCTATAATATTGCAAAGATTCAGAATTTTTGGAGTTACCAAAAATTAATGGTGATCTAACAAAGTCGAACTCATATGTGGAAAGTTGAAACAATGGACAATAACGATACACAACTCGAAGTTTTTCCGAACGGTGAACACGGGTGAATGAACATGATTGATGAAT
The DNA here is from genome assembly GCA_033398695.1 of Orobanche coerulescens. Lineage (NCBI taxonomy): Eukaryota > Viridiplantae > Streptophyta > Magnoliopsida > Lamiales > Orobanchaceae > Orobanche > Orobanche coerulescens. The sequence goes on along the minus strand of CM065815.1, from coordinate 41,436,054 downwards.
GATTATAAATGAGTGAAAATACACTGAGTGACAATCACCGAATGAAATTACTGAATGATAATGACTGAATTACAACCGGGTATTACACCAACGACCCGATCATCCACTGCAATTCACTAACAAGGACACATTACACATAACACATTATTCTTATGCCATTCTAGCCAAGCACCAAGACTCGATATATAATGTCTCTCGACCCCTAGCACAAAGCATTGTGATACTCCGGACAATATCACAATTAACGAAAACATCAACGTCATCCTCAAGATGAAAACCACAACTGGTAACCCGCGGCCGTACCCCTTAGTATCGACCCCCAGACATCCCGTCGGACACTCCGGGTGGGAAACCACTTCCGCGGCCGTACCCCTTAGTATCGACCCCCCGACATCCCGTCGGACACTCCGGGTGGAAGTTCATCCACACACGCACCCAAGTCCACTTCCGTGGCCGTACCCCTTAGTATCGACCCCCAGACATCCCGTCGGACACTCCGGGTGGAAGGAACAACACACACACATACGTTTCAAAATCACAGTTGCAAACCACAAGCCTCGAAGGTCAATCACAGTATATATAGTCGAGGTACCTTACTAGAATGGCCAGTTCATCCAACATATACTCACGACCAAGTAATGATACGATTCACAAGGAAGCACAAGATTTCAACAGCACCGAACGACACAACTAATATCACACAAACTCACATATTCATCCATAAACACGTGACTCCAATCACATAATTTGACAAAAGAATTACACTTTACATTTACCAACGACATAATCATACGCAATGACATCACAAGAAAGTAAGGTGATTCTATACTCGACACTAGCACACATATTCAACTAAGCACATTAATTCCCGACACACACGGGTCACCTTTACAAAAACCATGATGGTAAATATACCGATTCTTCTGAAAAATGGTTATTAATATTTATTTAGCACATATCGACGATTAACAACCATAATATCCACAAAACACGTAATGTATGGGCAAGATACTTGCCACGATAATCGATACCGGACACTCCCACAATCACGGATCAGTCGGGACACCTCGAACACCTACGATTCTCCGGCGAAGACAATGAATACACCCACGATCGAAAAGCTTGAAGAAAACGACGAACGGAAGGATTCCGACTCGAATTCTTTGCGAGAAATCTGACCCTAACATCATACCATCAATAAATTAATGAACGAACGAGGAAGAATAATCGTAGAACGCTCGAATCCTCTTTGCGACATTTTATCGAACACCTTCAAGGCGTCGATAAGATACTCAATAAAACGACGAATCCTCGTTGATTCAACCGAGGAACAGCAAGTAATTCGACGTAATATTGTTTAACAATCATAAATACATAACTATTCTGAGATAAAACGGATTAAACGGACAAATCGAACAAAATCCCCAAAACTAGATTTTAAGAAAACTTGCCTTGATTCGCTGGATTGAAGGATGTTACGTGATGATCAATTGATGTTATGAACTCCAAAACTTCGTGGATTCATAGTATAACAACATGTCTTAGACTTCCCAAAGACTCCAAACATGACAGAAGGAGAGGAAATGAAATGAGTGAAAAAAACGATCGCTCGGCCATATTTATAGTTCACGGACACGGCAAAGAACGCCTGCATGCGCCGTGTGTCTCGGCCGTGTCTCGCAGCCGATCTGGACGACCGGCGCAGACACGGCGCTGCCAGCGCCGTTTTCAGGGCCGTGTTGCACAGGTCTGGGCAGGCCCCCTCCAGACAGACCGAAAATTACGTCCGAACCATAACGACGATCCGAACGACCCCAAAACCCGAACCTGAATACGAATTGAAGTTACGGTTACGAAGTTCTCGCAAAGATGAATCTAAGAGCTAATTGAACACACGATTCCGACCACCCGAAGGCTCGGAATTCGACAATGGAAGTAATTACCCAAAACTTTGGGAAATTACGAAAATGGCCCAAAACGTCCGAAAATCACGATACGCGATCGAAACACCAAACCAAAGCTCGCAAAATGAATAATAACATTAAATGAACTTACGAGAAACTCGAAACAACAGTTTCGGACGAGATTCGCAAGAATCGAACTCAAGTGCGGAAAAGTCGCTAAAAAGCTCGGAACTCAACAAAACGATACCGAAACGAACTCGGATGACAAAAGTGCAGAATTACTCATTCTCGAAATGACGAAACGGTCATGAGCGAGTCATCAAAACGGACTCCGGACGAAAAAGAAATTTACCGAAAATCAAAAATTGCGGATATTACATTATACCCTCCTTAAAAGAAGTTTCGTCCCGAAACTTAAAACAAGTAGGGAGAAGCAATATCCCGCCAGGAAAACTCAACGAGATACGCAAGGAAACGCGTAACTTACGCCCATCGGCAAAACGTTACAAGCAACGCAAAGGAATATACGGCGTGAAAACACGCTCCACGACGACCAACACAACGTCGCCGTTAGGGATATAACAAAACCAACAAGCGACAAGCGTCATCAAATGGATAATACAATCAAGTCAATTATCCGAACAATCACAAAACACAACGGACGAAAATCAATAGGATTGACCAACCCAACGGTACATCAATCAAAACGCGAACCAATCGCTGAACAAATACGGAATTCCACCGCCCAAGGGTTGAAAGATCGAAAACGAGACTAATTTTCCGAACTTGGAAAGGTCAACAATATATAGATCAATTTGGGACAATATCATAACTCGCTCGAATGACAAAGGTGAGAAACAACACTAGGTCAGAAGCATCAACGAACACAGTCGAGTCGTTTTGGTTGGACGAAACAGAAGAGAAAGAAAGAAAAATGTGGGTATTACATCATATCACCTTTAAAAGAGGTTTCGTTCCGAAACCTAAACAACGAGAACGAAGTGCTGGAATAGCAACCTTCCCGACCATATCCTCTTGGTCCACATCCGATCTTCATGGCCATTAGTATCGTGGTCACGACTGTATCCTCTGCCCATCGGCATACTAAGCGGATTCCCACTCAATACGATTGCACAACTTCGCAAAATATTATACTAAAGTACCAACTCAGCACGACATATCACATAAGGTAACCAATAGCAACTCGAAAAGAAAATCCACGAGGTATCCTTTTAAAGGAAATCTTTTGAAAATCCTTGGATTTGTATGCTATTTAAAATAAACTTTAAAAGTACTTTTGGTACCTCGGGTTGTTTCATCAAAACTTGTAAACAACATACTTTAACCGTCTCATTTGAAATCATTTGAAGTCATCATACCTCTACGTATCATCATCACCATTAACAACTAACAAGTTAACCATGCAAGATCATCAAATCATTCTTACATACTCTAACATGTCCAAATCCGAGTTTGAACTTTACATCGAGTGAGATTTTTCATCTTTCACTATATTTTTTTTGAAAATAGAAATCGCATTGGTTTTTGAAATAAAATATTTTTATGGTGTGAAAGATTTTTGAAAATCACTCACTCGAATTATTTGAAAATACAATAATACGTTAAAAATCATTTTCGAAAATTCTCCAAACACTTCACAAACATCAACGACGGTAATATTTTACAAAATGTCTACATGTACTTTAAAACAACTCTTTCAAATACCATCGATGTTTTATTTGAGAATCCACGGCCGGCTTGCCAATTCCAAATATTTTTCAAAGTATACACGGAGCCGCCGATTAATCGAACCGTCAAAACTTTGTGAAGTTTCCAGGAAAGTGTTTTTGAACACACACAGCAGACATAATTTATCAATTCATCAAACACAATCAAATATCACCTAGCAATACGAAAAGTCTTAACACACATTCACGCACAACAGTTGTTATCACTAGACACCACGTAGAGAATACAACTACAGGTGATTGGCCGCAAAAGTTAGACTTAACGGCTATAATGCGGTTCCATAGACTCTGCCCAGGTTGATTAGCGCGCGTTAACAAAGATTAACGTGCGCTAAACACGCCATGTTAGCGCGCGTTAGGCTCGTATTAAGCCTGTGCTAACTGCTCTAATCACCAACACGATTGCAAACATATATGAGGTAATACTAGACTCGAAGGTTACAAATAAGCAACAACATACGAGTCTAAATGTCATCGATTCACATAATTATAACATCTCACAAGCAACCATCAAAAGAAAATCATCCTACAAAAACGAAAATTTTACTTCTCAATAAAGAGGACTATCTTAACACATACATACCGATGGACTCAACATTCACGTTACTATTTTAATCATAAAACTAGCACCAGTGATCAACAACGAGAGCATCATCAATACGCATCTTCTGACCAACATTCATGAAACCGAAAAGTTACAAACAAGAGTCACGTCTTGAGTATATTTTGAAGACCTTATTTGAGTTAAAAACTCGAGTTTTGAAAACTTATAGTATGAGATGAGAATGAAATATCGGTAGTTTGAACTCTAAAAATTTTCGACCTTGAGGTCATCATACAAAAAATCAAAAAAATTTTCCTCCCTTGGAGAACATTTTAAAAATTTACGTGGCTCCCCGGGAGCCTTCGAAACTAAAAATTCCAAGGTTGTTGCTCTTGCAAGAAAAACAGTTCATACAAGGATACATTTGGCCATATCATTCTTCATTCTAGCACAATACGGGAATTAACAAATATATGTCACTTACTCACGATGCACCTTCAAATACTACTACATAACACAGAATCATACAGGCTCATATAGCTCGTGGTACAACATGTAGTAGGGAGACTTACATCCACAGATCGCACGAAGATGATGGCTGCACCTTGATACTAATCACGGCCGACATCCTGCATTTACGCGTCGCGACACGACTCACTGACAAAATCGACAATACAAGACTCAACAACACATAACTCGACCCGGCTAGGTTTCCTCAACCTAAGCTCCGATACCATAAATGTAACACCCCGCATCAAACCGAATATTACACACCGCACCCTCTCGTGAGGATCCACTGTGCTAGACATCAAAACAACACATTACATTACATACCGACGAATCAAAATAACGGACCAACAGACCGATTTGGTCTTTCGTCACTGACTTACAAATCAAAATACATAAACTCATCCAGACTCATACCCACGCAAGGGTAAAATACTTGCAACAACGAACAATAAGACAGCGGAAAAGACAATACAATGGACTCCGACTAATCGAACCCAAAACTGGCCTTCGTGTGATTAGTATCATTCGTCTTTCATCATCCCTCGTACCGATCCTGTGTCTTGCTCCCGAAAACCTGCATGTACCTGGACACAATACAGATATCCACCCCCCGATTACTCGGGGGTTAGCAAAACTCCACTGTTTCGCTAGTGCAAGTATAAAGTGCAAATACGAGCCATACACAACACATTCCGAGAATACAACGAAAGACTTCCCGAGGTATATTTAGTTAAAAATAGTTCAAGTCTTGAAAGTAGAAACGAAGTAAGTAAGCACTTTGAAAACACTTCCAAATCTCGGGAGTTTTGAAAACATTTGAAATTGAAAAGTTCTTAATTCCTCGAAAGTCATTTAGGGTCACAGCCCCAAAGTTCTTTTTCCAAAATATAAATCCGTTAACAAAATACGGGGTCCACGGCCCAACCATTTCGATCACAAAACACAGGGCCAACGACCCGATCATCCACTGCAATTCACTAACAAGGACACATTACACATAACACATTATTCTTATGCCATTCTAGCCAAGCACCAAGACTCGATATATAATGTCTCTCGACCCCGAGCACAAAGCATTGTGATACTCCGGACAATATCACAATTAACGAAAACATCAACGTCATCCTCAAGATGAAAACCACAACTGGTAACACGCGGCCGTACCCCTTAGTATCGACCCCGGACATCCGTCGGACACTCCGGTGGGAAACCACTTCCGAGGCCTTACCCCTTAGTATCGACACCCAGACATCCCGTCGGACACTCCGGGTGGAAGTTCATCCACACACGCACCCAAGTCCACTTCCGTGGCCGTACCCCTTAGTATCGACCCCCAGACATCCCGTCGGACACTCCGGGTGGAAGGAACAACACACACACACGTTTCAAAATCACAGTTGCAAACCACAAGCCTCGAAGGTCAATCACAGTATATATAGTCGAGGTACCTTACTAGAATGGCCAGTTCATCCAACATATACTCACGACCAAGTAATGATACGATTCACAAGGAAGCACAAGATTTCAACAGCACCGAACAACACAACTAATATCACACAAACTCACATATTCATCCATAAACACGTGACTCCAAGCACATAATTTGACAAAAGAATTACACTTTACATTTACCAACGACATAATCATACGCAATGACATCACAAGAAAGTAAGGTGATTCTATACTAGACACTAGCACACATATTCAACTAAGCACATTAATTCCCGACACACACGGGTCACCTTTACAAAAGCCATGATGGTAAATATACCGATTCTTTTGAAAAATGGTTATTAATATTTATTTAGCACATATCGACGATTAACAACCATAATATCCACAAAACACGTAATGTATGGGCAAGATACTTGCCTCGATAATCGATACCGGACACTCCCACAATCACGGATCAGTCGGGACACCTCGAACACCTACGATTCTCCGGCGAAGACAATGAATACACCCACGATCGAAAAGCTAGAAGAAAACGACGAACGGAAGGGTTCCGACTCGAATTCTTTGCGAGAAATCTGACCCTAACATCATACCATCAATAAATTAACGAACGAACGAGGAAGAATAATCGTAGAACGCTCGAATCCTCTTTGCGACATTTTATCGAACACCTTCAAGGCGTCGATAAGATACTCAATAAAACGACGAATCCTCAGCGATTCAACCGAGGAACAGAAAGTAATTCGACGTAATATTGTTTAACAATCATAAATACATCACTATTCTGAGATAAAACGGATTAAACAGACAAATCGAACAAAATCCCCAAAACTAGATTTTAAGAAAACTTGCCTTGATTCATTTGGATCAAGGATGTTACGTGATGATCAATTGATGTTATGAACTCCAAAACTTCGTGGATTCATAGTATAACAACATGTCTTCAACTTCCCAAAGACTCTAGCCGCGGACAGAAGGATAGGAAATGAAATGAGTGAAAAAACGATCGCTCGGCGGATTTATAGGCTGCCGGACACGCGCAGCAAACGGCCCAGATAAAGACCGTGTGTCTCGGCCGTGTCTCGGCCGCAGCCCGATCTGGACGACCCGGCAGACACGGCGCTCAGCAGCGCCGTTTCAGAGCCGTGTTTCCAGTGCAGGCGAGCCCTCTCGCATGCCAAAATTACGTCCGAACCACAACGACGATCCGAACGACCCCGAAACCCGAACCTGAATACGAATTGAAGTTACGGTTACGAAGTACTCGCAAAGACGAATCTAAGAGCTAATTGAACACACGATTCCGACCACCCGAAGGCTCGGAATTCGACAACGGAAGTAATTACCCAAAACTTTGGGAAATTACGAAAATGGCCCAAAACGTCCGAAAATCACGATACGCGATCGAAACACCAAACCAAAGCTCGCAGCATGAATAATAACATTAAATGAACTTACGAGAAACTCGAAACAACAGTTTTGGACGAGATTCGCAAGAATCGAACTCAAGTGCGGAAAAGTCGCTAAAAAGCTCGGAACTCAACAAAACGATACTGAAACGAACTCGGATCACAAAAAGTGCAGAATTAATCATTCTCGAAATGACGAAACGGTCATGAGCGAGTCGTCAAAACGGACTCCGGCCGAAAAAGAAATTTACCGAAAATCGAAAATTGCGGATATTACAGAAACAGTCAGCTGTTCAAAATTAGGCCACTCAGTCTGCGTCGTTCAAGACGACAGGAGCGAATAAAGGTGGAGCCTTTAGCCATCAGACGGGAGCATCCGGTGCTGGGACTAGCAAGCCCCGGATTTATGAGATGAAGAAGACCGATGATCCAGAGGCCCGAATGATCTCAGGTACACTCGATATTCTATCTCAACCTGTGTGTACCCTTTTTGATACTGGTGCATCGCATTCATTCATTTCCGAGTCATGTTTGATTAGACTACGTCTGGGTAGTACTACTAGTTGTGAGCCTTATGTCATTGGTCTACCTGATGGTAGACGAATTATCGGAAATCGTGAGATTCAGAATTGTCCGATTCAGCTTCATGGCCGTGTATGGCCAACGGACCTAATTGTGGTAGAATTGCCGAGAGACAACGTCATCTTGGGTATTGATTGGATGGATCGTCATGATGCCATCATTAGTGTCCGTAAGCGTATGGTCACTATCATTTCAGACGATGGGGTCGAATGTGTGTTTCAGGGAGGCAATCCCAGTTGTTCTGGAAGAGTTATTAATTTGATGAAAGCAGTGAGATTACTCAATCAGGGGAGTATTGGTTATTGGTGCTATATGACTAAAACCGAGAAATCGTCAATAATGTTGGCGGATATACCGGTAGTGAGAGAATATGCCGACGTATTTCCAGATGAGTTACTTGGTTTGCCTCCACAGAGAGAGGTGGAATTCACAATTGAATTGGAGCCTGGTACATCTCCAATATCGAAGGCACCGTACTGGATGGCCCCGACCGAAATGCAGGAGTTGAAGAATCAACTTGAGGAATTGTTCGATAAAGGTTATATCCGACCGAGTGCGTCCCCGTGGGGAGCACCAGTGTTGTTTGTCAAGAAGAAGGATGGTTTATTTCGTTTATGTATTGATTATCGGGAGTTGAACAGAGTGACAATCAAGAATAAGTATCCCTTACCCCGTATTGATGATCTCTTAGATCAACTTCAGGGAGCTTCAATATTTTCCAAGATCGACCTAAGATCTGGATATCATCAGTTGCGAATTCGAGAGTCGGATATCGCAAGGACAGCGTTTCGTACACGCTATGGTCATTATGAGTTCGTAGTTATGCCATTCGAGCTAACTAATGCCCCTGCAGTATTCATGGAGTTAATGAATCGGGTTTTCATCGACTTTTTGGATCAGTTTGTTGTTGTATTCATCGATGACATTTTGATTTATTCTCGTGATCGAGAGGAACACGAGGTTCATCTTCATCAGGTTCTCGACGTGTTAAGACGAGAGCAACTTTATGGAAAGTTTTCCAAATGTGAGTTTTGGATGTCCGAAGTGATTTTTCTTGGGCATGTAATTTCATCAGATGGAGTGCGTGTTGATCCTCAGAAGACGGAGGCTATCCAAGATTGGTTACCTCCGAAGAATGTTAAGGAAATTCGAAGCTTTCTCGGATTAGCCGGTTATTATCGGCGGTTTGTGGAAGGATTTTCTAAAATCGCTCAACCAATGACGAACCTTTTGCGAAAGGATAAGAAATACACGTGGTCCGACGCGTGTCAACGGAGTTTTGAGGAACTCAAGAGCCAGTTAATTGCAGCACCTGTACTTTCCTTGCCGCAAGGGATGGAAGGATTTGTGGTTTATAGTGATGCATCTGGGCAGGGTCTCGGATGTGTACTCATGCAGAATGGGAAGGTTATTGCTTTTGCTTCACGGCAATTGAGACCTTACGAGGTTAGGTATCCGACCCATGACCTGGAGCTAGCAGCCGTGGTGTTCGCTTTGAAGATTTGGCGTCATTACCTTTATGGCGTCACCTGTCAGGTTTTCACCGATCACAAGAGTTTGAAGTATCTATTTACTCAGAAGGAGTAAAATATGCGACAGAGACGGTGGTTGGAATTAATCAAAGATTATGATATCGAGATCCTTTACCACCCGGGCAAGGCGAACGTTGTCGCCGACGCCTTGAGTCGTAAGTCCGTTCAGGAGCAGATGCTTGCTCGTTTAATAGTTCAGAAGGAGCTTCAGCAGGAATTTCTTAGACCCGAGATCGAGGTCTGGCTTCAGCGAGTACAAAGGCAACTTTGCATGTTAGAGATTTCATCGCCACTTGAGGAGGCAATCAGAGAGAATCAGGGTTCAGACCCATCATTGTTGCGCATCCGTGAGGATGTGGCTCAGGGGAAAGCCCCTGGATTCGTGTTCCACGAGGATGGACTTTTGAGATTTAAGAATCGGTTGTGCGTACCGGCGAATGACGAGTTGAAAAACTCGATTTTGAGAGAAGCTCATGCTACCCCTTATTCTGTTCATCCGGGGTCTAGCAAGATGTACAAGGACTTGAAACAAAATTACTGGTGGAGTAATATGAAGCGAGAGGTCGCAGAATTTGTTTCGAGATGCTTAACCTGTCAACAAGTCAAGATTGAACATCAGCGACCGGAGGGTATGCTGAAACCTCTCCCTATTTCAGAGTGGAAGTGGGAAGACATTTCTATGGATTTCATTACGAGTTTGCTGACGAGTCGTCGTGGCATGAATGCGATCTGGGTAATTGTGGATCGTCTAACTAAGTCATCTCATTTTCTCGAGATTAAGGATACCTGGGGTCTCGAGAGACTTGCCCAGTTGTTCATCAAAGAAATAGTGAGATTGCACGGTACTCCTAAGAGTATCGTTTCTGATCGTGACGGGCGATTCGTGTCTCATTTTTGGAAATCAGTTCATCGTGCTATGGGAACTCAGCTTAATCTCAGTACCGCTTTTCATCCTTAGTCCGACGGGCAATCAGAGAGGACTATTCAGACATTAGAGGACATGTTGAGGGCATGCGTCCTCGATTGGAAAGACGATTGGGAAGCCCAACTACCATTGATCGAGTTCACGTATAATAATAGTTGGCATACTTCTATTAAGATGGCACCTTACGAGGCCTTGTACGGTCGTCCTTGTCGATCTCCTTTGTGTTGGGATGACTTATCAGAATCCATCGGCACCGAGCCCAATATGCTTATAGTAGCCCGTGAGAAGGTAGCTTTGATCAGGAGTCGTTTGTTGACCGCTCAGAGTCGACAGAAATCTTATACAGACAATCATCGTCGACCACTAGAGTTCGAGACGGGTGACCACGTTTTGGTCAAAGTGTCCCCGAGTCGAGGTATTTTCCGTTTCGGAAAACGGGGGAAGTTGAGTCCAAGATTTATTGGACCGTTTGAAATTTTGGAACGAGTAGGCGAGTTAACTTATTGATTGGCTTTACCTCCGGCATTGAGCCGAATTCATAATGTGTTTCACGTCTCTCAGCTACGAAAGTATGTTGCCGACCCGAGTCACATACTTCAGTTCGATGAAATCGAGATCGCAGATGATCATTCGTATGAAGAGCATCCCATACGAGTTTTAGAGCGGCGAATCAAACAGTTGAGGAATAAGGCGATTCCTTTGGTTAAAATTCAGTGGTCTAGACACGGAGTCGAAGAGGCTACTTGGGAAACCGAGGATAGTATGCGAGAGAGTTATCCCGAGTTGTTTGACCCTTAGTTTCGGGGACGAAACTCTTTTAAGGGGGGGTGTATGTAATACCCGGTTGTAATTCAGTCATTATCATTCAGTAATTTCATTCGGTAATTGTCACTATGTAATTTTTCACTTGTTATAATCATTCATCTGTGTTCACCGTTCGGAATAACTTCGAGTTGTGTATCAATATTGTTCATTGTTTCAACCTTACTCGGGAATCGAGACGAGAGTATTATCTTGATTGTTATAATTGATTCATTAGTCGATGTTGACGTTGGAGTTCATGTCATTTCTAATCTCCACATTGTTCAAATTGTGTTTTGTTGGGCGAACCCTTGTAATCATGGCTTGGAACCACCGTTTTGGGGTTTCCGTACTTCCATTTCATGTTATTGTTTCCCAAATATTGATTCTTATTGCTTTTATTCTCTTCCTGGATCATTTTTCATCATTTTAGGACCCTAGGGTGGTGTGGGCCGCGGCACAAGGAGTGTGCGCCGCGGCACACACATTTTCCAGTTTTGGCCGAGCAGCCTGTACTGTGGGCCGCGGCTCATGCCGGCAGGGCCGCGGCACACTGCCGAGTCACTGCCGCGGCACACTCGTCCGGGCCGCGGCACACTCATGTTGCAACTTATCGGCCAACCCGTCTGTACCGTGGGCCGCGGCTCATGCCGACGGGGCCGCGGCACACTGCCGAGTCACTGCCGCGGCACATTCGTCCGGGCCGCGGCACGCTGCCGATCACTGGGGGCAGTTTTGGCCCTGTGCCGCGGCACACTTCGGCCGGGCCGCGGCACACAGTGCAGTCAGCACTATAATTGCGTTTTTTTCAGCGAGATCAACTCATTTTTTCCCTTTTCTTCAACCATACGAGAGAGAGGGCTTGAGGGGGGAGACTTCCCATCATCTATCACTTGAGTGTTTGATTTTCTTCATCTCCTTTCGATCGTGAAGCCCGGATAGTCGATCTAACGCGTATTCTTCGGATCAAAGTGCTTGGATCTTCAAGATGTAATTTTTTTCAACATATTGGATTTCGATTTTGTATTGATATATGATGTTTTGGATGTTAAGATCATGTTGTATGAAGTGATATATATACATGATTATAGATATGTTTGATTATTCATTGGATTATTGAAGGATTATTCAAGAACACTTTGAATATTGAATTGGATTTGGGGGTTTTCGATTATTGTTGTTGAAATTTCGAATTTGGATATTCATATTGGATTATTGATCATATGGAAGATGTTTTGTTGGTTTGAAACAATTCTTGGGGATTTGATATTGGTATTATTGAGGGTTGGTTGTAAATAATCGAAGTTTGGCCACAAAGTGTTCGATATAATGCCCCAATGAACTTGGTTTAGTGTTATCGACGTTTTGAGTTCGTTATTTTAGTGTTTGATTCGTATGTTGAACGGATTATTGGTAATTGTGTTATTCAAGGTTGTTCGAGCGACCGTTATCTCAATTAGGACGTTGTTCGTGGAAGGATAATTATCACCGGTGTTGTGTAAGTTGATTCTTACTCGGTTAAAAGGATATTCATTCCTTTTGTTGTTGTTCATTCATAATCATACTCATTCATCATTGTATTAACCGTATTGAGACTTGTAATTATCGAATAATCACTTCATTCATGAGGAACGACGGTTCCAATCATGTCATTGAGTTATCAATCACGTCACTATTATTTTCATCTCGGTGAGTCATTCTTGGCCTTGTCGAATTATTATTCATTGATATTCATTGTGGTCATTCTTGTTCATATGACCTTTTGGGTTCATATTGCATGGCCGGGTGTGGTTGTGTGGAATTTTTAGTCGGGCACACGATTGTCATGTATTGGGTTCACCGATACATTGGACTGTGCACACGGTAACGCTTACCTCCGTGAGACTAATTAGGTACAAGGACGGGTGTGTCCGGTCATTCGTCTTGTACACTTGCACAGAACATTACGGGCGTACTATGATACTCCTCTTCAGCGTAATTCATAACTTAGGATATTTCATAACTTCAGATATATCATGATTGTGTATTTTCAACCCTTGAGGATTGTTGTTCTGTGTAAGTAACCCCGTTGGGGGATTTTGTTTTCAGGTCACGGCAAGGCAAAGGCACGAGAAGAATATGTTGACGGCGAGGAGTCCCAGTGATACTAGTAGGGGGCCCCAGTCATTCAGTCATTTCAGTCATTCTTATTTCTCTTCATTTGTATTTTCCGCTGCAAATTCCGTTTGAGATGTTTATTTATTCAGGGTGGTGTATTTTATCTTCACATAAAATATACTAGTATTCTGTATTGTCCTGGTGTATTGTACTTAAACTCCTCATCGGAGTATTTGGTAATATAATGTGGTTCGGTACTAAAATTATATTATTTAATTCATCAGTTTTCATTCGCCTGGTGGGTCCCAGTCGGGGGTCCACGGCACTGTAATATCCGCCTAGTTTGGGGTGTTACAGTGGCAACTCTCAAGGTAAAAATCAAGGCTCCTCATCCTGATGCGAAGAAAAAGTCAAAGGGAAAGTGCTACAAGTACGGTCAGAAAGGACATTTCAATATGGACTGCCCTGCTTTTAAGACAAAGTCAAAGGGAAAGTTATGTCTCGTGCACTAGTAGTCAAAACATGTTTGGCAGCTTGTTCTACCACTTCGTGGATAGTAGATTCAGGCTCCACTGATCATGTTTGCTTTGACTCGCATGGTTTTCAGGTAACTAATCAACTTAGCAGTGGGAGTGGTGCAGTTGAAGATTAGTGACAAAATATTACTCCTTAATAATGTATTATTTATACCTGATTTTAGAATGAATTTTATTTCAGTTTCTAAATTGAGCTGGGATGGTTATTCAGTTTCTTTTGATGGTGCTGTTATTATTAGAAGAAACGGTGAATATGTTTGCAAATGTATCTATACTGATGGACTATATGTCATTAATATTGCACAAACTCCCATGTATAAATATAAATCACTTAACTCTTTGTCTAAACCTAAAAAAAGAAAAGTACCTTCAAGCATAAACCAAACATATTTGTGGCATTTGCAGTTAGTTCATATGAACCTTAGAAGAATTCAAAGATTGGTAGATGATGGCCCATTGGATGACCTCCAAGTTGAGTCATTTACAATTTGTGAATCCTGTCTGGAAGGTAAAATGAAAAAAAGGAATTTTTAAAACCGAGGTAAATCATGTTCAGAACGTGTTAGAATTGGTTCATACTGATGTATGTGGTCCAATGAACATCAAGGCTATGGGTGGTTTTGAATATTTTATCACGTTTATCGATGATTATTCGAGATATAGATACATTTGTTTGATGCGATGTAAGTCTGAAGCCTTTGACAAGTTCAGAGATTTCAAGTCTAAAATGGAGAAGCGTCATGGGAAGAGTATTAAGTTATTACGATCTGATCGTGGTGTTGAATACCTTAATGGAGAGTTATTGTATTTCTTGGAAAATGGGGGGATTACGTCCAAGCTCACTGAGCCGGAAACTCCACAACAAAATGGTCTTGCTGAGAGAAGGAAGAGAACTCTTTATGGTTAGGTCAATGATGAGTTACTCAGATTTCCCTATTTCGTTCTGGGGGTACGCCTTGGAAACAGTGGCGTACATACTAAACCTGGTGCCTTCGAAAGGAGTTCCAAAAACACCCACAGAATTGTGGAGTGGGCGGAAGCTCAGTCTAGGACATGTTCGGATTTGGGATACTCCAGCACATGTGCTCAATAAAGATGCTGATAAGTTTGCATCTCGTACAGAGGTACAAGTGTTTGTAGGATACCCTAAGGGAATGAAGGGTGGCTTTTTCAATAGCCCCAGGATCAGAAGGTCATTGTTAGAACCAATACCCACCTGGAATAGGATTATGTGATTAGTCACAAGCCCATGAGTGAAATAATTCTGGAAGAGTTGAGGGCGAGACTCCGTCTATACCAATTGTGCAAGCACCAACTAACACTGCACCACATATCAATTTTGAGACTTTTAAACCAACTCGGGATTTACCTTATCACAGTAGGAGGGTTCTTCATCAACCAGAATGATTCATAGGCGTGGGAAAGTCTTCAGACTCAATTCCAGACGAAGATGAAATCAGACCCCTAGACTTACAAGGAGGTAATACAAGATAAAGATGCCGACTCCTGGAAAGTAGCAACGGGGTCAGAAATGGGACCTATGGATTCCAATGAAGCATGGGATCTAGTAGAACTACCTGATGGGGGTACAAACCATTAGGAGTAAGTGGGTCTACAAGCGAAAGAAAAGAGGTGACGGGAGGGTTGAAACCTTCAACGCGAGGCTTGTAGCGAAAGGTTACACTTAGAAGGAGGGTATTGATTACGATGAAACTTTTTCGACGGTAGCCATGCTTATTATAGCTAGAAATCGTGTCCCGACCAGTCGGGTTGATCATGTACCTTGAGGCACTCGAAAGGATTATTATATTAAACCCTGCAGGTGGAATTAATTTTCCGATATAATAATAAAGCTCGAGTGATATACTCATGTATAACATATTAATTAATTAAAAGCTGTCAGTAGCTTAAATTAATTAATGGACATGGAATATATTAAATATGGGAAATAATTAATTCAAAAGGGAGCTCAATTTCGTAATTTGGGATTTTGGTAGAAAGTGCAATATCAACCTTTTAGTAGACTAAGTTGATATTAATAGATTCATTATATTAGGAAGAGTCCTAATATTAGTAAGATGAAATCTATTGGGAGTCCTTACCTTATCCTCCTTAAGGTCCCTAGAGTAGCCCAAAAACACCTATGAATAGGACATAAGGGGTGGCCGATTTTTTCACCATTATTGAACAAGAAATTTCGATTTTTTCATACTTTGTGTTTAATTGTGGATCTTGACTTGTGTCTTGGATTCCATAATTTATCTAACAAAATATTTTTCTAAATACTCAAATATTCAAGAAAAATAGAGTGAAAAATTCGTAAGGTATTTTTTGGGAAAAATTTCGGCCGATCCATATTGCAGTCCACGCAGTCCGGTAGATTGTTCCCACACGACATCCGGATATAGGTGGGATATACTCTAGAAGATCTTGAGGTAGAAATACAAAAAGATCAAGGAGGAGTACAAGGAGGAGTTCTATCGACCAAAAAGGGACTTTTCTACCACTTCGCTTCAAATATATGAATTACCAATTCTACTGCGTAAATACGTATATTTAAATTGTTAATTAGTCTGTTTAATTAATTAATTGACAAGCCTAAATAGATCCGTAATTTTGTTGGTTAGTTTATAAAACCAAATATATTCAATTTATCAATCTCGCCTCCGCTGCGTTTTATACTCCAACAAATGATATCCGAGCCGGTCTTTAGGTTATGTTCAATTTAATTAATTTTGTGATTAATTTGCTATCAATTTAGTATATTCATACATGGTATGATGTTTAGAATGTTTTGCTAGAAATTATCTTGCAGGTAAATATGGTCCAATTATCATGGCTATGTGATATTTTTATTTATTTACGTATTTTTTGGTAATTTGGCCCGTTTTTGAGGCATGTATAAGTTTTTCCCATGAGAAAATCCATGGGTAGAATAGGATTTTATTTTTCCTTGTAATGTTTGTTGTAAAATTCGATGTATTTTATTAAGAGTAAAATTATAATCGAGTTGGATACACAAAGTACGAAGGAAAAGAAATCCAGCACGAAAAGGAGTCCCGATCGGACGAACCGATCGAGACTAGCCTGCTGCCGATCGGGACTCTGCCAGCACATGGTGTCTCGGCCGCGGGCGCCTCGGGTTGGGCAGACCTGTAACACCCCAAACTAGGTGGATATCAGTGTTCTAAAAATCCCCGCCTAGGCCGATTAATCCTCCGATTAATCCCTAGAAGGTCCTATGCCGTTCCGATTATGGCCTAGGCGCTTGTACTAGGCGTTTGGGTGATGAATAGATCGTCTAGGCTGGCTGTGGGGACCTATGAAGGCAATCTAAAATACTATGAACTACTTTATACTTATATCAACATTTTAAATTTCCAAGCTAACTAGGCGGATGCCTAAGCGGTTATACTTTTTTGTTTTTTTATTTTGTTCTAATAGTACTACAAATTCCTAAACTGAGATATTATGGATAATATGGGCTCATTGATATCTACTAGATGTCTTCCCGTGCGATGCACGACGTAAAATGTTAAATATTTTATTATATTAATAATATGTGATCGAATTTCAATAATATTATAAAATTATTATAAAATATACATGAGTCAGTATACACACACATATACATATACTATTACTTGATTTAGTTTTATTTATAACCTCTTATCATGTGATCTAAGGGCACATGATAGGAAAACTGTAAATTAATTAAGCATCGGCATTTATTTTTTTCATATAGGACAATATGAGTCTTATACCTGATTTTATAAATAAGAAATTAAATTATGTTTATTATTATCAACTTTCATTATAGCCGAACTCAAAAGATTTTGGGACTAAGGCTCTAATGATGATGTTGTTGGTGTTGTATTATCAACTTTCATTAAAATTATACAACCGATATTCTTACTAATTTAATTTTTTATATGACTTGACATTAATGTAATATATTTTACTATTTTATAATCAGAACAAAATAATTCTTAAAAATCCAATAATTGTTAAAAAGCTATGAAAATAAACTAAAAATATATCTTTCTTTAATAGTCTTATATTTTTATATTAAAATATTTTAATCATCTAAATATATTATAATTATATTATATTCCTTTATATATATTATATGGATATCAAATTAAAGAGCACGAAGTAAAAATTAATTTGATATTTTTTTTTTAAAAATAAAATTGATACTTATAATTGTTTAAACTATTAGGTTAAAAATAAAAGGAATAAAATTAGAGGAATTTTTTAATTGGTAGATAGTATATAATAGAATAATCATGTAGCCCCCTCCCAAATTAAACGTCCATTTTTTCTAAGATTTTTAAAAAGAGGATTAACGTGGAGATGACACATGTTTCCTTAAAAATTTTTGCGACTCTCTTTTAATATTAAGTATAGATGTGTAAAAATTTGGTATAAAAATATATAAACATGACAGGAATCTATATGATCATTGTATATCTATAATATTTATATTAATATACTAATATAATTACATATCAGTATACAGGTGAAAGAACGTCATATATTTTTGATAAATATTTAGATTAAAGTCACACATTTTATACTTAATAATATACCATGAGATCGACAATGATATTAATTCATTAGGCATAGAGTGATAAAGTATATTATTGTGACGTAATTAAATAAAAATATAATCAACTTATTATATTTGTTTATATAATTTTTCTTTTCATAAAAAGAAGAATCAATCACAAATTATTTTAACTAATAATATATCTTTCTACTGAGAATTGTTAGTCTAACATGTCTATAATTCTTTTCCCAAATATTTTTAAAATAAAATAACTCAATAATCTAAATTTATTATACGAAGGTGAAAACTGAAGTAAAAATATTGATCTTGTAAGAAGATAGATTTACTTCAATGAAATTATTTGGAAATTATCTGATTTTTGTATTTTACATACAAATAATTTAAAACAAAGATATAATATAATAATTATTCAAAAACAACTTATATTCAAAAAGGAATATTTTAATTATATATATGCCTAATGAATGTTAAATCAAATATCGTAAAAAGAAGATTAATTTAAAATATTAATAATAAAAAATAGAGTTGAGACGATAAAATATTAACTTCTAAACATTGAGAGAAAAATAAGAAGAAAAAAGAAAAAAAAATTGGTTCCCATTAACTCTCATTCAAATGTGTAGGAGTTAGTGTATTTTTAAAAAGAAAAAAATTCAAAAAATCCACATATAGACACGTGTTTTGTACAACTCTCTTTTAATAGTAGAGTAAGTATCAGTATTTCAAATTTAATATATAATTGATTATATATCTCTTTAAATGGTTCAATTTTAATTATTTTACATATATATAATTTTTTATATATAAAAATGATTAAAATAATAATAAAAATAAATCCGCCTAATCCGATTAATCCCTGATTAATCCCCGATTAATCCTCTGGGCGCTAGGCGTTAGCAATCCGAACGCCTAGCGCCTAGCGTTTTTTAGAACCATGGTGGATATTACAGTGCCGTGGACCCCCGACTGGGACCCACTAGGCGAATGAAAATGAATGGATTACACAGGGTAAATATAGTACCGAACCACATTACAACAATAATTACTCCGATGAGGAGTTTCATACAACACACCCAGGATAATACAGAATACATGCATATTTTATATGGAGATAAAACATACAACACTGAGTGAAATGAGTATTCAAACGGAATGTCTGCAGCGGAATAAATGAAGGAAACATAAATGACTGAAAAGCCTGGGGCCCCCTTCTAGTATCATTGGGACTCCTCGCCGTCAACATGCTCTCCCCATGCTTTCGCCTTGCCATGACCTGGAAAACAATATCCCCCAATGGGGTCAGTTACACAGAACAACAATCCTTAAGAGTTGAATACACATAATCCTGCCGAAATATACGCAATCAAACATGCTATATGAATCAACCAACAATACGG
This sequence comes from Orobanche coerulescens, assembly GCA_033398695.1. Lineage (NCBI taxonomy): Eukaryota > Viridiplantae > Streptophyta > Magnoliopsida > Lamiales > Orobanchaceae > Orobanche > Orobanche coerulescens. Next base: position 41,416,041 of record CM065815.1, on the reverse strand, counting down.
CTCAAAGGAATGGCACCACACTACGTCCGGGATGGAAATGTGTCCGTGCACAAGCCACCAACGAGTATCGATCGAATACACGTGTGGTCTTGTACCTAATCAGTCTCACGAAGCAATCGACTCATGTGCGATCCATGTGAGGCCAACAACCAACACACGACTTAAATGTGCCCGACATGAAAATCCTACACATACCAACCGGCACGCCAGTATGACCCGGAATGCCACGATATAACAAAAGTGACATCGAAAATGAATAATGACTCACCAAGATGAAATAATGGTGAAATGAATGACAGCTCAATGAAATGATTGGAACCGTCGTTCCTCGTGAATGAAGTAATTAGGTGACAATTACAAGTTTTTAAAACGGTTAGTACCTTATGAATGAATTATGATTATGAATGAACAACAACGAAAGGAATGAATATCCTTTTAACTGAGTAAGAATTAACTTACACAACACCGGTGATAATTATCCTTCCACGAACAACGTCCTAATTGAGATATCGGTCGCTCGAACAACCTTGAATAATACAATTACCAACAATCCGTTCAATATACGAATCAAACATGAATATAACGAACTCAAAACGTCGATACGATTAAACCAAGTTCATTGGGGCATTATATCGAACACTTTGTGGCCAAACTTCGATTGTTTATAACCAAACCTCAATAATACCAACATCAAATCCCCAAGAAGTGTTTCAAACCAACAAAACATCTTCAATACGATCAATAATCCATTATGAATATCCAAAATCGTGATTTCAACAACAATTAATCGAAAACCCCCAAATCCAACACAATATTCAAAGTGTTCTTGAATAATCCTTCAATAATCCAATGAATAATCAAACATGTCCATAATCATGCGTATATCACTTCATACAACACGATCTTAACATTCAAAACATCATATCTCAATAAAAAATCGAAATCCAAGAGGTTTGATGAATATTACCTTTGAAGATCCAAGTACTTTAATCCGATGAAATCGCGTTAGATCCACAATCCGAGCTTCACGATCGAAAGGAGATGAAGAAAATCAAACACTCAAGTGATAGATGATGAAAATTCTCTCCCTCAAGCCTTCTCTCTCGGAACAAGGTGGATGAAATGAAAAAATGGGTTGATCTCGCTCAAAAAAACGCAATTATAGTCTTGTTGCCTTTGTGTGCCGCGGCCCGGCCGAAGTGTGCCGTGGCACAGGGCCAAAACTACCCCCAGTGATCGGCAGCGTGCCGCGGCCCAGACGAATGTGCCGCGGCCCGGACGAATGTGCCGCGGCAGTGACTCGGTAGTGTGCCGCGGCCCTATCGGCATGAGCCGCGGCCCCCGCTACAGACGGGTTGGCCAAAAAAATGCAACATGAGTGTGACGCGGCCCGAACGAGTGTGCCGCGACAGTGACTCGGAAGTGTGCCGCGGCCCTGCCGGCATGAGCCGCGGCCCATGGTACAGGCTGCTCGGCCAAAACTAGAAAATGTGTGTGCCGCGGCGCACACTCCTTGTGCCACGGCCCACACCCCCCTTGGGTCCTAAAATGATGAAAAATGATCCGGGAAGAGAATAAAAGCGATAGGAATCAATATTTGGGAAACAATAACATGAAATGGAAGTGCGGAAACCCCAAAACGGTGATTCCAAACAATGATTACAAGGGTTCGCCCAACAAAACACGATTTGAACAATGAGGAGATTTGAAATGACATGAACTCCAACGACAACATCGACTAATGAATCAATTACAACAATCAAGATAATGCTCTTGTTTCGTTTCCCGAATAAGGTTGAAACAATGAACAATAACGATACACAACTCGAAGTTATTCCGAATGGTGAACACAGATGAATGATTATTAACAAGTGAAAATTACATAGAGACAATTACCGAATGAAATTACTGAATGATAGTGACTGAATTACAACCGGGTATTAAAAGACTTGAGTCCAGCAGGTCAGGTCGGGCTGTGCAGGGCCGCGGGTCCGACAGTCTGGGTCGGGTCGGGCAGTGGGTCGGGCTTGTCCGGGTAGGTTCGTTCGGTGTATGGTCCTATTCGTTTATCCGCTGTTCGTTGCGTACGTTGGAGCACAATAATTTTTTTGGAAATTTCTTGTGCAATTCATTTTGCATGGAAGAAAGTTTCTAAATTTGGCCATTCTTGTGCCGCAACCGGGAGGAGGTGACGAGATGCTAGAAGCAGTGGGAGCAAAAGAGCCAAGGTTTTTCTCGTTATTCAAACCGAGGAATACAATCCATGATAATTGGATTTAATTATCCAGTTTTAATGATTTGTTGGTTTTACTGTTTTGTATGACATGTATGGATGTATGTATGATATGTTTCTTGCATGTTAGGACAATTCAAAATGACTAAGTGATTTTAATAATCGATTTTTCAAAATCAAGTTGGCCTCCATAATTGGTTTAAATTGTGAAATAATTAGCATGCGCGTTGACATTAGAGTCTTCCTCCACATCGGATGTGCTGATTAATAGCTCACTAGTTTTAAACTTCGATTATATAACAAAAAGGTTAATGTTATTTTTTATGATAGGACCTCTCCATTTGTAGGACTATTATCATTATATAATATTCTAAGGTTTGTTAAATTATGGTGTTCACTTAGGTGTATTAATTAATAAGCTCCCCATCAGAGTCTATGTTAATTTAATACATGGCTAAGAGGAACCAACTATTAATTTTACTTGTCAAAACGCATCTTGACTAGATAGTAAAACTAATGATGTTAAAATTTACTTAAGAAATGTATATGTAAACGTCCACACTAATGGCTTGATGTGCGGTTTTTCGAGGTGTTGGTTGACTGCATATATATTGTGTTTTAAGGTTTTTCAATATATTTTGTGACGAATTATGTGATGAATGGTGTTTTTAATTTTATTCTCAGATGTCTTTCAATCCATTAGATGTTATTCTCAAAGAAAATAAACTTGATGGCACTAACTTTGCCAACTGGAAAAGAAATTTTGACATTGTCCTGACTGCCGAGGGGAATAAATTTGTGTTAACTGAGGAAAGCCCTCTGCAACCAGAACCGGATGCCACTCCTGGAGAGTTGGATGAATTCCGAAAATGGAAGAAGTCTGATGATATGGCTCACTGTTACATTTTGGCTTCATTGACAAATGTCACTACCAAAAAAATAGGCAAAGAGACCCGTCCAAATAAATCTAAGAGACCGCCTCTGGATGGGTCTCTATCTCAGCGGTCTCTTTGACAAAGAGACCGCCTCATGAGGGAGGTCTGTTTTTGAGATATAAGAGACCTGATATTCAAGAAATTGGGTCTGTTATGTAAGGGATGGGGAAATAATTTAAAAGGGTAAGAGACCTGTTATCTGAGATATGAGGTCTCTTTGGTTTTTTTAATATTTTTTTGTCTAGCCTAAGAGAGCCCATTTCACACCTAATGTAACACCCCCAGAACCATCCAGGAATATTACAGCGCCGTGGGTCCCGAGATGGATCCCACAAGGCTGAAGGAATTTTCGCAAATATTTACAAACGCCCAAGAGGCTAACGACGGTATTATCTATTTAAAATATTCGAAGACTTTATAAAACTCGTTTATTAAAACCGTCGTAAAATCTCATTTGAAATCACAAGCCCCGAAATGCCAAAACTCAATAGTTTAAAAACATACGTTAAGCTATCGCTTATATGTACCGACAGAATAGATTAGAAAACGATTGCCAAAGTAACCCAAGTTACCAGATACCAAAAGGCTATTTAAAAATACTCACGCAGCGGAAAAAGGCAAACAATTAAAATACTCTAGCAGCGGAATACAAGAACTGATCAGGAACTCAATACACAAATACATGTCTTAGCCAGTATCCTCCGGGAAGCTCATCTCTCCACGACCGCTACAAGCTTGATAATCCAAGAATCTAAAAAGAAAACTCACGATGGGGTCAACCATAATATCCAACAATGATAACCATTACATCACGTCAATAATTACATACCAATGAAAATACTAAGTAAGAATACGACCAATGTAATCTTATTGCCATAACTTTACCAACTCGAGATAATTACCAAAGTTCACACCTCGTATCCTTTCATCAACACAATAAGCTCATACCGAAATATCTGTATTGTATCTCAACAATACCCAAGGTTCTCAAAACATTATCATAACTCACTGTTACGAAATCTACTAACTCTGTCCAACCCAAATCCGTCGGGTAACATCATCACATCTGAACATGATAATCGATTGTCCATCAAAGACAAATACCAAAGGAAATACGGAACATACCTCAAAATATGAAATGCCACGACGAAATCACGTCAGTCTAATGCAAGATCAGATCAACACAACATATGGACACGGTCCTAACACAAGACCTACAAATGCATACTCATATGACAACGTCAATATGCTCACATCAATAACAACAATGTATACTTATGGCAAACCCATAATATACATATGCACAATAACAACACACATGGTAATCCGATGATCCAACGTTCACTGCCTAGATCCCACGATGATCCCGTCAGACCAACCCGTGGTGGAAAAACCTGTCCGATGATCCAGCGCACGCTAGCATAGATCCCCCGATGATCCCGTCTGTAATATCCGCATTTTTCCCTTCTCTTATTATTCTCATTTTAGTGCATTTTCGTTTTTGGCAACTCACTTGTAACCGTATCGACATTTTGAGGATATTTAATATTAAACTTTTTGTCGTTCGAGCTTGATTCGGACTCGTTTTACTCGATTTGATGTTTCATGTTGTAATTTCGGATATTATCGTAATCGTCATTTGGAACCACCGTTTCGGGGTTGCCAAAGATCCATCTCGTGTTATTATGGGCGTTGTGAGCTTTTGTTTGGTGTTTCGACCATGTGTCGTACATTCCGGATGTTTGGGCCGTTTTCTAAATTTTCCCAAACTTTTGGGAAAATTTCGTTTGTTGATTGTTTTTCCGAACCTTTGAGTAGTCGGGAATATGTTTTCCTTCGGCATTTAAGTTCGTCGTCTCAGGTCCCTAACGTCCGTACCATCGTGAATTGTTCACCGTTGTATTTCGATTCTTTTCCTGTACCTCCCTCATTTCTTCGGGCCTGTACTCCACAGAAAGGAATGTTACGTACGTAACAACCTTTTGGTTACGTACGTAACGTTCTAGTGTATTTTGATCCAGACAATTCTGCCTTTTTGGTTACGTACGTAACACCCTTTTTGGTTACGTACGTAACGCCCTAGTGTATTTCAGTCCAGGCGTTTCTGCCATTTTGGTTACGTACGTAAGGCCCTTATGGCTTACATACATAATACAGCTTACGTACGTTAGCATGTGGTGGCTAATGTACGTAACGAGGCCTGGGTTTATAAACCCAGGGGTTGACCGATTTCGGCCATTTTCACTCCTTCTCCTTCCCATCCGACTCCTAGGTGATCTTCTTGGCATTTCCGGCGATTTGAAGCTTTGTAACTCCGAGCCATCACCTTCTTTGAGTTTTTGGAGTATATTATCAACCTCTAATCGTGTTCTTCATCATTATTCAAGGTAAACTCCTAAAAACCTTGTTTTGGGTAAATTGAAGGGGTTTTCATGTTTCGTCCGATTCGTTCCGTATGTTAGATTAATTCATGATGTACATGATTAATCTCGTCGGTTTTGTTGGTTTCCCTACGGATTCATGGTATATTTTGTAGTAATTTTGTAATCGAGAGGGTTTGGTTGTGGTCAGCCCTCGTTGTTATGTCTATACGAATATACATGAATCGTAGGCGGATTTTCGGGTGTATTCCATTTCCGTATTCGTCTAGAGTTGGTTGTGATTATGTTCTTCGAATCGTTAGGTTCGGTCCCATTGGTTCATAGCGTTCGTCGGTGATTATCCTTTCCGTTCGTTACGTCATCAATTATTCAAGGCAAGTACTCTTGGAAACCTTTATGCTTAACATGAAATGGTAATGTATATTGTGTGTGCTTTACTCACCTCGGGAGGGTCCGACGGGGCCTCGAGGGAATCTATGGCTTCGTCCTGGATTCACGAGTTTGTTTCGCTAGCCAGCTCGGGAGGGTCCTTAGAGGCCTCGAGTGGGATTTGTGGCTTCGTCCCGGTCTTAGGTGACGTGTGGTGCTTAATTTGTTTTATGAATGTGGCCAGCTCGGGAGGGTCCTTAGAGGCCTCGAGTGGGATTCGTGGCTTCGTCCCGGTCCTAGGCAAATTAATTGTGACTGTTTGTTTCCGGAAAAGACATGTCTAGTTTTGGTTTTGAAATGACATTGGTGCATGTGCTATGAAATGTGTAAGCGATTGGTTTGCCTTGAATACTTGTTGTTGTTGCCCAAAATATTTATCCGAAGATTAATACTGCTGGAAGACGGACAACAAACAACAATTGCGGGAGCACTTCCGAGAGAAGATAAATAATACAAGATTTGCCGGGTTTGTTAGGCCCGGGCTTGAATGCTCTCGCGAGATGATATTAATACGAATATTCGTGGATACAAGTATTAATGAGAGAAATCTAAATACAATTAGTGTAAAAAGACTCTGTTAATCCGGCTCTTGAGCAAAGCTCGGTGTTCTTCGTCCCCGCCGATCGTCTTCCTGATGAGAGAGGCCGGGAGAAGTAAGACCGAATGATAGCTGTTGCCAAGAGTTGGAGATTAGCCAAGTGCTTGATGTGTTGCTTCTGTATTGTGTGAAATCCGAAGGAAATTGAAGTTCTGGAGCCTTTTGTGTGGTAAAAGTTCGGTCCCCTGGACAAGTGCAGGATGCCTTGTATTTATAGCGGCAGCCGGGTCCTGTCCTCTGTCGGGCGATCGCCTTCCGGCCATTATAATAATGTGCCGATCGTCTGCCGGCCAATATTATAATGGGGCGATCACCCGGGTTGTCGGGCTAAAATCCAAGAAAGAGGCTGGCAGTCCGTATAAAGTCCAATGCAGTGGCTGGCGCCAGCTGGGCGGTCCAATAAGGAGCCATCACGTGTCCGGAGTCAGTCAACATGCGGCCCTACTGACAAGCTTTCAGCGGCTTGTCGGCTGGTGGAGAGATTCTGCCAGGCTGTGGTCAATGGCCCGAGATTCACGGATCTTGTCTCGGCTCTTGCACGTGGTGCCAGTCTTGAGGCTCGGCCTTTGCCGACTGGATGGCCATCGGTGTTCATCGACATGAGGCGGTCGTACCTAGCTGGTCATCAGAGGTCGCCATCGGCCAGTTGCTGAGGGTCGGCATTGGTCGGTCACCAAGGGTCGGTCGGCAGATGCCGATAGAGGTCGTCCGCTAGTCGATCGCGAGGAGTCGGTCGCCGAGTACCGAGAGGCGATCGTATCTGAGGTCGATCGCTCGGCACCGGGACTTGTCCTGGGACCTTCGGTTTGTAATATCCGTAATTTTCCCATTTTTAGCAGTTTCCATTTTTGGTGTATGTCTATTTTTATCGACTCGCTTGTAACCGTTTCGACATTTCGAATCTATTTTGTTCTTGGAGTTTTTCCATTGGGATGAGTTTTGATGACGTTTTCACGTAATTTCGTTTTATGACATGTTTTGCCGTATGAACGTTCGTTTCTTGTAAAACTCATTCGTTTTCGTTATTTCTGGGTTTGTACAAGTTCGTATGGTTGAGTTGGTCTTGTGGAGACTTTCGGTTCGTAAATCCGACGTCGTTTCGTGATTTTCGGGCACTTGGGCCATTTTTGTAATTTCCTAATAGTTTAGGGAATCTCGTTTTCGTTGTCGCATTACGGACCCTTCGGTGGTCGGAATTGTATTTTTCTTTCAGCACTTAGCTCCGCTGCCTTGTATGCTTCGTGTTCATGTTCTGGATTACGGTCTCGCCGCGTGTGTATCGTGTATCGTACCCTCGGCAGCCTATCGCTAATATGACATCGCCAGATCTTGGCTGCGTGTAGGTAGCGCACGCTACCTGTTGCCTTGCGTGCGCTAATAAAGAACGATTAGCGACGCTAACCCTTATTGTTAGCGTACGCTAACGAATGTGGCAAGAGCCATCGGTATCCGCGCCCCGTTAGCGCACGCTACATATGGCGATTAGCGTGCGCTAACTTCACAATTATATAAGCCCGTAGCGATTTTGAGCAGCGATTTCATTCTTTTCCTTCGCTTTCTTCGACGTGCGACCTCGAGGCGATTTCCATCGCCCGATCGGCGTTCTATTCACATTCCATCACCGTAGAGTTGTGCTAACATATTATCATCAGTATAATCGTCATCCATCATCCGAAATCAAGGTAATTTCGTCTAGAACCCTAACTCGTCAAATTTGGGGGGTTTTCCGGGTTTTACTAATTGGAACCGAATTATTCCAGTATGTTAGGATATTCTTCACCGATTGTGATTGTTGAATGATTCCAAATCCAATTTCCTTGATTTTAATCCGCGAATTATCGATACGGGGAGATTTTGCGTAAACCCTCGCCCGTATCAATTGATCGTCTATTGTCGTTATTAGTAATCGGGGTTTTCGGAGTATTCCTTTCGATTACTGATGTCCGTTGGGACTGAGTTATGCTAATTCTTCGTTTAGGAACCGTCGTTGTCCATTCGGATCATCCGTAGTCACTTTTCACTTCCGATCCTTCGAAGATGTCACAAAGGCAAGTACTTTACATTTGTTTACATGTTCTAGTATTTGAATTATGGCTGTATCGTGGTTGTTGTGGATGGTTATGTGTATGTTCACCTAGGGACGGTCCGACGGGGCCTCTAGGGATACGTATTGCCGTGAGTGTGCGTATCGTGAACTGTGGTTAGCCACCCAGGGATGTCCGACGGGACTCTGCGGGGTACGGTGGCCGTGAGTCTCGTGCCAACGGTTAACTTTGAATTATGATTTGTTGGAGATAATGTGTTTGTGTTTGTACATCATAAATATTCCGGAATATAAAATGTTTTCTAAAATGATTTTTTGGCGCATGTATTCATCTGATTAGAATGTAGTTCAAATGGATTGTACTTGCACTAGCAGTTGTCGCTAACCCCTTAAATGGGGGAAATACTTTTTGTATTTCAGGTATTGATCGTGGGGACAAACGAGCACTCGGGCTGTATGAGGATGATGGGCAAGCATGATATTGTCCAGTATTTGACTTTTCGATGTTTTGTCTGTCGGTTGCTATTGATGTCTGATTTTGGGATTTATGTATTATAAAATTGGTTTAAGTACTCGAGTACTTCCTGTTTGAAATTGTTAATGTTGTGTTCCCGTTTTGGGAAATGGATTTGATGTCAAATTTTAATTGTCGGTTTGTAGTCTTTTATTTGAATTGTCGTTTTATTAATGATAGTTAGTCGTTGTCGAATGTCTTGTGGGTATGTTAGCCTGGTGGATTCCACAGTGTGGGGTCCACGGCGCTGTAATATGCCCTGAACGTCTTGGGGGTGTTACAGAATATGGTATCAGAGCTTAGGTTTATGGATACCTAGCCGCTTGGTCATTTGGGTCTAGTTAAGTGTCGCTTTTGGGACAAGATCACCGCTATGCCATCATCTCAAGACGCCGGTGCTCGTAAGTTTTCCTAACTTGACTCGTTTCACCGTCTGCTTCTATTCTGTCTTAGTATCTTTTGCGTTTTGCGTTTGAATTGTACTTACCCGTTGCTTCTTCGTAATTCTCGCCGGTAGAGGACGCGACGCTGGCCGACGCGGTAGGGGACGTGGCGCGGCCGGTGGGGCGGCCATGTCCGATCACTCGAACCGATTCGGCGATGCCCTCTTTGTCGAGCAGTGTTCCCCTAGTTCCGAGAGGTCACAGGACCACCGCTAGCTCCGTAATGCTCATGAGAATGTTGGAGTGGCCAACATATTACGGCAAGTAGCGAACCAGATGACGCCATCGACTCAGCCGCTCGGTCGGCCATGCTAATGCCACCCCGGTTCCGCCATCGGAGCCGATAATGATAAGCTACTTCAGACGTGATTCGTATGCGTCCTCCGCAGCTTTGATGGTGCTTCGACCCTTCCGGTTGGGAGAATTGGTTATTCGAGTTGGAGAAAGTGTTTGAGGTCGCTAACTGCTCCGAGGAGAGGAAAGTACCCATTGCTCGCATTTCCTCGCCAAGGAGGCAATGACGTGGTGGCAAGCGGTGAAACCGCGTGACCGGGCAGCTACGTGGGCGAGTTTCGAGATCCGATGGAAGATGAATACCGCCCTTGGCGGTGAAAGAGGAGGATCCGAGCCTTCTTTGAGGCTAAGCCCCAAGATGTTCCTATTTCTCAAGCTAACAAAGACTACAATCAACAGCTGCATTACTTGAGAAACCAATTCAGAGATGAGCTAGATAATATCCGCCACTTTGATATGAGTATGAAGCCGAGGGTTCGCCACTACATGTCCGGTGGGGTGCACGACTTTGAAAGATTATCAATAAAGCGATGGCTTACGAGATGTCGTTTTCATGGCAGAGACGGCACTGAAGGAAAGAAGCGAAGACCTCCGTCGGTTCGGGAGGCAAGTCAGAGGGTATCCAAGGCTCACCGGCCCGCGAGTCTTCGGGGCCGGGCCGCCATCGGTTGGTCGAGGGAACGGTTCTAGGTCCGCTCGCCGGTTCCGTTCGTGGTCCTACATGCTTCAACTGCAGCCGTCCGGGCCACATGATGAGTTTGTGTTATAGGCCTCCGATTCGGTGTCTTGCTTGTGGCCGTATGGGTCACCGTGCTAAGTTTTGTACGGATGCGGCTCGGGCTCCAGTTACTCGGATATCTGCTCCAGTGCAGGAGAGCCGAGTGTGAATCAGGCACCGACAGTTCCTCGGCCGCAGCAGAGTTTTGGTAGAGGTCGAGGTCGTGGTCACCTTCTAGAGGGAGCTTCTAGTGCGGGGTCCGTTCCGCCCGTGTGTATGAGATGAGGCGAGCCGAGATCCCGACGGTGGCTACAGGTGTACCGTCCCACATCCTTGACCATCCTGCTTCCGTATTGTTCGATTCTCGTGCTACGCATTCTTTTATATCTATGGATTGCGTGCGTCTGCATGTTGATTGCCTTGTTGCTTGTGAGCCTTTTGTTGTTAAACTTCCTAGCGGGGATAGCATCGTGGGGGACCGTGAGATTAGAGATTTTTCTGTGAGTATCGCGGGGAGGGATTGGCTTTCTAATCTGATTGCGATAGATATTAGAGATGAGGACTTGATTCTGGGTGAGGATTGGCTGGACCGTCATGGGGCGATCATGAATTATAGAACGAGGACTGTTACGATGTTAGCCTCTGATGGTACCGAGCATTCTTTTGTGGGGCGTAAGCGGGGTAGTCAGAGATTACTGATCAGCGCTTTGAGGGCGGTGAGGCTTCTTCGGGGAGGTTGCACGGGCTATTGGTGTTACGCTTTGAGATCGGAAGAAGGGGGAGTCGAGCTCTCATCTATTCCGGTAGTATGTGAGTATCGTGACGTTTTTTCAGATGAGTTGCCGGGTTTGCCGCCGGGCCGAGAGGTTGAGTTTACCGTCGATTTAGAGCCGGGTGCAGCACCTATCTCTAAGACGCCATACCGTATGGCGCCTGCCGAGATGCTTGAGTTGAAGAAACAGTTGGGAGAGTTGCTGGACATGCGCTTCGCCTTGGGGCGCACCGGTCCTATTTGTAAAGAAGAAGGATGGGTCACTTCGTTTGTGCATCGACTACCGAGAGTTGAACAAAGTGACCATCAAAAACAAGTATCCGCTACCAAGGATTGATGATTTGTTTGATCAGTTGCAAGGGGCAACTGTGTTTTCGAAGATTGATTTGAGATCGGGGTATTATCAGCTCCGAGTGAAGGATACCGATATTCCGAAGACGGCCTTTCGGACGAGATACGGTCACTACGAGTTTGTGGTTATGCCTTTTGGGCTAACTAACGCACCAGCCGTGTTCATGCAGCTTATGAACAAAGTCTTTATCGAGTACCTCGATAAGTGTGTAGTCGTTTTTATCGATGACATCCTGATTTACTCGAGGAGCGAGGAGGAGCACGCCCGTCATTTGCATATTGTGTTAGATATTTTGAGAACTCAGCATCTTTTGCGAAGTTCTCAAAGTGCGAGTTTTGGTTACGGGAAGTTATGTTTCTCGGTCATGTGATCTCGGCCGAGGGTGTTCGTGTGGACCCACATAAGGTAGAGGCGGTGTTGGATTGGGCGCCGCCCAAGAACGTGAAAGAGGTCCGTAGTTTTCTGGGATTAGCCGGGTATTACCGTAGGTTCGTCGAGGGGTTCTCTAAACTTGCTCGACCTCTGACTCGATTGTTACGAAGTCGAGAAGTTTGTGTGGACCGATGAGAGGCGTAATAGTTTTGAGGAGTTGAAGAAGCGGTTGACGACCGCCCCGTGTCGGGCTTTACCGAGTGGTAATGATGGTTTCTCTGTTTATAGTGAGGCTTCGTTCTAAGGGCTCGGATGCGTACTTATGCAAAGACGGAGGACGATTGCCTATGCTTCCCTTCGCTTGAAACCGTATGAATTGAATTACCCTACGCACGATCTTGAGTTGGCCGCAGATTGTGTTTGCGTTGAAAATCAAGGCGTCATTACTTGTATGGCTCGCCGTGTCGATTTTCACCGATCACAAGAGCTCAAGTACATCTTCACGCAGAAGGAGCTTAATATGAGACAGAGGATATGGTTGGAACCGATTAAGGATTACGATCTTGAGATCCTCTATCATCCGGCAAGGCTAATGTGGTAGCAGATGCGTTGAGCCGAAATCGGTATCGCTCGGTGCTTGAGTTACTCACGGCCCGGTCGGGACTTCAGCGAGAGTTTATGAGGTTGAGCATTGAGATTGTCTTGGCAGAGAGTTCGGCGCTGCGTACTCGAGATTTCTTCGTCTCAGTCGAGGACATTAAATCGGGACAGTTGGAGGACCCGATGTTTATTCAGTGCGGAGAGTGTAGAGAATGCGAAAGCCCCGGGATTCGATATTCATGAGGACGGAGGGATGAGAGTCCGAGGTCGGTTGTGTGTTCGAACGACTGAATCGAGACAGAGCATTATGCGAGAGGCTTATGCGTCACCATACTCAGTCCATACTGGCTAGAGTTAGATGTATAATGATCTTAGGTAGATTTTATTGTGGAGCGATATGAAGATGGAGGTTGTTCAGTTTGTAGCTAAGTGTTTGACTTGTCGCAAGTCAAGATTGAGCATCAGCCGCCACCGGATTATTGAAACCACTTCTGCCCGGAATGGAAATGGGAGGACATCTCTATGGATTTTGTCACGAGTTTACCGAGGACGAAGACTGGTATGAATATGGTATGGGTAATTGTAGACCGACCGACTAAGTCGGCACATTTTCCGGGCATCAAGGATACTTGGGGTCCGAAAAGTTGGCTCGTATTTTTATCACTCGATAGTGAGGCTTCATGGTACGCCGAGGACCATTATTTCGCAGAGATGGCCGATTTGTATCGCATTTTTGGCAGCAAGGCATAAGGCATTGGGGACTCGGCTACGTTTGAGCACTTCGCTCCATCCCTGCATCGGCGATCCAACGTACCATTCGGACGTTCGAGGATTTGTTGCGCGCGTGTGCGTTAGATTGGAGTAGTAATCGGGAGGATCATTTGGCCTTGATTGAGTTTACTTATAATAATAGCCGCACGCGTCGATTAAGATGGCACCATATGAGGCACTTTATGGCCGACGTTGCCGATCACCGATATGTTGGGATGAGCCGTCCGATTTGGTTGGCACCGAGCCGGATCCGTATTGAGACGAGGGAGAAAGTCGAATTGATTAGAAAGAGGATGTTGGCTGCCCAGAGTCGACAAAAGTCTTATGCGGATGTTAGGCGTAGACCTTTGGAGTTTGAGGTGGGAGATCACGTTCTGTTGAGAGTATCTCCGACGAAAGGAGTTTTCCGATTCGGGAAGAAGGGGAAACTCGGCCGAGAGATATATTGGACCTTTCGAGGTATCGGATAGAGTCGGTGAGTTAGCGCACGTTTGGCTTTACCTCCGTCGCTTAGTCATGTACATAGCGTATTTCACGTTTCCCAGTTGAGGAAGTACGTTCCGGACCCGTCCCACATTATTGACTTTGGGGACGTGGAGATTGAGAAGGATGTTACGTTTGAAGAGAGACCCGTTAGAATTTTGGAGCGTCGTGATAAACAGTTAAGGCACAAAACCATTCCTTTGGTTAAAGTGCAATGGTCGAGGCACGGAGTAGAAGAAGCGACGTGGGAGTTAGAGGAGGATATGCGTTCGAGATACCCCGAGCTTTTTGATTCTTAAGTTTCGGACGAAACTTTATTTTAGAGGGGAGAATGTAATATCCGAAATTATCCCATTTTTAGCATTTTCCATTTTTGGTGTATGTCTATTTTTATCGACTCGCTTGTAACCGTTTGACATTTCGAATCTATTTTGTTCTTGGAGTTTTTCCATTGGGATGAGTTTTGATGATGTTTTCACGTAATTTCGTTTTATGACATGTTTTGCCGTATGAACGTTCGATTCTTGTAAAACTCGCTCGTGTTTGTTATTTCGGGTTTGTACAAGTTCGTATGGTTGAGTTGGTCTTGTGGAGACTTTCGGTTCGTAAATCCGACGTCGTTTCGTGATTTTCGGCACTTGGGCCATTTTTGTAATTTCCTAATAGTTTAGGGAATCTCGTTTTCGTTGTCGCATTACGGACACTTCGGTGGTCGGAATTGTATTTTTCTTTCAGCACTTAGCTCCGCTGCCTTGTATGCTTCGTGTTCATGTTCTGGATTCTCGTCTCGTGTGTATCGTATCGTACTCGATGCCAGCCATCGGCCGATATGACATCGCAGATCAATCTTTGCAGGTAGCGCACGCTACCTCGCCGCTTGCGTGGCGCTATCAAGAACGATTAGCGACGCTAACCCTTATTGTTAGCGTACGCTAACGAATGTGGCATAGCCATCGGACTGCCGCGGCCCCGTTAGCGACGCTACATATGGCGATTAGCGTGCGCTAACTTCACAATTATATAAGCCCAGCAGTGCCAGAGCAATAGCTTCATTCTTTTCCCTTCGTTTCTTCGACGTGCGACCTCAGAGGCGATTTCCATCAGTTCCGATCGGCGTTCTATTCACATTCCATCACCGTAGAGTTGTGCTAACATATTATCATCAGTATAATCGTCATCCATCATCCGAAATCAAGGTAATTTCGTCTAGAACCCTAACTCGTCAAATTTGGGGGTTTTTTCCGGGTTTTACTAATTGGAACCGAATTATTCCAGTATGTTAGGATATTCTTCACCGATTGTGATTGTTGAATGATTCCAAATCCAATTTCCTTGATTTTAATCCGCGAATTATCGATACGGGGAGATTTTGCGTAAACCATCAATTGATCGTCTATTGTCGTTATTAGTAATCGGGGTTTTGGGAGTATTCCTTTCGATTACTGATGTCCGTTGGGACTGAGTTATGCTAATTCTTCGTTTAGGAACCGTCGTTGTCCATTCGGATCATCCGTAGTCACTTTTCACTTCCGATCCTTCGAAGATGTCACAAAGGCAAGTACTTTACATTTGTTTACATGTTCTAGTATTTGAATTATGGCTGTATCGTGGTTGTTGTGGATGGTTATGTGTATGTTCACCTAGGGACGGTCCGACGGGGCCTCTAGGGATACGTATTGCCGTGAGTGTGCGTATCGTGAATCGTGGGTTAGCCACCTGTGGATGTCCGACGGGACTCATGGGTACGGTGGCCGTGAGTCTCGTGCCAACGGTTAACTTTGAATTATGATTTGTTGGAGATAATGTGTTTGTGTTTGTACATCATAAATATTCGGAATATAAAATGTTTTCTAAAATGATTTTTGGCGCATGTATTCATCTGATTAGAATGTAGTTCAAATGGATTGTACTTGCACTAGCAGTTGTCGCTAACCCTTAAATGGGGAAATACTTTTGTATTTCGTATTGATCGTGGGGACAAACGAGCACTCGGGCCGTATGAGGATGATGGGCAAGCATGATATTGTCCAGTATTTGACTTTTCGATGTTATGTCTGTCGGTTGCTATTGATGTCTGATTTTGGGATTTATGTATTATAAAATTGGTTTAAGTACTCGAGTACTTCCTGTTTGAAATTGTTAATGTTGTGTTCCCGTTTTGGGAAATGGATTTGATGTCAAATTTTAATTGTTTGTTTGTAGTCTTTTATTTGAATTGTCGTTTTATTAATGATAGTTAGTCGTTGTCGAATGTCTTGTGGGTATGTTAGCCTGGTGGATTCCACAGTGTGGGGTCCACGGCGCTGTAATATGCCCTGAACGTCTTGGGGGTGTTACACGGTTGGCCGATGTAGCTTGTCCGCTGGGTTTAGGCTTGGCCGCCCGGTCGCTGGTCGGCAGATCTGCCTTGGCCGCTCGGCAGTGACTCGGTCGCCCGACCTCCAAGGCGATCGCCGGTCGGAAGGTGTTAATTCTTGACACAACAATTGCCCCCCAGCTTGCTCCTATGTTGAAGACATGGGGCGAGGTGGTTCTTGCTGGTGATCGTGTCTGGATGTGGACGGGCGATCTGAGCTGACTTAGGATTCGGACATGGGCTATCATGGTGGATTGGCTAGCTATCTTTCGGTCTTGTACCTGCAAAAACAACATTGGCCGATCCCCCACGGAAACTTGGTGGTTTCGCTTTGTTTGAGGAATCGTGCACAGTCGCGGAGATCGATGGACCGACTCCATGACCGTGTCTTGGTGCGCGAAGACATTGAGTGTCTCGTGACTCACTTTATTATGAGGGTCCTCTGTTAGGTGCGCCGCCTCGTATTTAAACGAAGGGCGTGCGGTCTCGGTCTAGAGGAGTCCTTGCGCGGGGCAGCGTCGGATGAATCAACTCCACGCCCGCGGCTTGTTAGCTCTGCTTCCACCTCGGCCAGCCATGGAGATGGCCGACCTCGACGGTGTACGTTGAGATGGGGTTGTGGCATGTGTCCACTGATTAATGTTGGAGAGCCCTCAGACTACGCCAGCCTCGTATTTAAACGAAGGGCGGGCGATCTCGGCCGAAAGGGACCTTGCATGGCCGAAGCAGCCAGTTCCATCGACTGCCAGGACCATGGCTTTATGATGCGCGGTGGAGGCGATCTTATGCCTTAGTCCGTCATGTTAAATGCTGGACTGTAGACGGCGATCGTGCCCTCCGGGTTGCTGATGATGTAGCGTGATGATCGGCGATCGGGCCGGAAGACTGGCGATCGCCGCTCGACAGCCGATCGCTTTATTCGTAGGTCGATATCGGCGATCGGGCGGGAGTTAGTCCTTCATTTAAAATGGTGGACTGTAGGCGGTGAGCGAGTCCTCCGGCACTGCTGGATAGTAGCGATCGGGTTGGGAGACTGGAGGTCGTCGCGCGGGCGCTGATCGCTCTACTCCTAGGCTAAGGAGAAACCTTTGCCTGGACAGGAAATCTGCGGCTCTAGCCCGGAAGGCCGCGTAGGTCGTCGGTAGGGTCTTCGTGAGATGCCTGAACATAGGCGAGAAGCCCTGAAAACCTCCTAGGACCGCGTAGAGGGCGGTCTCATCGCTTACGGGCTTGCCGTTGAGGATGATCACGTCTACCCGGTCGATGTAGTCCGAGTCGGACTCCTCTTCTCCCGGCTTGATTTGCATCATGCGAAAGCGACCTTCTGGCCGGACGACCCTGGTGGCGAAGTGTTCCGTGAAGACGTGCGCCAGTTCGTTAAAGGAGCCAATGGACCGAGGTGGCAATGAGGTGTACCACCGGTGGGCGAGGTCGTCTAGTGTCAGAGGGAACATTCGGCACAGGGTCGCATCCGATGCCCCACATCCGGTCATGTAGATGTTTTACTTCCTTAGGTGCGTCTGGGGGTCCGATCGCCCCTCGTACATGGGTGTTTGCGGGGGAGCGATCCTGTGCTGCACGAGGGCGAGCTCGATGTCGATCGCGAGCGGCTCGCTCGGCTCGGCGATCGTCTTCATGGCGCCTGCCCCGGATTGCAGGAGCGCCTTCACGTCGTCGAGCTGACGTTGCAATGCGGCAATCGCCATGGCTCGGCTGCTTGCTGATTGGCTTTGGGAGCGGGGGCCGAGGCAATCGTGTACCGATCTCCGGACTCTGCTGCTGCCGACCTCGGGAATATGGCGAGCGGGAGCCAGACGGCTGGGTTGCCTTCTGGGAGCCGGGTAGGCCGAGCTCCTGGTGACGGACTCAAACTCCGTCGTCTCGTAGCTGGGCCGGATCGCCTTGGCCGCTGTTGGGTCACCGCCAGTGCGATCGAAGACAGACGTGCCCCGCCGAGCGCCTCATCTTGCGGCGAGAGCCTCGCGATCGCCGGCGCAATGCCTTGTGCTTCCGCTTGGACTTCCGGCGGGCGGCCGAGGGGGTGATAGCAGGAGGTGCGTCGAGAGCACTCCGTCGCTCCTGAAGGGCGGCTATGGCCTCTTCGATTTGTTCATTGGTCCGGAACTGATCGAGCGAGAGGCTCGGGCCGCCGTCCCGGGACGAAATCGAGCGTCTCTGACCGCGGCGGCTGCCTTCCACCATCGGCTGTGGCTCGGACTGGGACGGAACAGGGGGTCTGGCCGGTTGGTCAGCGGCTTTCTTCGACGCGGAGGCGGAAGACATGATTTCTGAAGGATTTCTTTGAAGTGCAGTGAGTGTCACTTCAAGTATCTGCCCCGAGAGCAGTGATTGTTCTTCGGGACGGTAGGTATAAAAATTTGAGGGTTGGGCCCCCTTCCCCTAGCGCCAATTGTTGTTGCCCAAAATATTTATCCGAAGATTAATACTGCTGGAAGACGGACAACAAACAACAATTGCGGGAGCACTTCCGAGAGAAGATAAATAATACAAGATTTGCCGGGTTTGTTAGGCCCGGGCTTGAATGCTCTCGCGAGATGATATTAATACGAATATTCGTGGATACAAGTATTAATGAGAAAAATCTAAATACAATGAGTGTAAAAAGACTCTGTTAATCCGGCTCTTGAGCGAAGCTCGGTGTTCTTCGTCCCCGCCGATCGTCTTCCTGATGAGAGAGGCCGGGAGAAGTAAGACCGAATGATAGCTATTGCCAAGAGTTGGAGATTAGCCAAGTGCTTGATGTGTTGCTTCTGTATTGTGTGAAATCCGAAGGAAATTGAAGTTCTGGAGCCTTTTGTGCGGTAAAAGTTCGGTCCCCTGGACAAGTGCAGGATGCCTTGTATTTATAGCGGCAGCCGGGTCCTGTCCTCTGTCGGGTGATCGCCTTCCGGCCATTATAATAATGTGCCGATCGTCTTCCAGCCAATATTATAATGGGGCGATCACCCGGGCTGTCGGGCTAAAATCCAAGAAAGAGGCTGGCAGTCCGTATAAAGTCCAATGCAGTGGCTGGCGCCAGCTGGGCGGTCCAATAAAAAGCCATCACGTGTCCGGAGTCAGTCAACATGCGGCCCTACTGACAAGCTTTCGGCGGCTTGTCGGCTGGTGGAGAGATTCTACCAGGCTGTGGTCAATGGCCCGAGATTCGCGGATCTTGTCTCGGCTCTTGCACGTGGTGCCAGTCTTGAGGCTCGGCCTTTGCCGACTGGATGGCCATCGGTGTTGATCGACATGAGGCGGTCGTCCCTAGCTGGTCATCAGAGGTCGCCATCAGCCAGTTGCTGAGGGTCAGCATTGGTCGGTCACCAAGGGTTGGTCGGCAGATGCCGAGAGAGGTCGTCCGCTAGTCGATCGCCAGGAGTCGGTCGCCGAGTACCGATAGGCGATCGTATCTGAGGTCGATCGCTCGGCACCGGGACTTGTCCTGGGACCTTCGGTTGGCCGATGTAGCTTGTCCGCTGGGTTTAGGCTTGGCCGCCCGGTCGCTGGTCGGCAGATCTGCCTTGGCCGCTCGGCAGTAACTCGGTCGCCCGACCTCCAAGGCGATCGCCGGTCGGAAGGTGTTAATTCTTGACACAACACTTGTACTAGCGTAATTTCTAACCCCTTTGGGGACCCGTTTTGGGGAAATTCTTGTTATGGATTTCAGGTTATGATCATCAGGACGAGCGAGCGCTGGGACAGTACGAGGATGTTGGCCAGGGTCGTTGACATGTGCACTTGGGTCTACTTATTTCTTTTGTCCATTTTGATATGGTTGTTTCCTATATTTATAAACTGATAGACTGTACTCGCGAGTACTTAGGCTTTTCATTTCAAACTCCGTATTGTAATACTTCAAAATTATTACATTGTCGGTTGATGCTTATTTCGCCGGTTGCTCCGGGCGTATCTTGTTTTGTCATATCATTTAAATGTGTGTCCTCGCTAACCGAGATGGTTAGTCGAGTGGAGTTTTCTTGTTTGTAGCCTGGTGGGTCCCATGTAGGGGCCCACGGCGCTGTAATATACTTCGAATATCTCGGGGTGTTACAGAAAATGGTATCGGAGCATTAGGTTTATGGATACCTAGGCTTGTTGGTTATTTGGGTCTAGTCGTGTTTTGTTTTGCACATTGTCACACCGCTGCCACCATCTCGGTACTCCCAGTGCTCGTAAGTTTTCTTATTCAGTCCTTTGTTTTCTTGCATAGTATTTCCGCTTTTCGAATCATAGTTGCTTTTTCCTCCCTTACTCATCATCAATATACTTCTGTTATCTCTTAACACCAGTATGGATGCCGGAGGAAACCGTGGTCGTGGTCGTGGTCGTGGACGCGGCCGAGGACGTGGGGCAGCCGGTGGGGTGGCCACGTCGCATTCTTCAGGAGCCGGCAGTACCGGCGACCGTCACAGTCATGCTTCTTCTCAGGAGCGCGCCGATCTTGGTATTGCGGCTGTTATGCAGCAAATGGTTAACCAAATGGCGGCTATAGCTCAGGTGGTCCAGAACCCCGATCAGGCCCATGCTAATCGGGGCGGAGCGGATCGCTGGCTACAGGATGTCATCAAGATGCATCCTCCTCAGTTTTCGGGAGCTTCGGACCTGATCGGCTGGGAAGGGTGGATCAAGGAGATATCTAAAGTCTTCGTTGCCACCAACTGTCCCGAGGACCGCAAGGTCCCTATTGCCCAGTACTTTCTCACTGGGGACGCTATGGATTGGTGGGAAGCCGTGGGGCCCAAAGATCATGTTGCTTCGTGGGCCGAATTTCAGGAATTGATGGAGACCGAGTATTGCCCGTGGCCGGTCAGACAGGCTCGGGTACATGATTTCTATGATGCTCAACCACGGGATATCCCCGTATCTCAAGCCATTGCCGATTTTAACAAGGAATTGGGCTATTTAATGACCCAAGTTGTCGAAGAGAGTGACAAAATTTTTCATTTTTCAAGGAGGATGAAGCTGTCCATTCGGGACTATATGTCTGGACTCGTTTGCACTACTTTGAAGGATTATCAGAGTAGAGCTCTTGCTTATGATATGTCCGTGACGGCAAGTGATGTGGCTCGTGAGAGCAAGAAGCAAAAGTCGGCTGGAAAGTTTTCTGGTCCCAAGAGTGGAGGCCATCAGAAATCTCAACCTGTAAACATTTCTACGGGTGGTTCGACTCGTTTCTCTGGGAGTTTCCGAAGTGCCGCCGGAACCTTCGTCCGGGACCCCAGATGCTTTAACTGTGGCAAGCCAGGCCACGTGAAACGGGATTGTCCTTGTCCACCTTTGACTTGTCATACTTGTGGTCAGTCGGGCCACAAGGCTTCTTTTTGCGAGAAGCTCAGACAGTTCCGCGGCACCCGTTCTTCTCACCCAGCACCTATGGAGCCGAGTGTGAACCAGGGCTCATACGCTCCGCTGCCACCGCCGAGTGCCGACCGAGGTAGGGGTCGGGGTCAGCCCGCTAGAGGAGGAGCTTCCAGTGTCGGCTCTGCCCAGCCGCGTATCTACGAGATGAGGAGGGCCGATGATCCAGCGGCTACTGTGGCGACAGGTACCATTCATATCCATTCTCATCCTGTCGGTGTGCTTTTTGATTCGGGTGCTACGCATTCATTCATTTCTCTAGAGTGTGTACGCCGTTTGAGTCTCGACTGCTTGTCACCTTGCGAGCCTTTCATCGTTAAACTTCCTAGCAGTGATAGAATTGTCGGTGATCGAGAGGTCCGGGACTGTTCTGTGTTTATTTGTGAGAGGGTCTGGCCCTTTAATCTTATTGTTGTAAGTATAGAGGGTGAGGATTTGATTCTCGGGGATGATTGGCTCGAGCGGCATGGTGCAATCATGAACTACCGCACGAGGATCATTACCATGTTAGCCGAGGACGGCACTGAACACTCTTTCACGGGGCGAAAGAGAAACCAGAGGTTTGTTATTAACGCCTTGAAGGCGATGAAACTCCTGCGAAAGGGGTGTACGGGTTATTTGTGCTACGCCTCGAAGGCGGAGAATGGTGGAGTCGAGCTTTCGTCGATTCCAGTCGTTAGTGAGTTTCCTGATGTATTTCCTGATGAGTTACCGGGATTGCCACCGGATCGCGAGGTCGAGTTTGCTATAGAGTTAGAGCCGGGCACGGCTCCAATTTCGAAGGCGCCGTATCGCATGGCACCTTCAGAGATGGCCGAGTTGAAGAAACAGTTGAGTGAACTTCTTGAGTCGGGGTATGTTCGACCGAGCGCCTCGCCTTGGGGCGCACCGGTCTTGTTTGTGCGTAAGAAGAATGGTCACTGCGTTTGTGTATCGACTATCGCGAACTAAACAAGGTGACCATCAAGAACAAATATCCTTTGCCGAGAATTGATGACTTGTTCGATCAGTTGCAGGGAGCCGCGGTATTCTCAAAGATTGATTTGAGATCGGGGTACTATCAGCTCCGGGTGAGGGAGTCCGATGTGCCGAAAACGGCTTTTCGGACGAGATACGGACATTATGAGTTTGTAGTTATGCCTTTCGGGTTAACAAATGCGCCGGCAGTGTTCATGCAATTGATGAACAAAGTCTTTATCGAGTATTTGGATAAGTGTGTCGTCGTCTTCATCGACGATATTCTTATTTATTCGAGGAGCGAGGAAGAGCATGCCGATCATTTGCGAGTGGTGTTAGATGTTTTGAGGACCGAGCAACTCTATGCAAAGTTCTCGAAATGTGAGTTCTGGCTGAAGGAAGTGATGTTTTTGGGTCACGTGATTTCAGCCGAGGGTGTTCGTGTGGATCCGCAGAAAATTGAGGCAGCGTTGGATTGGGCACCGCCCACGAATGTGAAAGAGATCCGTAGTTTCTTGGGTTTGGCTGGCTACTATCGTAGGTTCATCGAGGGTTTCTCGAAACTAGCTCGGCCACTTACATAGTTGCTCCAGAAATCCGAGAAGTTCGTCTGGAATGACGAGAGGCAGTCCAGTTTTGAGGAGCTGAAGAGGCGATTGACTTCAACCCCGATTTTAGCGTTGCCGTGTGGCAACGAAGGTTTTGCTGTTTATAGCGATGCTTCGGGTCAGGGTCTTGGGTGCGTATTGATGCAGCACGGCAAGACCATCGCTTATGCGTCGAGACAGTTGAGGCCATATGAGCTCAACTACCCTACTCATGATTTGGAGTTAGCGGAAGTTGTTTTTGCACTCAAGATTTGGCGCCACTATCTTTTCGGCTCTACATGTCAGATTTTTACCGATCATAAAAGTCTGAAATACATATTTACTCAGCGGGAGTTGAATATGAGGCAGATGAGGTGGTTAGAGCTGATTAAGGATTATGACCTCGAAATCCTTTATCATCCGGGCAAGGCGAATGTCGTGGCCGACGCCTTGAGTCGGAAACCGATTGCCTTGCGAACGCTTGAGGTCCTTACGTCTCAGTCTGAGCTTCGGCGGGCTTTGATTGAGTTTGATGTCGAGGTTTTGTTGCCTGGGGCTGTCGGGCAACTTTGTGCTTTAGAGGTTTCGTCGTCTTTGATTGATGAAATTAAGCTGAAGCAGTTAGAGGATCCGATGATTACTCAAATCCGAGAGAACGTTCTTAAGGGAAAGTCTCCTGGATTTGTGATTCATGAGGATGGTGTTTTGAGATTCCAGAGTCGGCTTTGTGTACCGAACGACTCAGAGTTGAGACAGAGTATTTTGTGCGAGGCCCATGCTACGCCTTACTCCGTTCATCCTGGTTCGAGTAAGATGTATAAGGACCTGAGGAGGAATTTCTGGTGGAATGATATGAAGGAGGAGGTCGCCCAGTTTGTAGCGAGATGTTTGACTTGCCAGCAGGTCAAAATCGAACATCGACCAAATGGTTATTGCGGTCACTTCGCTCCTAATGGAAATGGGAAGATATATCGATGGATTTCATTACGAGCTTGCCGAGATCAAGATCGGGCATGAATATGGTTTGGGTGATTGTTGATCGTCTTACCAAGTCGGCACATTTTCTGGGCATCAAGGACACTTGGGGCCCGGAGAAGTTGGCTCGTATATTTATCGCACAGATTGTGAGGCTTCACGTTGCTCCGAAGTCTATCGTTTCGGATCGTGATGGCCGTTTTGTATCACACTTTTGGCAGGCGGTACATAAGGCGTTGGGTGCTTGTTTGCGTTTGAGTACCTCTTTTCATCCCCAGTCAGATGGACAGTCGGAACGCACTATCCAGACATTCGAGGATATGATGCGTGCTTGTGCTCTCGATTGGAGTAGTGACTGGGAGGAGCATTTGCCACTAATCGAATTCACGTACAACAATAGTTGGCACGCGTCGATTCGGATGGCACCGTATGAGGCACTCTACGGGCGGCGTTGTCGATCGCCGATTTGTTGGAATGAGGCGTCCGACTTGGTCGGGACCGAACCGGATATCGTGTTAGAGACGAGGCGGAAGATATAATTAATTCGAGAACGGATGTTGACTGCCCAGAGTCGACAGAAGTCATATGCCGATGTCCGTCGTCGACCTTTAGAATTCGAGGTGGGAGACCTCGTTTTGCTGAAGGTGTCGCCGACGAGAGGAGTTTTCCGTTTCGGGAAGAAGGGGAAGTTGAGTCTGAGATTTATTGGACCCTTTGAGATTCTTGAGCGAGTCGGTGATTTGGCATATCGTTTGGCGCTACCTCCGGCCTTGAGTCGCGTTCATAACGTCTTCCATGTTTCTCAACTAAGGAAATATGTCCCGGATGCTAGTCATATCATCGATTATGGTGAGATCGATATTGCCGAGGACATTACCTTCGAGGAGCGTCCCTTAAAGATTTTAGAGCACCATGAGAAGCGACTGAGGCATAAGACCATTCCTTTGGTCAAAGTGCAGTGGTCGAGACATGGTGTCGAGGAGGCGACTTGGGAAACCGAGGACAGCATGCGTGCTAAGTATCCCGAGTTGTTTATTTCTTAAGTTTCGGGACGAAACTTGTTTTTAGAGGGGTAGAATGTAATATCCGCATTTTTCCCCTCTCTTATTATTCTCATTTTAGTGCATTTTCATTTTTGGCAACTCGCTTGTAACCGTATCGACATTTTGAGGATATTTAATATTGAACTTTTTGTCGTTAGAGCTTGATTCGGACTCGTTTTACTCGATTTGATGTTTCATGTTGTTATTTCGGATATTATCGTAATTGTCATTTGGAACCGCCGTTTCGGGGTTGCCAAAGATCCATCTCGTGTTATTATGGGCGTTTTGTTTGGTGTTTCGACCATGTGTCGTACATTCCGGATGTTTGGGCCGTTTTGTAAATTTTCCGAAACTTTTGGGAAAATTTCGTTTGTTGATTGTTTTTCCGAACCTTTGAATAGTCGGGAATATGTTTTCCTTCGGCATTTAAGTTCGTCGTTTCAGGTCCCTAACGTCCGTACCATCGTGAATTGTTCACCGTTGTATTTCGATTCTTTTCTGGTACCTCCCTCATTTCTTCTGGCCTGTACTCCACAGAAAAAAATGTTACGTACGTAACAACCTTTTGGTTACGTACGTAACGTTCTAATGTATTTCGATCCAGACGATTCTGCCTTTTTCGTTACGTACGTAACACCCTTTTTGGTTACGTACGTAACGCCCTAGTGTATTTCAGTCCAGGAGTTTCTGCCTTTTTGGTTACGTACGTAAGGCCCTTATGGATTACGTACGTAATACAGCTTACGTACGTTAGCATGTGGTGGCTAACGTACGTAACGAGGCCTGGGTTTATAAACCCAGGGGTTGACCGATTTTGGCCATTTTCACTCCTTCTCCTTCCCATCCGACTCCTAGGCGGTCTTCTTGGCATTTCCGGCGATTTGAAGCTTTGTAACTCCGAGCCATCATCTTCTTCGAGTTTTTGGAGTATATTATTAACCTCTAATCGTGTTCTTCATCATTATTCAAGGTAAACTCCTAAAAACCTTGTTTTGGGTAAATTGAAGGGGTTTTCATGTTTCGTCCAATTCGTTCCGTATGTTAGATTAATTCATGATGTACATGATTAATCTCGTCGGTTTTGTTGGTTTCCCTACGGATTCATGGTATATTTAGTAGTAATTTTGTAATCGAGAGGGTTTGGTTGTGGTCCGCCCTTGTTGTTATGTCTATACGAATATACATGAATCGTAGGCGGATTTTCGGGTGTATTCCATTTCCGTATTCGTCTAGAGTTGGTTGTGATTATGTTCTTCGAATCGTTAGGTTCGGTCCCGTTGGTTCATAGCGTTTGGCGGTGATTATCCTTTCCGTTCGTTACGTCATCAATTATTCAAGGCAAGTACTCTTGGAAACCTTTATGCTTAACATGAAATGGTAATGTATATTGTGTGTGCTTTACTCACCTCGGGAGGGTCCGACGGGGCCTCGAGGGAATTTATGGCTTCGTCCTGGATTCACGAGTTTGTTTCGCTAGCCAGCTTGGGAGGGTCCTTAGAGGCCTCGAGTGGGATTCGTGGCTTCGTCCCGGTCCTAGGTGACGTGTGGTGCTTAATTTGTTTTATGAATGTGGCCAGCTCGGGAGGGTCCTTAGAGGCCTCGAGTGGGATTCGTGGCTTCGTCCCGGTCCTAGGCAAATTAATTGTGACTGTTTGTTTCCGGAAAAGACATGTCTAGTTTTGGTTTTGAAATGACATTGGTGCATGTGCTATGAAATGTGTAAGCGATTGGTTTGCCTTGAATACTTGTACTAGCATAATTGCTAACCCCTTTGGGGACCCATTTTGGGGAAATTCTTGTTATGGATTTCAGGTTATGATCATCAGGACGAGCGAGCGCTGGGACAGTACGAGGATGTTGGACAGGGTCGTTGACATGTGCACTTGGGTCTACTTATTTCTTTTGTCCATTTTGATATGGTTGTTTCCTATATTTATAAACTGATAGACTGTACTCGCGAGTACTTAGACTTTTCATTTCAAACTCCGTATTGTAATACTTTAAAATTATTACATTGTCGGTTGATGCTTATTTTGCCGGTTGCTCCGGGCGTATCTTGTTATGTCATATCATTTAAATGTGTGTCCTCGCTAACCGAGATGGTTAGTCGTGTGGAGTTTTCTTGTCTGTAGCCTGGTGGGTCCCATGTAGGGGCCCACGACGCTGTAATATACTTCGAATATCTCGGGGTGTTACACCGTCGGACCAACACAAGGTGGACATACGAAAACAATGCACAAATGCATATAACAATGATACATAATACATGACAACAACGATACACGAATGTATCACAACATGATCGACATGAAATGACAAAAATGATTAGAGTACTTGCCCCGAGTCCTTCGAGAGCAATCTCGATGTCCAAACCATCACGGACCATTATCCTCAATACTCGACGGTCAAAATATCACGGACGGTAGATAATTCACGTCTTCGTCTATACCACAATGTATCCTCGATACCAAGTATACCAATAATAAATGTAAATCAGATACATTATGATTTAATTCCCAAAACTCGAATACAACCTATAATCCCAAATCTCATGTGATTATGATTATCAACATTGCTATACGAATTATAAATGAATGAAACTGAAACCATTCATTAAATATTAAAAAATGAATAAGTAATAACTTGCCTCGATACCGATGAAGCCGTTACCAATTCCTTGCCGTCGTCTACAAACTCCTCAGCCCCGACTAAAGCAATCTACGAACATTCTCGAGTTCGACCGCAACACACGGTTATAATCACCGATCAATATTCTCAACCTATTACAGTAATTCGATAAACAACAAGTTCGATAACAATCAATAACCGACATAACCAACCAATCGATCTCAACGGTTCAACGACACTTCGATCACATACAAAAGCAAATAGTATAACTCAAACCATTACGAATTCATATCGATATCCAATAATTACTAATCAATATAACCGATCGACAAACTTAACGGTTTCATAATTTCTCGATTAGACACAAGTCCGAACAATCCAACTCAACAATTATGAATTCGTAACCAACATGCGATTACGGATACGAATGTAAAGGAAATCATATTCGGTGGTCAATCACAATCTTTCCGGATTCCAAATTGATATCATGATTCGTATTTCATCAAGAACATACGAATTCTACCACTACAATCAACGAACATTCGATCTTCATATCTAAAGATACCGATAATTCAACCTACGATCGTCTTGCTATGTTAAATTCATCAAGAAGTTCCTCAAGAACACTAAGTGATTCGAAATCATGTTCATAGCCATCAAAACAACCTAATTCGATATCCTTTAACATGTAGATAATCATCTAATTCGTAATCCAAGTCATGTATTATCGTATTATTCAATATTCACTTCACATAACCTCAAGAATCGTAACAACAACACCGTAACCATCATCATAGGAATCAAATACGAATAACAATACCAAAAATCCGAAATCAAGGTATAGAGTTCAACAACATACCTCAAGAACATGAATAACACAATCAAACTCTTCAATAATCATCAATGTCTTCATATCCAAGCCTCAAATCCATGTTTCCAAGCTTATAATCAAGTTGGAAGAGGTTTATTCTTGTAACACCCCCAAAACCGTATGGGAATATTACACGCCGTAGACCCTTTCCACAAGGATCTACCAGGCTAAACATCCATAAACAACCAAATGCTTGCCCGGCCAGGGTCAAACAATATAATAATACAGACTGTATGGTCACTTACACGTGAACACACAGACCGATGAGGTCACACAACTCAATCAACAAAACTTACTTAAACGACATTACCCACACAGGGGTCGAAATACAATACAGCGGAAGACTGAAATCAACTCTGACAACACAACAAAAATCAGAACAACTCTCGACTCATGATTAGTATCGCAGCCCGTCATCCTCTTGTGCCAATCCTGTGACTGCTCCCCTGAATCTGCATGAACCTGGACGCAAAATGCATGACCACCCCCGACATTGGGGGTTAGTAAAACTCCACTGTTTTACTAGTGCAAGTATCAAATCATACGAAATGTAACAAGCAATTAATAATCGTGAATCAAATATAATAATCAAGTAACAAATATCCCTGGGAGGTTTTCACAAGGAAAGATAAGCTATGAAGCATTCGAAAATAAGATTATCATCTCGGGAATTTTTAGAATTTCAAACCTTTCGAAAATTTTAGGGTCTTAACCCAAATCACAAATTGTATTTCAATAATTTATAGTATGAAAACATTTCATAAATCTCGTGGGGCTCGGCCCAACATTCCTTTCTTAAAACTTTCTTTTCAAAACTTTGATTTGAATACAATCATGCTCATGACACCGTGATCCACTGTCACGTGTCTCCGTAGGTTCAACAACCCGCATGGACTACACTACGCACAATTAAACAAACATAATCAATTCCGACACCGTGATCCACGGTCACGTGTCTCCGTAGGTTCAACAACCCGCACGGACTATTAACCAGACATAACCAATTCCGACACCGTGATCCACTGTCACGTGTCTCCGTAGGCTTAACAACCCGCACGGACTATATCAATCTCAACAACCACACACACAATCCTGACACCGTAGTCCACTGCCACGTGTCACCGTAAGCCCCGTCGAGCTCACCCGGTTGGACGTACTGTGTCCGAAACTCATGGTCCACTGCCATGTGTTATTGTAGGCCTCGTCAGACCAGCACGATTGGACCTCAGTACCTCACTAAGTTCTGAACCCATAGTCCACTCGTAGGTCCCGTCGGACCAACACGAGTGAACTTAGCGGTCACACACATATTCATATTCACATTCACATTCACATTACATACAACAATGAGCACAATTGATCAATCACATTGATCACCACAAAATCGTACATCACCTGCATATAACACAATCTCAACACTCGCAACAACTATCGTCAATCAACGAAACATATCCAACATAACACACGTTCGGTACACATTACATTACACAACAAAGTGTACAACTGTCCCATATGTACGGCGCAATCCTGCACAAATGGCACAACGCCTAACACGTATACTAATATAACAATATTATCGCAAAGCCTTCAAATTACGGAAAACACAACCAACTCAAACGGAACATAATTACGAAGGCAAGCAAAATCATCACACATTTTATACATAATTACTAGTCGCAAGATACAAGTCGTATAGTAAGATACTTGCCTTACTAACCGCTACCAAACGCTCCGAAGAACACGGTTCGACCGGGAAGCTCGGACCCCGAAGAAGACAACGAACGGAAGGGTTCCGACTCGAGTTCTTCACTAGAATTAGAACCTAACAACATATAATCAATAAATCATCGATCATACGAGGAAGAATAATTGAAGAACGCCCGAAAACCCCTCTATGACATTTTACCGGACACCTTCAAGGCGTCAATCAAGAACTCGACCAAAACAACGAATCGATACGATCCAACCATGGAATAACAAGGGAAATGATACAATACATCTAAATAATCATCAATATATCACAATCCTAAGTTAAATCGGTTTAAACGGACGAAATCGAACAAAATACCCAAAATCCCCAAAATTAGATTTCTAGAAAATCTGACCTGATTCGCTCGATCAAAGGATGTTATAGGATGGATGATTGATGATATGAACTTCAAAATTTCATGGATTTGTTGACCAACAACATCTCTCCATGATAAGAACAACTCCATACGCGGAAGAGAAGGGGAAGAAGGAGAAAAATGGCGAAAAAAACGACTGCTGGGCCTTAAATAGGCTGACACAGTGTGCCGCGGCCCAGCCGAAGTGTCACGGGATGCCCGCGACCCCAGGCGGTATTACCTGATCAACGGCCATTCGTGGGGCCCACTTGCAGCTTTGTGGGATGCAGAGCCTCATCGCACTTCAAGTTATCATCTATAGTGTAGGGCTTTACTTATTTTTCCTTGTAATAGCTAGTTAGTGTTGTAATAGCTAGTTAGTGTTGTAATAGCTAGTTAGTGGTTGCTCAGCTTTTCAATATCCACTGTTGTCATTAGCCTTTATTTTTCTAAGCCTATTATAGGGGGGAAGAGTGTACTGAAGAGTTGTAGTACGAATTGGCTAGTTTGCTGAGACCCTCCTATCCGTGTATGCTTGTAATCATTGTTGCCTATTGTAATCATGCATTGTATTAATACAAATCGATTCTCGTCTTCAATTTTGCTGTACCACTAAAACGCCTCGGCGTGATTGCGTCGCATTAGCACCACGCTCGAACGAGTTAGGCGGACGTAGTCGGGTAAATTGACTACTAGCCGCACGGTGCGCGTACATTATATACAAACTCTAAGCGCCCCGTGACAGGTGGTATCGGAGACCGGTCATGGTCGAAAGAATGGAATCGGGTAACGAGACGGAAGTCCCTAGAAAGCAGGGCAAGAAAAAGGATGACGGAAAGAGGAAAGAGGCTGAGGCCTCTAAAGCCCAATTCGATAATCTAGAGCAAGAGTGCTCTAGATTGAGATATGTTGTCGAGACCTTGGAGGAGAAGGTCGAGACCCTCGAGGCGGAGAATGAAGACCTCCGAGCCCAGTTGGGCAAATGCAGAGAAGTCTGCCGAACCCTTGCAGAGGCAATGGGAGCCAACAATATGGCTGAAATGAGACGCGAGATGGAAGCAATGAGTATCCAGATTGGATTGCTTCAAAGAGCAGTGAACAACACACCCCATGTTGCTCAAGAACCTATTAAGAGAATTCGGATCCCCGAACCAAGTTCCTATAGTGGAACCCGAGATGCCAAGGAAGTTGAGAACTTCTTATTCGACATGTAACAATACTTCCATGCCGCTAATGTTTTGGACGAAGCGAGAAAGGTGTCAACCGCCACAATGTATTTGATCGATGATGCCAAATTGTGGTGGCGCACCAAATATGCGGACATTCAGGCTCAACGAGTAAGAATTGACACTTGGGAACAACTGCGAGAAGCCATCAGGCAACAATTCTTCCCAGAGAATGTCGAGTATAATGCAAGAAGGGCCTTGCGAGATTTGAAGCACACCGGTCTTATTCGAGATTACGTAAAGGAATTTTCGACACATATGTTACACATTAGCGATATGTCGAAGAATGACCGGTTGTTTACGTTCTTGGAAGGGTTGAAACCATTTGCTCGTACGGAGCTTCTGCGCCAACGAGTCACAGACCTCAGTACCGCCATGGGAGCGGCAGAAAGATTAATGGATTACACGTCGGAACCTCGAAAGGATCGTCCCGTAACAACAAACATGACACCGTCCCGAAGTGTAATGCCAAGACCGTTCAAACCTAACTTGAGTCGGAGTGTAGGGGATCGGCAAACCTATACTCAAGGAAGTTCATATGGGAGCACGAATCATAGCAAACCTACAGAAGGTCAGCAGGCCCCTTCCAAACGGATCGTTAGATGTTTCCTATGTGATGGGCCTCATTTTCTCACTAATTGTCCGAAGAGGCAACTTTTGAGCGCCATAACAAGTGCTGCAGAATCGAGTTCGCAACCGAAAGAAGAGTTGCAAGTTCCAGATGAGGAAGGAAGATCGGAAGATGAGGAAAACCTTGGGGCCATCAATCAATGGTGCAACTCGTTAACCCATCAGGCGACAGCTAAGGTAAGAGTGCCGACAAAAGCTAGAAAACCCGTACCTGCTCTCACGACAGGTGGTCCCGATAAGAAAAAGAAGGGATTAATGTTTGTTGATGATAAAATCAATGGGAAAAATATTCGTGCTATGATAGACTCGGGTGCCACCCATAATTATCTGGCGAGCACCGAAGTGGAGAGACTTGGACTGTTGTTAGAGAAAGGAGCGGGTCGAGTTAAAGCCGTAAACTCTCCGGCAAAACCAATAGCGGGGATTGCCAAGGCTGTTCGAATTAAGGTAGGAGCCTTCGAAGGTAGGGCCGACCTATCTGTTGTGGAGATGGATGACTACAAATTAATACTCGGGCTCGAGTATATGCGTGACACTCAAACCCTAGTCATGCCGAGTGCTGATGCACTCTTGGTTTTGGGGGATAAACCACATATTATCCCAATAATTAGCGCAACTCAAGGGCAAAGTAACCTATCCGCATTACAATTCAAGAAGGGATGCAGGCATGGGGAACCGTCCTTCCTGTGCGCCTTGTAATTCGACGAAGTAGAGGAGTTGTCAGGTCCTATCCCTGATGCGGTGAAGCACCTCCTAAACGAGTTTGAAGATGTTATGCCCGACGAATTGCCTCGGAAGCTTCCACCCAAGAGGGCGGTCGATCATGAGATCGAGTTGGTGCCGGGCACAAAACCTCCTGCCCGAGCCCCTTATCGTATGTCGCAACCTGAGCTTGTGGAGCTCAGAAACCAGTTAAAAGAGATGTTGGAATGTGGTATGATCCAACCGGCGAAATCACCGTATGGAGCTCCTGTTCTCTTTCAGAAAAAGTCGGACGGAACTCTGCGATTGTGTTGTGATTATCGTGCTCTAAATAAAATTACGGTGATGAATGTGTATCCTATTCCGCTCGTAGCAGATTGCTTCGACCGTCTCAGTGGAGCGGAGTACTATACAAAGATCGATCTGAGATCAGGTTATTGGCAAGTTCGCATCAAGGAGGGGGATGAGGTAAAAACGACGATTGTCACACGTTACGGGGCCTTCGTATTCTTGGTCATGCCCTTTGGCCTAACAGACGCCCCAGCAACTTTTAGCACCTTGATGAATCAAGTTCTCCAAGGGTTCTTGGACGAGTTTGTCATGGTATACCTGGATGATATTGTTATATACAGCCGAACCTTGGAAGAACATGTGGAACATTTGAGAATGGTTCTTACTAGGCTTCGTGAGCACGAACTATATGTTAAGCTGTCTAAGTGCTCATTTGCCCAGAAGCGGATCAGTTTCTTGGGTCATATCGTTGAGTGTGGCAATATTCGTATGGACCCGAGAAAAATACGAGCAATTCAAGAATGGAAACCACCAACCAATGTACATGAAGTACGGTCATTTCTCAGGTTGGCGAATTACTATAGAAGATTTGTGATGGGGTATGCCGGAATAGCAAGACCCCTAACCGATTTGACGAGAAAGACGGAAGTTTGGAATTGGTCACCGGAATGCCAAAATGCCTTCGACAACTTAAAGAAGTCCATCCTAACAGACCCGGTCCTCGCACTACCGGATCTATCCAAACCTTCTGTGGTTGAAATAGATGCTTCAGATATTGCACTAGGAGGAGTTTTGGTGCAAGATGGCCATCCTGTTGCCTTCGAGAGTAAGAAACTTAAGGATGTCGAGAGGCGTTACACGGTGCATGAGAAAGAACTTTTAGCAGTGGTCCATTGCCTTCGACTTTGGAGACATTACTTATTGGGGTTGCCGTTTATTGTAAAAACTGACAACACTGCTGTTAGTCACTTTCTATCCCAGCCAAAGCTTACTGGGAAACAAGCGAGATGGCAGGAATTATTGTCCGAGTTCAACTTTGTGATTGAGTATCGTGCCGGTTCTAGTAATCAGGTGGCAGATGCCCTGAGCCGCAGATCCGACCTGGCTGTTCTACAAGTGCTGGCAGCGCTTTCCTCGAGTCAGGTGACCACTCCATTAAAAGATCGAATACGAGAACTAATGGGAGTTGACGCAGCGGCTCAATGTTTGGTAAATCTTATCCGCCAGGGTACAACACGAAGATTTTGGCTAGAGGATGGTCTCTTATGGACCAAGGGGAGACGACTCTATGTACCTATAGGCAGCGATATGAGGAAAACTATTATTGCGGAATGTCAAGACACTCTCTGGGCGGGCCACCCAGGAGAGGAGCGCACTGTGGCCTTAGTTCAACGAGCTTACTATTGGCCCCAAATGCGGGACGACATTGAGATGTTTGTCCGCACCTGCTTGGTGTGCCAACAAGATAAACCTGATCGACAAAAGAAGGCAGGCTTGCTGGAACCACTACTCATTCCTGTCAGGGCTTGGGAAAGTGTTTCAATGGATTATATCACCAGTCTACCAAAAGTTGGGGATCTTGATGCCATTATTGTTGTGGTAGATCGGTTCTCCAAATACGCTACATTCATAGCAGCACCCAAGACAGTTTCGGCGGAAGAGACAGCTCAGCTCTTTTTCAAGCATATTGTTAAGTATTGGGGACTGTCGTGTAATACCCACGATTTTCATTCCGGTTATTTTGGATTTTTTTTCGGATATTTCCCGGTTGTCGAGTTCCGGTATTATTTTCTCGACAACTGATTTTGCCGTCTAAGACCGTAGGTGATGATTTGTTATCCGTTGTTTTTATTTTGGACCGATGATGTTGTCCCCGAGTATTTTGTTGTGTTCGTTCCGTGCGATTTCGGAAAATCGAGTCGTCGAATCATGGTGGTCGGACACTGGCCAGACGGTTGGGGACGGTGGCCGGACGGCTGCAGGCACTGGCCGGGCGGTTGCGACAGGAACCGGCGTAGCGCACGCTACGGCCGGAAAGTAGCGCACGCTACGGCCAGGAGGCAGCGCACGCTATGGCCGGTTGGCTGCGCGCGCTAGTCGACCGAGGCAGTAAGGGCAGAAAGGTTCTGGACTGGGAGGATCGGCAGGTAGCGCACGCTACTGCCGGACATTGTGCAGGCTACGGCCGGCCGGTAGCGCACGCTACGGCCTGAAGGCTGCGCACGCTACATGGCCGAGCCAGGAAGTCTCTGGAATGTGGCTGGGCCGATAGCGCACGTGTTCAGCGCATGATGGCGGGCCCGGCCGAACATTCTCGACCATGACCGCCCGCTAGCACACGCTAGCTCGGCAGTCTAGTGCACGCTAGACTGCACCAGTATAAATATTACCGAGCAGTCCTGTTTGCACTCATTTTTCATTTTCTCCCTTTCTCTTCCGCGGCTGGGTCATTGGAGATCATGAAGGCATGTTATTATACAACTAATCCACGAAGTTTTGGAGCTTATATCATCGATTAATCACTCCATAACATCCTTCAATCCAGCGAATCAAGGTTAGTTTTCTTAAAATCCTAGTTTTGGGAAAAATTGGGGATTTTGTTGATTTCGTCCGTTTGATTCGTTATATCTTAGAATAGTGAGAGATTGATGATTATTAAGTTGTTTTATACCAATTTCCTTGTTGATCCATGGTTCGATTGTTATAGATTCTTCGTTTTGTTGAGTTCCTAATCGGTGCCTTGAAGGTGTCCGGTGAAAATCCTTAGAGGGGGGGTTTTGGGCGTTCTACGATTATTCTTCCTCGTAAGATCGTTGATTTTGACGGTATTATGTTAGGGTCAGGTTCCTTGCGAAGAACTTGAGTCGGAACCCTTCCGTTCGCCATTTCCCGATCGGTTATGTTACCGTCGTTTCCGCCGGAGGGTTGTGGGCATTCGAGGTTTCCTGGTTGAGCCATGTTCGTCGGAGTGTCCGGTATCAACTATCGAGGCAAGTATCTTGCCCATACATTACGTGTTTTGTGAATATGATGGTTGAAAGTTGACGAGATGTGCTAAACAAATTGTTTACAACCATTTTTCTAAAGAATCGTTATAACTATAATCATGGTTTTATTTAAAGAGGATTCTTGTGTTCGGGAATTAATGTGCTTAATTGACTATGCGTATTGGTGTCGAGTATAGGATCACATTATTTTCGAGTGATGCCATTATGTGTGATTTTGTTGTTGGTAAGTTAAAGTTCAATCCTTTTGTTAAGATTTTGTGTGGAGTCATGCGGATGTGTGTGAATGTGTGAACTCGTGTGATATTGGTTGTGTCGATTGGTGCTGTTTAGATGGTTTGTTTCTTTGTGGATAGTATAAATTTTGGGTCGTGAGTATGTGTTGGATAATATGGCCATTTTAGCAAAATACCCCGACTATATATATTGTGATTGACTCTTGAGGATTGCGGTTTTGGAAATGTGAATTGATGAGAGTTGTAAGATTT
Organism: Orobanche coerulescens; assembly: GCA_033398695.1. Taxonomy (NCBI): domain Eukaryota; kingdom Viridiplantae; phylum Streptophyta; class Magnoliopsida; order Lamiales; family Orobanchaceae; genus Orobanche; species Orobanche coerulescens. The sequence continues at coordinate 41,378,877 of CM065815.1, read as the reverse complement.
TTCTCGGGTACTCTCACTCGGGGATTGACTCGACGGGGTCACACGGGGACCTGGTGGCTTAGCGGCTGGACCGGGTCGCGAGAGTTACTTCGAGTGGGCGTTCTCACCTGGGGATTGCTCGACGGGGCACACAGGGACTTGGTGGCCTTACGGCGGGACCGGGGGCTGGACCGGGTCGCGAGAATTGCCAGAGTGTTTGTACTGTTGATTAATTGTGATATGTCCGGAGTATCACAATGCTTGTTGCTCGGAGTCGAGAGACATTATATATCGAGTCTTGGTGTTTGGCTAAAATGGCATAAACATAATGTGTTATGTGTAATGTATTTTTGGGAAGTGAATTGAAGTGAATGAACGGGTCGTGGACCCTGTGTTGGTGATCGAAATGGTTGGGTCGTGGACCTGTGTTTTGTATTTGGAATGAATTGGGTTGTGAACCCCGTGTTTTGTTAATCGGATTTGCATTTTTGGAAAATGAGTATTGGGGCGGTGACCCTAAGTGGCTTTTGAAGAATTAAGAACTTTACTATCGCAAATGTTTTCGAAAACTCCCGAGATTTGAAAATGTTTTCAAAGTGCTTTCTTGTTTTGGTTTCTACTTTCAAGACTTGAACTATTTTAATTATCAAATAGCTCGGGAAGTCTTTTGTTGTATTCTCGGAATGTGTTTTGTATGGCTCGTATTTGCACTTTATACTTGTACTAGCAAAACAGTGGAGTTTTGCTAACCCCCGAGTATTCGGGGGTGGATGTCTGTTTTTGCATCCAGGTACATGAAGGTTTGGGAGCAAAACACAGTATCGGCACGAAGGATGATGGAAGGCGAACGATACTAATCATACGAAGGCCAGTGTTGGATACAGTCAGTCCGAGTTTGTGTATGGTCTTTCTTCTGTCGTACTTTTGGTTTGTGAGTGTATTTTACCCTTGTACGGGTATTAGTCGAGATGGAAATGTGTATTTTTGACTTGTATGTTAGTGACGAAAGACCAAGTTGGTCTACGGATTTGGTATGTTATCATGTCGGTATGTAATTTATTGTGTAGTTTTGATGTCTAGCCTGGTGGATCCTCACGGAGAGGGTCTGCGGCGTGTAATATTCCCGGTTTAATCCTGGGGGTGTTACATTTATGGTATCAGAGCTTAGGTTGCGGAAACCTAGGTCAGCCGGGTCGATCGGGTATTGTCGTGTCTTGTTCTCACGATTGTATGCCGCTTAAGTCGTGTCGCGACGCGTCGTCTGTGATGTCGGCCGTGATTAGTATCGAGGTGCAGCCATCATCTTCGTGCGACCTGTGGATGTAAGTCTCCCTACTATATTGTGCCTTGTGATATACGAGCTTGTATGATTTTTGTTATGATGTGGAGTTAAAGGTGATATGTGAGTATGTGGCCTATGTTGTTTGATTTTCGTATGATGACCTCAAGGTCAAAAATTTTGGAGAAATCCAACTACCGATATTTTATTTTCATTTGATATTATAAGTTTTCAAAACACGATTTTTTGAATCCAAGTGAAGTTTACAAAACGTAGACAAGACGTGACTGTCGTTTTCAACTTATCGGTTTTATGGCTGTTAGTCGAGAAATACGTGATGATGTTCTTGTTGTTCGGGCAGTGATGCCAGTTTTAGATTAAAACAGTGATGTGAATGCTAAGTCGTTCGGTATGAGTTAAGATAGCTCTCTTTATTAATAGACGGGATTCCGATCCTGGATGACAGTTGTCCTTTGATGGTTGCTCGCGAAGTGTTGTAAGCTTGTGAATCGATGGCATTTAGACTCGTATGCTGTCGTTGTTCATTTGTAACTATCGGTTCTAATAATGTCGTATATATATTCGCAATCACGTGCTGAATTTGAGCTGTTAGCGCACGCTAAGTACAAGGCTAGCGCGCGCTAATGTGGCATGAGTAGCGCACGCTAATGTTGTTGTAACGCGCGCTAATGCAGCATGGATAGCGCACGCTAAATAATTGTTGTAACGTACGTTAGTTAGCTGGGACAGAAGATGTGGAATCGCATTTTTGCCGTTAGGCCTAACTTTCTACTGTCAGTCGTCTGTGACTGTATCCTATGTGCGTTGTCTAATGATGACAACCGTTTTGTGTGAACGTGTGTTGTGACCTTTCATTCGCACTCAGTGATAATTGATTTTGTTCGGTGAGTCGATAAATTATGTCTGTTGTGTGTGTGTGTTCAAAATGTTTTCCTAAAACTTTCATAAGTTTGTGCAAGTTGCGGGAATCAATTTTTGAAATTAATTTGACGTTGCGATTAAGCCGGCGGCTTTGTATGAACTTTGGAAATTGTTTGAAATTGCGAGCCGGTCTAGGATTCTCAAATAAAACCTCGACGGTATTGAAAAAGTTGTTTTAAAATACCTTGAACATTTTGTAAAATGTTACCGTTGATTCTTGTGTAGTGTTGGGAGAATTTTGAAATGACATTAACGTACTATTGTATTTTCGAATAATTCGAGTACATGATTTTCAAAAATCTTTCACATCATAAAATATTTTTTTTCAAAAACCAATACGATTTCTTTTCAAAATATATAGTGAAAGATGAAAAATCTCACTCGATGTAAAGTTCAAACTCGGATTTGGAAATGTTAGAGTATGTAGGAATGGTTTGATGATCTTGCATGGTTAACTTGTTGGTTGTTAACGGTGATGATGATGAGTAAAGGCATGACGATTTTGATAACGCCGGTTACAAGGAATTATTATTTTGGCAAATGATTTCAAATGAGGCGGTTAGAGTATATTGATTACAAGTTTTGATGAAATAACCCGAGGTACCAAAAGTACTTTTAAAGTTTATTTTGAATAACATACAAATCCAATGATTTTCAAAAGATTTTCTTTAAAGGGATACCTCGTGGATTTTCTTTGCGAGTTGTTATTGGTTACCTTATGTGATATGTCATGCTAAGTTGGTACTTTAGCATATTTGTTTTTGCGAAGTGGTGCAATCGTATTGAGTGAGAATCCTCTTAGTATGCCGAGGGACAGCGGACGCGACCGTGACCGCGGTACAGTTGGTTATGGAGATTAGATGCGGGACCAAGAGGATATGGCCGGGAAGGTTGGTATTCAAGCACTTCGTTTTCGTTATTAGGTTTCGGGGACGAAACCTCTTTTAAAGGTGATATGATGTAATGCACGCATTTTTTTTCTTCTTCTCGTTTCCGTTTCGTTCGACCGTATTGAGGCGATTGTGTTCGCTAATGCTCCTGACCTTGTGTTGTTTCTCTCATTTGTCATTCGAGCGAGTTCTGATATTGTTACAAATTGATGTGCATATCGTTGTGATCTTTCCAAGTTCGGACCGATTTCTTGTGAACCGTGTTCGAAACTAACACCTCGTGCTTCCTACAAGTTATTGATGTCTTGATTTGAGATATGAACTTCAAAGGTTATCGTTGTTATTCGATCATTGCTATTCGTTCGACGTTGCCCAATCATTATCGTTTGACCACGAAATCGTGATTATTGTACATCTGGGCCATTTTGCGATTTCCATGAGTGTTGGGAAATTGTCTTCGTATTTGATCTTCCAAATCTGTGAGTTAGTGGAATTTCATACCTTTCAGCGTTGGGATCGTGACTTGATTTTTGTATTGCTCGGTTTTATCAACCGCAACGATTCATGCTCGTTGCTTTTCGTAAGCATTCTTGCGTATTGAATCGGATCGTAGTGGCTTTATACTGCATGGAGTTCTGGTGTGTTGTCGAGAGTCGCCTTGCTTTTGTTTTAAGTTTCGGGACGAAACTTATTTTTAGGGGGGTAGAATGTAATACCCACGATTTTCGTTCCGGTTATTATGGATTTTTTTTTGGATATTTCCCGGTTGTCGAGTTCCGGTATTATTTTCTCGACAACTGATTTTGGCATCTAAGACCGTAGGTGATGATTTGTTATCCGTTGTTTTCATTTCGGACCGATGATGTTGTCCTCGAGTATTTTGTCGTGTTCGTTCCGTGCGATTTCGGAAAATCGAGTCGTCGAATCATGGTGGTCGGACACTGGCCGGACGGTTGGGGACGGTGGCCGGACGGCTGCGAGTATGGCGGACGAGTGCGACCGGCCGGGCGGTTGCGACAGGAACCGGCGTAGCGCACGCTACGGCCGGAAAGTAGCGCACGCTACGGCCAGGAGGCAGCGCACGCTATGGCCGGTTGGCTGCGCGCGCTAGTCGACCGAGGCAGTAAGGGCAGAAAGGTTCTGGACTGGGAGGATCGGCAGGTAGCGCACGCTACTGCCGGACACTGCGCACGCTACGGCCGGCCGGTAGCGCACGCTACGGCCTGAAGGCTGCGCACGCTACCTGGCCGAGCCAGGAAGTCTCTGGAATGTGGCTGGGCCGACAGCGCACGTGTTCAGCGCATGATGGCGGGCCCGGCCGAACATTCTCGACCATGACCGCCCGCTAGCGCACGCTAGCTCGGCAGTCTAGCGCACGCTAGACTGCACCAGTATAAATATTACCGAGCAGTCCTGTTTGCACTCATTTTTCATTTTCTCCCTTTCTCTTCCGCGGCTGGGTCATTGGAGATCATGAAGGCATGTTATTATACAACTAATCCACGAAGTTTTGGAGCTTATATCATCGATTAATCACTCCACAACATCCTTCAATCCAACGAGTCAAGGTTAGTTTTCTTAAAATCCTAGTTTTGGGAAAAATTGGGGATTTTGTTGATTTCGTCCGTTTGATTCGTTATATCTTAGAATAGTGAGGGATTGATGATTATTAAGTTGTTTTATACCAATTTCCTTGTTGATCCATGGTTCGATTGTTATAGATTCTTCGTTTTGTTGAGTTCCTAATCGGTGCCTTGAAGGTGTCCGGTGAAAATCCTTAGAGGGGGGGTTTTGGGCGTTCTACGATTATTCATCCTCGTAAGATCGTTGATCTTGACGGTATTATGTTAGGGTCAGGTTCCTTGCGAAGAACTTGAGTCGAAACCCTTCCGTTCGCCATTTCCCGATCGGTTATGTTACCGTCGTTTCCGCCGGAGGGTTGTGGGCATTCGAGGTTTCCTGGTTGAGCCATGTTCGTCGGAGTGTCCGGTATCGACTATCGAGGCAAGTATCTTGCCCATACATTACGTGTTTTGTGAATATGATGGTTGAAAGTTGACGAGACGTGCTAAACAAATTGTTTACAACCATTTTTCTAAAGAATCGTTATAACTATAATCATGGTTTTATTTAAAGAGGATTCTTGTGTTCGGGAATTAATGTGCTTAATTGACTATGCGTATTGGTGTCGAGTATAGGATCACATTATTTTCGAGTGATGCCATTATGTGTGATTTTGTTGTTGGTAAGTTAAAGTTCAATCATTTTGTTAAGATTTTGTGTGGAGTCATGCGGATGTGTGTGAATGTGTGAACTCGTGTGATATTGGTTGTGTCGATTGGTGCTGTTTAGATGGTTTGTTTCTTTGTGGATAGTATAAATTTTGGGTCGTGAGTATGTGTTGGATAATATGGCCATTTTAGCAAAATACCCCGACTATATATATTGTGATTGACTCTTGAGGATTGCGGTTTTGGAAATGTGAATTGATGAGAGTTGTAAGATTTTTCTCGGGTACTCTCACTCGGGGATTGACTCGACGGGGTCACACGGGGACCTGGTGGCTTAGCGGCTGGACCGGGTCGCGAGAGTTACTTCGAGTGGGCATTCTCACCTGGGGATTGCTCGACGGGGCACACAGGGACTTGGTGGCCTTACGGCGGGACCGGGGCCGGACCGGTCGCGAGAATTGCAGTGTTTGTATCTTGTTGATTAATTGTGATATTTCTGGAGTATCACAATGCTTGTTGCTCGGAGTCGAGAGACATTATATATCGAGTCTTGGTGTTTGGCTAAAATGGCATAAACATAATGTGTTATGTGTAATGTATTTTTGGGAAGTGAATTGAAGTGAATGAGCAGTCGTGGACCTGTGTTGGTGATCGAAATGGTTGGGTTGTGGACCCCGTGTTTTGTGATCGAATGAATTGGGTTGTGAACCCCGTGTTTTGTTAATCGGATTTTCATTTTCGGAAAATGAGTATTGGGGCGGTTACCCTAAGTGGCTTTTGAAGAATTAAGAACTTTACTATCGCAAATGTTTTCGAAAACTCCCGAGATTTGAAAATGTTTTCAAAGTGCTTTCTTGTTTTGGTTTCTACTTTCAAGACTTGAACTATTTTAATTATCAAATAGCTCGGGAAGTCTTTTGTTGTATTCTCGGAATGTGTTTTGTATGGCTCGTATTTGCACTTTATACCTGTACTAGCAAAACAGTGGAGTTTTGCTAACCCCCGAGTATTCGGGGGTGGATGTCTGTTTTTGCATCCAGGTACATGCAGGTTTGGGAGCAAAACACAGGATCGGCGCGAAGGATGATGGAAGGCGAACGATACTAATCATACGAAGGCCAAGGTTGGATACAGTCAGTCCGAGTTTGTGTATGGTCTTTCTTCTGTCGTACTTTTGGTTTGTGAGTGTATTTTACCCTTGTACGGGTATGAGTCGAGATGGAAATGTGTATTTTTGACTTGTATGTTAGTGACGAAAGACCAAGTTGGTCTACGGATTTGGTATGTTATCATGTCGATATGTAATTTATTGTGTAGTTTTGATGTCTAGCCTGGTGGATCCTCACGGAGAGGGTCTGCGGCGTGTAATATTCCCGGTTTAATCCTGGGGGTGTTACATTTATGGTATCAGAGCTTAGGTTGCGGAAACCTAGGCTGTCGGGTCCAGTCGGGTATTGTCGTGTCTTGTTCTGTCAGATTGTGTCTGCCTAAGTCGTGTCGCGACGCGTCGTCTGTGATGTCGGCCGTGATTAGTATCGAGGTGCAGCCATCATCTTCGTGCGACCTGTGGATGTAAGTCTCCCTACTATGTTGTGCCTTGTGATATACGAGCTTGTATGATTTTTGTTATGATGTGGAGTTAAATGTGATATGTGAGTATGTGGCCTATGTTGTTTGATTTTCGTATGATGACCTCAAGGTCAAAAATTTTGGAGAAATCCAACTACCGATATTTTATTTTCATTTGATATTATAAGTTTTCAAAACACGATTTTTTGAATCCAAGTGAAGTTTACAAAACGTAGACAAGACGTGACTCTCGTTTTCAACTTATCGGTTTTTTGGCTGTTAGTCGAGAAATACGTGATGATGTTCTTGTTGTTCGGGCAGTGATGCCAGTTTTAGATTAAAACAGTGATGTGAATGCTAAGTCGTTCAGTATGAGTTAAGATAGCTCTCTTTATTAATAGACGGGATTCCGATCCTGGATGACAGTTGTCCTTTGATGGTTGCTCGCGAAGTGTTGTAAGCTTGTGAATCGATGGCATTTAGATTCGTATGCTGTCGTTGTTCATTTGTAACTATCGGTTCTAATAATGTCGTATATATATTCGCAATCACGTGCTGCATTTGAGTTGTTAGCGCCCTCTAAGTACAAGGCTAGCGCGCGCTAATATGGCATGAGTACCGCACGCTAATGTTGTTGTGACGCGCGCTAATGCAGCATGGATAGCGCACGCTAAAGAATTGTTGTAACATATGTTAGTTAGCTGGGACAGAGGATGTGGAATTGCATTTTTGCCGTTAGGCCTAACTTTCTACTGTCAGTCGTCTGTGACTGTATCCTATGTGCGTTTTCTAATGATGACAACCATTTTGTGTGAACGTGTGTTGTGACCTTTCATTCGCACTCAGTGATAATTGATTTTGTTCGGTGAGTCGATAAATTATGTCTGTTGTGTGTGTGTGTTCAAAATGTTTTCCTAAAACTTTCATAAGTTTGTGCAAGTTGCGGGAATCAATTTTTGAAATTAATTTGACGTTGCGATTAAGCCGGCGGCTTTGTATGAACTTTGGAAATTGTTTGAAATTGCGAGCCGGCCTAGGATTCTCAAATAAAACCTCGACGGTATTGAAAAAGTTGTTTTAAAATACCTTGAACATTTTGTAAAATGTTACCGTCGTTGATTCTTGTGTAGTGTTGGGAGAATTTTCAGAAATGACTTTAACGTACTATTGTATTTTCGAATTATTCGAGTACATGATTTTCAAAAATCTTTCACATCATAAAATATTTTTTTTCAAAAACCAATACGATTTCTTTTCAAAATATATAGTGAAAGATGAAAAATCTCACTCGATGTAAAGTTCAAACTCGGATTTGGAAATGTTAGAGTATGTAGGAATGGTTTGATGATCTTGCATGGTTAACTTGTTGGTTGTTAACGGTGATGATGATGAGTAAAGGCATGACGATTTTGATAACGCCGGTTACAAGGAATTATTATTTTGGCAAATGATTTCAAATGAGGCGGTTAGAGTATGTTGATTACAAGTTTTCATGAAATAACCCGAGGTACCAAAAGTACTTTTAAAGTTTATTTTGAATAACATACAAATCCAATGATTTTCAAAAGATTTTCTTTAAAGGGATACCTCGTGGATTTTCTTTGCGAGTTGTTATTGGTTACCTTATGTGATATGTCATGCTAAGTTGGTACTTTAGCATATTTGTTTTTGCGAAGTGGTGCAATCGTATTGAGTGAGAATCCTCTTAGTATGCCGAGGGACAGCGGACGCGACCGTGACCGCGGTACAGTTGGTTATGGAGATTAGATGCGGGACCAAGAGGATATGGCCGGGAAGGTTGGTATTCAAGCACTTCGTTTTCGTTATTAGGTTTCGGGGACGAAACCTCTTTTAAAGGTGATATGATGTAATGCCCGCATTTTTTTTCTTCTTCTCGTTTCCGTTTCGTTCGACCGTATTGAGGCGATTGTGTTCGCTAATGCTCCTAACCTTGTGTTGTTTCTCTCATTTGTCATTCGAGCGAGTTCTGATATTGTTACAAATTGATGTGCATATCGTTGTGATCTTTCCAAGTTCGGACCGATTTCTTGTGAACCGTGTTCGAAACTAACACCTCGTGCTTCCTACAAGTTATTGATGTCTTGATTTGAGATATGAACTTCAAAGGTTATCGTTGTTATTCGATCATTGCTATTCGTTCGACGTTGCCCAATCATTATCGTTTGACCTCGAAATCGTGATTATTGTACATCTGGGCCATTTTGCGATTTCCATGAGTGTTGGGAAATTGTCTTCGTATTTGATCTTCCAAATCTGTGAGTTAGTGGAATTTCATACCTTTCAGCGTTGGGATCGTGACTTGATTTTTGTATTGCTCGGTTTTATCAACCGCAACGATTCATGCTCATTGCTTTTCGTAAGCATTCTTGCGTATTGAATCGGATCGTAGTGGCTTTATACTGCATGGAGTTCTGGTGTGTTGTCGAGAGTCGCCTTGCTTTTGTTTTAAGTTTCGGGACGAAACTTATTTTTAGGGGGGTAGAATGTAATACCCACGATTTTCGTTCCGGTTATTTTGGATTTTTTTTCGGATATTTCCCGGTTGTCGAGTTCCGGTATTATTTTCTCGACAACTGATTTTGGCGTCTAAGACCGTAGGTGATGATTTGTTATCCGTTGTTTTCATTTCGGACCGATGATGTTGTCCTCGAGTATTTTGTCGTGTTCGTTCCGTGCGATTTCGGAAAATCGAGTCGTCGAATCATGGTGGTCGGACACTGGCCGGACGGTTGGGGACGGTGGCCGGACGGCTGCAGGCATTGGCCGGACGAGTGCAGGCACTGGCCGGGCGGTTTCGACAGGAACCGGCGTAGCGCACGCTACGGCCGGAAAGTAGCGCACGCTACGGCCAGGAGGCAGCGCACGCTATGGCCGGTTGGTTGCGCGCGCTAGTCGACCGAGGCGATAGGCGAAAGGTTCAGGCTGGGAGGATCGGCAGTAGCGCATGCTTTGCCGGACATCGCTGCCGCTACGGCTGAAGCTGCGACGCTACTGGCGAGCCGGGAAGTCTCTGGAATGTGGGCCGACAGGCGCACGTGTTCGGCGCATGATGGCGGGCCCGCCGAACATTCTCGACCATGACCGCCCGCTAGCGCACGCTAGCTCGGCGATCTAGCGCTGAAGCGCACCCGATATAAATATTACCGAGCAGTCCTGTTTGCACTCATTTTTCATTTTCTCCCTTTCTCTTCCGCGGTTGGGTCATTGGAGATCATGAAGGCATGTTATTATACAACTAATCCACGAAGTTTTGGAGCTTATATCATCGATTAATCACTCCATAACATCCTTCAATCCAACGAGTCAAGGTTAGTTTTCTTAAAATCCTAGTTTTGGGAAAAATTGGGGATTTTGTTGATTTCGTCCGTTTGATTCGTTATATCTTAGAATAGTGAGGGATTGATGATTATTAAGTTGTTTTATACCAATTTCCTTGTTGATCCATGGTTCGATTGTTATAGATTCTTCGTTTTGTTGAGTTCCTAATGGGTGCCTTGAAGGTGTCCGGTGAAAATCCTTAGAGGGGGGGTTTTGGGCGTTCTACGATTATTCTTCCTCGTAAGATCGTTGATTTTGACGGTATTATGTTAGGGTCAGGTTCCTTGCGAAGAACTTGAGTCGGAACCCTTCCGTTCGCCGTTTCCCGATCGGTTATGTTACCGTCGTTTCGGCCGGAGGGTTGTGGGCATTCGAGGTTTCCTGGTTGAGCCATGTTCGTCGGAGTGTCCGGTATCGACTATCGAGGCAAGTATCTTGCCCATACATTACGTGTTTTGTGAATATGATGGTTGAAAGTTGACGAGACGTGCTAAACAAATTGTTTACAACCATTTTTCTAAAGAATCGTTATAACTATAATCATGGTTTTATTTAAAGAGGATTCTTGTGTTCGGGAATTAATGTGCTTAATTGACTATGCGTATTGGTGTCGAGTATAGGATCACATTATTTTCGAGTGATGGCATTATGTGTGATTTTGTTGTTGGTAAGTTAAAGTTCAATCATTTTGTTAAGATTTTGTGTGGAGTCATGCGGATGTGTGTGAATGTGTGAACTCGTGTGATATTGGTTGTGTCGATTGGTGCTGTTTAGATGGTTTGTTTCTTTTTGGATAGTATAAATTTTGGGTCGTGAGTATGTGTTGGATAATATGGCCATTTTAGCAAAATACCCCGACTATATATATTGTGATTGACTCTTGAGGATTGCGGTTTTGGAAATGTGAATTGATGAGAGTTGTAAGATTTTTCTCGGGTACTCTCACTCGGGGATTGACTCGAGGGTCACACGGGGACACAGGTGGCTTAAGCGGTGGACCGGGTCACGAGAGTTACTTCAGTGGGCATTCTCACCGGGATTGCTCGATGGGGCACACGGGGACTTGGTGGCCTTACGGCGGGACCGGGGCTGGACCGGTCGCGAGAATTGCAGTGTTTGTTCTTGATTAATTGTGATATGTCAGGAGTATCACAATGCTTGTTGCTCGAGTCGAGAGACATTATATATCGAGTCTTGGTGTTTGGCTAAAATGGCATAAACATAATGTGTTATGTGTAATGTATTTTGGGAAGTGAATTGAAGTGAATGAGCGGGTCGTGGACCTGTGTTGGTGATCGAAATGGTTGGGTCGTGGACCACTGTGTTTTGTATTTGGAATGAATTGGGTTGTGAACCCCGTGTTTTGTGAATTGGATTTGCATTTTTGGAAAATGAGTATTGGGGCGGTGACCCTAAGTGGCTTTTGAAGAATTAAGAACTTTACTATCGCAAATGTTTTCGAAAACTCCCGAGATTTGAAAATGTTTTCAAAGTGCTTTCTTGTTTTGGTTTCTACTTTCAAGACTTGAACTCTTTTAATTATCAAATAGCTCGGGAAGTCTTTTGTTGTATTCTCGGAATGTGTTTTGTATGGCTCGTATTTGCACTTTATACTTGTACTAGCAAAACAGTGGAGTTTTGCTAACCCCCGAGTATTCGGGGGTGGATGTCTCTTTTTGCATCCAGGTACATGCAGGTTTGGGAGCAAAACACAGGATCGGCGCGAAGGATGATGGAAGGCGAACGATACTAATCATACGAAGGCCAGTGTTGGATACAGTCAGTCCGAGTTTGTGTATGGTCTTTCTTCTGTCATACTTTTGGTTTGTGAGTGTATTTTACCCTTGTACGGGTATGAGTCGAGATGGAAATGTGTATTTTTGACTTGTATGTTAGTGACGAAAGACCAAGTTGGTCTACGGATTTGGTATTTTATCATGTCGGTATGTAATTTATTGTGTAGTTTTGATGTCTAGCCTGGTGGATCCTCACGGAGAGGGTCTGCGGCGTGTAATATTCTCGGTTTAATCCTGGGGGTGTTACATTTATGGTATCAGAGCTTAGGTTGCGGAAACCTAGGCTGTCGGGTCCAGTCGGGTATTGTCGTGTCTTGTTGCAGCCAGTTGTATGCCTAAGTCGTGTCGCAACGCGTCGTCTGTGATGTCGGCCGTGATTAGTATCGAGGTGCAGCCATCATCTTCGTGCGACCTGAGGATGTAAGTCTCCCTACTATATTGTGCCTTGTGATATACGAGCTTGTATGATTTTTGTTATGATGTGGAGTTAAAGGTGATATGTGAGTATGTGGCCTATGTTGTTTGATTTTCGTATGATGACCTCAAGGTCAAAAATTTTGGAGAAATCCAACTACCGATATTTTATTTTCATTTGATATTATAAGTTTTCAAAACACGATTTTTTGAATCCAAGTGAAGTTTACAAAACGTAGACAAGACGTGACTCTCGTTTTCAACTTATCGGTTTTATGGTTGTTAGTCGAGAAATACGTGATGATGTTCTTGTTGTTCGGACAGTGATGCCAGTTTTAGATTAAAACAGTGATGTGAATGCTAAGTCGTTCGGTATGAGTTAAGATAGCTCTCTTTATTAATAGACGGGATTCCGATCCTGGATGACAGTTGTCCTTTGATGGTTGCTCGCGAAGTGTTGTAAGCTTGTGAATCGATGGCATTTAGATTCGTATGCTGTCGTTGTTCATTTGTAACTATCGGTTCTAATAATGTCGTATATATATTCGCAATCACGTGCTGAATTTGAGCTGTTAGCGCACGCTAAGTACAAGGCTAGCGCGCGCTAATGTGGCATGAGTAGCGCACGCTAATGTTGTTGTAACGCGCGCTAATGCAGCATGGATAGCGCACGCTAAATAATTGTTGTAATGTACGTTAGTTAGCTGGGACAGAGGATGTGGAATCGCATTTATGCCGTTAGGCCTAACTTTCTGCAGTCAGTCGTCTGTGACTGTATCCTATGTGCGTTGTCTAATGATGACAACCGTTTTGTGTGAACGTGTGTTGTGACCTTTCATTCGCACTCAGTGATAATTGATTTTGTTCGGTGAGTCGATAAATTATGTCTGTTGTGTGTGTGTGTTCAAAATGTTTTCCTAAAACTTTCATAAGTTTGTGCAAGTTGCGGGAATCAATTTTTGAAATTAATTTGACGTTGCGATTAAGCCGGCGGCTTTGTATGAACTTTGGAAATTGTTTGAAATTGCGAGCCGGCCTAGGATTCTCAAATAAAACCTCGACGGTATTGAAAAAGTTGTTTTAAAATACCTTGAACATTTTGTAAAATGTTACCGTCGTTGATTCTTGTGTAGTGTTGGGAGAATTTTGAAATGACTTTAACGTACTATTGTATTTTCGAATAATTGAGTACATGATTTTCAAAATCTTTCACATCATAAAATATTTTTTCAAAACCAATACGATTTCTTTTCAAAATATATAGTGAAAGATGAAAAATCTCACTCGATGTAAAGTTCAAACTCGGATTTGGAAATGTTAGAGTATGTAGGAATGGTTTGATGATCTTGCATGGTTAACTTGTTGGTTGTTAACGGTGATGATGATGAGTAAAGGCATGACGATTTTGATAACGCCTGTTACAAGGAATTATTATTTTGGCAAATGATTTCAAATGAGGCGGTTAGAGTATGTTGATTACAAGTTTTGATGAAATAACCCGAGGTACCAAAAGTACTTTTAAAGTTTATTTTGAATAACATACAAATCCAATGATTTTCAAAAGATTTTCTTTAAAGGGATACCTCGTGGATTTTCTTTGCGAGTTATTATTGGTTACCTTATGTGATATGTCATGCTAAGTTGGTACTTTAGCATATTTGTTTTTGCGAAGTGGTGCAATCGTATTGAGTGAGAATCCGCTTAGTATGCCGAGGGACAGCGGACGTGACCGTGACCGCGGTACAGTTGATTATGGAGATTAGATGCAGGACCAAGAGGATATGGCTGGGAAGGTTGGTATTCAAGCACTTCGTTTTCGTTATTAGGTTTCGGGGACGAAACCTCTTTTAAAGGTGATATGATGTAATGCCCGCATTTTTCTTCTTCTTCTCGTTTCCGTTTCGTTCGACCGTATTGAGGCGATTGTGTTCGATAATGCTCCTGACCTTGTGTTGTTTCTCTCATTTGTCATTCGAGCGAGTTCTGATATTGTTACAAATCGATGTGCATATCGTTGTGATCTTTCCAAGTTCGGACCGATTTCTTGTGAACCGTGTTTGAAACTAACACCTCGTGCTTCCTACAAGTTATTGATGTCTTGATTTGAGATATGAACTTCAAAGGTTATCGTTGTTATTGAAGAGGCAACTTTTGAGCGCCATAACAAGCGCCGCAGAATCGAGTTCGCAACCGAAAGAAGAGTTGCAAGTTCCAGATGAGGAAGGAAGATCGGAAGATGAGGAAAACCTTGGGGCCATCAATCAATGGTGAAACTCGTTAACCCATCAGGCGACAGCTAAGGTAAGAGTGCCGACAAAACTAGAAAACCCGTACCTGCTCTCACGACAGGTGGTCCCGATAAGAAAAAGAAGGGATTAATGTTTGTTGATGTTAAAATTAATGGGAAAAATATTCGTGCTATGATAGACTCGGGTGCCACCCATAATTATCTGGCGAGCACCGAAGTGGAGAGACTTGGACTGTTGTTAGAGAAAGGAGCGGGTCGAGTTAAAGCCGTAAACTCTCCGGCAAAACCAATAGCGGGGATTGCCAAGGCTGTTCGAATTAAGGTAGGAGCCTTCGAAGGTAGGGCCGACCTATCTGTTGTGGAGATGGATGACTGCAAATTAATACTCAGGCTCGAGTATATGCGTGACACTCAAACCCTAGTCATGCCGAGTGCTGATGCACTCTTGGTTTTGGGGGATAAACCACATATTATCCCAATAATTAGCGCAACCCAAGGGCAAAGTAACCTATCCGCATTACAATTCAAGAAGGGATGCAGGCATGGGGAACCGTCCTTCCTGTGCGCCTTGCAATTCGACGAAGTAGAGGAGTTGTCAGGTCCTATCCCTGATGCGGTGAAGCACCTCCTAAACGAGTTTGAAGATGTTATGCCCGACGAATTGCCTCGGAAGCTTCCACCCAAGAGGGCGGTCGATCATGAGATCGAGTTGGTGCCGGGCACAAAACCTCCTGCCCGAGCCCCTTATCGTATGTCGCAACCTGAGCTTGTGGAGCTCAGAAAGCAGTTAAAAGAGATGTTGGAATGTGGTATGATCCAACCGGCGAAATCACCGTATGGAGCTCCTGTTCTCTTTCAGAAAAAGTCGGACGGAACTCTGCGATTGTGTTGTGATTATCGTGCTCTAAATAAAATTACGGTGAAGAATGTGTATCCTATTCCGCTCGTAGTGATTGCTTCGACCGTCTCGGTGGAGCGGAGTACTATACAAAGATCGATCCGGGATCAAAGTTATTGGCAAGTTCGCATCAAGGAGGAGATGAGGTAAAAGCGACGATTGTCACACGTTACGGGGCCTTCGTATTCTTGGTCATGCCCTTTGGCCTAACAAACGCCCTGAAGAACTTTTAGCACCTTGATGAATCAATTTCTCCAAGGGTTCTTGGACGAGTTTGTCGTGGTATACCTGGATGATGTTGTTATATACAGCCGAACCTTGGAAGAACATGTGGAACATTTGAGAATGGTTCTTACTAGGCTTCGTGAGCACGAACTATATGTTAAGCTGTCGAAGTGCTCATTTGCCCAGAAGCGGATCAGTTTCTTGGGTCATATCGTTGAGTGTGGCAATATTCGTATGGACCCGAGAAAAATACGAGCAATTCAAGAATGGAAACCACCAACCAATGTACATGAAGTACGGTCATTTCTCGGGTTGGCGAATTACTATAGAAGATTTGTGATGGGGTATGCCGGAATAGCAAGACCCCTAACCGATTTGACGAGAAAGACGGAAGTTTGGAATTAGTCACCGGAATGCCAAAATGCCTTCGACAACTTAAAGAAGGCCATCCTAACAGACCCGGTCCTCGCACTACCGGATCTATCCAAACCTTCTGTGGTTGAAACATATGCTTCAGATATTGCACTAGGAGGAGTTTTGGTGCAAGATGGCCATCCTGTTGCCTTCGAGAGTAAGAAACTTAAGGATGTCGAGAGGCGTTACACGGTGCATGAGAAAGAGCTTTTAGCAGTGGTCCATTGCCTTCGACTTTGGAGACATTACTTATTGGGGTTGCCGTTTATTGTAAAAACTGACAACACTGCTGTTAGTCACTTTCTATCCCAGCCAAAGCTTACTGGGAAACAAGCGAGATGGCAGGAATTATTGTCCGAGTTCAACTTTGTGATTGAGTATCGTGCCGGTTCTAGTAATCAGGTGGCGGATGCCCTGAGCCGCAGATCCGACCTGGCTGTTCTACAAGTGCTGGCAGCGCTTTCCTCGAGTCAGGTGACCACTCCATTAAAAGATCGAATACGAGAACTAATGGGAGCCGACGCAGCGGCTCAATGTTTGGTAAATCTTATCCGCCAGGGTACAACACGAAGATTTTGGCTAGAGGATAGTTCCTTATGGACCAAGGGGAGACGACTCTATGTACCTATAGGCGGCGATATGAGGAAAACTATTATTGCGGAATGTCACGACACTCTCTGGGCGGGCCACCCAGGAGAGGAGCGCACTGTGGCCTTAGTTCAACGAGCTTACTATTGGCCCCAAATGCGGGACGACATTGAGATGTTTGTCCGCACCTGCTTGGTGTGCCAACAAGATAAACCTGATCGACAAAAGAAGGCAGGCTTGCTGGAACCACTACTCATTCCTGTCAGGGCTTGGGAAAGTGTTTCAATGGATTATATCACCAGTCTACCAAAAGTTGGGGATATTGATGCCATTATTGTTGTGGTAGATCGGTTCTCCAAATACGCTACATTCATAGCAGCACCCAAGACAGTTTCGGCGGAAGAGACAGCTCAGCTCTTTTTCAAGCATATTGTTAAGTATTGGGGACTGCCGAGGGACATTGTTAGTGACCGAGACACCCGGTTTACTAGTAGCTTTTGGACCGAGCTCTTCAAACTACTCGGCTCCAAGTTGAATATGAGATCTAGCTTCCACCCACAATCTGATGGCCAAACTGAAAGATTTAACTCAATGTTGGAGGAATATCTTCGACATTTTGTGAGCACTAATCAGAAGGACTGGGTGAAGCTTTTGGATGTTGCTCAACTGTGTTTCAATGCTCAAAAATGCTCTACCACCAATAAGAGTGCTTTTGAAATTTGTAATGGGCAGCAACCACTCCTCCCGCACAATATTGATACTGTTCCACAAAATGCTAGGCCTACTTCGGCACAAACATTTTCCCTTGAATGGGAACAAAATCTTGATTTGGCCCGCGGCTACCTGGAGAAGGCTCAAAAGCGGATGAAAAAATATGCTGATCTTAAACGCCGCTTTGTTGAATACTGTGTGGGTGACCAGGTGATGGTGAAGATCCCGAACCAGAGTTCCTCCAGGGCAACACGGGGGAGAGATTCACGGCTAATGCAAAAATATATTGGGCCCCTAAGCATTCTCAAAAGAGTCGGAAATGTAGCCTACAAGATTGAGTTACCCCAGTGGTGGCGCATTCATAATGTCTTTCATGTCAGCCAACTCAAGCCATATCAGGCAGACAAAGAGGACACCACACGCAACCTGCCCAACCGCCCACAACTGAAATTACGCAACTTGGGGAAGAGGGTGGCCGAAGCTATTATCGACCACCGCGATGCAGGGCCGAGAAAGAAGCTATACAAAGAATATTTGGTGAAATGGAAGGGCTGCAGTATGGAGGAGAACACTTGGGAGAGGGCGATAACACTTAAAGCTTTTCAACCCCTACTGGATGCTTATCTCACATCTATGGCGCCGGGGACGTCACCAACTCAGAGGGGGGAGTGCTGTCACGGGATGCCCGCGACCCCAGGCGGTATTACCTGATCAACGGCCATTCGTGGGGCCCACTTGCAGCTTTGTGGGACGCAGAGCCTCATCGCAGTTCAAGTTATCATCTATAGTGTAGGGCTTTACTTATTTTTCCTTGTAATAGCTAGTTAGTGTTGTAATAGCTAGTTAGTGTTGTAATAGCTAGTTAGTGGTTGCTCAGCTTTTCAATATCCACTGTTGTCATTAGCCTTTATTTTTCTAAGCCTATTATAGGGGGGAAGAGTGTACTGAAGAGTTGTAGTACGAATTGGCTAGTTTGCTGAGACCCTCCTATCCGTGTATGCTTGTAATCATTGTTGCCTATTGTAATCGTGCATTGTATTAATACAAATCGATTCTCGTCTTCAATTTTGTTGTGCCACTAAAACGCCTCGGCGTGATTGCGTCGCATTAGCACCAACGCTCGAACGAGTTAGGCGGACGTAGTCGGGTAAATTGACTACTAGCCGCACGGTGCGCGTACATTATATACAAACTCTAAGCCCCCCGTGACACGAAGTGTGCCGCGGCACAGGCCCAACAATGGCTCCCAGTGGTCGGCAGTGTGCCGCGGCCCGGCCGGCGTGTGCCGTGGCACCCGGTACAGTCGGTTTGGCCGAAAAATGCCACAGAGTGTGCCGCGGCCCTGCCGGCATGTGCCGCGGCCCCACGGTACGGCCTGCTCGGCCAGAAGCTGCCGAGCACTACCGGCCGTGACTCGGCCAGAAGCTGCCGAGCACTACCGGCCGTGACTCGGCCAGTGCCGGCCTGGGCCCAGATTGCCCGGCCATGACTCGGCCGGGGCCAACTCCGACGGCCCGAACGACCCCGAAACACGAACATGAATACGAATCGATGATACAGTTACGACGTACTCGCAAAGACAAATCTAAGAGCTAAGAGAACACACAATTCCGACCACCCGAAGGCTCGGAATTCGACAACGGAAGTAATTACCTAAAACTTTGGGAAATTACGAAAATGGCCCAAAACGTCCGAAAATCACGATACGCGATCGAAACACCAAACCAAAGCTCGCAACATGAATAATAACATTAAATGAACTTACGAGAAACTCGAAACAACAGTTTCGGACGAGATTCGCAAGAATCGAACTCAAGTGCGGAAAAGTCGCTAAAAAGCTCGGAACTCAGCAAAACGATACCGAAACGAACTCGGATGACAAAAAGTGCAGAATTAATCATTATCGAAATGACGAAACGGTCATGATCGAGTCGTCAAAACGGACTTACGCCGAAAAAAAAATTACCGGAAATCCGAAATTGCGGATATTACAATTCTCACTAACACACTCATAGGGACGAAGGTTGGAGGGGGAAAGGTTTTTCACTCGTGAAGAAATGAAAGAACGAACTTCATTTTATAAACTGCATTGTTCATTACGTACGTTAACACTCAACATTAACGTACGTAATGCTCTCTAGCGTATGCTACACATCCAACATAGCGTACGTAACATCATTCCAAAACTCACTGACCTGTTTCCTTAACTTGCTTACGTACGTAATATTTCCTTCATAGCGTACGTTGACTTGCTACAGTAAATCTTCACTGAACGTACGTAATGCACTACCCATAGCGTACGTTAACCATGAGTTGGCTCGACCAAGCACGTTCTTCGCCGAAAGCTACCGACCACGGGTCCCACCTGTCGGCCATAGCCTGAGCTGTCCGATTCCTCTCGTTACGTACGTAATGCCTTATACATAGCGTACGTAACACTTAGCATCTTAACGTACGTTAACTGTTGTAATATCCGCATTTTTCTTTCCCTTGTATTTTTATTTTTGATGTATTTCTCGGTCGTAGTGACCCTCGTGTATCTTACAGTGTATCTTTTCCGTCATCTATTGATCTGATTCTCGTTATTGTTATACGGAACCGCTGTTTCGGGGTTGCCGTGTATCCATTCTATGTTTCGATGCATCTTGAGATGTTCCATTTAACGTCTTGTTCATATTCCGGTGTTTTGGACCGTTTATATTTCGTACCTAGCGCACGCTATCTTTTCTGCATAGCGCACGCTAGGGGTCACTTAGTAGCACACGCTACGACTGTTTCGTAGCGCGCGCTAGAGGGCAAGCCCTGGGAGTGGCAGTAATGATTCCAGCCCTCTGGACTGGTGGATTAGCTTACGCTATGTATGCCAGCGCACGCTAATGTTGGGAGTTAGCGCACGCTGAGATGCCCGGTAGCGTGCGCTAGTGTGGATGTCCAGTACTGGGCAGTTTGCCACTGGACTCTACTGATGCCCAGGTAGCGTACGCTATTGGTCGATAGCGCGCGCTACCAATATACTCTAGCGCACGCTAAGTTTGGTCGATAGCGCACGCTAACCGGATCAGGTGTGTACTGACAGTTGCTTCTCGACACGGCTGATGTCTAGGTAGCGCACGCTATTGGTCGATAGCGCGCGCCACCGATAGGTTATTAGCGCACGCTACGTTTGGAGTAGCGCACGCTAACGGCCAGAAGTCTGCTACTGGACTGGACGCTAACTATTTTGGCCTGTAATTTTATCCCGTTAGCGCACGCTAACCTTGAGGATTAGCGCGCGCTAACACTCCCTGGCTATATAAACCAAGGAGTTGACCCAGATTAACACATCATTTTCATTTCTTCTCTCCCCGCGACGCAAAACCTCTCCAGGCGATTTCCGAGCGATTCTTCCCTTCGATTATTTGAGGCATCCTCTACCTTGAGTTTTTGAAGTAGATTAACAACACCTACTTGTGTTCTTCGTCATCAATAAAAGGTAAATCTCTTAGAACCCTACTTTTGAGCGATTTGGGGGTTTTGGGATTTTCTTCCGATCCGTTCCGTTTTGTTGGTGGATTCATGATGAATATGATTAAACTTGTCAATATCATTAGTTTCCCTACGGATTCATGGTATATTTTCATGGTTTTGCGGAATCGAGAGGGTTTGCTTGTGATCCGCCCTCGTTGTTATTTTTGTACGAATATACATGAATCGTAGGTGGGTTTTCGGGTGTATTCCATTTCCGTATTCGTCTAGAGTTGGTTGTAATTATGTTCTTCGAATCGTTAGGTTCGGTTCCGTTGATTCCTAGCGTTCGTCGGTGATTATCCTTTCCGTTCGTTGCGTCGTCAATTATTCAAGGCAAGTATTTTTGGAAACCTTTATGCTTAGAGCATGGGGTACGTGGTGCCATAGCCTCGTGCCAAAGGAAAAACGCGAGAAAGGAGCTTGGCTCACGGTACCGTGGTTGGTGCCAAAGCCTCTTGGCTGTTAGATAACAGCCAGCGCCAAGTCAATTTTTTTTTTTTTTGGTGTGTGTGTTGTATTTGTGTATTTTAGTGGGGTATGTGTGGACCCAACGGCACCACTTTTGCTATGGCACCACATTTGTATGAGGGAGGGGGTTTTTTGGTGCCGTTGAGGGTCTTGTGCCATAGGAATTTTTGGTGATGTGGCTGCACTTTTTGCCAACGGCACGAGGCCTTTGGCTTGACGGTACCCAGTGCTCTTAACGTGAAATGGTAATGTATATTATGTGTAATTTGCTCACCTCGGGAGGGTCCGACGGGATCACGGAGGGAATCTATGGCTTCATCCTGGATTCATGAGCTTGTTTCGCTAGCCAGCTCGGGAGGGTCCTTAGAGGCCTCGAGTGGGATTCGTGGCTTCGTCCCGGTCCTAGGTGACGTGTGGTGCTTGGTTTGTTTAATGAATGTGGCCAGCTCGGGAGGGTCCTTAGAGGCCTCGAGTGGGATTCATGGCTTCGTCCCGGTCCTAGGCAAATTAATTGTGACTGTTTGTTTCCGGAAAAGACATGTCTAGTTTTGGTTTGTGAAATGATATTGGTGCATGTACTTTGAAACGTGTAAGCGATTGGTTTGCCTTGATTACTTGTACTAGCGTAATTGTTAACCCCTTTGGGGACCCGTTTTGGGGAAATTCTTGTTATGGATTTCAGGTTATGATTATCCGGACGAGCGAGCACCGGGACAGTACGAGGATGTTGGCCAGGATCGTTGACATGTGCATTTGGGTCTTCTTATTTCTTTTGTTCATTTCGATTTGGTTGTTTCCACAGTTATAAACTTATAGATTGTACTCGCGAGTACTTGGGCTTTTCATTTCAAACTCCGTGTTGTATTATCATAAATTACTACATTGTCAATTGTTACTCATTTCGTCGGTTGTTTCGGGTGTACTTTCATGTGATATATTATTTGATTGTGTATCCTCGCTAACCGAGATGGTTAGTCGAGGGGTGTTCGCTTGTTGTAGCCTGGTGGGTCCCATGTAGGGGTCCACGACGCTTTAATATACTCCGAATTTCTCGGGGTGTTACAGAAAATGGTATCGGAGCTCTAGGTTTATGGATACCTAGGCTTGTCGGTTATTTGGGTCTAGTCGTGTTTTGTTTCACACATTGTCATACTGCTGCCGGCATCTCAGTACTTCCAGTGTTCGTAAGTTTCCTTACTCGATTCTTTACTTTCTCGTACTGTATTCCGTTTCTTGGACTGTGATTATTCTCCCTCTTTTACTTATCATCGAGTTGCTTTTGCCACCTCTTATCACCAGCATGGATGCTGGAAGGGGATGTGGTCGTGGTCGTGGCCGTGGACGCGGTCGAGGACGTGGGGCAGCCGGTGGGGCGGCCACGTTGCATTCTTCGGGAGCCGGCAGTACCGGCGACCGTCACATTCATGCTTCCTCTCAGGAGCGCGCCGACCTTGGTATTGCGGCCGTTATGCAGCAAATGGTAAACCAAATGGCGGTGATAGCTCAAGTGGTTCAAAACCCCGATCAGGCCCATGCTAATCGGGGCGGAGCAGACCGTTGGCTCCAAGATGTCATCAAGATGCACCCTCCTCAGTTTTCGGGAGCATCAGACCCGATCGGCTGGGAGGGGTGGATCAAGGAGATATCTAAGGTCTTCGTTGCCACCAACTGTCCCGAGGACCGTAAGGTCCCCATCGCCCAGTACTTTCTCACTGGGGACGCTATGGATTGGTGGGAGGCCATGGGGCCCAAGGATCATGTTGCTTCGTGGGCCGAATTTCAGGAGTTGATGGAGACTGAATATTGCCCGTGGCCGGTCAAACAGGCTCGAATGCATGCTTTCTATGATGCTCAACCACGGGATATTCCAGTATCTCAAGCTATTGCCGATTTTAACAAGGAGTTGGGCTATGTGAAGACCCAAGTTGTCGAAGAGAGCGACAAAATTTTCCATTATTCCAGGAGGATGAAACTGTCCATTCGGGACTATATGTCTGGGCTCGTCTGTACTACCTTGAAGGATTATCAGAGTCGAGCTCTTGCTTATGATATGTCGGTGACGGCTAGCGATTTGGCTCGTGAGAGCAAGAAGCAGAAGTCGGTCGGAAATTTTTCTGGTCCCAAGAGTGGAGGCCAGCAGAAATCTCAGGCTGCAAATATTTCTACGGGCGGTTCGGCTCGTTTCTCTGGGAGCTTTCGGAGTGCCGCCGGAACCGTCGTTCGGGAACCCAGATGCTTTAACTGTGGCAAGCCAGGCCACGTGAACCGGGATTGTCCTCGTACACCATTGACTTGTCATACTTGTGGTCAGTCGGGCCACAAAGCTTCTTTTTGCGAGAAGCTCAGACAGTTTCGCGGCGCCCGTTCTTCTCACCCAGCACCTATGGAGCCGAGTGTGAACCAGGGCTCATTTGCTCCGCCGCCTCCACCGAGTGCCGGCCGAGGTAGGGGTCGGGGTCAGCCCGTTAGAGGAGGAGCTTCCAGTGTCGGCTCTGCCCAGCCGCGTATCTACGAGATGAGGAGGACCGATGATCCAGCAGCTACTGTGGCGACAGGTACCGTTCATATCCATTTCCATCTTGTCAGTTTGCTTTTTGATTCGGGTGCTACGCATTCATTCATTTCTCTAAAGTTTGTACGCCGTTTGAGTCTCGACTGCTTATCACCTTGCGAGCCTTTCATCGTTAAACTTCCTAGCGGTGATAGAATTGTCGGTGATCGAGAAGTCCGGGACTGTTCTGTGATTATTTGTGAGAGGGCTTGGCTCTCTAATCTTATTGTCGTGGGTATCGAGGGTGAGGATTTGATTCTCGGGGATGATTGGCTCGAGCGGCATGGTGCAATCATGAACTACCGCACGAGGATCATTACCATGTTAGCCGAGGACGGCACTGAATACTCTTTCGCGGGGCGAAAGAGAAACCAGAAGTTTATTATTAATGCCTTGAAGGCGGTGAAACTCCTGCGAAAGGGGTGTACTGGTTATTGGTGCTACGCCTTGAAGGAGGAGAATGGTGGAGTCGAGCTTTCGTCGATTCCAGTCGTTAGTGAGTTTCCTGATGTATTTCCTGACGAGTTTCCGGGATTGCCACCGGATCGTGAGGTTGAGTTTGTTATAGAATTAGAGTCGGGCGCGGCTCCGATTTCGAAGGCGCCGTATCGCATGGCACCTTCAGAGATGTCAGAGTTGAAGAAGCAGTTGAGTGAGCTTCTTGAGTCAGGGTATGTTCGACCGAGCGCCTCGCCTTGGGGTGCACCGGTCCTGTTTGTGCGGAAGAAGGATGGTTCACTACGTTTGTGTATCGACTATCGCGAGCTAAACAAAGTGACCATCAAGAACAAGTATCCTTTACCGAGGATTGATGACTTGTTCGATCAGTTGCAGGGAGCTGCGGTATTCTCGAAGATTGATTTGAAATCGGGGTACTATCAGCTCCGGGTGAGGGAGTCCGACGTGCCGAAAACGGCTTTTCGGACGAGATACGGACATTATGAGTTTGTAGTTATGCCTTTCGGGTTAACTAATGCGCCGGCGGTGTTCATGCAGTTGATGAACAAAGTCTTTATCGACTATTTGGATAAGTGTGTCGTAGTCTTCATTGACGATATTCTTATTTATTCAAGGAACGAGGAAGAGCATGCCCATCATTTGCGGGTAGTGTTAGACATGTTGAGGACCGAGCAACTCTATGCAAAGTTCTCGAAATGTGAGTTTTGGCTGAAAGAAGTGATGCTTTAGGTCACGTGATTTCAGCCGAGGGGGTTCGTGTGGATCCGCAGAAGATTGAGGCAGTGTTAGATTGGGCACCGCCCAAGAATGTGAAAGAGATCCGTAGTTTCTTGGGATTGGCTGGCTATTATCGTAGGTTCGTCGAGGGTTTCTCGAAACTAGCTCGGACACTTACACAGTTGCTCCAGAAATCCGAGAAGTTCGTCTGGACCGACGAGAGGCAGTCGAGTTTTGAGGAGCTGAAGAAGCGTTTGACTTCAGCCCCGGTTTTGGCGTTGCCATGTGGCAACGAGGGATTTGCCATTTATAGCGATGCTTCGGGTCAGGGTCTTGGGTGCGTATTGATGCAGCACGACAAGACCATTGCCTATGCGTCGAGA
The DNA here is from genome assembly GCA_033398695.1 of Orobanche coerulescens. NCBI lineage: Eukaryota > Viridiplantae > Streptophyta > Magnoliopsida > Lamiales > Orobanchaceae > Orobanche > Orobanche coerulescens. Next base: position 41,353,269 of record CM065815.1, on the reverse strand, counting down.
CAGTTGAGGCCGTATGAGCTTAACTACCCTACTCACGATTTGGAGTTAGCGGCAGTTGTCTTTGCGCTCAAGATTTGGCGTCACTATCTTTTTGGCTCTGCATGTCAGATTTTTACCGATCATAAAAGTCTGAAATACATATTTACTCAGTGGGAGTTGAATATGAGGCAGAGAAGGTGGCTAGAGGTGATTAAGGATTATGACCTCGAAATCCTTTATCATCCGGGCAAGGCGAACATCGTGGCCGATGCCTTGAGTCGGAAACCGATTGCGTTGCGAACGCTTGAGGTCCTTACGTCTCAGTCTGAGCTTCGACGGGCTTTGATTGAGTTTGATGTTGAGGTTTTGTTGCCTGGGGCTGTCGGGCAACATTGTGCTTTAGAGGTTTCGTCGTCTTTGATCGATGAGATTAAGCTGAAGCAGTTAGAGGATCCGATGATCACTCAAATCCGAGAGAACGTTCTTAAGGGAAAGTCCCCTGGGTTTGTGATTCATGAGGATGGTGTTTTGAGATTCCAGAGTCGGCTTTGTGTGCCGAACGACTCCGAGATGAGACAGAGTATTCTGCACGAGGCCCATGCTACACCTTACTCCGTTCATCCTGGTTCGAGTAAGATGTACAAGGACCTAAGGAGGAATTTCTGGTGGATTGATATGAAGGAAGAGGTCGCGCAGTTTGTGGCGAGTTGTTTGACTTGTCAGCAGGTCAAAATTGAGCATCAGCGACCGGCTGGATTATTGCAGTCACTTCCCGTTCCGGAATGGAAATGGGAAGACATATCTATGGACTTCATTACGAGTTTGCCGAGATCGAGATCGGGCATGAATATGGTTTGGGTGATTGTCGATCGCCTGACCAAGTCGGCACATTTTCTGGGCATCAAGGACACTTGGGGCCCGGAGAAGTTGGCTCGTGTATTTATCGCGCAGATTGTGAGGATTCACGGTACTCCGAAGTCTATTGTTTCGGATCGTGATGGCCGTTTTGTATCACACTTTTGGCAAGCTGTACATAAGGCGTTGGGTACTCGTTTGCGTTTGAGTACCTCTTTCCATCCTCAGTCAGATGGACAGTCGGAACGCACTATCCAGACGTTCGAGGATATGTTGCGTGCGTGCACTCTCGATTGGAGCAGTGACTGGGAGGAGCATTTGCCATTGATCGAATTCACGTACAACAATAGTTGGCACACGTCGATTCGGATGGCACCGTACGAGGCACTTTATGGGCGGTGATGTCGATCACCGATTTGTTGGAATGAGGCGTCTGATTTGGTCGGGACCGAGCCGGATGTCGTTTTAGAGACGAGGCGGAAGATAGAATTAATTCGGGAACGGATGTTGACGGCCCAGAGTCGACAAAAGTCATATGCCGATGTCCGTCGTCGACCTTTAGAATTCGAAGTGGGAGACCACGTTTTGCTGAAGGTGTCGCCGACGAGAGGAGTTTTCCGTTTCGGGAAGAAGAGGAAGTTGAGTCCGAGATTTATTGGACCCTTCGAGATTCTCGAGCGAGTCGGTGGGTTAGCATACCGTTTGGCGTTACCCCCGGCCCTGAGTCATGTTCATAGCATTTTTCATGTTTCCCAACTGAGGAAATATGTCCCGGATCCTAGTCAAATCATCGATTATGGTGAGATTGATGTCGCCGAGGATATTACCTTCGAGGAGCGTCCCTTGAAGATTTTGGAGCATCGCGAGAAACGACTGAGGCATAAGACCATCCCTTTGGTCAAAGTGCAGTGGTCGAAACACGGAGTCGAGGAGGCAACTTGGGAAACCGAGGATAGCATGCGTGCTAGATACCCTGAGTTGTTTGTTTCTTAAGTTTCGGGACGAAACTTGTTTTTAGAGGGGTAGAATGTAATATCCGCATTTTTCTTTCCCTTGTATTTTTATTTTTGATGTATTTCTCGGTCGTAGTGACCCTCGTGTATCTTACAGTGTATCTTTTCCGTCATCTATTGATCTGATTCTCGTTATTGTTATACGGAACCGCTGTTTCGGGGTTGCCGTGTATCCATTCTATGTTTCGATGCGTCTTGAGATGTTCCGTTTAACGTCTCGTTCATATTCCGGTGTTTTGGACCGTTTATATTTCGTACCTAGCGCACGCTATCTTTTCTGCATAGTGCACGCTAGGGGTCACTTAGTAGTGCACGCTACGACTGTTTCGTAGCGCGCGCTAGAGGGTAAGCCCTGGGAGTGGCAGTACTGATTCCAGCCCTATGGACTGGTGGATTAGCGTACGCTATGTATGCTAGCGCACTCTAATGTTGGGAGTTAGCGCACGCTGAGATGCCCGGTAGCGTGCGCTAGTGTGGATGTCCAGTACTCGGCAGTTTGCCACTGGACTCTACTGATGCCCAGGTAGCGTACGCTATTGGTCGATAGCGCGCGCTACCAATATACTCTAGCGCACGCTACGTTTGGTCGATAGCGCGCGCTAACCGGATCAGGTGTGTACTGACAGTTGCTTCTGGACTCGGCTGATGTCCAGGTAGTGCACGCTATTGGTCGATAGCGCGCGCTACCGAGAGGTTATTAGCGCACGCTACGTTTGGAGTAGCGCACGCTAACGGCCAGAAGTCTGGCTAATGGACTGGACGCTAACTATTTTGGCCTGTAATTTTATCCCGTTAGCGCACGCTAACCTTGAGGATTAGCGCGCGCTAAAACTCCCTTGCTATATAAACCAGGGAGTTGACCCACATGAACACATCATTTTCATTTCTTCTCTCCCCGCGACGCAGAACCTCTCCAGGCGATTTCCTAGCGATTCTTCACTTCGATTATTTCAGGCATCCTCTACCTTGAGTTTTTGAAGTAGATTAACAACACCTACTTGTGTTCTTCGTCATCAATCCAAGGTAAATCTCTTAGAACCCTACTTTTGGGCGATTTGGGGGTTTTGGGATTTTCTTCCGATCCGTTCCGTTTTGTTGGTGGATTCATGATGAATATGATTAAACTTGTCAATATCATTAGCTTCCCTACGGATTCATGGTATATTTTCATGGTTTTTCGGAATCGAGAGGGTTTGGTTTTGATCCGCCCTCGTTGTTATTTTTGTACGAATATACATGAATCGTAGGTGGGTTTTCGGGTGTATTCCATTTCTGTATTCGTCTAGAGTTGGTTGTAATTATGTTCTTCGAATCGTTAGGTTCGGTTCCGTTGATTCCTAGCGTTCGTCGGTGATTATCCTTTCCGTTCGTTGCGTCGTCAATTATTCAAGGCAAGTATTTTTGGAAACCTTTATGCTTAACGTGAAATGGTAATGTATATTGTGTGTAATTTGCTCACCTCGGGAGGGTCCGACGGGATCACGGAGGGAATCTATGGCTTCGTCCTGGATTCATGAGCTTGTTTCGCTAGCCAGCTCGGGAGGGTCCTTAGAGGCCTCGAGTGGGATTCGTGGCTTCGTCTCGGTCCTAGGTGACGTGTGGTGCTTGGTTTGTTTTATGAATGTGGCCAGCTCGGGAGGGTCCTTAGAGGCCTCGAGTGGGATTCGTGGCTTCGTCCCGGTCCTAGGCAAATTAATTGTGACTGTTTGTTTCCGGAAAAGACATGTCTGGTTTTGGTTTGTGAAATGATATTGGTGCATGTACTATGAAACGTGTAAGCGATTGGTTTGCCTTGATTACTTGTACTAGCGTAATTGCTAACCCCTTTGGGGACCCGTTTTGGGGAAATTCTTGTTATGGATTTCAGGTTATGATTATCCGGACGAGCGAGCACCGAGACAGTACGAGGATGTTGGCCAGGGTTGTTGACATGTGCATTTGGGTCTTCTTATTTCTTTTGTTCATTTCGATTTGGTTGTTTTCACAGTTATAAACTTATAGATTGTACTCGCGAGTACTTAGGCTATTCATTTCAAACTCCGTGTTGCATTATCATAAATTGCTACATTATCAATTGTTACTCATTTCGTCGGTTGTTTCGGGTGTACTTTCATGTGATGTATTATTTGATTGTGTATCCTCGCTAACCGAGATGGTTAGTCGAGGGGTGTTCGCTTGTTGTAGCCTGGTGGGTCCCATGTAGGGGTCCACGGCGCTGTAATATACTCCGAATATCTAGGGGTGTTACAACTGTACTCATTAACGTACGTAATCCTTGTGCCTTAGTGTACGCTATGTATACATGATAGCGTGCGCTAATGTGGCTGTACTTAGCCATTTTCAGTTTATTATTGTCCAACGTCTCGACATGCAGAATACGAACATACGACATACTACATCCTCAAATGCAATTGTCGACTAAGTATGACAATTATACCAATACAGATCTCTCAGTCCTTCATTTATTTTATCCATACTGTACAGATTCCACGCTGTACAACATAACCCGGATAAAATAATATTAAACCACAGTAGTAGAAATTCCGGATATTACATACTACACCACTTAAAATAAGTTTCGTCCTCGAAACTTGCAATCCGTCATAAAGAAACAAACCGTTCAACCAAAATATTCCAAAGCCATCACGACAACGATCAATCATCATCATTACCGAATAACCAAAATAGCATACTTACAAATGCGCAAAGTCGACGATCTCCTGAGGTGCTGGTAAGTGACTTCACTGTAAAGCTTCAACACGCTTACAATCACAATTCCATGAGTCTCAACAAAATATATCATCTTTGGATGAATTAATCTATCCGTTTCAAATCCTGTTTGCCTGATTACACAATCAAGTCCCAATCTGCTAAAAACCAATAATGCACGATACATTTGTGAAACAACTGCCCAACAGAATAGCAACAAATCCCGAAATATCGACATAAAATCTGAACGCTCAGATGATCACCACTAATGATCAACCAATAAATTAACCGAGAATATCATCGACATGATAAACTCTAACACGACCAATCCAAAGGTCAAAATGGAGCCGAGAATATCATCAACATTATAAACTCTAATATAACCAACGAACGATCAATGATAATCAAGAATACCCTCACACGGTAAACTCCAACACGATAAACAAAGAACCACAGAAACCGATATACGAACGAATAAAGTTCTCAAAACATCACACCAATCACATGCCGTGGATCTCAAAGAAACATACCCGACTAGTGAACATACTCCTTGGCATACGAACAACCAGTCACAAACCGACGAACATATCCAATCATACATAGAGTGGAAAAGACCACTCAATATCCAAAACAACCAGCATGGGGTCACCATCCCCAAATCTACACTTACAAAGAAATCATTCAAAAATCACTATGGTGAAATCACGCTACTACCATACCAATGGAATCACAGAGCACATATGTCCTGGTTTCACAAAATCTAAAGTCCAAAATTACCTAATGTGCATGAATCTACAACACGCTTTCTTTTCCAATCAAACAACCGATCATCCCTGGATAACCAAACTACCATACTGAAATTCGAATCTCTTTTCATCGTACCATACTGATGTATTATGCAGTTCGTGAGTCACACTCATAACTCCACCATGATATGCATTATGCACTAAATGCGTATGTATATCAATCATATTTTTAAAACCAGTTTGAAATCATATAGTCTCGTCAAGAAGACAAATTTTCGAAAGTTCTTTCAAAAATTTCAAAGCTCAAAACATAAATTTTGGTAAGACCACAAAATCAATTTTCGAAAAGTTATTCTGGCTCGCAATGCCAAGTATTCGATAACAGTTTCCTCCGAATACATACGATTTTGAAGTTTTAAAATGAAAACTATGCAAATGATTGGCCACATCCATACTCCTGTATACCAATTCGGCTTGTCACCAATATCCACTGATATTCTATCGGGAAAACCACACGATAGAGTTCCAAAACCTCAATATATAAATTCCGTTAAAACTCATTTTTCCACACATGGCTGGCAACATCGACCATTATGTAATATCCGACGGAAATTCTTACTTATTGTTGTATCATTCGGATAATTCAAATACTGTTGTAGTCTTGTTGCATTTGTGTATTGTTATTGGTGTTGGAATATATCATAAATAGACATAATAATAACGATCACTCGCACTATAATTGGATTCTCAACGTCGCATAGATTATTACATTTTTGAGCTACTAAACCTGAGTCTAACGTACGCTAATCCTCAAGCATAACGTACATTATTTTAAGTCCTTTACGTACGTAAAGGGGTACTTGTTACGTACGTAACCAGTGTAATCGTATCCGATCTCAACTTTCGGCGTGTGGGGCCGGATAGGATTCGAATATCTCATCTTTTGGAGGCAATCTAGTTGACCTACATTACGTACGTAATGCTTCGATAGGTAACGTACGTAACGATGTTCGTATTTCAGTCCAGTAGCCTCTGTACTTAGCTTACGTACGTAACACTCTCCATGTAGCGTACGTAAAGCTATTAACGTACGTTATCCTCTTGTGATAACGTACGTAACGAACTGTGCTGTTATAAAAAGACAACTTGTGTATTTCACTTTGCACGACCAAAACTCTGAGTTTTCACCAATATAATCATCCCCCTTCATCCCTAGATCAAAATTACCTTCTTCCAACTTGTGTTTGAGCTTTACATTTGGATTTTGGAGCTTGTTGATTGGGAGTTGGAGTCATTCTTGAAGCTTAGATTGTGTTCCTGTGGTTTTGGTGTATTGTTCTTCAATTCTGAAGGTATGTCATACGTTTTAACCATATAATCTCATAGTTATAATGATAGTGATTAAGTATACTCCACCTAGTGATGAATTAATCAAGCTAAACATGTTTATAGTTAAGCTTCCATCAAACTTAATGATGAATATGATGATTAAGGGTTTTTGTAATGATGTGTTCTTAGTGTTTTAAATGGTGATGATCATGTTTAGTTAAACCAAACTCTTATTCCTAGACTAATAACACCAATGGAATACTAATAGTCTTTGTTTCATTATAATGTAAATAACTTATTGGAATAATTACCATAAAATGGTTTAAGAAACCCTTGTTGATCATTAGAAGAATGGAATCACCTTCTTGAACCTAAGCTAAGTGAATCCAGAGGAGTAATGTTTGAACCTCCAAGTTAACTAGAAGATTATAAGGAAGGTGTTGATCTTGAAGTAGTCTTCATGATCATAATATGGAATTATAACTACTTAACTCAACATAAGTAATTGATTGAAGTGCAGATTTTACTTTTAATCAATTGAGATGTTCTTGATAAGTTTAAAGACTAGGAGATTATTGTTTAACACATCTTAATCCAGCAAACATTTGGTAAACATCATGTAAACAATTGTAAGGATTGAATGGTATTGAATAAGGTTCTTGGAGTAACCCTCAGCATCTTAAAGTTGAACTGATCAAATGAGAATTAGGATGTTGTCTCGTTGAAGATTGGTATAGATAATCATATGAACGTATTATTGAGTAAAATATACTTCATTTAAGGTTGATTGTCCGAGTAACCGATTTTGAATCGAGGGCCGGCTGTTCGTTCGACAAAGAAGGACTTTACTCGCCTCCGTATTGAGGCAAGTTATCTTGCTTGGTTATAATGATGTGTGGATTCTTATGATGATTATGCATTTCGTGTATATGAAACACTTATAAACTTGTGTCTTGTGACTTGAGGTTGTTCTTAATGATGTCCCGTTTTCATCGTGGGATTGTATTCCCAAGTTCGTTACTTTTGGACCCTTGATATTGTTGATCTTGTTGTCATTTCGGTGAGTCCTCGACCCTTAATCGGATTTGTGAATTATTGAATTCGTTGTCATGTTGCATCGTGACATATCCGGAGTCATATCTACGTTCCGATTGGATATTGTGTAGGATTTTTAGCCGGGCACATATATAGTCATGCATGAATATTTTCCGTGAAGGGCTGTGCACACGAGACGTAGTTCGCTGAGGCTAATTAGGTACATTGTCCCACGTATATCCTGGATTCCGTATACGGGGTGGACATGTGCACTGACACATATTCGGATCAGGTGTACTGTGATGTCCCTCTTGAGCCGTACTATCTTAGTCGTTCACAGTCTATTTTTATACTTGGATGTGTTCGACGTTTTGTGACTGAGCGTTCATACGCCCGAGGGGTATGTTCGTTAGTCGGGGCGTTATTCTTGAAATCTTATATACGTGAATTGTATAATATCTTGAGAACCATTTATCATGTATATCTGACCCTGTGTTGGGCGAAATACTTGTGTTGTATTTTAGGTCGAGGAAAAGGCAAGGCACGGGAAGATCAAGGTGAGGACGAAGGGTTCGAAGGATACTAGTTCGGGGGCCCCAAGTCTTTCGTGTCCGGTCATGTTCGTACCGTGTAATGTTATCTTTCTACTTTATTTTAAGTTTGAACAAATGTTTTGTTATTTAAGGTATATTTCATCTCCATATGGATTATACTTATGTTTTTGGATCCTGTGTGTAATAAGGCCGTAGGCCATACTGCTGTAAACTCCAGATCGGAGTAAGTACTATGTTTTGTGGTTCGGTATCACATGTATTGTGTATTTAATCTGTACTTTGGGTATCGCCTGGTGGATCCCAGTGTGGGGTCCACGACACTGTAATGGCCGCCTTATCGGGGTGTTACACATTATCCCATTCTGGGTCACCTCAACCATGCTATGACAAAACATTGAAACAAATCAACACAGCGAAAGATATCCCGAGAAGTTTTATTTCAATAAGTAAACCAAAACCCCGAAAAGCAGTAGGAAAATAGATAAATGATTGGTGAAGCGTTTTACAAATCTCGGGAGTTTTAGAAAATAGGAAAGCCTTTTGAAAGATTAGGGTCTCAGCCCATATCCCTTTCCACATAACAAGAAGTTTAAAAATAGAAAAACCCTTTTTGGACCTCAAGTCTTGAGTTATAGAACCATTTCAAAATCGATTGGGTCTCGGCCCAAAAATCATTTTCCGTAAAACATCCGTAAAACATTCATTTTGAAAAGTATCATTTTCAAATGCTCAAAAACAGTTCATATATCTCAAAATGAATTAACATGACTACATGTTCTTCTCAACAATTCGTAACGTCTTTCCCAAATATACAACTCCGTTCCAAAGTTTAACCGACATATGATTTCCAAAATCATAGCTTCTCAAGATCATTAATACTATCCCAACTCTGTCACCTTATACCGTAACGCATAATATTCTGCTGAATCTCAAAGCATATCAACTTAGAACGGCAATAAATCTCATTGCAATTCAAGAATCCAAATACTTACAGATCGTGAAGCCGACGATTCCCCGTGATACTGGCACATGTCTCAACTCTAGAAAATACTCGACACAGACATTTTCAAAACACACGTTTTGCAAAATCAGTTCAACTCGAGAACACAACACAACTCTATCCGAAGAAACACGTTAACACCGTTTGGAAAAGTTTGCAACAACCTTAGTACTACACTGGTAAATCACATAACGCACAAGCCCGAGTGAACAACAAAAACTCACGGCTCTAATATTTGTCAACCGACAACTCGAATGACACGACAAAAGTACGAGCCAACTCGACCCGACTGCCTAGGTTTTCACAACCTAAGCTCTGATACCATATTTTGTAACACCCCCAGAGCCATCTAGGAATATTACAGCGCCGTGGGCCCCGAGATGGAACCCACAAGGCTGAAGGAATTTTCGCAAATATTTACAAATGCCCAAGAGACTAACGACGGTATTATCTATTTAAAACATTTGAAGACTTTATAGAACTCGTTTATCAAAACCGTCATAAAATCTCATTTGAAACCACAAGGCCTGAAATGCCAAAACTCAATAGTTTAAAAACATACGTTAAGATATCGCTTACACGTAACGACAGAATAGATTAGAAAACGATTTACAAAGTAACCCAAGTTACCAGATACCAACAGGCTATTTAAAAATACTCACGCAGCGGAAAAAGACAAACAATTAAAATACTCTAGCAGCAGAATACAAGAACTGATCAGGAACTCAATACACAAATACATGTCTTAGCCAGTATCCTCCGGGAAGCTCATCTCTCCACGACCACTACAAGCTTGATAATCCAAGAATCTAAAAAGAAAACTCACGACGGGGTCATTCATAATATCCAACAATGATAACCATTACATCATGTCAATAATTACATACCAATGAAAATACTAAGTAAGAATATGACCAATGTAATCTTATCGCCATAACTTTACCAACTCGAGATAATAATTACCAAAGTTCACATCTCGTATCCTTTCATCAACACAATAAGCTCATACCGAAATATTTGTATTGTATCTCAACAATACCCAAGTTTCTCAAAACATTATCATAACTCACTGTTACGAAATCTACTAACTCTGTCCAACCCAAATCCATCGGGTAACAACATCACATCTGAACACGATAATCGATTGTCCATCAAAGACAAATACCAAAGGAAACACGGAACATACCTCAAGATATGAAATTCCACAATGAAATCACATCATTCTAATCCAAGATCAGATCAACACAACATATGGACACGGTCCTAACACAAGACCTACAAATGCATACTCATATGACAACGTCAATATGCTCACATCAATAACAACAATGTATACTTATGGCAAACCCATAATATACATATGCACAATAACAACACACATGGTAATCCGATGATCCAGCGTTCACTGCCTAGATCCCATGGTGATCCCGTCAGACCAACCCGTGGTGGAAAAACCTGTCCGATGATCCAGCGCACGCTAGCATAGATCCCCCGATGATCCCGTCGGACCAACACAAGGTGGACATACGACAACAATGCACAAATGCATATAACAATGATACACAATACATGACAACAACGCTATACGAATGTATCACAACATGATCGACACGAAATGACAAAAATGATTAGAGTACTTGCCCCGAGTCCTTCGAGAGCAATCTCGATGTCCAAACCATCACGAACCATTATCCTCAATACTCGACGGTCAAAATATCATGGATGGTAGATAATTCACGTCTTCGTCTATATCACAATGTACCCTCGATACCAAGTATACCAATAATAAATGTAAATCATATACATTATGATTTAATTCCCAAAACTCGAATACAACCTATAATCCCAAATCTCCTGTGATTACGATTATCAACATTGCTATACGAATTATAAACGAATGAACCTGAAACCATTCATTAAATATTAAAAACTGAACAAGTAATAACTTGCCTCGATACCGATGAAGCCATTACCAATTCCTTGCCGTCGTCTACAAACTCCTCAGCCCCGACCAAAGCAATCTACGAACATTCTCGAGCTCGACCGCAACACACGGTTATAATTACCGATCAATATTCTCAACCTATTACAGTAATTTGATAAACAACAAGTTCGATAACAATCAATAACCGACGTAACCAACCAATCGATCTCAACAGTTCGACGACACTTCGATCACATACAAAACCAAATAGTATAACTCAAACCATTATGAATTCATATCGATATCCAATAATTACTAATCAATATAACCGATCGACAAACTTAACGGTTTCATAATTTCTCGATTAGACACAAGTCCGAACAATCCAACTCAAAAATTATGAATTCATAACCAACATGCGATTACGGATACGAATGTAAAGGAAATCATATTCGGTGGTCAATCACAGTCTTTCCGGATTCCAAATTGATATCATGATTCGTATTTCATCAAGAACATACAAATTCTACCACTACAATCAACGAACATTCGATCTTCATATCTAAAGATACCGATAATTCAACCTACGATCATCTTGCTATGTTAAATTCATCAAGAAGTTCCTCAAGAACACTAAGTGATTCGAAATCATGTTCATAGCCATCAAAACAACCTAATTCGATATCCTTTAACATGTAGATAATCATCCAATTCATAATCCAAGTCATGTATTATCGTATTCTTCAATATTCACTTCACATAACCTCAAGAATCGTAACAACAACACCGTAACCATCATCATAGGAATCAAATACGAATAACAATACCAAAATCGGAAATCAAGGTATAGAGTTCAACAACCTACCTCAAGAACATGAATAACACAATCAAACTCTTCAATAATCATCAATGTCTTCATATCCAAGCCTCAAATCCATGTTTCCAAGTTTATAATCAAGTTGGAAGAGGTTTATTCTCACTAACACACTCATAGGGACGAAGGTTGGAGGAGGAAAGGTTTTTCACTCATGAAGAAATGAAAGAACGAACTTCATTTTATAAACTGCATTGTTCATTACATACGTTAGCACTCAACATTAACTACGTAATGCTGTCTAGCGTACGCTACACATCCAACATAGCGTACGTAACATCATTCCAAAACTCACTGACCTGTTTCCTTCACTTGCTTACGTACGCAATATTTCCTTCATAGCGTACGTAATACGTACGTTGACTTGCTACAGTAAATCTTCACTTAACGTACATAATGCACTACCCATAGCATACGTTAACCAAGAGTTGACTCGACCAAGCACGTTCTTCGCCGAAAGCTGTCGACCATGGGTCCCACCTGTCGGCCATAGCCTGAGCTGTATGATTCCTCTCGTTACGTACGTAATGCCTTATAGATAGTGTACGTAACACTTAGCATCCTAACGTACGTTAACTGTACTCATTAACGTACGTAATCCTTGTGCCTTAGCGTACGCTAAGTATACATCGTAGCGTGCGCTAATGTGGCTGTACTTAGCCATTTTCAGTTTATTCTTGTCCAACGTCTCGACATGTAGAATACGAACATACGGCATACTATATCCTCAAATGCAATTGTCGACTAAGTACGACAATTATACCTATACAGATCTCTCAGTCCTTCATTTATTTTATCCATACTATACAGATTCCACGCTATACAACATAACCCGGATAAAATAATATTAAACCACAGTAGTAGAAATTCCGGATATTACATACTACACCACTTAAAATAAGTTTCGTCCTCGAAACTTGCAATCCGTCATAAAGAAATTGTTCAACCAAAATATTCCGAAGCTATCACGACAGCGACCAATCATCATCATTACCGAATAACCAAAATAGCATACTTACAAATGCGCAAAGTCGACGATCTCCTGAGGTGCTGGTAAGTGACTTCACTGTAAAGCGTCAACACGCTTACAATCACAATTCCATGAGTCTCAACAAAATATATCATCTTTGGATGAATTAATCTATCCATTTCAAATCCTGTTTGCCTGATTACACAATCAAGTCCCGATCTGCTAAAAACTAAAAATGCATGAGACATCTGTGAAACAACTGCCCAACACAATAGCAACAAATCCCGAAATATCGACACAAAATCTGAATGCTCCGATGATCTCCAGCAATGATCAACCAGTAAGTTAACCGAGAATATAATCAACATGATAAACTCTAACACGACTAATCCAAAGGTCAAAACGCAGCCGAGAATATCATCAACATGATAAACTCCAATATAACCAACGAACGATCGACGATAATCAAGAATACCCTCACACGGTAAACTCCAACACGATCAACACAGAACCACAGAAACCGATATACGAACGAATAAAGTTCTCAAAACATCACACCAATCACATGCAGTGGATCTCAAAGAAACATACCCGACTAGTGAACATACTCCTTGGCATACGAACAACCAGTCACAAACCGGCGAACATATCTAATCATACATGGAGTGGAAAAGACCACTCAATATCCAAAACAACCAGCATGGGGTCACCATCCCCAAATCTACACTTACAAAGAAATCATTCAAAAATCACTATGGTGAAATCGTGCTACTACCATACCAATGGAATCACAGAGCACATATGTCCCGGTTTCACAAAATCTAAAGTTCCAAAATTACCTAATGTGCATGAATCTGCAACAAGCTTTCTTTTCCAATCAAACAACCGATCATCCCTGGATAACCAAACTACCATACTGAAGTTCGAATCTCTTTTCATCGTACCATACTGATGTATTATGCAGTTCGTGAGTCACACTCATAACTCCACCATGATATGCATTATGCACTAAATGCGTATGTATATCAATCATATTTTCAAAACCAGTTTGAAATCATATAGTCTCGTCAAGAAGACAAATTTTCGAAAGTTCTTTCAAAAATTTCAAATCTCAAAACATAAATTTTGGTAAGACCACAAAATAAATTTTCGAAAAGTTATTCTGACTCGCAATGCCAAGTATTCGATAATAATTTCCTTCGAATACATACAATTTCGAAGTTTTAAAATGAAAACTATGCAAATGATTGGCCACATCCATACTCCCGTATACCAATTCGGCTTGTCACCAATATCCACTAATATTCCATCGAAAAAACCACACGATAGAGTTCCAAAACCTCAATATATAAATTTCGTTAAAACTCCTTTTTCCTCACATGGCTGGCAACGTCGACCACTATCCCATTATGGATCACCTCAACCATGCTATGACAAAACATTGAAACAAATCAACACAACGAAAGACTTCCCGAGAAGTTTTATTTGAATAAGTAAATCAAAACCCCGAAAAGCAGTAGGAAAATAGATAAATGATTGGTGAAGCGTTTTACAAATCTCGGGAGTTTTAGAAAATAGGAAAGCCTTTTGAAACATTAGGGTCTCAGCCCATATCGCTTTCCACATAACAAGAAGTTTAAAAAGTAGAAAAACCCTTTTCGGACCTCAAGTCCTGAGTTATAGAACCATTTCAAAATCGATTGGGTCTCGGACCAAAAATCATTTTCCGTAAAACATCCGTAAAACATTCATTTTGAAAAGTATCATTTTCAAATGCTCAAAAACAGTTCATATATCTCAAAATGAATTAACATGACTACATGTTCTTCTCAACAATTCATAACATCTTTCCCAAATACACAACTCCGTTCCAAAGTTTAACCGACATATGATTTCCAAAATCATAGCTTCTCAAGATCATCAATCCTGTCCCAACTCTGCCACCTTATACCGTAACGCATAATATTCTGCTGAATCTCAAAGCATATCAACTTAGAACGACAATAAATCTCAATGCAATTCAAGAATCCAAATACTTACATATCGTGAAGCCGATGATTCCCCGTGATACTGGCAGATGTCTCAACTCTAGAAAATACTTGACACAGACATTTTCAAAACACACGTTTTGCAAAATCAGTTCAACTCGAGAACACAACACAACTCTATCCGAAGAGACACGTAAATACCGTTTGGAAAAGTTTGCAACAACCCCAGTACTACACTGGTAAATCACATAACGCACAAGCCCGAGTGAACAACAAAAACTCACGGCTCTAATATTTGTCAACCGACAACTCAAATGACACGACAAAAGTATGAGCCAACTCGACCCGACTGCCTAGGTTTTCACAACCTAAGCTCTGATACCATATTTTGTAACACCCCCAGAGCCATCCAGGAATATTACAACGCCGTGGGCCCAGAGATGGAACCCAAAAGGCTGAAGGAATTTTCGCAAACATTTACAAACGCCCAAGAGGCTAACGACGGTATTATCTATTTAAAACATTCGAAGACTTTATAAAACTCGTTTATCAAAACCGTCGTAAAATCTCATTTGAAACCACAAGGCCCGAAATGCTAAAACTCAATAGTTTAAAAACATACATTAAGCTATCGCTTACACATACCAACAAAATAGATTAGAAAACGATTTCCAAAGTAACCCAAGTTACCAGATACCAAAAGGCTATTTAAAAATACTCACACAGCGGAAAAAGACAAACAATTAAAATACTCTAGCAGCGGAATATAAGAACTGATTAGGAACTCAATACACAAATACATGTCTTAGCCAGTATTCTCCGGGAAGCTCATCTCTCCACGACCGCTACAAGCTTGATAATCCAAGAATCTAAAAAGAAAGCCCACGACGGGGTCAACCATAATATCCAACAATGATAACCATTACATCATGTCAATAATTACATACCAATGAAAATACTAAGTAAGAATATGACCAATGTAATCTTATCGCCATAACTTTACCAACTCGAGATAATAATTACCAAAGTTCACATCTCGTATCCTTTCATCAACACAATAAGCTCATACCGAAATATTTGTATTGTATCTCAACAATACCCAAGTTTCTCAAAACATTATCATAACTCACTGTTACGAGATCTACTAACTCTGTCCAACCCAAATCCGTCGGGTAACATCATCACATCTCAAGACGATAATCGATTGTCCATCAAAGACAAATACCAAAGGAAACATGGAACATACCTCAAGATATGAAATTCCACAACGAAATCACATCATTCTAATCCAAGATCAGATCAACACAACATATGGACACGGTCCTAACACAAGACCTACAAATTCATACTCATATGACAACGTCAATATGCTCACATCAATAACAACAATGTATACTTATGGCAAACCCATAATATACATATGCACAATAACAACACACATGGTAATCCGATGATCCAGCGTCACTGCCTAGATCCCACAATGATCCCGTCAGACCAACCCGTGGTGGAAAAACCTGTCCGATGATCCAGCGTACGCTAGCATAGATCCCCTGATGATCCCGTCGGACCAACACAAGGTGGACATACGACAACAATGCACAAATGCATATAACAATGATACACAATACATGACAACAACGCTATACGAATGTATCACAACATGATCGACACGAAATGACAAAAATGATTAGAGTACTTGCCCCGAGTCCTTCGAGAGCAATCTCGATGTCCAAACCATCACGAACCATTATCCTCAATACTCGACGGTCAAAATATCATGGACGGTAGATAATTCACGTCTTCGTCTATATCACAATGTATCCTCGATACCAAGTATACCAATAATAAATGTAAATCATATACATTATGATTTAATTCCCAAAACTCGAATACAACCTATAATCCCAAATCTCCTGTGATTACGATTATCAACATTGCTATATGAATTATAAACGAATGAAGCTGAAACCATTCATTAAATATTATAAACTGAACAAGTAATAACTTGCCTCGATACCGATGAAGCCATTACCAATTCCTTGCTGTCGTCTACAAACTCCTCAGCCCCGACCAAAGCAATCTACGAACATTCTCGAGCTCGACCGCAACACACGGTTATACTTACCGATCAATATTCTCAACCTATTACAGTAATTCGATAAACAACAAGTTCGATAACAATCAATAACCGACGTAACCAACCAATCGATCTCAACAGTTCGATGACACTTCGATCACATACAAAACCAAATAGTAAAACTCAAACCATTACGAATTCATATCGATATCCAGTAAATACTAATCAATATAACCGATCGACAAACTTAACGGTTTCATAATTTCTCGATTAGACACAAGTCCGAACAATCCAACTCAAAAATTATGAATTCATAACCAACATACGATTACGGATACGAATGTAAAGGAAATCATATTCGGTGGTCAATCATAGTCTTTCTGGATTCCAAATTGATATCATGATTCGTATTTCATCAAGAACATACAAATTCTACCACTACAATCAACGAACATTCGATCTTCATATCTAAAGATACCGATAATTCAACCTACGATCATCTTGCTATGTTAAATTCATCAAGAAGTTCCTCAAGAACACTAAGTGATTCGAAATCATGTTCATAGCCATCAAAACAACCTAATTCGATATCCTTTAACATGTAGATAATCATCCAATTCATAATCCAAGTCATGTATTATCGTATTCTTCAATATTCACTTCACATAACCTAAAGAATCGTAACAACAACACCGTAACCATCATCATAGGAATCAAATACGAATAACAATCCCAAAAATCGGAAATCAAGGTATAGAGTTCAACAACCTACCTCAAGAACATGAATAACACAATCAAACTCTTCAATAATCATCAATGTCTTCATATCCAAGCCTCAAATCCATGTTTCCAAGTTTATAATCAAGTTGGAAGAGGTTTATTCTCACTAACACACTCATAGGGACGAAGGTTGGAGGAGGAAAGGTTTTTCACTCGTGAAGAAATGAAAGAACGAACTTCATTTTATAAACTGCATTGTTCATTACATACGTTAGCACTCAACATTAACTACGTAATGCTCTCTAGCGTACGCTACACATCCAACATAGCGTACGTAACATCATTCCAGAACTCACTGGCCTGTTTCCTTCACTTGCTTACGTACGTAATATTTCCTTCATAGCGTACGTAATACGGTCGTTGACTTGCTACAGTAAAT